>CM054811.1:24555883-26955883 GCA_028984105.1 Lavandula angustifolia
CTGATAAGGATTGGATTCAAATGTGAACTCCTTCGTCTAAGCTATGGATATAACAAGTGAGCTTAGGGTTAGAGGGATAAGGAACGAGAATGTAGCTATCTAGGCGACGAACAGCTGAGGATTTAGCTATAGGTTCATGTCGATCGCTTGGATGCTAGAAGCTTATGTCGGTTCGGCTTGGTTCCTTTTGAGTTTGGATGTGATCTTTCGCCGGAGATAACTCGGTTGATTCTTGCGGAGGACTTAGTCGTTAATTTCGCTCGTTTGAATGCTTTCGTGTTCTAGGCGCGCATTCTCTTTTAAATCTTGAGTGATCCCTCTATTTATAGAGCGAGAGAGATTGAAATAGATCCGTTGGAGACGATCTTCTTCTCTCTCTCTCTTTTGGTAGCAAACGGCTCTTTTGGTGTAGGTAACGGTGTACTTTCCCACCTTTTTAGGTAAAAGGTTGACTGCGGCTTTTAGCGGTGAGAAGACACGTGTATGTTTGTCATTCGTTGAGGTGAATGAAGTGGTTGAGACAACACAAACTTTGAGACGGAGCCGAGCGACTTCTCTCTTCCTCGTACATGACAATGCTTCGATTCTCTTTCAAAAAGATTGGCAGTCCTGAAGACTATCGCGTCGTTGTTGAGTCGACCTTGTATTCGATAGATAGGCTGCCGAGATAAGTCTCCGAAGATCGGCTTCGAGTTCGATGAACTACTCTGGCGAGTTCGGTTCAAGCGACTCTCTCGATATCTTGCTCTGCTGAGTCCAATATCACTGAGTCTTTCAGGTATCTTTGCTCCTGCTTGAGTCCGGTATCACCGAGTCCGTCGATATCTTGCTTCTCGCTGAAGTCCGATATCACCGAGTCTTACATGCGGTGCTTGAGGCAAATAAGCTGCCGAGCGCCTTGACCGGAGCGAGTGTCTACCGAGTCCGAAACCTCGAGAAATACAAATACAAAGGGATGGTTCACCAATCAGATAGGGTTTTGGGATCTTCAAATCTTCTCAACAGTTCAGAGCACGAGGCTACTGAGCATGATTTAGTATGGAAGATGAGTCATTTCCCACAAGTATGGTCATGCTGAGGACTGAATCATCACCCAACAATTTCCCCTATTTGATGATGCCAAAACCTATCATCTATGTCCTATCAACTATGCTAAACACTAACTTACTCGGGAACGAGCTCCTTACAAATATTACAAGTAGAATCGATGGAGTTGTGCGGTAAGTGCTAGACTACGAGGGAGACAGGCGAGAACAATTTTCCCTTTTACAATAATTCCCCCCATGCAACAATTTCCCTTAAGAGAAATAATAACTCTCCGAAAGTCTAGTCTATCAGAGATCTAACCGAGCAAAAACTGACAAGTAAATAATCAACGTGTGTGTCAGTAATCACTTCAATGATTCTGAGTGTTAAAGCATAAAGCAAACATGGCTATTTAGACAACAAGTAGTTGTCAGAGCCAAAAGAAGATTTGTATATATATAATACACAGGTTCGATACATTACAAATCTTGCTAAGCTAAAAGAAGAACTAAGAGGGAGAACCCTTAAACTGCTAAATCCTATTCATGAAACCTTGGGATTTATCTTCGAGCGATGGAACTCCATACATTCTCGAACGTGTTCTTCCTCGGCTTTAGATATTCGGCGAAGTCTGTTTGGATCATCTTGTTCTAGTCCTCTGTTCAACGCAAAGATTCTTCACTTCTTGTTCAATCATTCCGAGATGTGTTGAGAGTCGTCTTGTCTTCGGGTGGAGGAATGATCCTTGCTTCGGGAACTCGACTACTACCCCTTCGATCTTGCTTCTGTGCATATATGGGTAAAGATCGAGGTTCGGTAATGGTCATCCACTCGACATAGGCATCGGCCTTAGACATTTCGAGCCGTAATCGCCGAGAAATAATTTCTCTTGATAAACTCTATCTTGGCCGATTCCCATCTCTCGATTGAACCGAATAGGCATCCATTCGTCCGATCTTGGCCATCTATGTGTTTTCGGATCGTTTGGCTTCTTGAACCTTACGTATTGATAAGGAATGTCGGCTTTCGAAGGAATTCTCGGCTGGCCTCTTGTTCGATGCGTTTCCCGAGTGCCTCAAGGTGCGCCAAATGTATCCTCCGTGCAGCGGCCTCTATCCGTCTAGCTTCCTCTCCTCTGTAGAGATATCTATCCATCCGAGCAAATATTTCTTCAATTTACGCATCTTGCTCTTGAGGGCTTCGAGGAGCTTGTTCGATTCAACGGGGTACTAGATCTAGATTTGGATGTACCACTGCCTTTCGGATTCTTCTTCTGCTGCTTTGCTCCTTTTCTTTTTCTCTGTCCTCTTCATCTTTTATGATGAGCTTTCTCGGAAGCGATCTAGCGAGTTCTCTTTCCTCCTCACGGATGGAGCTTTAGTCTTTCCTTTGGCGGGCTTAGACTTTGGCTTGTTAGCCCCGCTTCTGCAATTTCTCGCCGACTTCTCATCCGCAGCTATTTGGGCTTCCTCCTCGGCCAGATATGTATCTTAATCTCTTTGCTTTGGAGGGGTTGGAATTTTAAGCTTTTGTTTGCCCTTACCTTCTTGAACCGGGTGGTGGAATGGGAGCTTCTTCTTCTTCGAGTCCTCCACCGCTCGTTCGGCCGTACTCGACAACCTCGTTAATAATGTCTTTGGGAGTCTCGGGTTGTCTCGAGTAGTCTGCTGGGGTCTCGAGCCACTTGGGCCGGTTTTTAGCCGTGCTCGCAGCCGAAACACCCCGGGCCTCACCCTTCGAGACCGAGTTTGAGGCAGCTTCTCGGTACTCTTCTTTCCTTCCCTTTTTCCTTCACTTTCCCCCTTTTTGGCATCATCAATGAGCACCGGGGTAGGGACTAGGGCCCGACTTCTTCAGATTTTTGTAGGAGGTTGACGGCTCATCGAGACGATCGTGGAGCTTAGTCGAGCCTCATGCAACTCGTTCCTCTCCATGGTAAGGTGTTCCTTGTACTTGCTTGTGAGAGAGGTCATCGCTTCCTTGAAGTCTTTCGGCTTCTCGGTGATCTTGTCTTCCAAGGCCAGTTGGATATTCTCGAGTCTTTGTTCGGTGGCCTCGGATTGTTCGGTGATAGCGTCGGTATGAGCCGTTTAGAGGCCAAAAATTCATCCAAGTAGCTTGGCTTGGCTCTCCCGAAAGATCTTGAGTTGAGCTTCGAATTTGACTTGTTGGCGAGCCAACGCTTCGAAATAAGCGTGGAAACATCGGGGGCGGGCGATGAAGAGACGAGAGGACTTCAGGCCCGAATTTCTTTAGTCGTGGCTTGAGCGATGCTGCTTCCATGTCCTATGGATAGCCTTCGCAAGATCTCGATTTTTGATCCCTTGGGCGGTTAAGGCTTTGGCCACGCGATCGAGATCGCTTTGCGGTCCTGGCTGGGCGCCGCTTCGAAAGTCGATCGGCAGGCAGAGCTGAGCGGGCTCTGCGAGGACGAAGCACCGGCCTTGGACTTCTCGGGACCAAGGATACCGAGAGGTGGGGCGGTTTCGGTGTGGGTATCCTTGTCCTCTGGATGTCCCTCATCGGGCTTTCCGGGGCACGAATCACCTTGGGTGGGTCGTCGTGGTCCGACCCATCTCGAGGGTCTTGGGCCGGAGGCGTGCTTGTCGATCATGAATCATGGCCGGCATTGCGGCCCTCGAGATTATCCATTGAGCTGAGGTCTTCGAGGCTCCGAATAGCCTATCTCCTCTCTCGGTCTCAATTCCTCTTCATGCGGTGGCGACGGGAGTAGTGTAGGACAAGGCGCCGTAGACGAGGCCACTCCCGATGTCGCAGCAACATGTGGAGCCTTGCTTGTTTTGGCGATGAGCAACAAGTCCGAGTAGTCGGCAAGCTCCGGAACTAGTTGTAGAATTTCTTGGGATGCTCCGGATATAATCACCGAAGCTTCCATCCCGATTGATTCACCTTCGGGATGCGGTCTCGAACTCCAAGTCTATGTGTGAAGTCTCGCTCTTCAATTGGAGGGACTAAGGCTGAGTGGAGGGACGAGAAGGGGGCTATCTAGGCGCCGAATATCTGCGCTCGAGCTGCGGGAAGCATCCCCTTGGTCCCTTTCGGTGGAAACAATCTTTTCCATCGACCGAGTCTTCTCGAAGACTCGGACTCATCAACCAGTGCATGGGCCGAGTAGTCTTCTCGGGAGCCCGTTCGGCGAGGCACTTGTGGAACCTCCTCGGTGGGCCGGCACCTCAACGGCTTTCTTCGGTTTCTTTGCCGGTGCCTTAGGAGTTTTAGCGGGGAGGAGTTCTTTTCTTTGTAGGCGTAGCCTCTTTGAGACTTTGATTTTGGAGAGGCTGCCGAGGGTCCCGACCCTATCTGTCTGAAGCGCCTAGCTTGTCTTGTTGTGAAATCTCGACCTTCTTCACATTGAAGTACTCCTTGTCACCGTAGGTGATAGGCTCGAGATCCACATAAATCTTCGATCATGATGGACAATTTGAGTCCATACAAGCAATTTGCCCTTTGCGCTCGGCGTGTTCGATGCTTTGTCGAACTTAGCGACTGAGCCATGAATTCTCGGAGAAAGAACTCCGTCCAATTTATCTGGGCTCGGTCGTATATGGCCATCATTATCCCGAATCTTAGGCCTCGACACACGGTCAAACGACCGCTTGGCTTGTCGATGGCTGCGTCACTATATAGGCAAGTGCCACCGAATCGAGGCAACATCTTGTTCTTCGGAAAAGCGGCTACGAATGTAGTGGGCTTTCCACGAAAGACGGTAAGGTATTCATCAACTTGGTCGTCTACGTACCCGAGCTATCTGGTCCCTTCGGAGGGCGTGATCAAAACTCCGCTTCAAGGCGTCCTTGATGGACATTTGCTTCAGCTCCATAATGGCGTTTTGGATAGAATGGGCAACGAATCTCGCCACTATATCTCCGGCACACGGTGTACGAATTCAAGTACAGCTACGCAACCTTTGTCTCGGGAGGAAGAACGAAGGCCTCCTAGACAGAAATTTCTCCGCCACGACTCGCGCGGAAATGAGAAGATCTCATCCATATACTCCGAGATCGCATGAATAGAAATCCATGGTGGGTTCAAACCACACGCGATCCTTCTCCAAAATGTTCTCGCATATCTCCTCGGAGATATCATAGAGATATTGGTTTCCGCCATTGTACTGTGACAAGAAATGAATCGATACTATTTTTGGATAGAAACGTCTTTGTGCAATGCGATCTTGAAATATATAACAAATACATTAACGAGATATAAGCATACCAATGGATAAAATTCGAGATAAGATTGAGAGTGTAATAGCAAGTAAGGATTGCGAATGCGAGATCTCGGATTTTTTCGAATTTGAAAGTTATGAAGTATGCTAATGGCGATTCTTAAGATTTGATCGAATATATATCAACTATGAAGGTGAACGGTTTTCGATCGAAGGCTGAATGTAAACTTGCTTTATGATATGGACGGTTAAGATTAGAAGTTAAAACAATAGGCAATGATCACAAAAAGGCACCTAAGTCAAAGCCAGTTGTAAAATAGCCTAAGTAGTAATCGTGAAAAGACATGCATTAAATGCGTGCGAGGTTCGGCAAGCTTATGTATGGAATGTCGTGCAATAAATGTGAGTCGTTAATAATAAAGACAAACCAAGAGATATTAATGTCATGCTGAATCTTTGCCATAAATGCAAAGTACTGTAGTATTAAATTACTACTGAGTAGAGATACGCAAACCTGTCAGCTGAACATAGTAGTCAGCTGATACCTCGTGTAGATGGTTTTCTGAATCTCTATGTACTGAACTTACTCAGTACTGAGAGTGATTATTCCCCCTCACTGGAATGTTCCTCTCCTGAAACCTTATTACTGACTCGGGTCAGTAGGGTCCAGCAGACCTAGCTCTACTGAAAGTTCTCTGAATCTGGATTCAGCTAGAGGCTTAGTCAGTATATCAGCCCTTTGCTTGTCAGTATGGATCTTTTCCATTCTGATATCCTTCTTTTCGACATGGTCACAAATGAAGTGATGTCTGATGTCCACGTGCTTGCATCTCGTGTGAAGAACAGGATTCTGAGTGATTGCAATAGCACTGGTACTATCGCAGAAGATCGGCACTTCATTCTGAATGACGTCATAGTCTCTCACTTTGTCTCAGCCCAAAGGATTTGGGCGCAACAACTTCCAAGCAGCCAAGTATTCGGCTTCGGTAGTCGACGTGGCCACTGAGTGCTGTTTCTTTGAAAACCATGAGATCGACTTTGCGCCAAGGAACCGACATGTTCTCGAAGTTGATTTTCGGTCGATTCTACATCCCGCATAGTCGGCATCGAGAATAACCAGCTTAGTTCAATATTATCATCAGCGTGGATACCATAAACCCATGTCGGTGTTCCTCGTAGATAGCGGAGAATCTTCTTTGCTGAGTCCATATGACTACGCTGGGATTCGCCCGAAATCGAGCACGAACACCTACTGGCATAAGTTATGTCAGGACGAGTAGCTGTTAGATATAATAAAGAACCAATTATAGCACGGTATTCAGTTTGGTCTACTGATACTCCCTCTTTATCAAGATCTATCTTCATATTCGTGTTCATCGGGATCTTGATAGGTTTGCTTGGATGTGCGGCCGAATCTTTTGATGAGGTCTCAAGTGTATTTGCCTTGGTTGATGAATGTTCCCTTCTCAGATTACTTGACTTGAAAACCAAGGAAGTAGTTCATTTCACCCATCATCGACATCTCGAACTTATCCTTCATCATCTTTTCAAATTGCTGACACATGATGACATTCTTCGAACCGAAGATAATGTCATCCACGTAGATCTGCACAAGTAATAAGTCTTCTTCCAGTCGAATGCTGAATAGAGTGCGGTCTACTGTGCCTTTCTGAAAACCTTTCTGAAGAAGAAACTCAGACAGGGTATCGTACCAAGCCCTGGGTGCTTGTTTTAACCCGTACAGAGCCTTTCTGAGTCTATATACTTGATGTCCCTGCTGAAAGCCGGGCGGTTGTTCCACATAGACTTCTTCTTTCAGCACGCCATTCAGGAACGCAGACTTCACATCCATTTGATAAACTCTGAATCTTTGATGTGTTGCGTAGGCTAGGAATAGTCTAATTGCCTCCAATCTTGCAACTGGAGCGAATGTCTCATCGAAATCTATCCCTTCGGATTGACAGTAGCCTTTAGCCACGAGTCTTGCTTTGTTCCTTACTATAACGTTGTTTTCATCTCGCTTGTTTTTGAAGACCCATTTGGTTCCTATGACATGTTGATGCTGGGGTCTGTCTACAAGCTCCCATACTTCGTTTCTCGTGAACTGATTTAGCTCTTCTTGCATAGCAATGATCCAGTCAGCATCTTTAAGTGCATCCTCAATATTCTGAGGCTCTTCAGTAGACAAGAAGCAGGAAAATAATGCGCTTTCTCCTTGACAGAATCTGGATCTTGTCTTGACATGTGCTGAAGGATCTCCAATTATAAGATCAGCAGTGTGAGCATCTAGCCACGATCTACGATGTTTTAACTCTTCATCTGAAATTTGTTCAACACAGATAGTAGGTGAGTTAGGCATTTCGGTTGTACTATTCCCGAGATTGAAATAATTCAAGAACAAGAGTATGATCTCTTGAGTCACCAGGTTCGTGGGCATTCAGCTCGGGAACATTACTAGACATTCCCCCCGAGTTGTTATTCTCGAGTAGTGTTGGTCTCGAGTTACCTCTACGGTTTCCTCATCGACTCGAGTTACCCGGGATTGATTCGTTCGGGAGAATCAATCCGCTCCCACTACTTGCTCAGTGGTTGAGATTCGATAGATTTGTCTTCAGTTTCTTCGTCTGAATCATCATCCCAACATAGCTGGATCTTTTGCATTTGTCTTTTAAGCTTAGATCCTGTAGGCTGTTTTCGATGTCCTCGGATTCGAGAATTTGAGTTATTGCTCCTTGTCTTCGAAGCAAACTCGTTAAAGACAACATGAGGGCTTTCCTCCACGCAAAGAGTCCGATAGTTGAGTACTCAGAAAGCTTTGCTTGACCCGAGAGTATCCTAAGAATACTCCCCGATCGACTTGCTATCAAAAGTCTTGACTGATCTTTCCCATTATTGTGGATAAAGCATGAACAACCAAAAATATGGAAATAAGATAGAGAAGGCTTCTCGTCGTTCCATAGTTCATATGGTGTTCTCTTATCTTCGCTTTGTCGAGTAGAGATCTATTCTCGAGTATAACATGCGCATCGGTAGCTTACGCCCGTAATTTGGTTGGGAGTCCCGAGTCCTGCGAGTAGAGTCCTAGCCGCCTCTTTTAGAGTCCTTGTTCTTTCGTTCGGCAACTCCATTCTGCCGAGGTGTTCGTGCGGCTGAAGTCTCATGCTCTATTCCTTCGCTGCGTAACTCCTTTACCATGGAATTAAGGAACTCGGTTCCTCCGTCCGAACGTATTTTTCCGATCTTGGTGTTCTTTTCGACAATCGAGCTTTTTCGAAGCGTTGGTAACTCTGTTTTGACGTCGACTTGTTGGCAATGAATATGACCCATGTGTAGCGCGAGTAGTCATCTATGACCACTAATGCATATTTTACTCGCCTCGATCGTCACTGGGGAGACCGGACCGAACAAATCCATATGTAGCAGTGGAAGGATTCCGTCCGTGGAAGGCGATGGAACCGGAGGATTTTGATTCCTTGTTTGCTTTCCCTTCGGACATGCTTCACACCGAGTGTCTTTCTTTGAATACTTCATTCGGCGGTCCCCTTGCTAGAGTGTTTCTTGCAAGCTTGTTGAGCGTCTTAAAGTTGAGATGGCCGAGTCTTACGTGCCATAGCCACCCCGTGCGGTTGTCATTCTTCGCCAGATAAGCAAGCTTCGTGTTCAAATGAGTTCCGGTCGACCACATATATGTTCTTTCTGCGCGAACCCGATAACACTGGTTTTCCCCTGTGGATTTATCAATAACATCACGAAACCGGCGTCAAAAATCACTCTATTTGAGTTATCACAAAATTGACTAACAGAGAGAAGATTATCTTGAAGTCCTTCAACATATGATACTCTTGGAACTTTGGCGATTCCTATCCTGAGTGTCCCATATCCTCTCGTGTAGCCTTTTGGCATTATCTCCAAACTCAATTCCGGGTCCTTCTTCAATGATATAATTCTTGTGCGACTCCTTTGGTATGTCATGTGTCTTGAGCATCCGCCGTCCACATACCATGGGTCTTTACGCACTCGCAAAACGCAATTATATTCGGTACCCTTTATTTTTGATTTTGGGTCCTTAGATGTTAGTTTTCATAACCCAAATCTGTCTAACAACCCCGGTGGTTTCGGACATTTTCTTTCCACTAGAGTCAACATATCCGACCACTTGGATCGGTCAAAGGTGACTTCGAGGCTTCCGAGGTTCGGGAGTCCCGATCTTCCGAGTTGGTGGATTGCCGACCTTAGCCTTACGTGTGGCTTTCCTTTTCTTCCGACATTTGGAGCCTCTTCGACTATAGGTTCATAATAGTATGACCCATACCGAGCCGGATGTGTCGGCTTTGGAGGTCCATACCGATCCGCCAATTTTAATTTCTTTGGTTCCCCCTTGACCGTGCCTTGGGGTTTCTTGGCACCGATCTTCTTGTCGAATGCTGACGTGTGGGATGAGGTGCTTTCATGTTTTGTTTGTTCTTTGCTAGGGGGTTCGGTATATTTTCGTTCATAGTCTCCCCTCGAACAAATCTATCGGCAAGCCCCATACTTCGAGTGTCTTGGGGCGGATGTGGAAGCTCCCCTGGCTGAATCCAAGTCCTTCCTTGCGAGTGCTTTGACTTATTGCATGCTAGCATAGCCTCTAATTTCTTTTCAAGCACCCATGTACCTCTCGGTCATCAAGCTCCTCCGGACATCATCACTCTTCTTCGGTGTGTCGTGCTCTGTCTGAAGTCCCGACATTTCTTGCTTCGAGACTTAGTTCGATATCTTTTCCGAGTCAAGTCATTGGTCAAAACCGAAATCCGATCTTCTTGATGCCGAGACTTGGCCATCGAGAGTTTATTTCCTCCCCGAGTCTCAACACAAGTCCTTCGGCCTCGGTAGCGGCTCGACTCTCCCGAGAAAGTCTCCGATTTTCTACTTTCGAGGGTATCCAACTCCCGAAGAGTCTTCTGAGCTGCAGACTCATCCGAATTTGTTCGTCGAGCGGTTCTTCGTATGCGGTTGCGACGTCCAAATTCTCATCTCGCACTTGAAATAGTGTCGTGTGTGCGGTGTGAAGAGAAGTTAAGTGGTTCATGAGAATTTACCTCATCCTCTTCGCTCTGCCATCATGCACTTTTCAGCTGATTCTTCAGCTTCAAGCTCTAAGGCCATGAAAGCTGCTTCATCGTCCGATGAATCCATAAAAGAGTCGACCTCTTCTGAGTCGTCTGAGATTTCACCAGCTATGTAGGATTGTCTTTTCTGGGCGAATTTCTCTCTCCTTGCCTTACGTGCTGCGCGTTCAAGACTCTCGAGCTCAGGACAATCATACTGATAATGTCCCGGCTTCTTGCAGTTGTAACAAGCGATGACTCTTTCTTCTTTGCTTTCGCTATTCTTTGATGGTTCTGAGTCATCTTTCTTTCTGCATTCAGAAGATTGTGAGTCAGGAGTGTGTTTCGACATATAATTTGACTTACCTTTCGTTTCCCGATAGGCTTTAGTCACTTTTCTGCGTCGCTCCTTCTCCTTCTGATACTTTACAGCGAGCAGCGCATACTTCTGAGCGAGACTTCCTTCTTGTAGATCATTGAGTGAAGGTTCAGTCTTACTCGTCGTTTTGCTCGTTCTTTGGAGATGCTTGTCTTGACCGATGCTTTGAAAGCATGGTCGATTTTTGTGTCGCCTTCAGCTCTTGCTTTCTTTGAGGTCTGCGTCGAACTCAAACTCCTCTGCCCGTAGTTACGAAAAGATATGGTCGGGAGACACATCATCTAAGTCGAATGTCGCAATAGAGTGGCAAAAGGTGTCCAAGTGTCCGTCCTAAGGCGGTGCCCTCGAATCTTCGATTCATCTCTCGATTCTTCGAATGTCTTTCCCACCCCATTGATAGAGTTCATCGAGTTGGTAAATCGACGTTCGATCTTCGATTTTGTCACCGGGCATGAGAGACAAGCTTTCCGGCTTTTGGAGTTCCAAAGTGCTAATTTGTTGGCTTTAATCTTCGAGTCCCTCGACTCGGTAGGCGCAAGAGCATCCCGGGAGTTCTTTAGCAGTCTTGCATTCCCGAACCCCCGCCAAGATAAGAATCACTAAGAGTGGTCGGTATGGCGTTTCCGGCAACACGGTCTAAGTTGTGAAGCTTCTTCTCCTGCGGAGTGAAGAGACTTCGTCTTTGGGAATCTTCTTCCCGGTCACCATTCCTCCTCCTTGAGCTTGGTCCCGAGTCACGACACTATCAATCATAGGAACGATAGGTCCATCTTCAAGCACTTCGGTCATCTTGTCATGGAGGGATGTCGGATGTGCTTCCATTCTCGACTCGCCATACTCCATAATTCTCCACCGAGAACATGGGTACCATCCTTATACCCGACATATCAGCCATGAAGAATATAGATATGAATGTAGAGTGATATGCAGTGAAAACGTTTTCCCTCGGATCCGTTCGAATAGACCGGCCTCAAAGATAACAAGAGTCAAAGAACTCCCGCTCCGATACCAATTGTTGGTCCCGAGTGTACGGTCGGGTGTAGAGGGGGGGGTGAATACACCTGATTCAATTTCTCAATTTCGAAGTTGAACAGTCCTATTCAGGATGGTGTGCATCTGCAACAGTTCGGCCGGACCGCATAACTGTTCGAATCGAGTAAAAGGCTAAAAGAGTACGGACTCGGCCGAGATCGCTAACCGACTAGGTCGAGAATTCGGTATCGTTCGGTGAGAGTTCGGTGTGCGGGAATTGTGTAGGCCCAAATCAATTTTTGTGAGAAAACGTTTTAAGTCTCGGTTCAAGTAGATTTAAAAGTTCGGTATCTTTGAGACAGGTTGATTGATTTAAATATGATGTTCGATATGAGTAGTAAAATCAATGCAACGGTTAAGAAAGCAAAGAAGAGACACGAGGATTTTTAAAGTGGTTCGGATATCGCTCAAATCCTACGTCCACTGTCCCGAATGATCAGGAGGCTATTTATTATCCTGAGTTAGTCTCAGTCAGCTTGCACACTGGGCAAAGCCGCGTCTTGGTTTTTATACTGATCCAAGTCTCAGTTTACAACACTATCAAACTTAAAATGTTTGACAAACTTCTCCAACAGTGAAGGAGTCCTTATACAATAAGGATTGGATTCAAATGTGAACTCCTTCGTCTAAGCTATGGATATAACAAGTGAGCTTAGGGTTAGAGGGATAAGGAACGAGAATGTAGCTATCTAGAGCGACGAATAGCTGAGGATTTAGCTATTGGTTCGTGTCAATCGCTTGGATGCTAGAAGCTTATGTCGGTTCAGCTTGGTTCCTTTTGAGCTGGATGTAGTCTTTCGCCGGAGATAACTCGGTTGATTCTTGCGGAGGACTTAGTCGTTAATTTCACTCGTTTGAATGCTTTCTCGTGTTCTAGGCGCGCATTCTCTTTTAAATCTTGAGTGATCCCTCTATTTATAGAGCAGAGATTGAAATAGATCCGTTGGAGACGATCTTCTTCTCTCTCTCTCTTTTTGGTAGCAAACGGCTCTTTTGGTGTAGGTAACAGTGTACTTTCCCACCTTTTTAGGTAAAAGGTTGACTGCAGCTTTAGCAGGTGAGAAGACACGTGTATGTTTGTCATTCGTTGAGGTGAATGAAGTGGTTGAGACAGCACAAACTTTGAGACAGACTGAAGCTGACTTCTCTCTTCCTCGTACATGACAATGCTGATTCTCTTTCAAAAGATTCTGACAGTCCTGAAGACTATCTGTCGTTGCTGAGTCTGACCTTGTATTCAGTAGATAGACTGCTGAGATAAGTCTACTCAAGATCAGCTCGAGTTCGATGAACTACTCTCGCCGGAGTTCGGTTCAACCGACTCTCTCGCATATCTTTGCTCTGCCGAGTCCAATATCATCGAGTCTTTCGAGTATCTTGCTCTGCTGAGTCCAAGATCACCGAGTCTCTCGATATCTTGCTCCTGCCGAGTCCAAGTATCACCGAGTCTTACATCGGTGCTTGAGGCAAATAAGCTGCCGAGCGCCTTGACCGGAGCAGAGTGTCTACTGAGTCTGAAACCTCAGAGAAATACAAATACAAAGGGATGGTTCACCAATCAGATAGGGTTTTGGGATCTTCAAATCTTCTCAACAGTTCAGAGCACGAGGCTACTGAGCATGATTTAGTATGGAAGATGAGTCATTTCCCACAAGTATGGTCATGCTGAGGACTGAATCATCACCCAACAAATAGATTACATTTACTTCATAAAAGTAGTAATAACATAATATTCTCTTGGAGTGGGAAGCAAAATTAAGATAAAATTCAAATCAACTTTATGTGCAAATATAATTATTACAAAGTTTGTGCATTTACCAGAAACTAAAATTTCAAAGTTTTGTTTCAATGTTTACTCACCTGCCACGTCTGCACATACGTCAAACCGATTTTTTCTATGTCAGATTTGATTTCGCCAGAATGTTAACCGACGTGCAATTTCAAACAAATCAAACGGGGATTTGAAAAATGCCCTTGTATTTAAAGGCGAATAACTCATTTAACATACACTAACTTTATGCAATTTATATATTATATTTGTATTTTCTTTTTAGATGTAATTTATTGATTCTTTGAGTAAATAAACTGACAACATTTGCACTCTATCTTCTAGAGGTTGTATGCTTCAATGCTTGGTGTTCTCGGTGTCTTGAACGCTAGAAGGTTGATCTCTATTTATAGTCTTGACTTGTGAAGAGATCCGTTGGACGGGACCTAGACACGTGTAAAAAATGACAAGGAAAACGAGTATCTTCAATTTGAACGATATTGTAGAGATTCTCTTTTTTTCAATCTTCAGGGCGACTTTTGTCAATGCAAGTACAGTGCTGACAGCTTCTCATTTGTCGAGGATGAATGGTAGGTGAGACTTATGTCAGTGAACAATAATTCAGTTTAAGATATGGTGTGCTTGGAAGTGTAGGCCCAAAAATATGTTCGTCTCAGTTTGAAAACACGTTTTTATGCTGAGTGATTTGAAGTCAGTTTTATGCAGTATGAACAGTTAATCAATGCAACAGTAAATCAACACAAGCAATTTTTAAAGTGGTTCAGATACGCTACATCCTACGTCCACTGTCCTGAACAAGGCAATAGTTCTTGATTGCTTATACTGAGCAAGTCTCAGTCGATCTGTGCACTAGATAGATACTCTAGTTATAGTCTTAGTGACTTTACAAGAATCAAACACGGGGTTTGAAATTCTCCAACTAGGAAGGAGTTCTTACAATAAGAACAGTTCAGAAAGATGAACTCCTTCGAGGTTTTTCTAAGCTTATGATATTATAATAAGTCTGCTTAGAATAGAGAAAGGGAACTAATGAATCTCTAGATGAAGAACTAAGATGATCTCTCTGTATACGAGTTCTTCGCTTTGATATACTTTAAGTTCGCTAGAGTGTTTGTGAGCTTGAATGCTTTGGTTCCCTTGCTGGTTATCTTCTCTATTTATAGTCTCTACTCATGAATAGATCCGTTGGAGGGAGTCTAGACACGTGTCGAAAACGATAAGAAAAACGACCATATTAATTTTAATGTCACCGTAGGGATTTCCTCTTTTTCACTCTAGGAAGCAGCTTTATGACAGAGCAGGTACAATGCTGGCAACTTCTCACTGGTTGAGGTTAGAGAGTTATGTGAGCTTTGTTCAAACTCCAATATCATTCTGAGTTGACTTCCTCTGATTCTTCGTACCTTCTACTGAATCATCTTCTACTGACATTCTTCTGAGATATTCAATATGTGGCTCGAATTTCTTTGCAGATTCGGTGGGTTCTAACATTCCCGACTGAGTTCCTTGATGCTGAGTTCTTCCTGCTGACATCTGATATTCTACTGAACCTATCAGCTACTGAACTTATCAACTACTGAACTCTAGCTAGCCTACTGAGTTCCTAACATGCTGAACTCAACTAAGCTTATTACATTATACAAAGTTCATCATTCAACTAGGGTTTTGGGATCTTCAAATCTTATCATACTGAATCTCATACACAACACATTCTTTTGAAAAGTTCAGCTTCATGCCGACTCCTGTCCACTAAATCAGTAGGTTCTGACTAACCATACTGAGTCTTCAATGCTGAGTCCGTCCGGCTGATAAAGATCTAGTTTACTGAGTCTATCAGCTACTGAACTCTAGCTAGCCTACTGAGTTCCTAACATGCTTAACCTAACTAAGCTATTACAATAAACGAGTTCATCAATTCTGGATCTTTCAGACTGAGGGAATTCCTTTTGATAGCAAAACTGATCTCGTCCTCTATCTCCTTCATGCAGATGTTTCCTTTTTTAGTTCTTGGAGGAGAGAGAACTCTGAATTCTAGAGCTTTCAGTGGAATACCCTTACTATTTAGGATAGTTTGAACTTCATTATATAAATCCGATTCATATATGATGAGATATTCTTTGAAAAGTGAATCGGGATCTGCTGCGGTTTCCATGGATTACCATACATAGAAGCTCTTGATAAAATCTATCTTAATCTCCTCCCGTCTCTGGTTCAACTTCCATGGTATCATATTGTCTCTACAAGAATGAAGGACTTGTTGGAGGTGATCTTTTGGTCCTCTTCGTTTGTAGAATTTGGATGTGGTAGGGATTTCTCTGTCTTTAACCAGAACACGTTCTCTGGCCTCTTTCTTTGTTCTTTCCCTGGGAGCTTTAAGATCATCTAGACGAAGTATCTCTCTTGCTTCATTGATTTGTCTAGCTTCAACAGTTATTTCCAGTGCTCTGTCACATGCATCCTATAATTCCTTCTATTCAACAAGTTGTTTCTTAGATAGAATAGTGGTGGGTACATTCTATTCAGATGTAGTCTCTGTCTCAGATTTAGAGTCGTTGGCTTCAGATGATTTAGATTTCTGATACTGTCAAGATGAAGGAATAGATTTTGATGAAACTTTTGCACTAGTTACGAGATTGGAAGTCATTCGTCTATTTCTAGCTTATGAAACACATCAACACTTCAAATTATAACAGATGGATGTAAAATCAACTTTTCTGAACGACGTACTGAAGGAAGAAGTCTGTGTAGAACAACCGCCCAACTTTCAGTAGGGACATCAAGTATATAGACTCAGAAAAGCTCCGTATGGGTTAAAACACGTGGATATCAGATATCACTTCATCAATGATCATGTTGAGAAGAAGGATATCAAAATGGAAAAAATCCATGGGAAAATGACCAAATAAAGCATGAACTTTTTCAATTTTGTAATTTTAACACGAACTTGTAAACTTAGCGAATTAAAGCACGAAGTTTTAATTTTTGCAATTCGAGACACGCTCCGACCCCAATTTTCTCCAGCTGCTGGAAAGCTGAGGTGGACAATACCAAATGACATCGTTTTCAATCACTATTTTTGATGAATTAAATCATGAACTTTGTAACTTTTGCAATTAAGAACACTTTTTTTAAACAAATTTGAACATATTGTTGGGTTATGAGTTAGTGGTCGTTTAAATCATTGCTAAGGGAGTATTTTGAACTGACATCAGTAGTTCATGTTCTTAGGACTTATTGTTATGTTTCGGTAATGTGGGAAATTGTAGTGATTTATCTCTATAGAATTGAAGATCCCAAAACCTGTCCTATACCCGTAGTGTGTTTTCGGACTTGATGATGTAATAGACTAGACATGTTCTTATGGTTCATTATTTGTTTTGTCTAAGTCCTGTAAGGGGTATTTGTTGGTCTGAACTTCAGTAGGAAGTTAAATTCCAGAACCCCATGTCATCAGTTTGTAAGAGCTCGTGTTCTCAGGTCTCCAGCTGACTATTCTCAGTAGAAAATTCCTATCAGCAGACCTCCGTTGAAGATACAGTTTGAAGAGCTCAGTACCTTCAGGGTCACCAGCTGACCGTTATCGTAGAAGACTTCTATCAGCCGACTCAGATGAAGAAGTCAGTATGATTGATCCAGATCTACTGAATCAGACAGGAAACGACTGACTGACTATTATTGTCATTCGAAAGTCAGCAGAGTATATTCATACGAGGATCAGTGAGAGTCAACTCAGATGAAGACTGATGTCTGACAAGTCTCACCTACCACAAACCTCGACCAATGAGAAATAATCAAAGCCTTACCTGCTCTGACACTAAAGCTGCTCTCATGAACAGAAGCCAACCACTTTGCGGCGCTACTTCGAAAACTTATGGCCGTTTTCCTTGGAAGTTTGTGGCACGTGGCATCGTCCTCTCCAACAAATACATGCCTGGGTCACGACTATAAATAGAGAAGAGTTTCCAAGCTCAACGCACGGGACATCAAAGGGAATACACACTCACAACTTGTAAACTCTCTAGCGCTTTCAAGTCGATCCAGCAAAGAACTTGCTTAGTTGAATATACATAGTTCTTCTCTCTAGAGATTCTTTAGTTCTCTCTTCTCTATCTAAGCTCAACTGTTATATCTATAGCTTAGAACCTTCGAAGGAGTTCACTTTCTGTGAATCGTTCTTATTGTAAGAACTCCTTCATTGTTGGAGAAAAATCCCCTCCCCTTCAAACTTCGGTTTGATTTGTAAAGTCGCTAAGGACTATAACTTAGAAGGGTCTGTCTAGCGCGCAGATTCCTTGTCGAGGCTTGCTCAGATTAATCAACAAGAACTCCTGTTCTGCAGGACCGTGGACGTAGGATCTTGCGTATCCGAACCATGTTAAAAATCGCTTGTGTTATTTACTATTTTATTGCATCGTTCTCTAATCGATTTACCAACTCATACCTTGCATAAAACGTATTTAAAAGTGCACCAACCGAAACAAATTTGGTTTGCGAAAACACGTTTACAAAAGAAACAAAGTCTATCGGGCCCCACACTTATCCGCACTGAACTCTCCGACTGAGCTCTTAATACTGACAAAAGTCAGTAGGACGAACTCAGTAGTTGAGACACTCTGACCCGCGATCAGAAGGTTATTACTTGGCACTGTTCATCAGTCGCACTCTACAGCTCAGCTGTGCTTCGCGTTTGAGGAAAAACTTGTACTCAAGTGTATTCACCCCCCCCCCTACACATGACACTCGTCTCCGGACCAACATATATCAACGTGGGCTATTTAGCTCTTAGTTTTTTGTGGTCTCTTCTATAAATACAATCCCAAAGCATCCCAGACTTTTTACAAAAGAAAAATTCCAAAAACATAAATGCCAAAATTATTAAGAAAAACTACAATCATGATCTTCAATGTCGCAACAGATTTGTACCAAAATGCTAAACCAATAACATGAAGGATTGATAAGGACGATATACATGCTTTCTTGGATAGCCTCTTATTCTTGCTTGTGTTTGGAGCTTCTGGACTGTGTCTCAGCCCTTCATTTCCTCCGTGTGGACAGAGATCTGAGAGGAATGTAATTCTACACTCACACACGTTCTCACACTTTTCTCACGGTTTTTTTGTGAATGAATGGCGTAAATCATAAACTGAACTGAACTGAACGTGTGTATATTTTTAATATAATGATAACAACATTATATTATAATTGTGGACCATTAATAATTATATTGCTAACGAGCTTCCAATAAATTAATATCAGCCCATAATATAGTTAATAATAACCGGGTCACCTATTTATCAATTAATTGGCCCAGCCAATTAATTCAAACTAAATATTTTCATATTATTAAATAATATATAAATACATTAATCTATTAATAATAATTTTCGAGAGAACAGAATAAATATTGGGTATCTAATTGGGTTAGACCAGAGATCCAATACAAAAAATAAAGCCGGACCTCAAATTAATTAATTATCTGTGCTCAACCCAAAGCAAAATTAAGTAATAAATACATATCCATTCCACTAGAGAATATGTGCTGACTTACCCCTTTATCCCAACTTGAGCATGAGCTTGTATTTTAGACTTTATTGATCCCCGTATTTAAGAAATAAATATGTGTTAATTAATTAAGCTCACCGATAGCTGAAATTAATTAACATCTTATTATATTCTTGAGTAGTAGTACTCGACCTTATTAACACACCTGAATCTTTTCTACATGATTGATGGTTCATTAACTGTAGCACGTTCTACTTTGTGGAATGTATATGGAACTTGTGACCACCTAGTACTAAGTTCGTGTGCATGAATACCAAGCCAAGTTAATTGTTTCTAGCTTCTGTATTGTGCGCCTCTTTATTTTCTTTACTTTATATTAGCCCTTAGAGTTGATGGGTAAGAATAGAAACTCTTTATTTATTTATTTATGTAGAGATGCAAGAATGTTTATATGTTTGGATGCAGTTGCTTAGAGGTTGAAATATCTATACTCTGCACGCAATCTTCACACAGACTAGTGCTTGTATTTTAGGATTATTGACTCGTGTACGAAATTTGTTTTTTTTTTTGTTTGTTTATTATTTTTTTATTAGATGGAAGATGAAGATCCAATATGGAAACAATTTATATGAGAAGTAGAAACACAAATTGTAGAGAATAGCAAACGGAAGGAGAAAGTTTTCCAAAATGACACTGGAGCTGAACAAAATATGCAATTTGATGATGAGGATGACGAGGGATATATGATTCATGAGATGAGAGAATTGCACTACAACTCCGATGAAGAGCTTGATAGATGTAAGAGGCTGTCGCAATTCAATACAACATCGGAATATGGAATGTTGTAGTCTGGAGTTGTACATGACATTCCCTACTTTGAAGGGGTTGAAGGACGCCGTAGAATACTGCACTATTACAACAGGTAGACCGCTGAAAGTCTTAAAGAATGATTTACTAGATGTAGCATGAAGTGTGAGAATGAACAGTGCAGCTACTTCTAAATCAAACTCTTTAGATGATCATAGTTGTGGTAGAAGTCTAAAAAAATAAATTAGCTAATCAAAATTGGGCTGCAGAGAAATTGGTGTCGAGATTGAGAATGACACCTAAAATGACTGTGCGCTATGCATTAACCTTCATGGCAGAATCTTACCAAGTTTAACTTGATGACTATGAGCTCAGCTCAATAGAACTCTTCATACTGCAAGAGATTTGGTTGAAGGATCTGAGAAAGAGCAATATTCAAAACTTAGAGATTATTGCGGAGCAGACGACGGCCCACAACTATCTTAAGAGTTGACAGAGCAGACGACGGCCCACCTCTTATTTTCTCTAAGCTCTATATATTCTTTGATGCTTGTAAAAGGGGACCATTGGCTGGTTGTAGGCGACCCATAGGTTTAGATGATTGCATTTTGAAATGTTATTATAGAGGGACTCTCTTTACGACCGTAACTCATGATGGTAATCAAGCATTCTTTGCTATAGCATATGCCTTGGTGGAGTAGGAGATAAAGGAGACTGGAACTTTCTTCCTTACAAAATTGTTTGAAGATATAGGGCATCCAAATACTGAAGGATGGGAGTTCATATCTGATAGGCAAAAGGTGTGTAGTTCACAATCATTTTCGTTTGTAACTACTTAATTATTTCTTTCTTCTTTTTATTTGTAAAATTTTTGACAGGGTCTTCTTCCAACCATGCAAGAGCTATGACATAATGTTAACCATAAATTTTGCCTAAAACATCTAGAGGCTAACCTTTGGAAGCATTGGAGAATCACAGAGTTGAGAATACTACTATGGAGATGTGTGAAGTCGAAAACTATGGTCGAATTTGAGAGAAATTAAAATTAGCTGAGGAGCATAAAATGCAAATGATTGGACATATTTGAATATGTTTCCACCTGAAGCTTGGGGTAGAGCAACCTTTAAGAATTCCTCTAAGAATTGGGCACTAGTTAATAACATCTTAGAGCAGTTTAATGCTAGCATTGTCAAGTTTAGAGGGAAGTCTATCCTCACAATGTTGGAGGATATAAGGACTTACTTGATGACAAAAATGAACAAGAGCAGTAAACAGATGTCATGTTATAATGGTCCTCTTAACTCCTTGCTGCACAAGCAAAGCTAGAAATGTCCAATAAAGATAAAAACAATTGGATTGCACTTTTGATCTCAAATGATGATGGCATTGAGTTTCAGGTAACACATATTATAGAAAAGTCTTGGAATTTTGTAGTGGACATAAGAGACTTTACATGTCCTTGTGGAGAATGAGACTTGTGTGGAATTCCTTGCCAACATGTTGTGGTGTGTTTTAGATACAATAATATGACTCCTGAGGATCTTGTGAGCTCTCACAATGCAAAAGAAACTGGGAAAAGCATTTACCAGCCTTTTGTTCAACCTTTAAGAGGTCACGATCAATGGGTTAAAACATCGGAGGAGCCGATTATGCATCCTCAATACATTAGAGCTAGAGGAAGACCTAAGAAGAAGAGGTCAAAAGTGAATGATATTCCTTAAGACCCTTACAAAGCAAAGAAAATGTGGCGTGGTAGGGCATAATGACAAAACTGCAAAGGAACAACTACCAAGCAACAACACGCCAAAAAAACAAAAGTTCTAAATGAATGCAAGTTATATATCCAAGATCAACATAAGTTATATTTTAATAAAACCAAGCACTAACTTCAACTTTTTTGCAGGCTAACACAAAGCCAACAAGAAAATGCAAATGCTAACCAATCACATGTATGAGTTATGACATGACAAAGTATACAATGTTTCTCATTTTGTTGATGTGGAATTAACTTATTCCAATATAATTGTCATCCAGGTTGAACTAGAGGCAACTCTTAACATCATGACCAATTGCTACAACTCATGATTTTATCTTAATTCTCACTCCTGGGTACCAAGCACCTTTTAGTTATCTGATTGCATACCGATTAGGGCTCAAGGACCACAAGTAGTTATGCCTCTTCTAGGCGTGATTCCTGCTTCATTTTAATAGAGGGGACAAAAGTGTGACTAGAGAAGCATTAGTTACAGCAACCACACTAGCCAGAAACAATAGGAAGACAGATCTCATTCGTCCAGATACAAATTCTAGTGGAGAAAATCCAGTGAATGATGTCAATAAGAAGAAACAGACAAGGTCTAACAAGCTGTCATAAGAAGACAATTTAATGAGAATGTGTGTGTGGATGAATTGATCAAGTAGTTTGGGTTAAGTTTTTATGTGCTTGGTTATTTATATTATTTATCCCATATTTTGTCGTATAACCAAATACTTATTAATATGTCATCCGTTATTTATCAGTTAAATTTTTTTAGAAAGTTTCGCTAATGATATCTTGTAAATTATTTTATTTAGCAGCCTTCATTATTTTATCGTGTAAATCAATCTAGTTATCATCATTGATCTTAAATCATGAAATTCCTCTGGTTGAGAATGAATTCTAGCGTAATTTATTCCTTCATGTAGAGGACATGACCTTCTAAACTATCTAGCAATATTTTATGAGTTACCTATCATTAACTATTATTAACACACAAATGCTTCGGAGTAAAAATTGGATGTTGTTATGCTTTCCAATTAATGACACAATCAGAAGGTCCGCGTGGAGCATAACAACATGCATCTTTTGGACAAAATAGTAATCACGATTAATTTGTAAATAAAGTAAACATATCATAATTCAATCCACAATAACAACACAATCCACAAAATAGTTTTTCACTTAGACATTTCATCAAACACCTTCTGCTATATGCTTGAAACTGTGTATTTGTGAGTTATTTTATAGTGAGACACTAGAGGCATTTGTAAACACAATCCACAAGTGTTGCATGGCCGAATAACTTAATAAAGAATGCACTACAAAGATGGTACTTTGTTGTAGATGACTCGTCAGGGGGACTTCTTTGGGAAAAAAGAACAAAAATAATTTTTTTTATAAAGGAGTAGTCATTTTCTATCATGAATGAGTTATAAATGAATGTTTTCTAACAATGTTAATGCCACATGTGCGCCAAGTCAGTAGAGAGAACAGAGGAGGGCGAAATGACTAATGTGCCTGACAGAATGCAACTGATTAGGTTAAAATGGATGCATTGAAATATGAAGGACCAATTTGAATGTTCTCGGAAAGGTGGACGAATGAGACTGTCTACTCTTGGTTTTATCGAATATTAAGTTTAAGTCTTACTTCTGCCCTATGTCGCTCTGATAGATCTAAGGGTAGGCATGACAATCGATAGGGTTTCAATTATTCCAACCGATTTTGGTTAACCGTCGGAGATTTGCTATTGATACCGACATGATCAATTATCGGTTAATCTATTCGGTTAGTGATGTCAGTTAATTGGTTCACCGTATAACAAGATAATAAAGAATCGAGCCAACAGTTACTCAACGACAGTTGCGGGCAGCTGCGGCAGGGCGATGTAGAGTCGGAAAATTGTCAAAGCGAGAAAGGCGAGGCCTAAAAATTAGATTTTAAGATTTTGTGTGTGTGTGTATTGGGGGGGGGGTTGAGTATGTCGAGATTTTGTATACTGGAAGCAGTTTTTTATGCTTGTATATAATGTGTTTTTGTCCTTACCACTATTTTATTCTCTTATCTGATAAATATATATATTTGTACATGTTATCTTTTATCTTGTATAAAAGTTAGATTTGTGTAGTGTGTCGGGTATCACATTAGACTACACAAATTGGTTGAAATGACAAGATATAAACAGTTATCACAAATGAGACAACTTAAGGATAAGTTGTCGGTTTAAGCTGTAGTTTAGATAAGAAGTGGCTTGTCTTGACTGCTTGTCTTTACTGGTACACTTAAGGTGGTGTATTGATGAATCACAGTGAGATGTGTTCTCCTAACTGACCTTAGTGGAGAACCAAGATCTCGGTGACTTAGCTGGTCTTAAGCTTGGTGTTGGATATGAGTCAGTAGATTGATACTCAGCTGTTCTAGGGTTAAAAGAAATTGGGGGAAATCATAGTAGTACTATGGAATTGAAGATCCCAAAACCGTACTGATATCAGTAGATTAGTGTGTCGATAGGATTAGCTGATGTATAGGTTAGACTTGATGTAATGCTTATTATTTTGTCTAAGTCCTGTACGGGGTAGTTGTTGAACTGATCTTCTGCTGAAGATACTTTTCAGAACCCCACGTCATCAGTGTAATCGCTTGCATTCTTCGTCGGCGGTGATATCAAACTCAATTAAAGATCCCGCATCACTGACCCGGACCTCGGTAGAAGCATTCTCTACAAGGCGATGGTCATCGGTAGAAGAACCGGTGCAAGCAGTATACCTTCGCGATCGACCAACCGACTATCGAAGCTCACTTTATCGGTCGACGACTCGGCCGAAGAAGACAGACTTTCGAGTATCAGTATCCGACGAAAAGCGACCCAAAGACTTAAAGTACCTTCAAATGTTCGGCGAAGACATACGAGGTAGTTTGAACGGTCAACTCGACACTCACCAACTACAAACCTCGACCAATGAGAAGCCGACAACGCTTACCTACTCTACACGGTAAAAGCTGCTCTCATGAACGGTCGCATTAAGCGCCTCGCTGCAACAAAGTTGAATAGTGGCCGTTTTCTTTGGACGCTTGTGACACGTGGCATCGTCGTCTCCAACGGACATATGCCACAACTCACAACTATAAATAGAGAAGGATTTGAAGATTTCAAGAAGAGGAATATACGCGAAATCAAGGGAAATCATTCAAGCTCACAACGCTCTAGAATCTTCAAGCTTATCCGAGAGACGAACTAGTTTTCATAGAACACTTCTTGTAGTTCATCTCTCTAGAGCACTTTGATCCCTTTCTTCTCTAGACTAAGCTCATTGCTAGATTCATAGCTTAGATCCGAAGGAGTTCACATTTAGTGAATTGTTCTTGTTGTAAGAACTCCTTCTCAGTTGGAGAATATTCCCTCCCTTCTAAACTTAGGTTTGGATTGTAAAGTCGCTAAGGACTATAACTTAGAGGGAACTGTCTAGTGCACAATATCCCTGCTGAGGCTTGCTCGGGAATAATCAACAAGTTCTCTCGCCTTGTTCGGGACCGTGGACGTAGGATCTTGCGTATCCGAACCACGTTAAATCGCTTGTGTTCATTTATTGTTTTATTGCATAGCATTCAACCGACTTGAAAATCATAAGTTTGCATAAAACGTATTTTATAAAGTGCACGACCAAAAGATTTAACTTGCAAAAACGCGTTTTCAAAAGAGACGACTCCGGGCCTAACACTTATCCGCACTACGGTCTCCGACCGGAGTTTCGTAATACCGACATCGGTCGGTAGAAGAGCTCGAAGCCGACTCACTTTGACCCCAGTGATCGAAGGCTTACTTGGCACCTGTTCATCGATTGCAAACATCGGCTTCAGGTGACCTTCACCGAGAAAAAGAAACGAGCTCGGTGTATTCACCCCCCCCCTCTACACTCGACTTTTCGTCTCCGGACCAACAATTGGTATCGAGCACACGGTGTTCAACCGATCGCCGGTTCGAAATACTTGGTCCTCTCGGCCCGATCCCGAAAACCGTTTTCACTTTGCATAAGCATCTTTTCAAGCATCCTTATACTCTTACTCTTACAATGTCCGATATGTCGGGTATTAGGATGGTACCGATGTTCTCAATAGAGAACTACACGGTATGGCGCGTATGTATGGAGGCACACCTAACGTCACTCCACGACGGCATGTCGAGATGTCCTAGAGTCGGGACCGATCATTCCCATGATCGACGGCGTAGTATTTGCTTCTTTGGAGGAGGCGTAGGAGCACAAACCGGTGCTAAGGTTCCCAAAGACAAATCTGCCTTCACGCTCGAAGAAAAGAAGTTGCACAACCTTGACCGAGTTGCACGTAATGCCATACCGACTACGCTCGGTGACTCACATCTCGGAAGGGTACAAGATTGCAAAACGGCGAAAGAGCTATGGGACGCCTTGGGCTGTACTAAGCCATGGAACCCCTCGGATCAAAGAAAACAAGCTCGAGCTAGAGCTTCGGAAGTTCGACGCCTTTGCAATGGAGCTCTTCGAAACCATTGACGAGCCGAGTGTCGATTCACCAATCAAGTCAATGTCATCAATGGGCGGGGAGGTCGTTCACCAACAAGGAGATGAACACCAAGATCTTGAGAGCGTTGCCCCGACGAAAGTGGCTTCCATTTGCTACTTATTTACATCGCTCCGATCTAAATGCTCTAACTCCCGATGTTATATTTTCGAAATTAAAATCGGAGGAATTCGAGCATAGCCTACCCCAAAAGTGCTTAAGCGCTCCAGCGACACACGGTTCGACCACGCCTTCAAGGCAACGATCGGCAATCACGACAAGCCTATTTCCTCAAGCAAAGCTTTGGCCACATCGTAGCAAAGTCTTCCGAGACTTCGGCCACGACCGCTAGCACCGATGGCTCTCAAATATCGAGGGAAAAGGAGAGAGTCGAAAGCCGAGGAAATACAACCGAGATTCTTCCTCGGGTAAGAAAGACTATCATAAGAAAGAAGAATCTAATCCTTCTACCGAATGCGGGAAATCGGAGTCATCGCCAGTCCGTCTAAAGACTCAGTGGTAAGAGCGAGCAGAACATCTACACGCTACAACCGCAAGAAGGAGGGACACTATCGCACGATTGTCCCGAACTCTCACTGCTCAAAGAGCGAAACGGCGAGCCAGGGAGAAAGAAATTCGCCGAGAGACGGCGGCCTATATAGCCGGAGAGATATCCGACAACTCAATTGAGGAGGATACATTCATGTATTCTTCGAAGACGAAGCCGCGTTCGTCGCAGTTGAGGTTGCAAAGACAGGTTCTCGATGAGTCGGCCGAATCTTGTCGATGGCCGGAGAAGAGGCCGAGGTAAATTCTAAACGCATTATTACCTCTTCTTCACACAAAGCACACAAGACACGTGCTCGGTCACGAGATGATCCTCTAGATGTGGTACAAGCCTACGACGATCTCGCTAGAGGAACAGTTCACTGAGCAGAGAGTTCAAGAGAACCATCCAGGAACTTGAACGGTAAAGGCCGAGAATCGAGACTTTCTTCTAATTGTCAGGTCTCTACTGAGTCAGTGGATCTAGTTGTGAGACTCAAGGAAGAGATTGAATCTCTTATGACTAAGTCTCAGCTTCAAGAGACTCAGATCTCAGTTCTGACCAAGGACAATTCTGAGAAAGAGACTGAAATAGCCAAGCTCAGTCAGAAGCTCACAGACGTGCAGAATGACTATGACTCACTCAGAAGGAGTGACGAAGTCTAGAGAGGTTTGATGACTGAACAATACCTGGGAGCGAAGGAGAAGCTTGAAAGCATGCTTAGAGCACAACGGTCAACTTCGTGAAAGAAGGCCTTGGCTATACCCACGAAGCTTCTACCTCCAAAAGCTCAGCAACCCCGGGCTGATCGGTTCGTCAGAGGAAAGGTGCAAGCTGCTGACACCACACCTTAGGCGAAAAACAAACGAGAAAATGATTACACCTCGGCCGAGTAGCAACAAGCGGTGACCAAAGGTTCCAGCCCCGGGACACCGCGATCAAATTCGGGGGGGAATCAAGAAGGTCGGATGGGCGTAACGATACAAGGAGCCATCGTATGAGCACCCGGCTCGATGCGGCTCGTACTACTATGAGCCCGTGGGTCGGGAGAAGCGCTAAGAGTCGAGAGAAGAAAGCGCCTCGAACCCAAAATTATCGGCGAAAGTCGAGTATCTCCATGTCCTCGTGGAGAAGAAAGGCGATAAGGTTCGGAAGAAGAAGTCTGGAACTTCTAAGGTCCCGAGACGGATCCGGGTTCCGAAATCACCCACTAACCCGTAAGGACCCAATCGAACCAAAGGGTACCTAAAAATGCCTCTGTTTTGCGGGTGCATAAGGACCCGTGGATAGTGGACGGCGGCGCTCGAGACACATGACTTACCGGAAGAGCCTGGCGACCAACTACGTACAAGAAGATGGTCCCAGTGAATTCGGTGACAACTCCAAAGGCTACACAAGGGGATACGGAACGCCGAACATTGGGGCCGCCACGGTTCCAAGAGTAACATATGTTGAAGGACTTCAACATAATCTCCTTTCGATCGATCAATTCCGTGATAATCTTAACGAGTAATCTTTGACGCCGGTTTTACGTGATATTGTTGACAAATCTACGGGGAAAACGGTGTTATCATGTTCGCGGAGGAAGAACATCTATGTTGCAAAGCCGGAATACCGCAGAACCCGAGGCTTGCTTGCTCGCACGTACTAAATCGGGTGACAAGTCGTCAAGCTATGGCACAAGAGACTCAACCACCTTGAACTTCAAGACCATGAACAAGCTTGTCAAGAACTCTAAAGTCGGAGGACTGCCCAACGAATCGTTTATCAAAGACGAAATTGTGAAGCGTGCACGAAGGGAAAGCAAACAAAGAGTAGCAATCCACCTATTCCGTCACCTTCCACCGATGGAATCCTTCACCGCTTCACATGGACTTATTCGGGCCGGTCTCTCCGGTGACTATAAGAGGCAAGAAGTATGCCCTCGTCGTCATAGACGACTACTCAAGATATACTTGGGTCATCTTCATCGCCAACAAATCGATGTTCGGACCGAGTTACCTAATCTCCTGAAGAAACTCGGTGTGGAAAAGAACATCAAGATTAAGAAGATACGCTCGAACGAGGGAATAGAGTTTCTAAACTCGGTAGTTAAGACATCTTTGCGATAAAGAGGGAATTCAGCATGAGACATCAGCTGCGCGCGCACCCTCGGCAGAACGGACTTGCTTGAACGTAAGAACAGAACACTCAAAGAAGCGGCAAGAACGCTCCTCGCAGATTCTCGGACTACCCTCAAAGTTTTGGGCTGATGCTACCGACACCGCCCTGTTACACTCGGAATCGATCACTACCGACACGAAGCAACACATGAAGACGCCTTACGAACCGTGGAAAGGGAGAATTCCTTCTATTTCTCATTTTCATGTTTTCGGCTGTCCTTGCTTTATCCACAACAATGGGAAAGATCAGTTGAAGGTCTTTGATAGCAAACGATCAAGGAGTATTCTTAGGATACTCCCGAGTCGAGAAAGCCTTCGGAGTTTTTAACTATCGAACTCTTTGCGTGGAGGAAAGCCCTCATGTTGTTTTTGATGAATTTGTTGCCGAGAACAGGGAAAGATACAAAGTCAAGCACTCGAGGATGTCGGCGGCAAGCTACGGGATCTCGAACTAAATGACAAAGCCGAAAAGATCCGAGCATTGTTGGGATGATGAGTCGAAGATGAAGAAATTCGGACTCGGCCAACAAGCAATGTAGCTAACCTAGTTGATTCTATCGAACGTAATCAACAACAGGTAACTTCGGTTGATGAGGAAGCCCCTATGGTAACCGAGACCTCTACCGAGAATATAAACTCGGGGGGAACGATTAATGTTCCCGAGCTAAATGCCCCCGAACACCGGAAACTCGGTAGATCCTAACCTTCTTCTTGAATTACTACGGTCACAAAACAAGACTACTGAAATGCCTAATACACCTGCGGCGTGCGAAGTAGTATCGAAGAAGAAGCCCGACTCGGGCGTTCGTGGCTCGATGCTCATTCTTCGAGTCTTATCATTGGAGATCCATCAAGCAACTATAAGGACAAGATCAAGATTAAGTCAAGGAGAAAGCTCACTTTACTCTTGTTTTCTCGTCTACGTAAGAACCTCGGTCGATAGAGGACGCACTTAAAGATCTTGGCCGGGTCATTGCTATGCAAGAAGAGCTGAACCGGTTCGTCGAAATGAAGTTTGGGAGCTTGTCGACGGACCTGACATCGGCACGTGATTGGAACTAAGTGGGTCTTCAAGAACAAGCGAGATGAAAACAACGTCATTGTCGAAATAAAGCTCGACTAGTTGCTAAAGGATACGATCGGGCGAGAGGGAATTGACTTTGATGAAACATTTGCTCCGGTCGCCGGATTGGAAGCCATTCGTCTTTTCCTAGCTTATGCAACACATCGAGATTTAAGGTATATCGAGATGGATGTGAAGTCAGCTTTTACGAACGGCGTGCTGAAGGAAGAAGTCTACGTGGAACAACCGCCCGGCTTTCAAGCAAGGACATCAGGTGTACGAGACTTAGGAAAGCTCCGTATGGGTTAAAACAAGCACCCGGGGCTTGGTATGATACCCTATCGAGACTTTCTACTTCGTAAAGGTTTTCAAAAGGGGACGGTAGATCGCACCCTATTCAGCATAAAGTCGAAAGATGACATTCTACTGGGTGCAAATCTACGTGGACGACATCATTTTCGGCTGCGAAACGAAGTCATATGCCGCCAGTTCGAGAAGATGATGAAGGAGAAATTCAAGATGTCCATGATGGGAGAGATAAATTATTTCCTTGGATTTCAAGTAAAACAATCAGCTGAAGGAATCTTCATCAATCAAGCCAAATACACTCGAGATCTTCTCAAAAGATTCGGTGTGATTCCAAAGAAACCGGTCAAGATCCCCATGAACACGAACTTTAAAATCGATCTAGACAAAGAGGGAGCTTACGTTAACTCTACCGATTATAGAGCTATTATTGGTTCTTTACTTTATTTAACAGCTAGCCGACTCGACATAACTTATCTTTGTAGGTGTATGCGCAAGATTTCAGGCGAATCCCAAGCGAAGTCATCTAGACTCGGCGAAGAAGATTCTGTGATATCTAAGAGGAACACCCGAGGTGGGTTATGGTATCCTGCGATGATAATCTAATACGACGGAGTTATTCCGATGCGATTATGCGGGATGCGGGATAGATCGAAAATCAACTTCCGGAACATGTCGGTTCCTAGACGGCAAGCTAATATCGTGGTTTTCAAAGAAACGAGCACTCGGTAGCTACGTCCACTCACGGGAAGCCGAGTACATGGCTGCGAGGAAGTTGCTTGTGCCCGGATCCTTTGGCTTCGACAACAATTGAGAGATTATGGTATAACTTCGAATGAAGTGCCCATCTACCGTGACTCCACCAGGTCAATAGCTATAACTCGAGAACCCGAGTTCTACATACCGAGATGCAAGCACGTGGACATCCGACACCACTTCATCGAGAGACCATGTCGAAAAGAAGGACATCGGGATGGAGAAAATCCATACCGACAAGCAAAGGCGCGATATATCGACCAAACCACTAGGCGAGAACGAGTTCGTAGAACTATCGGTTGAGCTAGGTCTCGCTAGATCCCTGCCGAGACAAGTCGGTAGAAGCCGACTACGATAATGATATACTTAGCAACAATTTGTATCGGTATGGAATCGGCACGACAGTCGAAAAAACTTAGTACAAATGACTCCGTTGGGAGATGCACACTGCATACACGGCAAGGGGGAACATGGTCCTCGAGCACAACCATCCTCCCGATAAATGATGGTAACCACCGATAAGTTCAGTGAAGAGGTTTGCGTAATATCGTTACTTAATTTGTTCGAAGCATGCCGCATTTAATGCATCGATCGCTTACATTCGGTTGTTAAGGAGTATTTATTCCTTACCATTTATTATGTTTAAGGTTTGAGGAAAGGTCGGCGGGACTCCTCGCTGCGTAATTAATGCTCTCGTCGCGCATTTAATGCATGTCTTCTCCATTAGCTTTATTACGTATATCTATATTTTTGGCGGCTATTGTAATCATTCTTTTATAACATTTAATCTTAGCCGTCCCTTGATTTTGAAAGATTAAATTTGAACCGTGCGATTCAAACTGAAGATCAAACTTAATATACAAAATCTTTCATCTTCTATCAACTCCTCACTTTTCGCCATTTTTCATATTCTCAAGAGCTTATCTCGCAACTTTGCTTTCTTATCCAAATCTCTTAAACAACTTTGCTTTCGCATCTCTTAAAGCTCTTATACACGGTAATGTATCAGATATCTGCTAGCAACTACTAACTTACTCTATTTTCAAGTGCTAATATGTTGTTTTGCAGATTTCAATGGCGAACGTTCAAACACCAGACAACATTGAGGAGATTGTAGCCTCCAGGATTCTGTTTGAACCTACTTTGGCCTTCCGCCAAGTGGAGATCTCTTTCCTTGAACCCGTGTTTGACGCTTTGGAGCGTTCGGGGTTGGAGATGCTTTGGTTTCGAAGCACCCCGTGCTTATCTCCCTCGGCAGTTCGCCGAAGTTTATTTCAACCGGAAATCTCTAGCGTCGGGAGGAGAGGAATCGTCCTTCTCTTATCGAAGGAAGTCGATCAAGATGAGTGGGAGTCACTGTTCTTACCTTCGATATTCAAGATGCTCTAGCTCTTTCATTCGATCTTCCCAACTCCGGCATTTCTCCGATTGGATACAAGGAGAAGGAGATCAACGCATATGTGCGAAATTCACGTGGATGCAAGGATGTGGCGTTCAAAACAGCTCTACCGAGGAATATGTTGCTACCTCGATGCGGAGGTCTAGCTTACGTGGTATCGCACATTCCGACAAGTTCACTGGATCATATGATCAACTTGTCCAAACCAAGGATTCACTGATGATGGCAATAGATGATGGGGTTGAAGTGAACCGGGCCGAGTATTATACTAGTCGAGATGAAGGCACGAGGCTCGAAGGTTCACCACATTACCCACCGGCGAGAGGAGGATAGCCAGTGTGGGTAAACTTCTATTCGGAACAAAGATGTCTATTCTGATAGAATGCATGGTTCAGAGGAACTCAGCTCTTGAGAACTCAGCCTTTGAGGACTCCAAGTACTTTGACAAGAAATCTATCAAATTCCAGACGAAGGCTGGAGCTGAGAAATCTATAGGCAAGGGGCCGCTCGAGCCTTAAGAGAGCGGCGTCGGCTACCCCCATCGGTACAAGTGCCAAAGAAGAGGAGATTGGCCAAGACTCGACCTGCTGAGGTCACTGTTGCTTAGCCGCTGGCCATACTAGCGTCAACTCCTGCTTCACCTCCTCCTGAGCAGATCCAGGATTCAGATACTGGAATAGAAGGAGCTACTCTGAAGGATAAGGTTCAGATAATCAGCCCCGAGGAAACCCAGTCAGACAGCAGAATGCCGACTGAGGAGCCATCTGTTGAGTGGAACTCCACTGATTCCACTCGTGCCCGTGCTACAGCTGAAATTCACGAGCTGATACCCGAAATCGCTGGGCACGCGGACTTGATAGAGATTGCCATCAGGGCACGCGCTCATATGCTACCGAGATTCCTCGCACCTGGGACATTCTCATAGACTTTTCAAAGAATCAATCGGAAGCCGAGTTGTTGGCCGATGAGCAAGAAGCTGCAGAATGCCATAGGCTTTGGCGAGCCCGCTGATCTGGGTTGTTTTGAAGATTTACGAGCTGCTATGCTCTACTTGCTAAGCCAGAGGGAATCAGCTCCAGGCAACACTCCCCCGCCCCCTTCTCCTCCTGCTGATAATGGAGATGATGATGATCAGGAGAAGGACGAGGCACCCAAGGATGCAGAAATGGGAGATTCTGGCCGAGGGACAAACTCCCCGTGAGAAGAGCCCATCACCACCACCGCTACATCCGGTGAGGCTCCTAATGCCCCTAAGTACTCAAGGGAGCAGCTTCTCACGTTCTCACGAAAAGAGGCTCCGAACAAGTTCCTATCAGATACAGCCAATAGGTTCCATGTCCTCAAAGGCAGTCAACAAGGCGATCAGACGCCAAGGAGAGAAAAATCGCCTTCTCGCCAAAGATGTACACATTAAAAGGGAGAAGTATACAAAGGCGCGGATCGAATGCACGAACAAACTTTCCGTCGACGTCTTCAAACCACAAGAGGCTCCTTCTCGGCCCGATCCGAAGAAGATGATCGAGCGAGCTCTAGCCGCCCGTGAAGATTGAATTGCAAGCTCGAGTCGGCGGCTTCTTGAAGCTCGGCGCCTATCTTTCTCACAAGAGCCGACTCGGCCCTCACACGCATTCAAGCTCGGATGGATGAGCGTAATAAGCCGGCTACCACCTCTCTCCAAACGGCCATTAAACAACAAGTCGAGGCTCTCAAGACGATTCGAAAAGAGATGAGCGAATCCCATGATGCGGCTCTGCTGCACCTTCGCAAAGAATCGGCCGCTCGGCCTGCGAAATTCAGGCAAGAACAAGAATTGGACTGGCATGGCTACACCAGCGTGGTATCTGACTTCGATACGACTATTGATGAAGTCAAAGTTTCTATTGCCAAAGTGGCTGAAGAAGTGAAAGCACTACGTACCTCCCTTGGACTTATTGCGATGCCAAAAAGGGGGAAGGTAGTAAGGGGGGAAGGTAGTAAGGGAGAAGGAAGTGAGAGAGTGATGGGGACGGTGATGTACCGCTTCTTAGCGAAAGGTACGGGGAGGAAGGACCCTCCATAGCTGAAGGACCCTCACGGACTCAAAGGGAAAAGGCACGGGAGGAAGGACCCTCTACTCGAGCCGAAGAAGTCTCGGCCGCTCGAGCAAAAGACAATACTGACGAGGTACTTCTCCTTGAATTTCCATTACAAGCTACCCCCATCTCCTCTTCTGCTGCACATATACAAGAGATCGCTCAGTTCTTAGACGAGCCAGCAGAAGAAGAAGAAGAAGAGTCACAACAGTTGCCGCAGAGGCCGGGGAAGGAGACTGCTACTGAATCTCCTCCTTCCTCCCCGGTCCGAAAATTTAAATCAAAAGCGGAGCGGGGAGGCCTTCGACCTCGTAGTCGCCCAACAGTGCAGGGACAAACTTGATCATGAGCGAAGATTAGAAGAAGCAGCTGAGGCAGCCAAAAAGCCTAAGGGCAAGGCTATAAGAGGCAGAGGTAAGAAGAAGGCAATCGGGACAGTTGAAGAGCAGAAGAAGAAAGCTCAAGAAGAATACGCCAAGGCTTCTTCAACTGATACCCCAGCTACTGCGCAGAGTCAACCCTCCACGACTCATACGCCGGCGTAGATAGCAGAAGATCAAACAATGTGGGAGGCGGTGCTCGCTGGACTATCTAACAGACATGGAGACAAGAGAGCAGCCGCGCTCCGAGAAAAGAAAAGGATGGCTGATCTGGAGAAAGTGCGAAGATTATCCTTTAAACCAGCAGCTGATCCGAGAAGGTAGATCCCGAGAGGATCTAAGTTCATCAGGGGCCCCCACATCAAGCAACAACCGATTTAGCATGTGGATAAGTGGGTGCCGGCTGATATGAATGAACATTGGGAGAGATTGAAAGAAGTTTTTATCAAAGGCTACTACGTACGGCGCATTTACCCACTCGACTGCTCAGCCGATCAGCTCTTTGAGGAGTTGATTACGAGATTTGATGTTAAATTCAGTGAACGGCTGAAGCAAGTCATGGAATCACAGAATATAACCTTCCGTGCCCCAGCTTTCCGACGTATTCCACCGCCGAGACTTGCTAATGGACTGCTAAGCACTAAGGACATAGAAAGAGAAGTGGAGGAAGCCGCCTACAGTTTGAGCCTGCTCCCTGAAAGGCCAGATGATAACTTGGAGATCCAGGAGATTCGAGCTAGAGTGTATAAATACTATTACCTGGATCCTCCCGAGGAGAAATCCACTGACTTCAAGAAGAAGACGCAGAAGTTCAAGAAGCAGCAGCAGTGATTTTCTCTTTCTCATCTTTTGTAATAGCATTAGGAACTCTGTAATTCTTGATATATATATTAGTTCATCTGCTTGCTAGACAATTACTCATTGTCTTTCAGCCTTTTACTTTGTGTTTACACAACTGATCACTAAGTGATCTGACACACACTCACATCAGTTTCTCTGATCTTGCCATTCTCTCGCCTGCTGAAGTTCGTTTATGATTATCAGTTTTTCCTCAGACGTTTAAAGGGGGAAATTGTTGTCAGTAGGACAGTATCTTTGATAGATATTAGAGTATAGAGGTTTTGGCATCATCAATTAGGGGGAAATTGTTGGATATGAGTCAGTAGATTGATACTCAGCTATTCTAGGGTTAAAAGAAATTAGGGGAAATCATAGTAGTACTATGGAATTGAAGATCCCAAAACCGAACTGATATCAGTAGATTAGTGTGTCGATAGGATTAGCTGATGTATAGGTTAGACTTGATGTAATGCTTATTATTTTGTCTAAGTCCTGTATGGGGTAGTTGTTGAACTGATCTTCTGCTGAAGATACTTTTCAGAACCCCACGTCATCAGTGTAATCGCTTGCATTCTTCGTCAGCAGCTGATATCAAACTCGATTAAAGATCCCGCATCAGTGGCCCGGACCTCAGTAGAAGCATTCTCTACAAGCTGATGGTCATCAGTAGAAGAACCAGTGCAAGCAGTATACCTTCACAGTCGACCAACTGACTATCAGAAGCACACTTTATCAGTCAGACGACTCAGCCGAAGAAGACAGACTTTCGAGTACCGTATCCGTGTCAAAGCGACCCAAAGACTTAAAGTACCTTCAAATGTTCAGCAGAAGACATACGAGGTAGTTTGAACGGTCAACTCTGACACTCACCAACTACAAACCTCGACCAATGAGAAGCCGACAACGCTTACCTACTCTACACAGTAAAGTTGCTCTCATGAACAGTGCATTAAGCGCCTGCTTGCAACAAAGTTGAATAGTGGCTGTTTTCTTTGGACGCTTGTGACACGTGGCATCGTCGTCTCCAACGGACATATGCCACAACTCACAACTATAAATAGAGAAGGATTTGAAGATTTCCAGAAGAGGAATATACGCGAAATCAAGGGAAATCATTCAAGCTCACAACGCTCTAGAATCTTCAAGCTTATCCAGAGACGAACTAGTTTTCATAGAACACTTCTTGTAGTTCATCTCTCTAGAGCACTTTGATCCCTTTCTTCTCTAGACTAAGCTCATTGCTAGATTCATAGCTTAGATCCGAAGGAGTTCACATTTAGTGAATTGTTCTTGTTGTAAGAACTCCTTCTCAGTTAGAGAATATTCCCTCCCTTCTAAACTTAGGTTTGGATTGTAAAGTCGCTAAGGACTATAACTTAGAGGAAACTGTCCAGTGCACAGTATCCCTGCCGAGGCTTGCTCGAGAATAATCAACAAGTTCTCTCGCCTTGTTCGGGACCGTGGACGTAGGATCTTGCGTATCCGAACCACGTTAAATCGCTTGTGTTCATTTACTGTTTTATTGCATAGCATTCAACTGACTTGAAAATCATAAGTTTGCATAAAACGTATTTTATAAAGTGCACAGCCAAAAGATTTAACTTGCAAAAACGCGTTTTCAAAAGAGACGACTCCGGGCCTAACACTTATCCGCACTACAGTCTCCGATTGAGTTTCGTAATACTGACATCAGTCAGTAGAAGAGCTCAGAAGCTGACTCACTTTGACCCCAGTGATCGAAGGCTTACTTGGCACTGTTCATCGGTTCTGCAAACATCGGCTTCATCGACCTTCACTGAGAAAAAGAAACAGAGCTCAGGTGTATTCACCCCCCCCTCTACACCTGACTCTTTATCTCCGGACCAACACTTGGTAAGACTTCAGCTGAGTGTATTTGGCTATCTATCACTTCGGCCTACTATGGTGAGCGTCATCGCGACTGGATCTACGTATCTTGGGTGTTAGTAGTCATTTTTTGCTCAGGCTGGTTGTCTGTATCTTGCAACCGTATCCTAGTAAAATTTGTTGATAATAACCCCTGAGGAACTCGAAAGGATTAGCACACTAAACCCGGCCGGTTGATTACGTTCAGGTGTGTTAATAAGGTCGAGTGCTACTACTCAGGAATATAATAAGATGTTAGTTAATTTAAGTTGTTAGTGAGCTTAATTAATTAATGGATATTTCTATCTTAAATACGGAGATCGATTAAGTTTAAAATCTAAGCCCTTGCTCAATTTGGGATAAAGGGGTAAGTCAGCACGGATTCTCTAGTGGAATGAATATGTGTTTATTAATTAATTTTGCTCTGGGCTGAGCATAGATAATTAATTAATTTGATGCCCTGTTTTATTTCTTGTATTAGATCCCTGATCTGGCCCAATTAATTGCCTAGTTATTTGTTGTCTCTCAGAAATTATTATTAATAGATTAATGTAATTTTACATTATTTAATAATGTTATTTATCTGGAATTAATTGGTCAGACCAATTAATTGATAAATATTAGTAGCCCATTAGATTAATTAATTATATTACGAGCTAATTATGTGGAAGTCCATTAGGAATATAATTAAATTAATGGGCTACAAATATTAATATTATATTAACTTTTGAAGCCTATATATAATAGTATTCTATTCATAAACAGGTACACATATATATTTTACATACATGCACGACGTTTGAGAGGTAGAGAGACATAATCTTATTTTTTTCAGTTCTCTGACCACCTAGAGGAAGAAAAAGGTCGGGACACAGATCAGAAGATCTGACACACGAGCAACAATCAGAGCTGCAACAACATACGTAGGAGGAAGGTATATCAATCTTCACCTCTAATTTCCTTCAATTGGTATCAGAGCCTAGTTTAAGCTTTGATTGTTGCTGTTAGGAGCATGATTAGGGTTTATTTTCGTCGTTATCGGGCTAATTTCATGTTTGGGGCGGCCTGCGAGCCACTGTTTTGACCCCGTTGTAATGTTTTTCTCGTGAGAAAATCCACAAGTAGATGATATGACCTATTTGTTATGTGATATGACCTAAAATGAGACGAAGACAAAACCTTGATTTTCGTCGAAAACATTAGTTTTCTAGGTTTCAGCCGCATCTTGCGGCGGTGATTCCCGGCGCTTTTGGTATCAAATCGACGATCGGCTTGACCTTTGGATTCCTCGTCTTACGAGCTTCGTGTCGATAGGTCGTAAGGGGTCATCCGATCTTAGATGCAATCGGTATTGACGTCTGAAGTTTGCCGCTCGTCGTGAATTCGTTCCGGCAAATCGTTTGAAATTCAGGAAATTGAGGAACTAATCTCGACCGAAATCCGTTATACGGTGGGCGTGAGTGTTCCAATTATGTTTCCCCTCTTTCAATTGATCGACTCGTGGCTCAGTGAACACGAATTTGAGCAGCGAAGTTCGCCGCCGACGGGATGCAAAATTCGCTTGATTCTCATCACGGCGGCGTCAGTTGTCACCAGAATTGGGCCGCCCAAACGCATGGGACATGTCCAGAGGCGGCTAAGGAGGACGAGGACGACGGCGCCGGGCTGGGAAGAGCGTGATAGCCGCGCGTCTGCTGCCGGCAGTCGCGGCTGCGCGCAGCGTCGATTTCTGCGGCTGCGGGTGGCGGCGCGAGGCGGGGATAGGACGGCGAGGCTGGGAACGAGGCCCCCTGTCAACGGCGGGCTGCGGCTCGACCTGGAGCAGCAGCGGCGGTGGCGGTTTGCTGTGGAAGACGATGCTAATATGGCGCGCTGACGTGGCGCGTCACGTCAGCCCTTGCTGACCTAGACGTGCACGTGTCTGACACGTGGTAGACGCCCTGATGATGTGGTGACGATGTAGTTTTCGATGCAATTTTCAGATTTGAAGATTTGAAGATTTCGAAGATCTTTATTTTGTTCGAGCTGCTAGATCGACTTGCAAATGTTGGTGGTGTCTTGGATCTTGGCATCAAGATGGATATCATTCTATATTCACAACCTAAGTCATATGAGAATTTCCGCCTAAATGTAGTGATGTCAAAGAAGAGCTACACCGTGAATGAACTTTCAAGTGAGTTAATTACTACAGAAGGAATCATAGGTCAGACTAAAGGTAAGGGAACCCAAATATTGAACACTACTAGCAGCTCAAGGAACCCTCCGAAAGGTGGATTCCAGAAAAGGGCAAAAAGGCTACGAACGTCAAGAAGAAAAGTTGGAGCACGAAGTTAGCACCTACCGGAGGGGTTCAAAAACCTAAGGGGAAGTGTTTCAAGTGTGGTAAGGTTGGACATTGGAAGGCTGAATGTCCCGACTTTAAGGCAAAACAAAAAGGTACACGCATCGCCTTAGTAACTGAAACTGTTCTTGTTTCCGCATATACCCATGAATGGGTAGTAGATTCTGGAGCAACTGATCATGTTTGTTACACCTTGCAGGGGTTTCTGCAGAAAAGGGTTTTGGCTGATGGCGAGGTGGTGGTTTCCATGGGCAATGGATCGCGAGTTCCAGCTGTTGCCATAGGAGATTTACATTTATCTGTTTTAGACTCTAGTTTAGTATTGAGAGATGTTTTATTGGTGCCTGAGTTTAGGCGAAATATTATTTCCGTTTCATAACTTTTTATTGTGGATGGTTATAGATCTGTTTTTGATGATCAAATTTCGATTTTGAAAGGGAAAGAACTTATTTGCAATGGGTCTTTAAATGGATCTCTATATACTATTACGTCTAATCCATGTACATCTGTTAATATTGCTTCCTCATCATCAAATCCTAAGAAGAGGAAATAATCTTCTAAGGTAAACTAAACTTATCTATGGCACTTAAGACTAGGCCACATCAATATAAATAGGATCCAAAGGTTGGTGAAATATGGATCATTGGAGTCTCTCGAAGTTGAACCATTTCCAACTTGCGAATCCTGCTTGGAAGGTAAGATGGTGACTAGGCCTTTTAAGGCAAAGGGTTGTAGAGCTACAGAAGCATTAAGTTTGATACATTCTGACTTGTGTGGGCCTATGCCTACACAAACTCGTAGAGGGTATGAGTACTTCATCACATTTACTGATGAATACTCGAGGTATGTATATGTTTAACTTCTTCGCCACAAGTCGGATTGCTTTGAAACCTTTAAGGAATTCAAGGCAGAAGTGGAGAAGAAGTTAGGTAAAGAAATCAAAATACTGCGATCTGATCGTGGTGGAGAATACCTTTCCAATGAGTTCAAGGACTACTTGACAGAATGTGGGATTACATCCCAACTGACAACACCGGGCACGCCTCAGCAGAATGGTGTGTCAGAGAGAAGGAACTGAACTCTCTTAGAGATGGTTCGGTCCATGATGAGTTATGCAACTTTGCCAGTTTCCTTTTGGGGATAAGCCCTAGAGACTGCAGAATACTTGTTGAACCGTGTGCCATCCAAGTCGGTTAACACGACTCCAGTCGAGTTGTGAAGCGTGTACAAGCCTAGTATGCACCACATAAAGATTTAGGGGTGTCCTGCTTATGTGTTGAATAAACAGGCCGACAAGTTGGATCCACGTTCAGAGGTTATGCTATTTATAAGATATCCGAAGGAAACGAAGGGTGGTTATTTTTATGATCCTAAAGAATAGAAGATCGTTGTCAGCACCAACACTCGGTTCTTAGAGGAGGATTATATTAGTAATCACAAGTCTCGAGTCGAGATCATCCTTGAGGAATTACAAGGTGATCGAGATCCACTCACAGAGCCAATTGTGCAAGATAGAGCTCCATGAGCAACTGCACAATCTATTAACACAACTCCTGACACTCTTCGACGTAGTAGGAAGGTGATATTTACACCTGATCGGTATATGTTCACTGGGGAGACGTTTGACCATCTCCCGGTAGATGAACAAGACACCGTGGATCCCTGGACTTACAACGAAGCAGTAGGAGATGTAGATGCAGATTCATGGCGAATCGCCATGGACTCGGAATTTAAGTCCATAACTGATATGGATGTATATGAGATCACTGAACTACCTAAGGGCTGCAAGGCTATTGGTAGTAAGTGGGTATACAAGAGAAAGAGAGGACCGAATGGAGAGATCATGGCATTTAAGGCCAGGCTAGTGGCGAAGGGTTTTACCCAGAAAGAAGGTATCGATTATGAAGAGACGTTCTCGCTCGTAGCAATGATCAAGTCCATTCGGATTCTCCTTGCCATAGCAGCTCACATGAACCTAGATATTTGGCAAATGGATGTCAAGACCGCATTCCTAAACGGTCACCTTGAAAAAGGTAGAGACATCTATATGAAACAACCAGATGGTTATGTGAAGGAGGGCGAAGAGCATCCAGTCTGGAAGCTTAAGAAGTCTATTTATGGACTTAAGCAAGCTTCCCATTTATGGCACCAGCGTTTTGACGAGGTAGTCAAATCCTATGGTTTTGTATCCTGTCCTAACGAGGTGTGCGTGTACCGTATCTATGTTAACGGATCAGTGGTGTTTCTTGCACTTTACGTTGATGACATCCTTCTCATTGGCAATAATGTTGAAGTGTTATCAGATGTAAGGACATGGTTATCCGAGCAGTTTCAAATGAAGGACTTAGGTGAAGCTGCTTACATCCTTGGGATCAAGGTTATCCGAGATCGCCAGAAAAGGATGTTAAGCTTGTCACAGGCGTCCTACATTGATACTGTTATTGCTCGTTTCAGCATGTAAAATGCCAAGAGAGGTTCAGTACCTTTCAGACATGGCATTTTTCTATCTAAGAATCAGTGCCCTAAAACACCTAAAGAGATAGAAAGTATGAGGCTAGTACCATATGCTTCCGCTGTCGGTAGCCTCATGTATGCAATGCTTTGTACGAGACAAGATATCTCATATGTTGTAGGCATGGTCTCAAGATATCAGTCTAATCCTGGACAAGCGCACTGGACTGCGGTCAAAAATATTCTCAAGTACCTTAAACGGACTAGGGATTATAGAATTGTTTACCAATCAGATAGTCTAGTGCCTTTGGGTTATACGGACTCGAATTTCCAGGCTGACAGAGACGAGAAGAAGTCGACCTCGGGTTATGTGTTTACCGTGGGAGGTGGAGCCATTTCATGGAGGGGTGCAAAGCAAAAATGCATTGCGGACTCAATCATGGAAGTAGAGTATGTGGCTGCTTCAGAAGCTTCGAAAGAGGCAGTTTGACTTAAGAATTTTCTCCTAGATCTTGATATTGTTCAGAATTTGCCTAAGACAATCACGATTTATTGTGATAATGCGGGTGCAGTGGCAAATTCTAAGGAACCTAGATCTCACAAGGCGTCTAAACACATAGACAGGAAGTACCATATTATACGAGAATTCGTAAATCGAGGCGACGTACTCATAGAAAAGATCGGAACAAAAGACAACCTAGTTGATCCATTCACAAAGAGCTTACCAATTCCAGCTTACGGGAAGCATGTTCGTGGCTTAGGAGTGGTAGAGATACCCCCCACTTGGGACTGTAGAAACTTTTGAGTGGGAGAAGAGTGATAGATAGGATATATAGCTAAATATTAAAAGTTTACTTTAGTATAAGTGGGAGAATTGTTGGGATTTTGTATACTGGAAGCAATTTTTTATGTTTGTATACAATGTGTTTTTGTCCTTACCACTAGGGGTGTCGATCGGTATGGGATCGGGAATCCCGATATCGAATTTCGGGATCCCGATCCCAAAAAAGCAAATATTACATACCGATACCGATACCGATTCGGTATTCGGCATTTCGGGATTCGGGACGGGATTTCGGTATTGGGATTCGGTAATCCCGAAAATCCCGTAATTATAAAAAAAAAATCGATAGCAAACTCAAAACAAGAGAGAATACGGAGAACAAGCGCTGGTCTATGGATATTACAGTAGGGGACATCCAAGAAAGTGATGTATATGCTATGGAGTTATTATACTGAAGCTAAGATAGACCAGAAACACAGATAAGTGGTTAGGAATAGACATTTACACTGTAGAATCAATCTTACTGGGAATTATCGACCGCCGAGAAGAAAAAACTCGAGATCTCTTCTAAACTACAAAATGGCGCTGGCGGGCTCCAGGGGCGGAGGCGACAGCCGGTGGCGCGCCGGCGGCGACGGCCGACGAAGAAGAGGCGAGACGGCTGGGTCAGCAGGTGCGGCCGTCCGGGTGTTTGTTTCAAGTTGAAACTTCCATTCTTATTTCTTTGATTTCTTATATTTCCAATTAAGTTTCAGACGATGCATAAGTAATAAGTTATAAAATATTTAATTTTTTTTTTAAATCGGTATTTCGGTATATACCGATATCGGTATCGGCATATCCTAAATCCCGATTAGCTGGGTAATGAGATACCGATACCGATACCGAATACCAAAAAATGGTATTTCGGTATCCCAATACCGAATTTTTCGGGACGGGATTCGGTATATCCCGAATACCGATCTCGTTTAGACACCCTTACTTACCACTATTTTATTCTCTTATCTGATAAATATATATATTTGCACATGTTATCCTTTATCTTGTATAAACGTTAGATTTGTGTAGTGTGTCGGGTATCACAGGTAGGGGTGTAACGGTTTAGTTCGGTTCGGTTTCTTATGCATTTTAGTAACCGAACCAAACACATAGAAATGGTTCGGTTTGGTTCAGTTCGATGTGTTTTTAAATATCAGAACCGAACCGAACTGAACTGCTTATAAATGGTTTGGTTCGGTTCGGTTTACCAGTTCACCTTTTTATTTATTTATTTATTTTTTAAATCCTAAATAATGCAAGAATAATAGTTTATAGAATGTCACTCGTTCCAAACTCATAAGTATAGAGTTGTTACTCATTTCTCTTCCTTTGTATAGATTAGAATTGATATTAACGTAAATCTAATATCTAAATCCAATAGCATTCTCATTTAAGAAAGAGAAATATTAAATTATAAAATTATAAAATAAGATATTGGTTCGGTTCGGTTCGAACCGTTCAAAAATTCTTGAAACCGCGAACCGAATCGAATGTAAACGGTTCCTAAAAAAATATACCGAACCGAACTGTGAAGCCAAACCAAACCATATTTTTCGGTTTGGTTCGGTTCGGTTTGATCGGTTTCGTGGTTCGGAGCGGAACCACTTACACCCCTCACAGGAGACTACACAAATTGGTTGAACTGACAAGATATAAACAGTTATCACAGCTGAGACAACTTAAGGATAAGTTGTCGGTTTAAGCTGCAGTTTAGATAAGAAGTGGCTTGTCTTGGCTGCTTGTCTTTACTGGTATACTTAAGGTGGTGTATTGATGGATCACAGTGAGATGTGTTTTCCTAACTGACCTTAGTTGAGAACCAAGATCTCGGTGACTTAGCTGGTCTTAAGCTTGGTAAGACTTCAGCTGAGTGCATTTGGCTATCTATCACTTTGACCTACTATGGTGAACATCATCGCGACCGAATCTATGTATCTTGGGTGCTAGTAGTCATTTGTGGCTCAGGCTAGTTGTTTGTATCTTGCAACCGTATCCTAGTAAAATGTGTTGATAATATCCCCTGAGGAACTCGAAAGGATTAGCACACTAAACCCGGCCGGTTGATTACGTTCAGGTGTGTTAATAAGGTTGAGTGGTGCTACTCAGGAATATAATAAGATGTTAGTTAATTTAACTTGTCAGTGAGCTTAATTAATTAACAGATATTCTATCTTAAATACGGAGATCTATTAAGTTTAAAATACAAGCCCTTGCTCAATTTGGGATAAAGGGGTAAGTCAGCACGGATTCTCTAGTGGAATGAATCTGTGTTTATTAATTAATTTTGCTCTGGGCTGAGCATAGATAATTAATTAATTTGAGGCCCTGCTTTATTTCTTGTATTAGATCCCTAATCTGGCCCAATTAATTGCCTAGTGATTTATTGTCTCTCAGAAATCATTATTAATAGATTAATGTAATTTTACATTATTTAATAATGTTATTTATCTGAAATTAATTGGTCATGACAACTAATTGATAAATATAAGTAGCCCAATAGATTAATTAATTATATTATGAGCTAATTATGTGGAAGTCCATTAGGAATATAATTAAATTAATGGGCTACGAATATTAATATTATATTAACTTTTGAAGCCTACATATATTAGTATTCTATTCATAAACACATACAGATACATATTTTACATACACGCACGACATTTGAGAGGTAGAGAGACATGATCTTATTTTCTTCAGTTCTCTGACACACGAGCAACAATCAGAGCTGCAACAACATACGTAGGAGGAAGGTATATCGTTCTTCACCTCTAATTTCCTTCAGAGTACACTTGAGTCCAAGTTCAAGCTCAAACACAAAAGTCAGTCCGTTAATGAGTTTGCTTACTGAGTAGTTCAGCTTGCCAAATAAGCTTTCTGATTGCGTGGGCAAAGTCGTTCAAGATACTGAACACTGTTTACTGACTTCTGTTAGTCTACAAGCGACTCAGTACAAGAATTAGTGCGGAATAGTATAAGCCCGATTTTATTCGTCTCATTTGAAAATCATTTTTACTGAAAATTGTTTCAGTTATGCTTGTGCGCATTTTAGAAGTTTTACTGAAAATCTAGACTTATGAATTTTGAAAGTCAGTTTTATGCAGGATGAATAGTAACCGATAAAACAGTAAATAAGACAAGCAGTTTTTAAAGTGGTTCAGATACTCAAAATCCTACGTCCGTTGTCCTGAATTACTATGAGGTCTTGAATTAATTATACTGAGCAAGTCTCGCCCGATCCGTGCATTGGACAGATCACTAGTTATAGTCCTGGTGACTTTACAGTGGGTTCAAACACGAGGTTTGTGATTTTCCAACGGAGAAGAAGTTCCTACAATAAGAGTAGTTCGATTATGAACTCCTTCGATGTTTAAACTTATGATCTAACAAGGTTTGCTTTGAGAATAGAGAATGGAAACGGTGGTTCTCTAGAGTGAAGAACTAAACAAATTTCTATCGCTTAAGAGAGTTCTTCGCTCGGTGAGCTTTAAGATCGCTAGAGCTTTGAATATTTGAATGATTTGTGTTCCAGGTGTCTTCAACGCTTGAAGATTGATCTCTATTTATAGTCTTGACTCATGAAAATATCAGTTGGAGAGGACCTGACCGCGTGTCAAAAACGACAGAATTGCCCTCTACTAACATTCTCTGAGGTTGATTGATAGGTGAGGCTTGTTCAAACTTCAAGACTGATGTTGAGTTGATTTCCTCTGATACCTCTAACACTTTAAGTGAATTGCCCTCTACTAACATTCTCTGAGCTTGTAGGTCGATCCTTCTGTATTGATACTCAACATACATTCAGTAGATTCTGAGAAAGCCTACTGAGTCTTCAAACACTAAGTCCATCCAACAACTGAGAATAATAGTCTACTGAGTTTATTAGCTATTGAACTCTATCTAGCCTACTAAGCTCAAACACGTTGAGCTCAACTAAGATATTACATTATGTAGATTCATCACTGAGCTAAGGTTTTTGGAGTTTTCAAATCTTATATTAAATTATCACCCAACATTTTGAAAATTAGATTTTAATGTTGAAGTCTAATTCTTAAATTAAAATTTTAAATTCTTGCAATCTCTAAATTATCGATTAATTTGGTGTAACCGAATAACGATACTTTAATACACCAAATATCGAACTGTTAACTGAATCTTGGTAAGTTGGTTAAATAATATTGTTGGGTGTCAGATCGGTATTAGTTATAACTGATATCCGAATTGCCACCAGGGGTGTAAGTGGTTCCGCTCCGAACCGCGAAACCGATCGGACCGAATCGAATCAAACCGAAAAATGTGGTTCGGTTCGGCTTCGCGGTTTGGTTCGATTTATTTTTTATGAACCGTTTACATTCGGTTCGGTTCGTGGTTTCAAGAATTTTTGAACGGTTCGAACCGAACCGAACCAATATCCAATTTTTTTATTTTTTATTTAATATTTGTCTTTTTATATGAGAATATAGTTGGATTTAGATATTAGATTTAAGTTAAGATCAATTATAATCTATACAAAGGAAGAAAAAGTAGTAACAACTCTATACTTATGAGTTCGGAACGAGTGGCATCCTATAAACTATTATTCTTGCATTATTTAGGATTTAAAAAAAAATAAAAATAAAAAGGCGAACCGACGAACCGAACCATTTATAAGCGGTTCGGTTTGGTTCGGTTCCAATATTTTAAAGCACATCGAACCGAACCGAACCAAACCATTTATATGTGTTTGGTTCGGTTCCTAAAATACATAAAAAACCGAACCGAACCGTTACACCCCTAGCCATCACTACCAAAGGGCCCGCCCGACATATGCGTAGCCCATACGTACCGGGTATAGATACAACAATGATAAGTTAAGATGTTCTGAATTTATCAATTTTTTAAATAATTTGGATATTAGAAAACGATAACATTAGAATACTGAAATGATTCAGGTATAAAAGTCTAAATTAAGCGTTTGGATTCTTCTATTGCCTTCTATAGGTGCGCAGACTTGTTTGTTTTCATGTTTTGTGTTGTAAATGATGTTGCAATAATATGATTATTCATTTGTTGCCATTTTTATGATAACGTTGTTCTCTCAAGCCCAATTTTGTGGTCTTATTTGAGAAGGAAATTGGCAAACTGGCCCAAAGGAGTTGTCTGAAGCCATTACCAAAGCTTCTACTAGGGGTGTAAGTGGTTCCGCTCTGAACCGCGAAACCGGTCGGACCGAACCGAATCAAATCGAAAAATGTGATTCGGTTCGGTTTTGCGGTTTGGTTTGGTTTATTTTTTTAGAAATCATTTACATTCGGTTCGGTTCGCGGTTTCAAGAATTTTTGAACGGTTCGAACCGAACCGAACTAATATCCTATTTTTTAATTTTTTTTATTTAATATTTGTCTTTCTTATATGAGAATATTGTTGGATTTAGATATTAGATTTAAGTTTTGATCAATTCTATTATATACAAATGAAGTGAAAGAAGTAACAACTCTATACTTATGAGTTCGGAATGAGTAACATCTTATAAACTATTATGCTTGCATTATTTAAGATTTAAAAAATAAATAAATAAATAAAAAAGTGAACCGATGAACCGAACCGAACCAAACCATTTATAAGCGGTTTGGTTCCGATATTGAAAAATCCATCAAACCGAACCGAACCATTTCTATGTGTTTGGTTCGGTTCCTAAAATATATAAAATATCGAACCGAACTGAACCGTTACACTCCTAGATTCTACAACTTCATCTACCAACATTTCATGCTTCCCCATCTGCTAATGAGTGATGACACTAGATGATTGATTTTTAAATATTGACATATTTCTTATAGCATGTTGTTATTTAATTGATGATTGCGATATCAAATTTATCAACTATTTGATGACTTATTTTATTTAAAAAAAACGAGCATTAGCTAGAATCACTATCGTTTATTCCACTACATGATATTTAAAAAAACAGAGTTTTATATGGTGACAACCCAATGTAAGGTCTCCCAATCAGAGCCGGTCTTGAAAAACTAGGAAAAAATAAGGACTTTGTGTGAAATAAAAAAATAGGCCCCTAACAGAGAAAATTAAGGCCTCATATTTACATACAGTTAAACCTCGATAAAGTAATAACTTTGGGACCGAGAAAAAATATTCATTTAACGAGGTTATTACTTTATCGAACATTATTTTAATGCATTGACCCATATCGGGACCGGAAAAAATTAGTATTTTAGTGGGATTATTACTTTTTCGAATATTACTTTATCGATGTTTAACTGTATTATGTTTTGTTTAATAGAAAATACAAAAAGTTTTTTTAGTCTACCAAAATTTGTATGTCTTCTCTATCATAAAGTTTGTGTTTCAATTCATATTAGCTATATTTTATACTAAATTAATTCTTTTTTGAACCCTAAGCGATGACACACCTCGCACGTGCTTAGGGCCAGCCAGGGGCGGATCTAGAAATGTCTATTGGGGGGGTCTGGAGGGTCGGAACTATGATTTATAGATGGGGGATGCGAGATTTATTGGGGGTTCGAGGGGCGAAGCCCCAAAATTTTTTTTTTAGACAAAATATAATGTAACAATGAGTATAAAGAAGTCAAGAGTAAGGACTCCGGACGCCTAGGATACGATCTGCTTAACTCTCGCTCCTTGATCCCTCCTCTATCCTCTGAAGTGTCGTTAATTCACTATCCTCTCAATTATATTTCAATTCTCGTTGTATAGGATTATTGTTGTTGACTTGTTGGACCATTTAATTTAATTGCTGTTGTTGGACCATTTAATTTAGTTATTGTTGGGCCATTGAACTAATATATTTTTAAATTCGCTTCAATATATTAAATTTTCATAAAATACGAAATATTTTTTTCGTAAAATTTACACATAAAATTCGGCATCGACACGAAAAATGGGGGCTGTCAAAATTAGATTTTGGAATTTGGACTTGCGAATTAGAATTTGTGTTGAAATGAATTTCAATTATAATAAATTTGTAAATCATTTGGACTGATCTGGGGTGGGCTGAAATATGTAAAAAATAAATTTAGGTCGGGTAAATATAATTTCTTGGCCGGGGTTGCACTGGGCTGGAGCCCACCCCAACCCACCCCTACATCGGCCTCTGGGGCCAGCCCTGCTCCCAATCTAAATCATTAGTTGGATGATAAGAAAAATCAGAGTGAATAAAGAGAGTAAAAAGGAAAAAAAAAGGAAAATTAGATATGAAGTCACTTCACATAAGTTTTTGTCTTAAAAACTACCGTTTTAATTTCCTATAAACTATGAAAATGCTCTCGTGGATTGCAAAATATTCATGATTTTATAATTTAGAGAAAGTAACGTACGTATTTTTTTCTCTGTACATTTGTTGATAAGAATGTGATGGTTTCACCTCACCACCTAATTAATTCGTTAACTTATTTGTAGCTGTTCGATGATTTTTAATATAAAAATACACTTTTGACTTTACATATACATATGATGTTTATATTTTACTTCACAGTTGTCCATTACAAATTCATATACATTATTATTTATTACTTCGCACCTCACACGTACTACATACTAAATGGACATAATAAATGCCAATAACATATCATTCTCCATTAATTACCAAAATCACTCCTTCACTTCAACTTTAAGCATGTAATAGATTTATATTCAAATTTCAATTTTACATATAAGTAAGTTAAACCTCGATAAAATAATAACCTTGGGATCGAGAAAAAATATTCATTTAATGAGGTTATTACTTTATTGAACATTATTTTATTGCATTGACCCATATCGGAATCAGAAGAAATTATTATCTTAGCGAGGTTATTATTTTATCGAATATTACTTTATCAAGATTTAACTGTAATTCTCCGAGTTTATTACATAGTCCATAACTCGAAAAGCACGAAATATATGATACAAAAAATAAGTGAATTTCTCGTTGTATTTCTAAAGCATTAGTGTTGGACATATTCATAAATATGTTGTCTCAAAATTTATGTTTCAATGTTGTTTCACATTAATTTTAAATATACGACCCATAAAGGAATTTGGGATAAGCAATATGATCCTGTGAAAATGCAACCTTACATTTTAGATTTTCTAAATTGCAGGATATTTAAGTAGGATTAATGACAAGCATACCCTTTTGAGCGTAATCATGTATATTATTATTATTATTATTAAATTAATTAGGGCCAACTCTTTTTATAGCCGATATGGATAACTAAATATGTATTTTAGCCGGTGGTATAAAAGAGATAGAATTTTAGCCACTTCTGAAAAGTTTTCATTTTTTTATTTAAGTTGGGTCCAAAATGTCAGACTAAAGTGTAAGAGAGTTTCGCCTAGCCATCGCCGAGCCCTAATCCCAAATCGTCATTGCTAAGCAATAAAATAAAATTGTCATCGCCAAGCCCTAATCGCCATCGCCAAGCAATAAAACAAAATTGTCATCGTCATCGCCATTGCCAAGCAATAATACCAATGGTCATCGCTGAGTCTAATCCCAAAATCACCATCGCCAAGCTATAAAACGAAATCGCCAACCCTATCTTTTATATTATTTAGAAAAATATTTCAACTATACTATTATATTTTTAAAAATTAGAATTAACATAAAAATTATCGAATCTTAATTTATTAGATTATTATTTCAAAAAAATTATTTATATATCCATTAACTCAAACAAAATTTATCTATATATCTTTAGAGATAAACTTTTGAAAACTTAATGATAATTATAATAATTAAATTATTATTAAATGTCATATTTAAGAAAAACGATGGTTGTGTTATTAATTTTTTAATAGTTATATTTGAGAAAGGAATGAACAATAGATACTCTTCCCCAAATTGCAAATCGCCTACCCTAACATCGTCGTCTCTCCTTTCGCCTAATCCCTAACATCACAGCTGAATACCTCCTTGCCAATACCTCATCTCTATCGCCCAACACCTAAATCGCTCTCTCCGAATTGCCTAGGACCTGCTTAAATCAATTATGGATCCTTCTTATCAAGTAATTGCATCAAACCTCAAACACAATTCCATTACTAGGTTATGATTCAATTATTAGGAATTGATGTAATTGGGAATATTGATGGAATATATTGGTAAATCAAGAATTTGATAATGCGTTCAAATTTTAAAATGGGGAATGTGATTGGAAAATTGTGAACGTGATTGGAATATGAACATTAGTCTCTCTTCAGTTATTCGTGTTTGATTACTACTGTTGCTGTCAATACTTGCTTGAATTTGATTGAAATTGTATTAGTTGCCTATTGTTGTTGTCGTCCTTGAATTTAATTGAAATTGTATTTGTCGCCTAACAATAACATATAAAAGCATTACTGCCAGACGATTATGCTCAATTATTATTATTATTTTTTTTTTGTTTTTTTATAGAGTGATTGGAGTTGGAATAGGCAACCGTTGCAAAGATTTAAAGGCTTTTTCAAGTACTACTTTAACCTTGATGTAATAAAGGACATTACTAAGGTTTTGGGAGGGTTAGGTTCTTTAGATAGATTTGGTGATGGTTGCTTTGGCAACTTTTTGAGATTTAGCAAATGCATTAGTTCTCGTAAAGCATTAGTTGCCCTCTTCACCCATGAGGTGGTTGTTCCTGGTGCTTCGGAGCACGAGATTTGGTTTCGTGTAGGTTCAAAAAATATTCGTTTCTCAGTGAAAGAATTTGCATTAGTTACAGGACTACGCTTTGGCGTATCAGACTTCAATCCATGCTCCCCCAATCATCAGATTCCAGATGGTGGCTTCATACACTGGCATTATGGGAGCTCAGCACCAAAGCTCCAAACTTTGTATGATAATTTTAAAGAGTCAAAATTTCAGACAGACGATGATTATCTAAAGGCGGCATATATTCTGATGTTTTATTTTATGCTTGCTCCTTATGATAAATCTCGTAAGATTGATGATTGATTGTGTGTGTTTTTTTAGAATATTGATCAGTTTAATAGATTCTCGTGGGGAACAATATCATATCAGATTTATTGAACTACGTGAAGAAAATCCCAACAACTTTAGAGCAATGGAGTGATGGACAATCACATCATATCTACGGGGCGATTTGGGCTATACAGGTAATTAATTTTTTGTTGTTTATACTTTATTATTTATAAAGTTCATAATACCAATTTTATAATCGATAAGCGATGACGAGTATAAATTATAATCGATATCGCTTAGCTAGGCTATGACGAGTATAAACTATAATCGTCGTCGCCTAGCTTGGCGATGGAGAGTATCTAATCCTCAATCATCTAGTTATAAACAACACATAACTCCATATAAATGATATCTATATATATGTGTGTGTTAATGTATATAATGATAAATAATATTTAAGTGAATACAATATAGATAAACACATTAAATCTACTAATCCTATCATAATTTAAAAAAAACTAGTAACAAATTGTTCAATCCAATATGAAAAATGAGATATGAAATTACACAATCCAATATGAAACACAATAACTTACCGGTTCTATACTTTCGATATGCTTTAACTAACAAGAATTCTCTTCTGGGTTCTTGAATTTTTCACACAAATTTCTTGAATTTTTGTTTGATAAAAATGAAAATAGTCATTCAAAATGAGAGTTTTACTGAAAGACGATTAAGAGATAATTGTGGCGATTGAGAGACAAATGTATATAAATTAATGTGAAAATAAATTATTTTTGCTTTATGTCAAAAAATGTCAACATTTGTAGAGGGAGGTAGTTGATATTCCACATTTATAATTATTTTAATGAAAAGTGGCTAAAAAATTTATATTTTTAAAACACCTACTATAATTCATATTTAGTTATCAATATAGGCTATTCTTATGTATATCCCAATTAATTATATATATCGCGTTTGGAATTGGAGGAGAAAAGGTGACATAGGCTATTATTTCTTCTTCATATTTTGAAAACGACGCTCCTTCAACATCTTTTGATTCCCATACCTTCAATTTCAGTTACATTTTTCACTCAAAAACCGCTGCGATGAGGGAACCCAATCGAGAACCAGAATCGCCCAGGTTGAACTCAGAGCTGAATCCGCACCAATTCCTTCATGAAATGCTGCAGCCCTCTAACTTCGACCCGGCATCGTCTCACGATGAATTTCTCGAACAAATGCTCTCCTCCGTGCCCTCCTCTGCCGCCTCCTTCCCTTGGGCCGACGACCACCCGCCGCCGGTCTACTCGGAGGATCATTCCGCCGCGCTCTTGGCGTCAAGGATGAGGCATAACCAGATCAGCGGCGCCGCCGCCAAGGCATTGATGCTTCAGCAGCAGTTGATGCGCTTCGCTAGTAATGCTGATCACAACGACGTCGTTGATTCCCCCTCCAATTCCACTAATCTGGTTTGCCGTTTCTTCGTTTTTATTTTGTTTTTGCTCAATTGACTAATTAATGCTCCATAAATCAGGCAAATGGTGCATCGATTAAAGGTCTATTGAACGTCTTCGCCGGATCTTCCGGGCAAAATTCTAATCAATCTCAGCATTTCCACCACCTTCAGGTTTCCGCTACTTTTTGTTCCTTCCATGTCCAATCAAATTGTCTTTATTTCACGAATTGCAAACAAATTGGGCGTAATAGATGAAATTGCGATATAATGGTGTTTTTTCATCGGCGCTTTGCAACAGTCTCAGAATCTGGGAGGGACGGCGGCGCCGGCGGAGAGCGGAGGAGCGGCGTCCGGTCCGGGGAAGCAGAAGGTTAGGGCAAGGAGAGGACAGGCCACTGACCCTCACAGCATCGCTGAAAGAGTAGTTCTTCTGCTCTTTTGTTTTATTCTCTTCTCGAAATTGATTTTATCGTGACGTCATTTCTCTGCTTTTGTTTTCTTCTCATTGTTGACAGAATAGTTCATTATTTTAGTTTGGGTGAAAATGAATGTTTTTCAGTTAAGAAGAGAGAGAATTGCTGAGAGAATGAAGTCTTTACAGGAGCTTGTACCTAATGCTAATAAGGTGATACCTCCATTTCTCAATTCTATTTTTTTTTCTTTAATTATTGAAAATAGTTTTGTGATGTTATTTATGTCAAATAATCTTTAAACTAACTAATGATATTAATTATGATGCAATCAATAGTCAAGGAAAGTAGCAGATTCAACGAAGCTTCATCTTGAACTCTTTTTAATGGACAATTATTTGTTAAATCTTGGTAAAAAAATTTCTTTGCTGATTAGTTTCAGACTCACGTGCTATTTAATGAACCTTTGTTATAGAAATCAAAGTTCACAACTTGCGGAACGTGTTCAAAGTAGGTGCAGTATATTTATGATATATAGCCATGTTTGTGATCGAATTATTCCGACTCCTACAAATTGTATGTAATTTTACACAGACATTAGATCTAATAATTATGCAATATACTAAATGAGGAACAACCCATTAGAAGAGACTATAAGGTGTTGAAAGAAATAATGTTGGAAAGCATTTAGTAGGGAGGGAGGGATTTCTAGTCATGATTAATTATATATAATATTTGGGTTTGGAAGGTCATGATTTGAGATTAGGAGAGATTAAGCTAATGATTTGGTGCTTTTGTTGAATGACAGACAGACAAGGCCTCTATGCTGGATGAGATCATTGATTATGTCAAATTCCTCCAGCTCCAAGTCAAAGTATCCCTCTCTCTTTCTCTCTCTGCGTGTGTCTATCTCTATCTCTACCTCTATCTCGATATATATAAATAAATATATCTCAAAGGATCTGTTTTGGGTTGACAAACTTGACATTATGAGCTGTATCATGGTAAATTGGAGTATTATTTTTTCAAAAGATATTATTCAGAAACTCAGTGGTAAAACTTATCTGCAATTTAACAGGTTCTCAGCATGAGCAGATTAGGGGGTGCTGCAGCAGTTGCTCCTTTAGTTGCTGATAACCCAGCTGAGGTAATTAAATTCCTTTCCAATATTAAATTCTTAATCCTAAGTCCATTAGTGTAAACTCATCCTAGATGCAAGAAAGAGATAACCTTTGAAAGAGAAAGAGATACTCCTAGAGTTCCTTTCTGATAAATACTTTTTCATATTACATCACCTTTAGCATTATATACTATGCGTCTAAATCCACAATAGGTCTTGATTTGGCAATGCATTATTGATTCAAGAGACATAATGCATCCAACATTTCAGCATCATCATGATATAATCCACTCTCTCCTACTAATGAATCATAAGTAACCATCTATATGATATGATTGCCATAAGATATGCAAAGACATACTTAAATTGATGAGCACAATAAGTTTGCATCAAAACCATGAAGTTTTCCATATAAAAGAGTCTAAAAGAAGTCTTGATCGATGTGCAACTCCTTTTTTCTTACCTGCATGCAATAGTAATAGAGCGTAAATGTTGAATCTGAACATTCTTGTATCTGTGTGCAGGGTAGGAATGGTAATGGGATGAAGACAGCGTCATCGTCGAACAACATCGAGGGGATGGCGGTGACGGAGCAGCAGGTGGCGAAGCTTCTGGAAGAGGACATGGGTTCTGCGATGCAATATCTTCAAGGCAAGGGGCTCTGCCTCATGCCGATTTCCCTGGCCACCGCCATCTCCACGGCCACTTCACACTCCAGAAACCCCTTGCCTCTCTCCGCCCTCAATGGCGGGCCTTCGTCGCCTAGCACCTCAGTCATGACCGTCCAGTCAGCTACCATCGGCGGTGTCAAGGACGCCCCCCCTGCTCCTAAGTTGGAGTGACTCATACTATCGCCTCCCTAATGAACTATGTAACTCTGAAATGTATATCAAGTTGCTTACTCTAATCAAACAATTTGGCGCTAGTTTCCAATGAATTAAGGGTATTTGGTACTCAATTTAATGTTCAGAAATAAAATGGCACTCGTATTTAGTTACTACTTTAATCATTCCTGAAGTATCAAACTGTATTTAACATGCCATTTCTAACTTGTAAGTGGTATTTGCAATTGCTTTCTTAAGGTCTTTATCTTTTTTTGACCATTTAAACAACTGTTTTAATGTTTTAAAACTTAGTTTATGGGGTAGTTTCTACAAAAGTAAACAGTCAAACTACTTAAATCACCATAAATTCCGAACATTTTAAATTACCTGCTTTTTAATAACCATTGTACAAGCTAAATATTTTTTTTCTTGATAAAATGACGTTCTCTTCATAAATACCATGTTAAATATTTAATATCACTATTTAGAAACTTATTATTTTCTAAAGTTTTAAATTGTATAATAATAGTAGTAGGTGATGATACTTAACTACTGTAATCATGGGAACAAAAGTATCCCTTTTTCAAATATTCCAATTCCTTACTTCGTACATGAAGGCACGTCTACTAACAGCTGCAACTACACACAAGTAAACATATGTTTGGGACAAGATTTTTGCGAGTTTTAAAACAAATCGGGAATCCTTAACTATATGGTGGTTGTTTGTTATAATATTACTATTTTATGTAATTTGTCAACAAGCATCGCAAGTGGGTATAATTAATTCGATAAATATGTAAACTAAAGATCTTGAATTGTTTCGATTTTATGAGACATCAAGTAACAAGAATATTAAAAATTTAAAACTGATAAACTTTACGCCTTGAGGTAATGTCTCCAATGCCTATTTGCAAAATTTTTTTGCAGTAATTTTTATGTGCAACTTTCCGGATCAGTTTTAAGTAGTAAAATGATGAATTACTCGAACCATGATAATTTTTTATTTCATGGAAATCATTAGCAATTCAGAAGTAGAACCATAAGGGATATACAAATAATTGCTGGTACTTTAAGCTTGAAATGGTACGAATTTGCATCAATGTGTGAGATGTTAATTGTGACAAAATTGTAACTAAGGTTGTCCAAATTGAAGTCTTGTCTTCAAAGAAGTTAGGTCATAAAGGACAAAAAAGTTTGGCGAGTTTATAATTAAAAAAGCATATTGGCAAAGATGATGCTTGATAGTTCGGATGAATTAATCATTTATTATCATTAGTAAATAATTTTTTTAAAGAATAATCAAATAATATAAAAACTTTTCTTGAACCAATTTGTTCAACTATTAGAGAAAACGTAAAAACTAATAAAATTATTTAAAAAATGTGTCCAATTTATAAAAAAATTGGACAAAATAATAAAATAAATATTTAAATTATTTAATTATTTAAAAAGATTAAATTATTTAAATTTTATTTAATTATTTTTGGAATAATCGAAATAAAATTTAGTGGTAATATTTGTCTGTACCCACTTTTTGTAAGTATAAATCAAATTTAGTCACTTCTTATATTGAGTGAATTGTCAAAATAACACTTTCAAACAAATTACTCCCAAAATGATACCCTTTTAAAAATAATTTCCAATTTTTTTTCCAACTGTTCTCGAATTTCCCACATAATTATCTATCTGGATAAATATCTTGTTTTTAACTGTTAATTTAATCATATTACTTATTTTGTCTAAAAAATAATTGAATGCTATAGAAATAAAAATATTAAATAATCACAAAATACGAAAAATATCAATGTCAGCCACGCTATAACAAATTCAAATGCAATCTACATTTCTATTTTTTTTTTCATTTTTTAACATTTAATTTTATTACATTAGTATTTAATTTAAAATTAAAAGAAATATAACTCATAAAATAAATATAAAATAATAATAATGTAAAACATAAAAGATTTTCCATGTAGCAATTGCCAATTAGGTGGCAAAATAGTAGTTGGCAAAAAAAGAGGTTAGTTTGAGAATAATTTTTGATATAGTACTCCCTCCGTCCCGCTATTTGTGGCCACGTTCTTTCGGCACGGGAATTAAGAGAGTAAATGATAAAGTATGAGAGAGAAAGTAGATAAAAAAGTATGAGAGAGAAGCTGAGTAAGATGATGAGAGAGTATGAGAGAAAGGATGATAAAGTAAGAGAGATAATGTAATAAAGTAGGAGAGAGAAGATGATGGAGTAGATAATTTTTACTAAATTAGGAAAGTGACCACAAATAACGGGACACCCCTTTCGGGAAAGTGAGCCACAAATAGCGGGACGGAGGGAGTATTATTTTGGGAATAATTTATTTTTGAGAGTGTTATTTTGAGAATACACTCTCTTATATTATGTTGGGATGAGATTCAGTAGAACAATATTTTGTAAATTTGAAGATCGCAAAATCCCTAGCTGAATGATGAACTTTCGATTATGTAATAGCTTAGTATGAGTTCAGCATGTTAGGAACTCAGTAGGCTAGAGTTCAGTAGCTGCGAAGTTCAGTAGAATATCTTGCACTCAGCTGATGGACTCAGTATCGAAGAAGTCAGTTGGCCAGCTGACCACCAACTGAATCTGCAAAGGAATTCATGCCACACGTACTGAATGCTTAGAAGAATGTCAGTAGGAAGACACTTCAGTTGAAGGTCTGAGGATTCAGAGGGAGTTAACCTTGATGTTTGACAAACCTCACCTAACAATCTACCTCGACCAATAAGGAGCCGACAACACCTTACCTGCTCTGACAAAAGCTGCTCCGAGACTGAAAAAGAGGCGTATCTTTACAGTGCACCTACTCACCAATGTTCAAATTTAAGTAGCAGTTTTCCTTGTCGTCTCTGACCAACGGATCTATTCATAAATCGAACACTATAAATAGAGGAGAGTCTTCATGCAGAAAGACACCGGGAACCAAAGCTTTCAACGCACAAACGATCTCTAGCAAGCTCACTGCATATCCAGCGATGAACTTGAACTTAGAATTAGAATCTTCTTTAGTTCTTCTCTCTAGAGAATACTTGTTTCCCTTCTCTTATCTAAGCGAGCTAAACTGTAATATTCTTAGCTTAGAAACCCCAAGCGAGTTCACATTTTGTGAAACGTTCTTATTGTAAGAACTTCCTCATAGTTGGAGAAGCTCAAACTTTTTAAGTTTGAAAACCCTGTAAAGTCACTACGACTATAAGTAGAATATTTGTCTTGTGAACAGATCACTGAGACTTGCTCAATATAAGCATCAAGTTTGTATCTGTCCTGTGAACAGATCACTGAAACTTGCTCAGTATAAATAGTACAAGTCCTCCTGCTTGGGTCAGGACAGTGGACGTAGGACCCAGTGTGTCCGAACCATTTAAAAACTGCTTGTGTTGATTTAGTGTTTCTTTGCTTAAAACTGGTTTTCTAACCGAGACGTTTCATAGAGCCTACACTTCCGCACACAACTCTAATACTGAACTACTGTTCAACTGACATAAGTCAGTAGAGCTGAACTCAGTAGAAGAAATCTCTGCCCACGCGATCTGAAAGTATATATGGCTCTGACTCAGTTCAGTAGCACACTCAGCTAAAGCCGACTTACGCGTTTCGAGAAAATAATTTGCATTCAAGTATATTCAACCCCACCTCTACACCTGAACCACGTCTCAGGACCAACATATTACAAACTCATTATATCCTGTTTTACAGTTTTAGCCTCCATTTTTTCATTGTAGAAGTCTGCCACACCTGTTTTTGTGTCAGTTTCTGAATTCAAGTCGAAATCAAACAAATAATAAACAAAAAAATGAAAAGTCCCTACTGTTAAGACGAAGTCGTTGTCGGTACCGGTCGACTTTTAAATGTAAAACAAGTCTCGATATATAGCGAAAAGTCCCAATCATATTGGGACGTTCCAATATGGAAAGTGAGTCACTTTTAGTGGGACGAAGGGAGTAATAAATTGAGACTTCAAAAGTAGATATGATAATCTGCCGTAAAATAGGGATGCAAATACTATTGACCAGAATGAAGACAACTTGCTCAACACCGCCTACATATTCCGATATATTGTCTAATTGTCCGCTAAGTTGATAATAATAGATATGCTTTCCAGTTTTTCTCTACTATCTAGAAGGATATCGAATGAAGATGAAAAATGATTTTGATGAAAAATTCGTAGTCTCGACTCTATTAATGAACGAATGGGCGACAACATTCTACAAAAAACTCTTTGAAGTCCCGATAGAAATTGAAAGAATACGACCGACAATTCTGGTTCGATTTGACGTGCTGAGACGTATCATTATTTTCAGTTAATTCAATTTATAAACAGGGACCGACTAGGACTAGATAGGGACACAATCGAGACTTGAATTATTATTTACCGAATATTAGTCAAATAAAGTAGGCTGAGACTCTGATTCAGCGATCGAGACCAGACAAGGACTTGGTAAATTATTTGTACAGACTTGATAAAGTCGACCGGGACTCTGAAAAGGTGGCAGAGTCTAGATGGGGACTCGATAGGGGCCTGGCAACTGGGACTTGGAAGAAAAAATAGCGATGCATTTTTTTACGTATAGTCGACCGAGACTTTGTTTCGACCACGGGACCGGATAGAGACTCGACCGAGACTTGGTGGATCTCGAAAATAAACTAAAATCAATTATGCCAATCCTTAAGCAAAAAAGCACACGAAAATTTTACACTTATGCCAATCATCAGAGCTGACACATATGCAAAATAGAAAAATTAAGGGAAAAATTTTATAACTGGTACAAAAGTATGAACTATAAGTTTTGGGTAAAATTAATTTTGAGATAGTGTGGATGAGTGTTATAGGAATCACCACTAAAATTTATTCCAATAGTTGGACAAATTAGTTCAAACAAAATTTATTCCAGAAAAGCCATTATTATTGTTAAAAATTCCTTGAGTAAATGAAAATTTAACAGAAGAACCAATTCATTCAAATTATCATAATTTAGAAACCAATTAATTGAAAGAATAAAAGAAAAATAAAAAGAAAAATAAAAATGAGAGACCGATTCATTTAAACTAGTATAATTTGAAAACCATGTATGCAAATTTGCCTAATTAAAATGAGAATTTGGAAGAGTCCGGGTATAAAATTGGACCTCTATACTTTCCAGAAAAATAATTATCACTGCTAACAATTTATATTATAAATTAAAAAGCTTTAATTTGAAAATAACTATTTTCTCTTAAGCATTTTAACAATGTATTATAGCCATTTAGCCAGCAACATATCATAGGAGGAAATTTGTCGAGGATATCACACAAAAGAGTATCTCCAATGGCATGCTCTAATGATATGCTGGGGAGTTCACATTTCTTGCAGATCTCTGAAGCCATTACTGGCTTCTTTATTTATCAACAGTATCATCCTTAAAATGCAGTACATTGATAGAATTACCACGAAAAGGAAAGGCTAGCAAGAGAAGCTGACAGAATTCTAGCTTCTGTGTGCTTGCGTTTGAGGTAGTTAGCAGCAAGCAGATTGAAAGCTTTCAAAAAGATACTTAAACCACTAGATAAACATAAGCACAATTTTCATTAAGACTTAATTTCTCATACACTTTCAGCAATTTTGGGCCTTTTGGCAAATCAAATAACCTTCATCAACTTTAAACATAAACACCAAAAGCAACAGACTTCCTGAAAATCCATGAAGATTTCTCTCTCTCTCTCTCTCTCTGTCGAATGTTCAGCATGAAGGATAACTAACATAAAGTCAAATTTAAAAAAATTTAAGAACTAAACCAGCCCAAGAGGAACATGTTATCCTTCATCTTTCTCACAAACACAGATTTAATACCTCAATCAATCATAACCTTCAAAAAAACAGGCATGGATCGATACTAGCATTTCTACATCGAAGCCTAAGTTCAGCTCAAGCTAAATGAGACATAAAATTCTACATCAAATAAAAATTATCTCCTTCAATTTATCCTGAACACGAGTCCAATATGTTAACTAACCCATGACAAACAACATAACATTAGAAAAAGGGTATTAATCACTAATAAGATTTGCACATTCGGAATACCAATCAAATTATCCTTCAATTTGGGCTGTAATATTATTGCCTCGAGCGGTATGTGATTTGTCAACTGTTTTACAACTTCATAATGAAGATTCCGCTTTTCAATTTCTCACAAACACAAGAGTCCAATATGTTAACTAATCCATGGCAAACGAACACAACATAAGAAAAGTATATTAATAGCTAATAAGAATTGAAAATTTAGAATGGCAGAATCAAATTAACATCAATGTGTGTTGTAATATCATTGCCTCAAGCGATATCTGATTTTGTTCAACCGTTTTACAACGATATAATATACTCAGTGCTTGTAATAATCCGTATGACCACAAGATACTGAAAATCAAGAAGAAGAACCAACCGGGGTTTAAACTTTAAACTTTTACTTGTGGGAGTGACAATGGACCTCTCCTCGTCTCATTATCATCCAAAAGCCTCTGAACCCTCTTCTTTGCACAATACTGCCGATCGAAATGCTTAACCTACACATAACAAAATTCCAAAATAAAACAAAATCAAGAACCTAATTACAAAAATAGGATCATCAACATACACAAATTTCCCATAATTGCTTTATATTAACAGATATTACCCAGGTGGGCCTGCACTGCTTCACAAATTCCTCCCTATTTTTCTTGCATTCAACTGGGTACAGCAGCCCCACCGACGCGATTTCTGTAGGTTTCTTGTTTGCTTCTTTCTCTAGACACGTGTAGAACGCGTCCCGTGCCTTCAACCCATTAAAGATTCAGATTTTGTTAGCAAGCTATAAACAAAAGCGAACATAAATGAAATAAATTTATAGCATTCGAGCTTGAAATGGGAATGAAAATAGGTAGTAACACAATTCAATTTTGGGATATCAAATAATAAGAAATTTAGAAATTACCTTGTAGCAAGCCGATCTTGCTTGTGAGAGAACATCTGTATGAACCGTATCGAGGGATTGCGACGTTCCCGACGACATTTTTCTCCTCCAGAATCGAATTCTGCAGTCTGTATTTCCCGAACCTTTTTTCAATTTCCTTTCTTCTCGAGTGAGAGTCTGAGAGAGAAGTAAAATCCGTTTTTCCGAATCGGTCCCGACGATAGTTGGCCCAGTTTAGTTATACATTAGGCCTATCTAAACTCTACTGGATCAACGTAAAGCCCACAAGGCCCATTGCGTGTGTATAATTACTTCCCTAGTTTTTTTTTTTTTGTAGAGATAATTGAGAATCACCCTTTCGAGATTTTGCACGATTTCGAGGGAAGTCTCTCTACCCGACCCTGAGTTTGTCTCACGTCTTTAATTCAGGTGTTGTCTCTTAAATTCAGAATATATTATCATCATTCTACGATGGAATGATCTAATGATAAAAAGCTAAAGATTGATTTAAGTTGTAACAATACCTCTAATTTGAATATGATTATAAGTAGACTAATGTAATATACAAATAAGCAGTTCACATGAAATGGCATAGCGGTGAAGGTAGGCGGTCCGAGAACGAAAGATCATGTGTTCGAAAGGGTGGTTTAACTCTTATGCCTGGTTTGCAGGCTATTGCACAAGATTGAGGTTTACCCTGTGCGCTATCGAAGTTTACCCTGTGCGCACCAAAGATAGCCGCTGCGGGTTACTCGTCATAACTGAATTCGGTAAATATTCTATACATCGACTCTCTCAATGTAATTTTTTCGGAAAAATACTCCATTTTGATGACTGGAAGTTCTTTCAAAAAAGAAAAAGAATAAAGGGGCATTTGCAGCAGAGGCCAAATAGTACCAATTGAAAAGCAAATGTAGCCAACCACTAAAACAAAACACAAATCTAGCCATTTTGTCCTTATACGGCGGTGGGCCGATGGGGGGCCGATGTGGGAGTCAATCGGCCCTTAATCGGCCCCCGATGATTACTGAGCGAAATATCCCCATCGGCCGATGGATGTCCGAATTGTTGTTGTCCATCGGCCCTACGCATCGGCCCTACCCATCGGCCGAAAAGAAATGGCCGAAAAGATCCCCATCGGCCGAAAAGAAATGGCCGACGGCCGAACAAGCTATCGGCCGAAGAAGGGCCGAAAAGAGGCCGATTAAGGGTGTATGTAGGCCCTACATCGGCTGTGTATCGGCCTGAGGGCCGATACATGATTTTCTCGGCCTCGGCCGAGAGGTATAGAATCTCGGCCGAGGCCATGCATAGCTCGGGGCCGATCGGATTGGGGCCAATAACTAATCGGGCGTGTATCGGCACGAGGGCCGATACATGATTTTCTCGGCCTCGGCCGAGAGGTATAGAATCTCCAAAAAAAAATGTTACGAAAATTTCCAAAATGTTACAAAATATTACAAAATGTTACAAAATGTTATAAAATTAAATTTACAAAATGTTTCAAAATGTCATTTGAATACACTACTCATTGGGAGAGCTAGATCCAAAATCTCCATAATGGCCATTGCTCGAAACATTTCCAAGCCATCCACTCCCGATAGACTCGACGTTTGATTTCAAATTACCCCATTTCGGAGTAGGGTATCCAGTTATGAGTCGTTCAATTGCCATACACGTATATGGACCACAACTATGCGAATCCTCTTGCTTGAACTGCTCCTTTTGCGGCATCAATACCAACTCAGGAGTCCGAATGCCCGGATGCGTCGAGATGGTACTTGTTCATTGTCCAGTAATTAGTAGCCTACCAAAGATCGATTAAAAATAATTAGTAGCCTCAAAAAAATATTAAAAATATTAAAATACGTACATCTAGCAATCGACCGATCAGTTTGCGGAGTGGCCGCACAACTTCTTTTCGGTACTCATATATATCCTTGTCTCCATGGCAGTTAAATGAGTCATACAATTCCAACTTCCATGGCTCGATACACAATCTGACAGCCATCCAATGACTGGCGGCCAACACCGGGAATATAACCTATTAAATAAAACAAATTAGTAAATATTAATAATAATTACAGCTTAGAAAAAACAAAATTGAAAAAATTGTAAAACTTACGAATTTAGCATCGAACCACGGAGTCCTATCATCACCAAATGCCGTATCCGCTCCAAAAACGGCATCCATTAAACCCTGATTTGGGATCCAGTCACAATAATTGACCTCATAACGTTCATGGAAGTCGTTATCGGGCTCAACTATATTGGACGTCCAAGCTGAATGTAAGGACGTCTGTAAAAAAAATATACACATTAGCAGGACAATTAAAAATAAACATATTTTATATTTAAAATATAAAATAAATATATACTTACAAAAACTGACGTAGTCGCTATGACGGTATAGCGTGAATCGGGTGTACACAACACGTCATGTTCTTTGAAATGAAGCCTCTGTAGGAGATAGCATATGTACAAATCGATCATTGCGTGACCCATGTCATACTTAGGATCCAATAAGTTCTTGAAAAAGCCGTGGGAGAGGTTATCTTTGGGAAACAGATGACATTGGGTCGAAATTTTCATTCCCATGAACTTCTCAAAATCTCTCCTCGGTGCGTCTGCTCGGATCAAACATTCGTGGAGCTCCACTAGGATTTGGGAGACGCTCCAAGTATGGGCGCAAATAACATTGTATTAAAAAAAATCCTAAATTATATAACTTCAAAAAAATGTTTGTACCTCATTGCTTTGTACAATTGTGCCTTTCCGACGGTTGGCTATGATACATCATTTGTACATGCTTGCGTATCAAATAAATCATCCACGACCGACCGATGTTGCTTGCATTTTTGGACAAAAAATCATGGTCAAATGAAATAAAAAATATAAAACGATCGACTTAATTTGAATAGAACGAAACACTGTACAAGCGGTGGGGGCCGTGGAGCCGTATAAGGGAGTGGCTCCCAACGTCTTGGGACCCAAACATTTCGGTCCTCGTACATGCTATGCCGCCCGTATCAACGCGACGATTACCCATTCGAGCGGCCACATCCCACGGATTTGCATCGCCACTTGTCGTATCTTCCACATCTCTCTCGTGGTTGTTCGCCTACTTCATTCCAAACTGGGCCACTCATGTACATTAACCATCCTCCCCCGTGGTGGCTCCGATGGTGCGAGATGTCTCCTCATCCAATTCATTACTAATTTCCTCGACATCCCACGAAGAACTCGGATCGTATGCCTTTACTCTTGTCCTTGCCTTTGCCCCCGAAGATACTTTTTTATCAATTTCCCCTCTTTTTTTGAAGAACTTTTCCTCATTCTCCTTCCAGTATTTGCTCCACTTTTTCTAATAACTCGGTCTCGCTGGCTGCTTGAAACCGTTCATCTATCGATCGGATCATTCCTTCATAAGTGGGCAAACTCCAATCTTCATCTCTCCGAGGCCCCGGATGGTCGACCCTCCGCCGGTGCACGTTTTTTCTTCGATTTTTTCTTACGTGCTACCGGCGGAGGATCCGTACTTGCCCTCTTCATGAATAGGATTCTCTCCAATCACCCGTCTCCGATGTACGGCGGTCGGTCTAGGAAACTCCACACCGATAGGGTTCTCTCCAATCACCCGTGTCCGGTATTCCGATAGTTGCTCCTCGGGAGTGGGCGTAAGAGTCTCAAATGGCGGTGTGTCAATCTCTGTTCAAAAATTTTAAAAAATAGGTTATAATACATTTCATAAAAGTTCATAAATATTTAAAATGTTACTTACCTAGCAAGGCAAAGAAAGTAATCCATTCCGTATCTGGTGGCGTGACAAATACCCATTTCACACATCGGGGCATACCACCGTCATTAATAAGGCGTACACACAGACTGGCCAAATCTGGTATCGCCTCATATGCCCAGATCTACAATATGATTAAAGATCAGTACAACTATAAAATATAAAATAAAAAAAAGAATTATAAAATCCAAAATTTGTACCTGAAGAGCCCAAACTGGACCATAAATATTATACTTCGATTTTACATCTTCGACTTCCTTCGGTACAAAGCTCATGTAATGCAAGAGAGCATTGTACGTGTATGCTCCCCATGGAAAATCGTTCCACGCGTCTATATCATCAGCAAGAACCCACATCCAGGTCTCGACCTTCTTCGTGTCGGCGAGTGCGAAGAAAAAGCACATCGAGCCAGGCATTGGCCACCTTCAAATAATCGTCTTCAGAGAGGTTGCCGAGCTTGTCATTTTTCCATAAATTTAATAGCTCGCCTCCTGTTACTGGATTCCCTTTTGTGACTCTCATGTACACTCCAGACTCTTCAGGGGCACGAGCTGCCGTCATATCGAAGGTAGATGCGCCGAAAAATAACCCGGTTACGAGTGCATACTCGTACTGTGAAAATCGAATCTCCCGTCCGGATATGTGAAAACGGGCCTCCCCGGGCGGTGCCTGCACCTCATAGCACATCAACTGATGCAAAGCTATGATCGAACTCTTGCCCTTCCTCCAACAGAACAAATGTCCAAACTGTCCGTCTATAAATCGATGAACTAGGTCAGTACCCCCCCGTCTAGAAAGACTATTTTTTATTAGTTCGGGTAGACCATCTCTCCAATATGTCGTGACTTTTGGGTTCTTTTGTCTAACCGATAGTCGGATATAAGCGGGCTGCAAGATTTACCGAAAAACAAATGAATTACCGAAACAGAATAATTAAGGGCCGATGAGAGGGCCGATTTTACTTTTATTCGGCCTTAATATTTTAGGGCCGAAGTAGGGGCCGATTTTACTTTTTATTCGGCCATTCGGGCTGAATTTTATTCGCCCACTGGCCGGGCGAAGCCTAAGCCTCGAAGGCCGCCGGGCCGATGCATCGAGGCACAATGCGTTCGGCCATTAAGGGCCGAATTTCATTCGGCCGACGGGGCCGGGCGTAAGGCTCCAAGTGCGGCCGTGGCCGATTCCTCAGAGGCCGAATAGAATCGAATGGTCGAATCGGCCGATCGGGGCCGAATGGCCGATCGGGGCCGTTCAATTATAGATCGGGGCCGAATGGCCGATCGGCCACCCGGGGGCCGAAGCCTATGCCACGAAACCCAGTCGGGGCCGAAATCTCATCGGCCAGACAGGGCAGAATTCAAGCCGCCATAGTCAGGGCCGATGGAGTTATTCTTCATCGGCCCCGAAATCGGCCCTCCAATCGGCCCCTGATTCAAGAATTTTGCACAAATTAAACACTACAATTCTCTCCAAATTCTCCACAATTTCATCAATACATGGACATTACAATGTCAACCCAACCATATTTCAACCTAAATTTCGTCTATGAATGAAAAACAAACAAAATCATGCAATAAATTACTAACCTCAATTTCGCCGGAAGACATTGAGAGCGGCGGATGTATCGTTCGACGGCGGCGACGGCGTTGGCGTCGATTTCGGCGGCGGGAGCGAGCGCGGCAACGAGCGGCGAGAGGGAGGAAGTGGTGAGAAATTGTAAAAACGTTTGTCTACGATTTTTAATCTATCGGCCCTCCATTATTGAAACTCGGGGCCGATGGTTGGGCCGATGGGGGCCGATGAGTATCGGCCCTCAATTAAAACAAACGGTTTCGGCCCTCAGTAAATTTCGACCGTTACATAACGGCTACTTAAGCGTCAGGGCCGATATCTCGGCCGAATATGTAAGGGTCGATAGATCGGCCATATATTTATTTTTTTTACTTAATTATTAAAAATAAATGTTTGTAAATTAAGTTTATTATTTTCCGAGGGCCGATGTCACGGCTCAATAGGGGCCGATCAAAATCGGCCCTTCAATTATAGACATTTTTCTTGTTTTCGGCCGACTGGGGCCGATAGGTCGGCCGATCACGATCGGCCCTTTCTATATATAAAATCGGCCGCAATTGGCCATCAGAATGTTAATCGGCCCTCATCGGTCCTCCATCGTACCAAGACCTAGAAGAAGACAAAAATGGTCAGATTTGTGTTTTTATTTTTAGAATGGCTAAATATGTTCTTTTTTTTCATTTTGGCTAACAGAGCACATTTCCACAAGAATAAATTATCTAAATCCAAATGGTATTCTCTAGAATTTGAGGTCTCGAGGGCGGAAAAGAATTGTTAGATTAATCACAAAAGTTGATGGTCCTTTAATCAGTGGTCCAACTCCCCAAATTTCCACATCAAAGGACGGAAAATGACCCACTAAACCCCACTAATTGTACGATTCCCACCCCCATCCCAATCCGACGCGCCAAATTCATCCAACTCCCCCCACGAAAACCCATCCAACGGCAGACATTAAATGGAGTCTTGGTCCTAATACAGTAAGTCATCACTGTCCGACAATTTGTTGATGTCATGTTTGGTGGTAATGAATTAATGGAGTTTGCACAAGTGGTGGTGGTGGGGGATGAAGGCAGAAGTCGTCGCGCCATAATGACATGCATCGCCAACCAACTGTTGGATCCAGATTCTTCCAGTGGTCCAACCAAGTACTGATGTTTACCATAAGAAGGGGGTGTCTGGGGAAACCATTAATGGCCGGCGAGAGGGTTACTTTCTGGTTTCCAGATCTGATAGGTAATAAGTTAGAACTTTGAAGGGGGGAGAGAGGGAGGGAGAATTTAAGACTTATTGACAGAAGAGAGTGAGCACACGCAGGCAATTGTTTATAGACTATACCTTTGTGGATGCGTGTGCTCACTTCTTTTCTGTCAGCTTCTCTCTCTACCCTCTCTCTCTCTTTTCTTCCATTTTCATCTTTAACTCTCATCTCTTTCTACTCCTGGCTGCTGCAATTATCATATCTCTTACCTGATGACCTGCCAATTTTTCCTGCTTATTGCTTTGACCTGATTTCATTTTTTCCCCATATCTTAAACCATGTTTGGATTTTCAACTAGTGTGCCATATTTCTTGGCATTTATAGAGGAAACCCACTTTATTTTCTCTAGGTATTTCATCCTTATCCGATAACTAGCTCAAACGAAACAATCAATAAAGCCAAGCCATGACTGTATGGTTTATTATGATGGAGCTGGAGCCTGCTCTTTAATATGAGCATGAGAGGTAATTCTGTCTATTTTTCTTCCTTATCAACTTCATTTTTATTTATTTTTTCTAGGGCCAACTGCTGATTGTATACCGACATTTACTTGCGCTCTCTCCTATATTTATCAATAGAAAATCAATGATTCGCTAAAACTCCCCCGTATTTCCTCTTAATCACACACCAATTTCACTTTTTATTAGGTGTTTTAAATGGATTTTGGTTCTTGCTTGCTGGAAGGAAATGATTAATTCGTTATATTTCATGTGGTTAATTTTTTTTATTTTCGTCTGCTTTTTGGGGGTTTTCCTTGAATTTGACTGCGAAGAGCTAGAATCACGTGTAAACGGCTTTGACTGTCAAGATATATAGTCTAATAATCTGCAAGCGTTTTTTCACATTAGGGTATGAAAGAGAGGATTATCTTGCCTTTATCAAATCTTCCTTCCATGACAAAGTCTTAACTAATTTGTTACACTAATACCAATTATTTTCTTGTTCTAGGCCTATATATACTTGATTCTCGATTTCGTGGTACCCTGGTATGATGGTATAATTATCTTATGACCATTGATTTTATGATTTGTTGGGATTTGTTTGATTCTTGTGTTTTCTTATGTGGAATGAACTCTGTGATATCTTCAATTAGATATTGTCTGCGTTTTTGCTATCAATGTCATATGATTGCTATGGTACATACTTATTTTGGTGTTCTCTACTTACCATTATAAATCCTTGCTCTCTGAATGCGTAAGGGATACATATTTCGTAAAAGGTTGTTTGGACATTCAAGCATTCTGCTCATGTTTAACTTAATTATTTGAGCCTATGGTCTCAAAGTTTATCTCTCAATTGTGTCATAAAAACTTTGACATTTAATAACATGCAATAATTGTGTCTTTTAGCTGTGAAACCATCAAATGTGTTATCTGCAGACTCACTAAAAACAGACGGGATCAAAGGCTAGTTAAAATGGTTATCTTGACATATATGGTCTTTGGAAATGTTGGATATGAGGGGTCATTAGTTACCGTATCTGTTGTGCAGTTTCTTCTAATTTCGTGAAATTATTTTAATGTCCCACATACTGTAAGTATGTAAGAGCCCTAGACGATGGATATCATGATGAAATCCAAAATGTTAACAAAATTCTAACATTTCAGGATATTCGATTACGTATTGTGGGCACAAGTGTAGAAAGTCGATATAAATGACATTTCTTTAGGCATCAAAGTTGTTATCATTAGCATTTCAATTTGAGGAGCTTTTGTTAAAGAAAAGAGGGTGACTAGTTGAGGAAAATGCCAAGGATATATTTTCGTAGGTAAAATGACTTAAAGCATTGTCCTAGTCAAATTTCTTTTTGTATAATGATAACATAGGAGTAGAATAGGAGAAATAAATGCACACCACCTTGTTGGATTATGATACAATTACTCCTGCACATCATGTTTTACTAATAATATATTTAAACATGGTACCCACAAATTATAAAGTCTGTTTTCTCTATGTCAGTAAATTAGTTTCCTTGAACAAATACAAATTAGACAAGTAGCATTAGTAACTTAATTGCATAAGAAATCTCCCAGAATAAAATTTGAAAACTATATATATGGTTGTGAAAGTTTTACCTATATAGTGGATTAGCGGACAATGAAGGCATATTGAGAATGGGGGTTTTATGTTTCCTTCTTCATCAGTAAATGTCAAGTTATGATTATAGACAATTAGTCAGAGGGTCAAAAGTTGATGGATTCTAATTGAACAAACATTTGTCCATGATATTTACCAGTGTGGTTCAGTAATAACTACTAATTCAGGTTTTGAAGTTCATCTTAATTATTTTGAAGTGAATGAATCATTATATGGGGAGAGTTAAGGATTCCAAATATTTATAGTGGGTTGTTCCACCAAAGTCATTGCAAAAATTGTTCAAAATGAGGTTGGTAACTCCAAATCCATCGTAGAACGAACTCATCATTTCTATGGGTTTGTGATCATGGATTTCATATCCTTCTTCCCAGTCCTATAACTCAAACTGACCTAACTACAACTAGGTGATTTTCTTCTACGTATGGGTACAAAGATCACATGTAGGATTAATACCGGAATGACTTTGATCACATATTGCTTGGTCCATACTAGAAAGGATTTCTCAGCAAGGGAATGTTTACGAATATGAAAGCTCAAATATAGCAGAATATATAGGTTGTTCAACTCTATGGTGATTAATGATCCAATCAATGTAAACTATCTCTAATTTTTTTAACAGAAAACTCTTGGTGTATTTATGATCAAGACACCTTTTGAGTAGCTTCCAGTTCCTTGGCAGTATTTAGTAGCAACCCTAGATAACTGCCTTATCTTGTAACCTTGCAAACTCCCTAATGTGGGTTCCAAAAAAAACTTTATCTAAAACGCCAACCACCAGATGAAGATCTCTTTATCTAAAGCACGTAGAAGACAAAACTTTATATTGGCAACATGATTTAACACAATGTGTACTACATATTCCTCAATAATCAATTGATAATACCCACAACTTGTCACATGCTCGACTACAAGTTATTTCTATTCACAACTGACCAACTTCATAACATTTTTTATCCATAATTGATAATGGAAGGCATTAAGAAAAGTTCCTCAAATTGGTTGAAAATCTGATTGAACAAAAATGATTTCTAACTAGATGCAACAGGAAATTGATTATATGCAAACTAAAGTTTTTCATAATATGATCCATTTAGAAAATGGGATAATTTTTCATAATATTTGTTAACATATTGTTAGAGTAACCATTATGGGAGTGCCTTGCCTTTCTTAGAAATGAACAAAAACTCTTATCCAAACTGCTTCACATGAATCTATATTTCAACAATATTTGCTTATGCTAATGAAGACAATAAAAGTTTTCACTTCATAAGGAAATATCAATGTGGAACTTGCTATTTACTTATATCACAAAACCTTTGTTTTTGAGTTTAATAGATAAGCAAAGAATTTGGTGAAGAACAAATTTAAATATTTATGATAGTATGACCTAACACATAAATGATGGAAAGAAGAAGAGTTTAAACTTAGGTTTTGGAAAAAAAATTAAACTTTTACTCTTTCCGTCTCATTAATAACGTCTTGTATTCCTAATTGGGGTGTCTCATTAGAAATGTCATGTTTCTAAGAAAGGCAAAAAACTTGTGGGCATAAATTAACTACTCAAAAGTCAAAACAATATACACCACAAAACATCATTTTCTTAGTCTTTGTGTCCAAAAGAAACATGACGTTACTAATGGGACGGAGGGAGTAGTTGGTTATGTTTATGCAAGGGATGTCAAAATTTTATATTTACCTCAATTGAAGTTATCTAAAAGTCGTTCAATACCATCAGATCACAACTGGTTGAAGACCATTATCATACCACACTTATAATGTGGGTGAATACAGGTTAGCAAGGAGTAAGTATAGGTTGGAAATGTTCATCATGCGACCTGAAGAAGGAGATGAAGTTTTCTTTTGCATATATCGGTTATGATAAGGGTAGTGAGGGACTTCAACTAGTAGCAAACTCATTGGAATTGGGCATGAATAAGTTAAAAGTGGAATTAAGTGTAGAGGTAAGGGATTTGGGGTTAAAATGAAAATTAGAATTAATGTGGAGAATGATTTAATGTAGTCGTTCATTGAAATATATGAGTGTATGAGGGTGCAGAATTCAAGCCTTGTCAATTATTGAGGAGAATTTTAGACATCATTTCCTCATTCAACTAAATAAGTTCGATTCTTTTAGGGAAGGATGTGTTTTGTCATAATGTCATGGATGGGAAAATAAAAATTATACATCAACCTGGACTATTACAATTTCCACCCTAATTCATCTTATGGACTTCAATTTCCTGTAACACAACTGTCTTATCTGATGACAAAGTTGGTTGCATATGTTAACATTTCAAAATTAACGAGGATTACAAGTCTTGAGTAGATATGTTAAGGATTAGGAGAATCATTTGGCTTAGAAAAATATAAATACAATAAGTTTGTTGGAAATGAGAAAATATTCGAAATATCATGTGAGGCACTAACTATTTTGTTGTTTGGAGAAAAGCCTGACCTAAAGAAATGTGTTTCTGTGATGTTGAATTAATCTGGGACATCCCCACCATTAAATGAAAGCTGGGAAAATCGCATGAATACTTGTTGCATTTTTTGAAAGAAAATCCCATTTCCTATCAATTACTTTTTAGGTGCAATTGCTATTGGTATGATTCATTTTGTAACTTGTGGTCATTCATGCATGTGTATTTTCCCCAATCATTTTAAGTAATTATGAAGTCAAGTCTTTTCAGCTCATTCTTCTTTTTCTTCACGCTTAGGTAATGTTCTTAGCCTCTAATTTTATACTGCCTCTGTCCCGCTTGACTTAGCTCATATCTTTTCGGCACTGAGATTAAGAAGAGTGATTGGTTGTGTGTAGGGGAGTGGGTCCCACAAAGAAAAAGTGGGAGTTGGTGTAGTAATTATTTTCTTTTTTAGGAATTGAGACAAGTCAAGTGGGACAACCCAAAAAGGAAAGTGAGACAAGTCAAGCGAGACGGAGGGAGTACTTAATTGGCAAGAATATTGATTATTGCCCTAGTTAAGATCTAGATATTACTTCCTCTAGTTGTTTGTCTTTTCTAAGTAGATATCATCAATTGACTAAGTATCTAGGGCATCTGAAATTAAGTGGAACTTTTCTTGGATGAATTCATTGAATCTCTACTTTCCTTTTTGAATAGGAAAGTATTGATTTAGCTCATGATACCTTTTTAACTGGACTTGATAAAGTTTACCATGAATCAGAAATTTATATTTAAACTTATAGCCACTAGCAGTTTTCCAGTGAAACTCTTGGTAAAGAAAACTAGAGAATTCTGAAAGGTATAAATGCTTCTCACTTTCTTATTCTGATCAGCTTAAATGTTCTCTCACATTAATTATCTCAAACTAGTTGGTAATGAATCAAACACTACCACATGGGAAATTCTTTTGTTGTTTCTGTTTGGGAAACTGATCTGAAAAAACATGATAAAGTCCTGGAGGAGTCTGTTTTATCGCTCTTTTTATAACATTTCAGCCGATGTATTTTGACTGAAAACCCTTAAAATACAAGTTAGAGAGAGAGAATAGACTTGGTCTTGTATCTGCATAGGCTTGAGACCTTTTTCATACATGTTGATATTTCCCATGGATATTTTCGTTCTTTCTGTGAACTAAAGGTACTATTTAAAACTTTGTGTAAGGTCCCAGGTTTGGAGGAATTTCATTGGCAAGCTCTTGAAGTAATGCTATTTTTGCAGGCTCTCAATACCTTTGAAGGAAGTAGAATATTGAGAAATATCATTCCTTAGAGGATAGTCTTTGATGTCTCGAAATGGGATGCTTGGATCTTATAACTTAATTATTTTGTTAAAAAGAAAATCCTAAGTTCCTGAATTAAGATATTATTTGATAATCTATTTTTCCATTAATTGGTTCTTTGAACTATTTCTGTAATAAGATTTAATATCATAGGGAATATAAAACAAAGAATTTAGATTAATTGTTTGCTTTCATTAAAAAAATTTCCAAGTCTTTTATGTCATGTGAAGGGGGAAATATGAAGTAGGAGTGACTTTCTGCAAGTTGGTAGTGCTGCTCAGGCTATACATCATTAAGTAAATGTATCTACCCAAAGTCCAAACCTTAGTTGATGAAGTGGTGATTTGTATTTATGGTGGCTGCTTGAGTTTGTATATCTTTATGCAAGTTTTGCCAAGTTGATCAGATTGATTATTTATCTACTTGTAGTTGTGGCTTACTCGACATGGCAAGGAGGTTTTAAAGCCTAATAATTTACATGCTAAAACATGACAATTGTCAATAATCTGTCTGATTTTAATAAAATTCTTGACTTTGTCGTCAATCATTTCCTGTGGCGATTATACAAGAAAGCTGAATTTCATCATCTGTCTCGAATGTTAGAGATGTTGTATTATGGAAACCTATGATTTAGACATCTTTTACACGGAATCTGTGAACAGTTGTGTTTGGATATAACGGAGTATGATTTACATGAATTCTGTTATATATTGCTGACAGTTTCTTGGAATTATGAACCAAGAATGGAGTGAGAAGAATAGATCGTGAAGGAACTCTGTTATGTTCTCTCCTCTTTAGTAGTATTAATTACCTGCCTAATATCACTTGTTCGCAACCATTGATGTGTTTGTGTTGCATTATTACCAAATATGAAGGCCAAGATCTCAGATTTAGGTAGTATTAATCCCCAGCTTTTGTGCATATTTAACATATTGACAGTAACAATAGTCTACGTAATGTGAGGACTATGAGGTAGATTTATTTAATATCTTCAGAAAAACCCTTTATTATATACGGTTAGGGGAAAAAATGTAAATATCTCCTTTAGACTGTGGCTCCTTAACAGTTTTTTCAACTATACCTAACAAGCCAAGAACTAGTTCATTCAAATTTTAACCTCAGACTATAGTGGGACTAGCAATAGGAAACGCAATATGAATATGTTATGTAATATTTTTACAAACCTAGGTAACAAAATCACGTTGATATATAATATATTAAAAAAAAAATTCATATGTAAGTAAATATTACAAATTATGTATTATAATTAAGATTCTTATATAATTCAACAATATGATTTACTTCTCTTGTTGGGTTTGCAGCATAAGATTAAAATTTATCCAGTATGCACTTGCGTAGTGGTTAATTACGCTCTTGATTATATAGATATTATGTACATACATTATCGATACAGTAATCGTATTTCCATTATGTGGGAATGAAAATAGAGTTCTAATTTGTTGTTAAAAAAGCTTGAAAGAATTTTTTTTTTTTTTTTTTTCTTATTGGTGAAAACATAATTAAGCACTGTTTTTAAATAATTCATTAATAATATTGATTAAATAGTTAAAAACTTAATAAAAAATAAATTATCAATTAATTTCTGCCACCTGACAACTTCTCGACCATTAGAAATAAGATCAATAGCAATCGATCAATAGCCCAACGTTGGTCTGCCAATGCCACATTTCGTCCTGGTGTGGTCAAGGGCCATCAATGTGGGTAGTCTATAGAATGTCAATAATTTGATTCTTGTGACGAGACAAATTTGACCTTTTGTTCGTGAAGAATTATTTGTCTTTGTTGATGATTATCGAGGTCACTCGAATCATATTTCACAATAGCTGGGAAAATGGTTATGATTTATGAAAGAGGAAATGAGATTAGGTTGAGGTATCGACAAATAAGAATTTTAAATTTCAGATAAAATTAAATTGAAAATTTTAAAGTTAGATTTATTGCCATATTTGGCACATATAACTCTTTCTCCAAATTTCATTTAATCCATCTCTCCCCTAGTAGCTATGATTGCTTACACGATGACTGCGATCGATGTTATTTTCCCATAAAATGTTACAACTTACAAGATGATCATAGTCGAGAGTATATCTGTACATATATATTACGAGTTATGAGTTACGAGAGAGAATAAACCTTTGAAAAATATTTGATAAAACCTCTGAAAGAGTTAATCATATGTGCCAAACATGGCAATAAATCAAAATTGAAAAAAAAAGAAAAGAAAAAGAAGCGGCAACAGAATGTCTGCAATGCAATTCTCCGTTATACTAAAATTTTGACGCCGAAAAGTGTAAAGCCCTTGGAAGTTGATGCAGAAGGCATGCTTTCATTCATTCCCGAATCGCCGCCTTTTACATGTATTCTCTCCTCACTCTCCTTCGTCTCCTCCTCGTCAAGGGGGCCGCCGCCCCGAGCTCTATCTCCGTACGCTACATCTATTATACACAGTTTCTTACCACTACACTCAAAACTAGAAAAAATAACCCTATCCCTCGATCTCAACCCTTTCTCCTTAGCAAACCTATTCCACCCCCTTGTAAACACAAAGCTTTGGCTACTCTTCCAATAGCAGTACCGGAAGTTCCACGACCTCATCGACCGATCGAAAAACACGAGCTCCAGATCATCCTCATTGCCTCCCTTACCTACCTTCACATCACATATTCTAGGAAAATACTTCAAAGCAAACTTCTTGGGAATCACAAGCCTATTGAGCTTACTAACGTCGCTAGGTGTGAGCTCCTTCTGGAATAACTGCCTCAACCGAGTATCGTGTGTGTCATGCAAGGCCACCAATTGGAGGCCGTGCCCCCCTTGAGCCCTCAAGAAGTCGGAAAACTTGGAAGGGTAGGAGCCATCCTTGATCATGGTGAGGACTATCTCTGTGCTGAATTGGTCTTGGAAGGTCGGCTCACGGGCTGTGATGTCGGTCCATGGGAAGTTGCGGTTTGTGAACCCATTACGGAGCTTGATGGCGGCGCTGTCGTATGCCATTGCTGCTTCCTTCTCCGACTTGAAAGTCCCGAGCCAGATGCGTTGATGGTTAGCGTATATCTGGGCGCCCCAGTGCCCATTCGGTTGGCTCACCACACCTTTGAATTTCGAGGCCCCGGACCCGGAACTGCTGCTTGTTTGATGCTTGATAGGGAACTGAGGAGGACTAATGATGGTGTTATCAAGAATTTCACCACAGTGGTGTGTTGTGGTACCGGAGAACGAACTTGCATCTTCCATGATAATCTATTCAAAACAATCATAACTTCTAAGCATGTCTTTAACTCGAGAAATCAGACAACATATGTAATCCCTCATTAAAGTGATTAGGTATTCAAAAGTACTAAATCAAAAAACTTGAAAAGTATCACAAGATGATGAGAATAGCCCGGATCGCGCCTAAGTAAACTGCTTCTTAAATCCATGCCAATGAAAGAATTAGGCCTGATCAAGAGGGACATTATGGTGGACCGTTGAACATATTATAGTAACTAATAAATGAATTAGTACACAACATTTTGCATTCAAGACTTTATCCATGGAGAAAAGATGGAAAGTTAAGGATGTAATAGATTCAGGGTTTATCTGCACATTCAAGTGATCATTATAGAATTACTTGAGAAATTAAACACTTTGACTAGAATGCTCTCTCTTTCATCAACCGGATCCAACCCCCGGTCCCTAACCCCCTTCCAAAACGAAAGAGATAGAAAATACAAAAAGAACAGAAATAGAAGATGCACAAGACTACCAACAATAATCCTGCAAGACTATGTAAAATTCCAGTTCCAACAAGAGGGAGATATATCCTTCTGCACTTCTTGATTATCCAAACCACAAATTAATTAATCACATATCTACATAAATAGAGAAAATCTATCATGACATAACATACATCAAAACACAACAGCCGAGAAGGTAGTGCATTAACAACAGAATTAATTACAAAAACACAAAGCAAATTATTTGGTTCAGATAACCATAGCAGCATCACTTGCCTCCAAAGAAATGGAATTGAAGAACTTGTAATAGAGTAAGAAAATGAAGTACCTGAGAAAGCAAGTTTCAACCCCCCAGCAGTAAGTGGTAATTGCTGTCCAAGAAATTAAACGCAAGAAGTTATAGAAGTAACGAGAGGATTCTTGCAGAAAGGAAGCAAAATAATTAAATCAACAGAATATAATATAAAATTAACAAGATACCAATTTTTTCCTAACCTGCACATAGAAACATACCATTCTTGATGGCATCCATAGCTCTACGCGTATCATTCCCAACAAGGAAATAAAAATCTTTCCTTAACTGAGTTGAATCCACAACGGTGACGTTTTCTCCATAAATACAATTCCTCACACCCATTTGAAAAGGGAAATTACCATAACCAAATTGAGGAGAGAGAAACAAAACAAGAAAAGTTACAGAAAAAAAAATCACATAAAATATGGCTTAATGTAAATCAGAAACTCCGTAATTTCTGGGAGAGGCAAGATAGCAAGAATCAATCATGTTCGTATATCCGAAAACCAAACAACCCCCTAAATTTGGGGGAGAAATTGATATAGTATACTTGTATAGTTGTATGTTGCAGGAAGGGAAGAATCAAGGATGATATGATAAAAATGATTTTCTATTGTTTGGATCAGAAAGCCCTAAAGAAACCCCACAAGTAGTTTTTCAGTTTAAGAACAGTGAGCAGGCGTACCTTACCAAATCTTCGTCCGTCCTCTTCTACATTTTTTTTAACAAATATATCCGACATTGATCTAATAAAAAAAACTAATATATCCGACATAAAATTAACACATCAAACTCATGTATTTGCTGGAGAATTAATCTTGGAGCAGTGAAGGCAAGTGACGGAAAGAGAAGTGAGCACACGTATACACAAAGATATAGTGATTATACAATTGCCTCCGATCCGTGCGCTCACTCTCTTCTGTCAGCTCTCATCAATCATAGATCTTTCTCCACCAATTTCAACGTTAGATTCGAAAACCCATTTCTGAAATTATAAGGGTTTTCTCGGCCGTGGGTTAGTTAATTAATATATATCCTCATTAGATCTCTGCATGCAGGGATGATATTTATGGTTGCCGCTTATTTGCCCCAAGTATCGATTCAACTTGAGAGAGAGAGAGAGATAGAGAGAGAGAGAGAGGGTACTTGCTTGAAGTTTTGTCGCGTATCAAACTTTATTTCATATTTTTATTTTATTTTATAATATTAAAGAAAATCCAAATAATCCAAAATCCCAATTTCAAGATCCCAACCCCTCTCTCCTGATTCTCTCTCTCACCCTACCCCTCTCCATTCTTCCCTCGATGGTCAATTTTGAATATCCCAAGCTTTCTTTATACTTATTTATGTTGTTTATTATGGAGAAATATAAGGATATGAGTTAGTGGACGGGGAAATTATTGGAGATGATTCAGTACCTCTGATAATGAGAGAAATTGTTGTACAAATGTTTTAAGGAGGAATTGAAGATCCCAAAATCCCTGAGTGTGTGATGAACCGACATGATAGGTTAGACCTGCTTTGATATTTCTAGATTAGTTTGTCTAAGTCCTATAAGGGGTAAATTGTTGGACTGAACTTCAGTAGAGAAGTTAAGGTTCCAGAACCCCATGTCTGTTATCGGTTCAATAGAGTTATGTCCCGTATAAGAGCTTAGTAGTTTGTCTTCGAGTCGGTAGGCCGGAAGCACTCGGTAGAAGATCACTTTTCAGTGACTCGTAAAGAAGACTCGGTATGATCATCATTGATCTATCGAATGAACCGCAACTCCGGCTGAGCACCGTACAAGGAAAATCGACGGCTGGCCTTATCGGTTAGATGTCAACGAGGAACACTAAGTGTCCGAGGTTCAAAGGAAGTCAACTCAGCTAGAAGTCTGATGTCTGACAAGTCGCACCTACCGCCATACCTCGACCAATGAGAATCAAGCAAAGCTTACCAACTCTATCACAAAAGCTGCTCTCATGCACAGAAAGCCATCTTCCCTCCGCAACGACATTCAAATCATATGGCCATTTTCCTTGGAGTCTTGTGACACATGGCATGGTCCCGTGGACGGATCTACCTTAGAGCAAGGGATGACAAATGCCACCCCTTTGTTTTGGTCCCAAATTTACTAAAATACTCCTATAACTTTTTTTATTCTTATTTTCGCAAGATAAATTGTGTTTGAATATCGGAAATCTAATATTAGAAGCTCCTAGCGAGAGTCCAACAATACATTATATTTCGAATTAAACCTCTCGCGTAAGAACATTACTAAAGGAAAGTGATCAAAATTCATAAAAATCTAACAGTTGGAAAAATGAGATTTAATAGAAAAGTGTCTAGTCATGCTTCTCATTAGTTTGCACATTAGCTTCTTTAAAGTAGTGTTGAGTGCATTTGGTATTCGGTTTGGAGTTTATATTTAACACAAATTTGAAAAAAGTAGAAGACAATCAACAAAAACTCATGTAAATAAAAATTTCGTCTTTGCAAAATTTCTGTTCTTAAGAAAAAAATTCAATCTTGCCACCCCTTAATTAAAATCCTACCTACGTCCCTGCATGGTCCCCTCTAATGGATCTATGTATGAGTCACAACTATATAAAGAGATCATCTTCAAGAATTGAAGAAAACAACAAAAGAACAACAACATAGGAATAACGAGAACAGAGATGCAAGAAATTCAAGAACAAATACTCAAGCACTCTAGCAAGCTTACTGTTACATCCAACGAAGAACTAGAAATCTTAGAGATATCCTAGTAGTTCTTCACTCTAGAGTTGTTCCCGATCTCTTTTCTAAGCTAACCTTGCTAGATCTTACGCTTAGACACTTGAAGGAATTCACTTTTAGTGATACGTTCTTATTGTAAGGACTCCTTCCTTGTTGGAGATAAAACCCTTCAAACTTCAGTTTGATCTTGTAAAGTCACTAAGGAATATGACTTAGAAGGTTTTGTCCAGCGTACAGAAACTTGTTGAGACTTGCTCAAATTAATCAACAAGAACTCCTGTTTAGCAGGACCGTGGATGTAGGATCTTGCGTATCCGAACCACGTTAAAAATTGCTCATGTCATTTACTGTTTTATTACATCTGTTTTTCAACTGTTTGCAAAATCATATTTTCAGTAAAACATATTTAAAACTGCACTAGCCAACTTATTTGGTTTGCATAAAAACGTTTTTCAAAGAGATGAACTTAAATCGGGCCTACACAATTTCACACTTATTCATCTATTGAATTACTCAGTACTGACATTAGTCATTAGAAAGGATTTTCAGTCAATGAATCACTCTTCCTCGTGATCAGAAGACTTAGCGCAGCAACCGAACTCGTTCGAAGAACATACTCGATAAAAATACTGACCTTCGCGTTTGAGCAAAACTTGGACTCATGTGTATTCACCCCCCCCCACATGGATACTCCTCTCTGGACCAACAAGAAATATGAAATTCGGGTTTTTATTTTGCTGACGACGACGATGAGATCTATATCACTGCTTCCGATGACAACTGAAGCCTGGGCACCGACCTCAGTGAGTCGGAGAATTAGGGAGAGAGGGGTAGGGATCTAGAGGCCACTGTGTTGGTGCTGACACTTGTGAACTCGCCGGCGTGCGCCACCACTCATCTTCCTCACCTTATAACAACTTGAAACCTTCTATGGCTTTCCACCACTAGTTGCCAACGAATTCGTCTGTATTCTATAGAATTGAATTTGATGTGAATATGTGAAAATCATTTCATTTCCCTGGAGATTGAAGAAAGAAATTCGAATTCGTATATATTATCTCTTGAACTAGAATTTGAGATTTAGGACGAAGAAGACGTATATTTTGTTTGAGAATATTTTTTTATTTTTTTCTCCTGAGAAATTATTTAATAATAACATTAATATTTAAATTTTGTTGAATAAACTATAGTAAGGGGTGTAGAGTTAATTTTATAAGTAAAAGACAAGTGTCATGTTTTAATTGGTGCGACACCCAATGGAACACCATTTTTAGGTAAGAGAATCCCTAGCCAAGGTGAGGTTGCCTTGCTCTAATCAGGAAAGGACGTTTTCTCAAGATTGCCAATTTCTCATTTTTACTATTATTAATATGTTGCAGGCATGATTCAATTTGGGTTGTCCGAAAAATCTCAGTTTTGATCCCATAGTGTGGTTTTATTTGTCGTCATTTTATATGAATAATCATGTGTATTTGATTCTGATAGAGAGTTTTGTAGGATAACAAATCTCGATAAGAGTATATAATTATAAAAATGCTTATATAAAATTTTCACCTAAGTACGAGTATGATAAGATATTTTTGTTTAAATTTAGGCATATGTCTCTATTCCATTGGTGAGTATAAATTGAACTAAGATAAATTAGACACTAGATCCCATTCCGTAATCAACCCATGAACATACTATGATTTTTCGAGGTGCAGGGAGCGTTGTAGAGTGCATTGACGAGCCGAATTGAGGTGTGTTATCTGCACTGCATAGCCACCCACATAGGAAACGTGCTCTTTCGTGTATTGGAGGAAGAGACGTTCTATCGTGATCAATCAGGTCGCACCAGAAGCCAAACCCGTCCCGTTTTCATAAGTGACCCGGATCATATATATATATATATATATATATATATATATATATATAGAGAGAGAGAGAGAGAGAGAGAGAGACTATACAAAAACCTAGTTTCACATCATCGTCATTTCTCCTACGCAATGCTTCTCTTTCTCTATTCATCTTTACACAAAAATAGATCTCTCTCTCTTCACTCATCCGTTCATCCATCTTCACTACTACGACTGCTCCACCTCCGTTCATCCATCCCCGTAGCCAAGTCGCTGAGAAGTCCGCAGACTTGTACAGTTTTGACAATCGGAGATTCATACACTACCATTTGGTCTGAAATTTAAATTGGTGTTAGAAGATGCATTGTTCTACATTTTGACCGAAAGAATTGTAATTCTAACTGTTAAATTTTGAGTTATATTTTTCATAATTCCGTTGTCGGTTTTGTGGACGCTTTACGTCTTTGTTTTTTGGTTTGTGATTCTATTCCTTTCGTAGTAGTTGTTAAGGACTAGATATCATATTGTACTTGATGAATTGTACTTTCTACTTGGTTATATTGGATTTGGCTGGATCTAAGGGTCTCGTGATTTTTACCTTTTCATATTGAATGAGGGTTTCCACGTACTCTCGGTGTTCTCGTAGTTCCTATTGCTTATTGTGTTTATTTGTTGAATTACATCAATTTGGGGTATTGGTTTATGCTCCTAATATATTATGCAGGGGACGCTACAAATTTGATTTTTGATGTGCATATATTTTCTACAATTTTCAAATGACACTTTTGTTCGAAACAAATAACAGTTTTTTTGTCAAAACAAAAGACAGTTTTGTTTGAAACAAATGATACTTAACAAATGACACTTTTATTCAAAACAAATGACAATTCTCAGTGATGGTACCAAATGTTCAAAATTGAAAATGACACTTTTGTTCGGAATAAATAATACTCAGCAAATGATACTTTTGATCAAAACAAATGACACTGTTTATAGAAAATGATACTTGTCTTTAAAAAACATTAGTAAAACTTAAAAAACTTTAAAAAAACTATAAACTATAAAAAATAAAATAAAATATATAATATTAGCGCCGATCTAAGGGCGAACAAAAGACAGTTTTGTTCGAAACAAATGATACTTAACAAATGATACTTTTATTCAAAACAAATGACAATTCCCAGTGATGGTACCAAATGTTCAAAATTGAAAATGACACTTTTGTTCGGAACAAATAATACTCAGCAAATGATACTTTTGATCAAAACAAATGATATTGTTTATAGAAAATGATACTTGTCTTTAAAAAACATTAGGAAAAACTTAAAAACTTAAAAAAAACTATAAACTATAAAAAAATAAAATAAAATAAATAATTTTAGCGCCGATCTAAGGGCGAACAAAAGACAGTTTTATTCGAAACAAATGATACTTAATAAATGACACTTTTATTCAAAATAAATGACAATTCCCAGTGATGGTACCAAATGTTCAAAATTGAAAATGACACTTTTTCTTTGAAACAAATAATACTAGCAAATGATAATTTTGATCAAAACAAATGACACTGTTTATAGAAAATGATACTTGTCTTTAAAAAACATTAGGAAAAACTTAAAAAAAAAACTATAAACTATAAAAAATAAAATAAAATATATAATATTAACGCCGATCTAAGCAAGAGCTTGTGTGAGATATTGAGATTGCTAGCCTTGCTTTGAGTTATGTGTCTTGTTGCTTGTGTTGTGTCTTATGATGAGATATTGAGATTGCTAGACTTGCTTTGAGTTATGTGTCTTGTTGCTTGTGTTGTGTCTTATGATGAGGTTTTTTGTTCGCACAGATAAACCTCACAGGAGAGTTAGATCACCTTTAAGGTGACAAGGTGACAAGACTCACATAACGTGTCCAGTGTGATTTGAACACATGACCTTTCGGTCCCGAGCCACCTACCTTTACCGCTATGCTAGTGTTGTTATGTCACCTGTTTTAGTATTGGTTTCGGCCTATTTGATTTTTCAGAATCATTATTGCAATATGATTTATGTTGTAATTTATGTATGACATTTGATAGTTCCATATCAAAATTGGGAATTTTCTATGCTTAAATTTTGTATGGTTTTTTAATTCGAATTTTAATTAGGATCGTTCATCGGCCAATTCTATCGCCAATTTAATTTTCAATTTTTTTTTTATTTGGGTCATTCGTCTGCCAATTCAATCGCCAATTTAATTTTCTAAGAAATGAGATTCGGAAAACAGAAATCCGAAAAACGAATGATTTTCTCAAAACCGGTTCAGTTTAGTCCGGTTTCACATTGTGAACAACCATAGTTTATAACTTTAAAAAAAATATCTAAAAAAAAAAAAAAACTCCTAATGTTAACCAAAAATTACTATTTTCCACAAGTGTATGGTGAAGAAAAGGTATGTTTTCACAAGCTACTAAAAATGTAAAATGCATAAATCTGGCAAAAAGATTGTAAACACTAAAGACATTCACATTGGATTTGGAAAGTGAGGCCAATTCTACATCTCTGCAAAGAAAGCACTTGCACTGCTAAGATTGTTTCCTTTGCTTCCATTTTTTCTCTTGGTCCCTGCAAACATTGCCCGAAGCCTCACACAAGTTCATAAGTGATTTCTAGTAATTACTTTTCCAAATCACAGTGTAAGAAACTGAACATAGCATCATTCTGATAATCACAGAGGTTAGAGATTCTAACGAATACGTGGAACACAATTATTCCAATTTTAACCAATCATAAAAGATATATGGCCATACCTTTAGAAGATTTGGATTTGGTTATAGTGTCATCTACTTCCATCCCATCACTGTCACTATCCGATGCCCCAGGTTTATCCGGTTCAGTATTTTCAGCCCCTTGCAGCAATTCTTCAAGATCCCACAGCTATATTCACAGGATTCACTAGGTTAATGTACAGATAAATATGCATTTGTAAATATGCTAGTGTATAATAGATAGAGGCTCACCTTTAGTGTTTGATCATGAGATACGCTGCCAAGGAACTTTTTATCATGAGAAAAAGCTGCAAAGTATAAATAGACCAGCAATGAGAGAAAAAAGCAAGTGGAAATGATAATCGATTTGGTTTGCTTATGAGAGCATGCATTAATTATCTCTCTGGAAAAGAGAATGATGGCATACCAAGACGTTCCACAGGGCATTCAGAGTGCTCGGCAATTGGCTGAATTATTCTATTGGGCAGTATACCTACCAGACTAGAACGATAACAAATTGAAATGTAAGTTAACCTAAAACTGAATTGAGAGGATGAGTGTGATTTTAGGCAAAAACCTCACCTGATAATTCCATTCTCAGAACCAGTTATGATTCTATCTTCGTCAAGCTTAAGATTTAGGATATCTTGTTAGACAAACATATCGAAAAGCTGAAGAAATCTTGGAAAAAGAAAAATAATCGTGAAATACTGACCTTTAGCAATGCATCGACAGAGTTAGGAGAGAGGTCAACAAAACGATCACTATACATTAAAAAGCATATCATAATATCAATTTTAACCTCGGAGGATTAATGTAAAACCAAATTAGAAAAAGATTACATGCAGGGTCTGGTAGAATGAAGTACCTGCAATCCTTGAAAAAATCCCCACGAATAAAGCAAAAGCGTTCCCGAATGTGACCCACATATAACCTTTCTACCATTCTAGTTATAGAAAGACCAACAGTTAGGCACATCACATTATACTTGGTGACGCGGATGAAAGAAAACAATACAAATGGTTATAGAAACATTTTTCACTTTTCCAGAGGAGATTAAGACTAACCTTCATAATCACAACAGAAAGCAGTTCATCCTCAGAAAACTCTGATTGAGTCTGAACCTGAAATACATAGATAAAATAATATTCATTCGTGGACTAAGTTAGTTTATAAGGGAACTGCCAGGGTATAATTAAATAGACAAAAATGCTAAAACAACAAACCTTGTTGCTTCTTAAATTGCAAACAGATAAAGTGCCATCCCCACTGTATTAAGAGATTTAAACATAATTAAAGTGAATGTAAGGCATGTAAAACTGACGGATTGAACTGCCAGCTAAATGGAAGTGTAATCACCATGCCAGACACTGCATGTAGTCGAAAAAATGCCTTCACACAATGAATTTAGATTGATGTAACAAACTTACCACCGATGCAAAATTAAGAAGCACAAAGAAGTTAGCTGTTGTGGACTTGTGGTCTATATTAAAAGGAAAACAGGGTTGAAATAAAAAGGAAAACTAAATACTTCAGAAATAGTATATAAATGTTATAAATACTACTTTCCCGCCTTCCAAACAGATTCCATGAAAAAAAAAAAGTTAAGAGGGACACATTCTTGTCCCAGTGAGTTCAACTAGAATACTTCATAAACAAGTTTCCTGAGATAAATATTATTGAGAACATAGCCACATGCACACACTCAGAGGATAAGCAGACCTTGTTCCGATCAATTTCATGGAGTCTGATGCAAATGTCATATCTGAAATATATTCTTCATGAACTTTAAAAGTGTTGCAGCAAGAACGTTGCCTGGTATCCCATACCTGTGACAGTGAAAAAAAATTAAAAATGTAATATCTCCATCAGACAGTATGAAGAGAATGGTTTAGTTCTTGACAAAAAGATGCAACTTCTGAATAAAAAAACAGGGACTCATCGTTCTATCACAAGATCAGGACGAGAAACTAACCAAATACAATGAATGGATCATCTCCATTACTCGACTACAAAGAATTAGAAGAAAAACTCTTTTTTTTCAATTTAAAGGCACATATTGCTGATTCTCATCTTAGATAACATTACAAGAATCCAATTAATTATCCACATAGAAGGTGAACTTGCACTGAAGAAATAAAGTAGTAGTTTCTCCACCAATGTTAGATTTGCATGCTAATCATAAAACATGATTTTAGTATAAAGGGTATAGGGTGTAAAATCCATTATACAACATAATGGAAAGGCCATAATAAAATGGATAGTAATATAAGGACGCCAATTCCGGGACCTTATGCAGTAGCATATAGTTTGAAAATATTTTATCTGCAACAAGATTATTTCATTGGCAGCTGATCCCTAAACTCAATGGTTCCCAATAGCACGTAACTAGAACATACACTTTGAGTAACAAGGATGAACTTTCACAGAAGAGGTAGATGAAAATTAACCTTAATACAACCTTCATCATCACCGGAAGCAATGGTGGATTCTGTAAGGTTAACTATTCGATTTATAGCATCCCTGCAAATTTGGCAAGTTCACTTTTAATTTTCAGAAAAAGCCAATTTGCTTCTACAATTATAATAATGGAAACAAACAAATTGAATGAAAACCCACCCATGAGCGTTATCAAGGCGTGCAATTTGGGTTCCAGTGTCGACATCTGTGGCAATAATGGAACAATCTGGGGACCCCGTAAGTATAGCTGATCACAAAAACTCAATTTCAGGATAAGGAACTAAATGAAAAGAAACACAACAATCAATACTAGAGAAAAGACAGCAAGTTACCACGTCCTTCATTGACGAAACGAAGTGCCCTACACGATTCCTTATGAGCATTCACTTCCAGCAACCTAATAAATAACACAATCCTTTTAATTTAACTACATCAACACATGAAACTGAGAATTCCATTGTAAGCACTACAAGACTGTACTTTTGTGGCGTAGCTTCAGCTGCAAAACGGTACCTAGACCAAAAGAACAAGAAATTGTAAACAAGATAATTCCTCTGATAAAGAATTCGGAGGTGAAGCCGAACTCACAGCAGCAAGTGTCCGGTGATGAGACCGGTGGCAACGAGATTAGTTGATGGATGAAAGTCGACATCAAACGGAACCTTTTCCAAATCAATCTCCATGTTATTCCACAACGAAAAAAAAAAAAAAAAAACGCTACCAATTGTACAGATATCAAAACCCTAAAATTATTTACTTTGAGACAATGAGACCTGAGGATCAGTTCGGGTGAATAAATGGGCTGAGAGATTGTACTTGGGCCCTAGCTTTTTCAGCTTACATACTCATAAAAAAATTTCACTTGTCAATTTAAACATTTACTCATTCCATCCCTATTATGTTTTCTTTTCGGTCCCAATAATATTATCATATTTTTTTTAATTATAAAAAATACTCTACATTAAAAAATGAGAATCCTCATTCTCACTACCCACCCTACATTCTTATACACTTCCTCTTTCCAAAAGTTTCTCTCTCACACAATTTCATTACGTTACGAACTCAGAAAATTTTGATTTTTAACTTTTTGAAAACTTTAGATTATTTCTTTGAATACAATATGAAAAAAAAATCCGGAAAAAAAAAATCAATTGCATCAATTATGCTAAAATTTGGGTGAATTATCATTTCTTCCGACCAATCATTCATAAAAAAATTGTGTTAATTTCTTAATACAATTAAACACATAAAAGATACAATTAAATCGATTTTCTTAGTTTTCGTGTCGAAAAGAAATTTGACGATATTAACAGGACGGAGGAAATACTATTTATAGTTCATGTAAGAATTACTTGCATGTAATGTTGTGATTTATTTTTCGTAACAAGTATAAAAACATAATTTTAATTCATTTTAATGACATTTAGCCAGCATTATACTCCCACATTCCAATAATACTGCCTTGATTCCCGAAAATGAAGTAAGATTACACTAAAAATCATAAAAATTCAATTGGATACATATCATTTACACACTAATGTCAAGCTCTTTTTAATTTCCGTGCCGACAAAAATTAAGACAATATCATTAGGACGAAAGAAGTATGACATTAATAGGAAAACTGGGCCAAAAATTTTTAGCTATTACCTATGTGTCAGCACCTCTCAACTATTAAATTGAGTTACTCTATTAGGTACCAAATACCCAATCCAAATAATTATATCAAATAAAGGAGGCAATTTTCACATAAAATAATAATTGAGAGGGTCATAATTCAATTTAATAGTTGAAAAAGTGCTTGGCACATAGGGTTACAATTCAAAGATTTTGATGCAATTTTTCCTACTATATAACAACGCATCTTATAAGTTACACCACCACCAATAATGGCGAATCTAGCAGGGGTGCAAGGGAGCAACACCCTCAAACCATGGAGAATTTCAAGTTTTTGGCATTTTCTTCTTAAACTTATTCAATACATGTGATATTATATTCCTTGATTTTTTTAATTTTAATTCTCCCCGCAGCCAAGCCTATAGTGGTTCATGGTTCTATGTTTGACCCTTAAGTATCATGCATAAAATGCTACCGTTGTATACCCAAAACTGGTTTCTGCAATGTGAAAAAGAACCAAACGCTCATGATGCTTCATCACAAACCAAAATGACACAAATTAAACGTCTGATTGATATAAAACATATAAACTCATGGTAAAAAAGATCAAAAAAATTCATCTTGCTACAACAAACTGCCATCCATGAGATGACAATAAGTAATTACTGATGGAGATCCGGACCTCAAAACTATTCAAAATCAAGAGTATGAAGTTGAGACATGCTTCACGTTGTTGGTGATTTGGATGGTTTCGCAGATGATTCTCCTTCACATAAAACAACCACTGCTCATCGAAGCCCACCTGATAGAATTATGACATTTAGACAGCTAATCTCTCACAGCACGACTCCCATATGATTAGCATTGGCAGTCATACCACATAGTCCTCCACTTTAGCATTCTTTACCAGAGCGAGGGTTGGGAGAACAACTATCTGGAGCTCCTCACTCATGAGTTTGTTATGACCTTTATATCCTCAAAAAGTTACGAGTGGCTTCTAAGAACCCAACGAAGACAATAACAAAAAATAACACAAATATAAAATAATAGACACAAGAAATTTAATGTGGTTTAGTCAATAGACTTATATCCACAAGCGGAGGAAGAACAATCCACTATTAAAGATGAGAATACAAAATGGCCCTTCGAAATACGGTCCTAGGCCCAAAATCATATACCCATAAAAACATGGTCAATTAATCCAACTAACTAATCTCATAACATGTGGAATTTGTGATGCGTAGAAGCACACCTAAATCAATTTGAGAACCCATTATTCGATGTAGAATAATACTCAAATAGGATTTAAGCCTCCAACATAACAATCTCTATTGTGGCAATAACTCCAATATCCAATCCAGCATAATAAATCTCCACATTGACGAAAACTCTAATTCCAAATTCATAATAACAAATCTCCACCTTAACGAAAACTTCAGTTGTCAACAAATAGCAAACTTGTTTAGCCGCCTCCACGAAAGCTCCAATAAGCTTAATCGAGATCACAATACCAACAAATTCGAAGCATTGCTCGAACAACCGTAGGATCATACTTTAAATCTTCTTGCTTGGCAAAACGGTATCCTGATAAAGTGAAAACTTCACTACAAGATGCGTCCTCCTCAAACATGCTCCACCTCCTTCAAAACCCACCAAATGTCTCGCGCACAATCTTTGTTATTGTCATTGTCACAAACACGAGTCGAACCTGACACTAATACCACTTGTTAGGATCTTTAGATCCTCAAAGTGTGACGAACAGGGTTCTTGTAACCCAATGAAGACAATAAAAATGAATAACACAAAGATAAAATAATAGGCACAAGAAGTTTAACATGGTTCGGTCAATAAACTTACATCCACGGACAGAGGAAAAACAATCAACTAATAAAGAGGAGAAAACAAAATGGGCATCTGAAGTTCGATCATAGGCCCAAAAGCATATATCCACAAAAATATGATCAGTTAGTCTAACTAACCAATCCCACAACATCATGTGAGCTATGATGCGTAGAAGCAAACCTAAATCAATTAGAGAAACTATTCTTCGATGTGCGATAATATTCAAATATAATTTGAGTCACCAACATAACATAACAATGTTTTAATATGTTACTTTACCAATATAGCCAAAGGCTTGTCCATAACCTGCCACAAAGCAATGTTCAATCATGCCCCACAAATGACACTTATACAACCTCCATTTTTAGGGTGTAAAATTCGTTGCACATCATAATGGGAAGGCAATAATAAAATGTGTAGTAATCTAAGATTATCAGCCTTTATCTTTATTATAGATTACAACTTTATATACTAAGAGATAGTATAGTAGAAAAATGAATTTTTCTACTATACTATCTCTTAGAAAATTGCCGATTATAATTATAGTGCACTCATTTCATTTAAGTTAAGACGTGAAATTGGAATCCCTTTCATTTGACTTCGTCCATTTTTTATAAGAACTTGGAAGGAAAGTTTCATTCAAATTCATTTGAAAATTCAATTGAATTAATCATTTTGACTGACTGTTTTTACGTAAATTATAAGTAGAAAAGCGGTAGGAACTAGAAGGAATAGTGCGACATTTCTATTTTTAACACCATTTTGTAGTTTCATCACATCAAACAATAATCTTACTCCAACCACAACCTAAATTTCACCATCAAAGAGAATTATTCGTTATATAATCATTTCTATACCATTTTTTATACTTTTACAATGATACATATATATTTCTTAATATTATATATTAGAGCCAAAACAATCTCATAATTAATTAATTAAAATAATATAATTATTGTACATAGAAATAACACATCAAATATTATTTCACCATAGTTAAGAAATAATTCCAATATAATTGGCTAATTGTGCAGTTAATATAATTAAAATTAATAATATCATAATAATTTTATCCTACTATAGTTTGAGGCAGTCTTGTCTGCAATCGGTTGCATGTGCAACTAGGCTGCACCAAGATCCCAAACCCCCTATTTTCCATATTTGACCGGGATCCTGCCATTCCATTAAAAAAGAAAAGCCAAACACTAGATAAACTCCTTCTTCACGTCTCTCTCTCTTCACCACCCTCTTATGAGCAGCGGTTATCTTCGGTGGTCAAACAAATATCCACCGACCAAACATACATCTCAATCCCTCTTTTTCTCTCTCCAAATCACATATCTCCTTAACCCTAGCTCCAATTTCATGCTTTTCACTCCAATTTCAGCTTAATTAAATTCTAGCTAGCTACCGTGTCTTTCCATTATAGTTAAACCGTTGCGGCTGCGGTGCCTTCTGAGAGCTCTCCCACCATTAACGGAGAGAGGAGGCGGATGATCAATTGTTGCTGCGGAGGGGCGGGGCGAAGGCGTAGTTGAATTGGAGCTTTGGTTGTTGCTCTTTCCTAAGGTTAACAAGTCCGCCGTTCGTCTTTTGAAGAATCTTCCTAAGATCATCGCAATAGAGTGCCATTCATGTGTATTGATGGATGAATTCAAGCGTTGCGGGCTTGTGATGGATGAAGAGAGAAACTTCCACATCCTAAGTGTTAAATGGAGAGACTATATGACAAGTGAGCCCTTTTGTTGGAAAAAAGTGAATGGTTGCTAAAGTTAGAGAGACTATTTACGTTATTTTCTTGCTCTACACAAAATAAAAGTGGGACAACTTATTAAATTCTCAAATTCCACCATATATGTGATAAATTATTTAAAGCCATTGTGAAAATTTATCTGTTGCATCATATATTATCGTTAATTTATCCGTTGCATCATTATATTGCTATTTTTTTTTTCTATATATAGAGTGGAAATTGAGAAATTTTGTTTATCACATCTTACATTGCTCAATCTCAAATAAGAAAATTACTTAATTTACTTTCTTTTATTTTCCAATATTGTTTATCTTCTAATTTATATCCGAAATGGATAAAAATAACAACTTCATTTACCAAATTATTATAATTTAGATAAAGATGAGTCCCCAAAAAAATCTCAAATTCCTCCAAATTTATCATACCCTCAATTTAACCATCTAACACAATGTTATCGGCCATATTTTCCCCCGGTTATCAAAGTTCCCAAGATTTTGGGAGTTATGGGATAATGCCAAATTATGCACATTTCGAATTTTTCACCTAACCCACATAATATGCCAAATTTCACTCACAATCCTTCATACATTTTTTAATTTTCCACTCCACCATCGGCAAAAGAAATCATCCAGATCTTCTAGGCCTTCACAACCGGGTCTCCATCTTCACTTCCAAAATCTCAATTCGAAGAGGAAGAGTTACCTGTTGCGCTTGGGAGTATGGAGCACACAATTCCCGGTGTGATCGGTAAGAACAAGGGACATTTGGAAAAAAGAAGAGGATGTGCATATAACAAACACATGGAATCATGTTGCTTGCTACGACAAAGAAAATAAACTCAATAGGCTTCCTACTCATACGTCGTTGGACTTGAGATCTCACTGGCATTAGATCAGGCCACTTGTGGTAAAATTCTCGTAAGTTGTAATCTAACTTATTTAATGTAATCTTTGTATTTTCTTTTAATTTTGTAATTTAACTTTATTTAATGTAATCTTTATATAGCTAATTAGGCGTTACAAACTTATATATAGTAGTGAATGGTTCAATATTTCTCACATTCTCAAGCTTTACAAAAACTCTTACCTTGTATAGACACAATATGGCTCAATATTCTTCAAGTAGCTCTAGCTCTAACTCATCTAGTAACAACGAAGAAGAGTTGAATAATTAGAGATTGATTTGTGTGAAGTAATTCTTTATCATAGTCAAGCTTTAATGGAAGAATACTAAAGGTGTCTCCAGGTGAGGCGTGAAAGGAGAAGGTATATCGAAAGGAATCATGAAGACGGACACGAGAGACTATTCAATGATTATTTCGTCGAGGTTTCGATGTATCCCAACAACATAATTTGTCACTGATTCTGAATGCGAAGACACTTATTCCTCTGAATTGTGAGTGCCTTTTAGAATCACTTGTCGTATTTCCAACAGAGGAACAACTCTGTATTTCATAGAGGCTTGTCACCTCTACAAAAATGCAATGCGGCTATTCGTCAACCGTGACGGAGTACCACCCGATCATCTTGACGAGTATCTGAGAATGGGGGAATCAAGAATCAACTGCAATCAAATATCTTCCTAGATTCTATAAGAATATGGTAGAAATTTGGGGCAGTCAATATTTGAGAAGGCACAATGCAGTTGACGTTCAACGTCTTACTTAGATACACAATTATAAACATGGATATCCAGGAATGCTGAGAAGTCTTTATTGTATGCACTAGGAATGGAAGAATTGCCCAGTTGCGTGCAAATGTCAAGTTATGAGGGAAAATGGTTCTCCTACGATCGTGCTAGAAGTCGTCTCTTCACAAGATCTATGGATATGGCATGCCGTTTTTTAGTGTAGCTGGTTCACGAAATGATATCAATGTGTTAAATGAATCTCCGTTACTCAACAATGTGCTCTCAACAAATGCGTCTGAGGTTAATTTCACGGTGAATGACACACGTTATACGTCTGAGAAGGGCTACTACTGACTTATTCCTTGCCCAGATGATCCAACATGGGCTCCCAAGATAGATGTTGAACGAGCGAATAGGGTGATCCAAGCTCGATGGACAATTGTTAGAGGGTCAGCTCGATCTTGGTACAAGAATATAATAAAATTCATCATGTTAACTTGCGTAATTTTACACAACATGATTGCTGATGATGAGGGGGATATGGTTGCAACATTTCACAATGATGAAGATTGTAACATCCCGAAAATTTTAAAATAAAATGCACTGCATATCTATTCATGCATGTTATCAAGTGTTTTAGTTTTGTAAGTCGCGTCTTAGAAATTAAAATGAAAATTAAAGCATCTATCTTATTTTTCATTAAATCATTTTTGTTATGTAAATTTATTTTGAACTTTGTATGTGTTTATTTATATCATATTATGATTATATTGTTTATTTTTGAGATAGAATTCATGTTAGAATTATGAGACAAGAATAATATTTATTTATTTTGAATTTCCTAAACCTACTAGAATTCATGAAATGATATAATATCGATTATTGTATTAAGTTATTAGGAGAAAATTGTATATTATGTTTTTTGATTAAAATAGATATTTTTATGTGTGATATTCACGTTTTAGGATCAATTTTAATTGTGTCAATATCCTAATTAAACTATGATTGAATCTCTTAAGTAGTAAGTGATAGAATAAATTCTATATAAAAGATAAAAGGACGAAAATAATTATGGATAAAATATATTTGATACCTTTTATGATTAGTGATCTTTAGATAATTTATTCTAAGCCTATATATACACCATTAGTCGTCCATAATATAGTTTTACATGAGATTTTCGAAATTCCGCCAGCATACCCTACGAACTATTTCAAGAATTATTTATACATCTTCCCGTCATCATATCATCGTGAAAATTTAGGATCGACTTTCTCGGTATGTCTAGTATAGTATATTATTCTTGTAGAATTTTAAAAGCATGATAAGTATTTGTTAAAAATTGTTCTTTGTAACCTGCCAGTTTTTGACAGCATGTCCATGAGCTTGATAGGAAAATTATTTTTCATGTTTTATTTGAGTTTTTTTCGACCATGGTGAATTTAGATAGGATATAATATATGTTAGGTCATTCATGTTAAAAATATATAATTTTTAGGATACATTTACTATTTATTTGTTAATTTATTTCTTGATGTGCCAAATTCTTTTGTCAATGTACATATATATTGAAAAACAAAAGTTTTCATGTTACTACTAAACGAATTTTTGATCATGATAAGTTTTATTGTGGTAGAATAGTTAATATTTTGTTAATGTTAGTGATCTATAATTTTTAGAACAAAACTTTTATGATTTCATTAATTTATTTCATGAATTGCCGAATTACTCAATGCACGAATGAATTGTCAATAGAAATAAAATTGTGTTTAATATACTTAAGATTATTACTATGTGAAATCGTTAAAAATGAAAGTTAATAAGTAGATTATGTATAATATGCATTATTTGATTATTATGATCTATTTGTATTTATGAATTATTGAAATTGTCGGTGCATGCATGACTTAAACATTGATATCCATTATTTTTGCTTTCACTCAAAAGGTTAAGGTGGAGTTTTTCTTTTATCCTTATTATACACTATACAGTTTTTTTCTCATGCGTTATTCAGTACAGGCAGAGCCTTCGGGCTATTCACGCAGTAAAACCTTCGGGTTAGTCTTCGGGCAATTCACGCAGTAAAACCTTCAGGTTAGCCTTCGGACAATTCACGCAGTAAAACCTTCGGGTTAGCCCTTAGCCATTCACGCAGTAAAACCTTCGGGTTAAGCCTCCGGGCTAGCATGTCTAATTTCTCATGTTAAATTCTTTATAGTTTATAATTTGGATAATGTTTGACCTCACTGAGTAGTCGTACTCACCCCCTTATACATTCACATTTTCAGATCATGGTCCGACAGATGTTTGAGGTGGCTGATGGTGATGGTTACACGGAAAAGGAATTATGAAACTTTTTACATTATTAATTTAATTTTATCATGAACTAAGCATTTTCGTTCCATTACATTTTCCAAAAGCTAGTAGTCGCATGTGCTTTTATTTTTATTAAGACTTCCGCTGTTTATGAAATTTCGCACTGAACCTTTTTTTTATGAAAAGATTTATTAAAGATATTTTAGAAATTAAATCTAATGGCAAAGTTTATGCATGTGGTGACGTCCCCTTAAAAAGTTATGAAAATTGGGGCGTTACATATTGGTATCAGAGCATGTCTACTTTCCTGTAGATTTGTTTCATGTTATGTAGGAAATTAACCATCATCACTGCCACAACATCATGCCGGCGAGGTAAGAAAGATTTTCTAAGATAATTTTGAAATATTGAAAACATATTTTTCTAGCATGACATGAGTATGATTTTTATGCAAGTAAATTATGTAAAACATTTAAAGTCATCGAAGATGTTGCCTTAAGACTGAGAATTTAGATGCCTTACATAGTTGAGTTTTATATGAACAATAGGAAGATGCCTCCAAGAACACAACCAAATAACAATGGTAGTGGAGGGACAAGAAATAACCCTCCGGAGAACCTTAGCAATTTACAATGCTTTGGAGGCTATGAGAGAAATGTTCCCGCAACGCTAAGGAGGAGATCCAATTATAGTTAGTAAAATTGACTACCTCAGGAAACACTTTTGTTGGGTGATGATTCCATCCTCAGCACTGTTACTCTTAGTGGGAAATGATTCGGTCTTAGACACCGATCTTAAGCTCAGTAGCCCTTGTGCTCGTACTTGTCTGAAGATTTGAAGATCCCAAAACCCTATCTGATTGGTGAACCATTCCGTTGTATATGTTTGTCTCTGAGGTTTCAGACTCAGTAGACACTCTGCTCTGGTCAAGGCGCTCGGAGCTTATTTGCCTCGAGCACCGGTGTAGAAGACTCGGTGATCTTGGACTCGGCGGGAGCAAGATATCGAGAGAGTCGATCGAACTGAACTCAGCAGGAGTAGTTCACTGGACTCAGAGCTGATCTTCAGTAGACTTATCTCAGCTGTCTATCTACTGAATACAAGGTCAGACTCAGCATCGGCAGACAATCTTCTGAATTGTCAGATCTTTTTGAAATGCAATCAACAGTCATCTACGAGGAAGAGAGAAGTCAACTTCAATTAGCCCCGAAGTCCTGCTCGTCTCAACCACCTTATTCACCTCGACAAATGACAAGCATACACGTGTCATCCTACCTACTAAAGCTGCAAGTCAACACTTTCCGAAAAAGGAGGAAAAGGTACTGTTACCTACGTCAAAAAGAGCCGTTTGCTACCAAAAGAGAGAGAGAGAAGAAGATCGTCTCCAACGGATCTATTTCAATCTCTGCTCTATAAATAGAGGGATTATTCAAGAAGAATGTACCGAATGCACGAACCACAAAGCCAAAAATCCAGAAAGCGGTCGACGAGCAAAGAACCCAAAGAACAAAGTCTTAGCAAGAACTTGAAGAACAATCTTCCGGCGAAAGACTACATTCTAGCTCATAGGGAATCAAGCTGAACCGACATATAAAGCCTCTAGTATCCAAATCGACGTTACAGGAACTCAAAGCTTACCTTCAGCTGTTCGTCGATCTAGAAGCTACTCTCTCATATTCCCTATCCCTCTAACCCTAAGCTCAACTGTTCTTATCTATAGCTTAGACGAAGGAGTTCATCTTTGAACCTGATCCTTATTGTATAAGGACTCCTTCACTGTTGGAGAAAGTTTGTCAAACACTTCTAAGTTTGATCGTTGTAAATTGAGACTTGGATCGCATAAAAACCAAGACGCGGCTTTGCCCAGTGCGCAAGCCGACCGAGACTAACTCGGGATAAATAATAGCCTCCCGATCTTCCCAGGGAGAGTGGACGTAGGATTTGAGCGATATCCGAACCACTTTAAAAATCTACGTGTCGTTTACTTACATGTTGCATTGATTTTACTATTCATACCGAACATCATTTCTTAAAATCAATCAACTGTCTCAAAGATACCGAACGAATATCTCGCTGAACCGAGACTTTCATAAAACGTTTTCACCACTCAACCGATTTGGGCCTACACACATTTCCGCACGCCGAACTCTTACCGTAGATACTCGAATTTCCGACTCGGTCGCCTAGCGAGTCTCGGTAGAGTCGACTCTTTGCCGCACACGATTCGTAATCACTGTTTGGTCTGCTGAACCGCTTTCGGCCGTACACCATCCTCGAATAGGACTGCTTCGTGTTCGAAGTTGAGAAATCGAATCAGGTGTATTCACCCCCCCTCTACACCCGACCGTACACTCGGGACCAACAACTTTAGCACTTAACCAAATAGCCGTAGTTCTTTTTTTTATTCCGAGCACCGGATTCCTTCATATCGAAATGATTTTACGACAAAATAACCGAAAAAAATGCGAAGTAGAGATTGCAAAGCATGCAAGGTTGGGTTTCTAGTAGGCAAGGCAAAGGAAACAAATCGTCGAATAAAAGGTGTAAAGTTGAAGATCGATGGCGTGACTTTGAAAGAAAATTTGTATATCCTCGAGATGAAGGGCTTCGACGTCATATTGTGATTAGATTGGCTTAGCGAACACTATGCGGTTATCGATGCAAGGATCGTGGAAGTCATTTTCCCAACACTAGACGAAAATCAATCCTCCTTTTACGGAAGTAAGAGAAAGAGAGGAATACATATAATAACCGCAACGAAGGCCACCAAGATGAAGAGAAAGAAGGATTGTCAAGCCTACTTGGTGAATATTACAAGCTCGGAGGCCGGAGAAATAACCATAAATGATATCCCGGTATTGAGGGAATTTCCCGATGTGTTCCCCCGAGGAACTAAGTGGTCTTCCCCCAAATAGGCATGTGGAATTCAACATTGCTGTAATTCCTGGAGCAGCTCCTGTCTCGAGAGCACCATACAAAATGGCACCTATGGATTTACAAAAACTTAAGATACAGTTACAAGAACTTAAGAGCACCATACAAAATGGCACCTATGGATTTACAAAATGGCACCTATGGATTTACAAGAACTTAGACAAAGGACATATTCATCCTAGTATATAAACATGGGGAGCGTATGTGCTTTTCGTCTAGAAGAAAGATGGAATTATGCGTATATGCATAGATTACCGTGAACTCAACAAGTTGACAATTAAGAACAAATATCCATTACCAAGGTTTGAAGACCTCTTTGATCAACTAAAAGGTGTGGGAATCTTCTCAAAGATTGACTTGAGGTCTGTATATGTAACGTCCCAATTTTCAAAACTTAACTAGGGACGCTACTTCATACTTAACATGCATATTTCAATTCTTTCAAAACATTTTCATGGTAATGAATCATGGAAAAACTCATGTTAAGTTCATACTCAGCGGAAGTCTTAAATAAAAATAATTACGACTACTAGTTCTCGAAAATAAAATGCACAGTTCATGATAAAACTAGTTTAATGCAATAGTAAATTTTATAAATCCTTCCTCGTGTGACCATCACCACCAACACCTCTACGCACCGGTCGTGCCATTTCCTGAAATTTTTTAGAATAATAGGGATGAGTACGACTACTCAGTGGGGAATACACATATCCAAACTATATAATATACCAATATATTATGGAAAATTAGAACATGTTAGAATTACGTAGTCACACAGACCACCGAGTCAACTTCGACTCTAACATTTATAACGGATCAACTTCGATCCCGGTCAACTTCGACCATAAACATGTGTACCGATCAGCTTCGATCGCGGATCAACTTCAATCCTGGTCAACTTCGACTATAAACCTTTGTACCGATCAACTTCGATCGCGGATCAACTTCGATCCTTCCTTTCCATGTCTGACATTAACTCATAAATATCGAACATAAAATATAATAAGGATAAATGTGGTGTAAGAATACATCCCCACCTTAACCTTGATTTTGAATGAAAAACTATGGATATCAAATGATTAAATCATGCACGCCGATCCTATACATGGAAATTTATCTTAATAACTCTACATGGAATGTCATGCATGCCTCAATAATTTTAATAGTTCATAAATATATAGACATAGATCAGAATAATCAAATAATGTATATTAAACATAATGCAATTTTAATGGTTTCACCTAGTAATAAAATTAGGTATATTAAACATACTCTTATTTCAATTGACAATTCATTCGTGCATTTAGTAATTCAACAATTCATGAAATAAATGAATAAAATTATAAAAGTGTTGTCCTAAAAATTATAGATCTCTAACATTAACAACATATTACCTATTTTATCCTAATAAATATTATCATGATTAATAATTCATTTAATAGTAACCTGAAAACTTTTATTTTTCAATCTACATGCATGTTGACAAAAGAATCTAGCACATCAAGAAATAAATTAACAAATAACTAGTAAACATATCCTAAAAATTCTATATTTTTAACATGAATGACCTAACATATAGTATATCCTATTAATATTCAGAATGGTTGAAAACAACTCAAAGAAATCATGAAAAATAATTTTCCTATCGGGCTTATGGACATGTTTGTCAAAAACCGGCGAGTTATGAATAACAATTTTTATCAAATATTTATCATGCTTGGAAAATTAGACAAACATAATAAAGTATACTATACATACCGAGGAAGACGATCCTAAATTTTCACGATGATATCACGACGGGAGGATGAGTAAATAATTCTTTAAACAGTTCGCAGATATGCAGTTAGATTTTCGAAAATCTAATGTGAAACTAAATTATGGACGACTAAGGGTGTATTTATAGGCCTAGAAATTATTATCTAAAGATCCATAATCATATAAGGTATCAATTATATTTTATCCATAATCATTTTCGTACTTATATAATTTATATATAATTTAGTGTATCACTTACCATTTAAGAGATTCAATCATAGATAAATTAGGATATGGATAAATACAACTAGATTTTTTTCCTAAAACATGTATATCACAAATATAATACCTATTTTATTCACAAAATATAATTTTAAATTATCTCCTAATAACTTAATACACTATAAAATATTATATCCTTTTATGAATCCTAGTAGGTTTAGGAAATTCGAAATAAATAAATATTATTTTATTCTTGCCTCGTAATTCTATCATGATTTCTATCTCAACAATAAAAAATATAATCATAATATGATATAAATAAACACATTCAAAATTTAAAATAAAATTACATAACAAAAATGATTTAACGAAAAATAACATAAATGCTTTAATTTTTATTTTAATTTCTGAGGCTCGACTTACAGAACTAAAACCCTTGATAACATGCATGAAAAGATATGCAGTGCATTTTATATCGAAAAATTCGGGGTGTTACAAGATATCATCAATTGAAGATTAAGGAGAGTGATGTACCGAAGACAACTTCTCGAACAAGATACGACCACCGTGTGTACCGTGATGCCTTTTGGATTGTCTAATGCACCAGCCGCTTTTCATGGACTTGATGAACAGTGTTTCATCAATATTTGGATCAATTCGTATTTATCTTCATCGATGATATCTTAGTGTACTCAAAAGATCGGAGCCACGACCACTTACTCAACTTACGAGAAAAGGGAACAAGTTTGAGTAGAATGAAGAGTGTGAGAGGAGCTTCCAAGAATTGAAAGGGAAGTTAACCACGAGCACCGGTACTCACTATTCCCGACGGAACCGAAAGGTGTGTGCTCTATTGTGATGCCTCAAAACAATGACTTTGATGTGTCTTCATGCAACATGGGAATGTCATAGCTTATGCTTCGAGGCAACCGAAGACGCACGAACCGAATTACCCTACACATGATCTAGAATTGGCGGTTGTAGTCTATCTTTGAAGATTTGGAGACATTACCTATATGGAGGCAAGTGCGAGATATATTCCGATCACAAGAGTCTCAAGTATGCGTGCAAGCAAAAGAATTTGAATATGAGACAAAGAAGGTGGCTAGAACTAGTGAAAGATTACAATTGCACAATTCATTATCATCCAAGAAAGGCGAACGTCGTAGGCCGATGCTTTGAGCAGGAAAGGGAGTCCGACCGCCCAATATACTTCCCGAATGCTTTGAGCAAGAAAAGCGAACGTTGTAGCCGATGCTTTGAACATCATATCAATTTCCTCATCGACTCGAATTACCTAGGATTGATTCTATTTGGTAGAATCAATCTCCTCAGCCTACATTGCTTGTTGTTTGATTCCGAATTTCATCGTCTCGAATCATTATCCCAACAATGCTTTGGATCTTTTCAAGTGGTGTCTTTTAAGCTTAGATCCCGTAGCTTGCTCATGACCTCTTCGCGGGCCGAGAGTCCGACTTCCCGAACTCGAAATAAATTCATCAAATACAACATGAGGGCTTTCCTCCACGCAAAGGGTCCAAAGAGGTTAAAAACCCCCGAAAGCTTTGTCGACCCCGGAGTATCCTAAGAAGACTCTTTGGTCCGACTTACTTTCAAAGACCTTTAACCGATCCTTTCGCTATTATTGTGGATAAAGCACGGACAACCAAAAATATGGAAGTGTGAAATAGAAAGAATTCTCCCTTTCCATAGTTCGTAAGGCGTCTTCATGTGCATCCGAGTCGGTAGGGACCGGTTCCGAGTGTAGAAGATAGTGTCGGTAGCTTCGCCTAGAACTTCAATGGAAGACTCGAATCGCAAGCAACGTCCTTGTTGCTTCCTTAAGTGTTCTCGTTCTTCCTTTCAAAGAAGTCCGTTCTCGCTGAGGCGTATGTGCCGCAGAGGTTTCGTGTTCAATGCCTTCAGCCTCACAGAAGTCTTTGACCATCGAGTTCAGAAACTCAGTTCCACGATATGAGCGTATCCTTTGAATCTTTATATCTTTCTCGACGCCGCCCGCTGCTATTTCGGCGGCTCAAGTTTGGCGTCAGATTTGTTGGCGGTGAATATCACCCAAGTATATCTTGAATAGTCATCAACGACTACAAGAGCGTATTTCTTTCCTCTAATCGTCACTGGGTTGACTAGCCCACATAAATCTACGTGCAACAGTTGAAGGATTCCATCAGTGGAAGGTGATGGAATGGGCGGATTGCTTGACTTTGTTTGCTTCCCCTTCAGACATGCTTCACAATTTTTATGTCTCTTGAATACTTCGTTGGGCAGTCCTTTGACTTTAACATCACGTGCTAGCTTTTTCATTGTCTTGAAGTTCAGATGACTCAGTCGTCTGTGCCACAACCATGCTATTTTGTCATCTGACCTAGTGTGTTGTAGCAGGCAAGCTTCAGGTTCAGCGGTATTCCATTCAGCATAGTATATGTTTCTTCGCCGAGACCCTGATAACACAGTTTTTCCTGTAGATTTATCAAGAACATCACAAAAACCTGCTTCAAAAGTCACTTTATTGGAGTTATCATAGAATTGACTGACAGAAAGGAGATTATGTTGAAGTCCTTCAACATAAGATACCCTAGGAACTATTGCAGTTCCTATTTTCATTGTGTCATATCCCCATGTGTAGCCTTTGGAGTTGTCACCGAACTCAATTCTGACTCCATCTTGCCAAACGTAGTCGGTCAGTAGGCTCTTTTGAGGTGTCATATGTCTTGAGCATCCACCGTCCGACAATCCAAGGGTCCTATAAAGACCGCAAAACAAAACGATTCAGGTACCCTTTGGGTTCAACTTGGGTCCTTAATGGTTAGATTTAAGGATCCAAACTTGTCTGACAGCCCTGATGGCTTCAGACTTCTTCTTTCCCTTGTTGCCAGTAGTATGCTCCACTGAACTTGGAGTAGTTGACTTCTTTGTCTTCTGAGGTTCAGCTTTCTTCTTCTTCTGAACCTTAGGGCTTTTGATTCTTGGCTCATAGTAGTACGATCCGTACTGAGCTGAATGAGTCAGTTGTTGGTGGGCATACTGTTCAGTCCACCTGACTTTCTTGGTTTCTCTTGATCTTGCTCCTGGTGTCTTGGGGCTAGAACCGTGGTCCACCTTCTTGTTGCTAGACTGAGGTGCTTGAATCTTCTGCTTGTGTGTCTGAGGGGATGTAAATTCTGCATGTTGAGTTACCCCCTGGACAAACCTATCAGTCAGCTTGGTGGAGCTCTTCTTTCCTGAAGTAGAGGTTTCACATGTATAACCAAGTCCTCCTTTGGTGGCATGTGGTCTTTGTGCTCATAATAAATTCTCTAACTTCTCCTTTGCTCCAATGTATTGCTCTATCATCAAGGTTCTCCACACCTCATCACTCTTTCTTATAGCTTCATATTATATTTTGGCATTAGTGAGAGTTTCCTTGAGATTAGCAATTTCAGTCTTTTTCTCAGAGATGTTTTTGGACAGTACTGAAATCTGTGCTTCTTGGTCTTGAGACTTAGTCATCAGAGAGTTAATCTCTTCCTTCAATCTCAGAACAAGTCCTTCAGACTCAGTAGAGTCCTGACTTCTCCTTGAAAGTCTTTGATTCTCTGCTTTCATTATATCCATCTCTTGAATTGTCTTGCTGAACTGCTGGCTCATCTGGATTTGCGCTTCAAGCAAATCTTCGTACGCAATAACCACATCCAGTGGTTCTCCTGCAGCAGAGCTTGTGTCGTGTGTGCAAGGTGAAGAGGGGCATATAATGGGTTCAGAATTTACCTCGGCCTCTTTTCTGGCTATGAGACACGGTTCAACATCTTCTGTCTCGATTGCCATGAATGCAACAGATCATTATCGGATAATTCCATAAACAGTTCCTCATCGCTTGAGCAATCGGAGAACTCTCCAGCTATGTAGGGTTGCCTCTTCTTTACGAACTTGTCGCGTCGGGCTTGTCTTTCAGCTCTTTCAGCTGCTGAGAGTTCAGGACATTCGTACTGGAAGTGTACTGGATTTTTGCAGTTGTAACATACTGAGGTTCGACCGTCCCTTCTAGATGTTTCTTTTTGTTCCACGGGGGCAGCTTCAATATTCCTGCATTCAGGTAGAGATTTAGTTTCACTTTTCGTGCGATTATGATCTCTCTTACCTTGATACTTTTGGGAAGCCTTTTTCATCTTCCTTCTGAACATTTCTTTCTCCTTCTAGTATTTCACGACGAGGAGAGCATATCTCGGCCAAGTTGTCGCCAGTAGGTATGGTTACCGACCTTCCATCTGACTGGCTTGTTGCTGAGGGACTTGCTCTGGGAGTGCTAGCTGATGCCTTATAAGCGTGATCCATTGGCACTTCAGCTTCAGCATTGGGGGTGTGAGGGAGGTTGAATTCGAACTCCTCTGCTTTTAGCTTTGAAAATACATAATCAGGAGTAAAAGAATTCAAGTCAAATCTCCTCATACACATAGCAAAAGAATACCACTTAGGCCTGCTGAGAGCCCTTAGAATCTTTGTGTTGGTCTCCTTGTTGCTGAACGTTTTCCCCAGTCCGTTGATGATGTTGATCTGATTTGTGAACCGAGCACTGAAATCATCTATGGACTCCCCAGGAAGCATAGCGAATTCCTCGAGTTTCTGCAGCTCTAACTCCAGTTTGTTTTCTTTGATCTGTGGAGGTCCTTGGCTCAGCACCGCGAGAGCATCCCATAGCTCCTTTGCAGTCTTGCAGTCATGTACTATTCCGAGGTATGAGTCACTAAGTGTCATCAATATTACGTTTTGAGCAACTCGGTCGAGGTTGTGCAGTTTCTTCTCCTTAGGAGTGAAAAGGCATTTGTCCTTCATGACCTTCGGGCCAGTTCTGGCACCTGTTGTTCTGTCCAATGCAAGTTCGACTGAGTCGATCATCGGAATAATAGGTCATTTCTCCAGGACGTCGGTCATGCTGTCGTGCAACGAGGTCAAATGTGCCTCCATCCTTACGCGCCATACCGCATAGTTCTCTGTTGAGAACATGGGTACCGTCCTAATCCCTGAAATATCATCCATTGAAAGATAGGATATACTCCCTCCGTCCCGCTTGATTTGTCTTGTTTTCCTTTTTGGGTTGTCCCACTCGACTTGTCTTGTTTCTAAAAAAGGAAAATAATCATTACACAACCTACCACCTTTTCTACTTCTTTACACACAATCACACACTCATCTACACACAACCACCCACTCTTCTTAATCTCTGTGCCCAAAAGAAACAAGACAAGTGGAATGGGACGGAGGGAGTATGATGCAATGAAGATATGCAATATGCAGTGAAAATGAGTTTTCTAGGATCTTTGTTCGAGATAGGCCAGTTTCAGAAAACAATGATCAATTAAGAACACTGTGCTCTGATACCAATTGTTGGTCCTGAGACGTGGTTCAGGTGTGTATGTGTGCGTGTGGGGGGGGGGGTTAAATACACCTGAATACAAATTCGTTTCTCAACCGCGAAAGTCAGCTCTAGCTGAGTTTGCTACTGAAGTGAGTCAGAGCCAAATATACTTTCAGATCGCGTGGGCAAGAAATTCTTCTACTGAGTTCAGCTCTACTGACTTGAGTCAGTCGTTCAGTATTAGAGTTGTGTGCGGAAGTGTAAGCCCTATTAACGTTTCGGTTAGAAAATCGGTTTTATGCTGAGTTTGATGAAATACCGTTTTAATGCAATATGATCAATAAAAGAATAAAGTAAATCAACACAGCAGATTTTTAAAGTGGTTCAGACACACCTTGGGTTCTACGTCCATTGTCCCGACCAAAGCAGGATACTTGTTATATTTATACCGAGCAAGTCTCGGTGATCCGTTCTCAAGACGGATACGACTTGAAGCTTATACGAGCAAGTTCTCAGTGATCTGTTCGTAGGACAGATTCTCTACTTATAGTCGTAGTGACTTTTACAGGGGTTTCAAACTTAAGGAGTTTGAGTCTTCTCCAACTAAGAGGAAGTTCTTACAATAAGAACAGTTTTACAATGATGTGAACTTCTTCGAGGTTTCTAAGCTATAGATATTACAATAACGCTCGCTTAGATAAGAGAAGGGGAACAAAGATAACTCTAAGTGATGAACTAAAGGGTTGTTCTATGAATGCTAGTTCTTCACTGGATTCTTCGATTGAGAGTGTTAAGAGTTTTGTGCATTAATAGCTTGGGTTCCCGGTAGTGTTTCTGCATGAAGACTTCTCTTATATAGTCGTCGATGGTGAATAGATCCGTTGGAGGAAGGTCTAGCCACGTGTCGAAATGACAAGGAAAATGGCTCCTTAATTTTGAACCTTGATGAGTAGGTGCACTGTAGAGATTTGCCTCTTTTTCAGTCTGGGAGCAGCATTTGTCAGAAAAGATAAGTCGATGTCGGCTCCTCATTGGTCGAGGTAGATTGGTAGGTGAGACTTGTCAAACATTAAGGTTGACTTCCTCTGAATCCTCGGACCTTCAACCGAAGTGACTTCCTACTGACGTTCTTCTGAGTATCAGTGCATGGGCACGATTTTTTGTGCAGATTCAGTTGGTGGTCGGCTGACCAACTGACTTCTTCGATCCTGAGTCCATCAGGTGAGTGCAATGTCATCTACTGAACTCTGCAACTACTAACAATTGAACTCAAACTAAGCCCCCCCCCCACACACACACACACACCTAAAGGCTCGTCTCTGGACCAACACACAAGGTTTGAGCTTCTCCATCTAAGAAAGAGTTCTTACAATAAGAACAGTTCAACCAATATGAACTCCTTCAGTTTCTAAGCGTATGATCTATCAAGGGTAGCTTAGAATAGAGATTGGGAACATAATATCTCTAGAGTGAAGAACTAAACAGATTTTCTAACTATGCAGAAAGTTCTTCGCTGGATTTGCTTTGAGTACGCTAGATGTTGAATGTTCCCAGTATCTTCAACACTTGAAGATCGATCTCTATTTATAGTATGGATGAAAAGATCCGTTGGAAGAGACCTAGACACGTGTCAAAAATGACGAGGAAAACGGTCATCTTGAATTTGAACGTTACTATAGAGATTCTCTCTTTTTCAGTCTTGAGGTCAACTTTATGTCAGTGCAAGTAAGTGTTGGAAGCTCCTCATTGGTCGAGGTTGAATGGTAGGTGAGGCTTGCTCAAAGTCCAAAGCTGATGCTGAGTTGACTTCCTCTGATACCTCGTACACTTTAACTGAGCTGTCCTCTACTGACATTCTTTTAAGATATTAAGCTTTATGCCGATTCCTTTGTACTGATGTTCAACACACGTTGAGTAGTACAGAGGAACCATACTGAGTCTCTAGTGTTGAGTTCGTCCAATTGAGAAAAATATATGCTATTGAGTCTATCAGCTACTGAACTCTAGCTAGTCTGCTGAGTTCCTAACATTCTAAACTCAACTAAGCTATTACATTATATGGTTCATCATTATGCTAGCAGTTTCGGGATCTTCAAATCTTATCTAATACTGAATCATTCCCAACAGTGTATCTATTCACAACTATTGTTCTCGCGATTATTCATGGGAATAAAATCTACAGAAAAGTAAAAGTGGGGTTTGAATTAAATCTGAGTTGTTGTTTAGGGAGAGAGGTCAAATATGAGTGATGGAGATAGGTTATTTTCTGTGTGAGAGAAAGTGCTTCCAAAGATGCATATATTCCTCCATGCACAACTATAAAGAGAGATTGCAATGAGAGCCTATTTCACGTGAAAGAAATAGTCAATTTGTTCGCATGCAGTACTACCAATATGAAGCGATATTCCCACGTGTACATATACAAGAAATTTGCAGGGTTTTGAATATTATTTGCATGAGGTTAAAGTTTTAGCTAACACCACTCTATGTAGTTTGTAGTAGAAAAATTTATAAGAATTGTTCTTTGGCTCATCGGCAAAAGTCTTTCAATTCATGGTTTAGGTCATGAGTTCAATGCCTTATGGCGACAATGTTACCGCATACACACACTCTGCACACATTGAAGGAGAAATATGGGTGTTTTGGTACTTGTGTATATTTTTGCAATTATAAATATCACATGTATATTTTTTGCCTTTTTTAAGTTGGAAGTGTATACTTCTGACATTCCTCTCTTTTAAATATCCATAAGTATGTCACTCTCTTGTTCCAAATGAAATTAGGTTAAATATATCTTCTTATTCTTCACGTTATGAAGGTGTCGTTCCTTTTATCCTTCTTCTTTCTTCTTCATTTAAAAAATTTGGGGTATTGGTTTTGCAATTATCAAAAATATTATCCAGTATGCAATTGTGAACAATTCCCACCATTTATCCAATGAGAGGAGAGAGAAAACGAGAATCCCCTCATTTTGCAGATGCATTCGGTTAGTAATAAAAAACAATCGGAACTTTGTAAAATAGCACCAATTAAATATGCTCTAAGTACATTCATTTGCGGGAATATACGCAAAGAGCATATATGTATGAAAATACTTTATAAGCAACATTCTGTTGACCTTGTTCAGCAGCATTCTGTTGACTCACTTGTGACAGAGGATAGGGTTTGGCGAACCCGTATATATTGCTTCTTTCGAGGACTTAAGATCTGCCATGCTCTATCTTCTGGAGCTTAAATCCTCCTCCTCTCACTCCAGAGTTCCTTCGCCATCCGATCACCAAGCCGAAGATGATGACTCAAAGACCCAAGGATGCAATGAAGGGAGACTCTGCCGAGGGCAAGACTCCCGGCGAGAAGGGCGATTCACCACCACCTCCTCCAGAATCTGGTGTTGCCCCTATTGCGTCTTCCTCAAGATAGCAACAACTCGCCGCCTCTAAGCAAAGTATTGGTACATCCTCCTACCAGATCAAACCCATCGGTACTATATCCTCGAGGTCTATCAACCCGGGCTATAAGGAAGCAAGGAGACAAAAGTCGTCTCCTAGCTAAGGATGTGCACCTGAAATGGTAATAGTACACCAAGGCTCAAACTGAACGGGTTGACGTCCTCACCGGAGAAGTCAAGAAGATCTTAGAAGCTCCTCCTACAAATTTCAAAGAGATCATCGAGACTGCTCTGCTACTCAGAAGATTGACTTGGCCACTCGGTCTAGCAGATTGCTAGAAGCTCGGTCGAAACTATTCTCGAGCAACTGGATCGCAAGACGGCCAATGTTCGAAGAGTATGGATGAGAAGAACAGACTTGCCGGCCCAAGTTACAAAAAGCTCTTGAAACTCGGGCGACAGCTCTGAAGATCATCCGGACAGAAATGAAAGACTCTCTCTACGCATCTCTTCTGCAGCAGAGGAATCAAACAAATTCAGCAGGCTCAAAGAATTAATGGGAACACTATTGTGATGCGGTCGGGGACTTCAACACAACTTCCGAGCAGATAAAGACATTTGTCTACACCCTCTAGAAGGACGTAGCAGCTATCAGAACCCTACTGACCTCGGCAGATGATGCCAAAAAGGGGGAAAGTAAAGGGAAGGAACTACTGAAGGAGTCAGAAGAAAAGAAAGGGGAACAGTCTAAGGGGTAAGGATCGTCACACGTAGAAATCAGTTTTCTCCCCCTCCCCCAGTACAAGAAGAAGCTAAGGAAAAAACCTCAGCTGAAGGGACTGAGTCGCCGCGGCGACGGTGCGGGTTGAGGATCGTGGAGAAGGATCATCAACCAAGGCACACATTGACGACATTACCAAATTCATCGAGGGATCAGATGAGGACTTAGAACCTCAGTCGCCGAAGAGGCTTATCAAGGATATTGCCACTGAGAGCACTCCCCCTCCATCGCCTAAGTTTAAAAGCAAGAAAGAACAAGAGGCGCACGACAAACTCGTGGCTCAGCAGTTGCAAGCTCGGCTGGATCATGAAGCCCGACTTGAGGAAGAGGATCTACTGAAGAGAAAGACAAAGGTCCCAAAGGCAAGGGTGTCAAGGAGACAGGCTCAACTGATAAAGGCTCAGCAGAAGCAACCAACTGAGATGCTGAAGACTCCAATACTGACAACCTGCCTCTTGCAGAAATGCTGAAGAAAACTCCTAAACTTACAGCAGAGCAAGAAGCTTAGGAGAAAGCTACATGGGACGCGGTAGAGAAGGGCCTCAACCACAGAACAAGGGACAGGCAATCGGCTGAAGCTAGAGAGAAGAAGAGACATGCTGATCTGGCTAAGATCATCAAGCTAACTGAGATAGCAGCCAGGGATCCAGTCTCAGACAAGAGCATACAGATCCCCAGAACCTCAAAATTCTATAGACGCGGTGTTTAGAAATCACATCTGAAGATAACTGCATACTGCCGCGTAAACAAGTGGATCCTGTGGAACTTGAACGAGGAATGGGAAGAGCTGAAGGAAGATTTCATTAAGGCGTATTATGTATGGCAGTGTTACCCGAGTGAAGTTCTGGCGGTCGAACTGTTTGATCAATTCTTATACAACCATGACCCCAACTTCAGAGCTCAGATTAACCTGCTGCTATTTAAGGAAAAATTACCTTTCCTTGCCCCTGTATACCGCCAACTGAACCCTCCCAGAACTCGTCAAGGACCCCGTCTGCACGAAGGAGATAGAGGAAGAAGTGGAGACAGCCGCTCGACGCAACGATCTTGATTTCAAATCGCAAGCCGACCTTACACCCATCAAAGTGCTGAGGGAAGCTTCTACAGATCATATGGTCTCGATCCTCCACCTGCCAGATCTGCTGACTTCAAGGCCAAGATTCAGAAGTTCATAACTCAGAAATTGCAGTCTCGCCCTTTTTCTCTCTTCTCTTCTCTTTATAAAGATGTACTGATTGTACTTACTTGCCATATATATAAATTAGTATTTCTATTGGCCATACAACCACTCATTGTCTTATGGTTGTGTTGTTTTCTTTTAACAATATCTGATCACTGAAGTGGTCTAACATACACTCACATGTCCTGATTTCTTCTGATGTGCCTATCTTTTGCAAGTTGTTAACCTTACTCTCATTGTTCAGTTGTTATTAATTAAGTCATTTTGGGGTTAGTAGTTTAGTACTGAGTGGTTTTGACATCATCAATTAGGGGGAAATTGTAGGGATATGAGTCAGTGGTCTTGTAGATTAGTGCTAGGGGTACTTAGAGTTTGACTCAGTAGTTGCGTTGGAACTTAAGTTTGTAATTCGTGTACTTAGGACGACATTGTAATATTTTCTAATTGGGGGAAATTGTAGTGATGCTAAATTATATTACTATAGAATTGAAGATCCCAAAACCCGTCATGAACCCTATGTGTGTTTGAACCTTGATGATATAATAGGCTAGACTTGTGTTTATCGTCGTAGATTATTTTGTCTAAGTCCTATATGGGGTATTGTTGGCTGAACTTTAGTAGAGAATTAAATTCCAGAACCCCAAGTCATCGGTTCGTGGAATCGTCCTCTCCAACGGATAGATGCTTGGGTCACGACTATAAATAGAGAAGAGTCTCCATGCTCAACGCACGGGACAACAAGGGAACACAAGCTTACAAGCATACAACTCTCTAGCGCATTTAAAACCAATCCAGCGAAGAACTTGCTTAGTTGAAAATCCTTAGTTCTTCTCTCTAGAGATTCTTTAGTTCTCCCTTCTCTATCTAAGCTCCATTGTTATATCTTTAGTTTAGAACCTTCGAAGGAGTTCACTTTCAGTGAATTGTTCTTATTGTAAGAACTCCTTCATTGTTGGAGATCATCCCCTCCCCCTTCGAACTTTGGCTTGATTTGTAAAAGTCGTTAAAGACTATAACTTAGAAGGGTTTGTCCAGTATTGATTCCTTGTTGAGGCTTGCTCGAGATTAATCAACAAGAACTCTCGTTCACGCAGACCATGGATATAGGATCTTGCGTATCCAAACCACGTTAAAAACTGCTTGTGTTGTTTACTGTTTTATTGCATTGTGCTCAAAACTATTTACAAACTCATCCTTTGAATAAAACGAACTTAAAAAATGCACTAGCCAAAACGATTTTTGTTTGCATAAGCACGTTTGCAAAAGAGACGAAGTCTATCTGTCCCCACACTTATCCGCGCAATATTCTTTAACTGAAATCCTTATACTGACTAAAGTCAGTAGAACGGACTCAGCTGTTGAATCACTCTGACCAGCGATCTGAAGGTTTTTATCTAGCACTGTTCATTCAGTAGCAAAACTCACTGACCTTCGCATTTGAGGAAAAACTTGCAACCATGTGTATTCACCCCCCTCCCCTCTACACCGATACTTGTCTCCGAGTCAACAATTGATATCGGAGCGGTGTTCTTTTGATCATCGTTTTGAAAAACCTATTAGTCTACTCGAACAGATCCTGAAAACGTTTTCACTGCACAAGCATCTCTTCATACATCCTTATACTCTTACCCATAATATCTCGATATGTCGGGTATTCGGATGGTGCCTATGTTCTCTCGTAGAGAACTATACGGTATGGCGTGTGAAAATGGAAGCACACCTTACATCGCCGCACGACAAGCATGTACGTACATCCTTGAGACAAGACCTATCATTCCTATGATCGACGGCGCAGAATATGCCGCTGTGGGAGGTGTAGGAGCATAAACTAGGGCAAAGGTTGCCAAAGATAAAGCTGCCTTCACACCAGAAGAGAAGAAATTGCACAATCTTGACCGGGTGGCGCGGAATGCAATCCTGACAACGCTCAGTGATTCTCACCTCGGGAGAGTGCAAAACTGCAAGACGAAAAAAGAACTTTGGGATGCCCTGGTTATACTGAGCCAAGGAACCCCGCAGATCAAGGTGAACAAGCTCAAACTAGAGTTTTAGAAGTTTGACAACTTTGCCATGGAGCCCAGTGAATCCATTGACGAGCTTAGCATCAGATTCACCATCCAGATCAAAGTGATCAATGGGCTGGGGAGAACTTTCACCTTAACACCAAGATCTTAAGAGCGCTATCTCGACTGAAGTGGCTTCCTTTTGCTAATTATTTACGTTGCTATGATCTTAATGCTTTAACTCCTGATGTTATATTTTCAGAACTAAAGACAAAGGAGTTCGAGCATAGTTTACCCCAACGGTGCGTTAGCGCTCCAGCTAACACTCAAATCGATCATGCTTTTAAAGCAACAGTCAGCACATCAGGAGCTAACCCCGGTTCTGCTAGCAAGACAGTAGCTGTATCAGAAGCAAAATCCAATGAGACTCCTGCTGCTGAACGTCTTGCGCTTATGGCTCTTAAATATCAAAGGGAGAAGGAAAGAGTCAGAAAGCTAAAGAAATACCACAGAGATTCTCCCTCAGGTAAGAAAGATAATCACAAAAGGGAAGAATCTAAACATTCTCCTGATTGCAGGAACACGGAGTTTGCTGCCAGTCTGTCCAACAGCTCAACTGAAAAAGGTGGCTGAGTTACTGTGTGTTACAACTGCAAAAAGGAAGGACATTTTCAGTACGAATGTCCGGAGCTCTCAGCTGCCCAACGAGCTGAACGGCAGGTCAGAAGAGGAAAAAATTCCTGAAGGAGGCAGACCTACATCGCCGGAGAGCTATCCAACGACTCAATAGAGGAAGATACGTTCTTGTATTCTTCTGAGGATGAAGCTGCATTTGTAGCTGTTGAGGTAGGAGAGTCAAGTCCTGAAACATCAACTGAACACGCTCCGATGGCCGGAGAAGAGGCTGAGGTAAATTCTAAATTAAATATAACCCCCTCTTCACAGAGCACACACGATACTTGCTCAGCTACAGGTGAACCTCTAGACGTAATTTAAGCATATGACGACTTACTAGAGGAGCAGATTTAGTTGAGTAGAGATTTCAGTAGAACTGTTCAGGAGTTCAAACAGGTAAAAGCTGAGAATCAGAAACTTTCTTCAGATTTTCAGGTCTCTACTGATTCAGAGAATCTTGTTGTGAGACTCAAGGAAGAGATTGAATCTCTTATGACTAAGTCTCAACTTCAAGAAACTCAGATATCAGTTCTGACTAAGGACAATTCTGAGAAAGATACTGAGATAGCTAGGCTCAGTCAGAAGCTCGCAGAAGTTGGAAAAGATTATGAATCACTCATGAAAAGTGATAAAGTTTGGCGAGGATTAATGACTGAACAATACCTGGGACCCAAGGAGAAGTTGGAGAGCATGCTTAGAGCACAAAGGCCGGTTTCCATGAAGGATGGACTTGGCTATACCCACGAAGCTTCAACCACTACCTTAAAAGTCTCAGGAATGCTGGTTGATAGGTTCGTCAGAGGGAAAGTTCAAACTACTGAACCCGTGACTCATGCGAAAAACGAACAAAAGATTATTGCACCTCAGCCAAGCAGTAAGCAACTGACCAAGAGTTCTAGCCCCAGAACACCACGATCAAATTCAGGGGGACCTCAGAAGGTCAGATGGGCAGATCAGTATGGCGAACCAGCGTATGAGTACCCCGCATAATATGGTTCATACTATTATGAGCCCAGGGTCAGGAAGATCACAAAACATCAGAAGAAGAAAGCTCCTGAACCCAAAGCAGCCAAAAAGTCAGTATCTCCAAGTTTAGTGGAGAATAAAACTGACAGTAAGGTTCAGAAGAAGAAAGTGTCTTAGACCCCCAAGGTCGCCAGACAGATTTGGGTCGCGAAACCGACGACTAATGCTTAAGGATCCAAGCTAAACCAAAGGGTACCTAAGAATGTTTCTATTTTGCAGGTGCACAAGGACCTTTGGATCATGGACATCGGCTGCTCGAGACACATGACCTATCAAAAGAGCTTGCTGACCAATTATGTACAAGAAGAAGGTCCCAGAATTGAGTTTGGCGACAACTCAAAAGGCTATACAAGGGGATATGGAACACTGAACAATGGTACTGCTTCAGTTCCAAGAGTAACATATATTGAAGGACTTCAACACAATCTCCTTTCTGTCAGTCAATTCTGTGATAACCTTAATAGAGTTACCTTTGACGCTAGTTTCTGTAATGTTATTGATAAATCTACAAGAAAAACAGTGCTATCAGGATCGCGGAAGAAGAATATCTACGTTGCAAACTGGAACACTGCCGAACCTGAAGCTTGTTTGCTTTCCCAAACGAAATCAAGTGATAAAACGGGATGGCTGTGGCATAAGAGGCTCGACCACTTTGAACTTCAAGGCAATGAACAAGCTGGCTAAGGACTCAAGAGTCAGAGGACTGCCTAATGAAGCATTCATTAAAGACAAAAATTGTGAAGCATGCTTGAAGGGAAAGCAGACAAAGAAAAGCAATCCACTTATTCCTTCACCTTCCACTGATGAAATCCATCAACTGTTCCACATGTACTTGTTTGGGCCAGTCTCTCCATTGACTATAAGAGGTAAGAAGTATCCCCTCGTCGTTATTGATGATTATTCAAGATATACGTGGGTCATCTTCATAGCAAACAAATCTGATGTCAAGATTGAGTTGCCGATATTGCTGAAGAAACTCAGTGTGGAAAAAGACGTTAAGATTCAGAGAATTCGCTCAGACAGAGGGACTGAATTTCTCAAATCAATCATAAAGGAGTACTGCGAGACTGAGAGGATTTAGTACGAGACTTCAGCAGCTCGCACACCCCAACAGAACGGTCTTACTGAACGAAAGAACAGAACATTAAAAGAAGTAGCAAGAACGCTCCTAGCAGACTCTGGATTACCCTCAAAGTTCTGGGTTGATGCTACTGACACCGCCTGTTATACTCATAACTGCTCACTACTTACAAAGCAACACATGAAGACACCATACGAACTATGGAAAGGGAGAATTCCTTCTATTTCTCATTTTCATATTTTTGGTTGTCCTTGCTATTGGTCCTGAGAGTACGTTCAGGTGTAGAGGGGGGAGGGGGGTGAATACACCTGAAAACCGATTTCTGAACTTAAATACGAACAGTCCTTTTCAGGATAGTGTCGTGCTTCGAACAAGTTCGGCAGACCGTATAAGCCGTTCCGAATCATGTGGCGAGTGACGGACTCTACCGAGACCTCGCTAGGCGACTTGGAGTCGAATTCGGTATCTTTCGAATAGAGTTCGATGAGTGCGGAATAGTGTAGGCCCAAATTCGGTTGAGTTAGGAAAACATTTTTATCAAAACAGTTTCGGTAGTTTAGTGCGATCTGTTAAGTTTGCTTTGAAACTCGGTTGAATGATTTAAAGAATATTTTCGGATAAACGGTAAATCAATGCAACAAGTAAAAACAACACACAAGAACACGAGAGATTTTTAAAGTGGTTCGGACACAACAATCCTACGTCCACTGTCCCGAAAGATCGGGAAGCTATGTATTATATTGAGATAGTCTCGGTTCGTTTGTACTGGACAAACACCGGTCTTGAGATTTATATCGAGCAAGTCTCTGTTCTGGGGTTATCAAACTAAGTGTTTGAAAAACTCTCCAACAGATGAAGGAGTCCTTTACAATAAGGATCGGTCCGTAGTGAACTCCTTCGTCTAAGCTATGGATTTGGTCTATTGAGCTTAGGTTAGAGGGATAGGGAACAAGGATGTGGCTTCTAGAAAGACGAACAGTGAGTGTAAGCTTTGGGTTCGTGTAACGTCGTTTGGATACTAGAGGCCGTATTAAGCGGTTTAGCTTGGTTCCCTAAGAGCAGAAATGTAGTCTTTCGCCGTAGATTGTTTCTTCGAACTTCTTGCGGAAGACTTAGGCTTTTTAGAATTTGCTCGTTTGAATGCTCGTGTGTTCTCTCGCGTTCTTGGTTTCTCGTGAGTTCTAGGTGAGCTTCAATTTGATTTATCCCTCTATTTATAGAGAAGAGATTAGGATAGATCCGTTGGAGACGACGATCCTTTGTCTCTCTCTTTTGGGTAGCTAACGGCTCTTTTGAAGTATGGTGGCGATGTCCTTTCCCTCCATTTCGGAAAGTTGTTGACTTGCAGGCCTTTACTAGATATAAGATACGTGGCCGCTCGTCATTGGGTCGAGGTTCGTAAAGTAGTTGAGACGCAACGGACTTCTAGGAGATCCGAGCCGACTTCTCTCTTCCTCGTATTGACTATGCTGATTTGACTTTTAAAGATCCTGACAGTCAGAAGACTGTCTGGCCGTTGCTGAGTCTGATCTCGGATTCAGTAGCATGCTCCTGCTGAGTCGACTCTACTGAAGATCAGCTCTGAGTTCAGTGAACTACTCCTGATGAGTTCAGTTCCATTGACTCCTTTCAGTATAATGCTCCTGCTGAGTCCAGTATTACTGGGTCTTCTACTTCTGGTGCTGAGGCAGATAATCCACTGAGTGCCTGAACCAGAGCAGAGTGTCTGCTGAGTCTGAAACCTCAGAGACAGAAATAGATTACAACGTAATGGTTCACCAATCAATATAGGGTTTTGGGATCTTCAAATCTTCACAGACTCCTTCAGAGCACAAGGCTACTGAGTAAATGTCAACAGAGAAGACTGAGTCATTTCCCACTATTTTCCAACATTGCTGAGGATAGAATCATCACCCAACACTTGCTTTATCCACAATAATGGAAAGGATCAGTTAAAGGTCTTTGATAGCAATTCTGATCAATGAGTGTTCTTAGGATACTCTCGAGTCAGTAAAGCCTTCAGGGTCTTTAACTACCGAACCCTTTGCGTGGAGAAAAACCCTCATGTTATTTTTGATGAGTTTGTTACTGAGGACAGGAAAGCTTAGAAGACAAATCCTGAAGATGTCAGCAGCAAGCTACAGGATCTCAGGCTGAATGATAAAACTGAAAAAGATCCAGCATTGTTAGGATGATGAGTCAGACGAAGAAGAAACTCAGACCCATCCCACAGGCAATGTAGCTGACCTGGTTGATTCTACTGAACAGAATCAACATCAAGTAACAATGGTCGATGAGGAAGCCCCAATGGTAACTCACACCTCTACTGAGAATATCAACTCAGGGGGAACGAATAATGTTCCTGAGCGAATGCCCCTGAACCTGGGAACTCAGTAGATCCTAACCTTCTTACTGAATTGCTTCGATCGCGAAATAGCACTACTTGAAATGCCTAACACTCATGTTGACTATACGTAGTAATCTCGTAAGAAGAAGCCAAACTCGAGACGATCATGGCCGGACGCTTACTCTTCCGATCTCATCATTGGAGATCCATCAAGCAAATGAAGAAAGACAAGATTCGAAAGTGCTCTATACTCCTGTTTCTTGTCTACTAAAGAACCTCAATCGATAGAGGATGCACTCAACGATGTTGATTGGATTATAGCTACGCAAGAAGAGTTGAACCATCTTGTCAGAAACGAAGTTTGGGAGCTTGTTGACAGACCTAGAAACCAACACGTAATAGGTACCAAGTGGGTCTTCAAGAACAAGCAAGATGAAAACAACGCCATGGTAAGAAACAAAGCTCGACTTGTTGCCAAGGGATAGTGTCAAGCAGAGGGAATAGATTTTGATGAAACATTCGCTCCAGTCGCCAGATTGGAAGCTATTAGTCTATTCATGGCCTATGCAACGCATCAAAGATTCAAAGTATATCAGATGGATGTAAAGTCAGCGTTTCTGAACGGTGTGCTGAAGGAAGAAGTCTATGTGGAACAACCGTCCGGCTTTTAGCAGGGACATCAGGTTTATAGACTCAGAAAGGCTCATATGGGTTAAAACAAGCACCCAGGGCTTGGTATGATACCCTATCAGACTTTCTACCTCAGAAAGTTTTTCAGAAGGGGATAGTAGATCGCACTCTGTTCAGCATTAAGTCAGCCGATGACATTCTACTAGTGCAGATTTATGTGGACAATATCATTTTCGGTTGCAGGAACGTGACTATATGTTAACAATTCGAGAAAATGATGAAGGAGATGTTCGAGATGTCTATGATGGGAGAGATGAACTACTTCCTCAGTTTTCAAGTAAAACAGTTAACTGAAGGAATATTCATCAACCAAGCCAAGTACACTCGAGACCTCCTAAAGAGATTTGGTTGTGACTCAAGCAAGCCAACAAGATCCCCATGAATATAAATTTTAAAATCGATCTAGACATAGAGGGAGCTTCTGTTAACTCTACTGATTATAGAGCTATTATCGGTTCTTTATTATATTTAACAGCAAGCAGACCTGACATAACTTATGTTTTAGGTGTGTGTGCAAGATTTCAGGTGAATCCCAAGCGAAGTCATCTAGACTCAGCATAGAAGATTCTACGATACCTGAAGGGAACACCTGGCGCTGGGTTATGGTATCCTGCTGATGATAATCTTGTTCTAACTGGATATTCTGATGCTGATTATGCAGGATGCATGATAGATCGAAAGTCAAATTTAGGAACGTGTTAGTTCCTAGGCAGTAAATTGATATCGTGGTTTTTAGAGAAACATCATTCAGTAGCAACGTCCACTACTGGAGCTGAGTATATGGCTACCGGAAGTTGTTGTGCCCAAATCCTTTGGCTTCGACAACAACTGTGTGATTATGGTATCACCCAAGATGAAGTTCCCATCTACTGTGACTCCACTAGTGACATTGCAATAACTCAGAACCCAATTCTTCATACGAGGTGCAAGCACGTGGACATCCAACACCACTTCATCCGAAACCATGTTGAGAAGAAGGATATCAGGATGGAGAAAATCCATACTGATAGGCGAAGGGCCGACATACTGACCAAGTCGCTGGCTTAGAACAGATCCAGAGAACTCTTAGTCGAGCTAGGTCTACTGGATCCTATTGACTCGAATCAATAAAAATATTCAATACGACAAGTCAGTAAGTCGAACTCGAGACTTGATTCGATAGGGATAAATCATACAAGCACACGTAAGGGGGGAACGTGAGTCAAAACTAATTACTTCAAGATATCACAAAGATTCTCCCGATTTGCATATGGTAAACAGGTTGATCACCGTGTTCAACTAAAGAGGTTTGAGTATTATATTCAATATTTTACTCAAGTGGCATGCTTGCATTTAATAGTTCGAAGTAGCTTACATTTAGTGGCATGAAACGCATTTATTTCCCGCCATAAATTCTTAAGGATATACTCGGCGAAACCGTTTTCATTTAGAGTACGTTATCCTAAGAACTGACTGCAATGCATTTAATGCATGTCATCTCACCTTACTCTATCTATGCAAACCTTACGTGGGTCTAGATTAGCGACGGCTTAGTAATCATTCCTTTTATAATATTAAATCCTAACCGTTGAGGAAAAAGCGAGATTTAATCCTAATCATCAGATTTGGAAACCCTTGGAATTCAAATCTTATAAAATCTCTAGCCTTCCTTCTAAAACTCACTTTTCGCCATTAACGATTAAGAGAGCTTCGACTATTTCTTCTCAACTGCACTCATTTTCTCAAAGCACTCTTACATTCAATAATTATTTTTCTTCTTAAATCTGCAACTAACTTACTCTATTTTCAAGTGCTAACATCCTTTTTGCAGGTTTTTGTTGAAAATAGCATAGCTTTCGAGCATTGTTCAGACTCCTGCGAACATAGACGAGATTATTCATAGCAGGGTCATGTTTGAACCAACTATGGAGTTCCATCTCTCGGAACTACCATATCTGGAGGCGGTTTTCTCCGCTCTTGAGGCCTCGGGTGCCGAAGAAGCTTCGACGAAGCCCTCACGCTTGTCTTCTCGGACAGTGGTCGAGTTCTACTTCAACATGCATCCGGTGGAGGGTACAGGACGCCGAAGTTACCGTCGTGAAGTATATGAGTGAGGTTTTGCCTCGGGCACGGGAGGAGAGACATGCCGACATCGGCGTGCTTGAAGGGCTCGAAAATAGTATTTGACCTTCCCGACCAATGCATATCTCCCATTGGCTACAAAGACACGAGCTCAACTCTTATATCGGCGCTTCGCGGGAGGGACAACATTTCCTTCAAGGTCGCTTTTCGAAGAGCCAGCTCCTGCCAGAATTCAGAGGCCTGGTGTACGTCGTTATTCACATACGCACGAGCGATGCTGGATCTTTTGACCAGCTTTCCAAACCGAGAATCCAAATTATGATGGCTATGATGGATGGAGTCAAAGTTAACTGGGCTTAGTTCTTCCTTTCCGAATTGAAAGCTCAGAGACAGAAGTTTGTTGTCGGAGACACTAGAGAGAGAAGACTAATTAGCGTGGGTAAACTTCTCTACGGGACTAAGATTTCAGCACTGATCGAAGCTTCAGTATCATCTCATGCGTCTTTTGGCTACATGAAATATTTCAACAAGAAACTGGTCAAGTTCAGGTCGAAGTCAGCTGGTGAAAAGTTCATCGGTCGTGGAGCTGAACTTAAAAGGCCTTCTACTAAACTGCCTCCATGTACCGAACAACCCAAGAGAAAGTAGCTGACCAAGTCAGGGGCTTCTAAGGTCGCTTTCTCCACCTCCCCCTCAGGTGGAAGACTTACTCGACGCGGACACTGGCATTGGAGGTGCCACTCTCAAGGATAAGGTCCAGTGAGTAAGTACTGAAGAAACTCAGCTGGAAGACGAAGATGAACCAGCTGCTGAAGTTTCCTCAGAGCTACCTTCTACAGTTTAGCAGACCAGACTTAGGGCTGAATCCGAAGTCGCTGAACAGATTCCTGAGATTGCCAAGTATCGGGATCTAGTAGATGTAGCCATCGGGCAAGGGACTCGATGCTGTTGAGGTTACTCAACCGGGACATTCTTGCCGACCTTGTTCAGTAGCATTCTGTTGACTCACTTCTGGCAGAGGAGCAGCACATACAGTCTGTGATAGGGTTTGGCGAACCCGCAGGCATTGCTTCTTTCGAGGAATTAAGATCTGCCATGCTCTATCTTCTGGAGCTTAAGTCCGCCTCCTCTCTCGCCGCAGTTCCTTCGCCATCCGATCACCAAGTTGAAGATGATGACTCAAGGCCCAAGGATCCGAGAGAAGGGAGACTCTGCCGAGGGCAAGACTCCCGGCCTAGAAAGGCGATTCACCACCACCTCCTCCAGAATCTGGTGCTGCCCCTGTTGCGTCTTCCTCAATACATCAACAATTTGCCGCCTCTGAGCAAAGGATCGGTACATCCTCCTACCAGATCAAACCCATCGGTACCGTATCTTCGAGGTCTGTCAACCAGGCTATAAGGAAACAAGGAGACAGAAATCGTCTCCTAGCTAAGGATGTGCACCTGAAATGGTCACAGTACACCAAGGCTCAAACTGAACGGGTTGACGTCCTCACCGGAGAAGTCAAGAAGATCTCAGAAGCTCCTCCTCCAAATTTCAAAGAGATCATCGAGAATGCTCTGGCTGCGCAGAAGATTGACTAGGCCACTCAGTGCCAGCAGTTGCTAGAAGCTCAGTCGAAACTACTCTTAGAGCAACTGACTACAACACTGACCAATGTTCAGAAGACTATTGATGAGAGGAACATATTTGCCAGCTCCGGCGTTACAAAAGCTCTTGAAACTCATGCGACAACTCTGAAGATCATCCAGACAAAAATGAAAGACTCTCTCGACGCATCTCTTCTACAACAGAGGAATCAAACTGACTCCCAGATCAAACAAATTCAACAGGATCAAGAGAATGAATGGGAGCACTACTGTGATGCGGTCGGGGACTTCAACACAACTTCCGAGCAGATAAAGACGTCGGTCTACACCCTCTAGAAGGACATAGAAGCTATCAGAACCCTACTGACCTCGGCAGATGATGCCAAAAAGGTGGAAAGTGAAGGGAAGGAAGTGCTGAAGGACTCAGAAGAAAAGAAAGGGGAACAGTCTAAAGGGTAAGGATCGTCACACGTAGAAATCAGTTCTCTCCCTCTCCTCCTAGTACAAGAAGATGCTAAGGCAAAAGCCTCAGTTGAAGGGCCTGCAGAGCCGCAGCTGACACTGCAGGCTGGAGGATTAGGAGAAGGATCCTCAACCCCGGCACACATTGACGACATAGCCAAATTCGTCGAGGGATCAGATGAGGACTTCGAACCTCAGCCGCCGAAGAGGCCTGGCAAGGAGATTGCCACTGAGAGCACTCCCTCTCCGTCGCCTAAGTTTAAAAGTAGGAAAGAACAAGAGGCGCACGACAAACTCGTGGCTCAGCAGCTGCAAGCTCGGCAAGATCATGAAGCCCGACTTGAGGAAGAGGATCTACTGAAGAGAAAGCCAAAGGTCCCAAAGGCAAGGGCGTCAAGGGGACATGCTCAACTGATTAAGGCTCAGCAGAAGAAACCAACTGAGAAACCAGCTTCTGAGCCTACTAAAGACTCCGATACTGACAACCTGCCTCTTGCAGAAAGGCTGAAGAAAACTCCTAAACTTATAGCAGAGCAAGAAGCTGAGGAGAAAGCTATATGGGACGCAGTAGAGAAGGGCCTCAACCTCAGAACAAGGGACATGCGATCAGCTGAAGCCGGAGAGAGGAAGAGACAGGCTGATCTGGCTAAGATCATCAAGCTAACTGAGATAGCTGCTAGGGAGCCGCCCTCGCACAAGAGCAGCATGCATCCCCGTAACCTCAAAATTCTATGGACGCGGTGTTCAGAAATCACATCTATAGAATTCCATACCACCGCTTAGACAAGTGGATCCTATGGAACTTGAACAAGGAATGGGAAGAGCTGAAGGAAGATTTCATCAACGGTATAGTAGTGTTACCCGAGTGAAGTTCCGGCGGTCGAACTGTTTGATCAATTCTTATACAACCATGACCCCAACTTCAGAGCTCAGATTAAGCTGCTGCTATTTAAGGAAAAATTACCTTTCACTACCCCTGCACACCGCCAGCTGAACCCTCCCAGAACTCGTTAAGGAGTCGTCTGCACGAAGGAGATAGAGGAAGAAGTGGAGACAGCCGCTCGACACAACGATCTTGATTTCAAGTCGCATGCCGACCTTACACCCATCAAAGTGATGAGGGAAGCTATCTACAGATCGTATGGGCTCGATCCTCCTGCTGCCAGATCTGCTGACTTCAAGGCCAAGATTCAGAAGTTCAGAACTCAGAAGTAGCAGTCTCAGCCTTTTTCTCTCTTCTCTTCTCTTTGTAATGATGTACTGATGGTACTTAGTTGCCATATATATAAACTAGTATTTCTGTTGGCCAGACAACCACTGATTGTCTTATGGTTGTGTTATTTTCTTTTAACAATATCTGATCACTGAAGTGATCTGACACTCACTCACATGTCCTGATTTCTTCAGATGTGCCTATCTTTTGCAAGTTGTTAACCTTACTCTCATTGTTCAGTTGTTATTAACTGAGTCGTTTTTGGGTTAGTAGTTTAGTACTTAGTGGTTTTGGCATCGTCAATTATGGGGAAATTGTAGGGATATGAGTCAGTTGTCTTGTAGATCAGTGCTAGGGGTACTTAGAGCTTGACTCAGTAGTTGCGTTGGAACTGAAGGCAGTAGTTCGTGTACTTAGGACGACATTGTAATATTTGCTAATTGGGGGAAATTGTAGTGATGTTGAATTATATTACTATAGAATTGAAGATCCCAAAACCCGTCATGAACCCTATGTGTGTTTGAACCTTGAAGATATAATAGGCTAGACTTGTGTTTATCGTCATAGATTATTTTGTCTAAGTCATATATGGGGTATTGTTGGACTGAACTTCAGTAGAGAAGTTAAATTCCAGAACCTCAAGTCATCGGTTCGTAGAGCTCAGTAATCTTTAGAGTCATTAGCTGACATTTCTCAGTACAAGATTCCCTTCAGCAGACTTCGGAAGAAGACTTAGTATGATCCTTGATCTACTAAATGTGTGAAGAGCTCTTGCCTTCGTAGTCACCACCGATTACCTTCAGTAGAAGATCCTTATCAGCCGACTCAGATGAAGAATTAGTATGATCTGCCCAGATCTACTGAATGCATGCAACTCAGTTGTAAATCCGGACAAGGAAAATCGACTGCCCAACTCTTATCGATCGAATGTCAGCAGAGAACATTCAGTATACGAGGTTCAGAGAGTCAACTCAGATGGAAGACTAATGTCTGACAAGTCTCACCTACCGCAAACCTCGACCAATGAGAAGCAACCTAAGCTTACTTGCTCTGACATTAAAGCTGCTCTCATGTACATAAAGCTAACCACTCTGCGGCGCATTTCAAAAATATATGGTCGTTTTCCTCGGAAGTTTGTGACACATGGCATCGTCCTCTCCAACGGATACATGCTTGAGTCACGACTATAAATAGAGAACAGTCTCCAAGTTCAACGCACGGGACAACAAGATAACACAAGCTTGCAAGCATACAACTCTCTAGCGCATTTAAAGCCAATCCAGCGAAGAACTTGCTTAGTTGAAAATCCTTAGTTCTTCTCTCTAGAGATTCTTTAGTTCCCCCTTCTCTATCTAAGCTCCATTGTTATATCTTTAGTTTAGAACCTTCGAAGGAGTTCACTTTCTGTGAATTGTTCTTATTGTAAGAACTCCTTCATTGTTGGAGATCATCCCCTCCCCTTCAAACTTCGGTTTGATTTGTAAAAGTCACTAAGGACTACAACTTAGAAGTGTCTGTCCAGCGTACAGATTCCTTGCTGAGGCTTGCTCAGATTAATCAACAAGAACTCCTGTTTTGCAGGACCGTGGACGTAGGATCTTGCGTATCCGAAACACGTTAAAAACTGCTTGTGTTGTTTACTGTTTTATTGCATTGTGCTCAAAAATATTTACAAACTCATCCTTTGCATAAAACGAACTTAAAAAGTGCACTGGCCAAAACGATTTTTGTTTGCATAAGCACGTTTTCAAAAGAGACGAAGTCTATCGGGCCCCACACTTATCCGCGAAATCTTCAACTGAAATCCTTATACTGACTAAAGTTAGTAGAATGGACTGAGTTGCTGAATCACTTTGACCCGCGATCTGAAGGTTTATATATGGCATTGTTCATTCAGTAGCAAAACTCAGCTTAGCTGACCTTCGCGTTTGAGGAAAAACTTGCAATCATGTGTATTCACCCTCCCCCCCCCCCCTCCCCCACCCCCAACACCTGATACTCGTCTCGGACCAATAGTTAACTATTTTATTTACAGCATCCCTGTAAATTTGGCAAGTAACCCTTTAATTTCATAAAAATAAAAATAAAAACCATTTGATTCTACATTCATAATAAATGGAAACAAAAAAAAATTGCTTGAAAACTCACCCATGAGCGTTATCAAGACATGCAATTGGAATGCCAGTTTCGACATCTGTTTCGAGAATGGAACAATCTAGACACCCTGTAAGTATTAGGTGATCACAAAATTCAATTTCAAGGACGGAACTAGACGAAAAGAGACCAAAACAATCAGTCCTTGATTAAATAACCTACATTAGTTCTCGAAAAAATCAACATTATTTTCAGCACTAAAGTAAATTTAAAAAAACCTACGAAGAAATATTGTTACTAAAATTTAAATTTATACGTAAATTAATAAAAATATGTTGAATATCAACTTAAGCTCCAAAAAACCTAACAAATATTTACTTTATCAATGGAGAAAACATAATAATAGTCTACTATCAAAATCAATTTGAAGGAAATCATATAAGCTGCAAAAACAGAATTTTGTAAAATAAAATTAATATTAAACAACATGTGAAGAATCCGCAAGGTGTCACTTCAACAATGCTTAATGTGTCTGTGAGGTAGTTTCGTCATACTACCTATTTGGTCCATTTTTTTTTTATAAATTTGCCTATTTATGCGACTATGCATGTTTCTTTTGCCATTTATGCAGCTCTCTTAAAACTAAGCCCAACAAGCCAACTAGTAGTTCATTCGAATTTTAACTCCATTAACCTCGACTACAGTGACTCGCGATAGGGAACACAATATGAATATGTGATATGATATTTCTTACAAATTTAGAATACGACACATAATTTATATATAGAAATATAAAAATAAAAGTAATATTAAAATTACTAATAAAACTTCAATATTATGTGAAAATAACCATTTATGTATTATAAGATCCTTGTATATTCAATAATAATTGATGTTAGAAAACAAGAAATCAAGAATTAATAAACATAAAAATAATTGTGGTTTACGTGTTATATTTAATTTGGGAAGAAAAAAAATGAGTTATATAATAGAAGGCCAATAATTTGAGTATTATGACGAAATTTTAGCTTTTGATCGGGAGCAATTATGTGTCTATGTCGATGATTATTGAGGTGATCGATCAATTTCACACTCGCCGGGGAAATGATTATGATTTATGAAAGAGGAAGAGAGATGAGGCCGAGGTCGACGTATCAACAAAATAAGAATTATAAATTTTAGATAAAATTAGATTAAAAAGTTAAAATCTATTATTTTATTAAAATTAGATGTTAATATGTCTTGTTACGATAATAGTCTTCTGATTCTTCTCCAATACATGTCAGATATTATTATTATTATTATTATTATTATTATTATTATTATTATTATTATTATTATTATTATTATTATTATTATTATTATTATTATTATTATTACTTCCTTGTCCCGTTAATATCGTCACGTTTCTTTTCGGTACGGAGACTAAGAAAATTGATTTAGTTGTATATTTTATGTATTTAATTGTATTAAGAAATTAACACAGTTTTCGAGGAATGATTGATGGAAAAAAATGAGAATTCACCCAAATTTTATTAAGGCATAATTGATGCAATTGATTTTTTATTTTTTATTTTTTTTTCATATTATATTCAAAAAAAGTAATATAAAGTTTTCAAAAAGTTAAAAATCATAATTTTTTGAGTTCGTAGCGGAACGAAATCAAGAGAGAGAAACTTTTGAAGAGAGACAGTGTATAAGAATGTGGGGTGAGTAGTGAGTAATGAGGGTCCACCTCATTTTTTTAATGTAGATTATTTTTTATTACTAAAGGAAACAAGACAATATTATTATTGGGACACATCGAAAAGAAAAAATATGACAATATTAATAGGACGGAGGGAGTATGATTATTATTATTATCTTGTTATTATTATCAGTAAATTAAAAGGAATTTGAATACTTTTGTTATGAGATAAATTTGCAAAAGCTATTATAGGCGTATGTACACATATATATACGTTCTATTGTCCGAAAATCCGTTTTTGATATGTAAATTTTTATTTTTCTACCCCACCACATGAAATCCATTGTTATCTTTCTCCAAATTTTGCAATCGATTTTATTTCCAATAAAATGTTACAAGATCATAGTCGAGATTATAAATATAATGCACATACATTAATTTTGAGTTATGCAAGAGATAATAATCCTTCTTAAAATATTCGATAGAACCTCTGAGTTTAACCATATGTGCCAAAATGGCAATAAATCAAAATTGTATACAGCAATTTTTTTTATTAAAAAAAAAAAAAAAAAGGCAACAGAAGGTCCACAAAATTGCAGGACCCCGAAGAGTTTAAAACCCTTCGAAGTTGATACGGGAGGCATGCTTTCCTCCATTTCTCCTAATTCATCCTCCTTCTCATTCATCCCGAATCGCGCGCCGCCTTGTACATCCATTCTCTCACTCTCATCCGCCGCCTCCTCGTCGACTATCGCCGTACGCTACTTCTATTATACTCATAAGTAGAAAGAATAACCTTATCCTTAGATCTCAAACCTTTCTCCTTAGCAAACCTATTCCAACCCCCTAGTAAACACAAAGCTTTGGCTACTCTTCCAATATCTTACCTACCTTCACATCACATATTCTAGGAAAATTATTTCAAAGCGAACTTCTTGGGAATCACAAGCCCTATTGAGCATACTAACGTCGCTAGGTGTAAGCTGTTTCTGGAATAACTGCCTCAACCGACCTAGGCCGCCAAATGGAGGCCGTGCCCGTGCCCGCCTTGAGCCCTCAAGAAGTCGAAAACACCATCTTTGTGCTGAACTGGTTTTGGAAGCTCGGCTCACGGACCGTGATGTCCGTAAATGGGAAGTTACGGTTTGAGCCATTGCGGAGCTATCGTATCCATTGCAGCTTCATTCTCTGACTTTGAAAGTCCCGAGCCAGATACGTTGATTTCTGTCAGCCCCCGAACCGGAACTGCTTGGTTGATGCTTGATAGGAAAGTGAGGAGTAGTGATGGAGTTATCAAGAATTTCACCACTGTGGTGTGTTATGGTACCGGATCGGGGAACCAACTTGCGTCTTCCATGATAATCTATTCAAAATAATCATAACTTCTAAGCATGTCTTTAACTCGAGAAATCAGACACAACATATGTAACTAGTGTCATCCTCTTATCAAGTCATTACCTCATCAAAGTAACTAGATATTCAAAAGTACTAAATTTAATTATAAAAAAAACTTAAAAAAGCATGAAAAGATGATGAGAATGCCCCTCCTAAATAACCCGAATCACGTCTAAGTAAACTGATTCCTAAATCCATGCCAATGAGAGAATTAGGCCTGATCAAGAGGGACATTATGATGGATATCGTTGCACATATTATAGTAACTAATAAATGAATTAGTACACAACATTTTGCATTGAATGTTTTTCAAATTCAAAACTTTATCCGTGGAGCAAAGTTAGAAAGTTCAGGATATAATAATCTGCCCATTCGAAACACTTTAGACTGTTTTCTCTTCAATTCCAAGCAAAAGATAATTTTTCAGGTATACTTGTATCATAATCTTACATCATCGGATCCAACCCCGTCCAAAATGAATTATAGGAATAGAAACTGCAGGTTTCTCTGGACGTACAAACAAAAAAACATAAGAAATAGAAGATGGACAAGACTAGCAACACCAATTGTGCTAGACTAATTAAGTAAACTTCCAAAACAAAAAGGATAATCCATACCACAAATCAAAACCTATCACATCTCTAGAACAAATAAAGATGGGAATTTAATTTCAAATCCATCATTACACAACATTTATACATTAAAATTCTATCAGCACCAATTACAGCCGCCAAGATATATAGTGCATTAACACACCAAAAGTAGAGCATTAAAGCCTAATTAATTACCGAAACAAAAAGCACATTATCTTCAAGAGTTCAAAAAACAGCAGAAACTTACCTCCAAAGAAATTGTAAGAGTACGAAAAAGAAGTACATGAGAGAGCAAGTTTCAGCCACCAGCGAGTGGCGTAGCCGAGTTTTCCGTTCGATGGGGGCCAACTATCGAAGAGTTTGTAAAAGTTTATCATTTGTGAAAGACTACTCAACAATAATTTTTAATATTGCTAATGTTTTTTTGGTACAATTTTACATATTAGAAAATATAAAATAAAAAAGTAACTTTTATATTATATTAGAAAATTTGTTAAAGGGTTTAGAATAACACAAACCAAGAAAATTATAATTTCCTAAATTCACACTTAAATTTTACTAATTTCACGGCTAAAATATATTTTTCTTATATTGTCAGCCAAGAAAAAATAAAATGAGAATTTGTAGAGATCAAGGATTGAAAATTAAAATTTCCTAAATTCACACTTAAATTTTACTAATCTCACGGCCAAAATATATGTTTCTTATATTGTCAGCCAAGAAAAAACAAAATGAGAATTTGTAGAGATCAAGGATTGAAGCTCTAACCTCCCCACTACACAAGATGTTTATAAAAGCCCCATTGGCACTCTACCACTTCTTCACAAGTTAACTAATAGCCGTGCGCATTATATTTGAAATTTCAATGGGGGCAGTGGCCCCCACTGCCCCTAGCTGGCTACGCCACTGGCCACCAGCAACAAGTGGTAATTGCTTGTCCATGAAATTAAACGCGAGAATAATTAAGGGCCGTTTGGTTCAACAAGGGAATTGAAAGGAATCGGGAAAGGGAAAGGAAAAGAAAGGTTTTGGAATGATTACCTTTTTGCCATCCTGTTTGGTTCGGACATAGGAAAGGGAATTGATTCTCTTTCCTTTCGTTTTTGACTGTTTGGTAAATGCAAGGGGAATCGATTTTTTTTATATACATAAAATTCAAAAAATAGCCTAAAAAAACAGAAACTTTGTAATATCTGCAAAAACTGGAAATTTAATCTTCGACATCCGAACCTAAATAAAATTTAGCATGAAATCCAATTACAAATCCAAAGAAAAATAAAATAAAATCATTACAACCCAATAACCAAAATAAATAAACAGAATATAATGTAAAATTAACAAGATACCAATTTTTTCCTAACTTGTACATAGAAACTTGCAATTCTTGATGGCATCCGTAACTATACGCGAATCATTCCCAACAAGGAAGTAAAAATCTTTCCTTTTCTGAGTTGCATCCACAACGATGACGTTTCTCCATAAATACATTTGAGCAAGGGAAATTACCATAACCAAATTGAGGAGAGAGAAACAAAACAAGAGAAGTTATAGCACAAAAAATCACATAAAATATGGCTAATGTAAATCAGAAACTCCATATTTTTTGGGAAAGGCAAGATAGTAAGAATCAATTAAGCTCGTATATATATGTGAAAAGCGAAGAACCCAAATTTGGTTTGGGGGAAATCGCTGCTGTATTCTTGTCTGTTGCCGGAAGGGAAGTGAAAAAAGTGAGAATTCATGAAAATCGGATTTGGCCCTAATGATCAAAAGCCACAAGTACTTTTCCGTTAAGTAAGAACAGTAAGCAGGCGTACCTTGCCAAATCTTTGAGCTCTCCTTCAACATCAAACATCTAATATTACATACTAATCCAGTCAATCAAAACCCACCCAGAAACTGAAAGTTGAAATTAAAAATGTGTTCATCTTTTCAATTTGTTTTAAAAGAAAACCAATCTTAAATCTTAATTATTATTGTTGGAGCAGAGAAAGGAAACTGACGGAAAGAGAAGTGAGCACACGTAAACACAAAATATATAATGATTATACAATTGCCTTCGTGCGCTCACTCTCTTCTGTCAGCTCTCATCTCCCTCTTCTGCTCTCATACACAACAACATAAAGAATGATTAGATCTGAAAACAAATAATTAATGTCTCAAGTTATTAGGGTTTTCTAGGAATGGGTGATTTTCGGGTCAGCAGAATAATCGTCTTGGTACATTTACGGCTAAATAATCTCTTTTCTTTTTTTTTTTTTTTTTTTTTTATACGTGGAACCCGCAGCCGCTACTTTCGGTTTGCACTGGGTAAACCCCGCTCCTTGTGCAGTAGCCTGCAAACCACACAGGAGAGTTTAACCACCCTAGGCTAACCATAGGTGACAGGCTCCACAAAGTTGCTTCCAGTGGGATTTGAACCCAGTACCTTTCGGTCCCGGGCCAACCACCTTCACCAACTTTGCCATCCCAAGGGGACATCTCTTTTTTTTTTTTTTTTTTTTTTTTCATGCAGAGAGGATATTTATGGTTGCCGCTTATTTGCCCCAAAGTGTCGGTTCAAGTGCAGAGCATGTGACTTTGCATGCGCACCACTTGCTTCATTTTTTGTCGCTTATGGAAATCTTGGTATCGGCGATTCCTATTATGGACTACTGCCAGAGGGTGGCGTTGCCTTGTTCTAATCAGGAAAGGAAATTACTACATTACCGTTTTAACTAAATTATTTAATGCATTGCAGACAATGATTCAATTTGGCAAATAAATTTATTCCGTTAATGCAAATACTGTCCATGTGTTCCAATCGACTCAACTTTCTACTTTACATGTGGATGTATAGATTCTTAATATAATTGGGGATCATCTAACGAAATTTGATATCAGATTACCGTACTATCATACCTCCTTCAACTGGTCGACAACTAGCCACATCATATGTTATCGATAATTTGTGCAATGCAATAATGCAACATTTTTGTTTTAGAAAAATATGATATATTTCATATGTACCACAAGGTTTACAAATTCATCTATGGATCTAGTCTAGCAAAGAACTTTGGTGGATGCATAGTATCTTTCAGATTTTATTTTTTCCTTATGTAGTTTTAAGACTCATAGAACTTAGCAGTTAGTATGATTTATGTGCGTTTGGCTTGCAAGTTGGACGAATTAAATTTGAATATCATTTATCCAGGATATAGACTAAAAGTAAAATTTTTATTATATATAGATCTAATACAATAATTTTATATGGAATTAATTTATATCCATTCTTGGTTTGAAAACTCTAGTGATTATTGTAAGATCGATGTGAGTGGTAATGATATTAAATTGGTGGGGGGACAGTTAGCACCCTTTGATGCTAGTGAGCGGGTGTGATTACACCAAATAACTGCTGCTGTTCTGTTCGGAGACAACCCTAACCCTATTTTAAATGACCGGACCACAACTCAAATATCTCAATTTTTCTTCCCAATGATGAGAACTACCTTGCATACCAACCACATATTATAAAAATTTTGTTTTGTATTTCATTTTCAATAAGAAATGGAAGTTTCTACATTATGGTCCTGTTTTATATCTTTTCTTGTCGTATAAACTGCCATACTTTTATGCAAATATACGATTTGATTTGATGGCTATGTTGTGCAGGTTGTGGCACTTGATTGGAAAACATTACAAAATAACGTTCACCACAATTAAAGCCAAAATGTTCCTTCCTTCCAAGAGCGGATTCAGGATTTCGAGTTAGGGGGCGAGAATTTATAAGGGCATGAAAGGTGTTGTATGGGGGTTCGGGGGCGGAGCCCGAGAAAATTTTTTAGGGGGCGTTTGTTTCTATTTAGATCTAACTATACTTACTACTTAGCGATATTTAGGGATATTATGTTATTCATCTAACTATCCATTGAAATTTAAAACCTTATTTTGATAGGTCTACATGTGATCGGGGAGATTCAAGAATTTATTCAATGGAGCAATAAGTATTGAAAAAATGAACATAAACATAATATATCAATTGTATAAAGTTATACTATATGTTAAATTACATGTGCAACCTTATCAATATATATATAGGGTAGGGTTCCCGTGAGAACCAACTCCTACATGAGAACTAAGAACCATTATGAATCGTAGATCTTCATTTGATATAAGGTCATATTTCAACATAATTTCCTAATATTTTAATGCTTTATAATTTAGAAAGGATAATTTTGTCAATGCATATTCTACAAGATATTTTAAAATTGGAAAGTATAATCAATTGAAATCATTAAGTTATGAAGGAAAATCGTATTGAATATCAAATAGTGGCTAATTGTTTCCGTGTATGCATAATTTTATATTTCTTAAAATAGTGACAATGCATATCGACGATGCATATCCTACAAGATTCATAATATTTTTATACATCTTTATACGCCTCAAAATTGATAATATTTTTATACAACTTTATACGCCTCATTTCCTATATTTTGTTCTATCCCTATAAACTACCAAATAATTTTGTAGATTCTGAAAATTGGTTTAATTTTTACAGACGATGCATATCCATGATTTATAAAATTATTTGAGTTTTAACAGTCGATGCATCCCATAAACATTGTGGATATTCTTGTATGAGCTAGTTATGAAGAACAACAACGAGTATGAATTTACGTCCAAATCATTAATTAAATTAAAAATCCATCTTAAACCCATTCAAATGCATTACATTTTATTATTTTTATACTCAAATTTAAATAGATTCAAATGCATTATAATCAAATTTAAATCGATCCAAGTTTGATTATTCGTAGTCTTAGATTATATTACATTCTTATATGCATAGTTTTGTTTCTGAAGATGCATGCATATCAAAATTCTGATGCATTATTATATAATATTTTGTGTATATAAAATGCATTAAATTTGAATTATGATGCATTAAAATATAGTTTTGATGCATATACAATTTCCTTGTATTTGTTTTAAGTTTCTTAGATTCTAAAATAAAAAATAAATTATGTAATTATTAATTATATGCATTATACGTAATAATTCAATGCATCCAAAAAAAATTCGATGCATTATACGTAATAATTCAATGCATCAAAAAAAAATTCGATGCATTAGTATATATGTTTGATGCATCAAACACGCATTAATATCGAGTGAGATGCATTAAAATATAACGTTTAATGCATTTATAATCTTTGCCAAATTATTATTTTTGGATTCTAAAATAAAAATAAATTAAAATTTCAATTATTAAAATAATATGCATTCTATGTAATAATAATTTATAAAAAAAAAGAAAAAAAAAGATTGCTACTAGAATTGTTTCTTGCAATGAATTTATCTTCTAAATTGATTTTCATTTATACGTAATCATGAAAAACTCATTATTGAATTGTGTGCAACAAAAAAATATATTTAATAAAATTAATTGCCATATTGTTGGATATGAGTCAGTAGATTGATACTCAGCTGTTCTAGGGTTAAAAGAAATTGGGGGAAATCATTGTAGTACTATGGAATTGAAGATCCCAAAACCGAGCTGATATCAGTAGATTAGTGTGTCGATAGGATTAGCTGATGTATAGGTTAGACTTGATGTAATGCTTATTATTTTGTCTAAGTCCTGTACGGGGTAGTTGTTGAACTGATCTTCAGCTGAAGATACTTTTCAGAACCCCACGTCATCAGTGTAATCGCTTGCATTCTTCGTCAGCAGCTGATATCAAACTCAACTGAAGATCCCGCATCACCGATCGGACCTCGGTAGAAGCATTCTCTACAAGCTGATGGTCATCAGTAGAAGAACCAGTGCAAGCAGTATACCTTCGCAGTCGACCAACTGACTATCAGAAGCTCACTTTATCAGTCAGACGACTCAGCCGAAGAAGACAGACTTTCGAGTACTGTATCCGACGTAAAAGCGACCCAAAGACTTAAAGTCCCTTCAAATGTTCGGCGAGAAGACATACGAGGTAGTTTGAACGGTCAACTCGACACTCACCAACTACAAACCTCGACCAATGAGAAGCCGACAACGCTTACCTACTCTACACAGTAAAGTTTGCTCTCATGAACAGGTCATTAAGCGCCTGCCTGCAACAAAGTTGAATAGTGGCCGTTTTCTTTGGACGCTTGTGACACGTGGCATCGTCGTCTCCAACGGACATATGTCACAACTCACAACTATAAATAGAGAAGGATTTGAAGATTTCAAAAGAGGAAAATACGCGAAATCAAGGGATATCATTCAAGCTCACAACGCTCTAGAACCTTCAAGCTTATCCAGAGACGAACTAGTTTTCATAGAACACTTCTTGTAGTTCATCTCTCTAGAGCACTTTGATCCCTATCTTCTCTAGACTAAGCTCATTGCTAGATTCATAGCTTAGATCCGAAGGAGTTCACATTTAGTGAATTGTTCTTGTTGTAAGAACTCCTTCTCAGTTGGAGAATATTCCCTCCCTTCTAAACTTAGGTTTGGATTGTAAAGTCGCTAAGGACTATAACTTAGAGGGAACTGTCCGAAGCGCAAAGATCCCTGCCGAGGCTTGCTTCGGAATAATCAACAAGCTCTCCCGCCTTGTTCGGACCGTGGACGTAGGATCTTGCGTATCCGAACCACGTTAAATCGCTTGTGTTCATTTCCTTGCTTTTATTGCATTGCATTCAACCGACTTGAAAATCATAAGTTTGCATAAAACGTATTTTATAAAGTGCGCGTACCAAAAGATTTAACTTGCAAAAACGCATTTTCAAAAGAGACGACTCCGGGCCTAACACTTATCCGCACTACGGCTCTCGACCGGAGTTTCGTAATACCGACATCGGTCAGTAGAAGAGCTCGAAGCGACTCACTTTGACCCCAGTGATCGAAGGCTTACTTGGCACTGTTCATCGGTTGCAAACATCGGCTTAGTGACCTTCACCGAGAAAAAAACGAGCTCGGGTGTATTCACCCCCCCTCTACACTCGACTTTTCGTCTCCTGACCAACACATATATATCGGATCATGATGAATTACAATATTGAATTGAGTAATTATGATATAATAATGAGAAAGATTCGAACAAATTCCACCCAATTTTAATGAAGCTTAAATTATAATGTGAATTGAATAAATAAGGAAACGAATAAAGAATATGAGACAAATGAGATGTTTCCATGTAGAGAGAACACATTAATTATGAAATGTAAAACAAATTATAACAATAACCTTTTCCTATTGTCTAATAAAAAATAAAGGCATTTAATGATGCTTTAAAAATAACCATAGATCAAATAATATAAATGGTTAAGATTGGTTCTTAGTTCTCATTTCTCATATAGGAGTTGATTCTCATTTGATCCTTCTCCTATATATATATATATATATATATATATATATATATATATATATATATATATATATATCAGAACTCCAAGTTTTAAACTTCCACTAAAGTTGGTGTACTTAATATATAATTTTTAATATTTTTCATATCTAGTTGTCATATTCACACTAATTTTTAATTTTAACTTAAAGGTAGAATGACAAATTCGAAAATTTGGGGGGGGAACTCGAAAATAAAAATAGAATATATATGCAAATTATAAAAAATAGAGAGCTAATTGTAGTAATACACGAAAGTTCGAGGGGACGGTCGCACCCACCCGCCCCCTTTGTATCCGCCCCTGCTTCCTTCATTAAATTTAAAAATTAAATAAATAAAACTACAATCACATATGTAATTATAAATTCACAACATTATTTGTATAAAAAAATTGTTGAGTAGGGGTGCGGATCTCGTAGTAAGACTGACTTATACAAAATACGAATTATGCATAATTCTTATATACGAATTATGCATAATTCTTATATGTTTATGCATAATTATTATATTTTTTAATGCATGCCCGATAATTTTTTATTTTTGCCCTTATATATAAAATTATGGATAATGAGATCTTTCGGATCCTATTCAATCACAATCATCCAATGAGTAAAATGACAAGTGCAAATTGCTTCTATTTCTTATACAAGGAATGATATAGCATGAATAGGCTTCAAGAACTTGAAACGAAATGACGGGCTGGTCCAATAGTATTTTAATCAAGTTTTGGGCCAATTAATAAGTTTGTATTTATGGAGACCAGGCCCAGGTAAAATAAATAAATAATAAAATAATGTTTATCTGTGAGTACCCATATCTCGAGAGCATAGAGATTTGGGAGTGTTCCAGAATGAGAAATGACATTGCCCTCCATCGACTGACTTTCTTATGACCAAACTACCCCTTCTGATAAAAAAACAAAAGCTCAAACATGGACGGATCTCTGAAGAGGCGAGTATCCTACTGTGGAATGAGGCAAGAGAGAGAGAGAGAATGAGTGGAGATTCACCTCTTGCTTCTCGCATCTTGCCCGTGATTTCCATTGTACGCAACGGAAAACCCTTTCCCCGTACACAGAGTCATCCGGGTCGGATCCCAGCGAGTGACCGCGTGTAACGGGTTAAAGGGGCCGACTCCATCCGTTCCTTGATCTTGGATCTCGACTACTCATCATCCTTCTCATCATTCATCACAACAACAGTATTATATTTCCTCGGAATGGGTATTGAACGCATGACCTCGTTCCAGATCTGCAAAAATTTGCGGAGGCCGTGAAGATGATCTCCTTCGGATTAAGGCAGGTACCGAGAATGATCCGATCCGTATCTTGGCGGGGCAACTAGGTGTTGCAGCCATGGCGGTTTCGTCATCTCCGTACCAGCTTGTTTCCGGATCTGAGCCTTCTAGCGGAGAAAATAAATGAGGGTGAGGGAGGCGTAGGAATTTCCTCAAGGGTTGCCCGCCGCTCTCCCCCAATGATTTTTTTTTTCCAACAACCCTTGTTTGTGTGTGTGTGTGTATGTTACGGAGGGAGTATATTTATATAGAATGGATCATACGACAAGTTAAGGGTTCATATCAGTTGGTATAACTCTTCCTTTCCGGCATGGTTTGTTTCTTCTGTTGATTGACGCCAATAATAATAGTAATAATAATGGTTACGATTGGAAGGAGGCGATGACGATAACTTTGAGGTTTCTTCTGAGTTGTTTTTATGAGGGTCCGTATATTGGCGGCGAAACCCGGATGGCATGTGCGACTGCACAAGCAACCGGTGGTTTTGTTGCAGCCGGTGCAAATCTGAGCCTCGATCACTTCGTTAATTATTTTTGCAATTAGGATTTTGCTTAGAGTTGGGTTTTTCTTGAATCTCGATTTCTGTGAACCTGCGACGCCGTTTAGGCTGGGTTAATTTTTCTTTGCAGTGAAAGGTGATAATCAATAGATCTGAATCATCTGATGAGCATCCCCTCGTGCATTTGGTTTTCTTGTTGCATTGCTTTTTATTTTTCATGTTTTATATTTTTCTTAATATATTTTCTTTACACACTTTTATCTCATTAATCAGAAGTTCCTCTTAAATCACTCAACAACTCTCGAGTTCAACCCACTTAAGAAATCCTAGAGAAATCACTTAGGAATAGTATGAATTGTCCTTTGAGCTATAACTTCGTGTGATTTCTCTCATGAAAATGTGCATTAGTTTCTTAGACCCTCAAAAGGAAATAAAAATAAGATAACCATTACATTTTCATGAATAAATTTGTGTCATATGATCAATGTTATCACTTTCAAAATAATATAAGGTAAATATTGGATCCAAAATCAAATTGTACTCTTTCATTCTCAAGACAATCCAACCGTTTTGCGCAGGTTCTTATCTGAGCCTCGATCCCTTCGTGAATTACATTAGCAAAAAGTGTGTGAACAAGAATTAATTAACCAAAAACCTAATAATATCAATTGCCTATCTATTTTCTTAATTTTTATGTCCAATGAAACACGGAATGGGTAGGGTATTTGCAATTTGGATGTTTGCCATAGGCTTTGCCTTGTGCCATATAATTGGATCTTGAATGAACGGATCTTATCCCCACTTTCCGCCCTTCTACTTCTTTACATATTTTCGTTGTTAGGGTAACTCGAACTAATAAGTTTTCAAATCCAACTTTATACTCGTCACATACGTATTTAAAATCCACTAATCTTTTAGTATTTTTCACCTTAATCATAAATTTATATACCCAACTTTTTTATAAATCCCACTAGGTAGGAGTTCAAATGAGAACACATCTTATTGTAGGAATTAAGAATAAATTACAGCCATTTGATCAAGCGCAGATTGCTAGTTCATTTAAAAAAAATTCAGTGCACTTTCTTCACAAATTAAATGCACAAAGAGCAAATTAGTAATCTTCAGCTTTATGTTTCATAATACCGGATTTTTCCACTCTCTCTTGTGCGCATATGCCTCCCTTCTCTTTTCAACCCGTGGCTTTACAATTGATGCTCTAAATCCTTTGTTCTTCAACAAATTATAATGGGTTAGTTGAATCATTGTTCAAATTTACGGATGAGTATTTGCCCTTAATGGCGGAAATCATGATGAATTTCTATATTTTGGTCGAATGTTAATCGAGTTCTTGTAGCTTAATGTGAATAATTCTTGAATCCTTCTTCATTAATGTTCATTAATTTTGAATGTGTCATTGCAATATTGTTTCGTAGAATGTTGTGAATATGGGATGATGATCATTTCTTATCACTTTATTCATGCTTTTTTGATGGTTTTGATCTCATAATAGGTTTCGATTTCTTAAAATTGATGTTTGAATTCGATTGTGGTAGTTCTATGAGAGGTTCTTTTTTTTGCTGGATATTAGGTTCTGTGTCGAATTCACTTTTTGGCAAAAATAACTACACGTTTTGGTTATTTTTAATTCACTTTTAAACAAACTTCATTTTTGGTGTAGGGTGTCGAGAAAATTGTTCTTGATTGTCTTGTTGAACGTAAACCTTTTGTAGGATGAAATATATGACGTAGGATGGCAGAATACAATTCAATCGAGATTATGCCCGTTTATGTGGATTTGATATGCTACCAATCGTAAGCACACTGATAAAATCATATTGCTTAAATACGTGTTGTGTAATTGTGAGGTGCAAAATACATATGATGGAGGCGATCAAACAAGTGAAGATGAATTCTCGATTTATTATGTAACAAATTTTATTATTTTTCTGGTTTCTATTAGTTCTTGAACTAGATGATGTAGTGTGTTTAGTAATTGAATGTACTGCTATATGCAACTGAATGTAAAAGACCGTGCACCTATTATTCCAAAAAAGTGTAGTTATTTTTTTTATTTGTGAGTATTAGATATGTATATGAAAAGTAAACTTTTATCACATTAAAAAGCATTCATTTAACGTATAAAGTGCAGTTGTTGTAGGAACAAAATGAAAAATTAAAATACCTATAACCATCATCCACTAAATATGTCCAGTAAATATTAACAGAAAGTGCACTTAATGAATGCAATTTGTTTAGTGATTTTTCATTTCCGGTCAATCTCTTAATCTTCTCCTTCCTAGCTTTCTGCATTCGCGCGTCTTTGTCATCTAAAGCATTCACAAAATAAAGACATTGACAATCAATTAGAACACTATGAAGATGAAACCAAGCACCCTAAAAATTGAAAACAACACAAGAAAGAATGAGCCGCCGTTCTTGTGATTTCCACCGCCCAGGGGTTCGTGCCTTACAATTCCGCATCTGCTAAGTTTTCGGCCGTCACAATTCCGCCGCCGCCTAGGATTCGTGTCCTACAATCGAAGTAATTTCTTCTGATTTGGGAGAAATTCTGCAGTTTTTCGTGATTTAGGAGAATATGGGGCGGAAGGTCTAGGAAAACAAAATGAATTTCTGCAGTTTTATCCTTTTGTGTAGTTATTTTGTAAAGAAGTGCAGTTTGTTAGTTTTTAGGCTAACATGGAATTTTACATTTCGTGCAGTAATTTTACAAAGTGCACCGAATTTTTAGTTCCATAATATTCAATATCAACTGTAGATTGCCTTGATTCAATGACGTCATAATTCTTCTTAATTCCTAAAACAAGGGGAATTCTCACTGGAACTGCTCCTTATATATATTTATGGGAGTTGAAACTTTTTTGAACAGCTGCTTAATGAAAGAACTAAGAACACATTCTATCTGTTCATTTTGAAGATATGTAGCCAAGATTAAAGGAGATTAAAACTATTATTTCATTTCATTAAGGGTATATGAGTCATTTATGCGGTTAATTTTATATGCTTTAATTTTATTAAATTCTTCAATTTCTTTTTTTTTTCAACAGTATCTTTTTATTTGATTACATACTGTTTCAGATAACGAAAGTCCTAAAGAACAACCGCTCTGATACCAATTGTTGGTCCCGAGTCAAACGTTCAGGTGTAGAGGGGGGGTGAATACACCTGAAAACATTTTTCTCAAATTTGAACACGAACAGTCCGATTACGGAGATTGCCTACCGAATGAATTCGAGTGACCGCATAAGCTGTTCTAGATCGCGTGGACAGAGTGACTGACTATACTTAGGCCTGCTAGCTGACTGATGTCAGAATTTAGTACCGTTCAGTAGAAGTTCAGTAGCGTGAGAAATTGTGTAGGCCCGATTCAGTTTGGTTTGAAAACATTTGTTTAATAAAACTGTTTCAGTAGAATAGTGCATTTAGTTAAGCTTTTTACTGAAACTCTGCTGAATAATTTTGTAAACAGTTTTATGAATGAATAGTAAATCAATGCAACAGCAAAATGACACAGTGACTTTTTAAAGTGGTTCACATATCCAAAATCCTACGTCCACTGTCCTGAACAAGGCAGAAGGCTATTTTATTATACCGAGTTAGTCTCAGTCGGTTTGTATACAGGACAAGCACAACCTTGTGATTATACTAAGCAAGTCTCAGTTTACAAAGTCAAACTAAAATATGTTTGAATGTTTCTCCAACGATGAAGGAGTTCTTAACAATAAGAACAGTTCAAGAGATGAACTCCTTTGGTTCTAAGCTATAGATAAATTCAGTTGAGCTTAGGTTAGAGGGAAAGGGAACAAGAAAGGGCTTCTAGAGTGAAGAATAGAGAGGAATAATCTCTGTGGGTTCGTGTTCTTCACTTGGATGCTAGAGGCTTTGATTCTATGAAATCTTAGGTTCCTTAGATCAATGTGAGTGCTTTTTGCGGTTGGTTGTTTTCTCTGCAGTTCGTCGCGGAAAGCTTGTGTTCTTGTTTGCTTGATGCTCTATTCTTGTGTCGTTGTTGATATCTTCAACGATTTGATTTTCCCTCTATTTATAGAGGTGAGCTATGGATAGATCCATTGGAGACGAACTGTCCACGTGTCACTCTATTTGGTTAGCTAACGGCTCTTTTGAAATCGTGCAAAGTCCACTATCTTTTTCAGGAAAGTGGTTGACTTGCAGATTTTACCAGTTCCTTTAACAGTTGGCTGCTTGTCATTGGTCGAGGTGTAGAAAGTTGTTGAGACATTCAGACTTCAAGGTAGATACTGAAGCTGACTTCTCTGATGTGTACGACCTCGGACAACTCTACTGATTTATTCTTTGAAGACCACTAACAGTTAAGGCAACTGTCAGGCCGTTGCTGAGTCTGACTAGGGGTTCAGTAGTATACTCCTGCTGAGTTCAAATCTATTGAAGGTCGACTCTAAGTTCAGTAAATTGCTCCTGCTGAGTCCAGTTCTACTGACTCATGAACACCTTTCAGTATGCTGCTCCTGCTGAGTCCAGCACTACTGAATCTTCACTCCATGGTACTGAGGCGGAAAGTCTACTGAAGTTCAGCAGACATAACTTTTGAGCCTGGGACCATGCTGAAAGCAAGTTTACTGAGTCTGAAACTCTCAGAGACCAAGGCGTTACAAATACAAAGGAATGGTTCACCAATCAACATAGGGTTTTGGGATCACCCAAATCTTCTAAACATTCTACTGCTGAATCATCTCCCAACAATTTCCCCCTATTTGATGATGCCAAAACCTATCACTAACAGTTATCTAACACTATAAACTATCGGGTGCGAACTTCTTACAAATGTTACAAGACGAATCAGTGGAGTTACACTTTCAAGTTTCTAATCTACTGAGGACCATTGGGAGTTTACAAAAAAAAAAAAGTATCTCTTTAAAAAAAATTCTGCCAACATAACTTCCTCCTAGACATCAATCAAACAGAGCAAAAACAGACAAACACAGATAATCAGTGAGTGTGTGAGTCGGTAATCACTTAGGTGATTATGAGTGTTAGAGTAAGACAAAGTAGGTCATGGAGACAATAAGAGATTGTCAGGCCAAGTAACAGTTGATGTATATATATATGTGAAATTCAGTACAGTTACATCACTTTCTACACAAGGAGCTAAAGATAGACCTATCAAGACGGCTTACTGAAGCGCTGAATCCTTACCTTAAAGTCCTTCGATTTGTCTTCGGGCAGAGGGAGTCCATACATCTTGAACGTATCTCTTCTCAGCTTTTGAAACTTCTTTTTTATCTTCAGAATCGTTAGGATCAAGATCCAGAGCTAAGACTGCTCTTCTGACTTTGCCTTCAACCACGCCTATGTACAAAGATCCATCTAATTTCTGAGGTAGGGGTAGAATCCTGGAAGCCGGAGTTTGTACATTGACATTATCTTCAATGGCTTTCTCGACTATATTATAGATCTCACTGTCACACTTATAAATCCAATCAGCAAAGGCATCATTCTTTGAAGTATCAGTCCAGAACTGCCAGACATAGTAGCGTTTGATAAATTCAGCTTTGAGAGTTTCCCACAGCTGAGTCCTCTCCCAGGGCATCCATTTATCAACTCAAGGCCACCTATGTATCTTCTGATCATTGGGTCTGAGGCCTCTCCTGAACATTGAGGAAGATGGAATGTCCTTGTCCTTCGGTGGAGGAGGTCTTAGCTTCAGCCTCTCAGCTTCTCTGGCCTCTTCAGCTGTCTTCTCTTTTGCTAGAGCTTCTTGCCTTCTGAATTCTTCAAGATGGTGATATTAAGCTCTTTTGTCCAGAGCGATAATGCTGAAGTTAATCATTTCTTCAATTTTCGGCTCAGCTCTCTTCTTCTGGCCTTCTTTGTTGGGATTCGGTAGTTTTCTTCTTTTCGGCTTCCCTCTATTTTTCTTTCTCTCTATCTGCTTCATCACTGAGGGTAAGCTTTCTGGCAGCCGGCCTCTTAGTTGGTTTCCTTGCAAGAACCTTGGTTCTAGCCTTAGTGGGACCCTTCTTTAGCTTATTTGCTGCCTCGGCCTCGGCAAGCTCTCTTGCTAATTTTTCATCCGCTTCGATCCGAGCTTGTTCAAATTGGGCTAATGTATCTTTTCGGGGAGTTAGGGGCGAGGTGTAGGAACCTTCAGTACTTTCTTTCCCTTTCCATATACTGGTGGAGGCAGAGGAGGCTCTTCTTCATCTTTCGAGTCCCCCTCGAGGAATTCACAACTTCTTTAATATGCTTTTGAGAGTCAGAAGTGCCTGTTCCTCCCTCTTTGGGTCCTGAGCCACTTGGGCCAGTCTCAGCACCTACATCTCCTGTGCCTGAGACATCCTGGGCCATACCCGTCTCAAATTCTTCCCCCTCAATTAGTGGAATCAAGACAGTGGGATCAGATATAGCTTGGGTCCCCTGAACTGACCTTTTCCCTTTGACTATTCTTTCCCCCTTTTTGGCATCATCCAGTACGCCAGGGGTGGGAAGTGAGACAACTTTGGAATTGAGCGCTTGATAGGCCGTATTAAGCTTGTCCAAATTTTTCTGAAGACCTTCGAATTGTTCGTGTAGATCATTCCTCTCAGTAATGAGATCTTCGCCATACTTGTGGTGAAAGGAGTCTACAAGGTCTCGGATTTCCTTCAGCTTAGCATCTATCTTCTCCTCACACTCCTTCTGAATAGTAGAGATTCTGAGTTCATGAGCCTGAGTGAGCGTGGAGATTCTGAGTTCATGAGCCTGAGTGAGCATGGAGATTCTGGTCATATGATATGATTGCGCTGTCTTGAAAGATTCAAGAAGAGAAGTATGGACAACAGTCATGGATCATTGAATGTATGCTTGCTGAGCGTCAAAATCATCTTTCTGTGCAGCTAGAATATCCTTGAGGATAGATGAGAAGTCAGGGACAAGAGTATTTTGAACTGAAGCTTTCAGTGCCCTGAGTTCCTCGCACTGAGTTGTCGTAGCCTTTTTCCAGACTTTATGAATGTTCCTTGCAAGTAGACGATTCTATGTCCCCTGCGTCCGGAGCACCTTGGCTACTGATTTTGACTTTAGGCGTTTTCGCGACAGGGGTAACCTCATAAGTAGACCTCAGCAAAAGTTGTCCTGGGTCAGAGTCCTGATAGGTTCCTGTAGCTGCCGAGCTAGGAGGAAGAGAGCTGATAGGTTGATCAGCTGAGGGTTGAGCTCCCTCCTCCTATTGAGAACCCTAAGCAGGCTTCTTAGGGCTTGCATCACTGGGTGGGTTCTGATCATCGGGATCAGAAGAACCCTCAGTAGGGACGGTTGCTGAAGGGTTTCTATCTTCAAGCAGAGCCAGCATTGCCACCATAAGATCCTTGATCGAGCAAACGTCAACAGGCTCTAAGTAGCCTATCTGCTGTCGAATCTGAAGCTCATCGGAGTTCAGCAGTTCTGAGGACTTGAATCAGATAAGACGCTCGAGAGTGATCCAGTCCTGAAACCTGAACAACATCTGAAGTCTAGCCCTGTAGGGTAAATCCACCAAGTCAGAATGACTTGTGATTTTAGGAATAGATTCAGAGATCTCTAGGGTTGCTCTTTCCTGAAGCAAATCAATCTCATACCCCAGAGTCTCGACTTCAGTGCTAGTCTCCATCTCATCTAAATCAATTAGAGACTTTTGCTTCTCAACAGAGGGAAGACTGCTGATAGGGGGTACGTCCAATGGTGACCTGGACCTGGGAGTTGTAACTTCAGGAGCAGTCCCCTGTTCTACTAAGTCCTCTTTTTCAGCTGAGGAGGTTGCCTTCTCTGAAGCAGCCTTTTCTACTTAGACTGTCTTCTTAGCAGAGTCAGACTCATCTCTCAGTCTGAAAGCGCTCTGGGCTACTACCACGGCTGTCTCAGAAGCCTTCTTCTGCTTCTTCTGAGGGGTAGTACTCTTCTTAACGGGAGTAGGGGCTTTCCTCTTTCCCTTACCCTTTTTAGCGGCATTCGCGCCAATCTGCTGAAGTGCACTGGCGCGGCTGTGGAATTTGATCTTTTTCGGGTTGAAGTATTCTTTATCAGCAAATGTGATCTGATCATTTCCACAGAAGTCTTCGATTATGGCTGAAAACTTCATCCCATAGAGAAGCTTGCCCTTAGCACTCAGACGGTCAGTAGATCGATCGAACTTAGTTGCTTGCGTCTGAAATTGCTTCAGGAAAAACTCTGTCCAGTTGATCTTGGCCCTGTCATGAATGGCCATCATCATCTGCAACTTAGGCCTGGACACTTGATCAAAGGAACCGGCCTGACTGGTCAATATTTGCGTAACAACATACGCCAAGGCCCAAAACTGTGGGAGCATGTTGCTCTTCGGAAAAGCTGCTCTAACAATGGTCGGCTCTCCACAGAATGTTGTGAGGTATTCATCAAGGAGATCATCCTTCTATCCAGAAGAATTCATGCCACTGCTGGGCAGTTGGAAACTCCTCTCCAATGCTTTCTTACTGACATCCTCCTGACTTCAGAATAAGCTTTTTTCGGGTCAGGAATAAGATGAACAACGAAAGACCCGAATAAGTCTCCATCTACCTCCTCCATATTGAGGTAAAGTTCAACAATCTGACGCGGGAGGAAATAAGATGGTTTATTCGACAAGAAGCGTTCCAGCCCAGATGCTATGAGAGCATAAAAAACGTTGTCCAACACCTCAAGTTCGCTGGAGTCGAACTCCATTACGGGCTCACACCAAACACACGATCCTTCTCAAGGATATCCACCATGTTCACAGGAACAATAACTGAGATGTTCTCATGTCTTAATCTGTAAAATCAAAGACGTCATAGTCTCGTAGCTGCTGTCTCAGCCAAAGGATTTGGGCGTAGCAACTTCTCGCAGCCATGTATTCAAGTGCAGTAGTTGACGTTGCTACTAAATGTCGTTTCTTGGAGAACCATGAAATGAGCTTACTGTCGAGGAACTGACAAGTTCCTGAAGTTGGTTTTCGGTCAATCTTGCAACCTGCGTAGTCAGCATCAGAATAACCAGCAATATTATCATCTGCTGGATACCATAAACCCATGTCAGGTGTTCCTCTAAGATAGCGAAGAATCTTCTTTGCTGAGCCCATGTGGCTCTGCTTAGGATTCGCCTGAAATTGAGCGCAAACACCTACAACATAAGTTATGTCAGCTCTAGTAGCAGTAAGATATAATAGAGAACCAATAATTGCACGAAATTCAGTATGGTCTACTGATACTCCCTTTTTATCAAGATCTATTTTCATATTTGTGTTCATCGGGATCTTGACTAGTTTGTTGGATCCGCAACCGAACTTTTTGATGAGGTCTCGAGTGTATTTGCCTTGATTGATGAACGTTCCCTTTTCTGATTGTTTGACTTGAAATCCAAGAAAATAGTTCATCTCTCCCATCATTGACATCTCGAATTTGTCCTTCATCATTTTCTCGAACTGCTGACCCATGATGACATTCTTTGAACCAAAGATAATGTCATCTATGTAGATCTGCACAAGTAAGATGTCGTCGCCTAGACGAATGCTGAATAGAGTGCGATCCACGGTGCCCTTCTAAAAACCTTTCTGAAGAAGAAACTCAGACAGGGTATCGTACCAAGCCTTGGCTGCTTGTTTTAACCCCTACAGAGCCTTTCTGAGTCTATACACCTGATGTCCCTACTGAAAGCCGGGAGGCTGTTCCACATAGACTTCTTCTTTCAGAACGCCATTCAGGAATGCTGACTTCACATCCATTTGATATACTCTGAAGCGTTGATGTGTTGCGTAGGTATGAAATAGTCTGATTGCCACCAATCTTGCAACTGGAGCGAACGTTTCATCGAAATCTATCCCTTCAGCTTGACAGTAGCCTTTTACCACGAGTCTAGCTTCGTTCCTTACTATAACGTTGTTTTCATCGCGCTTGTTCTTGAAGACCCATTTGGTTCCGATCATGTGTTGATGTCGGGGTCTGTCAACAAGCTCCCAGACGTCATTTCGAGTGAACTGATTCAGCTCCTCTTGCATGGTTGTAATCCTGTCAGCGTCATTCAGCTTATCCTCAATTGATTGAGGTTCTTCAGTAGACAAGAAGCAGGAATATAAGGCTCTTTCTCCCTAACAAAATATGGATCTTGTCTTGACACTTGCTAACAGATTTCCAACAATAAGATCTAAAGAGTGAGCATCCAGCCACGATCGACGACATCTTGTCTCTTCATCTGAAATTTGTTCAACACAGTTAGTAGGAGAGTTAGGCATTTCAGTTGTACTATTATGAGATTGAAGTTATTCAGTGACAAGAGTTGGGTCTACTGAGTCACCAGGTTCAGGGGCATTTAGCTCAAGAACATTATTAGTTCCCCTTGAGTTGTTATTCTTAGTAGAAGTCTTACTGACCACTGGGGTTTCTTCATCGACCTGAGTTACCTGGGATTGATTTTGTTCAAAAGAGTCAACTGCTCATTCCTACGTTCACCGCTGGCTGTGATTCAGTAGTCTTGACTTCGTTATCCTCTTCTGAATCATCATCCCAACAAATCTAGATCTTTTAACATTTTCTTTTAAGCTTAGATCCCGTAGCTGCTTACTGATGTCCTCAGATTATGAATTTGAGTTTATGCTCCTGTTCTCAGTAGCAAACTCATTAAAAACAACACGAGGGCTTTCCTACACGCAAAGGGTCCGGTAGTTAAAAACTCTGAAGGGTTTGCTGACCCGAGAGTATCCTAAGAAAACTCCCTGGTCTGAATTGCTATCAGAAGTCTTTAACTTGTCCTTTCCATTATTGTGGATAAAGCACGAACATCCAAAAATAAGGAAATGAGATATGAGAGGCTTCCTGCCGTTCCATAGTTCATATGGTATCTTCTAATATTGCTTTGTTAGTAGAGATCTGTTCTGAGCCCTGAATCTGCGAGCAGGGTTCTTCTTGCTTCTTTGAGTGTTCTGTTTTTCCTTTCAGCAACCCTATTTTGTTGAGGCGTGCGTGCAGCAAACGTCTCATGCTCTATTCCTTCAGTCTCGCAGAACACTTTGACCATCGCATTCAGGAACTCAGTTCCTCTGTCTGAACGAATCTTTCTGATCTCGGTGTTCTTCTCGACACTGAGCTTTTTCAGAAGCGTAGACAACTCTGTTTTGACGTCAGACTTGTTGGCAATAAATATGAACCATGTGTAGCGTGAGTAGTCATCAATGACCACTAATGCATACTTTTTACCTCTTATCGTCACAGGAGACACTGGTCCGAACAAGTCCATGTGGAGGAGCTGAAGAATTCCATCAGTGGAAGGTGATGGAACTGGTGGATTTTGCTTCTTTGTTTTCTTTCCCTTCAAGCATGTCTCACGATGAGTGTCTTTGCTGAACTTTACATTCGGCAGTCCTCTCACTATAGCGTTTCTAGCAATCTTGTTTAGCGTTTTGAAGTGAGATGGCTGAGTCTTCTATGCCAGAGCCACCCCGTTCTGTTGTCATTCTTTGCTAGCAAGCATGATTCATGTTCTGCTGAATTCTAGTCTGCAATGTATATATTCTTCTTGGGCGAACATGATAACATTGTTTTCCCTGTAGATTTATCAATAACATCACAAAAACCAGGGTCAAAAATCTCTCTATTCGAGTTATCAGAAAATTGACTAATAGAGAGAAGGTTATGTTGAAGTCCTTCAACATATGATACTCTTGGAACTGTGGTGGTTCCAATACTAAGAGTTCCATAGCATCTGGTATAGCCTTTTGCGTTGTCTCCAAACTCGATATGGGGTCCTTCTTCCATGATATAATCCTTCAGTAGACTCCTCTGGTACGTCATGTGTCTTGAGCATCCGTTGTCCATGTACCATGGGTCCCTGATGAACAAATTATAATTCTCGCAAGTGCACGAATCAGTGTAATACATAATCTAGCAACTCCTGAGGTCGATCTCACAAGGACTCAGTTGGGTTCTAATTACTCTAATTATTTAACTATCTACTTGGTCTTAAACTGTGTTTGGTTTATTCTAAACTACGAAATTAAAATAGCAAGAATGTAAGAAAACAAGTAAAAGCAAAGCAAAGTGGATTAATGAGTGTGGTTTCAAGACTGATGAAGAGTGCGGAGGTTTAACAATCACTATGCCTAAGATGATCAATTCATTCCCATTCTCTAGCTAGCATTTATGAATTTCTTTTGTTAGTTCATCGACTAAGGCTATAGGAATTCCGTATGATGGCGGGAGATCTCTAAGTTATAATCTTAAGGGTCAATCAGATGATCAAATCATGAACCTAAGGATCGTATCATGCTAAAGGATTTAAGGAACCATCTAAACTATCCCAAACCAATGGTGACAATCTAGACACTTAATAGCAGGTCTAAATAAATAATCGGGTATGATGCGGCGTATTACCTATTACCTATATTCTCCACAATTAAGTGTCTAGATTTCCCTTCTGAATCATCATCCCAATAAATCTAGATCTTTTCAACATTTTCTTTTAAGCTTAGATCCCGTAGCTGCTTACTGATGTCCTCAAATTATGAATTTGAGTTTATGCTCCTGTTCTCAGTAGCAAACTCATTAAAAACAACACGAGGGTTTTCCTACACGCAAAGGGTCCGGTAGTTAAAAAATCTGAAGGCTTTGCTGACCTGGGAGTATCCTAAGAAAACTCCCTGGTCTGAATTGCTATCAGAAGTCTTTAACTGGTCCTTTCCATTATTGTGGATAAAGCACGAACATCGAAAAATAAGGAAACGAGATATGAGAGGCTTCCTACCGTTCCATAGTTCATATGGTATCTTCTAATGTTGCTTTGTTAGTAGAGATCTATTCTGAGTCCTGAATCTACGAGTAGGGTTCTTGCTGCTTCTTTGAGTGTTCTGTTTTTCCTTTCAGCAATCCCATTTTGTTGAGGCGTGCGTGCAGCAGACGTCTCATGCTCTATTCCTTCAGTTTTGCAGAACACTTTGACCATCGCATTCAAGAACTTAGTTCCTCTGTCTGAACGAATCTTTCTGATCTCGGTGTTCTTCTCGACACTGAGCTTTTTCAGAAGCGTAGACAACTCTGTTTTGACGTCAGTCTTGTTGGCAATAAATATGAACCATGTGTAGCGTGAGTAGTCATCAATGACCACTAATACATACTTTTTGCCTCTTATCGTCACAGGAGACACTGGTCCGAACAAGTCCATGTGGAGGAGCTGAAGAATTCCATCAGTGGAAGGTGATGGAACTGGTGGATTTTGTTTCTTTGTTTGCTTTCCCTTCAAGCATGCCTCACAATGAGTGTCTTTGCTGAACACTTCATTCGGCAATCCTCTCACTAGAGCGTTTCTAGCAAGCTTGTTTAGCGTTTAAATTAATTTTATGAATAAATTAATTATTATTATTTTTGTGTGGTTTATTTAATTTAATTTTATGAATAAATTGTCACTTGCCTTTTCTATTCCGATTTCTCGGGATCGTATTCCATATATATGGGGTTACATGGACCACAAAATCAATCACTAGAATTAATTTTGAAGAGACACACTTGTGTATATCGGATGTATGATACATCCGGGTTAAAAAAGATCCAATTTTGATTTAATTAGACCCGAGTTGATTTGTATTAAAAATAAAAAAAATAAAACCCTACTCTCTCCCTCATTCTCCGCTCTCTCATTTCTATACTCATTTTCTACCTCTCTCCGCCTCCGCTTTCTACCTCAGATCTTCGCAACAGATATATGAGCGTCTCCTCTCTCTACCTCTAATCTCTCTGTCTCTACTTTCCGCCTCAGATCTTCACAATGGATGTATAAGATGTCGCCGCTAGGATAGTGCTTCACCAAATCGGTGCATTTGCCTCCCCCCCCCCTCCCCCCCGCCCCTCTCTCTCTCTCACACACACACCAAACAGATCTTTGCAGAGTGTTTGTGTTGAATTGAAGTTAATTCGGTCCATCGAATCAAATCGTTACTGAAATTTGAGTGAATATTGCTTGTTCGTGATGGTGGTGGTAGAATTAGCAGATTGATTAATAGTTTACAAGATTCCTTGGTGTAATTGTGATTGTCCGTTATGAAGTGGTTTCTTTCACATATTTTCAATGAATTTAAATGCTTGACGACAATTGTAGCTTCTCTTAATTGGTCTGCGTTTTTGTATCCATACGTCCAAGAAATGACACTTTGTTCGTAACAATCTACGAAATAAAAGACACATTTGTTTGTTGCAATTGATACATTTATTCATTGCAAATGACACTCAATGCAAATGTGACACTTTCCTCCAATACAACTGACACTTTTGTTTATTATGATTGACACTTTACTTCAGTATGATTGATATTTTGAAATAAATGACATATTTGTTAACAATAATTGACACACTTATTCATAGCTAACACTCCTTTCATATACAAATGACACTTTATTTCGAAACAAACCACATTTATTTCAAAAATACTTGATAGTTAATAAATAATACTCCCTCCGTCCCATTTATATCGATCCCTTGTCTTTCCGGCACGGGAATTAAGAAAGTAGAGTAAGTGATAAAGTAAGAGAGAGAAGATGAGAGAGTAGATGATAAAGTAGGTGAAATAAATAACAAAATATGCGAGAATATTGTATTTTATTTTTCTCTTTTTTGGAAAGGGGCCAATATAAATGAGACGGACCGAAATGGAAAATGGGCCAATATAAATGGGACGGAGGGGTACTATACAATTGACACTTTATTCAAAACAAATGACATTTTTGTTCCAAAGCAAATGATATGCAAATGACACTTTTCTTCGAAGCACACTTTTGTTCACTACAAATGACACGACCATCGTTAATTAAAAATGGGAAAAAATAAATTAAAAACATTAAAGAAACTAAAAATTAAAAATAATTACAAAACGTTAAATAATTTATGAAAAAGTATAAAAAATTAAAATATATTGAAAATAATTAAAAAATTGAACATGATTTCCGCGAAATAAGAATTTTTTTATAAATTGAATAAAACAAAAAAAATATTAAGAAAATAAATTAAAAAAATGCAACTGGAAGGGCTTGAAATACAAAACGGAAGCATTCAAGAAATTGAGGAAATGACAATTTTGGTCCTCTAGTATACTATTCATATGAGCTGAAACCTGACGATGTGTTTCATGAGAGATACGATGCCAACATCAAGAAGCCGAAGCTGACACGCACATGACTCATGAAGAATTTGAGAAGATGTATCAGATCAAGTTTGAACCGATCTAGCTTAGAGAGTCGGATTATCTTATTAATAGCAATAGCTTTGGTCTGCACGATTTCGTAGTGAAAATCGCGACCCAAATACAATTTATAAAGACCTGCGACAGACAACTAAACTTATACTAGCACAGTTAGCAAGCAGGGATCGAATCCACAGGGAATTGATATATTTAAGAAATTTATCTCTAAAGACCGAAAAGGGTTGAGTTAGTAACCATCATGAACTTTGAGTTTAATTAACACTAGACAATAAATCATAAACTGCGCAATTAAAATAGGTGATGAAAACAAATATGAAAAGCGGCTCGGCTTTGGGCAGATCCACACTGATCGGCCTCCAATCCTCGATTCTAAGATTAATCGGTTTGCTAAGGTTGTCCGGTTAAGGTGCCGTGTTGAGCACGAACGCCATATATCTTATTCTTGAAATGGAGAAGGAATATTGAGCATTAACCTACTCCCTACCCTAGTGTTGATCTACCATGTTGAGCATTGTATAGATCTACAACTAAGGAGCATTAAAATCCAAGAAACTAAATTAGCAAACCTACCCATGTTGAGCATGAAAAAAACTTTACCATCTCCCTTTCCTGTTATTGGTCAAGAGACGAGCCTTTAGGTGTAGAGGGGGTTGGGGGGTTGGGGTGAATAGACTTGAATGCAGATTTCAACTCAACATACGAAAGTCAGTGCTACTGAGTATTGGTACTGAACTAGCCAGTTGGCCAAGTAAGCTTTCTAGATTGCGTGGGCAGAGTATCTATCTACTGAGTCTTATCTACTGACTTATGTCAGTGAACAGTGTTCAGTACCAGATATGGTGTGCGGAAGTGTAGGCCCAAAATATGTTCGTCTCAGTTTGAAAACCCATTTTATGCTGATTGATTTAAAGTCAGTTTTCTGCAATATGAACAATAATCAATGCAACAAGAATCGACACAAGCAATTTTTAAAGTGGTTCGGATACACCGGATCCTATGTCCACTATGTTGGTCCGGGAGACGAGCTTCGGTATAGAGGGGGGGGAGGGGTGAATACACCTGAATGCAAATTCAAAACTCGGGAACGCGAAAGTCGGTCGATGCCGAAGATTGTTCTTGAACTTGTTAGTTAGCCAAATAAGCTTTCTCGATCGCATGGGCGTAGATTCTCCTACTGTGTAAAGTTCTACTGACTTATGCCGGTGAATAGTAGTTGTTGGTCCCGTGAGTGAGTTCGGGTGTAGAGGGGGGGGGTGAATACACCCGAATCCAAATTTCTCAACTTTCGAACACGAACAGTCCTATTCGGGGAAGGTGCCGCATCGAAATAGTTCGGCGGACTGCATACACCGTTACCGAATCGTGTTAAAAGGTAAAAGAGTAAATCTGACTCGGTGAGATCCGCTAACCGACTAGGTCGAATTCGGTATCGATCGAGAGTTCGGTGTGCGGAATTGTGTATGCCCAAATCGGTTTTAATGAGGAAAACGTTTTATGCAAGTCTCGGTTACGTAGATAAGAAGTTCGAATATCGAGACAGTTAAATCGATTCTAAATATGATGTTCGGTATGCACGGTAAAACCAATGAAACAGATAAGTAAACGACACGAGATATTTTTAAAGTGGTTCGGATATCAACAATCCTACGTCCACCGTCCCGATAGATCGGGAGGCTATTTATTATACCGAGTTAGTCTCGGTCGGCTTGTACACTTGGACAAAGCCGTGGCTTGGGGATTATGTCGAGCAAGTCCCAATTTACAATTCTATCAAACTTTAAGTGTTTGACAAACTTCTCCAACAATGAAAGAGTCCTTATACAATAAGGATTGGGTTCAAATGTGAACTCCTTCGTCTAAGCTATGGATATAACAAGTGAGCTTAGGGTTAGAGGGATAAGGAACGAGAATGTAGCTATCTAGAGCGACGAACAGCTGAGGGTTTAGCTATAGGTTCGTGTCGGGCGCTTGGATACTAGAAGCTTATGTCGGTTCGGCTTGGTTCCTTTTGAGTCGGATGTAGTCTTTCGCCGGAGATAACTCGGTTGATTCTTGCGGAAGACTTAGTCATTAATTTCGCTCGTTTGAATGCTCTGTGCGTTGTTGGTGGTTTTTGTTAGTGTGTTAGTGCTAGTGTTCTTCAAATCTTGAATGATCCCTCTATTTATAGAGTGGAGAGAAGAATAGATCCGTTGGAGACGATCTTCTTCTTTTTCCCTCTTGTGTGGTAGCAAACGGCTCTTTTGTGTAGTAGGTACAGTGTCCTTTCCCTCTTTTTACGGAAATATGTTGACTGTAGCTTTAGTAGGTGAGACGACACGTGTATGCTTGTCATTTGTCGAGGTGGATGTGGTGGTTGAGACAGAACAAACTTCGAGGCAATTGAAGTTGACTTCTCTCTTCCTCGTACTTGACAACACTGATAGCTTATCAAAAGATTCGGACAGTTCGAAGACGTCGGCCCGATGCTTGAGTCCGATTTTGTATTCGGTAGATAGACAACCGAGAAGGGTCTCTCGAAAATCAGCTCGAGTCCAGTGAACTACTCCCGCCGGAGTTCGGTTCAATCGACTCTCTCGATATCTTGCTCTGCTGAGTCCAGGTATTCACCGAGTCTTCTACACCGGTGCCGAGGCCGATGAGCTACGAGCGCCTTGACCGGAGCAGAGTGTCTCACCGAGTCCGAAACCTCAGAGACAAGTACGAATACAAAGGAATGGTTCACCAATCAGATAGGGTTTTGGGATCTTCAAATCTTCTCAACAGTCAGAGCACGAGGCTACTGAGCGTGATTCAGTATAAAAGATAGAATCATTTCCCACAAGTATGATCATGCTGAGGATTGAATCATCACCCAACAGTAGTTCAGCAACAGAGGTTGTGTGCGGAAGTGTAGGCCCTTAAAAAGTTGTCTGAGTGAAAATCCGTTTTATGCTTGTTTGATTAAAACTCAGTTGAATGCAGAATGAACAGTTAATCAATGCAACAATGCAATTTTTAAAGTGGTTCGGACAGACTGGGTCCTACCTCCACTGTCCTGAACTAAGCAGGAGTTCTTGTATTAATTATACTGAGCAAGCCTCAATTGATCTGTTCACAGGACATACTCTAATTTGTATGCTTATACTGAGCAAGCCTCAGTCAATCTGTTCGCAAGACATATATCGACTTATAGTCATAGTGACTTTACAGTTCTTAACCTTTTAAGGTTAGAATTTCTCCAACTAAGAAGAAGTTCTTACAATAAGAACAGTTCAAAAGATAAACTCCTTCGAGGTTCTAATCTATTGAATATTACAATAAGCATGCTTAGATAGAGAAAGGGAACAGGAATTCTCTATAGAGAAGAAGTAAAGAAGATCTAAATCTAAGTGCAAGTTCTTCACTTAAATATCGCAGTAAGTTCGCTAGAGAGTGTTTGAGCTTTGATTTCTTTGGTTCTCAGTGTCTTTTTGCATGAAGACTTTTCTCTATTTATAGACTCCGATTTGTGAATAGATTCGCTGGAGGGAGTCTAGATACGTGTCGAATAAGACAAGGAAAATGACCATAAATGTTGAGTACATGTACTGTAGAGATTTCTTCGTTCTCCGGCTAGGAACAACTTTATGGCAGAGCAGGTAAGGCGATGTCGGCTCCTTATTAGTCAAGGGTTTATGAGAGTTGGTGAGGCTTGTTCAAACTCAAAGTACGATGAGTTGACTTCCTCTGAATCCTCGAACCTTCAACTGATGTACCTCGATTGACATTCGTCTGAATAATTCAGTTCGCACGCTCGAAATCCTTTGTAGATTTAGTTGGTCGATAGTTGTCCAATTGAGTTCCTCGATACTGAGTTCTCCGGCTAAGTGCAAAATCTTCTACTGAATGCACAACTACTGAACTCTAGCCTAGTGAGTTCCTAACAGCTGAACTCAACTATGCTATTATAATATCGAAGGCCCATCTTTTAGCTAGGGGTTTTGGGATATTCAAATCTTATTAAACTGAATCTCATCCCAACAATTTCCCCCTATTTGATGATGCCAAAACCTTTTACAAACAACTACTACTACTGACTATGTTACAAACAATATTACAAGGTAATATAAGCACAGAATCAGAGTAAACATAGCAATGAAGCTCTTAGAGTAAGGCTATCTCTATCAGCAAGGCTGACTATCTAATAAACACAAATGCCAACAATATCTCCCTATCACACTTAAGACAATTTCCCCTATAAAGGATGTCAAAAAATTGAACCACAGAGAGAAACATATAAGTAGATATGTGAGTGTGCGACCTGATTACTTCAGTAATCAGTAGTGTTGAATGATAAAAACACAGCCAAGTGACAATGAGTAGTTGTCGAAGGCCAAGATAAAAAGATGTCATATATGATATGAGAATATTAAAAGTACATGACAATTTAATTCTAAAAGCTACAAGACTAGAAGAATATCAGCTGGACTTCTTCTTGAATAGTTGTATTCGCGCTTTGAAGTGAGCAGACTTCTTCTCCGAAAGTTCAAGGCTTTAAGCAGAGTCGACAAGATTCTTCAGGGCCTTGATCTCTTCTTTGTATTCATCATCATCCTTGTCCAGACCTTTACTATTGATAGCATCGAAGATTTCTTCCTCAATCTCCTTCTTGCATATGTTGTCTTGATGTGTGAGAGGAGGAGGTAAGGTTCTAAACTTAGGCGCCTTAAGAGTTTTACCTGACTGTTCCGGTAGAGTTTGAATTTTAACGTAGAGTGGGGGATCCATCCGTTTCAGAATTTCTATGAATAGCTCCTCAGGATCAGACTGTTCATCAAACATCTTCCAAACGTAGAATCTTTTGATGAAGTCTATCTTCACTTGTTCCCATTGTTGATTGATCTTGTACAGAGCCACTCGTCAGTCCTCTTGTAAATAACTCTTTTCACCTCATTTACAGGTACCCTTCTCCTGAAAAACTTGGAGGTTGTAGCGATACTCCTGCCTTTTACAAGGACTCTCTCTTCCTTAGTCTGAGTGCCTCTAGATCAGCAAGACGTATTCTCTCTCTGGCTTCTCTGATCTGTTTGGCTTCAGCTGTATGATCCAAACCTCTCTCACAGCTATCCCATAGCTCTTTTATCTCAGCTTCCTGTCTCTTCGAGTGTTCCGTTGTAGAGATAAGCTATAGATCTGAGTCGCTTGGTTTTGTTGATTTGGACTTAGTTTTAGGCTTCTCAGCTTGCTTGGACTTTGGAGGAGTTTTTGCAGCTGCAGACTTCGATTTCCTAGGCAGTACTGATTGTGTTCTGGTAGGAACTGGAGTCCGGATCTGTACACCTTTCTTAGCTTTGTTCTACTTCTTAACATCTTCTTTTTCATGTTCGCGCGCCAATTGTTCATCATATGCAATTTGTTCCTCACGCGTTTTGAAGTTAAGCTTTTTGGTTGTGCTTGAAGAATCAGGGGCTTTACCTTTACCTTTGGTTGCTGCTGACTTTAGTGGCGGCTTGTCTTCAGCTAGAGTTTCTAAGAACTTGGTCACATCAGTAATCGCCTCATCAGCCGGCTCTCCTGAGCCTTCAGCATGTTGAGCTTCTTTTCCTTGACTTTCCCCCTTCCTTGCTGCTGCAGCTGAGTTGGGTCCCGCCTCTTCAGATTTCAAGAGGGCCAGTAGTTGTGCTGATCAACTACTTTCCCCATTTTTGGCATCATCGAACATCGTTGCTAGGGCTGTAACCTTGTTGTTCAGCTCTCCGATAGATTTGCTGATAGTTTCGAGAGAAGCTGCAACATTTCCAGCTGCATCTGTGTATGAAGTCCATCTCTTGTCATGCTCTGAGTTTATGGCTTTGAGTAGAGCTGACTTGGAAGCTTCTATACATTTAAAGTATGCTTCAACAGATTAAACTGCTTCTTTCTTAATCTGTAAGCATGCAGCATGTTGTTCCACTAGTGCCTTGGCAACACTTTCAGTGGCAAGCTTATGTCGCACTTCAACATTTTTCAGGACACGATATGTTGTAGAGGCCATTTTTTTAGAGAATGTCTTGTCCTGAGTCTGCAGTATGATCTGAAATTGAGCTGTCAGATCTATCCTTTGTGCTTCAAGTGCCATGGTGAGGATCCCTTCAGCATTGAAATCAGTCGTAATGTTGATCCTCTGCACTTCAGCAGATGAGTTGCCCAAAGTCTTGGTCTGAGCCTCAGTGAATTGGCTCCACTTTGTTTTCACATTTGCCGCGAGGAGACGGTTCTTATAACCTTGACGTTTGATGCACTTATTTATCGACGCCACTTTCAGGTCCTTAATCTCAACAAGATGATAACGCGACTGCTGCTTAGGCTGAGATTTGGATGGCGTAGGGATTATTACGCCGGATGATGGAGGAGAAGGTGGCGAGTCATCCCTAAGAGTTTTTCACTTAGCAGATCCTCCCTGGTCTGCATCATTAGGTGGTGAGTCGTGGTGCAAGTCAGATTGAGTCGCGGGCTGAGTGGTCGGTTCAGGTTGCCTCTTCTGATTCAAGAGCATCAGCATGACGACTTTAAGATCTTCCATGGAGGCGATGTCAGCAGGATCGCCATAGCCGATCTCCTCTCTGAGTATATGCTCATCCTTAGCCAGTTCAGAGACTATCATGAGGTGGATCATCTCTTCCAAGCGATCCCTTTCCAGGATCCTGAGATGAATCTGCACCTCGCTCTGACGGCTTTGTCCACGAGATCTGCATGGTCAAGAATCTCGAGAATTTCATCAGCTACTTCCTCAGTAGCTCTGCTCTGAGCTACCAGTACTGAGGTGGAAATTGATGTGGAGAACTCAGTCGGTGGAATGTCAGCTGGGATATCTGACTGAGACTCCTCGGAGTGAATCCGTTTGACCTTCTCTCTTAGAGTCACGTCCTCCTGACCGGACTCTGAATCTGGAATAGAGACTGTCTCAGGAATCACTACTGAAGGTTCTGGTTTCTTTAGCACCTTCCGCTTCTTCTACTGAGTTGAGCGGGTATCAGAAGTGATAGTCAGTGGACGCGTGTCATGCAGTCCACACCCAAGTAATTTCTCAGCTGCTGCTGCATTTGAGAACTTTACGTTCTTCTTGTCAAAGGGATATGCATCAGCAAAGACCACTCTTCCCTATCAATACTTTGGTGCCGTAGAGAAACTTTCCCTTGGAAATGAGTTGAAGGCCGGAGTTGTCTTCATTGGGAGTGAATTTCTGGAGCTGAGCCTTGAATTCTGATCTAAAGAAGGCATTCCAGTTGACATTAACTCCATCCATTATGGTCATCATTCACTGAATCCTGACCCGGGATAATTGATCATAGGATCCCGCTGAGCTGGTCAGTACGTGATTCACGATGTAGGCCAGACCCCTGTATTAATGGAGCAACTGGTTCTTCGGGAATGCTGCTTTGAACACCACGTCCTTCTGTCCACTGAACTTGCATAAATAGTGATTAATGGAAGACTCCTTTTAGCCGATTGGAGAAATCCCTTCATCAGATAGATTAAGGCTACGGAGAATGCAGTTAGCTATATCAATGTCTGTGATCTTCTTAGTCCAGTCATTGGGGGCAGTCTCTCTAATGTAATTGATGGAGGTGATATCAGTCACCTCGTCATCTTGCCGGATGTTCATGAAGAATGCAGTTAACCGCTGGGAACGTCGGCGAGAAGTAGTTGCTTGCGGTTTAGGTGCCATTTGCAGAGTAGTTGTGGTGACAGTTACTGCGCAGGGTGTGCAGAGAACTATATCAGAGAGGGGAAGAAGATAGACTGCCAGACTTAGGCAGGAGAAATGAGGGAGTTGGGAGTGAATTGATTCTGATGTGTGGGGTGGGGGGTGGGGGGAGTTAAATCACTCCCTAGGGTAGCGAGAAAGCTGAAAATGCCGCTTGCACATCATTCCCCTAATTTTTTTTAAATATTCCAGTATGACCCCCGAATCCTACTAAGAAGGGTTTCCGCCTTTCAGAATTGCATTTCAGTCCCTATGGATAATCGTTAGACACAGATAATATAATAATGATAAAAATTGGCAATAGTAAATTGATGCCCCTCCCCGGGCAGACAACAAAATTCACGAATATGTACAGAATGACAAAATATAAGGGATGCCTCCCTCGGACCACCTTTCTTTTACGTCTTTGGCTAGACATTGCCTGAGTAATTAGTTTGATGGTGGGATGGGGAAGAGATTGACGCTCTCCACTGCATGTATCTCAGATGGATCATGATAAATCTTCAAACAATGCCCGTTAACTTAGGATGTCTTCTCAGATGAGAGGCCCACAATTTCTACAACACTGTTTGGGCAGACTTCTGTTACTCTGAATGGCCCAATCCAGCATGATCACAACTTCCCAAGCATAAGCCTCAACTTGGATTGAAACAACAAGACAAATTATCCAACCTGGAAAATCTTTCCCCTTATATTCTCGCCATGCCAGAATTTCGCACGATACTTGTACCAGCTTGCAGCATCATATGGGTGGATTCTCAGCTCTTCCAACTCCTGGAGCTGAAACTTCCTTTCCTCTTCACACTTTGAGTGCTGCATATTGATTTGCTTAACTGCCCAGAAAGCTTTGTGCTCAATTTCCACAGGCAGATGGGACATCCCAATTGGAGTCTTATAAGTAGTTCTATAAGCCCACAAGGCATCATCAAGCCTTGTACTACAATCTTTCTGGGAGGGATTCACCGTCTTCTTAAGGATCCCCTTCACTTCGCGGTTGGATACTTCTGCCTGACCATTCGACTGTGGATGGTATGGTGTGGACAAACAATGTTGGACACCATACTTCTTCATCAGGGCCTCGATGGTTCTGTTGCAGAAGTGTGTTCCTTGATCACTGATAATACCCCTGGGCACTCCGAATCTACTAAAGATGTTAGATTTCAAGAATCAAAAAATAACTTTGGAATCGTTAGTTTGGGTGGCCTTCGCCTCCACCCATCGCCTCCACCCATTTGGACATATAGTCCACAACGAGCAAAATATAAAGATTACCAAATGAACTGGGGAACGGCACCATAAAACCCATACCTCATATGTTCAAGATTTTGCAAAATCTTATCGGTATATGGGCATTTCATCTCTATCAGAGATGTTCCCACTCATTTGGTAGTGAGGGCAGCTCTTACAGAAAAAATGAGAATCACGAGTACTAGAAGGTCAAAAGAAACCATTATCCAATACCTTCTTTGCTGTCCTCTTGGCTCTAAAGTAGCCACCACATGCCAAGGAGTGGCAGTGGTTGAGAATATTCCTTGCTCTTCCTCGGGCACACATCTTCGGATGACTTGGTCTGTCCCAACTCTCCATAGGTAGGGCTCATTCCTAAAATAATACTTTGAATAGCTCTTAAGCTTGAGAGATCGTGCTCGTGTGATTCTATGTGGAGTTCTCTTGGTGGTTAAATAATTAACAATAGAAGCATACCAAGGAACCTTACCCACAACATTACAAACTTATGTGTCGAGGCTAGAGCTGTGCATGGGCAGGTAGATGTTGTTGACTTTCTTGATCTCGTACAAGTGTTCTTCGGGAAAAGCTTCTCGAATTTAGATTTCATCTGCAGACATGGAAACTTTGTTCTCTGTTCCCTTCTTATCTTTGACTTCCCAGTCAAATTCTTGGAGAAGTAGGATCCACCAGATCAGCCTCGGTTTAGATTCTACTTTCGACAGTAAGTACTTCAGTGCTGAATGATCTATGTGAACAATAATCTTGGATCCTAGAAAATAAGATCTGAACTTCTCAAAAGAAAACACGATGACCAAAAGCTCCTTCTCAGTTGTTGCATAATTACACTGGGCAAGGTTGAGAGTCTTGGAAGCATAATAGACGACATGGTTCTCCTTGCCCAGTTTCTGTTCCAAAACTGCACCAACTGCGTAGTCGTTGGCGTCACATATGAGCTCAAATGGCAAGTCCCAGGTGCTTGCATGATCGGAGCATATGTTAACTTGTCTTTCAGTAAATTGAAAGCCTCCTTGCAGGTGTCAGTTATTTTAAACGGCATGTCCAACTGCAGTAGCTTAGTCAGTGGTTGAGCAATTTTGGTAAAGTCGTTGATAAACCTTTCGGTAGAAGCCTGCATGTCCAAGGAATCCTCTGACTTCCTTGACATTCGTTGGATAAGGTGATTGTGCAATCAGGTCCACTTTCCCCTTATAACCTGCAATTCCTTTTTCTGAAACAACATGGCCTAACACGATACCCTCCTTGACCATAAAGTGGCATATCTCGTGGTTGAGTACGAGATTCTTTTCAACACATCTTGCTAGTACCTTGTCCAGAATGCTCATGCAATTATCAAAAGAATTCTCATAAACTGTGAAGTCATCCTGTTGGTCCTGAGTCAAGAGTTCAGGTGTAGGGGGGGCGGGTGAATACACCTGAAAATCTTTTTCTCAAACTTGAACGCGAACAATCCGATTATGGAGATTGTCTACTGAATTCAGATTATCTACTGAATGAATTCAGTAGACCAGACAAGCTGTTCTAGATCGCGTGGACAGAGTGACTGACTATACTGAGGTCTGCTAGCTGGCTAATGTCAGGATTTAGTACCGTTCAGTAGAAGTTCAGTAGCGTGCGGAAATGTGTAGGCCTGATTTAGTCTGGTTTGAAAACGTTATTAATTAAAACTGTTTCAGTAGATTAGTTTACTCAGTTAAGCTTTTTACTGAAACTTTGTTGAATGATTTTGTAAACAGTTTTCAGAATGAACAGTAAATCAATGCAAAAGTAAAAGACATAGCAATTTTTAAAGTGGTTCGGATATCCAAAATCCTATGTCCACTGTCCTGAACAAGGCAGGAGGGTATTTTATTATACTGAGTTAGTCTCAGTCGGTTTGTACACATGACAAACACAACCTTGTGATTATACTGAGCAATTCTCAGTTTACAAACAAAATATGTTTGAACGATTTCTCCAACGATGAAGGAGTTCTTAATAATAAGAACAGTTCAAGAGATGAACTCCTTCGGTTCTAAGCTATAGATCAGTTCAGTTGAGCTTATGTTAGAGGGAAAGAGAACAAGAAAGGGCATCTAGAGTGAAGAACAGTGAGGAATAATCTCTCTGGGTTCATGTTCTTTCACTTGGATGCTAGAGGCTTTGATTCTATGAAAGCTTGGTTCCCTAGAGCTATATGAGTGCTTTTCGCGGTTGGTTGTTTTTGCTACAGTTCTTCACGGAAAGCTGTGTTCTTGTTTGTTCAATGCCCGTATATTGTGTGTCTTGTTGATATCTTCAACGATTTGATTTTCCCTCTATTTATAGAGGTGAGCTATGGATAGATCCGTTGGAGACGAACTGTCCATGTGTCACTCTATTTGGGTAGATAACGGCTCTTTTGAAATCGTGCAGAGTCCACTATCTTTTTCAGGAAAGTGGTTGAATTGCAACTTTTACCAGTACTTTGATAACTAGCTGCTTGTCATTGGTCGAGGTGTAGAAAGTTGTTGAGACATTCAAACTTCAAGGCGGATCTGTAAGCCGACTTCTCGATGTGTACGACCTCGAGACAACTCTATTGATTTAACTTTGAAGACCACTTGACGGTTATGGAAACTATCGGACCGTTCTTGAGTCCGACCGGGGGTTCGATAGTATACTCTTGTTGAGGTCAACTCTACTGAAGGTCGACTCGAGTTCGATAAACGCTCATACCGAGTCCAGCTTCTACCGACTCCGGAACACCTTTCGTATGCTTTGCTCTGCTGAGTCCAAAGCCTCACGAATCCGAACACCTTTCGTATCTTTGCTCCCGCCGAGTCCAACACTACTGAATCACCACATTTCAGTATGCTGCTCCTGCTCAGTCCAACACTATTGAATCTTCTCCATGGTTCTGAGGCGGATAGTCTACTAAGGTTCAGCAGACAGAACTTCTGAGCCTGGGACCATGCTGAAAGCAAGTCTACTGAGTCTGAAACTCTCAGAGACCAAGGCGTTACAAATACAAAGGAATGGTTCACCAATCAAATTAGGGTTTTGGGATCAGCCAAATCTTCTAAATATTCTACTGTTGAATCATCTCACAACAATTTCCCCCTGTTTGAAGATGCCAAAGCCTATCACTATCAGCTAACACTATAAACTATCAGGTACAAACTCCTTACAAATGTTACAAGTAGAATCAGTGGAGTTGCACTTTCAAGTTTCTAATCTATTGAGGACCGTTAGGAGTTTACAGAATTATCTCTTTAAAACAAATTCTCCCAACACAATTTCCTCCTAGACATCAATCAAACAGAGAAAAAACAGACAAACACAGATAAGCAGTGATTGTGTGAATCGGTAATCACTTAGGTGATTCTGAGTGTTAAAATAAGACAAAGTAGGCCATGGAGGCAATAAGGGATTGTCAGGCCAAGCAATAATTGATGTATATAGATATGTGAAATATTCAGTACAGATACATTGTGTGAAATATCAAGACTATCTCCTAAAGCGCTGAATCCTTGCCTTAAAATCTTTCGATTTATCTTCGGGCAGAGGGAGTCCATAGAGCTTGAAGTGTCTCTTTGCAGCTTTTGAATCTTCAGAATGTCTTCAGGATCATTAGAATCAAGCTCGTGAGTAATAGCTGCATTCCTGACTTCGCCTTCTATCACGCCAGTGTGTAGAGATCCGTCTAGCTTATGAAGTGGGGGCAGAGTCTTGAAAATCGGAGTCTGAACATTGACATTATCATCAATGGCTTTCTCGAATGTTTGGTAGATCTCCATATCACACTTCTAGAGTCAATCAGCAAAGGCGTCGTTCCTAAAAGAGTTAGGACAAAATTGCCAGACGTAGAAACGTTTGATGAATTCAGCTTTGAGGGTTTCCCACTGTTGAGTCTTCTCCCAGGGTATCCATTTGTCAACTCGAGGCCACCTATGCATCTTCTGATAATTTTGTCTACGGCCTCTTCTGAACTTTGAAGAAGTTGGAATGTCCCTGTCCTTCGGCGGAGGAGGTCTTGGCTTCAGCTTTTCAGCTTCTCTGGCTTCTTCAGCAGCTTTCTCTTTCGCTAGAGCTTCTTGCCGTCTGTATTGTTCAAGATGATGATATTCTGCTCTTTTGTCCAAGGCAATAATGCTGAAGTTGATCATTTCTTCTATTGTTGGCTCAGCTCTCTTTTTCTGTCCTTACTGCTGAGATTCAGTAGCTTTCTTCTCAGCTTCCTTCTCTTTGTCTTTCTCTTTATCAACTTCATCACTGAGGATCAGCTTCCTGACAACAGGCCTCTTGGTTGGTTTCCTAGCAGGAACCTTAGTTCTGGCCTTTGTGGGAGCCTTCTTCGGCTTTTTTGCTACCTCAGCCTCAGCTAGCTCTCTTGCTAACTTCTCGTCAGCTTTAATCTGAGCTTGTTTAGCTGGGCTGATGTATCTTTTCAGGGATTTGCGAGGTGTATGAACCTTTAGAATTTTCTTTCCCTTTCCAGATACTGGTGGAGGCAGAGGAGGCTCTTCTTCATATTCTAAGTCCCCCTCCAGGAATTCGGCAACTTCTTTGATATGCTTCTGAGAGTCAGAAGTGCCTGTTCCCACCTCTTTGGGTCCTGAGCCACTTGGGCCAATCTGAGCACCTACATTTCCTGTGCCTGAGACACCCTGGACCATACCCGTCTCTAACTCTTCCCCCTCAGTCAGTAGAATCAGGTAAGTGGTAGCAGATATAGCTTTGGTGCCCTGAACTTACCTTTTCCCTTTGACTATCCTTTCCCCCTTTTTGGCATCATCCAATACGCTAGGGGTGGGAAGCGAGACAACCTTGGAGTTCAGTGCTTGATAAGCAGTAGAGAGCTTATCCAAGTTTTTCTGAAGACCTTCGAACTTCTCATGTAGATCATTCCTCTGAATAATGAGATCTTCACCATACTTGCGGTGAGAGGAATCTACAAGGTCTTGGATTTCTTTCAGCTTTGCATCTATCTTCTCCTCACACTCCTTCTGAATAGTTGAGATCCCGAGTTCATGAGCCCGAGTGAGTGCGGAGATTCTGGTCAGATGGTCCGACTGTGCTGCCTTGAATGATTTAAGATGTAAGGTATGGGCAATAGTCATCGATGTCTAAATGGACGCTGAACGTCAAAATCAGCTTTCTGTGCGGATAAAGCATCATTGAGGATAGAAGAGAAATCAGGGACAGGAGCATTCTGAACTGTAGTCTTTAGTGCCCTGAGTTCCTCGCACTGAGCTATAGTAGCCTTCTTCCAGACTTTATGGACATTCCTCGCAAGGAGGCGATTCTGTGTCCCTTGTGTCCTGAGAGCCTTGGCGACTGATTTTGACTTGCGGCATTTCGTGACAGGGGCAACCTCATAGGTAGACTACAGCAAAAGCTGTCCAGGGTCTGAGTTGTGGGAGGTTCCTGCGGCAGCCGAGCCAGGAGGAAGAGAGCCGATAGGATGATCAGCTGAGGGTTGAGCTCCCTCCTCCTGTTGAGAACCCTCACCAGGCTTCTTAGGGCCAGCATCACTGGGTGGGTCCTGATCATCGAGATCAGAACCCTCGGTAGGGACGGTTGCTGAAGGATTCCTATACTCCAGCAGAGCCAGCATTGCCGCCCTAAGGTCCTCGATCGAGCATATGTCCGCAGGCTTTGAGTAGCCTATCTGCTGATGGATCTAAAGCTCGTCAGAGTTCAGTAGTTCAGAGGACTTGAATCGGATCAGACGCTCGAGAATTATCCAGTCCTAGAACCTGAACAGCATCGGAAGTCTAGCCCTGTAGGCTAAATTCACCAAGTCAGAGTGACTTGAGATTTCAGGAATTGACTTAGAGATCTCTTGGGTTGCTCTTTCCTGAAGCAAGTCGATCTCAAACCCAAAGGTCTCGACTTCAGTGCTCGTCTCCATCTCATCTACATCAATTGGAGACTCTGTCTTCTCAGCAAAGGGAAGACTGCTGATAGGGGGTACGTCCAGTGGGGACCTGGACGTAGGAGTTGTAACTTCAGGAGTAGTCCCCTGTTCTACTGAGTCCTCCTTTTCAGCTGAGGAGGTTGCCTTCTTCTCTGAAGCAGCTTTTTCTACTGAGACTTTCTTCTCAACAGAATCAAACTCATCTATCAGTCTGAAGGCGCTCCAGGCTACTACCATTGCGGTCTCATAAGCCTTCTTCTGCTTCTTCTGAGGGGTAGCACCCTTCTTAACAGTGGTTTAATCCCGCTTTTATCAGTGGACGGTCAAGATTTTATAATATTAAAAGTAATGAGTAAACATGCCGCCTAAGTCAAATCCAGTTGTAAATAGCATATAGAAGTAAGTTGATATGACATGCATTTAATGCAAAACAGAGTTCAGCATTTGTAGCATAGAATGTCGTGTATTTAATAAAACCGTTTATATTAAATGACATTCTCTAAGGCATTGAATACGATGCTGAGAAAATATCATAACAACATTAATTACTAGGTTGACTAATGAAAGAGATACGCAAACTTGTCAGCTGAACATTGTAGTCAGCTGATACCACGTGTAGGTTTCTGAATCTCTGTGTACTGAACGAGTCTAGTACTGATAGTAGGCATTCCCCCTTGTTGAATGCTTATCGCTTCTGAATCCACTTACTCACTTGAGTCAGTAGGGTCCAACAGACCTAGCTCTATTGAAAGTTCTCGGATTCTGGTTTCAGCTAGAGGTTTGATCAGTATGTCGGCCCTTTGACGATCAATATGGATTTTTTTCCATTCTGATATCCTTCTTTTCGACATGGTCGCGAATGAAGTGGTGTCTAATGTCCACATGCTTGCATCTAGTATGGAGAACAGGGTTTAGAGTGATTGCAATGGCACTGGAGCTGTCGCAAAAGATCGGCACTTCATCCTAAGTGACATCATAGTATCGTAGCTGCTGTCTCAGCCAAAGGATTTGGGCACAACAACTTCTGGCAGCCATGTATTCAGCGTCAGTAGTTGACGTTGCTACTGAATGCCGTTTCTTGGAGAACCATGAAATGAGCTTACTGCCGAGGAACTGACAAGTTCCTGATGTTGATTTTCGGTCAATCCTGCAACCTGCGTAGTCAGCATCAGAATAACCAGTTAGTTCAATATTATCATCTGCTAGATACCATAAACCCATGTCAGGTGTTCCTCTAAGATAGCGGGGAATCTTCTTTGTTGAATCCATTTGGCTCTTCTTAGGATTCGCCTGATATCAACTGCAGACACCTACAACATAAGTTATGTCATCTCTAGTAGCAGTAAGTTATAATAGAGAACCAATAATTGCAAGAAATTCGGTATGGTCTACTGATAGTCCCTCTTTGTCAAGATCTATTTTCATATTCGTGTTCATCGGGATCTTGACTGGTTTGCCGAATGTACAATCGAAGTTTTTGATGAGGTCTCGAGTGTATTTGCCTTGATTGATTAACGTTCCCTTTTCTGATTGTTTGACTTGAAATTCAAGAAAATAGTTCATCTCTCCCATCATTGACATGTCGAATTTGTCCTTCATCATGACATTCTTTGAACCGAATATAATGTTATCTACGTAGATCTGGACAAGTAAGATATTGTCGCCTAGACGAATGCTGAATAGAGTGCGATCCACCGTGCCTTTCTGAAAACCTTTCTGAAGAAGAAACTCAGACAGGGTATCGTACCAGGCCCTGGGTTCTTGCTTTAACCCGTACAGAGCATTTCTAAGTCTATACACCTAATGTAACACCCCGAAATTTCCTTATGATAAAATTAAATTTGAATAATAAATATATTTACACCTCATGCATAATATCACGAGTTTAAGTCCTATAAGTCGCGCTTAGAACCTAATTAATGGATCAAGTATTATCATGAGATTCTTTAATTTAGGCATGCATTATTTAATTAATTTAAGCATGCAACATAATTTTATTATAGATGTTTAAAATAGTGCGTAGAGTATTATTAAGTGTTATATAGTTGATCATTATCACAAATTTTGAAAAGTGATTCTTTTATTTTTAATAGAATATCAATTATAATCTATTTTGGGTTCCTTAGATGGCGTAACAAATTTAAAATAAAAATAATATATATATATATATATATATATATATATATATATATATATATATATTATGAGTTTGGATTAGTCTAGACTCAATCTTGTGCATCAAGATTAAAAATATATATATAATATATATATAGATTTGTTGAGCGAAGATGCGCAGGTTTTGTGGGTCACAATTCATTATGGTTAGTTTTAAGATAAAATATTTCTCCGGTTTTTGCATTTGCTTAAAAATCTCAACCAAAAATTTCTTATAAAGTGATCATCCAACCAGAGCATAACAAATCATAAAATCGTTTTGTCTGCTACCGTCCCTCTCTTGGTCAAAATATTAAGAATTCTTCAGGATTTCTGTCGAGGTACTTCCTTGCTTTAGATTTAATTACTTAGTTATTAAATTAATGCTAGGAATGTAAATTTTTCCTTTGATCATGTTCAAATATCTGATGGGAAATGCTTAAATCTTATTTTGTGTTCGTATGGGTGAGGCGTGCTTAAGATTGTTGTTTTGATTTGATTATGAAATTGTCTATATGCTATATTGTAAGAAATCATGTTGGATCAATGTTCTTTTCTATAAGCCGATTAGGAATACATAAGATATTGAGAGACATATTTAATCTCCAGATTATTACTTTTACTTAATAACGTAGACCTTCTTCCATTATTAATTTTAATTAATTGAAACGCTTTGGAAATTAGGAATGTAGGTATTGAAATACATGAAGTAACAAGTTACTGGATTATGCTTAAGTCATGCGCAGCATAAATAATTAGATGAGCAATACGTAAAGCCTAAATTTTTTTTTCTATATTATTGCTTTAGGGAAATCGGAAATTATATATATATATATATATATATATATATATATATATAATATGTTATTTATGGATATGTATTTATGTGATTAATAGATTATACCATGACTATAACTTTTTCTTTTTGGTTTTGCCGAGAACGGTTAGAGGGAACTTTAAAAAAAAATTTCTATTTCACTCATGATTTAAGTAATTTATATTTTTTTTATTATTTTATTTTGTGCATGTTTGGTTGATTATTATGTTAATTTAATTATATGAATTTGTTTTTGATAAGAGAAACTAGTCAGATAATCATATGGTAGCAGATTTTCAAATATTTATTATGTGCTTCTTGGTTTAATTAGTGTTTGAGTGATGCTCGCATAATACATCATGCATGAATCATTAAGTATAAGTTATTTAAATGTTTAGGACAAGCGCGCAAGGCTTAAGCACTTGATATACATCTTTCATTCACTCAAAAGGTTAAGGTGGGGTTTGTTTTTCATTATCCTTATTACACACTATACTGTTTTTCTCATGAGTTATTCAGTACAGGCAGGCCTTCGGGCAATTCATAGCAGAATGACCTTCGGGTGTATCACAACAGTATAACCTCCGGGTTAGCCTTCGGGCAATTTATAGCGTAATGACCTTCGGGTGTATCACAACAAGTATAACCTCCCGGGTTAGCCTTCGGGCAATTCATAGCGCAGATTAACCTTCGGGTTAAGCCTCCGGGCCTAGCATGTCTAATTTCTCATGTTGAATACTTTATAGTTTATAGTTTGGATAATGGTTAACCCCACTGAGTAGTCGTACTCACCCCTTAATATTTTCACATTTTCGATCATGGTCCCAAGAGATGTTTGAAGTGGCGGATGGTGATGGTCACTTACGTAAAATGAATCATGAAACTTTTACGTTATTAATTTAGTTTTATCTTGAACTATGTTCTTATTTTTATTTAAATTCCGCGAACTAATAGGTGAACATATTTTTTTTTTATTCAAGACTTCTGTTATTTTGAAATGCATTAGAACCTTATTATATTTTTTTTGTAAATCTATTTTATTTAGAAAAAAAAATGAGAAAATTAAATGTTATGCACGAGGTGACGTCCCTTAAAAGTTATGAAAATTGGGGCGTTACAGATTGGTATCAGAGCAGGTCTACTTTCCTATAGACTTATTTAATGTTATGCATGAAATTGACCATCATCACTGCCACAACATCGTGCCGGCGAGGTAAGAAAAATTTTCTAAGTTAATTTTGAAGCATGATATTTAAAGCATATTTTTCTAGCATGACATGAGCATGATTTTTATGCATGTAAACTATGTAAAATATTTAAAGTCCTCGAAGATGTTTCCTTAAGAATATGAACCTATAGGCCTTACATAGTTGAATTTTACATGAACTATAGGGAGATGCCTCTGAGAAGACAACCCAGTAACAATGCTAGTGGAGGGACAGGAAATAACCCTCAAGAGAACATTAGCAATGCACAACTGTTGGAGGCTATGAGAGGAATGTTCCCTCAACGCCAAGGAGGAGACCCACTAGTGAATGATTTTAGGTCGATGTCACCCCCTATTCTTAAGGGGAATGAAGGACCCGTTTTTGTGGAGGAGTGGATTGGTGATCTAGAGCGGATCTTCGAGCACCTAGGATGCACTGACGCCCAAAAAGTGACATGCGCGGAGTATCAGCTGGCTCAGGACGCACGACAATGGTGGAATTCTCGGCTTCGGACTATGGCACCGTGAGCAACAAAGAATATGACTTGGGATTTCTTCAAGACACAGCTCTTGAACAAGTTTTTTCCGGAATCTGTTCGGAGGGAAAAGAAGGTGGAGTTGATGACCATAAAGCAAGGGAATAGATCAATCGTAGACTACGAGCGACATTTCACTCAGCTCTCATAGTTTGCGCCTGACTTGGTAGATACCGAACAAAAGAAGATGGAGATTTTCGAGAGCGGGCTGCATGATGAAATAGGTGGCATATTAGCTGGTCATGAGATTACATCTTTTGATGTGTTGGTGCAGAAAGCCCAAGCAATCGCCAAACGCAAGAAGCTTGATGGACCGGCATCTAGACCACCTATTACTACTGGAAAGAGAAGATGGGAGGATAACAGGAATCAAGGTTCTGAAAAGAAGCAGAAGCAAGTCGTTCCTAGCAATACCGCAGCCTCAATAGAAAAACCAAAGTGCCCTACTTGTGATAAGAATCACTACGGGGAATGCTTGCGAGGAAAGTTTATCTGCTACCGTTGCCGTAAGGAGGGACATGTGGCACAGAACTGCCCTTTCAACAACACTACAGCCCCAAACAACAATGGAAAGCGGGGGAAAGCAAGAGTTTACTCCATGGTTGAAGTAGATGATGAGGATGACGAGCCACAGACGGTGTCAGGTACCATTCAGTTCTCAACTATGTTTTAGTTTTATTATATGAATCAACTGCATCCCAATTATAGTTAGTAAACTTAATTATCTCAGGAAACATTTTAGTACTTAATCAATTAGCCGTAGTTCTTTTTGATTCCGGAGCGTCGGATTCCTTTATATCGAAAAGATTTTACGATAAAGTAGCCGAAAAGTGCGAAGAAGAGAGTGCAGCATGCAAGGTCGGGTTTCCTGTTGGAAAGGCAAAGGAAACAAATCGTCGAATAAAAGGAGCAACACTGAAGATCGATGGCGAGATCTTGAAAGCAGATTTGTACATCTTGGAGATGAAGGGCTTCGACGCATATTGGGATTGGATTGGCTCGGTAAGAACGATGCGGTTATCAGATGCAAGGATCGTGAAGTCATTTTCCCAACACCAGACGGAAATCAATTCTCTTTTTACGGGAGTAGAAGAAAGAGAGGACCACATATCATAACTGCAATGAAGGCCACCAAGATGATGTGGAAGAAGGATTGTCAAGCATATTTGGTGAATATTACAAGCACAAAGACGGAGGAAATAACCGTAAACGATATCCCAGTGGTGATGGAATTTTCTGATGTGTTCCCTGAGGAACTAAGTGGTCTTCCCCCAGATAGGCAAGTGGAATTCAACATCGACGTAATGCCTGGAGCAACCCCTATCTCGAGAGCGCCATACAGAATGGCACCGATGGAGTTACAGGAACTTAAGATACAACTACAAGAGTTGTTAGACAAGGGACATATTCGTCCAAGTGTATCACCGTGGGGAGCGCCTGTGCTTTTAGTCAAGAAGAAAGATGGAACTATGCGTATGTGCATAGATTACCGGGAGCTCAACAAATTGACGATCAAGAACAAGTACCCGTTGCCAAGAATTGAAGACCTCTTTGATCAACTAAAAGGCGCGGGGATCTTCTCAAAGATTGATTTGAGGTCCGGATATCATCAGCTGAAGATTAAGGAGAGTGATGTGCCGAGGACAGCTTTTTGAACAAGATACGGTCACTATGAGTTTACGAGTGATGCCTTTTGATTGTCTAATGCACTGCGAGTTTTCATGGACTTGATGACCGTGAGTGTTTCATCAATATTTGGATCAATTCGTAATTGTCTTCATCGACGATATCTTGGTGTACTCAAAAGATCGGAGCCAACATGAAGAGCATCTCAGGATTGTGTTGGAGACTTTAAGAAATGAGAAGTTATACGCCAAGTTCAAGAAATGTGAGTTTTGGCTTAGTCAAGTAGTATTCCTTGGTCACGTAGTGACTGCACAAGGAATAGAAGTGGACCCAGCAAAAATCGAAGCGGTTAGTAACTGGAAGGCACCGAAGAATGCAAGCGAGATCCGAAGTTTCTTGGGATTAGCAGGATATTACCGGCGGTTTATTGAAGGGTTTTCAAAGATAGCAAGACCACTTACTCAACTTACCAGAAAAGGGATCAAGTTTGAGTTGAATGAAGAGTGTGAGAAGAGTTTCCAAGAATTGAAAGGGAAGTTAACTACGGCACCGGTACTCACTATTCCTGACGGAACTGAAGGGTATGTAATCTATGGTGATGCCTCAAAACAAGGACTTGGATGTGTCTTGATGCAACATGGGAAGGTCATAGCTTATGCTTCGAGACAATTGAAGACACATGAACTGAATTACCCTACACACGATCTGGAATTGGCAGCTGTGGTTCATGCTTTGAAGATTTGGAGACATTACCTATATGGAGGCAAGTGCGAGATATATTCTGATCACAAGAGTCTCAAGTATCTGTTTACACAGAAGGAACTGAACATGAGACAAAGAAGGTGGCTCGAACTAGTGAAAGATTACGACTGCACAATTCATTATCATCCAGGAAAAGCAAACGTCGTAGCTGATGCTTTGAGCAGGAAAGGGAGTTTGGCCGCCCTATATACTTCCCGAATGATTGAAGAGCTTGCAAAGATGGAAATTGAAGTCGTACCGTCGACAGAAGACACTACTACTAAGTTAGCAGCTATGAAGATCCAACCTTTGCTAAGGGACCAAATTCGGGAAGCACAAAAGAGAGATAGATTTTTGTGCAAGATAAGAGATCAAGTTCTGGAAGGGCGGAATAAAGGGTTTGAGATTGCAGCAGACGGGACGCTGATGTTTGAGAGAAGGATATGCGTACCAAAAGGGAGTGGAATGATGAGGGAGATTTTAGAGGAGGCACACAACACACCATACACTGTCCATCCTGGAGGGACAAAGATGTATCATGATTTGAAGAGACACTTTTGGTGGAGGAATATGAAGAGGACTATTGCAGAATTCATACAAAGTTGTATGACTTGCCAACAAGTAAAGGCTGAACACCAACGACCATCCGGCCTATTAAAGCCGCTTGATATACCTCAATGGAAGTGGGAGGAGATATCCATGGACTTCGTGGTAGCATTACCAAAAACCCGAAAGGGAAATCACTCAATTTGGGTAATCGTGGATAGAATCACGAAATCGGCTCATTTTCTTCCTATGAAGATGACTGGCAATATAGACCGGCTCGCACAGATCTATATAGATGAGATTGTAAGACTACATGGAGTTCCTACCGGTATTGTATGTGACCGCGACCCGAGGTTCACGTCAAAATTTTGGAATAGTCTGCAAGCTGCTATGGGTACCAAGTTGAAGTTCAGTACTGCTTACCATCCACAGACTGATGGACAGTCTGAAAGAAGTATTCAGACTTTGGAAGACATGTTGCGAGCATGTGTCATGGATTTTGGAATTAATTGGGAGAACCATTTGCCCTTAGTGGAATTTGCATATAATAATAGCTATCAAGCAAGCATAGGGATGGTACCCTTTGAAGCATTCTATGGAAGGAAGTGTAGATCACCACTGCACTGGGATGAGGTTGGTGAGAAAAGAATATTGGGACCCGAGATCGTAGAAAGAACCGTGGGAGTCATTGCAAAGATTCGAGAGAGAATCAAGATTGCTCAAGATAGACAAAAGTCCTATGCTGATTTGAAGAGGAAGGATATAGAGTTCGAAAAAGGTGACAAGGTGTTTCTCAAGTTGTCACCAATGAAAGGTGTAGTGAGGATTGGAAAGAGAGGAAAGCTTAGACCTCGATACATTGGACCGTTTGAGATACTCAAAAGAATTGGAGAAGTGTCATACGAGTTGGCACTACCGCCAAGTTTGACGTCCATTTATAATGTTTTCCATGTGGCGAACTTGAGGAAGTATGTGCATGACCCAAGTAACATAGTTAATTATGAAGGATTGGAGCTGAACAAAGATTTGTCATATGAAGAGACGCCAAATGCTATCTTAGACCGAAAGGTTATCCAACTTAGGAACAAGGAAGTGCCATTAATAAAAGTTCTTTGGAGTAGCCATGATGCGAGTGAGGCGAAATGGGAAGTACAAAAGGACATGGAGCTACGATATCCGAATTTAACGGACAAAGGTAATAAATTTTCGAGGACGAAAATTTTATAAGTAGGGGAGATTGTAACACCCCGAAATTTCCTTATGATAAAATTAAATTTGAATAATAAATATATTTACACCTCATGCATAATATCACGAGTTTAAGTCCTATAAGTCGCGCTTAGAACCTAATTAATGGATCAAGTATTATCATGAGATTCTTTAATTTAGGCATGCATTATTTAATTAATTTAAGCATGCAACATGATTTTATTATAGATGTTTAAAATAGTGCGTAGAGTATTATTAAGTGTTATATAGTTGATCATTATCACAAATTTTGAAAAGTGATTCTTTTATTTTTAATAGAATATCAATTATAATCTATTTTGGGTTCCTTAGATGGCGTAACAAATTTAAAATAAAAATAATATATATATATATATATATATATATATATTATGAGTTTGGATTAGTCTAGACTCAATCTTGTGCATCAAGATTAAAAATATATATATATAATATATATATAGATTTGTTGAGCGAAGATGCGCTTGTTTTGTGGGTCACAATTCATTATGGTTAGTTTTAAGATAAAATATTTCTCCGGTTTTTGCATATGCTTAAAAATCTCAACCAAAAATTTCTTATAAAGTGATCATCCAACCAGAGCATAACAAACCATAAAATCGTTTTGTCTGCTACCGTCCCTCTCTTGGTCAAAATATTAAGAATTCTTCAGGATTTCTGTCGAGGTACTTCCTTGCTTTAGATTTAATTACTAGTTATTAAATTAATGCTAGGAATGTAAATTTTTGCTTTGATCATGTTCAAATATCTGATGGGAAATGCTTAAATCTTATTTTGTGTTCGTATGGGTGAGACGTGCTTAAGATTGTTGTTTTGATTTGATTATGAAATTGTCTATAAGCTATATTGTAAGAAATCATGTTGGATCAATGTTCTTTTCTATAAGCCGATTAGGAATACATAAGATATTGAGAGACATATTTAATCTCCAGATTATTACTTTTACTTAATAACGTAGACCTTCTTCCATTATTAATTTTAATTAATTGAAAGGCTTTGGAAATTAGGAATGTAGGTATTGAAATACATGAAGTAACAAGTTACTGGATTATGCTTAAGTCATGCGCAGCATAAATAATTAGATGAGCAATACGTAAAGCCTAAATTTTTTTTCTATATTATTGCTTTAGGGAAATCGGAAATTATATATATATATATAAATATATATATATATATATAATATGTTATTTATGGATATGTATTTATGTGATTAATAGATTATACCATGACTATAACTTTTTCTTTTTGGTTTTGCCGAGAACGGTTAGAGGGAACTTTAAAAAAAAATTCTATTTTACTCATGATTTAAGTAATTTATATTTTTTTTATTATTTTATTTTGTGCATGTTTGGTTGATTATTATGTTAATTTAATTATATGAATTTGTTTTTGATAAGAGAAACTAGTCAGATAATCATATGGTAGCAGATTTTCAAATATTTATTATGTGCTTCTTGGTTTAATTGTTTGAGTGATGCTCGCATAATACATCATGCATGAATCATTAAGTATAAGTTATTTAAATGTTTAGGACAAGCGCGCAAGGCTTAAGCACTTGATATACATCTTTCATTCACTCAAAAGGTTAAGGTGGGGTTTGTTTTTCATTATCCTTATTATACACTATACTGTTTTTCTCATGCGTTATTTAGTACAGGCAGGCCTTCGGGCAATTCATAGCAGAATGACCTTCAGGTGTATCACAACAGTATAACCTCCGGGTTAGCCTTCGGGCAATTCATAGCAGAATGACCTTCGGGTGTATCACAACAGTATAACCTCCGGGTTAGCCTTCGGGCAATTCATAGCAGATTAACCTTCGGGTTAAGCCTCCGGGCTAGCATGTCTAATTTCTCATGTTGAATACTTTATAGTTTATAGTTTGGATAATGGTTAACCCCACTGAGTAGTCGTACTTACCCCTTAATATTTTCACATTTTCAGATCATGGTCCGGCAGATGTTTGAAGTGGCGGATGGTGATGGTCACTTACAGAAAATGAATCATGAAACTTTTACGTTATTAATTTAGTTTTATCTTGAACTATGTTCTTATTTTTATTTAAATTCCGCGAACTAATAGGTGAACATATTTTTTTTTATTCAAGACTTCTGTTATTTTGAAATGCATTAGAACCTTATTATATTTTTTTTGTAAATCTATTTTATTTAGAAAAAAAAATGAGAAAATTAAATGTTATGCACGAGGTGACGTCCCTTAAAAGTTATGAAAATTGGGGCGTTACACCTAATGTCCCTGCTGAAAACTGGGAGGCTATTCTACATAGACTTCTTCTTTCAGTACGCCGTTCTGGAATGCTGACTTCACATCCATCTGATATACTTTGAAGCGTTGCTGTGTTGCGTAGGCAAGGAATAGTCTGATGTCCTCCAATCTTGCAACTAGAGCGAATGTTTCATAGAAATCTATCCCTTCGGCTTGACAGTAGCCTTTTGCCACGAGTCTAACTTTGTTCCTTACTATAACGTTGTTTTCATCGCGATTGTTCTTGAAGACCCATTTGGTTCCGATCACGTATTGATGTCAGGGTTCGTCAACAAGCTCCCAGATGTCGTTTCGAGTGAACGGATTCAGTTCCTCTTGCATGGCATTGATCCAGTCAGTATCTTTCAGCGCATCCTCAATTAATTGAGGTTCTTCAGTAGATAAGAAGCAGGAATATAAGGCGCTTTCTGTAATGCCCCAATTTTTCTAAACTTAACTAGAGACGTTACTTCATGTTTAACGTGCATATTTCAATTCTTTCAAAATATTTCCATGGAAAAGAATCATTTCGAAATTTAGGTTTTTTTTTCATAGTCAGCGGAAGTCTTAAATAAAATGCAAAGTTCATGATAAAACTAGTTTAATGTAATAATAAGTTTCATAAATCCTTCCTCGTGTGACCATCACTACCAACACCTCTACGCATCGGCCGAGTCATTTTCCTTAAAAATGTTATAATGATAGGGAGGAGTACGACTACTCAGTGGGAGATGTACACATTTATCAAAATTATTTATCACACCGATAAGACATGGAAAATTAGATCATGGAAAGAAATACTCGGTCACACAGACCACTTGCACTTGTACGGCTCGTACTACTATGAGCCCAGGGTCAGGAGAAGCGCTAAGACTCAGAAGAAGAAAGCGCCCGAACCCAAAATCATCGCGAGAAAGTCGGTATCTCCAAGTCCTGGGGAGAAGAAAGGCGACAAGGTTCGAAGAAGAAGTCTCGAGACTTCTAAGGTCCCGAGACAGATCCGGGTTCCGAAATCACCCACTAACCAAGAAGGACCCAATCGAACCAAAGGGTACCTAAAAATGCCTCTGTTTTGCGGGTGCATAAGGACCCTTGGATAGTGGACGGCCGTGCTCGAGACACATGACTTACCGAAGTGCCTGCGACCAACTACGTACAAGAAGATGGTCCCGAGTGAATTCGGTGACAACTCCAAAGGCTATACAAGGGGATACGGAACGCCGACAATTGGGACCGCCACGGTTCCAAGAGTAACATATGTTGAAGGACTTCAACATAATCTCCTTTTAGTCGATCAATTCCGTGATAATCTTAATAGAGTAATCTTTGTGCCGGTTTCGTGATATTGTTGACAAATCTACGGGGAAAACAAGTGTTATCGGGTTCGCGGAGGAAAAACATCTATTTTGCGGAGCGGAAAACCGCAGAACCCGAGGCTTGCTTACTAGCACGCGACAAAATCCGGTGACAAGTCGGGATGGCTATGGCACAAGAGACTCGGCCACTCGAACTTCAAGACCATGAACAAGCTAGCCAAGAACTCCAAAGTCGGAGGACCGCCCAACGAATCGTTCGTTAAAGACGAAATTGTGAAGCATGTCCGAAGGGAAAGCAAACAAAGAGTAGCAATCCACCTATTCCGTCACCTTCCACCGATGGAATCCTTCACCTATCGCACATGGACCTATTCGGGCCGGTCTCTCCGATGACTATAAGAGGCAAGAAGTATGCCCTCGTCGTTATTGACGACTACTCGAGATATACTTGGGTCATCTTCATCGCCAATAAATCGATGTTCAAACCGAGGGTTGCCCAATCTGTGAAGAAACTCGGTGTGGAAAAGGACATCAAGATTCTAAGAATTCGCTCGGACGGAGGAACGAGTTTCTAAACTCGGTAGTTAAGACATACTTGCGATAAAGAGGGAATTAAGCACGAAACATCAGCTGCACGCACCCCTCGGCGAAACGGACTTGCTTGAACGAAAGAACGAGAACACTCAAAGAAGCAGGCAAGAACGCTCTTCGCAGTCTCGGACTACCCTCGAAGTTACGGGCCGATGCTACGACACCGCCCTTGCTATACTCGAATCGCTCACTACTCACTCAAGAACACATGAAGACACCATATGAATTATGGAAAGGGAGAATTCCTTCTATTTCTCATTTTCATATTTTCTACCGTCCTTGCTTTATCCACAATAATGGGAAAGATCAGTGAAGGTCTTTGATAGCAAATCCGAACAAGGAGTTTTCTTAGGTTACTCTCGAGTCGATAAATCCTTCGAGTCTTTAACTATCGGACTCTTTGTGTGGAGGAAAGCCCTCATGTTGTTTTTGATGAATTTGTTGCCGAGAACGAGGAAAGAAACAGAGTCAAATGCGATGATGTCGGCGAAGAAGCTACGGGATCTCGGACTTGCCGATAAAGTTGAAAAGATCCGAGCATTGTTGGGATGATGAGTCGAGCGATGAAGAAACTCGAGACTCAACCAACGATCGATGTAGCTGACCTAGTTGATTCTATCGAACGTAATCAACAACGAGTAACATCGGTCGATGAGGAAGCCCCGGTGGTAGCGAGACCTCTACCGAGAATATAAACTCGTGGGGGAACGATTAATGTTCCCGAGCTAAATGCCCCCGAACACGGAAACTCGGTAGATCCTAACCTTCTTACCGAATTGCTACAAATCGCGAAACGATTACTACTAAAATGCCTAACACTCCTACGATCGTGCGAAGTAGTATCGAAGAAGAAGCCCGACTCGGGCATTCGTGGCTCGATGCTCATTCTTCGATCTTATCATTGGAGATCCATCAGCAACTATAAGGACGAGATCAAGATTAAGTCAAGGAGAAAGCTCACTTTACTCTTGTTTTCTCGTCTACGAAGAACCTCGGTCGATAGAGGACGCACTTAAAGATGCTTGGCCGGGTCATTGCTATGCAAGAAGAGCCGAACCGGTTAAATCGAAATGAAGTATGGGAGCTTGTTGACGGACCTAGACATCGGCACGTGATTGGTACTAAGTGGGTCTTCAAAAACAAGCGAGATGAAAACAACGTCATTGTCGAAATAAAGCAAGACTAGTTGCAAAGGGATACGGTCGGGCGAAGGAATTGACTTTGATGAAACGTTCGCTCCGGTCGCTAGATTGGAAGCCATTCGTCTATTCCTAGCTTATGCAACACATCAAGGCTTCAAAGTCTATCGAGATGGATGTAAAGTCGGCTTTTACGAACGGTGTACCGAAGGAAGAAGTCTACGTGGAACAACCGCCCGGCTTTCGGCGGGAACATCGGGTGTACGAGACTTAGGAAAGCTCAGTATGGGTTAAAACAAGCACCCGTGGCTTGGTATGATACCCTATCGGACTTTCTACTTCGAAAAGGTTTTCGAAAGGGGACGTAGATCACACCCTATTCAACATAAAGTCGGGAGATGACATCCTACCGGTGCAAATCTACGTGGACGACATCATTTTCGGTTGCAGAAATGAGACCATATGCCGGCAGCTTCGAGAAGATGATGAAAGAGAAATTCGAGATGTCCATGATGGGAGAGATGAATTATTTCCTTAGATTTCAAGTGAAGCAATCACCTGAAGGAATCTTCATCAATCAAGCCAAATACACTCGAGACCTTCTCAAAAGATTCGGCTGCGACTCCAAAGCAAGCCGGTACCAAAATCCCCATGAACACGAACTTTAAAATCGATCTAGACAAAGAGGGAGCTTCTGTTAACTCTATTGACTATAGAGCTATTATAGGCTCTTTAATTTATTTAACAGCTAGCCGTCCTGACATAACTTATGCTGTAGGTGTATACGCAAGATTCCAAGCGAGATCCCAAGCGAAGTCATTTAGACTCGGCGAAGAAGATTCTCGCGCTATTTAAGAGGAACACCCGATCTTTGGGTTATGGTATCCTGCCGATGATAACTTAATGCCGACAGAGTTATTCCGATGCCGATTATGCAGGATGCGGGATAGATCGAAAGTCAACTTCCGGAACTTGTCGGTTCTAGGCGGCAAGGCGATTTCTTGGTTTTCAAAGAAGCAAAGATTCGGTAGCAACGTCCACTACTGAAGCTGAGTACATGGCTGCAGGAAGTTGTTGTGCCCAAATCCTTTGGCTTCGACAACAACTTAGAGATTATGGTATAACTCAGGATGAAGTGCCCATCTACTGCGACTCCACAAGTGCAATTGCCATAACTCAGAACCCAGTTCTACATACCAGATGCAAGCACGTAGATATCCGACACCACTTCATCAGAGACCATGTCGAGAAGAAGGATATCAGGATGGAGAAGATCCATACTGACAAGCAAAGGGCACATATACTGACCAAACCACTAGCTGAGAACAGGTTCAGAGAACTATCAGCTGAGCTAGGTCTACTGGATCCTACTGAGATGCGTCAATAGATGCCGACTACTAAGAACATCATTGTCCAACAATTGGTAACAATTGGTATCAGCATAAGGAATCAGTACGACATGTCAGATAACTAAGTACAGTGACTCAGTTGGGAAAGTCACACTGTACACAACAAGGGGGAACATAGTCATCAGCACGACAACCATTCTCCTTATACATAACGGTAACCAGCTGATAAGTTCAGCTGAAGAGGTTTGCGTAATTTTGTGTACTTATTTTTTTGAAGCATGCTCGCATTTATTGCATCAGTCGCTCACACTCAGTAGTTAATGTGCATTCATTTCCCGCCATTAATAGTTTAAGGAGAGGTCAGTAGGAAACCTTAACCTGGGTAATTAATGCTGTCTGTCGCGCATTTAATGCATGTCTTCTCACTTACCATTTAATGCTCTGGTCCTCGCGTTTCAGCTTCTTAATTCTGGAATCTCCCTTATCGGATATAAGGAGAGGGAGATCAACGCTTATGTGCAAAAGTTCTGTGGACGCAGTGATCTGACGTTCAAGACAGCTCTCCCGAGGAATCTCTTGCTACCTTAGTACAGAGGTTTAGCGTATGTGGTCTCGCACATACTGACAAGCTCAGCTGGATCGTACGATCAACTGTCCAAGCCAAGGATTCAGCTGATGATGGCTATAGATGATGGAGTAGAAGTGAACTGGGCTGACTATTATACAACTCAGATGAAAGCGCAAGCCCAGAAGTTCACTACGCTACCCACTGGCGAGAGGAGGTTGGCCAGCGTGGGTAAGATTCTATTCGGGACCAAGATGTCAGTCCTAATAGAGAGTGTTGTACAGAGGAATTCAGCTTTTGAAGACTCAAAGTTGTACAACACTAAGCTGATAAAGTTTCAGACTAAAGAAGCGACGGAGAATTCGATTGGCAAAGGGCCACCTGAGCAGAAGAGAGCTGCTCCTGTCTTGCCATCTCCCGCTGACATGCCCAAGAGGAGGAGGCTTAATAGGCCACGACCACCGAGGTCAATATGGCTCAGCCGATAACCATCTTAGCACGGGCTCCTCCTCCACAACAAGATGAGCATATCTTAGACTCCGACACGTGGGATTGAAGGAGCAACCCTCAAGGAGAAAGCTCAAGTCATCAGGCTCCGATGACACACGGTCGGACGTTAGGGAACCGACCGAGGAGAATGCGACCGAGTGGACAGCTATTTACACCACTCGTCTCCGTGCCGCAGCCTGAAGTACACGATCATATTCCCGAGATCGCCGGGCACTCGAGACTTAGTCGACATAGCCATCGTGGCTAGGGTTCAAATGCTTCTAAGATTTCGAGTTGGGATATTCTAGAAGACATAATCAAAACCCACTCGGTTCTCTACCCGCACGATGAGGAGCGAAGCTACAAGAAGTAATAGGGTACGGAGAACCAACCGACTTAGCTACTCTTGAAGATCTCGGAGCCGCAATGCTTTACCTTCTAGCTTGCGAGAGTCGGTCCCCCGGTAACACTCCTCCACCCCCATCTCCTCCCGTTGATGATAAGAAAGATGATGATGATAACAATCGAGAGGAAGGATCGGACACCCAAGGATACGAGTTGGGAGGCTCACTGAGCGTTCAACTCCCCGTGAGAAGAGAAATTCACCACATCCCGATACATCGGGTGATGCTCAAGGTGCTCCGGAGTACAGGTAGGGAGCTGCTCCTCACATTTTCTCGAGCGAGAGGCTCGGAACCGGCTCGTACCGATACAACCTATCGGTTACTGTGTCCTCAAAGTCCGTAAATAAAGCCATTCGACGCCAAGGAGAGAAAAACGACTTTTTGGCTAAGGACGTCCATCCGAAGTGGACAAAGTATACCAAGGCTCGGACACGTAGCTTAGACGGAATAGCTGCTGACATCTCAAAGACTCCAAGTACCAACTCCTCAACCCAACTTTCAGGAGATTATTGAGGCAGCCTTATGGTGATCGCTGTATTGCACCAAATAATCCTGCAAAAATAGAGAATTATATCAGTATAGTTTACAGGGTATCGAACACAGGGAACAGAGGACTAGGTATATTGTTTTCCTACTTATCTTGGGTTTGGTTAGCAACCACGCAAATTTTAAGTATTTATCTAAACTAAGAAATTATAAAAACTGAATTAAATATAAAAACTGCAAACTGAAATAAAACTGTCTTAACTAGGCAGATAAGAGATGGGTCCAGCAGAATATTCACACACACGTAATTCCAATCATCGGCACATAAAATGAATTAATCTCATGAATCAACTAGTTATAGATTACCGTAACTTAAACTGCGTAATCCTTACTCCCACTTACTTAGTCGGTAACCGCCATGTTGGGCATCGAAACAATTACTTCCCTAATTTAGCTACAACCTATGTTGTTGGGCAATCAATAGATTTAATAGTTAAACAGCTTTATCGATCTAAGGGAGCCTAGTATAGGAGCCTACTCGTATGTTGGACATCTAATAGTCTCCTACCGGTTTAATCCAACCATTCTTTCGAATAATTTCGCTACATACCTAGCCTTGTTCCACGAGAAACGATGGAAGTACTAAGTTAGCTACAGACTAAATAACCTAGGGTGATCAAGCCTAAATTACTAGCCAGATTAAATAATTCAGAATTAACCCGAAACCCTTTGATTAATTATAAGAACCTAAACCTCATGTACTATTCACGTGTGCGTTTACATCTTGCCGGACCACTAAAAGTTTAGCTACTCATACTACTGTCCTGACTGCACAGATAAGACACCCTGCAAATCAGAACATGCACCGTTTGTAACTCTAACCCTAGCATGCACGTAAACGAAATTAAACTAAAGATAACGAACTATAAACTGAAAACAGATAATAACAGAATCTTAAACTAACATAAACTAATTTAAAAACGAAAATTGAAACTAGATTAAAGGTACCAAAGTATTCAGGTTTTCGAAACGGAAATAAACAAGAACCGAAAATTAAACAAGAACGAAACTAAGCTAATATCCGAAACTGAAATACGAAATATAAAGTGTTTGTTTCTTCAACATTAAACTACTGATTTCATGAAGTAAACGGAATGGATGGTGGTGTTCTTCTCGGCGGTCAGTGATTGGCTTCGGCAGTGCGGCGATGGTTCGGCGGCTTCGACGGTTCGGCGGCAAGTGATCGGATCGAAAGGATGAGTCTCCAAGGGTGGAAAGGTATGCACGGCGCTGTATTCGTGTGTAAAAGCCCTAATTTTTGTGCTTCAATCCTCCTTTTATAATACCCTAGATCATATCTAGGGTTTCTTCTTGGATAAGGAAAGGATTTTGATAGATATGGAAATATCTAATCCTTCCTTATCTTCTTCTTTCCTTCCTCTCTCTTTCCTTTCTTGATCCTTTTCTTTCCTTCTTTCTTCCTTCGACCAAAACCGCTCAAAATATCCTCATTCCAGCTGTAATTTGCGTCACCACCTCATCTCCTGGTGTCGTGCCAAATCAGCTCATTTTCTGCATAACTGCCAACAAATACGTCTCACCTGCACAGTTAAGAGACCTTTTCGGACAGAAATAATTAGGTACGAAATCGACTCATCAAATCTCCTTACACTTGAGCTATACTCGCCCTCGAGTATAAGAAGAGCAAAAGATAAGTACCTAATTATTTTTGGTCTTCCCCAAGACCCAAGACTCAAAATAAAAGACTCAAGACTCGAACAAGAACAAACAAGACTCGACACGAAAAAAAGAAAATGACGACGGACTCTCACAACAAAGACAAGAAGCCATACCAATCAATTCGAAATTCTCTGCACCAATTCACTAGCCAAGCAATGTCAAACCATGCAATCATAATCTCATCCAACAAGCAAACGATGCAAATTTGAAACTAAGCACATATATTTCAACTTGGTCAAAATCTAAACAATGCGGATCTCCTCATGTTTCACTCTACACTCAACTAATCTAGGTCCGGTTCAAGCCACTCAAAGAAAATAATCCACGCAATCACGATAAGAGATCATCACAATAGCAATATCAAGGAGGTCTTTCTCATTCGGTTGTAATGGGGCTTAGGACTTAGACAATTTGATGTTGGTAAGGGCCCTAGGGGTACTAAGCTCCATTAAAATTCAGATTAAGTGTTATGCATATAAAACTCTCTCACCTGTGCAGTCAAGTTAGCAAAACTCCCACCACTTAGAAAATTTACATCCATGCTACAAAATCAATACTATTCACCCACTTATTTATTCTTTCTTCTCTTCCACGTATTCTTATTCAGAGTTTTTTTTTTTTTTTTTTTTTTTAATTTTTTATAAACTTCGTGGCATAAACTCTCTTTCAGCAAACTGGGCACAAACTGTTTCAATTGTACAGACAGAACACTTTCAATTCTTCTTATATTGAGCAGTTTTTATACTTAGACTTTTATCCCATCTGATTCTTTCGCAGCATGTCTATACTGGGCAGGTAGAAGATGTATGTAATTCACTTCAGATTTTAACTATCTCGCACAAAAGAGTTCGTAAAACATGCAATAACACGGGTTAAGAGAAAGTTTAAAATGGCCTTGGCTAAGATTTTACTAACTTAAATCAAAGAAATTCGGTCAAGGCTCAAATTGGTTCACTAAGGGATAATTTCGGGTAGGAAATATTTTGTCGCGGCCGTGTGGCTTAAAAATCCCTAGTGCCTCCTATCATTTATCACAAGTGATTCAAACATATTGCGACTTTGTGGATAAACACTCTCAAAAGAATAGTAGGAAGTGTCCTACTTTAAGGCTCAAATCTAATTTAAGTGAGTGGTTATAATATTTCGATCCAACAAGGTTTATTTTTCGTCATCCCAAGTTACATACACATACGTGCCTAGATCTACTCTTCACAAAGTTCACAAGCTAGCATATTGAAAATAAAAGCATAAATAAGACAAGCTTGATCATAGAAAACGGCACTTCGAAAATCAAAAATTTTGGCATGCTTCGACACAAAATACCCCCCTCCTTACACTTAAACCTTGCTCGCCCTCGAGCAAGAGAGAAAAGACAAAACAAGGAAGAAGGCATGACAAAATAAAGACACAAACACCCTCCTTACACGTGATCCCTACCAAGTGTAAGAACATGAAAAACACATAAAAACAGACTCAAAAATACAAAACAAAAAAAAACACAAAAATGAAAATAAAATGGGGGAAGACAAGTCACCGGTCGCCTCGCCTGGGCAGGCGAGGCATTCTGTTCATAACTGTGCGGCGAAGACGGTCTACTCGGCGGCCAAGGGAATCCGAGATCCGTCCTTAGCGTCTCGCACCGTATCCGTCTCCGAAGTAAAGGCACTCGAGACACGAGGTCCCGGTGGATAAAACTGGATCTCCCTGTTAGGCGGTTGGTACGTAAGGCGAGTGTGCCTCAACAAAGACCAATCAAACAAAGATGGTGGATCTACCCTAGTCAAATAACCGGCATCTTGGACGATAAAGTTACGTTCAATGAACGTGGCAAGAAGATGGCATAGAGTCATGTGACGCACGGTATGACTAGCAATGATAAACATATTATGAGCAATCCACCAACCTAAGTTAACGAGTCTCCTATTAACCATGCACCAAAGAAAATACAACTCCTTTGCACTCACCTTTTCAAAAGATGTACTCTTTCCAGTCAAATTGTGGGCTAAGTATTGATGACACATGCGAAGGGCGGGATCCTCTATAAAACTAACATGTGAACCGGAGGTAACAAACTCATCCGGGTCGCTTGGGGCGAGAAGCCTCCACGCGGCCCGTGAACCTATATAGCTCGGATCCTTGCTTGGTATACTATGACAACCCATCTCAAAATGACCTAAGTAATAATCATCGAAAGTGCAAATACCTAATCTAGCATTCCACTCAGCAACACTCATATGATAAGTTCCACCAAACAATCTAAACTCAATACACGGAGTAACCAAATCTTTATCACCCTCAAAATGAAAAGTATTAAAGAACTCACTTGCAACCTCTTTATAGCACGGATAATGATGCGACTCAAGCAACCATGACCAACCAATATTTGGAAAATATTGAAAGAAAGGTGCGATGATACCTGCCGTGCGAAGGAACGTACGGTCAAGGAGTCGGCCACTTCGGAAATCTTTGCCCTCGCGCTCTAGGAGACGCAAATTCATGTACTCGATCTCAAATTGAGAGAGTGCATGGACGGCTGCCGGTGAGTCAATATGGATAACCACTCGGTTTCCATACTCCGCCTCTCGTGAAAGGGCTGAAGAGGATTCGGAATCGGCAAGAGACAAATAATTCATGTTGAAATCGTCTTCGAAGTTGCCATCATGATCATCGGACTTGTAGTCCAAGTCTTCTTCCTCTTGGCTTGGCAACTCCGCACGCAAGCTCTCGCTCCAATTAACTCCCTCATAGTAGTTGAGTGGTGGTGGTGGATGTTGAAATTTGAGGAATCGTATAGAGTTTGTGGTGATTGGAGAGGCGGATTTGACAAAGAAGCACCATCCGCGCGACTTGCTTTCGGTTTCCGGACTCGCGAGCGACGTGGTGGAGACGGAGGAGGCGTCGGCTCAGGCGTTGGCTGGGGTGTTGGTTGTGGCGTCGGCTCGGGAGTCGGTTCAGGAGTAGGTTCACGCGGCGGTTTTGCGAGGTAGCCGCACCGGTATGCCTTCGTAACCGTCGGCGAGGCGGTTTTGGCGGCGAAGTGGACTCCGTTGCATATTGTGCTCCGGCATCAACCTCCATGTCTTGCGGAGCCATTTTGACATAAGCGAACTCCTCCGGTGGTTGTGGTTCGTTCTCAAGTTGAGGAACGACCGGAGTTGGTATAGGATCCCGGTGGGCAGCGGCGGCATCGCGGCGTCTTTGAGTCTCGGGATCAGACTGGACGGCAGCCAACCAGCGGGCAGCAATGGACAAGCCGGACTTCTTCTTCTTTGGAGGCATGGCGGTTATCTCTCAACTGTGCAGGGAGGAGGAGTCTTGGAGAAGAAGGTAGTTGTAGAGAGAGAAGTAGTGGGCGGCGGATTTTTGGGAGGGAAGGGATTTGAATAGTAACAAGTGGTAGGGTTCGGTCCCTTTCCCTCCTTTTGTACATATGAATTTTGCAATCGGGTCCTCTCAGTTATACAGTTAAGAGATTCGGTCCCTCTCTTATTGCAATTCGGCCCCCATCTTTTTCTCCACATCAATTGGCTCCAAATGTTTGGCTTTTATGCAATTGAGTCCCCAAAATTCGTTCCCTCACTACAATTGGGTCCCTTGGTATTTTTGAAAATTGCAATGTAGACCTCTAAGTCTTCTTTTCTTCATCTTTGCTCTTCCAACTCCTTTCCTTGCACTTTTATCCCCAATTCCTTCCTTAGCAAAATTTACGAAAAAAAAAAAGAAACAACACCAAGCATAAAATCAAACTAAAAATACGAAAAATAAATCAAAGAAAATCGGAAAATATAACCGGTGGCCTCCCGGAAGCGCCTTTCTTTAGAGTCTTCGGCTAGACCTCCTCTTCAAAAAGTCAAAGATACGAGGGAATGGACAAGCTCTGCTCATCCACAGCTTCTATCATTGCGGCAGCATGATAAATTTTCAAACGATGACCGTTGACAGTAAAAGTTTCGTTTGAATTCAGTTTCTGTATCACAACTACTCCGTCTGGCCAGACCGAACACACCCGAAATGGACCGATCCACCTTGAGCGGAGCTTTCCGGGCATGATGCGTAGGCGCGATTGGTAAAGTAATACGAGTTGGCCCACTTCAAAAGTCTTCAGCCGGATTGTTTTATCATGCCATGCCTTCGTGCGATCTTTATACCTCATAGCAAGACATCATAGGACTCTAACCTTGATTTCTTCAAGCTCTTGAAGCCGATATTTGCGCTCCTTAGCACTCTCGGTCAGATCCATATTGATTTTCCGTACCGCCCACCGAGGCTTTGTGTTCCAACCGCACGAGCAAGTGACATAATTTACCGAAAATCAATCTATAAGGAGACATACCGAGGGGTTTTATAGGCTGTTCGATAAGCCCATAAGGCGTCGTCCAGCCTCATACTCCAATCTTTCCTTGAAGGATTGACCGTTTTCTTCAAGATAGACTTCACTTCTCGATTTGAAACTTCACTTGCCCATTCGTGCGTGGATGGTAAGCGGTAGAAACTCGATGGGCTACTCCATATTTCTTCATCAACGACTCTATGGTACGATTGCAGAAATGTGTTCCTCGATCACTTATGATGGCTTTTGGTACTCCATATCTGCAAAAGATGTTAGTTCGAAGAAATCCTGCAACCACTTTAGAGTCATTAGTTTTTGTAGCTTTTGCCTCAACCCATTTAGAAACATAATCAACGGCAAGTAAAATGTACACGTTACCCCTTGAACTAGGAAACGGACCCATGAAGTCCATACCCCATACATCAAATATCTCACAAAATCTCAAAGGTTTTTGGGGCATTTCATCCTTCATAGATATATTCCCGGTCATTTGACAACGTGCACAGAACTTACAGTACTTATAGGCGTCAAGGTGTAGGCTCGGCCAAAAGAAACCCGCATCCAACACTTTCCTTGCGGTTCGTTTTGGTCCGAAGTGTCCTCCATAAGCGGATGAATGACAATGGTGAAGGATGTTGCCTTGCTCTTCTTCTGGAATGCATCTTCGGATAACCTGCTCAACCCCCATTTTCCAAAGGATTGGAGAGTCCCAAAAGTACTGCTTACACTCGCTCTTCAATTTTGCCTTTTGGGCATGAGTGAACTTCGGGTGGAAGGCTGCTCGAGAAGTCAAGAAATTCACAATATTAGCAAACCAAGGTAATGTAGAAGTGTTACCTACGGTTTTCGAACAATTCTCGCTTGAACTGTCTTGATTGGGCGGTCGAGACACTTCTCGGACTCCAAGCGTAAAACACTTGTCTTTGGCGTAAGCTTGGCAAGTGGACACCATCTCGCGAATAGCATATAAATGCTCTTCGGGAAAAATCTCCTTAATCGGCACTCCATCGTCTTTTTGAATCAATCGGCTCAAGTGATGCGCCACATAGTTTTCAGCTCCTTTCTTGTCCTTAACTTCCCAATCAAATTCTTGTAAGCGAAGAATCCATCGGATGAGTCTCGGCTTTGTTTCTTTCTTTGCAAGGAGATGTTTGACGGCAAGCATGATCGGTATACACTATGATTTTTGACCCAAGTAAATAAGAACGAAACTTGTCGAAAGCAAAGACGATAGCTAACGGCTCCTCCGTGGTGGAATAATTGCTTTGGGCCTTGGATTTAATATCTTGGATGCATAATATATCACGTGACTCTCCTTTCCATCTTTACGTCCCAAAGACGCCCCGACCGCAAAGTCGAAGCATCACACATAATCTCGAATGGCTTATTCCGGTTCGGGGCTTGCATCACATGGGCATTGTAAGCTTGCCCTTAAGGATAGTGAAGGCCTCCTCACACTTAGTATCGAATTCGAACTCGACATCCTTGTGAAGTAGGTTTGTTAGTGGTTGAGCGACTTTTGCGAAATCCTTTATGAAACGCCCGATAGAAGCCGGCGTGTCCTAAGAAACCACGAACTTCCTTCGTATTTGTCGGATATGGCAATTTTGTGATGGCCTCCACTTTTGCCTTGTCGACTTCTATTCCTCTTTTAGAAACGACCTGACCGAGTACTATTCCTTCGGTCACCATAAAATGGCATTTCTCGTAATTCAATACCAAATTCTTCTCAACACAACGAGCTAGGACTTTGTCGAGGTTCTTCAAGCACGAAGTGTAAGAGTCACCATAAACGGTGAAGTCATCCATGAAGACCTCTATGCACATCTCGATGAGGTCTGAGAATATGCTCATCATGCATCGTTGAAAGGTGCACCGGCGCATTGCATAATCCTAACGGCATTCTTCGGTAAGCAAACGTTCCATATGGGCATGTGAACGTCGTCTTATCTTGATCTTCTTCTCGCACTTGGATTTGGAAATAGCCACTGTATCCATCCAAGAAGCTAAAATAAGCTTGCCCTGCAAGTCTCTCAAGCATCTGGTCGATAAATGGAAGCGAGAAATGGTCTTTACGCGTCGCGGCATTGAGCTTCCTATAATCGATACACATGCGCCATCCCGTCACTAAGCGTACCGGAACCAACTCGTTCTTCTCATTCTCAACAACTTGGAATCCGGACTTCTTGGGCGCAACGTGTACAGGACTTACCCACTTGCTATCCGATATGGGATAGATAATACCCATGGATAAGAGCTTTAATACTTCCTTCAACACGACCTCTCTCATGTTCGGATTGAGTTTTCTTTGATGGTCTCGGAAAGGTTTGCTATCCGGCTCCATGAGGATGGAGTGTTCACATATGTCGGGACTAATGCCAATAATGTCGGCTGGAGTCCAACCTATGGCCTTCTTGTGCTTCTTCAGAATTTCCAACAACGCCTTCTCTTGATCTTCATCAAGCTCTTTATTAATGATGACGGGCAGCGTCTCATTCTCTCCGAGATAGGCATATTTCAGATTTGTTGGAGGTGGTTTAAGCTCCAGTTTTGGTGCCTTGATGATTGACGGCGGCAGCTTTTCAGAAGCGTCCTGTATGGGCAGTTGAGACATACTGCCATCAGTTTGTAGTTCTGGAGTTTCGTACAAAGCTGAGATGCTCTCTCTGATTTCTTCGTCTCTCATACCTTCGAGGTCTGCTTCGGTCAGTCCTTGAGTCAAGGTAACTTCCATTTTGTCCTGCACCACATACGTCTCAAGATATTCTTGGACAATTTCATCAATGGAGTCAGTAGAAAAAGCATTCTCATTTTCATGATCGTAGGGTTTCTTAAGTGCTTCAGATATTTTATGAACATAAGTTTCATTATGATATGCCACACTTATTGAACCTTCATCCACATTAATTATTGCCTTTACAGTCTTTAAAAACGGTCTACCTAATAACACTCCTGCAGTTCCTTCAACTTGCTTATCGTTTGTATCAATCACATAAAAATCAGCAGGATAGACAAAGTTGTTGATTCTGACCAAAATGTTTTCAAGTAAACCAATTGGAGCAATGCATGACCTATCCGCTAATTGAATAATCACCTTAGTGGATATTAACTCAGCTCCTACCAATTGATTATATACAAATAAAGGCATAACATTTATAGATGCTCCTAGATCACACATGGCTTGTTTAATCATGACATCACCCATTAGACAGGGCAGTGTGAACATACCTGGGTCGGCATATTTAGCCGGAAGCATCTTCTGTATAATTGTTGATACTGTGTGATCGAACAAAACCTTACCAGACTTGGGAACTTTTCCAGCTATGAAGTCCTTCACAAATTTCCCGAACTTGGGAATCTTTACGGCTTCAAGGAAAGGGATATTTATTTCCAACTTCTCGAACAACTTCATGTAATCCATGCTTTCCTTGTTTGGAGTTCTCTTCCTTTCTAAAGCTTCGGGGAAAGGTGGCGGAATCAGATTTTCATGCTCTGACTGGCCAGTTTGGACGTGCTCCTCATCTCTTTCTTGTTCTGGATCTTGAAGCATATTGTTCCTTTGAACTTTCGATGGTAGAGGCCGTTCGGAGGCCTTCTTATTCTCTCGCCGACTTCTCTGGGTGTCTTACCTGTACAGTCGGGCCAGGTAATTCTTTCCCTCCACGCAGCGTAATCTGATTGCAGTTGTGGGCATTAGGATTCTGCTGAGTTTGAGCTGGAAGCTGTCCTTGGGAAGTCTTTATTTCTTGTATTGCAGAACTTAGCTTATTCATCTGCTTAGCCAAATTCTCCATCGTAGCTTGCTGATCCTTCTTGGTCTGATTAATTTCCCGCTGCATTTGTTGTTGAAATGCGGTGGTATCTTTCTGCGAAGAAACCATCTCGGCCAAGAGTTTTTCTAAAGGGCTCTGCTTGTTCCGAGCAAGGGTTGGACATTCCGCTGCTTTGGCCCCGGGTAGGTGGGCGTTCGTCGCTGAAATTGCCTCTGGTGCGGGGGTCTATACGTCTGCTGATAGTTGTTCTGATTAGGAGGATTGTATGGCTGCTGATAGCCATGTTGCTGCTGATATGGTTGCTGAAATTGGGTTTGAGGCGGATTCCTAGGCTGATAATGCTCCTCCGGTTGCTTCCAACGGAGATTCGGATGAACCGCTTGTTGTCCGCTCCAATTTCCTGCAGCGTTTACTTCTTCTCCCGGACATTGCAGCGACGTATGTCCTTTTTCTCCGCATGCTCCACATGCATGATCGGCATTTGATCGACTTGGAGTAGGAGTGCTCTGCTTGAGTAACAAGTCGAGCTTATCTTGTAACAAGCTGAATTTTGCCTCCACTTTATTATCAATTTCATCCATGTAATCGGAATGAGACCAATTTACAGCTCTCCTTGTTGGTCTCGGCCCTTTATATTGCGAGGTAGACTCCGCAAGCCCTTCAATTATGTTCCTTGCATCTTCGTAAAGGCTTGTGTGGAAATTTCCTCTTAGATCGTTATCAACCATGGCCTTTGCTTCGTCTGTCATCCCTTGATAGAAAATCTGTAGAAGCTCCACATCCGAATAGCCATGGTTCGGACAACTATCAACAAGTCGTCCGAATCTCTCCCAGTATGCACCGAAAGTTTCATCCATTTCTTGAGCGATCCCGGAAATCTGCTTCTTAAGTGCATTTGTCTTCGATTGCGGGAAATACTTCTTCAAGAAAACGGTTCGCATCTGGGCCCATGTTGTAATTGTATTTGGCTTTAGACTTGAGAACCATGCTTGTGCTCCATCTTGCAGTGTGAATAGAAAAGCTTTGAGCTTGAACGCATCCAGATTGCCCTGCCTGTGCAGATTGCAGACTTAGTTGAACGAGGCAAAAAAGAAATTGGGATTCTCGTTCGTTCTTCCATAGAACTTCGGCATTGCAGCTACCATATTCAACTTGACATCGATTTGCTCAGTAGTTGTGATTTGAATTGGACCAGGAAGGTCCGCTCCCATGTCAAGTGATCCGGTATTCATCCTCAAGGGTTGAGGATTGTGCACTTCATCCTCCATCTCTTCGATTCTTGATTCTGGAGCTGGTTCTTGGAGTATTATGAAGTGTTTTGTCGAACCTACAGCTTCTGGTTCGGAGTCGCTGGTCCGATCACCGGCGTACGTTGCGTCTTCGGCCCGGGCGGTTAAGATGTGTTCTGCCTCGGACAGAATCTGTTGCTTTTGCAGCTTTGTCCTCTTCCTAATCCTCTTTGCTGTTTTCTCGACCTCTGGATCAAATATGAGGTTAGGTTTGGAAGACCTGCTCATGCAACGCTAAAAAGATCAAAAGATTAGTAGAAAATAGTAAAACTAGAAAACACCGTTCCCCGGCAACGGCGCCAATTTGGTGATCGCTGTATTGCACCAAATAATCCTGCAAAAATAGAGAATTATATCAGTATAGTTTACAGGGTATCGAACACAGGGAACAGAGGACTAGGTATATTGTTTTCCTACTTATCTTGGGTTTGGTTAGCAACCACGCAAATTTTAAGTATTTATCTAAACTAAGAAATTATAAAAACTGAATTAAATATAAAAACTGGAAACTGAAATAAAACTGTCTTAACTAGGCAGATAAGAGATGGGTCCAGCAGAATATTCACACACACGTAATTCCAATCATCGGCACATAAAATGAATTAATCTCATGAATCAACTAGTTATAGATTACCGTAACTTAAACTGCGTAATCCTTACTCCCACTTACTTAGTCGGTAACCGCCATGTTGGGCATCGAAACAGTTACTTCCCTAATTTAGCTACAACCTACGTTGTTGGGCAATCAATAGATTTAATAGCTAAACAGCTTTATCGATCTAAGGGAGCCTAGTATAAGAGCCTACTCGTATGTTGGGCATCTAATAGTCTCCTACCGGTTTAATCCAACCATTCTTTCGAATAATTTCGCTACTTACCTAGCCTTGTTCCACGAGAAACGATGGAAGTACTAAGTTAGCTACAGACTAAATAACCTAGGGTGATCAAGCCTAAATTACTAGCCAGATTAAATAATTCAGAATTAACCCGAAACCCTTTGATTAATTATAAGAACCTAAACCTCATATACTATTCACGTGTGCGTTTACATCCTGCCGGACCACTAAAAGTTTAGCTACTCATAATACTGTCCTGACTACACAGATAAGACACCCTGCAAATCAGAACATGCACCATTTGTAACTCTAACCCTAGCATGCACGTAAACGAAATTAAACTTAAGATAACGAACTATAAACTGAAAACGGATAATAACAGAATCTTAAACTAACATAAACTAATTTAAAAACGAAAATTGAAACTAGATTAAAGGTACCAAAGTATTCAGGTTTTCGAAATGGAAATAAACAAGAACCGAAAATTAAACAAGAACGAAACTAAGCTAATATCCGAAACTGAAATACGAAATATAAAGTGTTTGTTTCTTCAACATTAAACTACTGATTTCATGAAGTAAACGGAATGGATGGTGGTGTTCTTCTCGACGGTCAGTGATTGGCTTCGGCAGTGCGGCGATGGTTCGGCGGCTTCGACGGTTCGGCGGCAAGTGATCGGATCGAAAGGATGAGTCTCCAAGGGTGGAAAGGTATGCACGGCGCTGTATTCGTGTGTAAAAGCCCTGATTTTCGTGCTTCAATCCTCCTTTTATAATACCCTTGATCATATCTAGGGTTTCTTCTTGGATAAGGAAAGGATTTTGATAGATATGGAAATATCTAATCCTTCCTTATCTTCTTCTTTCCTTCCTCTCTCTTTCCTTTCTTGATCCTTTTCTTTCCTTCTTTCTTCCTTCGACCAAAACCGCTCAAAATATCCTCATTCCAAATGTAATTCGCGTCACCACCTCATCTCCCGGTGTCGTGCCAAATCAGCTCATTTTCTCGCATAATCGCCAACAAATACGTCTCACTCCGCACGGTTAAGAGACCTTTTCGGACGAGAAATAATTAGGTACAAAATCGACTCATCAAATCTCCTTACACTTGAGCTATACTCGCCCTCGAGTATAAGAAGAGCAAAAGATAAGTACCTAATTATTTTTGGTCTTCCCCAAGACCCAAGACTCAAAATAAAAGACTCAAGACTCGAACAAGAACAAACAAGACTCGACACGAAAAAAAGAAAATGACGACGGACTCTCACAACAAAGACAAGAAGCCATACCAATCAATTCGAAATTCTCTGCACCAATTCACTAGCCAAGCAATGTCAAACCATGCAATCATAATCTCATCCAACAAGCAAACGATGCAAATTTCGAAACTAAGCACATATATTTCAACTTGGTCAAAATCTAAACAATGCGGATCTCCTCATGTTTCACTCTACACTCAACTAATCTAGGTCCGGTTCAAGCCACTCAAAGAAAACAATCCACGCAATCACGATAAGAGATCATCACAATAGCAATATCAAGGAGGTCTTTCTCATTCGGTTGTAATGGGGCTTAGGACTTAGACAATTTGATGTTGGTAAGGGCCCTAGGGGTACTAAGCTCCATTAAAATTCAGATTAAGTGTTATGCATATAAAACTCTCTCACCTGTGCAGTCAAGTCAGCAAAACTCCCACCACTTAGAAAATTTACATCCATGCTACAAAATCAATACTATGCACCCACTTATTTATTCTTTCTTCTCTTCCACGTATTCTTATTCAGAGTTTTTTTTTTTTTTATTTTTTTTTTTTTTATAAACTTCGTGGCATAAACTCTCTTTCAGCAAACTGGGCACAAACTGTTTCAATTGTACGACAGGAACACTTTCAATTCTTCTTATATTGAGCAGTTTTTATACTTAGACTTTTATCCCATCTGATTCTTTCGCAGCATGTCTATACTGGGCAGGTAGAAGATGTATGTAATTCACTTGATTTTAACTATCTCGCACAAAAGAGTTCGTAAAACATGCAATAACACGGGTTAAGAGAAAGTTTAAAATGGCCTTGGCTAAGATTTTACTAACTTAAATCAAAGAAATTCGGTCAAGGCTCAAATTGGTTCACTAAGGGATAATTTCGGGTAGGAAATATTTTGTCGCGGCCGTGTGGCTTAAAAATCCCTAGTGCCTCCTATCATTTATCACAAGTGATTCAAACATATTGCGACTTTGTGGATAAACACTCTCAAAAGAATAGTAGGAAGTGTCCTACTTTAAGGCTCAAATCTAATTTAAGTGAGTGGTTATAATATTTCGATCCAACAAGGTTTATTTTTCGTCATCCCAAGTTACATACACATACGTGCCTAGATCTACTCTTCACAAAGTTCACAAGCTAGCATATTGAAAATAAAAGCATAAATAAGACAAGCTTGATCATAGAAAACGGCACTTCGAAAATCAAAAATTTTGGCATGCTTCGACACAAAATACCCCCCTCCTTACACTTAAACCTTGCTCGCCCTCGAGCAAGAGAGAAAAGACAAAACAAGGAAGAAGGCATGACAAAATAAAGACACAAACACCCTCCTTACACGTGATCCCTACCAAGTGTAAGAACATGAAAAACACATAAAAACAGACTCAAAAATACAAAACAAAAAAAAACACAAAAATGAAAATAAAATGGGGGAAGACAAGTCACCGGTCGCCTCGCCTGGGCAGGCGAGGCATTCTGTTCATAACTGTGCGGCGAAGACGGTCTACTCGGCGGCCAAGGGAATCCAGATCCGTCCTTAGCGTCTGCACTGTATCCTGTCCTGCAGAAGTAAAGGCACTCGAGACACGAGGTCCCGGTGGATAAAACTGGATCTCCCGGTTAGGCAGTTGGTACAGAAGGCGAGTGTGCCTCAACAAAGACCAATCAAACAAAGATGGTGGATCTACCCTAGTCAAATAACCGGCATCTTGGACGATAAAGTTACGTTCAATGAACGTGGCAAGAAGATGGCATAGAGTCATGTGACGCACGGTATGACTAGCAATGATAAACATATTATGAGCAATCCACCAACCTAAGTTAACGAGTCTCCTATTAACCATGCACCAAAGAAAATACAACTCCTTTGCACTCACCTTTTCAAAAGATGTACTCTTTCCAGTCAAATTGTGGGCTAAGTATTGATGACACATGCGAAGGGCGGGATCCTCTATAAAACTAACATGTGAACCGGAGGTAACAAACTCATCCGGGTCGCTTGGGGCGAGAAGCCTCCACGCGGCCCGTGAACCTATATAGCTCGGATCCTTGCTTGGTATACTATGACAACCCATCTCAAAATGACCTAAGTAATAATCATCGAAAGTGCAAATACCTAATCTAGCATTCCACTCAGCAACACTCATATGATAAGTTCCACCAAACAATCTAAACTCAATACACGGAGTAACCAAATCTTTATCCCCCTCAAAATGAAAAGTATTAAAGAACTCACTTGCAACCTCTTTATAGCACGGATAATGATGCGACTCAAGCAACCATGACCAACCAATATTTGGAAAATATTGAAAGAAAGGTGCGATGATACCGCCGTGCGAAGGAACGTACGGTCAAGGAGTCGGCCACTTCGGAAATCTTTGCCCTCGCGCTCTAGGAGACGCAAATTCATGTACTCGATCTCAAATTGAGAGAGTGCATGGACGGCCGCCCGGTGAGTCAATACGGATAACCACTCGGTTTCCATACTCCGCCTCTCGTGAAAGGGTCGAAGAGGATTCGGAATCGGCAAGAGACAAATAATTCATGTTGAAATCGTCTTCGAAGTTGCCATCATGATCATCGGACTTGTAGTCCAAGTCTTCTTCCTCTTGGCTTGGCAACTCCGCACGCAAGCTCTCGCTCCAATTAACTCCCTCATAGTAGTTGAGTGGTGGTGGTGGATGTTGAAATTTGAGGAATGGCAACCACTCGTATAGAGTTTGTGGTGATTAGAGAGGCGGATTTGACAAAGAAGCACCATCCGCGCGACTTGCTTTCGGTTTTCGGACTCGCGAGCGACGTGGTGGAGACGGAGGAGGCGTCGGCTCAGGCGTTGGCTGGGGTGTTGGTTGTGGCGTCGGCTCGGGAGTCGGTTCAGGAGTAGGTTCACGCGGCGGTTTTGCGAGGTAGCCGCACCGGTATGCCTTCGTAACCGTCGGCGAGGCGGTTTTGGCGGCGAAGTGGACTCCGTTGCATATTGTGCTCCGGCATCAACCTCCATGTCTTGCGGAGCCATTTTGACATAAGCGAACTCCTCCGGTGGTTGTGGTTCGTTCTCAAGTTGAGGAACGACCGGAGTTGGTATAGGATCCCGGTGGGCAGCGGCGGCATCGCGGCGTCTTTGAGTCTCGGGATCGGGGCCGGACGGCAGCCAACCAGCGGGCAGCAATGGAGAAGCCGGACTTCTTCTTCTTTGGAGGCATGGCGGTTATCTCTCAACTGTGCAGGGAGGAGGAGTCTTGGAGAAGAAGGTAGTTGTAGAGAGAGAAGTAGTGGGCGGCGGATTTTTGGGAGGGAAGGGATTTGAATAGTAACAAGTGGTAGGGTTCGGTCCCTTTCCCTCCTTTTGTACATATGAATTTTGCAATCGGGTCCTCTCAGTTATACAGTTAAGAGATTCGGTCCCTCTCTTATTGCAATTCGGCCCCCATCTTTTTCTCCACATCAATTGGCTCCAAATGTTTGGCTTTTATGCAATTGAGTCCCCAAAATTCGTTCCCTCACTACAATTGGGTCCCTTGGTATTTTTGAAAATTGCAATGTAGACCTCTAAGTCTTCTTTTCTTCATCTTTGCTCTTCCAACTCCTTTCCTTGCACTTTTATCCCCAATTCCTTCCTTAGCAAAATTTCTGAAAAAAAAAAAGAAACAACACCAAGCATAAAATCAAACTAAAAATACGAAAAATAAATCAAAGAAAATCGGAAAATATAACCGGTGGCCTCCCGGAAGCGCCTTTCTTTAGAGTCTTCGGCTAGACCTCCTCTTCAAAAAGTCAAAGATACGAGGGAATGGACAAGCTCTGCTCATCCACAGCTTCTATCATTGCGGCAGCATGATAAATTTTCAAACGATGACCGTTGACAGTAAAAGTTTCGTTTGAATTCAGTTTCTGTATCACAACTACTCCGTCGGCCGCCGGGCCAACACACCCGAAATGGACCGATCCACCTTGAGCGGAGCTTTCCGGGCATGATGCGTAGGCGCGATTGGTAAAGTAATACGAGTTGGCCCACTTCAAAAGTCTTCAGCCGGATTGTTTTATCATGCCATGCCTTCGTGCGATCTTTATACCTCATAGCAGCATCATAGGACTCTAACCTGATTTCTTCAAGCTCTTGAAGCTGATATTTGCGCTCCTTAGCACTCTCGGTCAGATCCATATTGATTTTCTGTACCGCCCACCAGGCTTTGTGTTCCAACTGCACAGGCAAGTGACATAATTTACCGAAAATCAATCTATAAGGAGACATACCGAGGGGGGTTTTATAGGCTGTTCGATAAGCCCATAAGGCGTCGTCCAGCCTCATACTCCAATCTTTCCTTGAAGGATTGACCGTTTTCTCCAAGATAGACTTCACTTCTCGATTTGAAACTTCAGCTTGCCCATTCGTCTGTGGATGGTAAGCGGTAGAAACTCGATGGGCTACTCCATATTTCTTCATCAACGACTCTATGGTACGGTTGCAGAAATGTGTTCCTCGATCACTTATGATGGCTTTTGGTACTCCATATCTGCAAAAGATGTTAGTTCGAAGAAATCCTGCAACCACTTTAGAGTCATTAGTTTTTGTAGCTTTTGCCTCAACCCATTTAGAAACATAATCAACGGCAAGTAAAATGTACACGTTACCCCTTGAACTAGGAAACGGACCCATGAAGTCCATACCCCATACATCAAATATCTCACAAAATCTCAAAGGTTTTTGGGGCATTTCATCCTTCATAGATATATTCCCGGTCATTTGACAACGTGCACAGAACTTACAGTACTTATAGGCGTCAAGGTGTAGGCTCGGCCAAAAGAAACCCGCATCCAACACTTTCCTTGCGGTTCGTTTTGGTCCGAAGTGTCCTCCATAAGCGGATGAATGACAATGGTGAAGGATGTTGCCTTGCTCTTCTTCTGGAATGCATCTTCGGATAACCTGCTCAACTCCCATTTTCCAAAGGATTGGAGAGTCCCAAAAGTACTGCTTACACTCGCTCTTCAATTTTGCCTTTTGGGCATGAGTGAACTCGGGTGGAAGCTGCTCAGAAGTCAAGAAATTCACAATATTAGCAAACCAAGGTAATGTAGAAGTGTTACCTACGGTTTTCAGCAATTCTGCTTCAGAACTGTCTTGATTGGGCAGTCGAGACACTTCCTGGACTCCAACTGTAAAACACTGTGCTGGCAGAAGCTTGGCAAGGCTGGACACCATCTCGCGAATAGCATATAAATGCTCTTCGGGAAAAATCTCCTTAATCGGCACTCCATCGTCTTTTTGAATCAATCGGCTCAAGTGATCTGCCACATAGTTTTCAGCTCCTTTCTTGTCCTTAACTTCCCAATCAAATTCTTGTAAGCGAAGAATCCATCGGATGAGTCTCGGCTTTGTTTCTTTCTTTGCAAGGAGATGTTTGACGGCAGCATGATCGGTATACACTATGATTTTTGACCCAAGTAAATAAGAACGAAACTTGTCGAAAGCAAAGACGATAGCTAACAGCTCCTCTGTGGTGGAATAATTGCTTTGGGCTGGATTTAATATCTTGGATGCATAATATATCACGTGACTCTCCTTTCCATCTTTCTGTCCCAGCACTGCCCCGACTGCAAAGTCAGAAGCATCACACATAATCTCGAATGGCTTATTCCAGTTCGGGGCTTGCATCACATGGGCTGTTGTAAGCTTGCCCTTAAGGATAGTGAAGGCCTCCTCACACTTAGTATCGAATTCGAACTCGACATCCTTGTGAAGTAGGTTTGTTAGTGGTTGAGCGACTTTTGCGAAATCCTTTATGAAACGCCGATAGAAGCCGGCGTGTCCTAAGAAACCACGAACTTCCTTCGTATTTGTCGGATATGGCAATTTTGTGATGGCCTCCACTTTTGCCTTGTCGACTTCTATTCCTCTTTTAGAAACGACCTGACCGAGTACTATTCCTTCGGTCACCATAAAATGGCATTTCTCGTAATTCAATACCAAATTCTTCTCAACACAACGAGCTAGGACTTTGTCGAGGTTCTTCAAGCACGAAGTGTAAGAGTCACCATAAACGGTGAAGTCATCCATGAAGACCTCTATGCACATCTCGATGAGGTCTGAGAATATGCTCATCATGCATCGTTGAAAGGTGCCTGGCGCATTGCATAATCCTAACGGCATTCTTCGGTAAGCAAACGTTCCATATGGGCATGTGAACGTCGTCTTATCTTGATCTTCTTCTCGCACTTGGATTTGGAAATAGCCACTGTATCCATCCAAGAAGCTAAAATAAGCTTGCCCTGCAAGTCTCTCAAGCATCTGGTCGATAAATGGAAGCGAGAAATGGTCTTTACGCGTCGCGGCATTGAGCTTCCTATAATCGATACACATGCGCCATCCCGTCACTAAGCGTACCGGAACCAACTCGTTCTTCTCATTCTCGACAACTTGGAATCCGGACTTCTTGGGCACAACGTGTACAGGACTTACCCACTTGCTATCCGATATGGGATAGATAATACCCATGGATAAGAGCTTTAATACTTCCTTCAACACGACCTCTCTCATGTTCGGATTGAGTTTTCTTTGATGGTCTCGGAAAGGTTTGCTATCCGGCTCCATGAGGATGGAGTGTTCACATATGTCGGGACTAATGCCAATAATGTCTTGGATGCATAATATATCACGTGACTCTCCTTTCCATCTTTCTGTCCCAGCACTGCCCCGATTGCACAGTCAGAAGCATCACACATAATCTCGAATAGCTTATTCCAGTTCAGAGCATTCGCACTCCTACTCTAACACCTGAGCAGATAGCGGAAGATCAAGCGACCTGGGAGGCGACGTTGCAAGGCCTATATATCAGACGAGGAGACTGTAGGGCAGCGGCTCTCCGAGAAAAGAAAAGAATGGCTGATATGGCTAAGATAATAAGCCTATCCAAGAAGCCAGCAGCTGATCCCAGAAGACAAATCCCAAGAGGATCAAGGAAGAGAACACCTCTCGCCAAGAAGGACTCAGTTGTTCATGTCGATCGATGGGTTCCGGCTGAGGTTAATGATCAATGGGAAGAACTTAAAGAGCAATTTATCAAAGGCTACTATGTTTGGGGATTCTATCCTCAAGAGCAACCTATCAATCAAGCCTTTGATGAGTTCATGTTTCTGTACAATTCAGAGCTGAGGGAACAGCTCAAGGAGATCATGAAGAGACAGAATATTCCGTTTAGAGCTCCGGCTTTCGGGCGCATCCCACCTCCTAGAAGCTGCGCGCGGAGTTCTATGTACGAAGGACATAGAAGATGAGATTAGTCTTTGCAGCATTCCGCTTCAACCTGAGTGTCCACCTTGCTGAAGACGACGAGGATATCCAGACTCGAGGAAGAGAATCTATTTATACTATCGTCCGGGACCTCCCATGGACAGATCTGGCGGGATTCAGGGAACGCACTCAAGCCTTCAGGCGTCTGTAGTCTTTCTCTTTTCTATCTTTTGTAATAGTGATAGGAACCTGTACTTCATTGATTATATATGTCAGTTCCTATTGCTTGTCAGACAATTACTCATTGTCTTTCAGCTCTTTACATTGTGTTTTCACGACTGATCACTAAGTGATCTGACACACACTCACAGTCAGTTTCTCTGATTTTGCCTATCTCCCACCTACTAAAGTATTGAAATTCCTTTATTTTTTTCCCTCAGAATGTTGTAAGGGGGAAATTGTTGTCAGTAGGATAGCAGCTTTTAAAGACTTAAGAAGTTTAAGAGGTAGAGGTAGAGGTTTTGGCATCATCAATTAGGGGGAAATTGTTGGATATGAGTCAGTAGATGATACTCAGCTGGTGTTCGGTTAAAAGAAAATTGGGGGAAATCATAGTAGTACTATGGAATTGAAGATCCCAAAACCTAGCTGATATCAGTAGATTAGTGTGTCGTTAGGATTAGCTGATGTATAGGTTAGACTTGTTGTAATCGTTTTTATATTCTTGTCTAAGTCCTGTACGGGGTAGTTGTTGAACTGATCTTCTGTCGAAGATACTTTTCAGAACCCCACGTCATCAGTGTAATCGCTTGCGTTCTTTAGTCATCAGCTGAGTAAACCTCCGTTAGAAGCCAACCCAGCAGCTGATAAGCCATCAGCAGAAGAACTCATGCAAGCCCAGTACCTTCGCGTCGCCAGCCTGACCTACTCAGTAGATGCCCTGTCAGCCGACTCATCTGAAGAAGACAGAGACTTTTCAGTCTACTGTATCCTACGGAAAGCGACCGAGCTATTCAAGTCTTTTCGAGAAGTTCAGCAGAAGACATACGAGGTGGTTGAACGGTCAACTCTGACATTCTCACCAACGGACATATGGCCTGCTGCAACAAGTTCGAATTATGGCCGTTTTCCTTGGAAGCTTGTGACACGTGGCATCGTCGTCTCCAACGGACATATGCCATAACTCACAACTATAAATAGAGAAGTTTTTGAAGCTCCGAGAGACGGAATTTCGAAGGGACAAGCTCAAGTTCACAAACGCTCTAGAACACTCAAAGATCATCCAGAGGAAAACTTGCGTACTTAGAAGATTTCTTAGTTTTTCTCTCTAGAGTTCTTAGATCCCTTTCTTCTCTAGACTAAGCTCATTGTCATATTTATAGCTTAGATTCGAAGGAGTTCACATTTAGTGAATTGTTCTTATTGTAAGAACTCCTTCTCAGTTGGAGAATATTCCCTTCCCTTTCAGACTTAGGTTTGGATTGTAAAGTCGCTAAGGACTATAACTTAGAGGGAACTGTCCAGTGCACAGTATCCCTGCTGAGGCTTGCTCAGAATAATCAACATGTTCTCCTGCTTTGTTCAGGACCGTGGACGTAGGATCTTGCGTATCCGAACCACGTTAAATCGCTTATGTTCTTTTACTGTTTTATTGCATAGCATTCAACTGACTTGAAAATCATAAGCTTGCATAAAACGTATTTTATAAAGCGCACAGCCACAAGATTTAATTTGCTAAAACGTGTTTTCAAAAGAGACGAATTCCGGCCCCCACACTTTCCCCACAACAGTCTCCGACTGATTCTCAAAGTACTGACAACAGTCAGTAGGAGAGAGCTCAGTAGCTGACTCACTCTGTCCCGCGATCGAAGGCTTATTTGGCACTGTTCATCAGTTGCAATCAACAGCTCAGCTGACCTTCATTGAGAAAAAGAAACTGAGCTCAGGTGTGTTCACCCCCCCTCTACACCTGACTTATCGTCTCCGGACCAACAAATCTTAATAATTTGCACATGGAAAATTTGCACATGGAATTTCATGCATGCATCAACAATTTCAATAATTCATAAATAGACGTAGATAAAAATAATCAAACATACATCATACATAATACACTTATTAATATGCAATTTTAATGGTTTCATAAAGTAACAAACTTAAGTATATTAAGCACATGATCAATAATAGATCTCTAACATGAACAACATGTCATATATACCATCATAGTAAAACTTATCATGATCAATAATTCATTTAATAGCAACATGAAAACTTTTGTTTTTCAATCTACATGCATGTTGATAAAAGATTTGACACATCATGAAACAAATTAACAAGTAAATAGAAAACGTATCCTAAAAATTCCAATTTTTTAACATGAATGACCCAAGATATATTATATCCCATCAAAATTCATCATGGTCTAATAAAACATAAATAAAACATGAAAAACAATTTTTATATCAAGCTCATGGACATGCTGTCAAAAACTGTCAGGTTACGAATAACAATTTATAGTAAATACTTATCATGCTTTTAAAATTCTACAAAACTATTGGAATATACTAGACATACCTAGGAAGCTTTGCCTAAAATTTCACAGCGATATGATTCCGGGAAGGTATGTAAATAATTCTTTAAACAGTTCGCAGATATGCTGACAGATTTTCGAAAAATTTATGTGAAACTATTTTATGGACGACTAAGGGTGTATTTATTGGCTTAGAATAAGTTATATAAACATCCCTCATAATAAAATATATCAAATATATTTTATGCATAATTATTTTCGTCCATATATATTTTATATATAATTTATTCTATCACTTACCATGTAAGAGATTCAATCTTAGATAAATTAGGATATGGATAACCACAACTAGATTTTATCCTAAAACATTTATATCACAAATATAATATCTATTTTATTCACAAAACATAATTTCAAATTATCTTCGAATAACTTAATATAATATAATATAAAATATTATATCCTTTCATTAATCCTTTAAGAAATCTAAAATAAATAAATATTATTCTTGCCTCATAATTTTATCATGATTTATATCTCAAAAATAAACAAAATAATCATAATATGATATAAATTAACATATTCAAAATTCCAAAATAAATTTACAAAAACGATTTAATGAAAAAAAATAGATGCTTTAATTTCAATTTTAATTTCTAAGGCGCGAGTTACAGAACTAAAACACTTGATAACATGCATGAATAAATATGCAGTGCATTTTACGTTGAAAATTTTGGGGTGTTACAATCTCCCATACTTATAAAATTTTCTTCCTCGAAAATTAATTACCTTTGTCCATTAAGTTCGGGTATCGTAATTCCATGTCCTTTTCTACTTTCTATGTCGCCTTACTCGCATCATGTCAACTCCATAGAACTTTAATTAATGACACTTCCTTGTTCCTAAGTTGAATAACCTTTTTGTCTAAAATGGCATTTGGTGTCTCTTCATTTGATAGATCATCATTCAACTCCAATCCTTCATAATTGACTACGTTGTTTGGGTCGTGGACATACTTCCTCAAGTTTGCGATGTGAAAAACATTTTAAATGGATGTCAAATTTGGCGGTAGTGCCAACTCGTATGACACTTCTCCAGTTCTTTTGAGTATCTCAAATGGTCCAATATATCGAGGCCTAAACTTTCCTCGCTTTCCAATCCGCACTACTCCTTTCATTGGTGACAACTTGAGAAATACTTTGTCTCCGTTTTTGAACTCTATATCCTTCCTCTTCATATCACCATAGGACTTTTGTCTATCTTGTGTTATCTTGATTCTATCTCGAATCTTTGCAATCACTCCTACGTTTCTTTCGACGATCTCGGGTCGCGATCACATACAATACTAGTAGGCACTCCATGTAGCCTAACAATCTCATCTATATAGATTTGTGCTAACCGATCCATGTTGTCAGTCATCTTTATCGGAAGAAAATGAGCCGATTTCGTGAGTCTATCCACGATTACCCAAATTGAGTGATTTCCTTTTCGGGTTTTAGGTAATGCTACCACAAAGTCTATAGATATCTCTTCCCACTTCCATTGAGGTATATCAAGCGGCTTTAGTAGGCCGGATGGTCTTTGGTGTTCAGCCTTTACTTGTTGGCAAGTCATACAACTCTGTATGAATTCTGCAATAGTTTTCTTCATGTTCCTCCACCAAAAGTGTCTCTTCAAATCATGATACATTTTGGTCCCTCCAGGATTGACAGTGTATGGAGTGTTGTGTGCTTCTTCTAAAATATCCCTTATCATTTCACTCCCTTTTGGTACACATATCCTTCTCTCGAACGTCAACGTCCCGTCTGCTGCGCTCTCAAACCCTTTATTTTGCCCTTTCAGAACTTGATCTCTTATCTTGCACAAAATTCTATCACTCTTTTGTGCTTCCCGAATTTCGTCCCTTAGCAAAGGTTGGATCTTCATAGCTACTAACTTGGTAGTAGTGTTTTCTGTCGAGGGTACAACTTCAATTTCCATTTTTGCAAACTCTTCAATCATTTGGGAAGTATATAGGGCGATTAAATCCCCTTTCCTGCTCAAAGCATCAGCTACGACGTTTGTTTTTCCTGGATGATAATGAATTGTGCAGTCGTAATCTTTCACCAGTTCGAGCCACCTTCTTTGTCTCATGTTCAATTCCTTTTGTGTGAACAGATACTTGAGACTCTTGTGATCGGAATATATCTCGCACTTACCTCCATATAGGTAATGTCTCCAAATCTTCAAGGTACATACCATAGCTGCCAATTCCAGATCGTGTGTAGGGTAATTCAGTTCATGCGTCTTCAGTTGTCTCGAAGCATAAGCTGTGACCTTCCCATGTTGCATCAAGACACATCCTAGTCCTTGTTTTGAGGCATCGCAGTAGATTACATACCCTTCAGTTCCGTCAGGAATCGGTGCCGTGGTTAACTTCCCTTTTAATTCTTGGAAGCTTCTCTCACACTCTTTATTCCACTCAAACTTGATCCCTTTTCTAGTGAGCTGAGTGAGTGGCCTTGCTATCTTTGAAAACCCTTCAATAAATCGCCTATAATATCCTGCTAATCCCTAGAAACTTCGAATTTCGCTTGCATTCGTCGGTGCTACTAACCGCTTCGATTTTTGTTTAGTCCACTTCTATTCCTTGCACAGTCACTACGTGACCAAGGAATACTACTTGATTAAGCCAAAACTCGAATTTCGTGAACTTGACATATAGCTTCTCCTTTCTCAAGGTCTCCAACACAATTCTCAAGTGTTCTTCATGTTGGTTTCGGTCTTTCGAGTACACTAAAAAATCATCGATGAAGACAATTACAAACTGATCCAAGTATTGATGGAACACTCTGTTCATCAAGTCCATGAAAATAGCCGGTGCATTAGACAGTCCAAAAGGCATCACAGTAAACTCATAGTGACCGTATCTTGTTCGAAAAGATGTCTTCGGCACATCACTCTCCTTAATATTCAATTGATGATATCCAGACCTTAGGTCAATCTTTGAAAAGATTCCCGCACCTTTTAGTTGATAAAAAAGGTCTTCAATCCTTGGCAATGGATACTTGTTCTTGATAGTCAACTTGTTGAGCTTGCGATAATCTATGCACATACGCATAGTTCCATCTTTCTTCTTGACGAACAACACTGGCGCTCCCCATGATGATACACTTGGACGAATATGTCCCTTGTCTAACAACTCTTGTAGTTGTAACTTTAGTTTTTGTAACTCCATCGGTGTCATTCTGTATGGTGCTCTTGAGACTAGAGCTGCTCCAGGAATTACATCAATGTTGAATTCCATTTGCCTATCTGGTGGAAAACTACTTAAGTCTTCAGGGAACACATCAGGAAATTCCCTTACCACCAGAATATTATTTATAGTTAGTTCCTCGGTCTCTGTGCTTGTAATATTCACCAAGTAGGCTTGACAGTCCTTCTTTCTCATCATCTTGGTGGCCTTCATTGCAGTTATAATATGTGGTCCTCTTTTCCCTTACTTCCGTAAAAGGAGAATTGATTTCCATCTGGTGTTGAGAAAATGACTTCACGGTCCTTGCATCTGATAGCCGCATCATGCTTGTTGAGCCAATCCAATCCCAATATGACATTAAAGCCCTTCATCTCCAGGATATACAAATCTGCTTTCAAGGTCACGCCATCGATCTTCAACGTTGCTCCTTTTACTCGACGATTTGTTTCCTTTGCCTTGCCTATTGGAAACCTGACCTTGCATGTTGCAACCTCCTCTTTGCATTTTTCAGTTATTTAATCGTAAAATCGTTTCGATATGAATGATTCCGATGCTCCGGAATAAAAAGAACTACGACCATTTGGTTAAGGTACTAAAATGTTTCCTGAGGTAGTCAAGTTTACTAACTATAATTGGATGCAATGATTAATATAGTAGAACTAAAACGTAGTTGAAGACTGAGTGACATCGTCCTAAAATCATTCACAATTGGATCTCCTCCTTGACGTTGCGAAAACATTCCCCTCATAGCCTCCAGCAGCTGTGCATTGCTAAGGTTCTCTGAAAGGTTTTTTATGTCCCTCCACTACCATTGTTATTAGGTTGTCTTCTCGGAGGCATCTTCCTATTGTTCATTTCAAGTTCAACTATGTAAGGCCTCTAGGTTCTTATCTTAAGGCAACATCTTCGAGGACTTTAAATGATTTACATAATTTACTTGCATAAAAATCATGCTCATGTCATGCTAGAAAAACATGTTTTCAATATTGTGCTTCAGTGATAAACTTGAAAATTTTATTACCTCGCCGGCACGATGCTGTGCCAGCGATGATGGTCAATTTCCTGCATAACATGAAACAAGTCTACAGGAAAGTAAACCTGACTCTGATACCAATCTGTAACGCCCCAATTTTTCAAAACTTAACTAGGGACGTTACTTCATGCTTAACGTGCATATTTCAATTCTTTCAAAATATTTCCATGGAAAAGAATCATTTCGAAACTTAGGTTTTTTTTTTCATAGTCAGCAGAAGTCTTAAATAAAATGCAAAGTTCATGATAAAACTAGTTTAATGTAATAATAAGTTTCATAAATCCTTCCTCGTGTGACCATCACCACCAACACCTCTACGCATCGACCGAGTCATTTTCCTGAAAAATGTTATAATGATAGGGATGAGTACGATTACTCAGTGGGAGATGTACACATTTATCAAAATTATATATCACACCGATAAGACATGAAAAATTAGATCATGGAAAGAAATACTCGGTCACACAAACCACTTGCACTTGTAATTTGGCCACACAGACCACATGAACTTTTACTTTGGCCACACAGACCACATGAACTTTTTCATAGAGGATCCGATTTCGAACCTAGGGCCCGATTTCGACCCTTGACTTTCATTGAGGATCCGATTTCGACCCTAGGGTCCGATTTCGACCCTTGACTTTTATTGAGGATCCAATTTCGAACCTAGGGTCCGATTTCGACCCTTGACTTTCATTGAGGATCCGATTTCGAACCTAGGGTACGATTTCGACCCTTACCTTTTATTTAGGATCTGATTTTGATCCCATCCTTTCATGCCTGTCATAATCACATGAAATATCGAGCACAACATATAATAAAGATAAACGGTAACATTCCCCACCTTATGTCATATATACCATCATAGTAAAACTTATCACGATCAATAATTCATTTAATAGTAACATGAAAACTTTTGTTTTTCAATCTACATGCATGTTGACAAAAGATTTGACACGTCATGAAACAAATTAACAAGTAAATAGAAAACGTATCCTAAAAATTCCAATTTTTTATCTGAATGACCCAAGATATATTATATCCCATCAAAATTCATCATGGTCTAATAAAACATATATAAAACATGAAAAACAATTTTTATATCAAGCTCATGGACATGCTATCAAAAACTGTCAGGTTACGAATAACAATTTATAATAAATACTTATCATGCTTTTAAAATTCTACAAACATAGTAGAGTATACTAGACATACCTAGGAAGATTCGCCTAAAATTTCACAACGATATGGTACCAGGAAGGTATATAAATAATTCTTTAAATAGTTCGCAGATACGCTGGCAGATTTTTTAAAAGTTTATGTGAAACTATTTTATGGACGACTAAGGGTGTATTTATAGGCTTAGAATAAATTATATAAACATCCCTAATAATAAAATATATCAAATATATTTTATCCATAATTATTTTTGTCCATATATATTTTATATAGAATTTATTCTATCACTTACCATATAAGAGATTCAATCTTAGATAAATTAGGATATGGATAATCACAACTAGATTTTAACCTAAAACATTTATATCACAAATATGATATCTATTTTATTCACAAAACATAATTTAAAATTATCTTCTAATAACTTAATATAATATAATATAAAATATTCAATCCTTTCATGAATCCTTTAAGAAATCTAAAATAAATAAATATTATTCTTGCCTCATAATTTTATCATGATTTATATCTCAAAAATAAATATAATAATCATAATATGATATAAATTAACATATTCAAAATTCCAAAATAAATTTACAAAAATGATTTAATGAAAAAAAATAGATGCTCTAATTTCCATTTTAATTTTTAAGGCGCGACTTACAGAACTAAAACACTTGATAACATGCATGAATAAATATGCAGTGCACTTTACGTTGAAAATTTTGGGGTGTTACACTTTCTCCTTGACAAAATCTGGATCTTGTCTTAACACTTGCTGACGGATCTCCAATAATAAGATCTGAAGAGTGAGCATCCAGCCACGATCGACGATGTCTTGTCTCTTCATCTGAAATTTGTTCAACACAGATAGTTGGAGAGTTAGGCATTTCAGTTGTACTATTATGAGATTGAAGCAGTTCAGTGACAAGAGTTGGGTCTACTGAGTCACCAGGTTCAGGGTCATTTTGCTCAGGAACATTATTAGTTCTCCCTGAGTTGTTATTCTTAGTAGATGTCTCAGTTACCATATTGGTTTCTTCATCGACCTGAGTTACCTGGGATTGATTCTGTTCAGAAGAATCAATCTGTTCAGCTACATTCGCTGCTGGCTGTGATTCAGTTGTCTTGACTTCGTTATCCTCTTCTGAATCATCATCCCAACAAAGCTGGATCATTTCTACATTTTCTTATTGATTTCCTTAGATTCCGAATTTGACTTTCTGCTCCTGTTCTTAGTAGCAAACTCATTAAAAACAACATGAGGGCTTTCCTCCACGCAAAGGGTCCGGTAGTTAAAAACTCTTAAAGCTTTGCTGACGCGGGAGTATCCTAAGAAAACTCCCTGGTCTGACTTGCTATCAAAATTCCTTAATATGGAAATGAGATATGAGAGGCTTCCTGCCGTTCCATAATTCATATGGTGTCTTTTGATGTTGCTTTGTTTCCTTTCCCTTCAAGCATGCCTCACACTGAGTGTCTTTGCTGAACACTTCATTCGATAGTCCTCTCACTAGAGCGTTTCTAGTAAGCTTGTTTAGCGTCTTGAAGTTGAGATGGCTGAGTCTTCTGTGCCAGAGCCACCCCGTTCTGTTGTCATTCTCTGCTAGCAAGCATGCTTCAGGTTCCGCTGAGTTCCAATCAGCAATGTATATGTTCTTCTTGCGCGAACCTAATAACACTGTTTTCCTTGTCGATTTATCAATAACATCACAGAAACTAGTGTCAAAAATCACTTTATTCGAGTTATCACAAAATTGACTAACAGAGAGAAGATTATGTTGCGTTGTCTTCAAACTCGATCCGGGGTCCTTCTTCTATGATATAATCCTTTAGTAGACTCCTCTGGTACGTGATGTGTCTTGAGCATCCGCTGTCCATGTACCATGGGCCCCTGTGCACCTGCAAAATAGAATTATATTCAAGTACTTGTTGGTCCCGAGATAAATGTTCAGGTGTAGGGGGGGTGAATACACCTGAAAAACATTCTCAACTTAAAACGCGAACAGTCCTTTTCAGGGGAGTGCCTTGCTGAACAAGTTCAGTAGACCAAATAAGTTGTTCTGAATCGCGTGGCAGAGTGACTAACTATACTGAGGCCTGCTAGCTGACTAAAGTCAGAATTCAGTACCGTTCAGTAAAAGTTCGGTAGAGGGCGGAAATGTGTAGGCTCAATTCAGTTGAGTTAGAAAACGTTTTTATTAAAACTGTTTCAGTACATTAGTGAAATCTTTTAAGCTTTGCTAAAACACGGTTGAATGATTTTGAAAGATATTTTCAGTATGGATAAAAATCAATGCAAAAGTAAAACAGAGCACACAGAACACAACGATTTTTAAAGTGGTTCGGATATCAAACAATCCTATGTCCACTGTCCCGAAAAGATCAGGAGGCTATTTTATTATACTAAGTTAGTCTCAGTCAGTTTGTGCACTGGACAAACACTGGTCTTGAAGATTATACTGAGCAAGTCTCAGTTTACAAGTATCAAACTAAAGCGTTTGACAAACTCTCCAACTATGAAGGAGTTCTTTACAATAAAGAACAGTTCAGGGATGAACTTCCTCCATCTAGGCTATAGATATGGTCAGCTGAGCTTAGGTTAGAGGGAAGGGAACAAGGAAGTGGCTTCTAGAGCGACGAACAGTGAGGAATAATCTTTGGGTTCATGTTCAATCGCTTGGATACTAGAGGCGTTGAATCTAATTCAGCTTGGTTCCCTCTGAGCAAGAATGTCGCCTTTCGCTTGAAGGTTTTCTCTGAAGTTCTTGCGGAAAGCTTAAGTCAGTTGGTTTTTGCTCGTAATCGCTCGTGTGTTCTTCGTATGTGTCTAGGTCTACTTCGATTTGAATTCTTCCCTCTATTTATAGAGATGTGTCATGGAAAGATCCGTATGTGTCACTCTCTTTTGGGTAGCTAACGGCTCTTTCCAAGAAATCTAGCAGAGTCTTTTCCCTCCATTTCTGGAAATATGTTGACTTGCAGCTTTAATTAGAAAGTAGACAACTGACTGCTCGTCATTGGCTGAGGCTTAGAAAGTAGTTGAGACAAACACACTTCAAGGCAGATTTGAAGCTGACTTCTCTAAACTTCGTATGACTCTACTGATTTTTACAAGTAAGATCACTGACAGTCAAGGAGACTGTCTGGCCGCTGCTGAGTCTGACCTTAGTTCAGTAGTATACTCCTACTAAGTCCAACTCTACTGAAGGTCAACTCTGAGTTCAATGAACTGCTCCTGTTGAGTCCAGTTCCACTGACACCTTTCAGTATGCTGCTCCTGCTGAGTCCAGCACTACTGAGTCTTCACTCCATGGTACTGAGGCTGATAATCTACTGAAAAGTCGGCAGACTGAACTAAGCGCCTGAACCACGCTGAAGGAATATCTACTTAGTCTGAAACTCTCAGAGACAGAGGCAATACAGTTACAACACAATGGTTCACCAACCAAATTAGGGTTTGGGATCATTCAAATCTATTAGCACTATGCTACTGAATCATCTCCCAACAATTTCCCCCTATTTGATGATGCCAAAACCTAACACTACAAACTGTCAGAAACAAACTCCTTACAAATATTACAAGTAGAATAAGTGGAGTTGTTCATCAAGTTCTAATCTACTGAGGGAATACAGGAGAGACATATCAGAACCTATACAGAATTCTAACAACAATTCCCCCTATACATCTGTATACAAAAAATTTCCCCCATACTTCTAACAAGAGAATCTATCAATCTAAGTAAAAACAGACAAACACAGATATGAGCAGTGAGTGTGTGAGTAAGTAATTACTTAGGTGATTCTGAGTGTTAAGCTTAAACATACAAGGCCATGAAGACAATAAGGTATTGTCGGCCAAACAGTAAAGATGTTATATATATGATAAGAAGTTTCAGTACAGTACATCTCTTGCTATTCTAAGAAACAAAATAAGATACAAGAAGCTATCTATCTTCTGAACTGCTGGATCATTTCCTTGAAATCTCTGGACTTCTCCTCTGGCAACGGCAATCCATAAATCTGGAAGGTATCTTTTCTGAGCTTCTGCATCTTCAGCACATCAGCAGGGTCAGATTCGTCAAGATTTAAGGCTATAATGGCACTTCTGACTTCTCCTTATATCACTCAAGTATATAGTGATTCATCAAGCTTCTGTGGAGGAGGCAGAGGTCTAGGAACGGGAACTTGGACATCTTCCTTATCATCTAAGGCTTTCTGGACTCTGGCATAAATCTCAGGATCACTCACCAGAAGCCATTCAACAAAGGCGTTGCTCTTATGCATATCGGGCCAGTACCTCCAGACGAAGTACCTCTTGATAAATTCAGACTTAAGTATTTCCCATCTCTGTGTCCGTTCCCATGGCATCCACTTGTCAACTCTTGGCCATATGTGAATCTTTTGGTCAGTGGGCTTCCTGCCTCGCCTATATTTATATGGAGTTTCAGCTTCCTTATCAGGTACCCTCTCTCAAGCCTCTTTCTCAGTTCTCATCCTGAGAGCTTCTAAGTCCGCAAGTCTGAGCCTCTCTCTGGCTTCACTGATTTGCCTTGCTTCTGTTGTTCTGTCCAAGACTCTTTCCATCGTGTCCCAAATTTCTTTCATCTCCAATTCTTGTTCTTTTGAAGGGACGTAGGACGGAACATGTTGTTCTTCTGACTCAGCAGGTGATTGTGATTTGGATTTGGAACTGGAAGTATCACCCTGCTGTCCAGACTTGGACTTTTTCTGCTGGTGTTGCTGTTCAACTTCCTTCTCTTTGTCGGCCTCATCACCGATTCTCAGCTTTCTTGGGGGAGGCCTAGTTCCAGTCTTCTTTCCCCCTGAGACCTTTGTTTTACCCTTTGTCGGAGCTTTCTTTGGTTTATTGGCAGCTTCTGCTTCAGCAATCTCCCGGGAAAGCTTTTCTTCGGCCTCAATCTAAGCTTTCTCCTCGGGGCTTATATATCTTTTGGCTCCTTTCTATGGTGGGGTTGGGAGTTTTAGCTTTTTCTTCCCCTTTCCCGCCACTGGAGGAGGCAGAGGAGTCTCCTCCTCGTCTGAATCCTCCTCAATGAAGTCAGCAACCTCCTGAATATCTTCAATGGGAGTTTGGGTTGCTGGTCCTTTGGTCCTGAGCCGCTTGGGCCGGTCTCAGCAGGCCCTAGATCGCCCGCTGCTGAGACACCCTGGGCTTGACCTGGAGTCCCTTGGGGGTCAGTGGGAGATGATTGTCGTCCATCTGCTCCACGTGCTGACCTTGTCCCCCTTGGTGTCCTCAGTGTCCTTTCCCCCTTTTTGACATCATCAGCTGAGCCAGGGGTAGGGACCTGAACTTTCTTATTCAGACCTTCAATGCAGTAGCCAGCTTATCCAAGGCAGACTGCATTATCTCAAGACGTTGGTGGAAGTCGTTCCTCTCTGTGATTAGATCATCACTGTACTTCTTACGTGAGGAATCCACCAATGTCTGAATGCTTTGCAACTTAGCATCAATGTTCTCTTCAAGAGTCTTCTGGATGGATTGAATTTTGAGCTCGGAAGCTTGACTCAGTGAAGAAACAGATTCAGTATGTGATGAGTGAGCTGCCTTAAAATCTTCCAATAGTTGCTTCTGGGCAGCTTCCAGTGATGCTTGTTGCTTCTCGAATTCTGCTCTTTGAGTGGATAAGGCATTGGTGAGTATAGATGAGAAGTCGGGAGCTGCTGAGGTTTGGATAGAATTCCTCAGCTCCTTTATCTCCTCAATCTGAGCAAGAGTAGACTTCTTCCATGTCTTATAGACAGCCTTGGCCAAAAGTCGATTATGAGCTCCTTGACTTTTTAAGGTTTTGGCAACAGTCTTGGATCGTCGGCTCTTCGGGCTGGGCGCAACCTCGAAAGCAGACCCGGCAAAGAATAATGCAGGGGGTCCGCAGCTCGAGAGGTTCCGACCGGCCGACTTTACTGGAGGGAGGATGGTGAGAGGTAGTTCTGCAGTTGAAGGTTGGACACCTTCCTCTAGTTGAGTTCCCTCAACAGGCTTCTCAGGGCCTATATCACTGGGCGGGTCCTGATCATCAGGATCAGACCCATCAGAAGGCGCGGCTGCAGTAGGATTGCGGTCATTCAGGATAACCAGCATACCCACCCTTAAATCTTCTAGGGAACTGATATCCGTAGGCTCGGAATAGCCTATCTGTTCGAGGAGAATCAGCTCCTCTTCATGCAATTGTTCGCAGGTATGGTATAGAATAAGCTTGTTCAGAGTAGACCATTCTTGGAACCTGATCAGCATGTGAAGTCTGGCCTGCCTTGCTAGAGCGATCAAGTCAGAGTGACTTGATATCTCAGGTATAACCTCTGAGACTTCTCGGGAGGCTCTATTCTGAAGGGCTTCAGCCTCTAATCCGATGGTATCGGCTTCTGTGCCTGTCTCCGAGTCATCCAATTCAATTGGAGACGTGGCCTTCTCAGCTGAAGGGATGCTGCTGAGGGGTGGAACATCCAGTGGGGTCTGAGAGATACGAGTAGATGGTTCAGCTTCGGACCCCTGTTCCACTGTCGCTTTCCTTTCAGTGGAGACTGCCTTCTCCACTGAGACTGTTTTCTCATAAGAGTTTGATTCATCGTGCAGTCGGAAGGGAGGAGTAATAACTAGTTCAGAAGTCGTCTTCTGCTTCTTAGATGGAGTCTTCTGAGCAGCTTTCGGTGGTGTTCTCTTCTTGGTCGGAGTGGACTTCTTCGACCTTTTCTTAGGCTTAGCAGGCCCTACCCCAATCTGCTGTAGGGCTGCTGCCTTGCTATGAAATCTGATCTTCTTTGGGTTAAAGTACCCCTTGTCTGCATAAGTGATGTGATCAGCACCACAGAAGTCTTCGATCATTACTATCAACTTTATCCCGTAGAGAAGCTTTCCCTTGACAGTTAGGTTGTTCGTGACCTTATCGAACTTAGCAGCCTGAGTCTGAAATTATTTCAAGAAGAATTCAGTCCAATTGACCTGAGCTCTATCTTTGATTGCCATCGTCATCTGGAGCTTCGGTCTGGACACTTGGTCAAAAGAGCCAGTCTGGCTAGTCAGTATCTGAGTGACTAATTATGCCAGTGCTCTGTATTTCAGCAGCATGGATTTTTTTGGGAAGGCAGCCCTGAACGACGTCGGCTCGCCACAGAAAATCTCCAGGTATTCATCGAGCAAGTCATCCTTATATCCACTGATACTGATCCCGGTGCTTTGCAACTGAAAGCTCCTCTGAAGAGCTTGCTTTATAGAAATCTGTTTAATTTCAGAGTCAGCACGGGCGGGGTCTATGACATGGTGGATGATGAACCGCACCATAATATCTCCGTCTACTTAGTCGGAGTTCAAGTACAGCTCTGAAACCTTACGGGGAAGAAAGAAGGATGGCTTCCTCGACAAGAAACCCTCGAGGCCTGATGCTCTCAGCGCCTCGAACACATCTGTCATGATCTCGAGTTCGCAGGTGTCGAACTCCATGATCGGCTCGAACAAAACTCTATCCTTCTCGAGGATCTCTACAATGTTGGTCGGGGTAGCAACAACAACATTCTTCGCTGCCATGTCTATAATCTGCAAAACGAAATATCAGTATCGAAAATATTACAAGTAAACATGGGATATTGAATATGCATGTAATTTTACCATAATAATTTCTGAGAAATTTCGAAAGCAGTTTGTAAGTAATGGATTGAGTTCTCAGAAAACTTAGGGTTTAGTTGCAGAGAGTGAAAATGGCGGTTTTCAGACTTTAAACATAATATATATGATCAAGAAGATGAACAGTTTAATATCGACGGTACAGTTTAAATCTTCTTTATGAGATGGACGGTCAGGATTAAATGTTATAAAATAGGTAATGATCAAACTAGCCGGCTAAGTCAACTTACAGTTGTAAATAGCAAAGAAGTAACTTGATAAGATAAGCATTTAATGTGCGGCAGAGTTCAGCAATCTTAGCATAGATTGTCGTGCATTTAATGAAAACCGTTATATTAAATGACATTCTCTTAAAGCATTGAATATGATGCTGAATCATAATCATTAATGCATTAAATATTATGTTGGCTACTGAGAAGAGATACACAAACCTGTCAGCTGAACATCGTAGTCAGCTGATACCTCGTGTAGATGGTTGTTGAATCTCCATGTACTGAAAAAGTGAACATTCCCCCTTGCTGAATGCTCCTCTCCTGAATTCTCTTACTGACTGAAGTCAGTAGGGTCCAGCAGACCTAGCTCTATTGAAAGTTCCCTGAATCTTGCTTCAGCTAAAGGCTTGGTCAGAATATCGGCCCTTTGATGGTCAGTATGGATTTTCTCCATTCTGATATCCTTCTTTTCGACATGGTCACGAATGAAGTGGAGTCTGATGTCCACGTGCTTGCATCTACTATGAAGTACAGGATTCTGAGTGATTGCAATTGCACTAGAGCTGTCGCAGAAGATCGACACTTCATTCTGAATGACGTCGTAGTCGCGTAGCTGCTGTCTCAGTCAAAGGATTTGGGCGCAACAACTTCCGGCAGCCATGTATTCAGCTTCAGTAGTTGACGCCGCTACTGAATGCTGTTTCTTTGAAAACCATGAGATCATCTTACTGCCAAGGAACTAACAAGTTCCTGAAGTTGAATTTCGGTCAATCCTACATCCTGCATAGTCAGCATCAGAATAACTAGTTAGTTCAATATTATCATCTGCTGGATACCATAAACCCATATCAGGTGTTCCTCTGAGATAGCGGAGAATCTTCTTTCTTGAGTCCAAATGGCTCTGCTTAGGATTCGCCTGAAATCGAGCTCAGACACCTACATCATAAGTTATGTCAGGTCTAGTAGCAGTTAGATATAATAAAGAACCAATTATAGCGCGAATTTGAGTATGGTCTACTGATACTCCCTTTTTATCAAGATCGATTTTCATATTCGTGTTCATCGGGATCTTGATTAGTTTGCCGGATGTGCAATTGAATTTCTGATGAGGTCTCGAGTGTATTTGCCTTGATTGATGAACGTTCCCTTCTCGGATTGTTTGACCTAAAATCCGAGGAAATAATTCATCTCTCCCATCATTGACATCTCGAATTTATCCTTCATCATCTTCTCAAATTGTTGACACACAGTGACATTCTTAGATCCGAATATAATGTCATCTACGTAGATCTGCACAAGTAATATGTCGTCGTCCAGTCGAATGCTGAATAATGTGCGGTCTACTGTGCCCTTTTGAAAACTTTTCTGAAGAAGAAACTCAGACATGGTATCGTACCAAGCCCTGGGTTCTTGTTTTAACCCGTACATAGCCTTTCTGAGTCTATAAACTTGATGTCCCTACTGAAAGCCGGGAGGCTGTTTTACATAGACTTCTTCTCTCAGTACGTCGTTCAGGAACGCAGACTTCACATCCATTTGATATACTCTAAAGCGTTGATGTGTTGCGTAGGCTAGAAATAGTCTGATTGCCTCCAATCTTGCAACTGGAGCGAACATTTCATCGAAGTCTATCCCTTCGGCTTGACAGTAGCCTTTTGCCACGAGTCTCGCTTTGTTCCTTACTATGATGTTGTTTTCATCACTCTTGTTCTTGAAGACCCATTTAGTTCCGATCACATGTTGATGTCGGGGTCTATCAACAAGCTCCCATACTTCGTTTCTCACGAACTGATTCAGCTTCTCCTCCATGGCGATGATCCAATTAGCATCCTTAATTGCGTCGTCAACTGACTGAGGTTCTTCAGTAGACAAGAAGCAGGAATATAGTTGGCTTTTTCCCTGTCAGATTCTGGATCTTGTCTTTACACTAGCTGAAGGATCTCCAATAATTAAATCAGAAGTGTGAGCGTCCAGCCACGATCGACGATGTTTTAACTCTTCATTTGAAATTTGTTCAACACATGTAGTAGGTGAATTAGGCATTTCAGTTGTACTATTCTGAGATTGAAGTAATTCAGTTACTAGAGTCGGGTCTACTGAGTCACCAGGTCCGGGGGCATTCAGCTCAGGAACATCATTTGATCCCCCTGAATTATTATCCTCAGTAGAGGTCTCAGTTACCACTTGGGTTTCTTCATCGACCTGAGTTACCTAGGATTGACTTTGTTCAGTAGAGTCAATCTGCTGTTCAGCCACGTCTGCTGCTGGCTGAGATTCAGTAGTTTTATTTTCAATTTCCTCTTATGAATCATCATCCCAACAGTACCTTTTATTTTGGATTTTGGGTCCTTAAGCGTTAGTTTTGGAAACTCAAATCTGTTTAACGGCCCTAGTGGTCTCAGGCTATTTCTTTCCACTTTTGTTAATGTATTTCACCGCTGGGTTTGGTGAAGTTGACTTCTGAGGCTTTATTGGTCCAGGAGTCATAATCTTCTAAGTTGGTGGACTATTGACTTTAGCCTTCCGAATGGCCTTTTTCTTCTTCTAACCTTTGGGACCCCTTCTGACAACAGGATCATAGTAATATGACCCATACTTAGTTGGATGTGTCAGTTGTGGCGGTCCATACTGATCAACCTATTTTACTCTACTGGTTCCCTCTTGCTTGAGCTGGGGTGATTTTGAGCTGAACTTCTGGTCAAATCTCTAATAGATAGGATGAGGGGCTTTCATCTTCTGCTTGTTCTTTGTTGAGGGGTTTAGTGGTTCAATATTGATCATCTCCCTTTGAACAAACCTATCAGTTAGCCGATTCTCTGAGCGTGTGGAAGCAGATGTGGAGGCATCGTGGCTGAACCCGAGTCCTTCCTTACAGTGCTTACGTGTTGTTGGCTAGCATGGCCTCAAGCTTTTTCTCAGCTCCCATGTACCGCTCTATCATCAGGTTTCTCCAGACATCATCACTCTTTTTCAGAGTTTTATGCTCGGCCTAAAGTCCTGAGAACTTCTGCTTCAGCAGACTCAATTCAGTATCTTTCTGAGTCAAGTCTTTGGTCAGTACTGAAATTAGACCTTCTTGCAGCTGAGACTTGATCATCAGAGAGTTAATCTCCTCCCTTAGTCTCACAACCAGTCCTTCCGACTCAGTAGCAACCGACTCTCCTGAGAAAGTCTCTGATTTTCTACTTTCAGGGCCTCCAACTCCTAAAGAGTCTTGCTGAGCTGCAGACTCATCTGAATCTGCTCGTCTAGTAATTCTTCATAGGTGATCGCGACGTCCAGATTCTCGTCTGAGCCTAAAATAGTGTCTTGTGTGCAGTGTGAAGAAGAGTTAAATGGTTCCGACACTTTTCAGTATCTTCTTCAAGCTCATTAGCCATGAAGGCAGCTTCATCATCAGATGAATCCATGAAGGTGTCGACTTCTTCTGAGTCGTTTGAGAGTTCACCGACAATATAGGCTTGTCGCTTCTTGATGAACTTCTCCCTTCGAGCTTTTCTTGCAGCTCTTTCAGCTGTACTGAGCGCAGGACAATCGTACTGATAGTGTCCTGACTTCTTGCAGTTGTAGCAGGAGGTGACTCTGCTTTCTCTGTTCTCACTGTCTTTCAACTGTGCAGAATCCTCATGTTGCCTTCATTCAGAACTTTATGAGTCAGGAGTGCGTTTTGGTGAGAAGTCAGACTTACTCTTTGAGTCTCTGACGACTCTAGACGGTTTTCTGCGCCGCTCCTTCTCCTTCTGGTACTTGATCGCAAGCAATGCGTATCGTTTAGCTAGGCTCCCTTCATGCTATTCACTTGATGAAGGTTTAGCTTTGCTAAACGTTGGAGCCATTGTGCTGACTGATGCTTTAAAGGGATGGTCTATTTGAGTGTCAGCTTCAGCTCTCTACTTCCTCTGCGGCAGACCAAACTCGAACTCTTCAGCTTTTAATTCTGAAAATATATGATCGGGAGAAACAATATCATGATCAAAATGTCTAAGCAGTGTAGCAAATGGATCCATGGTCCGTTTGGCAGTGCTCTCAATATTTTAAGATTTATCTCTCGGTTGGAGAACGTGTTTCCCAGCCCATTGATTGCGTTCATCAGATCCGTAAATCTGACATTAAGATCTTAAATCGTGTCGCCGGGCATTAGTAACAATCTCTCCAGCTTCTGGAGTTTCAGCGCTAACTTATTGGCTTTGATCTTCTGAGTCCCCCGACTCAGTAGTGCTAGAGCATCCTAGAGTTCCTTTGCTGACTTGTAGTCCTGAAATCTGCCGAGATACGAGTCGCTCAGCGTGGTTAAAATGGCATTTCTACCCAGTCAAGGTTATGAAGCTTCTTCTCTTCTGGAGTGAAGAGGCTTCTGTTTTTTGGCACCTTCTTTCCAGTCACCGCTCCTCCTTATGCTGGTTCCTGAAAGTCAACACTATCGACCATAGGTACGATATGTCCATCTTCCAAGACCTCTGTCATGCTATCGTGGAGGGAGGTCAGATGTGCTTCCATTATGACCCGCCATACCCCGTAGTTCTCTACTGAGAACATGGGTACCATCCTGATTCCTGACAAATCAGACATGTTAGATAATGATATGAATGAAGAATGATATGCAGTGAAAACTTTTTCTAGGATCCGTTCAAATAGACCAGTTCCAGATAACAAGAGTCTTAAAGAACTCCTGCTCTGATACCAATTGTTGGTCCCGAGTCAAACGTCCAGGTGTAGAGGGGGGGGTGAATATAACTGGATTTTTTTTTCTCAAACTTGAACGCGAATAGTCCGGTTACGGAGATTGTCTACTGAATGATTCAATAGACCATACAAGTTGTTCTAGATCACGTGGACAGAGTGATTGACTATACTGAAGTCTGCTAGCTGACTAATGTCAGAATTCAGTACCGTTCACTAGAAGTTCAGTAGAGTGCAGAAATGTGTAGGCCTGTTTCAGTTTGGTTTGAAAACGTTATTAATTAAAACTATTTCAGTAGATTAGTGCACTCAGTTAAGCTTTTTACTGAAACTCTGCTGAATGAATTTGTAAAAATTTTTCAGAATGAACTAGTAAATCAATGCAACAGGAAAAGACACAGCGATTTTTAAAGTGGTTCGAATATCCAAAATCCTACGTCCATTGTCCTGAACAAGGCAGGAGGCTATTTTATTATACTGAGTTAGTCTCAGTCGATTTGTACACAGGACAAACACAGCCTTGTGATTATACTGAGCAAGTCTCAGTTTACAAAGTCAAACAAAATATGTTTGAATGATTTCTCCAACGATGAAGGAGTTCTTAACAATAAGAACAGTTCAAGAGATGAGCTCCTTCGGTTCTAAGCTATTGATAAGTTCAGTTCAAACACAAGGGTTTGATTTTCTCCAACTCTAAAGGAGTTCTTACAATAAGAACAATTCAGAAAACTGAACTCCTATTCAGAAAACTGAACTCCTTCGAGTTTTTCTATGCTTATGATATTACAATAAGATCGCTTAGAATAGAGAATGAGAACTAATGAATCTATAGAGTGAAGAACTAAGAAGATCTCTCTGTATGCAAGTTCTTCGCTGGGTTCGACTTTGAGTTCGCTAGAGTATTTGTTTGCTCGAATACTTTGGGTCCCGGTGATATCTTCTCTGCACGAAGACTCTTCTCTATTAAAGTCTAGACGTATGAATAGATCCGTTGGAGGGAGTCTAGACACGTTTCGAAAACGACAAGAAAAACGACCATCTTCAATTTGAATGTTACTGTAGAGATTCCCTATTTTTCAGTCTACGAAGAAGCTTTATGGCATAGCAGGTACAATGTTAGCGGCTTCTCATTCGTCGAGGTTAGAGAGTAGTTGAGGTTTGTTCAAACTCCAAGAGCATGCTGAGTTGACTTCCTTTGATTCCTCGGACCTTTTACTAACTTGTCTTCTACTTACATTCTTTTGAGATGTTTAGTGCGTGGCTCAAATTTCTTTATAGATTCAGTGGGTTATAACATTCCCAACTGAGTTCCTGATGCTGAGTTCTTCCGACTGAACGACAATTGTTCTACTGAATTCTATCGGATACTGAACTTTAGCTAGCCTAGTGAGTTCCTAACATGCTGAACTCAACTAAGCTATTACATTATATAAGGCTCACCATTCAGCTAGGGTTTTGGGATTTTCAAATCTTATCATACTGAATCTCATCCCAACATTGTAAAACAATAAATTTTTGGGACAGAGAAAAAGAATAGGTACTAATTACACAAAATCAGAAAGTTTGAGGATGAGGTATGCCAATCATCTATTTCAAAATTCTAATTTTTTCCCTTTCTATTTTTTTCTAAAATTTTATTAATGGTCGAATTGCCAGAAAAATTAATAGTGGGACAAAAATCGCAAAAACAAGTAGTTCTGGTTAAAAAAATATATAAAAAAATGATTGAGGACATATGTTGCAAAATCGGGAAGATTGAAGACTATAATTACCAATTTGCCTTAATTTAAGGACCAAATACGCTAAATTTAAATAGGATGAGAACCAATCCCTCCAGATATAATATATTTTGGGATCATAATCGTCAAATTTATAGCTTCGTGATCAAATTTTTCGAATATATTACTATGATAACGAGAGATTTAAACGTGGAATATTTGAAAATCAATGAATAAAAGTATACTAGATTTTCATTCAAAACATGTTTCATTCCAATAGGATTTATTCCGTAATATTTCAGATATTTTATGTTTTAATCTCTCATTTTCGTAGTACTCCCCCCGTCTCATAGAAAGTGTCATATTTCTATGGGGCACAGAGATTAAGAAACTTGTATTGTGTGGTGTGTGTTGTTTGACTTTTGGGTTGTTAATTTTGGTCCACACATTGTTCGTTTTTTTAGAAATAGGACACTTTCTATGGGACAGCCCAAAAAGAAAAACAAGACAATTTCTATGGGACGGAGGGAGTAATATTATTCGAACAAAATTTGTTGACGAAGTAGTAAATTTGGCGATTATGATCCCCAAACATTTTATAATTGGCGGGAATGGTCTTCAACCTATTTAAAATTAGCGTAGTTGGTCTTTAAAAAAAGTTAAAAAGACTAAGATTTCTTTTGATTTTTGATAAATTACAAAATTAAGTAAAACAAAATTGGTCAAATTGGTCATTAATCTTTCAGCACTTGGACGTTTTGGTCCTCAATAAAATTACACCGAAAAAACTCTTTAAAAATCGTTAACTAACAGTTGACTAACCAAAAATTTAATAGAAGGACCAATCCATCTAAAAATCTATACTTTGGGAACCAATTAACTAAAAAAATAAACAAGGGACCAAATTGGTCACCACTCATAATTTGAGGGTTAAAATATTCTATTTGCATATATTGTATGTGAAAATAGGATAACTTACCAAATCTATGTATTCAGTGTGCCGTAATAATTGAAAAACTTTGTCTCAAATCGAAGTAATATATGAATTTTGCGGTAAGAGAATGAGTTTTTTTTTTAAATTTATGTTATGTTACTTATTCATACGTTTAATTTACTGTTGAGAGGATAGTTGAGTTTAATTAGTGGATTAAATGAGTCTGGATGATGCATCAATAAATTCCGCTTATCGAGTTAGCAGTGGTGGGAGTTTTCTTTAACCATGTACTGGCCCATACGAATATTCTTCAATAAATTAAAGAAAATGAGTACAAAATTTATAATATTATAATGTTGGGTATAAAATATATGTTTCTATTTGGAGTACAACACACTTGATTCAATGTAATTCATATCAAATTTTCATTTAATTTGTTAATATTGTAATAATTCTTTTTACTAGTACCACCTCTATTTATTTTTAAACTTATCCATCTATCCCACAAAGATCGGAGCCAGTAACATTTTTTCACTAGGGATATTCTACTCATTTTTAATGTCTCAATACATATTTATTTATATTTTTATTGTTGGAAAATCTGCATTTAAATGCAGTACAGAGGAGTATCTCAATTCCGATTTTTGGTGAGTGAGAAATAGCTTATCGAAGTTTGATGCGCAAAGTGGTACTAAATTGAAGTGTACATGGTCCGTGATTCAAATATTGAATCAATTTGTAACTCTCCACTTACTCTTGAAACTGCCGACTTTATGACCACCTCTTGTAACCGCCGGTGGTCATCATGAGCTCTCGTAACCGCCGGTGGTCATCATGAGCTCTCGTAGCCATCGTTTTTGTAATGATGGTGGTCATCATGAGCTCTCGTAACCGCCGTTTGTGTGATGATGATGGTCATCATGAGCATTTATTCCTACATGGTGGAGAAAGCCTATAAATAGGAGTGGTAGAAATCATTTCATACACACTCAAGCATATCATATCATTCTCATATTAGCTCTAAGTTCATCTAGTTCTTATCCTTGCCATTCGTTAAGTTTGCTGGAGCTTGTTGTATTGCGGTGCTGCTTACAATAAGACGAAAGTCGTTTCATCTTTGGGGGGATCACGCCAACACCGAGACACTACCGGCGCGTTTATCTCTTGCGGATAGAGAGCCTTCTCGACTCGATTTTATATTTGGTTCTTGTTTACTTCCTTGTTTAAAGTTGTAATATTTCATTTCTATTTTACGGGTTTTTGTGTTTTGGCAGATTACACTTATTATTTAGTAACAATCGCAAGAGATAAACCGACCTTGTTGCCAGGACTAAAAACCGAAATTTAAACATAACTTGGCTTGGAAATGGCTTCTTCATCCGCTACGTCATCCACCACTGCTGTCGGGGTCACCGTCTCTTCGGCCGCAACCGTCTACTCCACCGGAGTCCCTTTTCCCGCGGTCACTTCCGTCGGCATCTCCACTGCCGGATTTGGTGGACCACCTCCATTTTCGTTTGTGGCCTTTTCAACATCAAGTGCTACATTGCCATCATGCAACATGGCCGCCATCTCCACCTAGGCCGCCATATCGTCCGCAACAAATGACCGTATCTTGAATAACCTTCGTGAGGCTACAAATATCATTATGTCGTCTTCGGCGACACCGTTTATCCCTTTTGGGACGTTGAACCACCTTGGAGGGGTGGGGGGCTCGACCCCAACTTTGCCGGCACCACTGCACTCTTCGAGAGAATTGCCTGCCGCTTAAAAGCCACCACAATTTGGTGGGGCCAACTTCAAACGTTGGCAACAAAAGATGTTGTTTTATTTAACAACACTAGGGTTTGGATACATCCTCAAGGAAGATGGTTCCGCACCTCCAAGTGCAAATAAAGAGAACATGCAAGTCTCCATTGCCTACGAAACTTGGCGCACTTCCAACTATTTGTGTAAAAACATTTTGTTAAGTGGTCTAGTGGATAACTTGTATAGTGTATATGCAAACATGAAGACCTCAAAAGAAATTTGGGAGGCACTAGACAAGAAATATGGTACTGATGATGCAGGTACAAAGAAATTTATTGTAGCCCAGTTTCTGGACTATAAGATGGTGGATTCCCGACCCATCATGGACCAAGTGCAAGAATTCCAACTAATTGTGCATGATGTTCAGGGATGCTATTGCCTGACGCTTTTACCGTGGCAGCCATGATCGCGAAGCTCCCTCCAAGTTGGAAGGACTTCAAAAGCTACCTCAAGCACAAGCGAAAGGAGATGTCGCTTGAAGACTTGACAGTAAAGCTTCGCATCGAGGCTGATGTCCGAGTTCAAGACATAAAATCCAAAGCCCCGATGGACCTAAGGGTCAACTTGTTGGAGAAAGGTGGTGACTCTAACAAGCGAGGGCGTCCCAAAGGCAAAGACCATGCAAAAGGTAAAAGTCAAACTAGAAGGTTTGATGGAGATTGCTACAATTGTGGCAAAGCGGGTCACATGTCCAAGGACTGCCGAAAGCCCAAGAAGTAGAAGGCGAGACAAGCCAACTTGATGGAAAAGGACCTCACTTTAGAGGATCTAGCGGCTGTGATCACGGAAGAGGCGAATATTGTCGAGAACCCCGACCTTTGATTTATCGACACTACTGCAACCGCACATGTGTGTGGTGATAGAAGCCGCTTCAAGAAATACTGTCTCTATCAAGGGAGGAAGGTGAACATGGGGAATCAAGCATCTTCCGACGTGGTTGGAGTTAGAACCGTCGTGCTGAGGATGACTTCCGGCAAAGAATTGATTTTGAATGAAATGCTTCATGTTTCGAATATTCGGAAGAACCTTGTGTCGGGTTCCGTACTAGTCAAACGTGGTTTTAGACTAGTGTTTGAAGCTGATAAGTTTATCTTATCTAAGTTTGGTGTATTCCTTGGTAAGGGGTATCTTACCGATGGGCTTTTTAAGCTCAATGTAGTGGTACTCGCCAAGTGCCCAAGAATAATGGAAATAATAATAATGCTTCTACTTCTTCTTATTTGACAGAGTGCTCCGATTTATGGCATTGTAGATTAGGACATATTAATCAAATGCAATAAAACGTCTAGCTAATCTCGATTTACTAAAAGTAAATGAGTTTAACGAAAATAAAAGATGTGAAGTATGTGTAGAAGCAAAAATGGTTAAACTGCCGTTTCTGGAAAGGAGCACTAAGCCTCTTGAACTTATTCACACAGATGTGTGTGATTTGAAGTTTGTGCAAACAAGAGGCGGTAAAAAGTATTTCATCACGTTTATTGACGATTGCACACGTTATTGTTGTCTTTATCTTCTAAGAAGTAAAGATGATGCAATTGAAGCTTTCAAAAGTTTCAAAGCGGAAGCCGAAAATCAACTAGATTGTCGGATTAAAAATGTTCGAAGTGATAGAGGGGGAGAACATGTAGCTACATTTGAAGGGTTGTATAAATCTAGTGGTATTATTCATCAAACCACTGCAACCTATTCGCCACAATCTAACGGCGTTGCTGAAAGAAAAAATCGAACACTTAAGGAGATGATGAATGCCCTGTTAATTAGTTCGGGGCTACCCCAGAACATGTGGGGGGAAGCTGTTTTAACAGATTACTACTTATTGAACAAGATTCCCCTTAAAGATAAGGATAAACTTCTTACGAGATGTGGAAAGGAAGGAAACCTTCCTACAAATACCTTAAAGTATGGGGGTGTTTGGCTAAGGTAGATTTCCTCTACCTAAGCAAGTTACAATCGGAGCTAAGACCGTCGATTGTATCTTTGTCGGATATGCTTTGAATAGTGGTACCTATAGGTTTATTATTCATAAGTCGGAAGTTCCCGATATAAATGTGGGAACAACTATTGAATCAAGGAATGCTATTTTCTTTGAGAATATTTATCCATGTAAGGATAAGGTTGAATCTAGCTCTAATGCTAGAACGAGAGATGAAGCTACTAGTTCTGAGCTTGGAGGGGTTGAACCAGTTTCACGAAAATGACTTGGTTCTGACCTAGAAGCTCATGAACCGAGACGTAGCACGAGAGCCAGAATTGCTAAGGACTTTGGTCCGGACTATGTGGTGTTCCTCTTAGATGAGGAACCGAGGTCTGTTAATGAAGCTCTTACGAGACCTATTGGACCACTTTGGAAAGAAACATGGACCATTATGCAAAATCATACGTGGGTGTTAGCAGATTTGCCAGAAGGTTGTAAGCCCTTAGGATGTAAATAGATCCTAAAAAGAAAATATAAGGTTGATGGTCAATTGATAAATATAAGGCCCGTTTAGTTGTAAAGGGTTTTAAGCAAAGGGAAGGGTATGATTTTTTCAATACCTATTTGCCTGTCACGAGAATAACTTCAATCCGCGTGCTGCTTTCGATTGCTGCTCTGCACAATCTTGAAATTCACCAAATGGATGTGAAGACTGCTTTTCTAAATGGAGATTTAGAAGAGGAAATTTATATGGAACAACCTGGAGATTTTGTGGTACCTGGTCAAGAAAGAAAGGTATGCAAGTTGGTTAAGTCCCTATACGGATTAAAACAAGCCCCTTTACAATCGCATTTGAAGTTTGACGAAGTTATGATGTCAAACAGATTCAAGATAAATGAGTGTGACAAATGTGTTTACATAATGATACGAATACCGATTTTGTTATTGTATGTCTTTATGTTGATGATATGCTAATTATGGGATGTAACAGTCAAGTGATTAATGAAACAAAGCACATGTTGAAAAGAAATTTCGACATGAAGGACATGGGAGGGCTGATGTTATTCTTGGAATAAAAATCCATAGAACTCCCGAGGGAATTATTCTATCATAGTCTCATTATATTGAGAAAGTGCTTAAGAAGTTCAATACGTATGATGGTTTGCCGGCAAAGACTCCTCTAGAAGTTAATGTTCACTTGAGCAAGAATAGGGGTGATCATGTTGCACAAGAGGATTATGCTAGAGTCATTGGTTGTCTTATGTACATCACGAATTGTACGAGGCCTAATCTAGCATGTCCGGTGAACAAATTGAGTCACTATACGAGTAATCCAGGTAGAGAGCATTGGAAATCTCTTGTAAGAGTTCTGAGGTATTTGAAATACACTCTTAACTTTGGGCTGCACTACTAGAGACATCCCCCAGTACTTGAAGGGTACTGTTATGCAAATTAGATATCCAACACTAAAGACTCGTTGTCTACTAGTGGTTATGTGTTCACTATAGGGGAAGGAGTTGGGTCGTGGAGATCCACGAAACAAACGTGTAGCCCGATCCACCATAGAATCTGAATTTATTGCTTTAGATAAGGCCGGTGAGGAGGCCGAATGGCTAGTAATTTTCTTGAAGATATTCCATGTTGGACGAAACCAGTACCACTTGTGATGATTCACTATGATAGCCAAACGGCTATAGGTAGGGCCAAGAGTGGGTTGTATAATGGTAAGTCGAGACATATTCGTCGTTGACATAATACCGTAAGACATTTGATCACGAGTGGGTTATCTCTATAGACTATGTCAAGTCTATAGATAACCTAGCGGATCCGCTTACTAAAAGTTTGCATCGAGATCAAATGTATAAACTGCTAGAGGGAATGGGAGTAAAATCCACAACTTAAGACAATTATAGTGGTAACCCAACCTTGTAGAGTGGAGATCCCATGAACTTGGTTCAATGGGAAAAATAAGCTATGAGAGTCTGTTTATGTAACAATACTCGTCAAAATTATTCCCTGGAAAGAGCAGTAGAGTGTTGCTCACCTGTTATGTGGTGAGGTTAAGACATACACTTTTAATGATTCATGAATACCTCGAGGAGGTGGAGTATGACAGAATACTCGTGTAAGAATCACCTTTGTAAGTGAGAAGTGAGGTCCGCTTCTATTTGATACTTATGAATCCAAAGAGGTTGTCCATGGCCAGAAACGGACACAAACGTGAGAACGGACGAGGTTGAGACTTTATAGTGTTAGTGTTAGTGTCTCGGTATACACGTTGGAGGAATAGTTCAAAACCTTGTGTTCACTAGTCCGCCGGTATACTCGATAACACTAAATAAGGATGGCTCAAGTTCACAAGCCATCTACCCTGATGCTTTATTGTCTCTTGAGGACTGAGCTTAGTGTCAGCATGCATGCATTTAGGCTATTTCCACTCATGTGGGGGATTGTTGGAAAATTTGCATTTAAATGCAGTACAGATGAGTATCTCAATTCCGATTTTCGGTGAGTGAGAAATAGCTTCTCAAAGTTTGATGCGCAAAGTGGTACTAAATTGAAGTGGAGATGGTCCGTGATTCAAATATTGAATCAATTTGTAACTCTCCACTTACTCTTGAAACCGCCAACTTTATGGCCACCTCTCGTAACCGTCGGTGGTCATCATGAGCTCTCGTAACCGCCGTTTGTGTAATGATGGTGGTCATCATGAGCTCTCGTAACCACCGGTGGTCATCATGAAATCTCGTAACCACCGTTTGTGTAATGATGGTGGTCATCATGAGCTCTCGTAACCGTCGTTTGTGTGATGATGGTGGTCATCATGAGCATTGATTCCTACATGGTGGAGAAAGCCTATAAATAGGAGTGTTAGAAATCATTTCATACACACTCAAGCATATCATATCATTCTCATATTAGCTGTAAGTTCATCTAGCTCTTGCCCTCGCCATTCGTCAAGTTCGCCGGATCCGGAGCTTGTTGTATTGCAGTGCTGCCTACAATAAGACGAAAGCCGTTTCATCTTTGGGGAGATCATGCCAACACCGAGAGCACTACTGGGGAGTTTATCTCTTGCGGATAGAGAGCCTTCTCAACTCGTGTTTATATTTGGTTCTTGTTTACTTGTTTAAAGTTGTGATATTTCATTTCTATTTTACGGGTTTTGTGTCTCAGCAGATTACACTTATTATTTTGTAACATTTATTAGAGTAGCTCTTATGTGCATCAGGTTGCACATGCAACTGGATGGGCTAGAAGCTAATTTTTATATTTTGACCCATGCGAATTTATATAATCCAGCCCATGTCCTTTTTGCTCTCACATTCCCACCTCTCTCTACCCCTTCTCTCTTTTCTCTATCTCCCACGTCCCTACCTCTCTCTCACCCTCTCTCTCTCTCTTCCCCCCGCCCACCCTACCACACCTCGAAATATCCCTCTCGGACACATGGATCGCTAGTCGTCGGATCGCCGATCTCACCGCCTCGTAGTCCTCAAAAGTCTTACGGATTCCCCTTAAGCTAGAAGTGTACAGAACCACTCTATTCTCCCCGTTTAGCGGGTAGATCATTTCGAATTTCTCTAGCAAAGTGAGGGATGATTCTCTAAGGATGGGGTTCACGTTTTCGTCGCTTGAGATTGTTAAGTAACGGAAGCTCGGAATGCCGTCTCAATTGTTGGTCCCGAGTGTACGGTCAGGTGTAGAGGGGGGGGTGAATACACCTGAATCCGATTTTCTCAACTTCAAACACGAACAATCCTGTTCAGGAAAGTGCCGTACTGAAATAATTCAGCAGACCAAATAGCTGTTCTGAATCGTGTGTGGCAAAGAGTCTTAAAGAACGAGTCTGACTCTACTGAGATCTGCTAGCTGACTGAGTCAGAATTCACTATCAAACAGGTAGAGTTCAGTGGTGCGGAAAAGTATAGGCCCTAATCAGTTGAGTGGAAAACCGTTTTATGCAAGTCTCAGTTCAGCAAGTAGACAGTTCAGTATGCTGAGACAGTTGTATGATTTTAAAGAAGATTTTTAGTATGAACAGTAAAATCAATGCAACAGTAATCAAACAGAACAATAACGAGACACAGATTTTTAAAGTGGTTCGGATATCAATCGATCCTACGTCCACTGTCCCGAAAGTTCAGGAGGCTATTTATTATACCGAGTTAGTCTCGGTCGGCTTGTGCACGGACAAAGCCGTGGCTTGGGGATTATATCGAGCAAGTCCCGGTTACAAAGGCATCAAACTAAAGTGTTTGACAAACTTCTCCAACTATGAAGGAGTCCTTTTACAATAAGGATTGGGTTCAAATATGAACTCCTTCGTCTAAGCTATAAGTATATTCGGTTGAGCTTAGGGTTAGAGGGATAGGGAATGAGAATGTAGCTTCTAGATCGACGAACAGCTGAAATAAGCTTTAGGTTCGTGTATCGTCGATTTGGATACTAGAGGCTCTTCTAACAGTTTAGCTTGGTTCACTATGAGCTGAGAAGGTAGTCTTTCGCCGGAGATAGATCTTCAAGTTCTTGCGGAAGACTTAGGGTTTTTTGGTTCTAGCTCGATTTAGTGCTTGTGTATGTTTTCGTCGTTTAAGCTTGCGCACCTTTTTTTCTTCTTGAAATGTCCCTCTATTTATAGAGCAGAGATTGGAAAAGATCCGTTGGAGACAATCTTCTTCTTTCTCTCTCTTTTGGTAGCAAACGGCTCTTTTGAAGTAGGTAACAGTGTGCTTTCCCTCCTTTTTAGGTAAAGGGTTGACTGCAGCTTTAGCGGTGAGAAGACACGTGTGTTCTTGTCATTCGTCGAGGCGGATAGAGTGGTTGAGACAAAGACAGACTTCAAGGCAAACCGAAGCCGACTTCTCTCTTCCTCATGTATGACAATGCCGATTGTTTTACAAAAGTATCTCGACAGCCGTAAGACCGTCTCACCGATGCCGAGTCCGATCCCGTATACGTAGGTAGATAGCCGAGTAAAGTCTCCGAAGATCAGCTCGAGTTCGGTGAATCGCTCTGCCGAGTCCAGCTTCTATCGACTCTTTCGCATACTCGCTCCCGCCGAGTCCAAGATCACCGAGTCTTCTACTTCGGTGTTAAGGCGTATAATCTACCGAGCGTCTTGATCGGAGCAGAGTGTCTACCGAGTCCGAAACTTCGGAGACAAAAAATAACGATTACAATGGAATGGTTCACCAATCGATAGGGTTTTGGGATCTTCAAATCTTCTCAATATTCGTAGCACTAGGCTGCTGAGCATGGTTCAGTATAGAAGATAGAATCATTTCCCACCAAGTAAGACTATGCCGAGGATAGAATCATCACCCAACAATTTCCCCTATTTGATGATGCCAAAACATATCATTTATGCTAACACTAAACTAACGAAAACGAGCTCCTTACAATATTACAGGTAGGATCAGCGGAGTTGTTCCAGCAGTTCTAGATTACTGAGAAAACAGGGCAAAACACAATTTCCTCCATTACATAGAAACTAGAGTAGCAGAATCTAACAATGTAATAAACTGACAAGAAAGTAAATAGAGTGAGTGTGTGAGTCAGTCATCACTTTAGTGGTTGTTAGAGCCAAAATCAGATTTGTATATATGAGTTATTCAGATCAGTACAGTTACAAATCATGCTAAGCTAGGAAGATTAGAACTAAGTCTAGGAGCCCTTAAACTGCTTGATCCCGTCCATGAATCCTTGAGATTGCGTCTCGGCAGGGCACTCCATACATCCGGTATGTGTTCTTCCTCGGCTTCAAGTATGCAGCAAAGTCTCGCTGGGTCATCTTCGTCCGGTCTCTCTTCGATGCAAAGATACTTCACTTCAGCTTCTATTACCCCAAGGTGGATTGAGTCATCATTTCTTCTAGGTGGAGTTATGATTCCGGGCTTCGGAACACCGACTTCTATACCTTCGGATACGGCTTTATGCAAGTATATGTATAGATCGAGTTCACTTATCATCATCCATTCCGTGTAGGCATCGGCCTTTAGTCATGTTGGGCCGTAACCTCCGTAAATAATTGCGCTTGATGAACTCTATCTTTGCCGATTCCCATCCCCCGAGTAAATTGAGCGGTATCCAATTGTCCGTCTTTGGCCATTCGTGCGATTTCAGATCAGTGGCTTCCCGAACCTTCGTATCGATAAGGAATATCGGCTTTTGAAGGTACTCTCGGCCGGCCTCTTCCTCGGTTTTTTTTCTCGGTGCTTCAAGGTCCGCCTCCCGGATTCTCGTCTCCGGCACCTGAACTTGTCTAGCCTCTTCGCCTTTGTATAGGTATCTCGTTCATTTGGTCGAATATGGCCTCAATTTCATCATCTTGGGCTTCAGTGGCTTTCTGAGGAATGTCTTCGATTCGGCAGGGGTACTTGATTTTTCTTTTGACGTACCCCGCTTCTCGGTGCTTTCTTTGCTTTTGCTCCTTCTCCTTCTCCCTATCTTCTTCATCCTCGATAATCGGTTTCCTTGGAGGTATCCTAGCAGGCTTTCTTCCTCCTCGAGCCGGAGATTTTGTCTTTCCTTTGACAAGCTTAGACTTTGGTTTATTAGCGGCTTCTGTTTCAAAGAATCTCCCTTGCCGCTTCTCATCAGCTGCAATTTGAGCCTACTCCTCAGCTGAAATATATCTCTTCGTTTTCTTGGCTGGAGGGTTGGGAGAATCAGCACTTTCTTGCCTTTTCCCTGAACAGGTGGAGGGAGAGGAGCCTCTTCCTCTTCCGACTCTTCCTCGCTCAGCATACTCGCAACCTCCTTGATAATATCGGTCGAGTCCGGGTTGCATGAGTAGCCCGGGTTCCCGAGCCACTTGGGCCGGGCTCTCACCGTGCTCGCAGCCCAAGACACCCCCGGGCCTTACCCTCCGTCCGAGTCCGAGTCCGGGTCCCGCTTATCTCAGTCACGGACTTGGTCTTTTTCTCAAATCTCAGTGAAGCTGTCCCCTTAAGTAATTTGGCAGTAGTTTTGGTAGGGGTCGGCTTCTCTGTACTCTTCTCTTTTCCTTCCGTACTCTTCTATTTTCCTTCCCCCTTTTTGGCATCATCAATTACAGCCGGGGTAGGGACGAGTACCTCTTTGTCTAGGCGTGTGTAGACAGCGGACAGTTCGTCCAGTCTGTCATGGATCTTTGTCAGTGCCAAGTGCAGCTCATTCCTCTCATTAGTCAGTTCCTCCGAGTATTGCTTATGGGAGAGGTCAGCTGCTGCCTTGAATTCTGTCAGCTTCTCAGAAATCTTATCCTCCACGACCAGTTGAATGTTGTCAAGTCGGATCTCCGTGGCCTGGGCTTGTTCAGTGAAGGACTCAGTATGAGTGGATATTGAAACCTGGAATGCTTCGAGAAGTTTGGCTTGTCCTTCCTGAATGATTCTGAGCTGATCATCAAACTGCTTCTGTTGCTTAGCCAAAACTTCGGATACAATTTCAGAGACAACAGGGGCGGCTGATTTAGATACTGATGTTTTCAGCCCCTGTAGCTCATTGGTTGTGGCTAGCGCAGTCTGTTTCCACACCTTGTGGACGGCCTTCACAAGAGCTCGATTCTGGATTCCCTGGGCGGTGAGAGCTTTTGCTACGGATCGAAATCTCTTGGAAGTTGTGTTGGGCGCTGCTTCGTAAGTCGACTCCAGCAAGAGCTGAGCGGGCTCTGCTGAGGACGAAGCACCAGCCGTAGACTTCGCAGGTCCAAGGATACGGAGTGGAGGTTGAGCTTGTTTAGTAGCATGTGTATCCTTATCCTGGGGATTTTCCTCATCAGGCTTTCCAGGGCCTGAATCACTGGGTGGATCTTGACCATCGTGGTCTGATCCATCTGAGGGTGCTGACCCGGTAGCTAGCTGCCTGTCATGTATCATTGCTAGCATAGCAGCCCTCAGGTTCTCCATGGTGCTGAGGTCAGCAGGCTCAGAGTAGCCTATTTGCTCCCTCAACTTCAATTCTTCTTCATGAAGCTGCTGGCAGGAGTAGTGGAGTACTAGACGTTGTAGTTGGGGCCACTCTCGAAATAGCAAAGAACATGTGGAGCCTTGCCGATTTTGCAATGAGCAACGGATCGTAGTAGTCGGCAAGCTCCGGAATCTGTTGAAGAATCTCTTGGGATGCTCTGGATATGATCACTGAAGCTTCCATCCCAATTGTCTCTTCTTCAGATGCTGTCTCGGACTCCAAGTCTATGGGAGACGTCTGAGTCTCAGCAGGAGGTACACTGCTGAGTGGTGGAACTGAGAGGGGGCTGTCAAGACGCTGAATCTCCTCGCTATGTGCTTCATAGTAGCATCCCCTTGTTCCACTTCTACGGGTTCCTCAGTGGAGACGGCCTTCTCCACTGATTGAGTCTTTTCAGATGATTCGACTCGTCTATCAGCCGCCGAGGCCGAATAGGTTGCCGAGTAGCCCGAGCAAGCAGGAACTTCAGGAGAAACCTCAGGTTCAGTAGGCACGTCCTGAATGACTTTCCTCAGTTTCTTAGCTGGTGCCTTCGGAGTTTTTGCTGGAGGTGTTCTCTTCTTCGAGGGTGTAGCCTGCTGAGGCTTAGTCTGCTGAGTTACGGCTGAGGGACTCGACCCGATCTGCTGAAGAGCAGCAGTCTTGTTGTGGAATCTGACCTTCTTCACATTAAAATACTCCTTGTCACCGTAGGTGATTGGTTCAGATCCCCGTGACATCCTCTATCATCATGGACAGCTTCTTCACCATAAAGAAGCTTGCCCTTTGCACTCGGCGTGCAAGAGGCCTTATCGAATTTTGTCGCTGAGCCATGAATTCACGGATAAAGAACTCCGTCCAATTAATCTGGGCTCTATCATATATGGCCATCATGAGCTGGATCTTGAGCCTCGATACTTGATCGAATGAGCCTGCTTGGCTGGTCGTAGGCTGCGTCACAATATAGGCCAAAGCTCTGTACTGAGGCAGCATATTGTTTTTAGGAAAAGCAGCTCTGAAGGTCGTGGGCTTTCCACAGAATATTGTCAAGTAGTCATCTACAAGATCATCCTTGTACCCCACATTACTGGCTCCTTCAGAAGGCAGATCAAAACTTCTCTTTAGTGCCTCCTTGAGTGATATTTGCTTCAGAATCGGAAAAGCATCCTTGATCTCGTGAACGGCGAATCTTCCGATTATGTCCCCACCTACTGAGTCAGAATTAAGATAAACTTCGGCCACCTGCCTCGAGAGGAAGTATGTCGGCTTCCTTGAAAGAAGACTTTCAAGCTCTGACTCTCTGAGAGCTGAGAAGATCTCGTCCATATAATCGAGATCACAGGCGTTGAACTCCATGGTTGGCTCGAACCAAACGCGATCCTTGTCCAGGATTTCTTGCATGTTAACTGGAGCAGACGCCAAAATATTTTTACTTGCCATTGTACTGTTACACTAGCATTTATCGCAGTTCGATTTAAATAAAACAGCTTTGTATAGCGATTCTCAAAAAAAGAAGATTAATTCGTGTAGCAAGTTGTAATAAGCATACCCGAAAGATAGATTCCGAAAGGATATGCAAGAGGGGATTGCAAGGAATGATCTCGGAATTTTCGGATGCAAAAGATTTGAAGTGCGGTAATGGCGGTTTCTAAAGATATGATCGAAAACATATATCTAACATGAAGGTGAACGGTTTTCGATCAAAGGCGAGTTTAAACTTGCTTTATGAGATGGACGGTCAAGATTAAAAGATATATTAAGTAATGATCACGGTAGCCGCCTAAGTCAAAGCCGCTTGTAAATATGCCTAAGTAGTAACTATGAGATGACATGCATTAAATGCGTGCGAGTTCAAAGAAACTTATGTATAGAATGTCGTGCATTAAATATAAGCCGTTAATAAATGACAAATTTAGGATATTTAATAGCATGCTTGAATCTTCATCATAAATGCATTACTGTTTTATTCGTTACTACCGAGTAGAGATACGCAAACCCGTCGCCGAACATAGTAGTCACCGATACCTCTTGTAGATGGTTTTCTCGTCTCTACGTACTCGAATTTACTCGAGTATTGAGAGTGATCATTCCCCCTTACTCGAATGATCCTTTCCCGGGAACCTTCTTACTGACCGGGGTCGGTAGGGTCCAGCAGAACCTAGCTCTACCGAAAGTTCTTTGAATGCGGATTCGCCTAGAGGTTTGGTCGAATATCAGGCCCTTTGTTTGTCGAGATGGATCTTTTCCATTCCGATATCCTTCTTTTCGACATGGTCGCGAATGAAGTGATGCCTAATGTCCACGTGCTTGCATCTCGTGTGTAGTACGGGGTTCCGAGTGATTGCAATAGCACCGGTACCGTCGCAGAATATCGGCACTTCATTCTCGAATGACGTCATAGTCTCTTAGTCTTTGTCTCGCCCAAAGGATTTGGGCACAACAACTTCGGGCAGCCATGTATTCGGCTTCGTGAGTTGACGTGGCTACTGAGTGCCGCTTCTTTGAAAACCATGAGATCGGCCTACGCCTAGGAACCGACAAGTTCCCGAAGTTGATTTTCGGTCAATTCTACATCCTGCATAGTCAGCATCAGAGTAACAAGTTAGTTCAATATTATCATCAGCTGGATACCATAAACCCATGTCAGGTGTGCCTCTGAGGTAGCGAAGAATCTTCTTTGCTGAGTCCATGTGGCTCTGCTTAGGATTCGCCTTAAATCGAGCGCAGACACCTACATCATAAGTTATGTCAGGACGAGTAGCTGTTAGATATAATAAGGAACCAATTATTGCATGAAATTCAGTTTGGTTTACTGATACTCCCTCTTTATCAAGATCGATTTTCATATTCGTGTTCATCGGGATCTTGATAGGTTTGCCGGATGTGCAACCGAATTTTTTGATGAGGTCTCGAGTGTATTTGCCTTGGTTAATGAACGTTCCCTTTTCAGATTGTTTGACTTGAAAGCCGAGGAAATAGTTAATTTCACCCATCATTGACATCTCGAACTTGTCCTTCATCATTTTCTCAAACCGCCGACACATGACGACGTTCTTTGATCCGAAGATAATGTCATCTACATAGATCCGCACGAGTAATAAGTCGTCTTCCGGTCGAATGCTTGAACGACGTGCGATCTATCGTGCCTTTCCCGAAAACCTTTCGAAGAAGAAACTCCGACAGGTATCGTACCAAGCCCCGGGTGCTTGTTTTAACCCATATAGAGCCTTTCCGAGTCCGTAAACCCGATGTCCTCGCTGAAAGCCGGGCGGTTATTCTACATAGACTTCTTCTTTCAAGACGCCTGTTCGGGAACGCAGACTTCACATCCATTTGATAGACTCCCAATCTTTGATGTGTTGCGTAGGCTAGGAATAGTCCGATTGCCTCCATCTTGCAACCGGAGCGAATGTCTCATCGAAATCTATTCCCTCGGCTTGACGGTAGCCTTTAGCCACGAGCCTTGCTTTGTTCCTTACTATGACGTTTTTTCATCTCGCTTGTTCTTGAAGACCCATTTTGTTCCAATGACGTGTTGATGCCGGGTGCATTAACAAGCTCCCAAACTTCGTTTCTCGTAACCCGATTCAGCTCCTCCTGCATAGCTATGATCCAGTCAGCATCTTTAAGTGCATCCTCAATCGTCTGAGGCTCTTCAGTAGACAAGAAGCAGGAATATAATGCACTTTCTCCTTGAGAGAATCTGGATCTTGTCTTGACTTTTGCTGAAGGATCTCCAATGATTAGATCAGGAGTGTGAGCATCTAGCCACGATCTACGATGTTTCAGCTCTTCATCCGAAATTTGATCAACACGGATAGTAGGTGAGTCGGGAATTTTAGTCGTACTATTCCGAGATTGAAGCAATTCAGGAAATGAGAGTGTGATCTACTGAGTTTCCGGGTTCGGGGGCATTCAGCTCGGGAACATTAATAGATGTTCCCCCTGAGTTGTTACTCTCGTAGTGGTCTCAGTTACCTCTAAGGTTTCCTCATCGACCTGAGTTACCTGGGATTGACTCGCTCGGGAGAGTCAACTGTTCAGCTACTTGCTCTGTCGGGTTGAGATTCGATGACTTGTCTTCGGTTTCTTCGTCCGAATCATCATCCCAACATAGTCGGATCTTTTCGGGTTTGTCTTTAAGCTTAGATCCCGTAGCCGCTTACTGATGTCCTCAGATTTAGAGTTAGAGTTATTGCTCCGGTCTTCAGTAGCAAACTCATTAAAAATAACATGAGGGCTTTCCTCCACGCAAAGAGTCCGATAGTTGAATACTCTGAAAGCTTTGCTGACCCGAGAGTATCCTAAGAAAACTCCCTGATCCGACTTGCTATCAAAAGTCTTGACTGATCTTTCCTATTATTGTGGATAAAGCATGAACAACCAAAGATATGGAAATAAGATAAAGAAGGCTTCTGCAGTTCCATAGTTCATATGGTGTTCTCTTATGCTGCTTTGTCAGTAGAGATCGGTTCTGAGTATAGCATGCAGTGTCAGTTGCTTCTGCCCAGAATTTGGTTGGGAGTCCTGAGTCTGCGAGTAGAGTTCTTGCTGCTTCTTTGAGTGTGCGATTCTTTCTTTCAGCAACCCCATTTTGCTGAGGGGTGCGCGCAGCAGATGTCTCATGCTCAATTCCTTCTGCTTTGCCGAACTCCTCTACCATGGAATTAAGGAACTCAGTTCCTCTATCAGAACGAATTTTGATTATCTTGGTGTTCTTCTCGACACTGAGCTTTTTCAGAAGCGTTGGTAACTCTGTTTTGATGTCAGACTTGTTGGCAATGAATATGACCCATGTGTAGCGCGAGTAGTCATCGATGACCACTAAAGCATATTTCTTACCTCTGATCGTCACTGGAGAGACTGGACCGAACAAATCCATATGTAGCAGTTGAAGGATTCCATCAGTGGAAGGAGATGGAACAGGTGGATTTTGATTCCTTGTTTGCTTTCCCTTCAGACATGCTTCACACTGAGTGTCTTTGCTTGAATACTTCATTCGGCGATCCTCTTGCTAGAGTGTTCCTTGCTAGTTTGTTGAGCGTTTTGAAGTTGAGGTGGCCGAGTCTCCTATGCCAAAGCCATCCCGTACGGTTGTCGTTCTTCGCCAACGGACAAACTTCGGGTTCCGCCGAGTTCCGATCGGCTACATATATATTCTTTTACGCAAGAACCGATAACACCGTTTTCCCTGTGGATTTATCAATGACATCACGTAAAACCAGTGTCAAAAATCACTCTATTCTATCACGGAATTGACTAACGAGAGAAGAGTATCTTTGAAGTCCTTCAACATATGATGCTCTAGGAACCGTGGCGGCTCCAATGCCGAGTGCTCCATATCCTCTTGTATAGCCTTTTGCATTGTCTCCAAACTCAATTCCGGGTCCTTCTTCGACTATATAATTCTTCGAGAGGTTCCTTTGGTAAGTCATATGTCTTGAGCATCCACCGTCCACATACTAAGGATCTTTGTGCACCTCATCCTCTTCTCCCCGCCATTAGGCACTTTTCGATTGTTCCTTCAACTTCATGCTCTAAGGCCATGAAAGTCGCTTCATCATCGAGATGAGTCCATGAAGGAGTCGACTTCTTCGAGTCGTCCGAGATCTCGCCCGCAATATAGGATTGTCTCTTCCGGGCGAATTTCTCTCTCCTTGCCTTACGTCTTTGCGCGTTCGGCACTCACGAGCTCGGGACAATCATATTGATAGTGTCCCGACTTTTTGCGGTTGTAGCAAGTGATGACTCTTTCTTCTTTGCTTTTACTATCCTTTGATGGTGCTTTGAGTCATCCTTCTTTCTACGCATTCGAAGATTGTGAGTCGAGAGTGCGTTTTGGAGTATAATCGACTTACCTTTTGTGTCTCGGTATGCTTTAGTCGGTTTTCTGCGTCTCTCCTTCTCCTTCGATACTTCACGGCAGCAACGCGTACTTCGAGCGAGACTTCCTTCTTGTAGATCATTGAGTGAAGGTTACACGTTGTCTTGCTTGTCGCCGGAGATGCTTTGTCTGACTTGGTGCTTTGAAGGCATGGTCAATTTTATTGTCGGCTTCATCTCTTTGCTTTCGTTGAGGTCCGTCGAACTCAAACTCTTACTCCTGAAGTTCGAAAAGATATGGTCGGGAGAGACAACATCTAAATCGAAATGTCGCAATAAGGTGGCAAAAGGTGTCCGGTGTCCATCCGGCGGTGCCCTTAGTATCTTGAGATTCATTTCTCGGTTCTTTGAATATCTTTCCCGGCCCATTTATGGAATTCATCGATTCGTAAATCGACGTTCGAATCTTCTATTTTGTCACCAGCATGAGAGACGAGACTTTCCAGCCTTTTTGGAGTTCCGGCGCCGGTTTGTTAGCTTTTATTTTCCGAGTTCCACGACTCGGTAGCGCTAGAGCGTCCCGCAGTTCCTTTGCCGTTTTGCATTCCCGAACCCCGCCAAGATAAGAATCACTAAGAGTGGTCGGTATGGCATTTACGGCGACTCGGTCTAAGTTGTGAAGCTTCTTCTCTTCAGGAGTGAAGAGACTTCGTCTTTAGGAATCTTCTTCCCGAGTCACCATTCCTCCTCCTTGGTGGGGCCCGAGTCACGACACTATCGATCATGGGAACAATAGGTCCATCTTCAAGCACTTCAGTCATACTATCATGGAGGGATGTCAGATGTGCTTCCATTCTGACTCGCCATACTCCATAATTCTCTACCGAGAACATGGGCACCATTCTTATCCCTGACATATTAGCCATATAAAAATAATGATATGAATGTAGAGTGATATGTAGTGAAAACGATTTTCCGGATCCGTTCAAGTAGACCAGTTTCAAGATAACAAGAGTCTTAAAGAACTCCTGCTCTGATATACCAATTGTTGGTCCCGAGTGTACGGTCAGGTGTAGAGGGGGGGGTGAATACACCTGAATCCGATTTTCTCAACTTCAAACACGAACAGTCCTGTTCAGGAAAGTGTCGATCTTTGAAATAATTCGGCCAGACCAAATAGCCGTTCTGAATCGTGTGTGGCAAAAAGTCTTAAAGAACGAGTCTGACTCTACTGAGATCTGCTAGCTGACTGAGTCAGAATTCAGTATCAAACAGGTAGAGTTCAGTGGTGCGGAAAAGTGTAGGCCCTACTCAGTTGAGTGGAAAACCGTTTTATGCAAGTCTCGGTTCAAGCAAGTAGACGGCATTCGAGATGCCGAGACAGTTGTATGATTTTAAAGAATATTTTCAGTATGAACAGTAAAATCAATGCAACAGTAATCAAACAGAACAATAACGAGACACAGATTTTTAAAGTGGTTCGGATATCAATCGATCCTACGTCCACTGTCCCGAAAGTTCAGGAGGCTATTTATTATACTGAGTTAGTCTCAGTCAGCTTGTGCACAGGACAAAGCTGTGGCTTGGGGATTATACTGAGCAAGTCCCAGTTTACAAAGGCATCAAACTAAAGTGTTTGACAAACTTCTCCAACTATGAAGGAGTCCTTTTACAATAAGGATTGGGTTCAAATATGAACTCCTTCGTCTAAGCTATAAGTATATTCGGTTGAGCTTAGGGTTAGAGGGATAGGGAATGAGAATGTAGCTTCTAGATCGACGAGCAATGAAATAAGCTTTAGGTTCGTGTATCGTCGATTTGGATACTAGAGGCTCTTCTAACAGTTTAGCTTGGTTCCCTATGAGCTGAGAAGGTAGTCTTTCGCCGGAGATAGATCTTCAAGTTCTTGCGGAAGACTTAGGGTTTTCTGGTTCTAGCTCGTTTTAGTGCTTGTGTATGTTTTCGTCGTTTAAGCTTGCGCACCTTTTTTTCTTCTTGAAATGTCCCTCTATTTATAGAGTAGAGATTGGAAAAGATCCGTTGGAGATGATCTTCTTCTTTCTCTCTCTTTTGGTAGCAAACGGCTCTTTTGAAGTAGGTAACAGTGTGCTTTCCCTCCTTTTTAGGTAAAGGGTTGACTGCAGCTTTAGCAGGTGAGAAGACACGTGTGTTCTTGTCATTCGTCGAAGCCGATAGAGTGGTTGAGACAGCACAAACTTCAAGGAAAACTGAAGCTGACTTCTCTCTCCTCGTGTATGACAATGCTGATTGTTTTACAAAAGTATCTGACAGTTCAGAAGACTGTCTACCGATGCTGAGTCTGATCCCATATACAGTAGGTAGATAGCTGAGTAAAGTCTACTGATGATCAGCTCTGAGTTCATCGAATCGCTCTCGCGAGTCCAGGTTCTATCGACTCTTTCAGATATCTTGCTCTGCCGAGTCCAAGATCACCGAGTCTTCTACTTCTGGTGTTAAGGCAGATAATCTACTGAGCGCCTTGATCAGAGCAGAGTGTCTACTGAGTCTGAAACTTCAGAGACAAAAAATAACGATTACAATGGAATGGTTCACCAATCAGATAGGGTTTTGGGATCTTCAAATCTTCTCAATATTCAGAGCACTAGGCTGCTGAGCATGGTTCAGTATAGAAGATAGAATCATTTCCCACCGAGTAAGACTATGCTGAGGATAGAATCATCACCCAACATCAATCGAGGCCGGGATGAGGTCCCATGAATTGATGGTTTCAGGAGCTGACGGCGGAGGTGGGTTGTCGAGGGTCAATAAGTCGTAGGTGGTGGAGATAAGGGATGCAATCTGGTGGCTGAAAGCAGCCGACCTACCGATTTGAGGGAACTTCTCGACTTGGTTGAGGAAGGTGGATAATACGCACCCCATTAGCTAGTGTGTGTAGTGAGTAGATGATACACATGTTATGTGAGTTTATTTATGATAATTTTACTAATTGATATTCATATTTACAACAAATGATACTTGATTCATAACAAGTGATACATTGATTCATAATAAGTGATACTTTTATTTAAAACAAGTGATACTTTGATACTTGTTGGGTGATGATTCTATCCGCAGCATAGTCTTACTTAGTGGGAAATGATTCTATCTTCTATACTGAACTATGCTCAGCAACCTAGTGCTCTGATTGTTGAGAAGATTTGAAGATCCCAAAACCCTATCTGATTGGTGAACCATTTCGTTGTAATCATTATTTGTCTCTGAGGTTTCGGACTCGGAGACACTCGCTCCGATCAAGGCGCTCGCAGATTATCCGCCTTAACACCGAAGTAGAAGACTCGATGACTTGGACTCGAGCAGAGCAAGATATCTGAAAGAGTCGGTGGAACTGGACTCGCAGTGCGGTTCATCGAACTCGAGCCGATCTTCGTAGACTTTCCTCGGCTATCTACCTACCGAATACGGGATCGGACTCAAGCATCGACGCATGCCGAATCACGTCAAATACTTTTGAAAGACAATCGGCATTGTTATATACGAGGAAGAGAGAAGTCGCCTTCGGTTACCTTGAAGTCCGTGGCTTGTCTCAACCACTCTATCCACCTCGACGTATGACAAGAACACACGTGTCTTCTCACTGCTAAAGCCGCAGCCAACCCTTTACCTAAAAAGGTGGGAAAGTACACTCGTTACCTACTTCAAAAGAGCCGTTTGCTACCAAAAGAGAGAGAGAAAGGAAGATCGTCTCCAACGGCTCTCTTCCAATCCTCGCTCTATAAATAGAGGGACATTTCAAGAGAAAGTAAGAATGCGCATAAGCTTAACGACGAAATCAAACACAACTATTCAAACGAGCTAGAACCAGAAAACCCTAAGTCTTCCGCAAGAATTTGAAGATCTATCTCCGGCGAAAGACTACATTCTCAACTCATAGGGAACCAAGCTAAACTGTTAGAAGAGCCTCTAGTATCCAAATCGACGATACACGAACCTAAAGCTTATTTCTCGCCGTTCGTCGATCTAGAAGCCACACTCTCATTCCCTATCCCTCTAACCCTAAGCTCAACAATATACTTATAGCTTAGACGAAGGAGTTCATATTTGAACCCAATCCTTATTGTAAAAGGACTCCTTCATAGTTGGAGAAGTTTGTCAAACACTTTAGTTTGATGCCTTTGTAAACTGGGACTTGCTCAGTATAATCCCCAAGCCACGGCTTTGTCCCGTGTACAAGCCGACCGAGACTAACTCGGTATAATAAATAGCCTCCCCGAACTTTTCGGGACAATGGACGTAGGATCGTGTGATATCCGAACCACTTTAAAAATCTGTGTCTTGTTATTGCTTTCTCGATTCTTGTTGCATTGATTTTACTTGTTCATACCGAAAATCTTCTTAAAGTCATTCAACTGTCTCGAAGATACCGAACTGACGACTTGCTTGAACCGAGACTTGCTAAAACGGTTTTTCCACTCAACCGATTTGGGCCTACACTTTTCCGCACCGATGAACTCTACTCGTTTTGATACCGACTCGACTCGCCGCCTAGCGTATCTCGCAGTAGTCGACTCTTTGCCACACACGATTCGGAACGCAGCTATTTGGTCTATCGAATTATTTCAAGATCGGCACTTTCCCCGAACAGACTGCTCGTGTTCGAAGTTGAGAAAATCGGAATCGGTGTATTCACTCCCCCCCCTCTACACCTCGACCGTACACTTGGGACCAACAATTGGTATCGAGCAGGGAGTTCTTTAAGACTCTTGTTATCTTGAAACCGGTCTACTTGAACGGATCCGGAAAATCGTTTTCACCGCATATCACTCTACATTCATATCATTATTCCTTATGGTTGATATGTCGGGTATAAGAATGGTACCCATGTTCTCGGTAGAGAATTATGGGATATGGCGAAGTCGAAATGGAAGCACATCCGACATCCCTCCATGATAGTATGATCAAGTGCTTGAAGATGGACCTATTGTTCCCATGATCGATAGTGTCAGCGACTCGTGCCCCAGCGAAGGAGGAGGAATGGTGATCGGGAAGAAGATCCCTAAAGACGAAGTCTCTTCACTCCTCAAGAGAAGAAGCTTCACAACTTAGACCGAGTCGCCGAAATGTCATACCGACCACTCTTAGTGATTCTTATCTTGGCGGGGTTCGGGAATGCAAAACCGCAAAGGAACTCCGGGACGCTCTAGCCGCTTACCGAGTCGTGGAACTCGAAGATAAAAGCTAACAACCGGTGCTTGGAACTCCAAAAGCCGGAAAGCTTGTCTCTCATGCCGTGACAAAATAGAAGATATGAACTTCGGATTTACGAATCTGATGAACTCCATCAACGGGCCGGGAAAGACATTCAAGAACCGAGAAATGAATCTCAAGATACCGAGGGCACCGCCGAACGGACACTTGGACACCTTTTTGCCACTTTATTGCGACATTCTGATTTAGATATCGTCTCTCCTGACCATATATTTTTAGAACTTCAGGCAAGAAGAGTTTGAGTTCGACGGACCTCAACGAAAGCAAAGAGTGAAGCTGACAATAAAATTGACCATGCCTTCAAAGCATCGGTCGGCCCAAAGATCTCCAAATGACGAGCAAGACAACGAGTAAGACCGAACCTTCACTCAATGATCTACAAGAAGGAAGTCTCGCTCAGAAGTACGCGTTGCTCGCTGTGAAGTATCAGAAGGAGAAGGAGAGGCGCAGAAAACTGACTAAAGCATACCGAGACACAAAAGGTAAGTTAGATTATACGCCAAAACGCACTCCTGACTCACAATCTTCTGAATGCAGAAAGAAGGATGACTCAGCACCATCAAAGGATAGTGAAAGCAAAGAAGAAAGAGTCATCACTTGCTACAACTGCAAAAAGCCAGGACACTATCAATATGATTGTCATGAGCTCAGTAGTGCTGAACGCGCAGCACGTAAGGCAAGGAGAGAGAAATTCGCCCAGAAAAGACAATCCTACATAGCCGGCGAAATCTCAGACGACTCAGAAGAAGTCGACTCCTTCATGAATTCATCGGATGATGAAGCAGCTTTTATGGCCTTAGAGCTTGATACGCTAGATAAATAAATGTCTTTGTTTAATATATATTCCATTAAAATTAAATTTATAAAATTATATTAAAAGAGTAAAAATTACCAATTTAATTAGTGCGCCGGATGTAACTCTTTCATCTATATCTTATACACAACTATCACAAAAAAAAAGTGAAAAATGTATTAGCTTGAAAAATAAGAAATATTTTCCACATGTGCAACCTACATGGCAAACAGTAATTATGTGGCCAAACGAGATGAAATACTTGTTAAAGTTTGTTATTATAGAAATAAATTTTTGAAATGAAACGATCAGGTGGAACATAAAGTGAGCATAATTTTTTGGTGTCTTTCTATATTTCAGAATCTATATTATCAATCCACGTGTGCGTATGAGAGTTTTCATATTGGCACGTGTTTATCACGTGACGTTTTAAAAACATGTTCTTTTGTTCACGATATTATAATTATTACTCCCTCTGTCCTATAGAAAGTGCATGGTTTTCCTTTTTGGGGTTGTCCCATAGAAAGTATTTTATTTTTTAAAAAAAATAAAGAATGTGTGGTCCAAAATTAACAAACTAAAAGTTAAATAATATAATATACACCATACAACCAGTGTTATCAAACCCAGCCCGGCCCGGCCAGTTGGCCCGGTTCAACCGTGACCCGGTGAAAAATTTCGGGCCGGACCAATCAAAAACCTGTTTTTCCCTTTGACCCGGTGTGACTCGGAAGAACCGGCCGGTCGAACCGGCACCCGGTACCCAGTTGACTCGGTAACATTAAAAAAAATTCTAATTTAATGATTTAATTCCTTATATATGAATCTGATTTCTCTCGTTCTCTCTTCCAATTTCACCCAAATTGTCAAATCCCATCAACTTGGGTGGCTCCGCCGTGAGCCTGAGCAGTGAATCTCGTTGGTTCCATCGAGCTCTGCTTCTGCTAGGCTGCTCCTCTTTCTCAGTTTATGAATTTCTCCCATCGAGGCTTAGAGCATCTTCTTCTACAAATTGAATCTTATCTTTAAAGCTGAAGCTTTTGAATAAAGGTAAATAATTATTTCAATAAGCAATATTAGTAATCTTCTAGTGTTTAAGTTATTTATAATATTTATATGTATTATTAAAAGATATTTAATATAGTATTATGTTACACCGGGTTGATCCACCAGTTCAATGAGACATTTTTTTATGAGATGGAGGGAGTACAAGAAGTTAGATAGTTGGACAATTCATGATTTAGCCTAGCGTACGGTTGCAATAATTTCTGGGTCTTAAGTTTTTGTTTTTCAAAACCAAATCACTATGATTTTATATATTTTCCGGAAAATAAAAATGGTTTAAATATGAGCCTATGGGCCAAGGTTGGATTTGGGAAGCTTTGGTTTTTATACATAACTTTAGCTACGTGATAGTTTTTCTACCACTGTTACATCATATAAGACGAATTAAGATAACGAATTAAGATACATAGCTTTGGTTGTCCCCTTGGGATGGCATAGCGGTGAAGGTGGGTGGCCCGGGACCGATAGGTCATGGGTTCAATTCCCACTGGACACGCTATGTGTGAGTCTGTCACCCTGTCACATTAAGGGTGATTTAACTCTTCTGTGTGGTTTGCAGGCTATTGCACAGGAGCGAGGTTTACCCTGTGCGCACCAAAGGTCGCGGGTTCCTCGTATAAAAAAAAAAAAAAAAAAAAAAAAAAAAAAAAAAAAAAAATATTTATGATAGATTCCCCAATAAGATAATAGTGAATATAAACCATCTTCTATCAAAAGAAGAAGATTATGTCTCTTTGTCCTGCTACGTAGAGGGGATGGCAGAGTGGTTGAGGTGAGGTTTCCCGGGACCGACAGATCATGGGTTCAATCCTCACTGAAGCCATTCTGTGTGAGCCTGTCACCTGAGGGTGGTTTAATCTCCTGTGTGGTTTGCAGGCTACTGCACAAGGAGTTGAGGTTTACCCAGAGCGCACCGAAGGTAGCGGCTGCGGGTTCCTCAAATCAAAAAAAAAAAAAAAAGATTATGTCTCCGTAGAATGAGATAGTGGCTAAGATGATTAATTTGTAATCCGAAAGATATAGATTTAAAAACTACCTAGACCGTTATGTCTGGATCCATCATCTATAATTATCTCATTAGAAATACTTATTTTATTCACATAAAAGAAACTAATGAGGAAAACTTCACAATCCCGAGCGTGGACTTGACAAACATTTTACTAGATCCACATAAAATATTTTTCAGAAAAAGGTTATATATTTATATATGATGACATTAATATATTAAGAGAAAGTAGATTAAGTGGGGCTCAATGTTGTTTCGTTCATGAGAGAATGTTAATTAATCATCCTCAATTCTGCACCTCTACTTTTTTTATTTTATTTTAGAAGGAATCTGACCTTTTTTTTCTTAAAATGCTATGAGTGAGTGTCATTTTCTAAAATAATTAATAAATATAATCATTTTCCTTCATATGCATATTCTACATATATATAGCTACTATCATAATATCTATATATAGATAGATGTGTATTTGTGTGTGACAGAGCTTGTCATTTTCCATTTTATTTTTCTAAGAGAAATTTTTTTCTATCCGGTTATATATATTTAATATAATACATCAAAACCTCAATACATGAATAACATTGGAATATTTGAGAGCAATACCAATACAATTTTACAAAAAGTTAATATGGACAAACAAATTGTACCTCATGTTTCCATAAATAAGTACTAAAATAGGTTCATGTGTGTCAAATTAGATAAATTCATGTATCTACCAGTACATTGTAACTAATTATCGTTAATGATACATGAATGACACTACTATTTATGTTAAGCTCAACACAAAATGAATTAAGATCATTAAACTCAACCATGACTTCTAAAATCTATCCAAAAATCATTCATGACTAATAAAATGCAGAAGATATTATGAGACTACAAGCAATGACAGAACTAGGAAAATAATATATTGGTGTTAAATTTAGGTTACAGGATTCGAATCCAAATATTCGGTGAAAACATGGACTTTAATATGGTTCCATCACCGAGTACAAGAGAGAGAGACAATTTTACATGAAATCAAAATGATTTATAGGTCAAGAAAAAACTGGTTTCGAAATTAGTCATAGTACTATATCAACACTAAAAATTTTATAATGAGTGAATTGTCAAAATAACATTCCCTGAAAAAATTATTCCCAAAATAACATCATTTCAAAAAGAATTCTCAAACTAGAACTCTCTTTGCCACCTATTTATTTCTTTACTAAATAAATATCTACATGGACAATACTTTTTATTTTTTGCACTACTAAATGACAATAAAATTTACTTTATTGTAATTAAATCATATTTCTAAATAAAAAATTTATATGTTTGTTAGTTTTTTTTATTTTGTAGGTTATGTGTGCCGTATTTTCTAAGTTACAAAAAAAAGTATTTTTTTATTTGTTTACTTGTATAGTTAATTTTATTTCATACAAACAAAAAGTATTATTATTTTTTATATAAAAATTGGAACATTTTTTTATTATGATAATTAAAGAATAAATAAAAATGAAAAAGAAATACAATTGTTGAAATTAGGTCGAAAAGAAATTTTTCCTGTTTAAAAAATATACTCCCTCCGTCCCAATAAACATGTCCTCTATTCCTTTTCGGGTTGTCCCGTTAAACATGTCCTCTTTCCGAAAAAGGAAAGAATTAAGAAAAGATAAGGGATACTAATTGCACAATTAAACTAATTAATTGATTTTATAATTAAATATAAATGAGATATTTGTTGCCCTCTCTCTCATTACTCGCTGCCCTCTCTCTCTTTATTTGAGAAACCCTAACTTTTCTCTCTCGTTGTCCGTTGCTCCCCTCCTACAAACCCTAGATCTGGAATCAAGACGACTTCGAAATCGCGATGATGATGAGCGAATTAATCGCCTCTGAACTTGCTGTCGAACAAGCCTCCGATTCAGATACTACTGAGGCCGCCGACCTGAGCGATGGCGAGTCGCTCTCCAGGGGGGTGTATAGCGAGCCTCCGTCGTCTGATCTGGACGACTCCTGGAAGCCGCTCCCCTTCTCCATCCCGTCGAAGGCCATTTGGCCCTCACAGCTGGTAGAATCTGTAAATGAGATATTTAAACAAATCATGAGATCTTCTAGCTACATAAATGAAAATATGTTCTGGACTTGTTACCTTATTTATTAGGTAGTCTTTAATTACTGGCCTTATTATACTTTGAATTGCTCGTCTCCAAAGTACCTTTAGCCCTATTCTTGCTTGTTCTTAATGCTGCAACCCTTTCTGTGAATGAGAAAATCCCAATTTTCCCATCAAATAGTAATTCTCCATCTGAACCAAACACCGGTCTGCTGACTGCACACATGAACATTACCTTTGCAATAAAACCCTTATTCTGGCATGTTCTGTGTGGCTCTACCTCCCCAAGGGTTAAGTAGAATCTGTGTGAGGACCTTGTGATGTAGAACCACTTTTCATCAGTATGGATGGTGTTATGCATCCCCTTAAACTTCATTATGTTTAGAATACGATCAAACTCAAGTTGTTCTAGAGAAAACCTCAGCCTTAGAAGCTTGTTAGGTGCTGTGAGATTTGGTTTGATTGCATTGGTGTGAGCCCTGATCTGTCCCCCTTTCACCCATCTCCCGATAGTTGACGGGCTGCATTTGATTCCATCTGCTAGCTTCCGTATGGTGGCTCGCTTATTTAGCTCTAGACTCTACATTAAGTTGATGTCTAGAAAGACTCTTTTACCTCTTGCTGCGTTTGACTTTGCTGAAGTTAAATGAATAACTTGTTGCTCCTCTTTTTGCTTTCTTGCTGCAGCCCCAAAGTCGCCTAAGTGTACGTGGACTCCTGTTGTATCTGAACGCAATTTCTTTCATCTTCCCCCGCTTCGGCCTCGCCCTTTTCGTCGGGTTTTGCAATAAGAACTCGCACTATTGCATTCATCTCCTTGGTGGAGAGGTCTTTTTTGGTCATGGTGGGGAAGGATGAAGAGAAGTGTAGAGGATGTTGTGGAAATGATGTGAACTGATCCTCTTGTTTTTATAGATTATGTTGATGTAATTTCTATTTTGCCTCCAAATCTTCCCACCATTTTTTGGTGAAATTATGATTGAGAGCTTTGATGTGACTTGAATTTGGCTCGAAATGATGTTGGGATGAAAACACTACTGATCCAAAGATGGTTGTAGCTTTGTAGCATGTTTCTAAATGATAATTCTAGCTTGTATTTATATCCATATTTTATATTAATGGAAATGCACTGTTAGGGTGAAAACTATATACGATCCAGCATGGTTTTATGCTTCATTCATCCCAATTTATTATGCTTGTCAGTTTCGAACAAAAAAAAATTTAAACATGAGGTCGCATTCCGAAAAAAATCGAACATCGGCAAAAAAAAAGTAACAAAGTGAAAAAGAAAAAATAAGAAAATGATTAACTAGGAGAGAGAAAGATTAGTAAAGGATTAAAAAAGGTAGGCTACACAATAAAACACTTTCTATCTACTTTCTTAATAACCGTGCCCAAATCAAAGAGGACATGTTTATTGGGACGGAGGGAGTACATTTTATCTGATTTATAGTATTGTTTTTCATATTTTCTAAATAAATATAAAGTATATTTTTTTAATTCCTCAAAATGCTAGTATAGTAAAATTAACTTAAAAAATATAAATTATTTTCCATGTAGATATTCATTTGATAAACAAGTGCATAGGTGGCAAAAAGAGTGTTAATTTGAAAATTACTTTTTAAAGAGTGTTATTTTGAGATTTATTTTTTTAGAAAGTGTTATTTTGACAATTGACTCAAATATTATAGATTAAAGTTATTAATTTGTCGATTTACAGAAAGGTAAAACTTGAAATAGTAATAACATAATTAATGCACGTGTGTGGATATTAAATACGTATAAAATTTTTAGAGGCATTTTTAACTGTAGCCACACAGTACATATATACATACATATATAGCCGATCACAAAAAAAAAACACAAATATAGCCATTTTGTCCTTATACGGCGGGGCCGATGGGAGGGCCGATGGAGGGCCGATGGAATCCATAGGCCCTCCATAATTCCTGAAAAAAAAAAAAAAAAAAAAAAAAAAAAAAAAAAGGGTTAAACAGGAGGGCATCGGCCCTCAAAAAAAATTTTAAAAACTTTTTTTTTTCTTAAGCAGAGGGCCATCGGCCCTAAAAAAAAATTAAAAAACTTTTTATTTTTTTATAGTTTAGTTTAGACCATTAAAAAAAAAATAGGCAGGGTCATAAAAAAAAAAAATTTATATGTTAAACAGAGGGCCATTGGCCCTCAAAAAAATTAAAATTTTTTTTGTTTTTTTTAAGTTTAGTTTAGGCCATTAAAAAAAAAAAAAAAAAGCAGGGGCCATCGGCCCTTAAAAAAGTATAATTTTTTTTTTCAACATAGGGCCGTCGGCCCTCAAAAAAAATTTTCAAATTTTGGCTGATGGCCGATGGCCATCGATTTTTTTTTTTTTTTTTTTTTAAATAACATGTTGAGGGCCGATCTCCATCGGCCCCCCATCGGCCCTCCATCGGCCCCTGACACTCTGCGCCACAAAAGGACAAAATTGCTAGATATGTGTTTTTTTATAGAAGAAGGCTAAATTTGTTTTTTTTTTTTTTTTACTTTGGCCAATAGTGCCTATTTCCACAAATTTTTATGCGGTAGCAATGACGATCGATTCATACTAGGGAGATTAAATTAAAAGTATGATAGATAATTCACATCTGCTTTACTTATAGTATTGCTAGACCATAATAGTTTATGTGTACTATTTTTGTATATCCTTGTACCACACCATAAGGATATTGACATTTGTTAAATATGACCCACATTTTTTAATGAAAAATGTCACATGTCAATACCCTTGTAGTGTGATACACACAAGGGTATACGAAAGTGGTACATACAAGCCGTTTCGATTGCTAGACCGAATCTTCATAAAAATATTATAATAGTAGTATTTAATTATATGTGGTGTGTATTTATTTATATATCATATATATAGATGTATGGATTTAAGTTAGGGAAAAGCAGATAATTCTGAGTCGACAACGAAACAACACTATGGAGAGAGAATAGAAAGACAGAGATAGTTGAAAGACTTCAAGTCAAACAAAGAAAAATACAGTAATGGTTGTGACCCCTTCTAAGACATTAGGAGTGCTCAACAATTGTTAGACTTATACTCATTTCCCATGAGGACCCATGAGGACCCTTCTCTCTCCTTTCTCTCTCTCTCTCATCCTTTTGCGGCTTTGTTTTCCACCATATGAACCATTGTAGATTGTACTATGAAAAATGCTAAAGATGTGACGGATTATCAGATATTAGTAGCCTTTTTCTGAAATAATAATCTAAGGGGAAATTAATACTCCCTCCTCCGTTCCACTCCATTAGTCCACTTTTTTTTCGACACGGAAATTAATAAAGTTGTTTGTTGTGTATAAAATAAATAAAGTAGTGGGATCCACTTGAATATATTAGAGTATTATTTTAAATTAAAAAGGGAAAGTGGACTAATGGAATGGAACAACCAAAAAAGGAAAAGTGAACTAATGGAGTGGAACGGAGGGAATACTATATTTGAGATTTTCTTTTAATAAAAGAGCAGGTTTAATTAAAAGAACCAAATATGCACATTCCTGCAGTTTAATTACTTGTAATATTTTTCTAATTCATTTCAGTAACACATATGTTGCATTTTGATCGCTTGTTCTTTTAAAGAAACAGTGAAAACTTATAAAAGACTCAATTGTGACGGTTTAATTAATCAATTGTAGCGAAAAAGAATATTCAGAAACAAATTGAATGATAGGAATACGAACTACCTAGAGTACTACTCAATTATTAATTTATTGATTATATTGGAAAACTATTTATTTGTGGATAATTTGAGTATGGGGGGAATGGATCTATGATGTCGAAATAATTCGTGTCAACATTGAAAGAGAGAAATATTATTGGAAAAGTCTCCATTGGTGGAGGTACATTCACGTGATTGAAAGATGACTCTTACCAAATGCTTATATCAAGATATTCTATACACTAATACTATTAGCGACAATGATATTTTTAAAACTTATTTGATGCAGGAATAGGATGTAAATGAATCGAGCTGAAATAATACACTTTTTATACTTGTTTGATATTGTATGGAGTTTTAAAAACTATAGAGTATGAGCTAAGCTTTCAATTTATAAAAGAGAAAAAAAGATACTTTAGAATTTATTTGATTATTTATTGAATCGAACTAAACTCTCTATTATGATCTTGTATTGTGAGTTTTATCAATCATTCATATGATTATATGAAACAATTATCTAATCATAAAAAGTTGGTACCATGATTCAATAATTAGGATGGAATAAATTATACTTCCTCCGTCTCATTATATCAGTCAAGTTTTCTTTTTTGAATTATCCTAATCATTACTTCATTTTTTTTGTAATAAAATGATTTTAATATATTCTAGTGGATCATACTATAACTTTATATTATTTTACATAGAAAAAATAATTTTCTTAATTTTTGTGCCGAAATTTTTTTTCGAATGAATGGTACGAGAGAGAATAGAATTTTATTAATTAATGAAATTGACATAAATTTAACAAAAAAAAAACATTTCGCCAAAAAGTCAACTTTGTTGACTTTTATAAGTTTTTCCAATGCAACTTTTCATCCAAAAGCCACCCCATTTCCACCACCTAACCTATTTTAATAATAAAATCCCTTTCACGTATTATATATATTCATAATATTTCTTCAGTCTAATTAATTATACTTGTTCAGTATTTCATTTTGGGTTGTCTCATCTCATTTGTTCACTTTCTAAATAAGAAAATTGGTCTCACATCTTTACTCATTCAAATCAGCTCTAAATAATTAAATAATAATATGGATCTCACACCTTAACCACAATTATCAATTCTACACAATTAATTAATTATGTTGATCCTACATTTAATTATATAAAAAAAAACTTACCTAAATAAACACGCCGAAACCAAATTGAATAAGTGAAATGGAAAGGAGGACGTATATATTTTATTAATCATATTTCATTTCTTATCAATCTATTATTATAGAAATAAAATAATAAAAAATACTATAATTCGTAAGACATCTATACCTCATCCTCATTCCTCCCCCTTCCTCTATTAATTACAGAACTTCCCATTTCTCTTTTCTCTTCATAACCTCATCCTCATTCATCACTTTCATTATTTTCTCCACCAAAAATCTTCCCCAAAAACATATAGAAAAAGCTAAAATAATTTTTCATAATCCCCCCCAAACATGAAGATCGAGAAAATAAGAGACGACATTGAACTCCCAATCATAGATATCTCGAACCGCTCCGAAGCCTCCACAAAGATAGTGAGAGCTTGTGAAGAATATGGTTTCTTCAAAGTGATTAATCATGGTGTGGCGCGGGAAATAATTTCCCGAGTCGAAGAAGAAGCCCAGAGATTCTTCTCCAAACCCGTATCCGAAAAGCTGCGGGCCGGGCCTGCCAACCCGTATGGATATGGCTACAAGAATATAGGGTTGAAGGGTGACGTGGGAGAAGTCGAGTATCTTCTCCTCCATACAAACTCTCCCTTCATTTCTATTGATTCCGATAAGCTCAGGTACTTTACGTAGGGGGTGTTTGCAATGGCTTAAGCTTTTTTTAAGTGCTTAAATTAAGGAGAAGTTGGTAAAAGTAGCTTATTAGAGAATTTAAGGTGTGTTTGCAAAAACTGCTTAAAAGCGGGAAAAGTTGAAAAAATAGTGTTTGCAAAATTTATACTGTAGTAGTTTATTTTGTGATTTATAAGTAAAATGTCAAATCATAACTTATCCGAAATTACAAATATGTCATTAAGTTGGAGAAGTTGGTAAAAATCAACTTAACCAACTTCAACTTATTCAACTTAAATGTAGAGAATTTTTCCGAATTTAGCATGTTGAAAACACCTAAAAACAATTTTTCTTTAAATTAAGCTATAAGTTGAATAATTTAAGCTATTGCAAACACCTACTTATTATCGATCTTTTCTTTTAATTTCATCGATCAGATAAAAATGTCATGCAAATTAATTTCATTTTAGATAATATATGATATTTAAATTTAAAATATAAAATAATGAGGAACATAAACCATGCGTGTATGTGGGGTTGGATAGATTCTGACGGAGGTTTCTATTAAGGGGTGTTTTCAATAGCTTAAATTTTTTTTAAGTTCTTAAATAAAGTTGTTGCAAACACCCACTAAAGTGGGGTGTTTGCAAATACTCCATCCGTCCCGCCCCGACATGACCTAATAGGCTTTGGGCACGATTATTAAGAAAGTGGGTAGTTGTGTGTAAAGTGGTATAAAGTGGTGGGACCCATTAGAATTTATTAGAGTATTATTTTAGCTAGTGGCCAAGTCAAGTGGGACAAGAAAAAAGAGGAAAGAAGCCATGTCGGGCGGGACGGAGGGAGTACTTATTTTAAGCACTTATATGCTTATTAACAGCATAAATAATTTTTTGTGTTTGGTAAATCTGTTTACTGCAGCAGCTTCTCTAAAATTAAGCAACTAAATTGCTTAATTAAGCAATTCTTTTAAGTATCTATTGAGATGTTTTTGGGTGCTTAAAGCACCATAATTTTTGAAACTACCAAATATATCTGTTTTTTATTATTAATACATAAAACTACCTACTTTTGCTTAAAATCAATTATTTTAAATTTTAAACAAAAACAAATAAAAAGTACTTATGATAAGCAGTTGCAAACACTTACTAAGTCTTTAGACTTATAAGTGGCGGCGAAATAAAAAATAGTGCGTATTGGGGTGAAAAGGGTTAGAATTAGTCGAGAAAAAGAGTAAGTGAGGTCGAATTTGTGAATTACTATTAAAATTAAAAATAAATGAGTGTAGCTTCGTATGTCTACTTAAGTTTCTTACACTAATTTATTAAATTTGAAATCTAGTAAAGAATCTAGTACAGATGAAGACTGGTCCTGGAGAATTCAACCATTTGTGTTAAGACAATCTAGGTGCTGTCTAACATTGTCAGTTTGTCACCATTTGGTTTTACTACCGGGAAATTTTTTGAGTAAAACATGAAACATTACAATATAGTTAATTTCAGGTAGGTATAAATATTTTTGAATTAAATTTTTCAAAAAGAGTGAGATCTCAAATTGGAATCATAGTTAATTAAAATATTTATTTGTCGTTGACTTTATATTTGTCAATCCCTTCTCACATGGTGAGCAATTAATCTCGTTCACATAAAAGAAATGGTGACATTTCTGGTATGCGACATATTCATACACATGCATGCACACTCATAAAATACTATGTTTTGACTTGTACGGTGGTACCCAGTGGCGGATGCACATAGAGGCAAGGAGAGGCAATTGCCTCACCTCAAAATTTGAATTGATTTTTTTTTTTGTATTTTAAGTATCAAAAAATTATTTATTTTGTTGTAAAACTTCTCCAAATCTAGTATTTATGAGAGTAACAAATTAAAATCTTTTATTCTCCGGAGACATTAATTCATCAGTGCTTCGTGAGCAATTTTATAAGACTCGTGTATATTATTTTGCCTTAGTTAGATATTGTTATTCTTTATAATTTTTTCTAACTAAATTTAGAGTGATGTCAAAATAGGATTGTGTACTACGTTTTTCGAATAAATATAAAAAATATATGAGTTATTCATGAAAGAAGAATATAATCCTTAAATAAGCCATAAAAAGTAACTATAATTAGATTTAAGTAAAAAAATGTGCTTAAAATTTTTTTTTCGGGGGCTCCGCCCCCGAACCCCCGTACAAAGATAACTCAAGCCCCGATAAGTTTTGCCCCCCCTAATTGAAAATCCTGGATCCGCCCCTGGTGGTATCCCTTGCATCTGATTTAGCAAATGATAGTTAATGTGCTATGGTAGTCACTCTTGTAATCACATAAACTGTGAATGAAAATATTTTCTTAAATTGTCTGGTTTTAATTTTCTTACATTAATTAGGTTGCAAATTAGTAGTTGATTTTCTTGTTTTGCCAATTAACCAATAAGTTAGTAGAATTCAAGGCTGATTTTGAGAAATTTTTTAGTCAGTCCTCGCCAGATATTTGTATTAAGACAATCATATTTAGCTTCTGCCCAAAACTACGAGTCATCATTTGGTTTTTACTACAATTTTATTTTTATAGTACGTCTATTATTATATACTCCCCCCGTCCCACCCGACTTGGCTTCTTTCCTCTTTTTCATTGTCCCACTTGATTTGACCACTAACTAAAATAATATTCTAATAAATTCTAATAGTCCCACCACTTTATACCACTTTACACACAACTACCCACTATTCTTAATAATCGTGCCCAAACCTATTAAGTCAAGTCGGGCGGGACGGAGGGAGTATATGATATCACAAAATGAAGATATAGCAACATTTTTTTGAGGAATCGAAACCATCAATATACTAGAATAGGGTATAGATGAAATTTTTTAATGAAAATAATTGAAATTTAATTCGTTATAAATTATATAATACTATTTATTTTGTATCTAGTAGTGGTTTCGCCATTTTTGTTTAGTGTTCTCTTCTAGTCCTCGTGGAAAAGTAATTATTTTGCGCACCCTAAGATGAATGTCTGACCTGTCACTCTATATATTTATATGCATATTGATAGAACAATATTAAATTAAAAATTATGTGCCTTCTAGAACTTCTATGATGACATAAGATTGTTTGCTTTACGCTTGCAATCATATAAGTTCTTCATAATTAGTGGATTAAAACATTCTAAATACAAATTAATTACATTTGCTATCCATATCTAACACAATCAATCACGTAATAATTTAAAATGATATTTTCTTAAAACTGGCAACTTTTGGAGAAAGGAAAGGGGCTTGTTACTAATTAGCACCCTCATAAATACATTTTTTAGACCATCCCTATCATTCACTTTTACATTCATTTATTCTTCAGTTTATCTAAAATATATAGTAACAGCTAGAGGCTATGAGAAATTTACAGTGTGTAGGTTACTTTGATGCTGGGGGGCGAGCACTCCTCCTCCCTTCCCAGCTTGTGACACCTGACAATTTTTTTCAAACTCTTTTTTGTGAAATATTTTTCACTTTATTTTTATTTTTTTTTTTTTAAATTTTTTCCCACCATGATTAATTGGTACTGCAATAAGTACACTCTCTTTTATTTTTACTCCACTAATGTCCAAACAATTAAAAGAGAGGGAAAATCTTTTGGTGATGAAAGAAAAAGAAGTTAAAAATTCAAAAAGGCAAAAATTGAATTTGGTGGTGAAAAAAAAAAAGAAAAGTTACAAACTCTCATGGATTACAATTTGGTGAAAAAATGTGTCACAATTTCGAGAGGGAGGAGCGCCTCCCCCCCCCGCATCAAAGTAACCCAGGGTGTATGTCAAAGAAATGAGCTATCCCAAACCTTCAATTTGCAGATTTAGGGTTAGATAGTAGGTCAATGACTTCAATTCCATTGTACAAGATTTTTTTGGTCCATCTTATCGTATATAATTTTTTTAGTTTCTTAGACCTTATTTATGCCAATATATATAAAGAGTGGATCATATAAGAATCTACATTTAACGTGAGAATTAAAAATCATTCATAATTATTATATAATTTATGCATAAGCAAGTTTTTAATGCAAAAATGCAATAATTTTATATTATGCATAACTCTTATATGTATTATTCAGAAGACAAAAATATAAAATTATTGGATTTTTTACATAAAAATTATGCATAAACATAAAAGAAATATGCATGATTCGTAATTCTCATATTAAATAACATATATATGCATATAATTTGCATGAAAGTAAACTTCATAAGGTTATGGTTCCATCTCATTCTGTATTTATATACCAGTGTAATTTTTTTTTTGATGATGATGGTTTCCATCTAGTTCTGTATTTTATATACCAGTGTATATTGTGTATATATATATATATATATATATATATATATTTATGATCTTGCAAATCAAACAGGAATGTTAAACCATCTTAGACTAACTATAGGTGACAGACACATATAGCGATTCTAGTGGGATATGAACTCATGACCTTCTGATTTCGGATCACTCACCTTCACCACTACGCTACCCTAGGGTAACCATAGGTGACAGACACATATATCGATTCCGGTGCATATATTTATGTGTATATATATATATATATATATATGTAAGAGAAGGATGAGAGGATTGATGCGATTATACAGTGTTAATGGCTACTATACTTTTACAAGCAAAGTAGAACCGATGAAGAGGATTAGGTTCAGATAATTGACACAATGTCCAGTCAAATCAATAGATTTTTTTAATACTAGAAAAACATCCCAAATGTCTGGAGATCTATTTCTCATAAATTTTAAAGAATGTAACAACTTTTGCCATACAAGGTAACTCTTCTATTAAATGCAATTACTGATTTTCATCAAAGAATGAAACGTAATTTTTTTTTTAATTTCCTTCCTCGTTATTGTATTCTAATTTCGTATTTTATTTATTTTGATGACCATATTATTGTATACTAAAAATACAATATATTAATCACAACCAATATAGATAAAAATTGAGCTTGAATGTCGAAGTTTGAAATAGTAGAAATGTTTATCAAGCTGCCCTTAGTCAATCTTGATATATGATTATTGATATATTTTTCGAAAAAGTAGAAATGTCTCAAGAATTTTTATTGGTCGAACTTTTAGTGGCATATATTGAGCTATATCAATATATCCAGCCAGTTGGATCAATGAAAGTTGTAGATGCATACTACTTTTGTTACTATATTGTCATTAAGATTTAGCAAAGAGTTTAATCGTCGAAGGTAAACCCTAACACTTTTAGCCCCTAATAATTATGCCTTTTGTTTTCTGATAAAATTTGTCAATTATGAGCAGCTGTGCAGTGAGCGACTACGTGGAAGCAGTGAAGAAATTGGCCTGCAATATATTGGATCTGATTATGGAAGGATTGGTTCGACCCGGCCTGTATCCAGATCCTGACCAGTCGTCAATTTTGAGTAGGCTAATCAGGGACACTGAGAATGACTCAGTCGTTAGACTTAATCACTATCCACCGGCTGACATCATCAATTCGTCATCACCCAATATTGGATTTGGGGAGCATACTGACCCTCAAATCCTGACCCTTGTCAGATCCAACGGCGTCGAGGGCCTCCAGATCTCTGTGGAGGATGGGGTCTGGGTCCCAGTAAGCTCCCACCCACTCTCAGCCTTCAGCGTCAATGTGGGTGACGTGTTGCAGGTGATCACTCTCCCATATTTCTTTAATTATATTTTCTGACCTATATGAGAAATAAATTTATTTATAATAATAATAATAATATCATAATTTTTATTTTTATTTTTTTAACTAAGGTTCTGACGAATGGGAGATTCGTGAGCGCGAGGCATAGAGTGGTGGTGCAGTCGTACAAACCAAGAATGTCGATGGCCTACTTTGCTGCTCCGCCGCTGCACGCCACCATAGCCGCCTTGCCAGGACTGGCTCCGCCGCAGTTCAGAAGCTTCAATTGGGGTGAATATAAAGAAGCAGCGCTTACCAGCAGACTCGGCGACAACCGCCTTAATCTCTTCAAATTGAACTCTCGTGATAACATAGAGTCATAGATTGCTGTTCACTAATTAGGTTGCTAATTTGTAGCGTGTTAGGCTACCGTCACTATTTTCTCATCCATTTATGTTATTATATGAAGTTTGGCGTAGCTTTTATATATCAATTTATTTGATACTCATGAATAGTTACACTTATAAAAATTAACGTGCAACTTGGTTTAGAAAGTTAGATGCACCATATATCTCTGTTCTTATACCTATATAAGAGCATCCGCACGCGGATGTCTTTGTAAATTTGAATGAGCGGACATTCATTCAGCACAAAAAGCTGGAAAAAGTTGTGAGAGAAATAGTAATTTGTTAATTCATGATGAAATTAGAGTGAATTATCAAAATAACTTCATTCAAAAACTTTATTCCCAAAATAACACTATCAAAATTAATTCTCAAACTAACTTCATTTTTGCCACTTATGCACTACATTGTCACATAATAAAGTACACATATAGATATATTTTATTTTTGCATTTTATTTTATTACATTTGGTATTTGATAATTTTCGCTTATTCAAGAGTAAAATCTACAATAAACTAGTTGTTATACACTAAATAGAATGAGAGAATAATAGAGAGAAAGAGAAAATAGATGTGTATTATTATGATGGTGGAGACCTCCATTTATAGAATACAAGATGGGCTCGTGGGCTTTTAGGGTTTACATGGTCATCACAATATATGGTAAGTATATATATAAAATATATTTACAACACTCCCCCTTGATTGACCATCCCTAAAAGAAACTGCTGCCTCGTTAAAACCTTGCCAGAAAAACTCATTGGGATAAAAACTGGTCGAAGGAAAAAGAGTACAGCTGCTCCACCTCAATATAGTCATTCTTGATCCTTGAGTCGGCGCATATCGATCTTGTGTATTAACTTCTTGAATGTTGACGTTGGTAATGCCTTTGTAAAAGTATCCGCTAGGTTCTCACTTGAGCGAATTTTTCGGATGTTGATGCCGCCACTCCTTTGGAGATCATGTGTTGCATTGGCTCTTTTATGAATCAATCTCAATGACTTATTTACTCGTGTGTTGCATTGGATGCCTCGTTAAAAACCTTGACTAAGAAAACCCTTTGGGAAAAAAAAACTTAGGAAGGAAAAAAAGAGTACAACCATTTGACCTTCGAGGTCATTTGACCTTTAGGAGTCGGTCCTAATCTTTAAGATTATTTACAATTTGTTACTCCCCCTCAAGATAACAATCTTCAATGTTATCTTTAAGGTCTACACTAATATGTGCAACACAAATTTAATTATCAGTATAGATAATAACATGAAATATGTCAATATATCATTACTCTCATAAATAGACCAATATCATATTTGTCTCGAAAATAACAAAGGATGGTCAATACCATTTCAAATTCTCCAATTGCACATAATTAAGGAACTTCGGTCCTCATCTTTGTTATCTTCTATAGGTCTAAATGAGTCTCTATCCACTTTAAGGGATTGAATCAACCATTAGATAGGCATGTAGATGCAATACAATAAATCTCTTTAAAGACCTTTCAGGTAGGTCTACTAGCGTAACTCCATCAGGAAGATGCTCGATCTACAGGTCGAGACAATTATTAGTTCAACCCAAGTATTTTGCTTCGAACTCCGTCTTTAGGCATGAGTTGATTTCATCAAGTACTTTTGTACATAATAATTCACATATCCTCTTCAACAGGAATTTGGAGTGATGTGTTATAATTTTGTATTCCGCGGACTTCTTATCTCTTAGCACCAATAAATCTCTCACGCTTCTAGCGCTAATGAGAATCAATTGATTTATATTTTCTATGAGGAACTTTAGTTCGTTCATGGTGCATATACAACAAGTATATGAGATTTTAATCACTCCTTTTGCACTAAATAATTTGATGAACTTCTGGTTCATAGTGCGTGAATCTAAATAATTAATCCAACGAGATATTTGCGGCATTCAATTTTTATATTTCATATCTCCCCCTAATGCCGACAAGGATGTGAGTTGGATATTAAAATCAACATATCAATGAATAAAATAATCCATAATGATTTGCTCTATGTAAGTCATTAGGACGGAGTATACATATAAGTATTATGCTCTTCAGGAGTTTTAATCAAACTCAAGTCATCATTTATGTACCCTTCTGTCAAGGAATTCTCGTCGTTATGATTATATCATATACGGCTGTACTATTTCAGCCCTTATAATGACTTTTGCAGTTTAATTGAAAATATCTTTTTGACTTACAAGTTTTGAGCAAATTAAATCCTTCAGGGATCTTTATATATATGTCACTATCTAGTGAATCACATTGATAGTATTTACTACATCCATAAGGCGCATAGCAAGCCTTTTGTGACATAAGTTGATTAATCAAATATAATGGCGTCTATTATAGGAGAGTACATAATTAATTCCTGGTCTATGAGAGAAAAATTGTGTTACGAGTATTGCCCTATATCTCGTAATTTTTCATTTCTCTATGTAACAAAGACACATTTATATCCTTCGGGGATATACTTTCCGGATTTTGGAACTACAGGTCCAAATATTTCCGGCTTTCTAGGGAATATTAATTCACCTTATATGACTTCGTTCCTTTTTGGCCAATTATTTCAATCTTGACAATCTCTTATAGATCGTCGTTGAGGATCCTCTTTTATCATTTCAAGAGTCATATTAAAAGGCGAAAATAATGTCGTGCGTCCACGACGATATTTGATCTCTCCAATATTTTGAGATCTCAGTATTTTTAGACGCTTGTAGTTCTTCAGGAACTTCATTTGATTGATTAATCATTTTCGTCATTGTTTGGTTCATATGTTGTGCCCCTTTTCTTAGACACAAAGTTTCTTTTAGAACCAATTGGTCGACCATATTTTTGACGAACTTTTAATGCATTTGCTGTCATTTGTACTTGTCCTTTAAGGACATTTATTTTGGCGGGGGTGTTTGCAGCAAATGTATAACATTGTCACTTATTATATACATAAGAAAGCATCAAGAAGTTGATTTGCAATCTTTTGCAAATGAATCTTTCGACTTCATGTTCACATTGATTACTTCTGGAATCCAAATGTGACTAGTTTTTCCGTGTGCTTCTTTTTCTTTGGATGTAGATTTCACATTGATTACTTCAGGAATCCCAATGTGACATATGTTCCAACTAATGTTGGAAATGTTATTTCATCATAATATCTATCTTAATGTGAGACGCGTTTGTATACGTACAAAACTCATTTTGAGGATGGACATGAGCAACTAAATATTTAATCTCAATCCCAAAGTCATATAATATTAAGTCCTCTTCAAGAGGAACTTAGAGTTTAATAAACTCACTAGCTTTATCAAGGCAAATCTTCTTGATGGAATTGAGCTCTTTATTTTTTAAAATGTAGTTTTACCAAGTGCTAAATTTCTTATAGAAATCGAGCATTCATGGAAATTAAGAGATTCTTCAGGATCTCTCTGCAGCGCCCATATGAATTTTCAATTATGTTGCGCATCATAGTTGCTTGTAGATGTCCAAACTTATCATGTCAAAGCATAGAGCTCTTTTGAACTTCCGGTTCATGACATGTTTTGTCTCACTTATTTCTATGAATGTGTAATACATTCAAGGTGGTAGTTTTGTTAGCTTTTGGCTAAATACAAAAGAATCACTACCTTTACATATTATTTTTCCAGTATGGTATCCATTGCAGCGGATATCCTTAAAACTTAGTAAGTTTCTTCTAGACTTGCTAAAGTAAGGGCAAACTTAGTAGTTGATTTCGTATCATTTGATAGAATGATACAAGCTCTTCTCGGAGCCTTCAATAATTTCGATGCATTAGATTTGAAAATCTTGCAATTTAGGATGCATATACTCGTATCGAGTTTTAGGGAGGACAATCAATTATATCTTTAAGCAATCCTATTGGGATGCTTCATTTCTATTGTCTCTCTCATGCCCTCTTATTGGCAGATGAACATCGATATCAAGAGTGCATTAATCTCAATAAGACATAAATAATGTTTTTCATTCAAGAATAACATATATCATCGAAAATGTGAGTTGCTCTTTAAGAGTATTTAATATTCTTCTGGAATGTAAATTATGCTACTTCAGGAGCAAAAGTTAAATAGTATATAAAAATACTATATTTGAGGTATTTCCACAAACATGTGATGGTAATGTTACTATCACAATATGGTCATTTTTCAGTAATATAATTGTGCTACTTCCATAGCAACAATTTAGTTTCATGATAAGCGAAATCAATGAATTGCAAATTTTGAGATCTACCGGATCTCACATGCATTCTTGAAAAGAAATTAAGCAACAATAGGATATTGGAAATGCAATTATCATTCAAAGAGGAGCTCTTGCTACCACTCCATATAATTAGGTTATATTTTAAATTACAACATACCTTTAGATATACATTGTTCTTTAGGAACATGTAATATTCATCAAGAATATTAATTGTGCTACTTCAGGAGCAACAATTAAGGTATGGTTATTGTGATATATGATTTCAAAATGAAAAGTTTTAGTTGTTCCAAGAACATGTAGAGTTAATTGTGCTACTTCAAGAGCAACAATTAGAGTTATGAACATATAACATTTGTCAAAATTAAAAGCCTGAATTGTTCTTCAAGAACATGTAGCATTCTTCAGGAATACAAATTGTGCTACTTCATGAGCACTAATATTAAACCACTTCAGGCGAAAGACTAATATTTTTTAGAAACTCAATTGCTCTTTAGGAACATATAATGTTCTTTGGGATATAAATTGTGCTACTTCGGGAACAACAACAATAACAATTCAAGAATCAAGATTCGTCCATCAATAAGACATATTATATGAATTGTTCATCAAAAGTACATAATATTCTTCAGGAATATTAATTGTGTGCTGCTTCAGGAGCACCAAATTAAGATTGTATGTATATATAGATATAAATATTATACAGTATGTAACAAAAAAATTGAGGTATACAGTAAATACATAGATAATATTAATATTCTTCAGGAATATTAACTTATGCTACTTATGGAGTAACAATTGAGTTATTTCAATAAATTTGAATATCTCTTTAAGAGCATATGATATTCTTCAGGAATATGGATTGTGCTACTTCAGGAGCAACAATTTAGATTCAACATTAAATAAATAAATAACAAACAAATAAATAAATAAAAGCGTAAAATAAATGCTCTTCAAGAGCATGTAATATTCTTCAGGAATATTGATTGTGCTACTTCTGGAGCAGCAATTTAAGTTAAAAATATGGTTTTGAATTGCTTTTCAAGAGCATGTAATATTCTTCAGGAATATTAAATTGTGCTACTTCTGGAGCAACAATTAAATTATTTCAATAAATAAGATTGAATTTCTCTTTAAGAGCATGTGATATTCTTCAGGAATATCAATTGTGCGTCTTCTGGAGCAACAATTAAATTATTTCAATAAGTAAGATTGAATTGCTCATCGAAAACATATAGTAATATTATTTAGGAATAGTAATTGTGTGATACTTGGGGAACACTATAATATTAAATCAAAAACGTTTCCCGTAATCATGACATATAGATTCATTAAAAAACAACAAAAGTTTAATCTCATGAATCCACCAACAAGCTTTCGTAGTAAATGTATAATATGGCATTATAAATTGATTCACGTTATACACTATGAAATAGGCCAAACTCATAATTTTTCTTTAACGAACATGAACATAGCAAATAAAAATTGTCAACTCACTTAGCAAGAAAAGTTGGTTATAAAATTAAATAGAACGTGAACATGACAAATAAAAATATTGGTTTTCCAATAACACTCGTGCCAACTATCACAATATAATATCATATGTCTGATTCATCAATATAAAACTCTAAACAAGCAATGTTTTTATCGAGGAAATCTAATTGAAAAACAAAGCACTAACCGTAACCAATTACATATGCAGATGGCGTGAATGAACAAATTGAGAAAAAAAAAAAAACTTACTAGACAATCACTTTTCCGCCGAACGAAGATATCAAAATCATGCCATGATTTTCTCCGATCAATTAAGAGCATAATCGTGCTGATAACGTGTTATACACTAAATAGAATGAGAGAATAATAGAGAGAAAGAGAAAATAGATGTGTATTATTATGATGGTGGAGACCTCCATTTATAGAATACAAGATGGGCTCGTGGGCTTTTAGGGTTTACATGGTCATCACAATATATGGTAAGTATATATATAAAATATATTTACAACACTAGTAGTAATAAACAAAAATACAAAATCCCCAAGAAATTAAAAAAATAATCTTTCACATTACGAGCCCTAATCCTAAATTAAAATATATAATTATCCGTGCAACGGCACAATTAGTCCCAAATTTGAGAAATCCAATTTTGTTGCTGCTCTCTGCTGATTGTTATCGGTAACTTTTCTCTTTGATTTTCTACTGATATTAGTTTGTCGGTTTTAGAATATGCAAGTCTAGTTTTGTGTTTTTGTCTGTATGGATGGTGTTGGATGATTTCTTAAGCTTTCTACTTATTGTATGTATTTTGAATGATCCTGCAAAGCTTCTTAATTATTGGCTTTGTTAACTAATAAGTTAAAAGTTGTTTAATGAGACATGTTATTAACGAGAGCAACAGAGAATCAAATTCTTGGGATTTGTATTTTATTCTCGAATTTTATAGTAAGCCAAATTGATGTAGCTAATAGTTGGGATTTTGTATACTGGAAACAAATTTTATGCTTGTATACAATGTGTTTTGTCCTTACCATTATTTTATTCTCCTATCTGATAAATATATATTTGCACATGTTATCATTTATCTTGTATAAAAGTTAAATTTGTGTAGTGTGTCGAGTATCACAGAAGACAACACAAATTGGTTGAACTGACAAGATATTAACAGTTATCACAGTTGAGACAACTTAAGGATATAAGTTGTTGGTTTAAGCTACAGTTCAGATAAGAAATGGTTTGTCTTAGCTGCTTATCTTTACTGGTACACTTAAGGTAGTGTATTGATGGATCACAGTGAGATGTGTTCTCCTAACTGACCTTAGTGGAGAACCAATATCTCGGTGACTTAGCTGGTCTTAAGCTTGGTAAAACTTCAGCTGAGCGCATTTGACTATCTATCACTTTGACCTACTATGGTGAACGTCATCGCAACCGTATCTACGTATCTTGGGTGTTAGTAGTTATTTGTGGCTCAGGCTGGTTGTTTGTATCTTGCAACTGTATCCTGGTAAAATGGATTGGTAATATCCCCTGAGGAACTCGAAAGGATTAGCACACTAAATCCGGCCGGTTGATTAAGTTCAGGTGTGTTAATGAGGTCGAGTGGTACTACTCAGGAATATAATAAGATGTTAATTAATTTAAGTTGTCAGTGAGCTTAATTAATTAACGGATATTTTTATCTTAAATACGGAGATCGATAAAGTCTAAAATACAAGCCCTTGCTCAATTTGGGATAAAGGGGTAAGTCAGCACGGATTCTCTAGTGGAATGAATCTGTGTTTATTAATTAATTTTGCTCTGGGCTGAGCATAGATAATTAATTAATTTGAGGTCCGGCTTTATTTCTTGTATAAGATCCCTTATCTGGCCCAATTAGTTGCCTAGTTATTTATTGTCTCTCAGAAATCATTATTAATAGATCAAAGTATTTTTACATAATTTAATAATATTATTTATTTGGAATTAATTGGCTGGGCCAATTAATTAATAAATATTAGCTTTCCAATAGATTAATTAATTATATTATGAGCTAATTATGTGAAAGTCCACTAGGAATATAATTTAATTATTAATTAGGCTACAAATATTAATATTATATTGGCTTTTGAAGCATATATATATATATTAGTATTTTGTTCATAAACAGATAACACATACATTATACATATACACGCCGTGCGTGAGATTGAGAGAGACGGTATTCTTAATTTTCTCCAGTTCTCTGACCACCCAGACGGAGAAAAAGGCTGGGACACAGATCAGAAGATCTAACACACGAGCAACAATCAGAGCTGCAACAACATACGAAGGAAGAAGGTAATCGATTCTTCACCTCCTATTTCCTTCACTAATAGGTTAACTTAATTTTTTACCCTGACTGTAAAATATTTTACATTATAGATTAATTACACATTTAAATTTTGAGACATATATGAAAGTGTAGTTTGCTATGTTATTCATTTTTTCCCCATTCTCTATGCTTTGATATGGTGAAATGCTTTGTGTTTCCATGGAAGGTTCTCTACAAGAAGATTGGACAACTAGTAATAATGGAAAGGGAAAATATTCATGTGTCAACTAGTAGCAGTACAAGAGCGGATGATTTCTCGAATATTACTACATGTGTTGTAGAAGAAATTGTTGCAAATGAAGAAAACTCATTTATTACATGCGGTACTCAAATCAATAATAATATATTGGAGGATAACTTTGATGAGGCACATGAAGGAATGGACGAGGAGGAAGATTTCACTCTACAAAATTTTCAGAGTTTACCAACGGATTTACCAACAGATAAAACACGGGTCGGCGTTTACCGACGAAATACCGACGAAAATTCAAAAATGTCATTTACCGACAGATTACCGACGAAAAATTCCGTCGCTATTTCATCATCTCAGCTATTACCGACGGATTTAGCGACGGAATTTTTCATCAGTATTTAGCGACGGAAAATTATGTCGGTAATTCGTCGGTGAACTTAAAATTTTGCATCCCACATCGAATTTTTTGACAAACATTTTCCAACTTTATATATAAAACTACCTCCTTAGCTATTAAGAATCATGCTATACACGTGCGCACGCGCGCGCACAAGCCTCCACCGCCAGCCACGTCAGCGTTCGATCTCCGCCGGCCACTGTCACCGCCCGACCGCCGTCGGCTACCAACTCCGATAGCCGGCAGGTCAATTGTCGGCTTAATTTCAAAAAATTCGTCGACAGGTTTAGCGACGGATTACCAATGGAAAATTCCATCGGTAAATACCGACGGACCTCAAAATCCGTCGGTAAATTTTACCGACAAGCTCTATAACGACGACTTATTTTCCGTCGGTAAATCGTTTACCGACAGATTTTTTATGTTTACCGACGGAATTTTTCGTTGATAAAAGACAGTTTTTTTGTAGTTTTAGTTAATGAAGATGCTCCAGTCCCTGAGTTTATAAACATCGATCACATCGATGATGCTATTGTTGATCGAATGATGTTTGAGCAAGAACTTAACCAAGAAAAAGATGTGAAGAATTATATGTCGGTCAAAGGTTTAAAACAAAGGAAGAATCGCAAGATGATGTGATTCATTGAAACTCATCAACAATATCAAGTTGTATATACCACTACTACTCTGTGGGTGCTTAAATGTAAGCAAGCGACAAATTGCCATTGGAGATTGCGTGCTTCTATTCCTCGTGGAGCATCCTTCTTTGAAATTAAGAAGTATGGTAGCCCTCATACCTATGTTAATCCAATCATCAATAGAGATCACATGCAATTGGATTATGGGTTTATTTGTAGTCAAATAAAGTCTCTAGTGAAGGCTTAACTTTCTATTTCATTGAGCGTCATTCAAGCTTTTGTTTTGGAGAAGTACAATTATGAAATCTCGAAGAAGAAAGCATGGCAAGCAAAACAAAAGGCAATCGTAGATCTTTTTGGTGATTGACTTGAATCGTATAAAATGTTGCCCATATATATGGATGTGTTAAAGCAAGTGAATCCTAACAAAGTTGTACATTGGGATAAAGAACCTGTTGAGAGAAATCCAGGACATGAAGTATTTAAGCGTCTGTTTTGATCATTTGTAGCTTCAATTGAAGGACTCAAGTATTGTCGTCCTGTCATTAGTATTGATGGTACACATCTTTATGAAAAATATAAGGGAACCATGCTTATTGCAGTTTCATGTGATAGTAATAATCAGTTATTTCCGCTTGTATTTGTTGTAGTGGAAGGAGAGAATAATGATAGTTGAGGTTGGTTTATGGCGTGCATTAGGAGATATGTGACACAAAGAAGTGAAATTTGTGTAATCTCGGATAGACATAATGGAATTCTTAATGCCATGAACCAACATGGTTTAGGTTGGACCAAACCATATGCTTTCCATCATTTTTTGCATCCGTCATCCAGCTAGTAACTTCAACAATAAATTTCATAATAAAATACTCAAGAACCTTGTGTGGTTGACTGCTAATGAGAATCAAGTCCGCAAAATTGACAAAAGGATGGAAACAATTCGGAGGATAAATCCAGATGCTCACCAGTGGTTAGAAGAAACTCCTTTGGAGAAGTGGGCTTTAGCACATGATAATGGTTACAAGTATGGCGTAATGACAACAAACTTGTCTGAAGTGTTCAATAGTGTATTAAAAGGGGCTCGTTGCTTGCCTATTACTGCTCTAGTTCAACTTTTGTCGAAGGAAAAATTTGTGTTAATGCTATAAAAGCTAGTAGACATGAAGTTGAAATGCTTAACATATTGACGGGTGTATGTAGCGTAAAGACAGAGCGGTTAATAGCAGCCAAGCGGAAAGGAGGTAATATCCAAGTGGTGAAGCTAAGTGAAAACTTTTGTTCCTATCAGAAGTGGCAACTATATGGATTTCCTTGTTCCCATGTTATGGCCGCATGTCAAAAATGTAGTTTGGATTATTCGAGGTACATCCAGAATTGGTTTTCTATTAGTATGTATCGCATGACATGGGCTCCTCTTCTTCACCCTATACCTCATCAAGCTTATTGGCCTCCTGGAAGCGCAATGATACTCATTCCGTCGAATTCCATGAAGCGGTATACTAAGGGTCGTCCTAAATTTATGCATTTGCATATGGAGGTGGATGTTAGAGAAGGTTGTGCAATTAATCGATCTAGTAATTGCAGAAGCGAGGGTCACAACAAAAAGAAATGTCCAAATAATAGAACTTCTAGGTAAACTATTATGAATAATGTCTTGTATTTTTGCCTTTGTTTTTTCATTGTCTTTTTGTGCATGAAGTTAATTTAGTATGTTATTCATATTTTGCGGAGTATGAGCATATCTTGGAGAAAGTCTTTCTTCCAGAAGAACTTTATCTAATGTAGTTTTTGAGCATACTATTAATTTTGGTAAATCTTGTTGAAAGGATGAGAAATGAGAAGAGTGTGATTTTAAATCTTCATGCATTCAAATGTCTTTTTTCATGTTTCAGTTGTATGATTGTGTATTCTTCTTGATTTTTTTGTTTGGTTTAATGTATAATATATTCTTTCTGATGAATGATTTTTGTTTGCTAAAAGATATTTTCTATTTCTCTTTTATAGCTTCTAACCATGACTTCTGGAAATTTTTGCATTTTGAAGATGTTTGGCTTGCATATCTAGAATTGAAGACTCTTGTTCCTTCATATTAATTAGAGAGACATACTCTTTTTAATTGAAACTTCATTTCATATAATATATTACAATAATTTGGAACGTTTTATTCTCATATATTGTTCGGTGATTGGCCTCAAACAAGTATATGTCTAGATCCCTCCAAAGTTCAATGATGTGGAACTTTTTCTTCGGATGCAATACCATGAAAATCAATTTCCTTCTCCAGAGGTGCAATAAAAATCTATAAGTACCAGGACAAATGTGATTACAAATAGACAAATAAATGATAGGAAGAATCTACTAGAACTAACTACCAGTCATACAAGGTCAAATTCAACTACACCGGGCAAGGGAAGTAATTGCATACAAACTACCACAACCAATCTCCATGCAACGACCATCAAGAAGATAAAAAAGGAATTTTCTAAAAGTATTCATTAAGAAACTAGAGAACATCAATTTTTGTTTTGAGCTGTTGGATGCAGACATGACAGGACGAATTGTGAGCCATGGCGGCGGCGAGGGTGATGACGGAGGCAACAACAGCGGCGAGGGCAGCCGAAGTGGAGGTGGCAATGGCATGTGGGTTTTCAATTTGGAAATTAGGGTGGTGGCCGGTGGATTTTTTTAATTTGGGAATTAAGGCACTTAGTTTGTACTATTTAGAATTTATTTCATTTTTATACTTTAATTTATTAATTTATTGTAGATTTAACTTTTTAAATAATTAAAATTCATCATAATACTAAATGTAATAAAATAAACAATAAAATTAAAATATATTTTCATGTGGATCTGTAACACCCCGAAATTTTACCTATAAATAAATAAATAAATAAAATGCATTTGCATTTCATGCATAATATCACGAGTTTAGTTCTGTAAGTCGCGCCTTAGAAAAATGAAAATGAAAATTAAAACATCTATGTTATTTTTCATTAAATTATTTTTGTTATGTAAATTTATTTTGAATTTCCTGAACCTACTAGGATTAATGAAATAATATAATAATTTATAATCTATAAGTTATCAGGAGATAATTTAAAATTATATTTTGTGAATAAAATAGATATTATATTAGTGTTATACATGTTTTAGGATAAAATCTAATTGTGCCTATCCATATCCTAATTTATCTAAGATTGAATGTTTTATACGGTAAGTGATAGAATAAATACTATATAAAATATATAAGGACGAAAATAATCATGGATAAAATATATTTGATACATTTTACAATTAGGGATCTTTAGATAATTTATCATAAGTCTATAAATACACTCTTAGTCGTCCATAAAATAGTTTCACATAAACTTTTCGACAAATCTGTCAACATACCTGCGAACTGTTTCAAGAATTATTTACATATCTTCCCGGTATGCTATCGTGGTGAAATTTTATGCGAAGATTCCTAGGTATGTCCTTTAGATCTCTGTAAATTATGGTGATTTTTAGACAAGTCTCTATATTTTTAATAAATATTTACTTTTACACTGCCGAAAAACCATGCATCCGGGATAGGGTTTAGCAAAATATTTATATCTCACTCCACGAAGTTTATTTTGACTTGATTATTTTTTCTAAATACTCCACACATGTTGGGGTTTGTAAAAATATTTATTTCGTATTTTTAACGTATGTTTATGAAAGCAGTTTAATACAAATTTCCGAATAGTTAGTCGGAGCATGCATTTTCGTATTCGGATTTTGGTTGAAACGTTCTATGTTTTTCAGAAGTTATCCCTTATCCAACAAAGGTGCATTTTTGATATGATATCCCTATGTATGGTCCCTAGATTTTTGTTAAATATTAGAATTTTTAAAGTATGTTTAGTCCCTGAAGCTTATAGTTAAAGATAAGTAGGTCGGAAATCGCCTCTGTCGATGCAGTAGGTACTGTTTTGGTTATAATTCTTAGAGGACTTATTATTTTTATATGAAGCCAAATATGGAATGATTTAGACTCATTAAAGAATCTATATATAGAAAATTAGAATTTATGGAATGAATTCATGTTCTGTGGAACTCTTTTAACATAGATATTCTGCACGAGTTAAAATAGAACATAGAAACCTAGTATATAGATATGATATTGTTTGCAACCTAATAACTATAAGGTATCGTTGTATATGTCATGTCATAAGCTTAATACTAGAATAAGTTGTTAGAACTCGGAGTTATTTAGAAACGAGAAGTAGAAGTAAGTATCGATATACTTATTTGCATCCCATGTACAAAACGATTAATTGTTTCATGCATATCACGACATTAAGATTTGAATTATTTCATGTTAGGATTCGCGCGCAGGGCTTAATCCATTGATATACATCTTTTCATTCACTCAAAAAGGTTTCTTTTATCCTTATTATACACTATACTGTTTTTCTCGTGCGTTATTCAGTACAGGCAGAGCCTTCGGGCTATTCACGCAGTAAAACCTTCGGGTTAGCCTTCGGGGAATTCATGCAGTAAAACCTTCGGGTTAGCCTTCGGGCAATTCACGCAGTAAAACCTTCGGGTTAGCCCTCGGGCATTCACGCAGTAAAACCTTCGGGTTAAGCCTCCGGGCTTGCATGTCTAATTTCTCATGATTAATCATTTATATTTTATAGTTTGGATAATGTTTGACCCCACTAAGTAGTCGTACTCACCCCTATATATTTTCACCTTTTCAGATCATGGTCCGGCTGGTGCTTGAAGTGGCGGATGGTGATGGTCACCCATGAAATGATCTAAAAATGTTTTTTTAACGCATTAATTTAGTTTTATCTTGAACTATGCATTTGTCTTTATTTAATTCCGTGAACTAGTAGGTGCACATGTTTTTGATTCAAGGCTTCCGCTATTATGAAATGCATTAAAACCTTAATGATTTTATATATCTATTATTTTTTAAAATTAAATTGAGAAGATTAAATTTATGCAAGAGGTGACGTCCCCTTAAAAAGGTTATTAAAATTGGGGCGTTATAGATTGGTATCAGAGCAGGTCTACTTTCCTGTAGACTTGTTTCATGTTATGCAGGAAATTGACCATCATCACTGCCACAACATCGTGCCGGCGAGGTAAGAAAGATTTTCTAAGTTAATTTTGACGCATAATATTGAAAGCATATTTTTCTAGCATGACATGAGTATGATTTTTATGTAATTAAATTATGTAAAATATTTAAAGTCCTCGAAGATGTTGCCTTAAGATAAGAACCTAGAGGCCTTAATAGTTGAACTTGAAATGAACAATAAGAAGATGCCTCTGAGAAGAAACTCATTAAGTAGTGGAGGGATAAGAGATAACCCTCTAGAGAACCTTAGCAATCTACAGCTGCTGGAGGCTATGAGAGGGAAATGTTCCCGCAACGCCAAGGAGGAGATCCAATTATAGTTAGTAAACTTGACTACCTTATGAAACATTTTAGTACTTACACAAACAGACCGTAGTTCTTTTTTGATTCCGAGACGTGGATTCCTTCGCATCGAAAAGATTTTACGATCAAGTAGCCGAAAAATGCGAAGAGGAAGCTGCAACATTCAAGGTCGGGTTTCCAATAGATAATGCAAAGGAAACAAATCGTCGAATAAAAGGTGTAACGTTGAAGATCGATGACGTGACTTTGAAAGCAGATTTGTATATCCTCGGGATGAAGGGCTTCGACGTCATATTTGAGTTGGATTAGCTCAGCAAGCACGATGCGGTTATCAGATGTAAGGATCGTGAAGTCGTTTTCCCAACACCAGACGGAAATCAATTCTCTTTTTACGGAAGTAAAAGAAAGAGAGGACCACATATCATAACTGCAATGAAGGCCACCAAGATGATGAGGAAGACGGATTGTCAAGCCTATTTGGTGAATATTACAAGCACAAAGACGGAGGAACTAACCATAAATGATATTCCGGCGGTAAGGGAATTTCCTGATGTGTTCCCTGAGGAACTAAGTGGATTTCCCCTAAATAGGCAAGTAGAATTCAACATTGATATAATTCATGGAGCAGCTCCTGTGTCAAGAGCACCATACAGAATGGCACCAATGGAGTCACAAGAACTCAAGATACAACTACAAGAGTTGTTAGACAAGGGACATATTCGTCCAAGTGTATCACCATGGGGAGCGCCTGTGCTTTTCGTCAAGAAGAAAGATGGAATTATGCGTATGTGCATAGATTACCGTGAGCTCAACAAGTTTAAAATCAAGAACAAATACCCGTTGCCAAGAATTGAAGACCTCTTTGATCAACTAAAAGGCGCGGGGATCTTCTCAAAGATTGACTTGAGGTCCGGATATCATCAGCTGAAGATTAAGGAGAGTGATGTGCCGAAGACAGCTTTTCGAACAAGATATGGTCCCTATGAGTTTACAGTGATGCCTTTTGGACTGTCTAACGCACCAGCCGTTTTCATGGACTTGATGAACAGAGAGTTCCATCAATACTGTTGGTCCGGAGACGATAGTCAGGTGTAGAGGGGGGGGGGGTGAATACACCTGATCACAGTTTCTATTTCTCAAACGCGAAGGACAGCTGAGCTGTAGGTTGCAACTGATGAACAGTAGGTTGCAACTGATGAACAGTGTCAAATAGTAACCTTCGATCGCGGGTCAGAAGTGTGCCAACTACTGAGCTCTCCTACTGACTTTTGTCAGTACTTAAAACTCAGTCGGAGACTTAGTGCGGATAAGAGTGTGGGGTCCGGAGATTCGTCTCAGTTTGAAAACGTGATTTTCACAAGTCAAGTAGTTTTGCTAGTGCGCTTTTAAGAATACGTTTTATGCAAAGATATGATTTTGTAACAGTTTGTATGCAATGCAATAAAACAGTAAATAACACAAGCAATTTTTAACGTGGTTCGGATACGCAAGATCCTACATCCACGGTCCTGCCGAACAGGAGTTCTTGTTGATTTATCTGAGCAAGTCTCAGCAAGGAATCCGTGTACTGGACAGACCCTTCTAAGTTATAGTCCTTAGCGACTTTACAAATCAAACCGAGGTTTGAAAGGGATGGGATAATCTCCAACTAGGAAGGAGTTCTTACAGTAAGAACAATCACTAAAAGTGAACTCCTTCGAATTTCTAAGCTATAGATTTGGCAATGAGCTTAGCTAGAGAAGAGGGATCTAAAGAACTCTAGAGAGAAGAACTAATGATTTTCTATTGGGCAAGTTCTTCGTTGGATTAATCTTGAATACGCTAGAGTTGTTCGAAAGCTTGAGCGTTTTTCCCTTGATATCCCGTGCGTGAAGCTCGGATTTCTTCTCTATTTATAGTTGTGACCTAGGCATATGTCCGTTGGAGACGACGATGCCACGTGTCACAAGCTTCCAAAGAAAACGGCCATAAATTCAAATTGTTGCAGCAGAGTTGTTGGACACTGTACATGAGAGAAACTTTAGTTGGTCAGAGCAGATAAAGCGTTGTCGGCTTCTCATTGGTCGAGGTTTGTGGTAGGTGAGATTGTGTCAGACATCGGAGTTGACTTTCCCTAGTCCTCGTATGTCTTCTGTTGACTTTCGAAATGACTTGAACAACTGGGTCGTTTCCTGCCGGATACAGTAAACTTTAAGCAGTCTCTGTCTTCTTCGTTTGAGTCGGCTGACAAGAGATATGGCTCCTGAGTATGGTCAGCTGATGACTGCGAAGGTACTGAGCTTGCATAGAGTTCTTCTGCTGATGTCTATCAGCTGATGAGATGTCTTCTACTGAGGCGAAGATCAGCTGATGACTTAAGAACGCAAGCAATTACACTGATGACGTGGGGTTTTGGAAGGTAACTTCGACAGAAGATCAATCCAACATTTTACCCCGTACATGACTTAGACACAAAGATAAATACATAAAAACAATCTAGCCTATACATCATATAGTCTTATCAAGACACTACACTACTGATATCAGCTGGGTTTTGGGATCTTCAATTCCATAGTACTACTATGATTTCCCCCAATATTATTTTAACCACTAACAGCTGAATACCATCTACTGACTCATAACCTAACAATTTCCCCCTAATTGATGATGCCAAAACCTCTATAAAATATAAAGAAAGAATACTAAACTACTGACATAGATAGACTTCAGTAAACTGAATCAGTTAGCCTTAAGAGTTCAGCAGTGAGAGATAGGCAAAACACAAAGAAAACGGTTATGTGAGTGTGTGTCAGATCACTTCAGTGATCAGTTATGATAACGAAAACACAACCAAGGGCCGTAAGATAATGAGTAATTGTCTAGCTAGAAATAGGAACTGATATATATAGACAAGTACATTACAAGGTTCCTATCTCTATTACAAAAGAAATGATAAGAAGATCATTGCTGACGTCTGAATCTCTTGGTCCTGCTCCTGAAATCTGCAGACCTGTCAGCTGGAGGTTCCAAACCATAGTACTTGTAAATCCTTGCGCGCAGAGTCTGGATTTCCTCGAGATCAGCAGGCAGATCAGAACTAAGGTCATGATGATAAGCAGCTGCCTCGATCTCATCTTCTATCTCCTTCGTGCATAGCACACCACGAGTAGTCCTCGGAGGAGGGATGCGTTTGAATGCTGGAGCTCTGAAGGGTATCTTCTCTCTTTCCATTATCAGTTGAAGTTGATCTCTGAGCTGGGCATTGTATTGATGAAGGAACTCATCGAATAGTTGATCAACTGGTATCCCAGATGGATAGAAACCCCACACTTAGTATCCCTTGATAAATTCCTCCTTAAGTTCCTCCCATTGCTCATTCAGCTCTGCTGGCACCCATCTGTCTATATGAGGAGTAGGAGCTTTCTTAATATAAGGTGCCCTGGGCGCTCCTCTCCTATAATACTTAGAAGATCTCGGGATCTGCCTTTTCCAATCCACTACTGGCTCGCTGGCTATCTTATCTGTCAGTTCAATGATCTTAGCCAGGTCAGCCAATCTCTTCTTCTCTCTGAGACCCGCTGATCTAGCATCTCCTCTTCGGAGATTTAATCCCTTCAGCGTGGCCTCCCAGGTGGCTCTGTCCTCGACCTCTTGCTCAGGTGTAAGAGTGGGAGTGTAAGAACTCTGAGCTAAGGGTAGGACTTCAGTGGCAGAAGCTTTAGCCAGCTCCTCCTGAGCTTTCTTCTTCTGTTCATCCAGAAGCTTCTTGGCTTTTCCTTTAGCAATTCTGCCAATAGGCTTCTTGGGCTTCTTTGCTTCTTTAATTTCTGCCTCGAGTTGCTGCTCGTAGTTCAGTTGATCTTGCAATTTCTGAGCAACTCGCTGAACGAACGCCTCCTGCTCCGCTTTGGATTTAAACTTAGGCGTCGGGGAAGATGGAGGAGTGGTTGTTTCAGTTGTAATCTCCTTCCCCGACCTTTGCGGTGGTAGTGGCTCGTCCTCCTGATCGAGAAATCGAGCAATTTCATCGATGTGCTGAGCTGATGAAGCGATTCTTTGGCTCGATCCACGTAGTTGTTGTTTGGACTTCTGGGACTTGGACAATTTCGGGAGGGGGTACTCCAGAACTGGTTCCAGCCTGAATAGCTGAACCTTCCCCCCTGATTTCCTTCCCCCTTAATAATACCTTGGACTTCTGGGCTTTTGTCCACCTCAGCCTGTTCCTCCTCAGCCTGTTCATCTTTCTCGGCTTCTTCCCCCTTTTTGGTTTCATCAGCCAGGGAGAGGCGAGTACGGATGGCTGTCACCTCTTTGTCCAAATTGAAGCATAGATTCTTTATGAGGGTGGCGGTGGATTCGAAGTCTTTGACTGCATCGCAGTATTGCTCCCATTCCTTCTCCTGATCAGCTCTAAATTGTTTGGGTTGGGCTGCGGACTCCTGTCTGAGTTTTAGCAGAGACTGATCATGAGATTATGTCATCTCCTTCTGAATTTCTTTGAGGGCCTTCGCCTGTTGTTGTAAGGCTTTCTGAAGATTGGAGAAGGCCACTCTATTCCTTTCGTCCATGGTGGCTTGGACTGCCGCAAGGCCACCCGAGTCACTGCTCGAGAAATGACCTGGCCGAGAGATTAGGAGCTCCTGACTCTAAGCGGCTAAGTCCGCCTTCTGAGCTGCAAGGGCGGTCTCAACTACCTCCTGAATGTTGACAGAAGAAGTAAGAGTTTCGGAGACCTTCTGCATCCCTTGAGCGAGTCGGTCAACTTTCTCAGTCTAGGCCTTAGTGTACTGAGCCCATTTGAGTTGAACGTCTTTTGCAAGGAGACGATTCTTGTCTCCCTGCCGCCGGATAGCTTTGTTGACTGACTTAGAGGTCACGGAACCTATAGGTTTGATTTGATAACTGCTGGTTCCGAGCCTCTGCTCAGATGTCGCGATCTGTTGCGCTTGACTCGGCTTCGAGGCAACTGGGGCATCACCTGATGTAGAGGGTGGTGGTGATCGGCCCTGTTCGTGAGGAGTGTTACCCTCAACAGATCCTCCCAAATCTGCATCCTTGGGTGGCGCCTGATCCATGTCATCATCATCATTGTCGTTGTTGTCGTCATGATGCGATGGAGGCGAAAGGCTGTTGTCTGGTGCTGAGGATCGCAAGCTTAAGAGATAAAGCATTGCGGCACGCAGATCCTCGAAGGAGGCTAGATCAGTTGGTTCCCCGAACCCTATTGCTGATTGCAAGCTCTGCTCTTCGGTAAGTAGGGACAGAGCTGACTGAGTCCTGATCAAATTTTCAAGGATATCTCAGCTAAGGAATCTCAGCAGCATCTGTGTCCTAGCCCTTATGGCAATATCCACCAAATCCTCATGCTCAGTGATCTCAGGGATCTGAGCACTAACTTCTCTTGTGGCTCGGAGACGGGTGGAATGCATGGTTGTCCACTCTGAGGAGGTTTCCTCAGTCGGTACCCCAGTGTCCGACTGAGTCTCTTCGGAGCTAATCCGCTGGACTTTCTCCTTTAACGTGGCACCTTCGATGCCGGTGTCTGTGTCTAGAATGGGTTCCTCCTGAGTGGGTGGAGGAGAGGCAGGTTTTGCTGGAACCTTAGAAGATCCAGTCTTACTGAGCCTCTTCCTCTTAGGCGGGTCGGCGCGAGGGAGCAAGTCGGAAGTGACTCTTTTCTGCTCAGGCGGCCCTCGCCCGATGGATTTCTCAACAGCAGCTCTTGTCTTGAACTTTATGAGCTTGCTGTCGAAGTATCTCGCATCAGCAAAGGCTGAGCGATCCGATACCGATTCTTCGATTAGTATGGACAACTTTGTCCCGTCATGCCAGCCTTTCCCACACTAATTAGTCTCCTCTCTCCCGTGGGTGTGGCCGCAAACTTCGAGCCCGAGCTTTAAGCTCATTCACATAATAGTCGATCCGGCTTAACTCGACTCCATCATCTATTGTCATCATCAGCTGTATGCGGGGCTTCGATAGCTGATCATATAAATCGGCTGAGCTCATAAGAATATAGGAAACAATATACACGAGCCCTCGATACTCTGGTAGCAGCAGATTCTTCGGCAGAGCGGTCTTGAAGACTACGTCGTTCCTGCCACAGAACTTCTGGACATAGGAGTTAATTTCCTTCTCCTTATATCCACTTGGAGAGACTCCGCGCGCTGGGAGATCAAAGGTCAGCTCCACGGCGGTTCTGATATTGATGACGTGTTCACTGGCATCCCAAGATTGAGGGACAACTTCCTTCATGTATGAGAAACATGACATTTCTGCGCCTGTATCCTCATAGGATCTCCAATTGTAGTATACCTCCGCAACTTGTCTGGGCAAATATGCTCTGGGTTGCTTCGAGACAAGAAGCTCCAGGCTGAAAGTCTCGAGAGCCGTGAAGATGGGCTCAAGAAATGGAAGATCAGCTTGGTGTAGCGCTATCGTCTGCTCGAACTGGATTCGGGACTTGATGATGTCATCGATTTACGGTGGGGTCATTACCGTCGCCATGAATATCTGCGAAAAACTCGTTAGCACTTGAAAATAGAGTAAGTCAGTATGAGTTTAAGCAGGATTCAAGAAATTACCGAATAATGGAGAGCTTTTGAGAAAACAAATGCAGAGCAGTTAAGGTTTTGAGAAACTGAACGCAGAAGAAAAAAGCTCTAGAGATTCGAAAATGGCGAGAAGTATGGTTAGAGTTGTAAGCGCTAGTTTTTATGAGATTTGCATATCAAGCGGTTTTGATTGAACGGCTGAAACTTAATCTCGTTTTTAAAATGACGACTGAGATTTGATGTTATAAAAGGAATGATTACACAAGCCGCCTCTAACCTAGGAACTGACACGTTCCAGAAGTTGACTTTCTATCTATCCTGCATCCTGCATAATCAGCATCAGAATAACTTGTCAGTATTAGATTATCATCAGCAGGATACCATAACCCTGCGTCAGGTGTTCCTTTTAGATATCGCAGAATCTTCTTTGCTGAGTCTAGATGACTTCGCTTGGGATCCGCTTGAAATCTTGCATATACACCTACAACATAAGTTATAATAGGCCGGCTAGCTGTAAAGTATAATAAAGAACCAATAATAGCTCTATAATCAGTAGAGTTAACAGAAGCTCCCTCTTTGTCTAGATCGATTTTGAAATTCGTATTCATGGGGATTTTGACTGGCTTGCTCGTGTCGCAGCCAAATCTTTTCAGGAGATCTCGAGTGTACTTGGCTTGATTGATGAATATTCCTTTAGGTGATTGCTTGACTTGGAATCCAAGGAAATAATTCATTTCGCCCATCATGGACATCTCGAACTTCTCCTTCATCATTTTCTCAAACTGTTGACATATAGTTACGTTTCTGCAACCGAAAATGATGTCGTCCACGTAGATTTGCACTAGTAGGATGTCATCTCCTGACTTTATGTTGAACAGGGTGCGATCTACTGTCCCCTTCGAAAACCTTTCTGAAGTAGAAAGTCCGATAGGGTATCGTACCAAGCCCCGGGTGCTTGTTTTAACCCATACTGAGCTTTCCTAAGTCTATACACTCGATGTCCCCGCGAAAGCCGGGCGGTTGTTCCACATAGACTTCTTCCTTCGAGACGCCGTTCGAAAAAGCCGACTTTACATCCATCCGATATACTTTGAATCTTTGATGCGTTGCGTAAGCTAGGAATAGACGAATGGCTTCCAATCCGGCGGCCCGGAGCGAACGTTTCATCAAAGTCGATTCCTTCGCTGACAAGTATCCTTTGGCAACTAGTCTAGCTTTGTTTCTGACAATGACGTTGTTTTCATCACGCTTGTTCTTGAAGACCCACTTAGTACCAATCACATGCTGATGTCTAGGTCTGTCAACAAGCTCCCAAACTTCGTTTCTAACGAACTGGTTCAGCTCTTCTTGCATGGCGATGATCCAGTTAGCATCATTGAGTGCGTCCTCTATTGAGTGAGGTTCTTCTGTAGACAGGAAACAAGAATAGAGTGAGCTTTCTCCTTGACTTAGTCTAGATCTTGTCCTGATAGTTGCTGATGGATCTCCAATAATAAGATCTGAAGAATGAGCGTCGAGCCATGAACATCTGAGTCTGGATTCTTCTTCTGATACTACTTCTGCACAGTCAGTAGGTCTGTTAGGCTTTTCAATTGTACTGTTCTGTGATTGCATTAGTTCAGTAAGAAGGTTAGGATCTACTGAGTTTCCCGGTTCAGGGGCATTTAGCTCAGGAATAGTATTTGTTCCCCCTGAGTTTATATTCTCAATAGAGGTCTCAGTTACCACTGGGGCTTCCTTATCGACCGTTGTTACCTGTTGTTGATTCTGTTCAGTAGAATCAACTAGGTCAGCTACATCGCCTGTTGGCTAAGTCTGAATTTCTTCATCGTCTGACTCATCATCCCAACAATGCTGGATCTTTTCAAATTTGTCGTTTAGTGCGAGATCATGTAGCTTGCTGCTGACATCTTCAGTATTTGTCTTTGTAGTTTTCTTGTCCTCAGTAACAAACTCATCAAAAACAACATGAGGGCTTTCCTCCACGCAAAGGGTCCGATAGTTAAAGACTCTGAAGGCTTTACTGACTCGAGAGTATCCTAAGAATACTCCTTGATCAGATTTGCTATCAAAGACCTTCAACTGATCTTTCCCATTATTGTGAATAAAACACGGACAACCAAAAATATGAAAATTAGAAATAGAAGGAATTCTCCCTTTCCATAATTCGTAGGGTGTCTTCATGTGTTGCTGTGTAAGTAGTGAGCGATTCTGAGTGTAGCAGGCTGTGTCAGTAGCATCTGCCCAGAACTTTGAGGGTAGTCCGAGTCTGCTAGGAGCATTCTTGCTGCTTCTTTAAGTGTTCTGTTTTTGCGTTCAGCAAGTCCGTTCTACTGAGGGGTGCGAGCTGCTGATGTTTCGTGCTTAATTCCCTCCTTTTCGCAGTACTCTTTAACTACTGAGTTGAGAAATTATGTTCCTCTGTCTGAGCGAATTCTCTGTATCTTGATGTCCTTTTCCACACTGAGCTTTTTCAGCGGTTTGGGCAACTTCGGTCATGACATCGATTTGTTGGCTATGAAGATGACCCATGTATATCTCGAGTAGTCGTTAATAACGACGAGGGCATACTTCTTGCCTCTTATAATCACTGGAGAGACTGGCCCGAATAGGTCCATGTGCAGCAGTTGAAGGCTTCCATCAGTGGAAGGTGACGGAATAGGTGGATTGCTACTCTTTGTCTGCTTTCCCTTCAAACATGCCTCACAATTTCTGTCTTTGATAAACGATTCGTTGGGCAGTCCTCTGACTTTAGAGTTCTTGGCTAGCTTGTTCATAGTCTTGAAGTTCAGGTGGCTGAGTCTCTTGTGCCACAGCCATCCTGCCTTGTCACTGGATTTCATCTGTGCGAGTAAGCAAGCCTCATGTTCTGCGGTTTTCCAGTTTGCAACGTATATATTCTTCCTCCGCGCACCTGATAACACTATTTTCCCTATAGTTTATCAACAATATCACAAAAACCAGCGTCAAAGATAACTCTATTCAGATTGTCACAGAATTGACTGATAGAAAGGAGATTATGTTGAAGTCCTTCAACATATGTTACTCTTGGAACTGAGGCAGTCCCAATATTCAGTGTTCCGTATCCCCTTGTATAGCCTTTAGAGTTGTCACCAAACTCAATTATGGGACCATCTTCCTATATGTAGTTGGTCAGCAGGCTCTTTTGATAAGTCATGTGTCTCGAGCAACCGCTGTCCACAATCCAAAGGTCCTTATGCACCTGCAAAACAGAAACATTTTTAGGTACCCTTTGGTTCAGTTGGGTCCTTACTTGTTAGTGGGTGGTTTCGGAACCCAGATATATCTAGGGACCTTAGAAGTCTGAGACTTCTTCTTCTAAACCTTGTCAGCTTTCTTCTCCACAGGACTTGGAGATACTGACTTTTTGATGACTTTGGGTTCAAGAGCTTTCTTCTTCTGAGGCTTTGTATTCCTCCTGACCCTGGGCTCATAGTAGTACGAACCATATTGAGCTGGATGTTCATACAATGGTTCCTTGTACTCCTCTGCCCACCTGACCTTCTTAGTTCCCCCTGAGTTTGATCGTGGTGTCCTGGGGCTGGAACCTCTGGTCAGTAGTTTCTTGTTGCTCGGCTGAGGTGCAACTATCTTCTGTTTATTCTTCGCCTGAGGTGTTGAGTCAGTAGTCTGAACTTTACCTCTGATGAACCTATCAGCCAGCAGTTCTGAGCTCTTTGAAGTGGAAGCTTCACGAGTATAACCAAGTCCTTCTTTCATGACCGTTGGCCTTTGCGCTCTGAGCATACTTTCCAACTTCTCCTTAGCTCCTATGTACTGTTCAGTCATCAGTCCTCGCCAAACTTCATCACTTCTTCGAAGTGACTCATAATCCTTTTCAACTTCTGCGAGCTTCTGACTAAGTCGGGCTATCTCAATATCTTTCTCAGAATTGTCCTTGGTCAGAACTGATATCTGAGTTTCTTGAAGCTGAGACTTAGTCATAAGAGATTTAATCTCTTCCTTGAGTCTCGAACAAGATTCTCGAGACTCAGTTGAGACTCGACAATCGAAGAAAGTCTCGATTCTCGGCCCTTTACTGTTCCGGTTCACGAATGGTTACGTTGAACTCTCGCTCAACCGAATGCTGCTCCTCTAGTAGATCATCGTAGGCTTGTACCACATCTAGAGGCTCATCTGTGACCGAGCACGTGCCGTGTGTGCTGTGCGAAGAAGAGGTTATATTAAGTTTAGAATTTACCTCAGCCTCTTCTCTGGCCATCAGACAATATTATGCATTTTCTTCAGGATCTGTTTCTCCGATCTCAACGGCAACAAATGCAGCTTCGTCTTCAGAAGAATACATGAATGTATCTTCCTCGATTGAGTCATCGAATATCTCTCCGGCTATGTAGGCCTGCCTCCTACGGGCAAATTTCTCGCATCTGGCCTGCCGTTCTGCTCTTTGAGCAGCTGAGAGTTCGGGACATTCGTACTGATAGTGTCCCTCCTTCTTGCAGTTGTAACAGACAGATGATCTGCTGCTTTTTCCAACTAAGTCTTTGGATGGACTCACAGCAGGTTCTGTGTTCCTGCAGTCAGTAGAAGGTTTAGATTCTTCCCTTTTTCGAAAATCTTTCTTACCTGAGGGAGAATCTCTATTGCATTTCTTCAGCTTTCTGACTCTCTCCTTTTCTCTTTGATATTTGAGAGCCATAAGCGCAAGTGGGTCAGTAGCAGATGTCTCAGAGGACTTTGTTTCTGCTGCGCCTACGCTCTTGCCTTGGAAGAAATAGGTTTGATTCCAGTTTTGCTGACTGTTGCTTTGAAAGCATGGTCAATCTCAGTGTCAGCTGGAGCACTGGAACATCGTTGGGGTAGACTGTGCTCAAATTCCTCAGTTTTTAATTCTGAAAAGTTAACATCAGGAGTTACAGCATTAAGATCAGAGCGACGTAAATAAGTAGCAAATGGAAGTCACTTCTGTCGAGGTAGCGCTCTTAAGATCTTGGTGTTCATCTCTTTGTTGGTGAACGTCCTCCCCAGTCCACTGATCACATTGATCTGGTTAGTAAATCTGACGCTTAGCTCGTCAATAGTTTCATTGGACTCTATGGCAAATGTATCGAACTTCTGAAGCTCTAATTCAAGCTTATTCTCTTTGATCTGCGGGGTTCCTCGGCTCAGTACAGCCAGGGCATCCCATAGTTCCTTTTCCGTCTTGGAGTCTTGCACCCTCCTGAGGTGAGAATCACTGAGCGTAGTCAGGATTGCATTCCGCGCAACTCGGTCGAGGTTGTGCAGCTTTTTCTCTTCTAGTGTGAAGGCAGATTTCTCTTTGGCGACCTTAGCACTAGTCTATGCTCCTACACCTCCCACAGCGGCAAATTGTACGCTGTCGATCATGGGAATGATGGGTCCTATCTCAAGGACGTCCGTCATGCTGTCATGCAGCGATGTGAGGTGTGCCTCCATTCTCAGACGCCATACCGTGTAGTTCTCTACTGAGAACATCGGTACCATCCGAATACCTGACATATCAGACATTCTGGGTAAGAGTATAAGGATGTATGAAGATATGATTGTGCAGTGAAAAACGTTTTCAGGATCTGTTCGAGAAGACCAGTAGTTACAGAACCGATGATCAGAAGAACACCGTTGCTCTGATACCAATTGTTGATCCGGAGACGATAGTCAGGTGTAGAGGGGGGGGTGAATACACCTGATCACAGTTTCTTTTTCTCAAACGCGAAGGACAGCTGAGCTGTAGGTTGCAACTGACGAACAGTGTCAAATAGTAACCTTCGATCGCGGATCAGAAGTGTGCCAACTACTGAGCTCTCCTACTGACTTTTGTCAGTACTTGAAACTCAGTCGGAGACTTAGTGCGGATAAGAGTGTGGGGCCCGGAGATTCGTCTCAGTTTGAAAACGTGATTTTCACAAGTCAAGTAGTTTTGGCTAGTGCGCTTTTAAGAATACGTTTTATGCAAAGATATGATTTTGTAATAGTTAGTATGCAATGCAATAAAATAGTAAATAACACAAGCAATTTTTAACGTGGTTCGGATACGCAAGATCCTACGTCCACGGTCCTACCGAGCAGGAGTTCTTGTTGATTTATCTGAGCAAGTCTCAGCAAGGAATCTGTGCACTCGACAGACCCTTCTAAGTTATAGTCCTTAGCGACTTTACAAATCAAACCGAGGTTTGAAAGGGAGGGGATAATCTCCAACTAGGAAGGAGTTCTTACAGTAAGAACAATCACTAAAAGTGAACTCCTTCGAATTTCTAAACTATAGATTTGGCAATGAGCTTAGCTAGAGAAGAGGGATCTAAAGAACTCTAGAGAGAAGAACTAAAGATTTTCTATTGTGCAAGTTCTTCGCTGGATTGATCTTAAATGCGCTAGAGTTGTTCGAAAGCTTGAGAGTTTTTCCCTTGATATCCCATGCATGAAGCTCGGATTTCTTCTCTATTTATAGTTGTGACCTAGGCATATGTCCGTTGGAGACGACGATGCCACGTGTCACAAGCTTCCAAAGAAAACGGCCATAAATTCGAATTGTTGCAGCAGAGTTGTTGGACACTGTACATGAGAGCAGCTTTAGTTGGTCAGAGCAGATAAAGCATTGTCGGCTTCTCATTGGTCGAGGTTTGTGGTAGGTGAGATTGTGTCAGACATCGGAGTTGACTTTCCCTAATCCTCGTCTGTCTTCTGCTGACTTTCAAAATGACTTGAACAACTGGGTCGTTTCCTGTCGGATACAGTAGACTTTAAGCAGTCTCTGTCTTCTTCGTCTGAGTCGGCTGACAAGAGATATGGCTCCTGAGTATGGTCAGCTGATGACTGCGAAGGTACTGAGCTTGCATAGAGTTCTTCTGCTAATGTCTGTCAGCTGATGAGATGTCTTCTACTGAGGCGAAGATCAGCTGATGACTTAAGAACGCAAGCAATTACACTGATAACGTGGGGTTTTGGAAGGTAACATCGACAGAAGATCAATCCAACATTTTACCCCGTACAGGACTTAGACACAAAGATAAATACATAAAAACAGTCTAGCCTATACATCATCTAGTCTTATCAAGACACTACACTACTGATATCAGTTGGGTTTTGGGATCTTCAATTCCATAGTACTACTATGATTTCCCCCAATATTATTTTAACCACTAACAGCTGAATACCATCTACTGACTCATAACCCAACAAATACTTAGATCAATTTGTAATTGTCTTCATTGATGATATCTTAGTGTACTCAAAAGACCGGAGCCAACATGACGAACACTTGAGGATTGTGTTGGAGACCTTGAGAAAGGAGAAACTATATGTCAAGTTCAAGAAATGTGAGTTTTGGCTTAATCAAGTAGTATTCCTTGGTCACGTAGTGACTGCACAAGGAATAGAAGTGGACCCAGCAAAAATCGAAGCGGTTAGTAACTGGAAGGCACCGAAGAATGCAAGTGAGATCCGAAGTTTCTTGGGATTAGCAGGATACTACCGGAGGTTTATTGAAGGGTTCTCAAAGATAGCAAGGCCACTCACCCAACTAACCAGAAAAGGGATCAAGTTTGAGTGGAATGAAGAGTGTGAGAGAAGTTTCCAAGAACTGAAAGGGAAGTTAACCACGGCACCGGTACTCACTATTCCTGACGGAACTGAAGGGTATGTAATCTATTGAGATGCCTCAAAACAGGGACTTGGATGTGTTTTGATGCAATATGGGAAAGTCATAGCTTATGCTTCAAGACAACTGAAGACTCATGAACTGAATTACCCTACACATGATCTGGAATTGGTAGCTATAGTCCATGCCTTGAAGATTTGGAGACATTATCTATACGGAGGCAAGTGCGAGATATATTCTGATCACAAGAGTCTCAAGTATCTGTTCACACAGAAGGAATTGAACACGAGACAAAGAAGGTGGCTGGAACTAGTGAAAGATTACAACTGCACAATTCATTATCATCCAAGAAAAGCAAACGTCGTAGCTGATGCTTTGAGCAGGAAAGGGAGTTTGACCGCCCTATATACTTCTCGAATGATCGAAGAGTTTGCAAAAATGAAAATTGAAGTTGTACCATCGATAGAAGACACTACTACTAAGTTAGCAGCTATGGAGATCCAACCTTTGCTAAGGGACCAAATTTGGGAAGCACAAAAGAGAGATAGGTTTTTGTGCAAGATAAGAGATCAAGTTTTGGAAGGGCAGAATAAGGGGTTTGAGATTGCAGCAGATGGGACGCTGAGGTTCGAGAGAAGGATCTGTGTACCAAAAGGAGTGAAATGATGAGGGAGATTTTAGAAGAAGCACACAACACACCATACACTATCCATCCTGGAGGGACAAAGATGTATCATGATTTGAAGAGACTTTTGGTGGAGGAATATGAAGAGAACTATTGCAGAATTCATACAAAGTTGTATGACTTGCCAACAAGTAAAGGCTGAACACCAACGACCATCCGGCTTATTAAAGTCACTTGATATACCTCAATGGAAGTGGGAGGAGATATCAATGGACTTCGTGGTAGCATTACCAAAAACCCGAAGAGGAAATCATTCAATTTGGGTAATTGTGGATAGACTCACGAAATCAGCTCATTTTCTTCCGATGAAGATAACTGACAACATGGATCGTTTAGCACAAATCTATATAGATGAGATTGTTAGGCTACACGGAGTGCCTACCAGTATTGTATGTGACCGCGACCCGAGGTTTACATCAAAATTTTGGAATAGTTTGCAAGCTGCTATGAGTACTAAGTTGAAGTTTAGTACCACCTACCATCCACAAACTGATGGACAGTCTAAAAAAACTATTCAGACGTTGGAAGATATGTTGCGAGCATATGTCATGGATTTTGGAATCAATTGGGAGAAACATTTGCCTTTAGTCGAATTTGCATATAACAACAGCTATCAAGCAAGCATAGGGATGGCACCCTTTGAAGCATTGTATGGAAGGAACAATAGATCACCACTGCATTGGGATGAGTTTGGCGAGAAAAGAATATTGGGACTCGAGATTGTGGAAAGAACTGTGGGAGTAATTGCAAAGATTCGAGAGAGAATCAAGATAGCTCAAGACAGACAAAAGTCCTATGTTGATTTGAAGAGGAAGGATATAGAGTTTGAGAAGGGTGACAAGGTGTTCCTCAAATTGTCACCAATGAAAGGAGTAGTGCGAATTGGAAAGAGAGGGAAGCTTATGCCTCGATACATTGGACCATTTGAGATACTTAAGAGAAAAGGAGAAGTGTCATACAAGTTGGCACTGCCGCCAAGTTTGACATCCATTCACAATGTTTTTCACTTCGCGAACTTGAGGAAGTATGTCCACGATCCAAACAATGTAGTCAGTTATGAAGGATTGGAGTTGAATGAGGATCTGTCGTATGAAGAGGCGCAAAATGCCATTTTTGATAGGAAGGTTATTCAACTTAGGAACAAGGAAGTGCCATTAATTAAAGTTCTCTAGAGTAGACATGATGCGAATGAGGCGACATGGGAAGTAGAAAAAGACATGGAGCTACGATACCCAAATTTAATGGATAAAGGTAATTAATTTTCGATGAAGAAAATTTTAAAAGTAGGGCCCAAAATTTTACCTAAAAATAAATAAATAAATAAATAAATAAATAAAATGCATTTGTGTTGGGAGATGATTCAGTCTTCTCACAATCAGTTGAGACATAACTCAGTAGCCCTGTGCTCTGAATACTTACTGAAGATTTAATACTTACTGAAGATTTGACGATGCTAAAACCTAACACTATGACTTATCAGAAACAGAGCTCCTTACAAGTATTACAAGTAGGATCAGTGGAGTTGTTCTTCAAGTCCTAGACTACTGAGGGAATCAGGGCAGAAATATCAGAACCTATACTGAAACTAATCAACATTTTCTCCTGTCTAACAACATCTTCCCCCAACTATGCAATCTATCAGAATCTAGCTAAGCAAAAAAATGACAAAATATATAAGAACAGTGAGTGTGTGAGTCAGTAATCACTTCAGTGATTCTGAGTGTTAAGCATAAAAACAAACAAGGCCATTTAGACAATAAGGAATTGTCAGGGCCAATAACGGAGATGTTTTATAGATTGAAGAAGGTTCAGTACAATTACATCGTCTGCTATACTAAGAAGAATAGAAAAGAAGTTACACAGAAATACAAAAGCTAATCATCATCTGAACCGCTTAATCCTGTCTTTCAAGTCCTTTGATTGGGATTCAGGAAGAGGCAGTCCATACATCCGGTAGGTGATCTTCCTCAGCTTCAGTATCTCAGTGAAGTCAGCTGGATCATCTTCATCTAGGAACTTGGCTTCAGCAGCATCCTTGACTTCCTTCTCAATGACTCCATAGTGAACGGAGCCGTCTAGTTTCAGTGGGGGCGGCATGATTCTTGGAGCTGGTACCCTGACATCTACCTTGTCTTTTACGGCTTTCTGAACTCTGGCAAATATCTCTATGTCTGCCCTCATGAGCCATTCAGCAAAGGCGACAGAGTTGTGTTTTTCAGCCCAGTACCTCCAGAAGTAATTCCTCTTAATGAATTCAGCCTTCAGTGTCTCCCACCTTTGAGTTATCTCCCAAGGCATCCATTCATCAACTCTCGGCCATCTGTGAATTTTGAGATCAGTAGGCTTCCTGAACCTTCTGTATCTGTATGGAATGTCAGCTTTCTCAGGAATCCTATGACTCGCTTCCTTTTCAGCTTTCAGCCTCAGAGCTTCAAGGTCTGCTATTCTGAGCCTTTCTCGAGCTGCTTCTATCTGTCTTGCTTCTTCTCCTCTATACAAGTACCTCTCCATCTGAGCCCATATTTCCTGCATCTCAAGAAACTGTTCCTTAGAAGGGACATAGGAGGGTTTGTGAGGCTCTTCTTCTGAATCAGCAGGTGTGGTTGAATTTTCTTTCGATGTACCCTACTGACCAGTAGTCTGCTGCTGCTGCTGCTCCTTCTCCTTCTCCTTATCTGCTTCATCACTGAGTTTTAGAGTTCTGGGAGGCAGCTTGGGTCAAGTTTTCTTTCCTCCTGCTGGAGCCTTTGTCTTGCCTTTTGCTAGCTTCTTCTTAGGCTTATTTGCAGCCTCAGCTTCAGCAATTTCTCTTGCTAGCTTCTCATCAACAGCGATCTGAGCTTCCTCCTCCGGAGTAACATACCTCTTGGGTCCTTTCTTCTTAGAAGGAGGGGAAGGAAGCGTCAGTTGAGTTCCCTCATCAGGCTTCTCAGGGCCTGAAACACGGGGTGGGTCCTGACCATCGGGGTCAGACCTTTCTGAGGGTGCTGATGCTGAGACGGGTTGTCTGTCGTTCAGCATAGCGAGCATCGCAGCCCTCAGATCTTCAAGGGTGCCAAGGTCGGATGGCTTTGAGTAGCCAATCTTGCCCCTTATGATCAGCTCCTCCTCATGGAGCTGTTCGCAGGGGTGGTGAATGATAAGGCACTTCAGATTGTGCCACTCCTGGAACCGGATCAGAATGTGGAGCCCAGCATGCCTTGCTAATATGACCAAATCACTGTGGCCGGCTATCTCTGGGATCCGTTTAGCAATTTCTCGGGAGGCTCGTGATTTGAGAACTGAGGCCTCAATCCCGATCGATTCTGACTCAGAAGCTATCTCCGAGTCTTCTACATCTATTGGAGACGGCTGCTTTTCAGCAGATGGTATGCTGCTGAGTGGTGGAACGTCCAAGGGGCTGTCGAGTGTTTGCACTGATTCAGCTTGGACCCCTTGGTCCACTGTTTCGTCACGCTCAGTGGAGACTTCCTTCTCTACTGATGGTGTCTTCTCGGATGACTCAGACTCATCCCTCAACTGGAGAGGAGGCTCAGCAACCACTGCCTCTGTCTCTGCCTCCGGCACGACCTCACTGACTTTCTTCAGCCTCTTGGTCGGGGTTTTAGGAGTAAACTTGGGAGGGGACCTCTTCTTGTTGGGTGTAGAGGTCTTCTGAGTTCTAGACTTAGGATCAACGGGCCCTGATCCTATCTGCTGAAGGGCCGCTGCCCTGTTCTGGAACCGGACATTCTTCTGGTTGAAGTACTGCTTATTAGCAAAGGTTATGTTGTCCGATCCGCAGAAATCTTCTATCATCACGGAAAGCTTCAGACCATATAATAATTTTCCTTTGACGCTCAGACGCTTGGATGGCTTGTCGAACTTGGCTGATTGCGTCATGAATTCTTTGAGGAAGAATTCAGTCCAGTTAATTTTTGCTCTGCCGTGTATGGCCATCATAAGTTGGATCTTTGGCCTGGACACTTGATCGAAGGACCCGGCCAGACTTGTTGACTTGCAGCTTTAACAGATATAGGACAGGTGGCTGCTTGTCATTGGTCTAGGTTCAGGAAAGTAGGTGAGACAGAACAGACTTCAAGGAGATCTGAAGCTGACTTCTCTCTTCCTCGTATTGACTCTGCTGATTTGACTTTTAGAGAATTTGACAGTCAGAAGACTGTCCAACCGTTGCTGAGTCTGATCTTTTATTCAGCAGCATGCTCCTGCTGAGTCAGCTCTACTGAAGATCAGATCTGAGTTCAGTGAACTACTCCTGCTGAGTTCGGTTCCATCGACTCCTTTCGATATCTTGCTCTTGCTGAGTCCAAGATCACCGAGTCTTCTACTTACAATGCTGAGGCAGGTAATCTACTAAGCGCCTGAACCAGATGCAGAGTGTCTACTGAGTCTGAAACCTCAGAGACACTCTGTAAATTTTGGTGATTTTTACACATCTTCCCGGTATCCTATCGTGGTGAAATTTTTACACATCTTCCCGGTATCCTATGATGTTGAAATTTTAGGAGAAGATTCCTAGGTATGTCTTTTAGATCTCTGTAAATTTTGGTGATTTTTAGACAAGTTTCTATATTTTTAATAAATATTTACTTTTACAATGCCAATAAACCATGCATCTGGGATAGGGTTTAGCAAAATATTTATATCTCACTCCACAAAATTGATTTTGACTTGATTCTTTTTCCTAAATACTCCACACACGTTGGGGTTTGTAAAAATATTTATTTCATATTTTTAACGTATGTTTATGAAAGCAGTTTAATACAAATTTCCGGGTAGTTAGTCGGAGCATGCATTTTCGTATTCGGATTTTGGTTGAAACGTTATATGCTTTTCAGAAGTCATCCCTTATCCAACAAAGGTGCATTTTTGATGTGATATCCCTATGTATGGTCCCTAGATGTTTGTTAAATATTAGAATTTTTAAATTATGTTTAGTCCCTGAAGCTTATAGTTAAAGGTAAGTAGGTCAGAAATCGTCTCTATCGATGCAATAGGTACTATTTTGGTTATAATTCTTAGAGGACTTATTATTTTTATATGAAACCAAATCTGGAATAATTTAGACTCATTAAAGAATCTATATATAGAAAATTAGAATTTATGGTATGAATTCATGTTCTGTGGAACTCTTTTAACATAGATATTTTGCACAAGTTAAAATAGAACATAGAAACCTAGTATATAAATATGATATTGTTTGCAACCTAATAACTATAAGGTATCGTTATATATGTCATGTTATAAGCTTAATACTAGAATAAGTCGTTAGAACTCGGAGTTATTTAGAAACGAGAAGTAGAAGTAAGTATCGATATACTTATTTGCATCCCATGTACAAAACGATTAATTGTTTCATGCATATCACGACATTAAGATTTGAATTATTTAATGTTAGGATTGGCACGCATGACTTAATCCATTGATATACATCTTTTCATTCACTCAAAAAGGTTAAGGTGGAATTTTTCTTTTATCCTTATTATACACTATAGTGTTTTTCTCATGCGTTATTCAGTACAGACAGAGCCTTCGGGCTATTCACGTAGTAAAACCTTCGAGTTAGCCTTCGGGCAATTCTTGCAGTAAAATCTTCGGGTTAGCCTTCGGGCAATTCACGCAGTAAAACCTTCGGGTTAGCCCTCGGGCATTCACGCAGTAAAACCTTCGGGTTAAGCCTCCGGGCTTGCATGTCTAATTTCTCATGATTAATCCTTTATAGTTTATAGTTTGGATAATGTTTGACCCCACTAAGTAGTCGTACTCACCCCTATATATTTTCATCTTTTCAGATCATGGTTCGACAGGTGCTTGAAGTGGCGGATGGTGATGGTCACACATGAAAGGATCTAAAAATGTTTTTTTTAATGCATTAATTTAGTTTTATCTTGAACTATGCATTTGTCTTTATTTAATTCCGTGAACTAGTAGGTGCACATGTTTTTGATTCAAGACTTCCGCTATTATGAAATGCATTAAAACCTTTATGATTTTATAAATCTATTATTTTTGAAAATTAAATTGAGAAGATTAAATTTATGCAAGAGGTGACGTCCCCTTAAAAAGGTTATGAAAATTGGGGCATTACATGATCATTATGTGGCAATATATTATATAGGTGACAAAAGAAGTTAGTTTGGGAATTAATTTGGGAGAGTGTTATTTTGGGAATAAAGTTTTTAAAAGATGTTATTTTGGCAATTCACTCGTGAAATTAACTTATTTGTTTAGAAAAAACTGAATCTAGCTATTTATATCCATTGCAAATAATTATAATTAAATAGATCCGTTAGAATTAATCCTATATATATGTGAGGGTGTTACAATATATTTTTCACATCATTCCCTCATTTTCCCTTTTCAAACATACATCCTCTTTCTTTCAACTAGTCATTCGAAATGGATAAAAAATAACAATTTCATTTTGTTGAATGTTTTATATTTGAACAAAGATGAATAGCCTCCAAATTCTAAAGTTCCTCCACATTTTACATATCCAGTTCAATCATCCTGCACAATTTTATCCCCCAAATTTTCTATCCACTTATCCATCTTCCCAAAATATACCAAGTTATGGCAATATGCGTAATTATTGTATTTTGCCTCCAATCCGCCCAACATTCCAACCTTCACCTGCGATTCGTCAAAGTTTGGCTTTTTTGATCCAGTATCATCAAACAATCATTCTAGATTTTTTAGGAGGGAAGAAATGTGCTCTCCACATACAGTTTAAGAGACCCAATTCCAAAAGAATAGTCATCCATTTGGGAGCAAACAACTGACGGGACAACCAGCAAGAGCAAATACCTCAATCAGAAAAAAGAAGAGGATGTACGTCTATCAAACACATGTGCATGATATTTGAAGATCCAATCACCAGTAATAGTCAGCTACTAACGGCCTTTTGGAATCGCATTGTTGATTATTATAATGAAAATAAACGTACTCCCTCCGTCCCATAATTGTTGTTCCATTTTCCTCTTTTTGTTGTCCCATAAATGTTGTTCCATTCCTTAAAAAATTAAAATTGTGTGGCTAAGAATCAACCACAAGTTGAGGGACCCACCACTCTACACACAACCAACAACTCTCCTAAAATACCATGCCCAACCAACAATGGAACAAGATTTGTGGGACGGAGGGAGTAATAACCTTCTTAAACGTACGTCTACCACCTTGAGATCTCACTAGCGTTACATCAAGCTGCATGTTGTAAAACTAAAAGAGTCTTACAACCCCGTAAGCGGAATATACGCCAAATTTGCACTCGATCATGTACAGCAAATCCTTAAAGACCATCCATCGTTTCAACTACATCTAAAGGTATGACGTATGAAGGTGATGAATCCGCACAATTCTTTCAAGGTTCAAATGCTAAATTTTGAGATCTTCTCCGAAGAAATTCTGAGCAGCAATATACATCACGCGCTTCGACACAAATTGGTTGACCATATTTGGACACGCTACAACAACAATTAATCGATTAACATTTTCATGTAATAACTCATATTGTTAATTTAAATGTTGTATCAGTTATTTTCCGATGTTATTGCGTTTTTAATCTGTTGTTTTTACATTACTCTTTAGGTTTTTAATGAACTTTAAATTAAAAAAGTTATGATTTACCTTTCTATATTTTTTTATTTATCAAATAACTTATTGATAAATAATAATAATAATATTAATTAATTTTTGTGTTGCTAAAATGTACTGAATAAAAAAATAAAATATTGGGATCCAATAAAGTTGAGTTGGTAGATATGAATGAGTAGAGTAATATGAAAGTGTGTTTTTAAAGATTGGTTATTTGAAGCCCAAAGGGGCCCAGATAAAATAACCCAACTTTGATTGGCCCATAAACGAAAACTTACTACTCACAAAGGAAGACATTGCACACACAATATATTCGATGGGTTTACCGTGTAGTACTACTACTCGTATTCATTCAGTTGAATTCAAGATTATAATAGCTCGGTTCGTGCTAAAAGTGCACAGCTTAATTAATTATTCGAATATATCAATATTCAATTAATAAAAAAAAATGGTAAACAATTAGTCTATATAGAAATCTTAATTTGTCATTATGTTTTTTAATATATAGCAAGAGCTTTGGGAGACAACATATTTTAGTGGGCAGAAGTCAAGAGAATGCTCTTTGTTCAGATGAAAAATGCGTAAACCCTTCCTTGTATTCTTGAAATATATTATACGAGAATCCCTCCAACTAAATATATGATACTTTAATTTATCTTTGTCCGGTATTTTAATAGTATTTGTTCCATACCGAGACGAACCTCAGATTTCTGCTTTGGTCATCTTCACTTGATCATTTTCTTGTAATTAGGGGGCTTACACAATCAAACAGATCAGCTTGACCGTGGAAATACATGTTCGCCAGAGAAGGATGATGGAAAAGTTGGCCGAAAGGGGGACTAAATCCTTCTCAAGAGATATTCTCCAAATTAATCACTAGTATAGAAGTATGGCATGATGAACACTAACCTTTTGACTCGAAAAAATGGAGAAAATGAGACATTATTTTGGCTAGTCCCATAAATTATTGACAACATTTCTTTTTCCAATGACACTATAATTTGATACTATGTGGAAACTACAATTTGTTGAAGACTATAAATTAGAGTAGACTATAGGTCAACATGAATGTGTGTCTTCCCAAAATTATAGAGATATTTTTCATGCACGTGTTTCCGATATGCCCAGTCCTCTCAAGCATTGAACCGACCTTATTATGCATATTTCTTCTATGGGAAAATTGCACTTTCAGTTCCATAACTTTCATTTACTTGCAAATTCAATCCCGTAACTTTTTTCCTGCAGTTTTAGTTTCATAACTTTTATTAACTTATAATTTTGGTCCCTTAAGTTTTAACGTGACGGTTTTAGTCTCGTAACTTATCAATACATGCAATTTTAGTCTCATAACTTTTAGTGTCGCGAATTTAGTCCCGTAACTTTTCAATAATTGTGATTTTGATATCAAACTTCTCTAAGTAGATTGCCAACTCATTAGTTTCCTCTAATTGTTCATTTGGATGGTAAATTGATTTTTAAAAATATTTTTATATGCCGAATTTTGGCATGGTGTTGAATTAACATAGAACAATGATAAATTATAAAATTACAAAATATGGTGAACATGTAATAAATACGCATGGATTAGTGAGATAAATACCGCTCGACATGTTATATTAAATTTATCGTTTATTTAATTAAATTGAGCCATAATTGATTAGGCAAACTCCAAAATTGAATATTCATGTTGTTTCTCGTTTAGTTTACCATTAAATAAAATGAAATCTATTTCATTGTAATAGTTCTCATATTGTCGTGTAATACATATGTAGTAATAATATATAAAATTTCCACTTTTATATTTATGAATCTAGAATAAGTTTGGCCCTAATTATTTGTCTTCTCCATTTTATTCTATATTTCAAGTTAACAATTTTATATGGCTAAACTATAAATAACAAGTAGTCACTCACCAATTTTCTATTCTAAATAAAAAATACGTTCAACTTCCATTTATATTGTGTAATAAAGCAATTTCCATTATCCACTCAACGAACATACACTCTGAAAAATTTAGCATAAATAGTTAAACATATGGGATGAGTAGACAATCTGTTTGGAGAGAATTAGGATTAAATTCGAAAGTATTGAGAAATTACGAGACTAAACCTGCCATTTTAAAAGTTACAGGACCAAAAGTACAAGTTATGAAAATTACGGACCAAAAGTGCAGCAAAAAAAACTGCAAAACTAAATATGCAAGTGGATGAAAATTATGAGACTGAAAATGTAATTTTCCCGTCATTCGATAGTGCCACTTGCCCTTAACTTCATTTTTTGTATGGATGGTGCGTGACTTGTACGATTAGAGGTGAAATCCAAAATTCATAATTAGCCAAATATGATATTTCGAGATGCAAATCTACACTTTAAGAAAATGAGATAAAATTTTAAATTTTAAGAAACGAAATAAAAACTTTGAAAAATATAAAGAAAAAAAAAAGAAAAAAATTGTATAAATACACAATTTGGGTGGCGGTCGAACCACCCCAAAAAAACCCGATAGTAAATGGTTTTGAAGCGTTAATAGATGCTTACTTGTATGCTTTATTAAATTAAATTTCCAAATAGTATATTAGATAAATAAGTAAGATTAATGTGACTATCATGACAGACTATTGAGCTATTGTACATAAAAGGGATCATCCATAATTGCATTTTCTTTTATCTTAGTTAATTTACCTTTGGTTAAAGCCTCACGACATGACTATGATAGCGTGTTCGACCACAACCGACCATGAATTATTATTGAACATTAATTTTGACAAACATCCCACTTTCTTAGTAGTCTTGAAAATTAGTGTTTATCTTTTTTAGTCTTCGTCGCGTCGAAAAGGGAGGAAAATAATTTGGCATATCCAAGTCAGGTGCCGGTGAACTTAGTCAGATAATAATAATTTGTAAATGCGCAATTTTTTCTTTTTGATTTTGTGTAAATGCACAGGTTGGGGGAGGCAGGGAGCTATGAATATCTTTTACACACAGAGGGAAACTTTCCTTGCAAGTTGCAGACAACTGGGGTACGATCAAGAGTTCTACCACTAGAGTGATGCACCTTTACTCCGAAAATCACAATGTATCGTGTTGAATATTCACATGTTTCTCAATGTCTAATTCATGTTAGGAGACAAAAAAAACCGCGTATTGGACACTATATTCTTCGAACACAGTTGCTCACTTTTTTATAAGAACTCCTCCTAAGCATGTGCAGGCTGCTCGACCGGTCATGGCCCAAAAATTCAATTTGGAGTAAAAGCTCTATAATTTAATACTCAATAAATTACGAATCACTTTAAAATAATATTTTTCTCCAATCCCATCAATATTATAGATTAATAATCATTCAAAATTACAAATAACACTAAGACAATTTTATGAAATTTGATTCTAGTGTTGCCTGTTTTTGTTTAAAACTTAAATCTAATTGAATTTCATATCTAACTTTTCTAATTCCATAAAAAAAATTGGTGTTATTTTTTCGAAATGCATGCATCATAAAATTGTGAAGAGTTCTAGATGCAATAAGTGTTTCTTTGCGCATAACTGATTCCAAACGAATTGTATTAACTTTAGTGTTTTTTTATTGTTCATTACCAATGAATATTAACTATACCATTATACTTATTTTTTTAATGAATAAACTCATTATTTATTAACAAATAAATATAATTCATTATTTATAGATAGTAAATACTAAAATGACATTAAATATGATTTATAGATAAATTAATATCTCTCTAAAATTGTAAAATCTCACAATCTCGACAATATTAATTTAAAGATGTTTAACAGTAATGTAAATATAGCTAACATAGATTAAACAACAAAGCTCATGAAAAGGAAGACATACAAAATTCTACTAGCCTAAAGAAACATAATGTAGTTTTTATTAAACAAGACAAAATATATAAATATGAGGTCCAATTTTCTATAATAAAGGCCTTTGTTTTTTTTACACGATCCCCTATTTTTTCTAATTTTTCTGCACCGGCCCTGGAAACAATTATTATACGGTATTAGAATGATATGTTCCTGATATAAACTCGCAACCATTGTATAAAATGTGCATTGTGTGATTAATAGTCACTAGATAAATGTAAACTTCATTTAAGGGCTTAATTATTAAGCTTTTCGTAGAATAAAGTCAATCAAATGAGTTTCTTAAAAAAGTACCAAGTCAATAAAATATACACTATCGAGATTTGACAACATACTACATTAGTAGGAAGGTATATTTTCTTCATCATAGAAAATGTCGTGACGTAGAATTCATTCTGAAATTACAATTAGGTAACACATCAAACTATTTGAGCAACTTAAACTCATTCAGACATTCAAATGTAAGAACCAAAGACAGATCCATAATTACGTGTTTTAAAAAAAATGTAAATTCTAATCTATATTTTTTCTGAAATTTTACTATCTTGTCCCTTAAATGCATATCCATACCCTCCAAATTATAAATTTGGATTTTCGTCATACCTCCAAAGAAAAAACGAATTTAAATTCCTAAATCCGCCTCTAGTGCGAATCTATTTGCAAATCGATTGTCATAACTGAACTTTTGATTGGTTACTGTTTTAGCGTATTTATTGGTTACTACTAACTTTATAGCTACCTTCATGAGGGCCCAGGATAAAATATTTGTTGGGGGCCCAGTAATTTGGCATAAGCCCAATCAAGCTCCTTCACGTGGCACTATCTGAAAGTATCGTGGCTTGTTATAAGTCGTTGAAATATCATAAATACGTATTGAATAAAAATTCAAAGATCTACAACTGTGGTGGTGGAGTCCAGTTGTACCATACATTGATTGGTAGGTATATTTTGTTGATGCATTCATATGTGTACATGTATTTGTACATGAATCTTATGATTTTAATAATAATAAATTCGTCATAGGATGGTACAACAACAACCTCGTAATCAAGTCCAATAAATTTAAGTTCGGTAGATAATACTACTAAAAATTATTGATATTTTTAGATTTTCCTAAAAAAATCATATAGTCTAGTATCATATTCTCTCCGTCCAAAATATATATGTTTTATTTCCTTTTTTGATCCTAAATTAATATGCCTATTAACATATTATATTATGTCTATTAAATGTTCTTACTAACTTCAATATATCTTTTTTTTTTGTTGGACATTTCAAATCAAATCTTATTGGTGCATTACAATTTTTCATTCAATTTTTTCAATAATAAGTATTTATGTAGCAAGCTTTTCATTTATTACTCATATTCCAGTATAACATTTTATTTTGGTATTAGTGAAAAATGAAAGTTAAAACTCAATTAAATCTCATCTTAATATGTGTGAGAAATTTAATAGACATATTAAAAAGAGACGGAGAGAGTTAAATTTAACAAAATGTTAAATTTTATTTAACAATATTCCCTTCGTCTTGTTTCATTTGTCACATTTTTTTTAGACTGTTCAATTTAACTTGTTTCAATTTCTAAAATAAAAACTAAATACTACACATACACCCATTTTTAGTGGGATCTACTCATTTATACACACTCGTCTAATGAGACAAAATCAAAAAATTATCCAATAAATATGGATTTAGAAGGACAGATAATTAACAGATGTTACATTCCTGAATTTTTTTTAATGTCTAGAAAATTTAATATTTCATCTCAACTGAAATGGTAAATCTCAGCTCAACACCAAATCGATAAAGTTTGGGAAAAAATATATAAGACTTCATGATAATATTTTAAATTATTAGCAACCTTATTCCACACTTGGCTAGATAAGAATTTGGTGTTCTTTTATTTCAAGGGTTGCGGCTGTGCTTCCGTCTAGGAAGCCCAGTTGAGGAAATAAAATAATACTCCCTCTGTCCCGCTATTACTGTTCTACTTGTCTAATCAATGTGCCCCGCTTATTATCGTCATCTTTTCTAAAATAGTAAAAATTACTTTTAAACATAAAATGAAGTGGGTCCCCCTTACTCACTACTCAACCCCCACATTCTTATACTCTCTCTTCAAAAATCTATCTCCCACTCGATTATGTTCCGGTCCGAACTCAGAAAATTATGATTTTTATCTTTTTAAAAACTTTAGATTATTTCTTCAAATACAATATAAAAAAAATATAAAAAATAAAAATCGATTGCCTTTTACTAGCCTTGCAAAAATTTGGATAATTCTCATTTCTTTCCACCAACAACTCCTCGAAAACTGTGTCATTTTCTTTATACAATTAAAACTCATAAAATACACCCTAAACTAAAATTTCTTAATCTCCGTGCCGAAGTCAACTGGGACAGAATTAGCGGGACGGAGGGAGTATTTTGTTTTAAATTGGACGGAATTAAAAAGGGAGGAAAAGTGTACACGTGAAAGCTCATATACACCTCTTCCGTTGGGACCACTCCTCTCTCTAAAACTAAAAGGCACGCGGCATTCGAAGATTCCCGCCGCCACGCTCCACCTATTTGCTTCTCTCTATTTACACATACGCATATATTTTCTGGTTCAAAAATTCTTAACACGAAAATTAAAAAAATTATTTCATCAATCTCATTATTAATATCCATTTATCTTAAGAAAATAATATTTTATTGTATGTATTGTTTGGCTTTTAAGTAGCTGATTTTTAGCCACATATCTTTTACGGTTTTTATAAATAGAGCACTTCTAAAGAAGGAAATGAGACACTATTAAAAAGACATTTTATATAAAATAGAATATAACCAACTTAATTATATTAGAGTATTATACATTTAAATATGAAAGATTTTAAATGAATGTAATATAATATTTAGGCTTTGTTTGGTTATTAGGAAAGTAAAGTTGTCAAGGAATATGATTATGTTGAATAAGATTGCAAGGAAAACGATTAAAGATAGTAAAATAATTGAGGAATTTGATTCCATGAAATATGATCATAAAGAAAGTAGATTACTTGCACTTGTTTGGTTAATACTAGGAAATGTATTACTAATAATATGAATAAAATATATTTTTCATCAATTATTTATTAATTATTATATTATTAATTCATAAATATAAAAAAATCACCCAAAATATTACTGATAATTTTTATTATATAATTTATAATAAAATATTCAAAATATTTAGTTTAAAATATCTTTTTTTAATATTAATAATATCTTTTTTAATAATAATAGTAATAATAATAATAATAATAATAATAATAATAAATCACTTTCCTTTACAAAGAAAAAAAGAATACATATTCTGAACAAGGAAAAAGAATCTACAATTATTACATTATTTTTCTTATTTCTAGGATTATGATTACTTTCCTCGTATTTTGCTAACACTGAATCAAATATGGAATTTTAAAATCTTAGAATCAAATCACTTTCTTCACACTACCAAACACATGATTTTAACAATTTGGAATCAGATTACTTTGCTCATGTAGAATCATGGCCAACCAAACGGGCCATAAATTAATTCTATTTTACAGTAGCAGCACGGCACCAGTTTTCAGTTCTTAGGTTTTTTAACCTAATACTCCTATTTTTCATTATATTTTTTGGATAACTAAGATTTATTTATCAGGATCATTTATAATTGACTATATAAGAATATCATCAATAGCACAGCACCGCAGCACGCACACATTTTAATTATGAATTTCTTTATTACAAAAAAAAAAGCTGAGTTATTTTTGTTATAGCTTCATACTACTAGACGAAAAAGTTATTCTAGTATTAAATCGAGATAGTAGTGCAATTAATGTAAGCTTTGAATTTTAAGTTTTGGAAGAGATGTATAACCTGATCTTATAATTTTGTAGAATCATAAATTTATTGTACATTTAATAGGACAAAGTCGTCTAAAGAGACACCCCTCAAGAATTTTTTCTTTTCTCCAGTGTACTGAATAGTAAATCTCATGTTTATGTAAGAATGTAAATTATATAAAAAAGTATAAACTATACTTGGTATACTTCTCTATATATAAGAATTAAAAAAACAAAGCGACGCTATTTTTAAATTTGTAATCATAGCACAAAAGAGAGTAAATTATACTAGATCAATTAAAGCTTCTGCAAGATAGGTTCGGTTTAATACTATTTATGATATATGTAAGTTAGAGTAGATCCAAAATTAAAAGTTAAGGTGCAAGGAATCTGCAGTTTTAAAATGTGCAATTTTTGTTTCATTTGGAGTCCGAATACTTTTGGAGTTACAGATGTGGTATGGGCAGGAGGAGGATATTTTGAAGCGTCCATGTAAAATCGTAATTATGATTATATTGTGGGTTGTAGATTTGGAGTCCTATTGGAAAATATGATAGTTTAAGACTTTGGATCAGATTATAAATGAGGTTACCTTAGTATAAATAAATTTATATGTGTAACCGACACTCATCATTCATCGTAGTGAAAATCTTAGCGTAATATATATATTTTTCACCAACTAATAGTCGGCGAAGACGACGATATGAGTGACAGAATCCGTGTGCTTTTATTATTTTTCAGCGTATAATTGTATGATATAGTATAACAAAAGGACTTGGTCGACTTGGAGGTATTCGCCCCCACTGATCTGCCCCTCATATAAGATCGTGATAAAAAGACTACCTTTGAGATTCATAAGTTTTTGTTAAATTACCATTATACAATAAAATTCTCAAACAGGTAGCACTAGTTGAAGAAGTAAATAAACTACATTAAGCAAGCCGGCCCGTAGTTTTAAACAACTTATGTTCGTAGTAATGGAGTTGATTAGTAGTATGCGTATACTTGTAAGCCACTCACTTGGCAGTTCAATTACATGATAAGATCATAGTAATGGTTGTCCTTTTTATTACAATATTGGAAATTTGGTATATTAAATTGCAGAATATTCTATGCCCTTAAATCATTACTGAGTTACTTTTTCCTCAATCTAGAACTAATAAGAAAAGCATGGTTCAGACCCCAATGGCTATGTTCCCAAAATTCCACAACTGAATAAAAAGATTAAATTAACAAGCAACAAAGACATTTATGTTTATAAACATAGTGGAATCAATTATGAACACCTACAACTATCTTTTCTATTATTCTATTAACCCCAAATCTTTTGCTACATGCTATAGTATGAACCAACCAATCTAATTGGAGGACGAATCATATCAGCATTAATCCACCGTATAATTCTGAAATTAATCGCGCGTGCTTAATCTCATAGGTTCCCTTCAAGTAGGACATGTTCTTGATCACTAAAGGTTTAATGTATCATTATCAAGAGCAGAAAAAGATCAAGAATAATTAGAAATTTTTAGTCAACTGAAATTCACAACGATCAAGTCACAAACTTTTCATAAATCCCCACAAACTAGAAAACCAAAAAAGAAACAAAGAATTACAAGTGTAAAAACTATATATCAAAACTTGAATGGCCCTTTCCCTCTTATTAAATACTATATATAAATGATGAATATAAACCTCTAAAAAAAAATAAGAACTATAGTTCTAGGGTTTATATCTTTTTTGTAGATCGATTATTTTTTCTTAAGCATTGGTGTTAAATTGCTGTTCCAAGAGCCACACATCATCAACACTCCACAAGCTATCAGACACATTTCCGCCGTCCATCGTCCACTGGCTGTTCTGCTCAACGAAATCAAACCCTTGATTGAAATAGCCAGCTGGGCTAGTGAGAGATTGATCGCCATAACAGAACTGACTATTTGCCGGATAGTAATCCTGTTTACTGCCCTGATTAGCCGGGTAGTTGTTGTAGCACTCCGGCGTCCCGAAAGAGTCCGACGAGGCGGCGGCGCTCGAGTTCTCCGGAGTGAAAATGGTGGCGTGCGGCAGTCCAATTTGAGCTGAGCCCATCTCAAGATTTGAGCAATTTTGGTTGCTCAGATGGTAAATAGGGGTGGAGCAGGAAGCCACAGCGGCTACACCGCCGCCGGAAGAAGCTTGAATCCGTTCGACTAACCTCGGTATCCATAAATAGCGCATGGTGTCTTTAAATTGCTTGCTGTTCACGTCACATTTGAGCTGCTTAGCATGCTTTTGAACTCGAGTCCGCCAATAGTTCTTGATCTCGTTATCGGTTCTTCCCGGTAGATGTTGAGCTATTTTCGACCACCTATATCAAAAAGAAAAATTAATTTTAAATCGTATATAATTTTAACACGGCCAACGTGCTTGATTTCTCCTCATCATAAAAAAAAAAGAAAAAAAAAAAGAAATTGCTGGCGAAATAGAATACCTATTGCCCCAACGGGAATGGAGTTCGAGAATGAGCAGCTGCTCCTCGAGAGTGATATTTCCGCGACGAACGTCCGGGCGTAAGTAATTAAGCCATCTCAATCTGCAGCTTTTTCCGGTTCGCTTCAAACCTTATTAAAAAATAATTCATTAGCAAAATATATATTGAAAGAGAAGAAAAAAAACACCCAATACAAAAAAAAAAAAAAAAAAAGAAGCTTTAATTGGTAAAGTTTCACACGTAAATTATTGGTCCCTTTTATTCCCTTTTCAGTGGATTTAGCCTCAAATTCTTTTCTTGTACGGACTATGCATATTTCATCATTTCATCAATATTTATCTTGAAATAACTTGAGAATATATTTAAACTAATTTTTTTACCTGCAGAACGAGCTAGCAAATTCCAACGGCCTTCACCGTGGTGGGCGATGTAGTTGATAAGCGCAAAGTCTTCATCAACCGTCCATGGCCCTCTTCGTAGCTCAAACAAATCTTCCTCACTGTAATTTCTTGAATCTCCATCTTCATGATGATCCATGCTGAGTTTCTCTCACTAGAATTGATTAAATTAACGCAGAAAAGTTGATGGGTTAGGGGTTGAGAGAGAGAGAGAGAGAGAGAGAGAGAGAGAGAGACTTAAAGAGGTGTGGGGTTGGGTTGATGTGGAAGAGGATAAAGGAGGGAGGGGCTTTATATAGATGGAACAGGAGACGTTTGAAAATGGTGGCATGTGAGAGAGAAGGCTGCAATAGTTTCAATTAATTACATAATTAATTGTGGATTAGTTTGTTTAATTGCGCGCACACACTTTGTTAAAAAATGGGTTATTGGAAGTATTAGAAAAATATTAATTAGTTAAGCGAGTGAGGGCTTTGAAGGTTGACTCTTTGACTTGGCTCTTGTGTGAAAAATGTCTTATTTCTTTTAGTTATTATTTTTATTTATTTACTATATGTGCATGTATATACATTAATGTTTTTTTCAAACAAGTTGCCTTGGAATTTGACTTTGTCACTTGTGACAGTAAATTGTATATGTTGTTGTACTTCCACAATAGAGAAAGTGTTGTGTTGTATATTTAAGGAAGACTTTATAAATTAATAAGATATAAGTATTAGGAGTAATTCCATGATTCATTAATTGCTGGTCAGAGTTACTTGCATCAATCCTACTGTTTTTAAGTCTTGGATTTGAGTTTGGATGGTTTATGTACTTTGATATAGCCAATCAATCGTAAGATTTATCCTTATTATGAAGTATCAAAGATATATGTGTATGTGACAAGCTGAATTAATTATGATATTCTAAAGAGCTCATGTTCCATATATATAGGATGGTGATGAAATAAAATTGGCTATGTTTGGTTGAGTGGAGAGAAATAGGGAAAAAAGAAATAAATAGAAAGGGAAATGTGAGAAATATAGTGGATTTAATATATTCTTTGGTATGAGAGAAAAAGGAAATAAAGAAAATAGAGGGTATTTTCTTCTCCTTCTTTCTAGTTCGGTTGTATTCAAAGTGAAAGAGATAAATGATGTTTTAATTCAAAAAATAAATTGGCATAAATGGTCCTCAATATTTGCTGGTTTGGATGAATTAGTCTCTAATTTTTTTTTTAAGTTTATTGATCCCCAATGTTTTACTACTTTGGATAAATTGGTCATTCTATTAAATTTTAAATTAGCATTGTTAGTCATCAGAGCATTTATGAAATAAAAGTTTAAGATATCAATTCATCTAATTTTTAAATTAAATTTTAACTATTTTTTCAACTATTCTTTTAAAGTATATTTTTTTCAAATAAAACTTTTAATTAAATTTTTTAAATAAAGTTTTTGAAAAGAAAAATATTTATTTAAAAACTTTTAAAAAAATTAATTAAATCTAAATTAACTAATAATAATTTCAGGGACCAATTCATTTAATTTTTAAATTAATTTTTTGGTACAAAAAAATTATTTAAAAATAAAAAACTTTTCGGGTACCTCTCCTACCTCCAAGTCGTCCAACCACTCCTCTCCGATGAAATCTTCGACCTCGAAGAATACAACATCTTCCCCAATTGCTGCGTCGACCTGCTCCCTCCTCCGTTGTGAGACTTAAATTATTAGTTAATTTAGATTTAGTTAATTTTTATTTTTAATTAACTTTTTTTAGGTTAAAAAAATAATATATATTTGAAATAAAGTTAATTAAAAATATTATTTGAAAAAAAAATATTTAAAAATTAATTTAATAATTGGGTGAATTGATTCCTAAAACTAATATTAATGTTAGTAATCGATTTAGTTAATATTTTATTTTTAATTAACTTTTAATTTAAGTTTTTTAATTTTTTTTTTCTCACCATAAATATTATTTGAAAAAAAAATTGATAAAAAAAATTATTTGAAAAAAATTACTCTCTCCATCCCACTCATTTTGCAACATTTTTCCTTTCCCGGCCATCCAACTCATCTTGCAACGTTTCATAAAATATAAAAAAATGAGTGGACCACGATCATTCTAAATAAGTGGACATCATTATCTTTTACTATACACTACTACTTTATACATTTATCCCACTATATTAAACTCCACGCCAAATCCCAAAAGTTGCAAGATGAGTGTGACGGAGGGAGTATAATTTAAAAAATAAATTGAAAAAAAAAGTTCAAATTTAATTTAAAAATTGAATGAATTGACCCCTGAAACTTTTATTTCGTAAATGCCCTTATGACTGAAAGTTGACTAACTTAAAATTTAATAAAATAATCAATTTATCCAAACTTGCATACATTGAGGACAAAAATAAATTAAAAAAAATTATGAATCAATTTATCCAAACTAACAAACATTGGAGACCACTTATACCAATTTGCTAATTCAAAATGATAAAATATCATTATTCAAGAATACATGAAGTTCACAATTTTTTTATATGGATTGAATTATCAATTCTTTCTTTTTCTCTCCACTTTCTTTTTATATTTGGAAGTAAAATGCCAATTTTTCTCTTCTCAATTTCTTTCATTTTTAATTCTCTAAAATAAAACACAATGTAAGAGAAATAAGAATAACCGTAGCATATTCCGGGACCGATAGTCCCCTTGGAATGACAAAGTTGGTGAAGGTGCTTATTCTGGGACCGATAGGTCCTGGGTTCGAATCCCACTGTGTTGGATATGAGTCAGTAGATTGATACTCAGCTGTTCTAGGGTTAAAAGAAATTGGGGAAAATCATAGTAGTACTATGGAATTGAAGATCCCAAACCGAGCTGATATCAGTAGATTAGTGTGTCGATAGGATTAGCTGATGTATAGGTTAGACTTGATGTTTTGTTTATTATTTTTGTCTAAAGTCTTGTACGGGGTAGTTGTTGGACTGATCTTCTGCTGAAGATACTTTTCAGAACCCCATGTCATCAGTGTAATCGCTTGCGTTCTTCGTCGAAGCCGAATGCTAAACCTCACCGGAGACGGCGCATCGCCTTACCCGATCTCGGTAGAAGACATTATCGGCTGATGGTCATCGGCGGAAGAACCTATGCAAGCACAATACCTTCGCGATCGACCAACCGACTATCGAAGCTCACTTCATCGGTCGACGACTCACCGAAGAAGACAGAGACGTATTCGGTCACTCTGTACCCGAAAAAGCGACCCCACCCGAAGTCTTTTCGAATAGTTCGGCGAAAGACATACGATGTTGTTTGAACGGTCAACTCGACACTCTCACCAACTACAAACCTCGACCAATGAGAAGCCGACAACGCTTACCTACTCTACAGTAAAGCTGCTCTCATGAACAGTGCATTAACTGCCCTGCTGCAACTAGCTCGAATTTATGGCCGTTTTCTTTGGAGGCTTGTGACACGTGGCATCGTCGTCTCCTACGGACATATGCCACAACTCACAGCTATAAATAGAGAAGGATTTGAAGATTTCGAAACACAGAGGAATATACGCGAAATCAAGGGAAAGCATTCAAGCTCACAACGCTCTAGAACCTTCAAGCTTATCCAGAGACGAACTAGTTTTCATAGAACACTTCTTGTAGTTCATCTCTCTAGAGCTCTTTGATCCCTTTCTTCTCTAAACTAAGCTCATTGCCAGATTCATAGCTTAGATTCGAAGGAGTTCACATTTAGTGAATCGTTCTTGTTGTAAGAACTCCTTCTCAGTTGGAGAATATTCCCTCCCTTCTAAACTTAGGTTTGGATTGTAAAAGTCGCTAAGGACTATAACTTAGAAGGATCCGTCCCGGCGTACGGTTTCCTTTGCCGAGACTTGCTCAGATTAATCAACAAGTTTCTCCTGCTGAGTTCAGGACCGTGGACGTAGGATCTATTATCCGAACCACGTTAAAAATCGCTTGTGTTATTTACTGTTTTATCGCATTGCATTTAACCCTGTTTTAAATCATCAGCTTGCATAAAACGTATCTTAAAAAGCGCATAGCCAAAAGACTTTACATTGCGAAAACATGTTTTCAAAAGAGACGACTCCGGGCCTAACACTTATCCGCACTACGGCTCTCGACCGAGTTTCGTAATACTAACATCGGTCGGTAGAAGAGCTCGAAGGCGACTCACTTTGAGCCCGGTGATCGAAGGCTTACTTGGCACTTGTTCATCGAGTTGCAAACATCGCCTTCAGCTGACCTTCACCGAGAAAAAGAAACGAGCTCGGTGTATTCACCCCCCCCTCTACACCTGACTTTTCGTCTACGGACCAACAATTGGTATCAGAGCACACGGTGTTCAACTGATCGCCGGTTCTGTAATACTGGTCCTCTCGAACTGATCCCGAAAATGTTTTCTCTGCACAAGCATCTCTTCATCTCATCCCTATACTCGTTGCAACATGTCTGATATGTCAGGTATTCGGATGGTGCCGATGTTCTCCGTTGAAAATTATACGGTTTGGCGCGTGCGTATGGAGGCACATCTTACGTCACTCCACGACGAGCATGGCGGATGTTCTTGAAACAGGACCCATAATCCCCATGATCGACGGCGTTGTATTTGCTTTGGAGAAGGCGTAGGAGCACAGACAGGTGCAAAGATTCCCAAAGACAAATCTGCCTTCACACCTGAAGAGAAAAAGCTGCACAATCTAGACCGAGTGGCACGAAACGCTATACTGACTACGCTCAGTGACTCACACCTCGGCAGAGTGCAAGATTGTAAAACAAAGAAAAGAGCTATGGGATGCTCCGGCACTCGAGCACGGGAACCCCTCGGATTAAGGAGAACAAGCTCGAACTAGAGCTTCAGAAGTTCGACGCCCTTACTATGGAGCCAAATGAGACGATTGACGAGCTCAGTGTTAGATTCACAAACCAAGTCAACGTCATCAATGGGCTGGGGAGGATGTTCACCAATAAAGAGATGAACACCAAGATCTTAAGAGTGTTACCTCGACAGAAGTGGCTTCCATTTGCTACTTATCTAAGACGTTCTGATCTAAATTCTCTAACTCCTGATGTTATCTTTTCAGAACTAAAAACGGAGGAATTTGAGCATAGCCTAACCCCGGAGATGCTCCAGTGCTCCAGCTGACACCCACATTGATCATGCCTTCAAGGCAACTGTCAGCAAAACTGGAAACAAAAATACTTCATCGAGCAAGGCAAGAGTGCTAAACAAAGTCATCCGAAATATCTCACTGGCCGATCGGCTCGCGCTGATGACTCTCAAATATCAAAGAAAAAAAGAGAGAGTTGGGAAGCTAAAGAAGTATCACAGAGATTCACCCTCAGGTAAGAAAGATTATCAAAAAAGGGAAGAATCTAATTCTACACCTGAATGCGGGAAAACGAGCATAAAGCTTGCTAGTCCTTCAAAGGACTCGGTCGGAAAAAGCAAGAAGCAAAGAAAGTCTCTACATGCTATAACTGCAAAAAGGAGGGACATTATCAGTAAGACTGTCCCGAACTCTCAGCTGCTCAAAGAGCAGAACGGCAGGCCAAAAGAGAAAAATTCGCCAAACGAAGGCCTACATAGCCGGAGAGATATCCGACAACTCAATTGAAGAGGATACTTTCATGTATTCCTCTGAAGACGAAGCCGCATTCGTCGCAGTTGAGGAAACAAATACAAGTCCTGAAGAGTCAGCCGAATACTGCTTGATGGCAGGAGAAGAGACTGAGGTAAACTCTAAACCTAAAACAACCTCTTCTTCACATAGCACACACGACACATGTTCTGTCACAGATGATCCTCTAGACGTTGTGCAAGCGTATGATGAACTACTAGAGGAGCAAATTCAGCTGAGCAGAGAGTTCAGCAGAACGATTCAGGAACTTGAACAGGTAAAGGCTGAAAATCGAGACTTTCTTCTGATTGTCAGGTCTCTACTTGAGTCAGTGGATCTAGTGGCGAGACTCAAGGAAGAGATTAAATCTCTTATGACTAAGTCTCAGCTTCAAGAGACTCGAGATCTCGGTTCGACCAAGGACAATTCTGAGAAAGAGACTGAAATAGCTCAACTCAGTCAGAAGCTCTCAAAAGTACAGAAGGATTATGATTCACTCAGAAGAAGTGACGAAGTCTCGGAGAGGACTGATGACCGAACAAGCACTTGGAGCTAAGGAGAAGTTGGAAAATATGCTCGAGCACAACGACCAACCGCTGTGAAGGAAGGCCTTGGCTACAAACATGAAGCTTCCACTTCCAAGAGCTCGACTTGGCCGACCGATAGGTTCGTCGAGGGAAAGTACAAACCGCCGTCACTCCACCTCGGGCGAAGAACAAACAGAAAATTATTGCACCTCGGTCGAGCAACCGGAAGAAGCGGTGACAAATGGTTCCAGCCCCGGACACCACGATCAAACTCGGGGGGGAACCAAGAAGGTCGAGATGGGCGAACAAAGATAGAGAACCACCGTATGAGCATCCAGGCTCGAGACGGTTCATACTACTATGAGCCCGGTGGTCGGGAGAAGCGCTAAGACTCGAAGAAGAAAGCTCCCGAACCCAAATTCAACAAGAAGTCGGTATCTCCAAGTCCTAAAGAGAGAGAAGCCGACAAGGTTCGAAGAAGAAGTCTCGGACTTCTAAGGTTCCTAAGCGATCTCGGGTTCGAAATCACCCACTAACTCGTAAGGACCCAACCGAACCAAAGGGTACCTAAAAATGTTTCGTTTTTGCGGGTGCATAAGGACCCTTGGATAGTGGACAGCGGTCGCTCGAGACACATGACACATCGAAGAGCTTGCCGACCAACTACGTACAAGAAGATGGTCCCGGATTGAGTTTGGTGACAACTCCAAAGGCTACACAAGGGGATATGGAACACCGAACATTGGGACCGCCTCGGTTCAAGAGTAACATATGTTGAAGGACTTCAACATAATCTCCTTTCTATCAGTCAATTACGTGATAATCATAACGAGTTATCTTTGACGCCGGTTTCGTGATGTTGTTGACAAATCTACGAGGGAAACAAGGTGTTGTCGGGCTCGCGGAAGAAGAACATCTATGTTGCTAACTCGGAAAACCGCTAGACTCGAGGCTTGCTTGCTTGCACGGACTAAATCAAGTGACAAGTCAGTGGCTATGGCACAAGAGACTCAGCCACCCGAACTTCAAGACTATGAACAAGCTCGCAAAGAACTCTAAAGTCGAGGATCGCCCAAGGAATCTTTTATCAAAGATAGAAATTGTGAAGTATGCCCGAAGGGAAAGCGGACAAAGAAGAGCAATCCACCTATTCCTTCACCTTCCACCGATGGAATCCTTCACCGCTCCACATGGATCTTTTCGGGCCAAACTCTCCAGGTGACTATAAGAGGCAAGAAGTATGCCCTAGTCGTCATGAGACGACTACTCGAGATATACTTGGGTCATCTTCATCGCCAATAAGTCCGATGTTCGGATCGAGCCGCCTAATCTACCGAAAAAACTCGGTGTGGAAAAGGACATCAAGATACGAGAGGATACGCTCGTACGGAGGAACGAGTTTCTAAACTCGGTAGTTAAAAAGTACTTTGCGATAAAGAGGGAATTCAAAGCACGAGACATCACCGCACGCACCCCCTCGGCAGAACGGACTTGCCGAACGAAAGAACGAGAACATTCAAAGAAGCAAAGGCAAGAACGCTCCTAGCGGACTCTGGACTACCCTCAAAGTTTTGGGCGATGCTACCGACGCACTGCTACACTCGTAACCGCTCACTTGCTTACAATGCAACACATGAAGACGCCTTACGAAGTGTGGAAAGGGAGAATTCCTTCTATTTCTCATTTCCATATTTTTGGTCGTCCTTGCTTTATCCACAATAATGGAAAAGATCGGTTGAAAGTCTTTGACAACAAATCCGATCAAGGAGTATTCTTAGGATACTCTCGGGTCAAGAAAGCATTCGTGAGTCTTTAACTATCGGACTCTTTGCGTGGAGGAAAGCCCTCATGTTGTTTTTGATGAGTTTGTTACTGAGGACAGGAAAGATACTGAGCCAAACACTGAAGATGTCAGCAGCAAGCTACAGGATCTCAGACTGATTGATAAAGCTGAGAAGATCCAAGCATTGTTGGGATGATGAGTCGACGATGATGAAATTCGAGACTCGGTCAACAAGCAATGTAGGCGACCTAGTTGATTCTCCGGAACGTAATCAACAACAGGTAACAACGGTCGATGAGGAAGCCCCCGTGGTAACTGAGACCTCTACTGAGAATATAAACTCAGGGGGAACGTTAAATGTTCCTGAGCTAAATGCCCCTGAACCTGGAAACTCAGTAGATCCTAATCTTCTTATTGAATTGCTTCGATCACGCGAACGCACTACTCGAAATGCCTAATACTCCTACCGATTGTGCGAAGTAGTATCGAAGAAGAAGCCCGACTCGGACGCTCGTGGCTCGATGCTCATTCTTCGTATCTAATCATTGGAGATTCGTCGCCTACTATAAGGACAAGATCAAGATTAAGTCAAGGCGAAAACTCACTTTACTCTTGTTTTATCGTCTACGAGATGAACCTCAATCGATAGAGGATGCACTTAAAGATGCCGATCGGGTCATAGCCATGCAAGAAGAGCTGAACCAATTCATGCGAAATGAAGTATGGGAGCTTGTTGACGGACCTAGACATCGGCACGTGATCGGAACAAAGTGGGTCTTCAAGAACAAGCGAGATGAAAACAACGTCATTGTCGAAATAAAGCTCGACTAGTTGCAAAAGGTTACGGTCAAGTCGAAGGAATTGACTTTGATGAAACATTCGCTCCAGTCGCCAGATTGGAAGCCATTCGTCTTTTCCTAGCATATGCAACACATCAAGGTTTTAAAGTATATCAGATGGATGTGAAGTCAGCTTTTCTGAACGGCGTACTGAAGGAAGAAGTCTACGTTGAACAACCACCTGGCTTTCGAGAGGGACATCGGTGTACGAGACTTAGGAAAGCTCTGTATGGGTTAAAACAAGCACCCAGGGCTTGGTATGATACCCTATCAGACTTTCTACTTCATAAAGGTTTTCAGAAGGGGACAGTAGATCGCACTCTATTCAGCATAAAGTCAGAAGATGACATTCTACTGGTGCAAATCTACGTGGACGACATCATTTTCGGCTGCAGAAACGAAGTCATATGTCAGCAGTTTGAGAAAATGATGAAGGAGAAATTCGAGATGTCTATGATGGGAGAGATGAATTATTTCCTTGGATTTCAAGTAAAGCAATCAGCTGAAGGAATTTTCATCAATCAGGCCAAATACACTCGAGATCTTCTCAAAAGATTCGGCTGTGATTCCAGCAAGCCAGTCAAGATCCCCATGAACACAAACTTTAAAATCGATCTAGACAATGAGGGAGCTTCTGTTAACTCTACTGATTATAGAGCTATTATTGGTTCTTTACTTTATTTAACAGCTAGCCGACCTGACATAACTTATGCTGTAGGTGTATGCGCAAGATTTCAGGCGAATCCCAAGCGAAGTCATCTAGACTCAGCGAAGAAGATTCTGCGATATCTAAGAGGAACACCTGATGCTGGGTTATGGTATCCTGCTGATGATAACTTAATACTAACAGGCTATTCTGATGCTGATTATGCAGGATGCAGGATAGATCGAAAATCAACTTCCGGAACATATCAGTTCCTAGGCAGCAAGCTGATATCGTGGTTTTCAAAGAAACAAGACTCGGAGCTACGTCCACTACCGGAGCCGAGTACATGGCTGCAGGGAAGTTGATGTGCCCGGATCCTTTGGCTTCGACAACAATTGAGATATTATGGTATAACTCGGGATGAAGTGCCCATCTACCGTGACTCCACCAAGGTCAATAGCTATAACTCGGAACCCGGTTACGCATACGAGATGCAAGCACGTGGATATTCGACATCACTTCATCGAGATCATGTCGAGAAGAAGGACATCGAATGGAGAAAATCCATACCGATAAGCAAAGGGGCGTACATACTGACCAAACCACTAGCTGAGAACAGGTTCAGAGAACTATCAGTTGAGCTAGGTCTGCTAGATCCTACTGAGACAAGTCAGTAGAAGCCAACTACTGATAATGATATACTTAGCAACAATTGGTATCAGTATGGAATCAGCACGACAGGTCAGAAAACTTAGTACAGTGACTCAGTTGGGAGATGCACACCGTATACGGCAAGAGGGGGAACATGGTCATCAGCACAACCATCCTCCTGATAAATGATGGTAACCAGCTGATAAGTTCAGCTGAAGAGGTTTGCGTAGTATCGTTACTTAAATTGTCATAAGCATGCCGCATTTAATGCATCAGTCGCTTACATTCAGTTGTTAAGGAGCGTTTATTTCTTACCATTTATTATGTTTAAGGTTTAAGGGAAGGTCAGCAGGACCCTTCGCCTGTGTAATTAATGCTCTCTGTCGCGCATTTAATGCATGTCTTCTCACTTACCTTTATTACGTATATCTATAGTATTGGCGGCTAAGTAATCATACCCTCTATATCATTCAATCTTAGACGTCCATCGATTTTGAAAGATTAAATTTGAACCATAGGATTCAAACTGAAGATCAAATCAACTAATACAAAATCTTTTCAACTTCGATTACTCCTCACTTTTCGCCATTCTCATATCTTAGAGATTTTTCTTAGCGATTCAGTTATCTTCCTTACATCCTCATCCAAACTGCATTGTTGTATATTCATTCAGGCTCTATTTCACGGTAATGTATTAATATCTGCTGATAGTCACTGACTTACTCTATTTTCAAGTCCTAACAATTTGTTTTGCAGATTTCAATGGCGATAGTACAGACTCCTGAGAAGATGGTTGAGATCATGACCATCCGGGTTCAGTTTGAGCCGACGATGGCTCTCCGGCAGGTGGACCTTTCATATTTGGAGTCGATATTTGACGCCCTTGAGAAGTCAGGGCTGGCAACTCTTGTGTCAAGGCATCCCCGTTCTCATCTGCCGAGACAAGTTGTGGAGGCCTACTACAACTGGAAGTCGCTTGCCTCAGGAGGAGAAGAGGCTTCGTTTGTTTACAGTCGGGAAGTTGCCCCAAATAAGTGGAGGGAGGCTACCCACTCCTTCAATATCTCAGAGGCTCTCGTTCAAGCCTTTCAATTCCCCTCAGCTGGTATTTCTCCCGTTGGTTATAAGGAAAGGGAGATAAATGATTACGTCCAAAAGTTCTGTGGACGCAGCGACATAGTGTTCAAGACGGCGCTACGAGAGGAATCTTTTGCTACCTCGATGCAGGGGTTTAGCTTACGTTGTATCTCATATTCGACGAGCTCACTGGATCCTATGATCGCTTTCTAAGCCGAGGATACAACCGATGATGATTATAGACGATGGAGTAGAAGTGAACCGGGCCGACTACTATACTACTCATCGAAGGCCCAAGCCCGAAGTTCACTACTTCTCCTATCGGAGAGAGGAAGCTAACCAAGACAGGCAAGCTCCTATTCGGCACCAAGATGTCGGTGCCGATAGAGAGTGTGGTACGTAAACGTTCGGCTTTTTGCGGACTCAAAGTTTTTTGATCTCAAGAGTATTAAATTTATGACAAAGGCCGGAACAGAGAAGTCAATTGGCAAGGGGCCACCCGAACCGAAGAGAGCTGCGTGCCGCTCCGCCCCTATCCGTCCAAGTGCCAAAGAAGAGGAGGTTGGCTAAGACTCGACCTGCTGAGGTCACGCGGTTGCTCGGCCCACTTACCATTACCGAGCCGCCTCCTCCTTCTACTCAAGAGGAGCAACTACTCGATTCGAATACTAGAATCGAGGGAGCGACGATCAAGGACAAGGTCCAAGTGATCAGCTACGAGGAAATAGAGTCCGACGAGAGGGAACCGTCACCCGAACCTACTTGCTGAGTGGACAACAACCGACACCACTCGATCGTCTTGCAGCTGAGATTCAAGATGAGATACCGAAAATTGCCGAGCACGCAGATCCGGTTGAAATAGCAAGAAGGACAAGAGCTCAAATGCTCTTAAGGTTTCTGCACCTGGGACATTCTTATTGACTTTGCCAAATCCCAAGAGTCACCGGATGAGCTGCGACGGAGGAGCAAGAGCTCCAAGCCAAGATTGGATTCGGAGAGCCAGCGATGTGGCGTCCTTCGAAGATTTGAGAGCTGCAATGCTCTATTTACCGAGCTTGAGAGCTCCGATCGAAACAGCTCCACCCCCCATCTCCACCTTCCGATAAAGGTGATAATGATGATCAAGATGAGGAGATGGATGGCAAACCCAAGGAAGCGGACCAGGGGAGAATCTGCGGAGGGACAAACTCCCCAAGAGAAGAGCCCAACACCACCCATAGTCACATCCGGTGAGGCTACAACCGCTCCGAAGTACGGAGGGGGGCGGTTGATCTCGTTCTCTGCGAGAGGCTCGGAACCAGCTCTTATCGATACAACCCATCGGTTCCGTGTCCTCACGTTACGTCAACGTGGGCTATCAAACGCCAAGGTGAGAAAAATCGACTCCTAGCAAAAGATGTTCATTTCAAATGGGAGAAGTACACCCAAGGCTCGAACGAAGCTCTAAGTAAGTTGGCCGCCGACATCTCAATTCCCGAAGAGGCTTCTCGGCCCATTTCAAGGAGATAGTTGAGCGAGCCCTAAGTGCTCAAAAGGCCGATTTAACGGCCACGAGTCGGCAGCCGCTTGCCGCTCGAGCATAAAACTTTCTCGGAGGCTGGCGACTCGAGGCCATGAAAACAGGTTCAAGGCTTCATAGATGAGAGAAACAAGATAGCAACCGTTTCTCTTCAAACAGCCATCAAGCAACAGGCTGAGGCCTTAAAAGCCATTCAGAACGAAATAACAGAATCAAATGATCAAGCTCTGCTGAAACTCCGTCAGGAGTCAGCCGCTCAGTTGAAGAAATCTAGAGCTGATCAGGAGAAAGACTGGGAAAACTACTGCAACTTGGTCAGTAATTTTGATAACACAGTTACCCAGATCAAAGATTATGTGCACAATCTGGAGCAGGACGTAAAAGCTATCCGCACCTCCCTGGCAAATATTGTTGATGCCAAAAAGGGGGAAGATATTGTGAAAGATGAACCTGATACGGATACAGCTGACGTCAAGATCCTTGAGGGACAGGCTCAGGAGGCAGGACCCTCCTCAGCAGCAGAGCCCTCAGCCGCAGAGATTCAGGGGGAACAGGCTCCGGAGGCAGGACCATCTACTCAGAAAGGTACATCTACTGAGGTCCTTCTCCTTGATTTCCCACTACAAGCCACCCCCATCTCCTCTTCAGCTGCACACATAGACGAAATCGCTCAATTCCTTGAAGAACCAAAAGAAGAAGAAGAGTCTCAACAAAGCCGCAGAGGGTCGGGGAAGGAAATCGCTACTAAATCCACTACTCCTTCCTCCCCGGTCAAGAAGTTTAAATCAAAAGCGGAGCAAGAGGCATTCGACCTCAGAATATCCCAAGAGCTGCAAGACAAGCTGGACCAGGAGCGTCAGCTAGAGGAGGCAGCTGAAGCAGCGAAAAAGCCTAAGGGCAAAGCTGTCAGGGGCAAAGGAAAGAGAAAGGTCATTAATATAGTCGAAGAGCAAAAGAAGAAAGCCCAAGAAGATTTTGCTAAGGCTCTTCCGATCGAAATCAAAGCTACTTGCTCGTAGTATTCCCATATCTACTCTTACACCCGAGCGGATAGCGTAAGATCAAGCGACACGGGAAGCGACGCCGCAAGGGCCGAGTCTCGGACGAGGAGACACTAGAGCAGCCGCTCTCCGTGAGAAGAAAAGGATGGCCGACCCGGCAAGAATGAAAAGCCTATCCGATAAGCCGGCCGATCCGAGAAAACAGATACCCAGAGGATCGAGGAACAGGAGGACTACTATCAGAACTCCTCGTATGAAGCTGATTCCTGCACCTCATGTGGACAAATGGGTACCAGCTGATCTGAATGATCAATGGGAGACTCTCAAAGAAATGTTTGTTAAAAATCTGTATGTATGGGGCTTCTATCCGAAAGACATTCCGGCCGATCAACTGTTCGAAGAGTGTTTTAATGAAGTCTTTCCGAACTCGGAGAACGGTTCTTTGCCTATCATGAAAGAACCGAACATTCCCGTGAAAGCACCTGCATTCGAAGATATCCTCCTCCCATGATCGCTAAAGGCATTATCATCACAAAGTCTATCGAAGAAGAAATCGAATCTGCAGCCTATCGGCATGAGTTACATCCGCATGGACCCGAGAAGATCAAGAGGAAATCCAGGTTTTGCGCAAAAGGATTCATAAATTTTACTGCCTGGACCCTCCAGCTGATCGCTCGGTGGATTTCAAGAAGAAGACTCAGAGCTTCAGACGACAGCAGTGATTTCTCCTCTTTATTTTTGATAATTCTTTGTAATAGCATAGGAACCTGTACTTTGACGATCTATATTTAAGAGTTCCTATCGCTTGCTAGACAATCGCTCATTGTCTTTAAGCTTTTTAGTGTCATGTTTTCACGACTGATCACCAAGTGATCTGACACACACTCACATCAGTTTCTCTGATCTTGCCTTTCTCTCACTGCTTTGAAGATCATTTACTATTATCAGTTTTTCCTCAGATGCTTTAAGGGGGAAATTGTTGTCAGTAGGACAGTATCTTTAATAGATGTTAGAGTATAGAGGTTTTGGCATCATCAATTAGGGGGAAATTGTTGGATATGAGTCAGTAGATTGATACTCAGCCGTTCTAGGGTTAAAAGAAATTGGGGGAAATCATAGTAGTACTATGGAATTGAAGATCCCAAAACCGAGCTGATATCAGTAGATTAGTGTGTCGATAGGATTAGGCGATGTATAGGTTAGACTTGATGTTTTGTTTATTGTTTTTGTCTAAGTCCAAGACGGGGTAGTTGTTGGACGGATCTTCTGCCGAAGATACTTTTCGAACCCCATGTCATCGGTGTAATCGCTTGCGTTCTTCGTCGAAGCCGAATGCTAAACCTCGGTGGAGACGGCGCATCGCCTTACCCGATCTCGGTAGAAGACATTATCAGCCGATGGTCATCGGCGGAAGAACCTATGCAAGCACAATACCTTCGCGATCGACCAACCGACTATCGAAGCTCACTTCATCGGTCCGACGACTCACCGAAGAAGACAGAGACGTATTCGGCCATCGTACCCGACGAAAAGCGACCCCTGCACCCTGAAGTCTTTTCGAATAGTTCGGCGAGAAGACATACGAGGTTGTTTGAACGGTCAACTCGACACTCTCACCAACTACAAACCTCGACCAATGAGAAGCCGACAACGCTTACCTACTCTACGATAAAGCTTGCTCTCATGAACGGTCGCATTAACCGCCCGCTGCAACTAGCTCGAATTTATGGCCGTTTTCTTTGGAGGCTTGTGACACGTGGCATCGTCGTCTCCAACGGACATATGCCACAACTCACAGCTATAAATAGAGAAGGATTTGAAGATTTCGAAACACGAGAGGAATATACGCGAAATCAAGGGAAAGCATTCAAGCTCACAACGCTCTAGAACCTTCAAGCTTATCCAGAGACGAACTAGTTTTCATAGAACACTTCTTGTAGTTCATCTCTCTAGAGCTCTTTGATCCCTTTCTTCTCTAAACTAAGCTCATTGCCAGATTCATAGCTTAGATTCGAAGGAGTTCACATTTAGTGAATCGTTCTTGTTGTAAGAACTCCTTCTCGGTTGGAGAATATTCCCTCCCTTCTAAACTTAGGTTTGGATTGTAAAAGTCGCTAAGGACTATAACTTAGAAGGATGCGTCCCGCGTACGGTTTCCTTTGCCGAGACTTGCTCGATTAATCAACAAGTTTCTCCTGCCGAGTTCGGGACCGTGGACGTAGGATGCGTTATCCGAACCACGTTAAAAATCGCTTGTGTTATTTTGTTTTATCGCATTGCATTTAACCCTGTTTTAAATCATCAGCTTGCATAAAACGTATCTTAAAAAGCGCACAGCCAAAAGACTTTACATTGCGAAAACACGTTTTCAAAAGAGACGACTCCGGGCCTAACACTTAACCGCACTACAGTCTCCGACTAAGTTTCGTAATACTGACATCAGTCAGTAGAAGAGCTCAGAAGCTGACTCACTTTGACCCCAGTGATCGAAGGCTTACTTGGCACTTCATCAGTTGCAAACATCAGCTTCAGCTGACCTTCACTGAGAAAAAGAAACAACCTGACTTTTCGTCTCCGGACCAACACACTGCAAGCAACTTTGTGGAGCCTGTCACCTATGGTTAGACTAGGGTGATTGAACTCTCCTGTGTGGTTTGCAGGCTACTGCACAAGGAGCGGGGTTTACCCAGTGCGCACCGAAGGTAGCGGCTGCGGGTTCCACGTATCAAAAAAAAAAAGAATAACCGAAGCATTCATCCTATAAGATCTATAAATATTACTCCCTCCATCCCAATTATCTTGTCCACTTTGCTTTTTGGACGATTTTTAAGAATAATTGTTAGTTGGTGTAGAATTGTCTAAAGTTGTAGGTCTCACAAGAAAGTTGTGTGTAATAATTTTCTATATTTGGAAAGTGAATAATATATTTAGGTCATCCCAAAATGAAAAAAGTGGACAAGATAATTGAGACGGAGGAATATTTAATAATATTTATACACTAAAATTGGAGGACTTTTTAAAAGAAATGTTAAAATAGTAATGTAGCATCGTTCTAACCATCTGACATCCCTCCCCTTCATATATTATTGTCGTCGCCCTCATAATTTAAATTTAAAATATTATAACAATATCATCCCGTGAATTTCAGTTGTCTCCCAATGTATTATATTTAATTGGGGCACTAATTAAATTAATACCTAAAGCTCCTAAACGCATGTCGTTACACCACTCTGTCTCATTTTTTTATTTTTGATTTGTGTCTCATTATCATTTTTAACTATAACAATCTAGATTGTTATAATTTGAATTTAAGAATTATCGTAAGCATCTAGATGGTCACAGTTAAAATATGAGTGGAACACTAGTGTGATACACGAAAATGGAACGGAGGATTTGAATTGTTTCATTACACCTTATAATACATCAAACAACAATATAATTATTAAAGGCTAACAAGTAACAATGCGAAGAAAAGAAACCAATCTATTGTCCCTATGAGATGACATAGCGATTAATATAGTCAGCATGTGACCAAAAGTAATGAATTCACACTATCTAACCTAAGAAATAGTAAATTCTAAGCTCATATACATAAAACATACATAGGATACACGAATTGAGATAACCCACCCGCGGATCTGCCTCCAGGTATAGTTTTAAACAAGTTTTAAAGCCTATGATGGAAACTATCTAAATGTTTTCCAATTTTAGACTTAAATTATACAAATATATTGTTTGTTATTAAAAGTTTTTTTTTTTTTCAAAACTTGCATAGCATATATAATAATTATCTCAATAAAAATATATTGTAATAGTAGAGTCCAAAAGTCATTATATCGTCGACATAACTAGGTGTATATATAGTTTATTAGGAAATAATTATAATAATTATCGCAATAAATTAAATCATCACCAGCCCTCCAATTCATTTGGATAAAGAAATCTAGATATTTCTTTACTTTATCCGAGCCCTCCTTAATTAATAGCTTTACTGCATAAATTTCAAAATAAAAGAATAAAGGATAATATCAATTTTAAACTTGTATTTCCAATAAAGAAAAAGTAAGATTTGTTAACATTTAATGCTTGATAATGTACTCTAGGTCTCTTTGGTGTTACATTTTATTAAAAATAAAAAATTGCACGGAGTTTTCGGTTGTCAATTTATTACTCTATGTTCATGAACATCGAAGGCATCTTTAGCCCCTATTAATGGGACTTCAATTAATTGCAGCTGAACTCTTACTTAGATCTTGTACCTATACAATAGATGGAATTATTCATCTCTTTTGGATGAGATAATGGTAGACCAAATTGTTTAATGTTGTTTGAGTATAGGTCCCATTACATATAACCGATGTTTATCCAATGTATATTTTAAATAAGAGTTTCTCTCAGCACAAAAAATGAAGTAAAAATAAATTAGATAGATTATTCATTTTTTTTATTGTATTGTTGATTTGCTACCTCCTCCGTCAATTGTCAAATTCCTTTTGACCATTAATTCATTTAATTTTTATTATGTTTAAGGTATTAAATGTTGATTAATTCTAGCGTGAAATCTCATTCCTATACTTCAAGAAAAGGAAAGTTTTTTTCACATTTATTTACTATTTTTTCTTCTTGATTTTTTCAATAATGAGCTACTACCTAGGTTCACAATCCTAATTGTCGGTTATTATAAGTCACTAAATAAATTATGTTTAATTAATTAAATGAAAATGAGTTAGTAACAATTAACACTACAAAATATGTTGCATTTACCGACGGAATTACCGACGGAAAAAAACATGGGTCGTCTTACCGACGGAATATGATTCAATCAATTTACAGACGGAATAGCGACGAGATTATGTTGTTGGTATTTTGCCAACGGAATATAGCGACAGAATTATGTCGTTGGTATTTTGCCGATGGAATATTCCGTCAGCAATAATTTCAAACTCTTTTTAGTTTTTTTAAAATAATATAGGTTTTTGCCGACGGAAATTTCCATCGGTAATTCCGTCAATGAACCCTAAATCTATTATATCAGACATAAGCTATTTCAAAGCAAATAAGTTGCTCCTTCACCCGCAGATCGATCCTTCCCTAACCGCCGCTCCTTCGCCACCTTCCCCTCGTACGTCGTCGCCACCTATTGGCCACCCTCCCGCGCATGATCCCTCTACTACGCCGACGCCGCTTGCACCGCGTGCGCAGCCTGTCGGCCTTCCCCTTCTCCCTTCTCGGCGCCGGCAATTGAAGCCCCTCGGCCCTCCCCCTGTTGCCGACTCCATCATGATCTTCGATCTGCCCCCTTTTTGCCGTAAACAAGGTGGATTTTCTTGTGTATTCATATATTTTTGTTTCTTGATTTATTGTGGCATGTTGTCAATTTCTACGATTCAATTTGTTATCTTTTATATGAGTATATCTAGATAGAAAATTGAAAGAATAGGGAGAACCGGAGATATGATATATTAGTTGAAGATATTTTTGAACCGGAGATATGATATATGATATATTAGTTGAAGATATGATATATTAGTTCAATTCGTTATGCTTCATGTTGTTTCTGGATTAGGAATAGATTGATGCGTAACAAGCCTAATCAAAATATCAGTTTTTAATTAATTACATCATGTTCTTTCCCATAAAATAAATTTATCCTTATTCCTATTGTGTCGACAAAAGCATGATGTAAATTGGAGTTGGTCTAATTCAGTGAACTTGGTTTTGAGAAAGTCTTGTTCGTCCACTTAAGCATATTTTGTATGAAAGATGCACTACCTTCAAATAGTAATGCCAAAGTCATTTTCGTGCATATCTTTAGGAGCTATCCTAATCAAAGGACGCGAAGCAACTCAAAGCATTGGTCATATTGAAAATGGTACATACCAAAGAGCCCATTTCTTGAATCATGTGTTATAAACATTTTTTTTATGTTAAATTTCATCTGAATTATACTCTAAATCCGTTGTGTTGCACCTTGAATGTTAATTTGCATTTGAAGCTAGACACCGGTTAGGCAGCAAGTAGAAATCAAGAATTTACACAAGGTGCAATCTTCATCATCCCAATTAGTTTTGATTTCAATAGATCTTGATTCATGATTAATACATGACATGGCTTAATTAGATAGATCTTGACTCAACAAAAAATCACGGTTATATTTGCAACTCCATCGCGTCCTAAAATTAGTGTCAAAATATCAACTTTAATACATTGTCTCCTTTCAACGGACGAAGACATTGACTTTATGACTTGCAAGTTTTGAATGTTCAATTAGGATTTCAAATAATGAGTTGTACGTGGATGTATACACAGTGGGCAGTAGACGGTTCATTGAATCCTTAATTTGTGAATGACATTGAGGATTTCATTGATTGGGCAAGTAGTCAAACATCTTTTATGGATGGGGACAAAATTAGATGTCCTTGTAAAGCTGTTTTTGACTACACAAGTTGTAAGAGAGTACGTATGTTGGGTGATGATTCTATCCTCAGCACAGTCATACTTAGTGGGAAATGATTCTATCTTCTATAACTGACCAAAGCTCAGTAGCCTCGTGCTCTGAATTTGTTTGAAGATTTGAAGATCCCAAAACCCTATCTGATTGGTGAACCATTCCGTTGTAATTGTTTTTGTCTCTGAGGGTTAAGACTCAGAAGACACTCTGCTCTGGTTTAGGCGTTCAGTAGATTATCAGCCTCAGGACCAGATGTAGAAGACTCAGTAGATACTGGACTCAGTAGGAGCAGTATACTGAAGGAGTCAGTGGAATTGAACTCAGCAGGAGTAGTTCACTGAACTAAGAGCTGACCTTCAGTAGAGTAAATTCAGTACTCTCTACAGGATCAGACTCGATGAACGGCGACAGCTTCCGAACTGTCGATCTTTTGAACGACAATCAGCATAGTCAAATACGAGGTAGAGAGAAGTCAGCTTCATTATGCCTCGAAGTCTGTTCTGTCTCAACTACTATGCAAAACCTCGACGAATGACAAGCAGACACGTGCCTTTTTACCTACTAAAGCTGCAAGTCAACATATTTCCAGAAAAGGAGGGAAAGGACACTGTCACCTTTTTCAAAAGAGCCGTTAGCTACCAAAAGAGTGAGAAAGGGATCATCGTCTCCAACGGATCTTTCCCAATCTCTTCTCTATAAATAGAGGGATGATTCAAGTTTTTGAAAGCACTACTACGACTGCTACTTCACGAGCAAACAAGGAAAGAGAACTAAAACAAGAAGAGAGCAGTCAAACGAGCAATCCGAAAAGCTTAAGTCTTCCGCAAGAACTCGTAGATCTATCTCCGGCGAAAGACTACATCCTAGCTCATAAGGGAACCAAGCTGAACCTATATACAAGCCTCTAGTATCCAAACGACGCAACACGAACCCATAGTTATAACTCAGCTGTTCGTCGTTCTAGAAGCTACATTCTCATTCCCTATCCCTCTAACCCTAAGCTCAACCGATCATATTCATAGCATAGACGAAGGAGTTCATATTTGAACCTAATCCTTATTGTAAAAGGACTCCTTCACTGTTGGAGAGTTTGTCAAACACTTTAGTTTGATAACCGTTGTAAACTGAGACTTGCTCAGTATAAATTCCAAGACGCGGCTTTGTCCTGTGTACAAGCTGACTGAGACTAACTCAGTATAATAAATAGCCTCCTGACCTTTCGGGACAGTGGACGTAGGATCGCTTGATATCCGAACCACTTTAAAAATCTCGTGTCTCTTACCGTTCTCTTATTCTTTACCGTTGCATTGATTTTAACCGTTCATACTGAAAATTATCCTTTAAAATCATACAACTAAGTCTCAAGATACTTGAACCGTTTTTTTTTTTTTTTTGCTGAATTGAGACTGTCTTGATAAAACGTTTTCCACTCAATTGATTTGAGCCTACACATTTCCGCACCACTGAACTCTATCTGCGTCGATATCGACTCGACTCGGCTAGCAGATCTTAGTAGAGTCAGACTCTTTGCCAAACATGATTCAGAACAGCTATTTGGTCTGCTGAATTCTTTTAGTACGGCACTTTCCTGAACAGGACTGTTCGTGTTCAAAGTTGAGAAAATCGGATTCAGGTGTATTCACCCCCCCCCTCTACACCTGAACGTGCTCTCGGGACCAACAATTGGTATCAGAGCAGGAGTTCTATAAGACTCTTGTTATCTTGAACTGGTCTACTTGAACGGATCCGAAAAAACGTTTTCGCCGCATATCATTCTATATTCATATCATTATCTTTCATGGCTGATATGTCAGGTATAAGGATGGTGCCTATGTTCTCAGTAGAGAACTATGGTGTATGGCGGGTCAGAATGGAGGCTCATCTGACCTCCCTCCACGATAGCATGACCGAAGTACTTGAGGAAGGACCTATCGTTCCTATGATAGATAGTGTCGTAACTCAGGATCAAACAGTTGGAGGAGGAATGGTGACCGGAAAAAAGATTCCCAAGGACAGAAGTCTCTTCACACCTGAGGAGAAGAAACTTCATAACTTAGATCGAGTCGCCAGGAATGCCATACTAACCACTCTTAGTGATTCTTATCTCAGCAGGGTTCAGGAATGCAAGACAGCAAAAGAGCTCTGGGATGCTCTAGTGCTACTGAGTCGGGGGACTCAGAAGATCAAAGCGAACAAACTTGCGCTGGAACTCCAAAAACTGGAGAGTTTGTCTCTCATGCCTGGTGACAAAATAGAAGATCTAAATATCAGATTTACGAATCTGATGAACTCCATCAACGGACTGGGAAAGACATTCTCCAACCGAGAGATGAATCTCAAGATACTGAGGGTACTGCCAGACGGTCATTGGACTCCATTTGCTACATTATTACGCCATTCTGACTTAGATATTGTTACTCCCGACCATATCTTTTCGAACTTCAAGCGAAGGAATTCGAGTTTGACGGACCTCAACGGAAGCGAAAAGCCGAACCGACACCAAAATTGACCATGCTTTCAAAGCATCGATCGGCCACAAACATCTCCGCGTCAAGCAAAACCGAACCTTCAATAAGCCGACATACAAGAAGGAAGTTTAGCTCGAATACGCGCGCATTTGTAAAATATCGAAGGAGAAGGAGAGGCGCGAGAAAAGTGACTAAAGCCTATCGAGAAACAAAAGGTAAGTCTCGAATACACGCCAAAGCGCACTCCGACTCACGGTCTTCCGAATGCGGGAAGAAGGATGACTCGAGCACCATCAAAAGATAACGAAAGCAAAGAAGAAAGAGCCATCGCTTGCTACAATCGCAAAAAGTCGGGACACTATCGCATGATGGCGTCCCGAGCTCGATTAGTGCTGAACGTGCAAGCACGTAAAGCAAGGAGAGAGAAATTCGCCAAGAAAAGACAAGCATACATAGGCGGCGAAATCTCGGACGACTCGGAAGAAGTCGACTCCTTTATGGATTCATCTGATGATGAAGCAGCTTTCATGGCCCTAGAGCATGAAGATGAAGAAGCTGCTGAAAAGTGTCTAATGGCAGGAGAAGAGGATGAGGTAAATTCTCATGAACCATTTAACTCCTCTTCACACCGCACACACGACAATCGTTTTTCAGTGTGCGGATGAGAATTTGGACGTCACGATCGCATACGAAGAACTGCTTGACGAACAGATTCAGATGAGTCTGAAGCTCAGTAAGACTCTTCAGGAATTGGATACCCTGAAAGTGGAGAATCAGAGACTTTCTCAGGAGAGTCAGGTCTCTACTGAGTCTGAAGGACTTGTGTTGAGACTCAGGGAGGAGATAAACTCTCTGTTCGCCAAGTCTCAGCATCAAGAAGATCAGATCTCAGTTCTGACCAAGGACTTAACTCAGAAATATACTGAACTGAGTCTACTGAAGCAACAACTATCAGGACTTCAGACCGAGCACGAGATACTGAAGAAAAGTGATGATGTCTGGAGGAACCTGATGACTGAGCGGTACATGGGCGCTGAAAGAAAGTTGGAGGCTATGCTAGCAAGCAACAAGCCTAAGCACTGCAAGGAAGGACTTGGTTTCAGCCAGGGAGCTTCCTCATCTACCCCAGTACACTCAGAAGTGCGACTTGCTGATAGATTTGTTAAAGGGGAGACAATCAATGCAAATATTCTGAACCCCTTAGCAAAGAATAAACAAAAGATGAAAGCACCTCATCCTACACGTCGGCAATCGACCAAAAGATCGGACCAAAACACCCCGGTTCGAGTCAAGGGGGAACCAAAGAAGCCAAAGTGGGCGATCGGTATGGACCACCTCAGTGACACATCCGGCTTTCGGTATGGGTCATATTATTATGATCCTATAGTCGAAGAGGATCCAAGAGTCGAAGAAGAAGAAGATCGCACAAAAGGCAAAGGTCGGTAGTCCACCGGTTCGGAAGATCCGGACTCCTCGAACCGGAAAAGCCTAAGAAGTCGGCTGACCAGTCCGGTGGTCAAATATGTTGACTCAAGTGGAAAGAAAGCTGCGAGACCACCGGGGTCGTTAGACAAATTTGGGTTACTAAAACTAACATCTAAGGACCCAAAATTTGGAAGAAAGGGTACCCGAATATAATTCCATTTTGCAGGTGCACAAAGATCCTTGGTATGTGGACGGCGGATGCTCAAGACACATGACGTACCAAAGGAACGTGCGAAGAATTATACAAGTGAAGAAGGACCCGAATCGAGTTTGGAGACAACGCTAAAGGCTACACAAGAGGATTCGGAACACTCGGCATTGAACCGCCACGGTTCTGAGAGTATCATATGTTGAAGGACTTCGGCATAACCTTTTCTCTGTTAGTCAATTTTGTGATAACTCGAATAGAGTGATATTTGACGCTGGTTTCTGTGATGTCATTGATAAATCCACAGGGAAAACAATGTTATCAGGTTCGCGCAAAAAGAACATATATGTAGTCGATCGGAACTCACTTGAACTCGAAGCTTGTCTGTTGGCGAAAAACGACAACCGAACGGGGTGGCTATGGCACAGAAGACCCAGCCATCTCAACTTCAAAACGCTCAACAAACTAGCAAGAAACACTCTAGCAAGGGGACTGCCGAATGAAGTATTCAGCAAAGACACTCAGTGTGAAGCATGTCTGAAGGGAAAGCAAACAAAGAAACAAAATCCACCTGTTCCATCTCCTTCCACTGATGGAATCCTTCACCGCTACATATGGATTTGTTCGGTCCAGGTCTCTCCAATGGACGATCAAAGGCAAGAAATATGCTTTAGTGGTCATCGATGACTACTTGCGCTATAATTGGGTCATATTCATTGCCAACAAGTCTGACGTCAAAACAGAGTTACCAAGGCTTCTGAAAAGGCTCAGTGTCGAGAAGAACACCAAAATTGTCAAAATCCGTTCTGACAGAGGAACTGAGTTCCTCAACTCTATGGTGGAGGAGTTCTGCAAAGCAGAAGGAATAGAGCATGAGACATCGGCTGCACGCACACCTCAGCAAAATGGAGTTGCTGAACGGAAGAACAGAACTCTCAAAGAAGCAGCTAGAACTCTACTCGCAGACTCAGGACTCCCAGCCAAGTTCTGGGCAGAAGCCACTGATACTGCTTGTTACACTCAGAACCGATCTCTATTGACAAAGCAACATAAGAGAACACCATACGAACTATGGAACGGCAGGAAACCTTCTCTATCCTATTTCCATATCTTTGGTTGTTCATGCTTTATCCACAATAATGGGAAAGATCAGCTGAAGACTTTTGATAGCAAGTCAGATCAGGGAGTATTCTTAGGATACTCTCGGGTCAGCAAAGCTTTCAGAGTATTCAACTATCGGACCCTTTGCGTGGAGGAAAGCCCTCATGTTGTTTTTAATGAGTTTGCTACTGAAGACAGGAGCAATAACTCTAATTTTGAATCTGAGGACATCAGTAAACAGCTACAGGATCTAAGCCTAAAAGATGAAGTCAAGAAGATCTAGCTTTGTTGGGATGATGATTCAGATGGGGAATCTGAAAACAAGTCTACTGAATCTCAACCAGCAGCAAAAAAGTAGGCCGAGCCGATTGATTCTCCCGAACGGAATCAATCCCGTGTAACTCAGGGTTGATGAAGAAACCCCGGAGGTAATCGAGACCACTACCGAGAATAACAACTCGGGGGGGAACATCTATTAATGTTCCTGAGCTGAATGCCCCTGAACCTGGTGACTCAGTAGATCACACTCTCATTACTGAAATGCTTCAATCTCAGAATAGTACAACTGAAATGCCTAACTCGCCTACTATCTGTGTTGAACAAATTTCAGATGAGAAACTAAAACATCGTAGATCGTGGCTGGACGCTCACATTGCTGATCTGATTATTAGAGATCCCTCAGCAAGAGTAAAGACAAGATCCAGATTCTGTCAAGGAGAAAGCGCCTTATATTCCTGTTTCTTGTCTCTTGACGAACCTCAGACGATTGAGGACGCACTGAAAGATGCTGACTAGATCATAGCCATGTAGGAGGAGCTGAATCAGTTCACGGGAAATGAAGTTTGGGAGCTTGTTGATAGACCCCGGCATCAACATGTTATTGGAACAAAATGGGTCTTCAAGAACAAGCGGGATGAAAACAACGTCATAGTAAGGAACAAAGCAAGACTCGTGGCTAAAGGCTACTGTCAAGCTGAGGGAATAGATTTCGATGAAACGTTTGCTCCAGTTGCAAGATTGGAGGCAATTAGACTATTCCTGGCCTACGCAACACATCAAAGATTCAGAGTCTATCAAATGGATGTGAAGTCTGCGTTCCTGAACGACGTACTGAAAGAAGAAGTCTACGTGGAACAACCGCCCGGCTTTCAGTAGGGACATCAGGGGTATAGACTCAGAAAGGCTCTGTATGGATTAAAACAAGCACCCAGGGCTTGGTACAATACCCTATCTGAGTTTCTTCTTCATAAAGGTTTTCAGAAAGGCACAGTAGAGCGCACTCTATTCAGCATTCGACTGGAAGACGATCTACTACTTGTGCAGATCTATGTAGATGACATCATATTTGGATCTAAGAATGTCATCATGTGCTAACAATTTGAAAAGATGATAAAGGATAAATTCGAGATGTCAATGATGGGAGAAATGAACTACTTCCTCGGTTTCCAAGTCAAACAATCTGAAAAAGGGACGTTCATTAATCAAGGCAAATACACTCGAGACCTCATCAAAAGATTCGGTTGCACATCCGGCAAACCGATCAAGATCCCGATGAACACGAACATGAAAATAGATCTTGATAAGGAGGGAGTATCAGTTGACCAAACTGAATTTCGTGCTATAATTGGTTCTTTATTATATTTAACAGCTACTCGTCCTGACATAACTTATGCTGTAGGTGTCTGCGCTCGATTTCAGGCGAATCCAAAACGGAGTCACATGGACTCAGCAAAAAGGATTCTCCGCTATCTCAGAGGAACACCTGACATGGGCTTATGGTATCCAACTGATGATAATATAGAACTAACTGGTTACTCTGATGCTGACTATGTAGGGTGTAGAATTGACCGAAAGTCAACTTCAGGAACGTGTCAGTTCCTTGGCAGTAAGCTGATTTCATGGTTTTCAAAGAAACAGCACTCAGTAGCCACGTCAACTACTGAAGCTGAATACATGGCTGCCGGAAGTTGCTGCGCCCAAATCCTTTGGCTGAGATAGCAGCTACGCGACTATGAAGTCATTCAGAATGAAGTACCAATCTTCTGCGACAGTACCAGTGCCATTGCAATCACTAAGAATCCTGTACTTCACACGAGATGCAAGCACGTGGACATCAAACATCACTTCATTCGTGACCATGTCGAAAAGAAGGACATCAGGATGGAGAAGATCCACACTGATCGACAAAGGGCTGATATACTGACCAAGCCTCTAGCTGAAGCAAGATTCAGAGAACTTTCAGCAGAGCTAGGTCTGCTGGACCCTACTGACCCCAGTCAGTAAAAGGTTTCAGGAGAGGAGCATTCAGCAAGGGGGAATGTTCACTCTCAGTACTGAGTAAACTCAGTACGTAGAGACAATAACCATCTACACGAGGTATCAGCTAACTACGATGTTCAGCTGACAGGTTTGCGTATCTCTACCCAGTAGTAACTAATAGAACTGTAATATGCGTTTATTGCTCAGAATCAGCATCATATGTAATATCTCTAGGATTGTCATTTAATATTAATGACTTACATTTAATGCACGACATTCCATGCATAAGTATGCTGTACTCTGCCACGCATTTAATGCATGTCGTATCATAGTTACTACTTAGGCAAATTACAACTGGCTTTTGACTTAGGCGGCAAATTTGATCATTACTTATAATAGACCTTTTTAATCTTGACCGTCCATCTCATAAAAGCTATTTTAAACTAGGCCATTGATCGAAAACTGTTCATCTCCACCTTGATATATATATTTTTTTCGATCATATCTTAGAAACCGCCATTAGCATACTTCAAATCCTTTAACTCCGAAAAATCTGAAATCTCTTTTTGCAAACCCCTCTTGCATATTTCTTAAACGATCAGATTTCTCATCGGTATGATATTAGATCTGTTACAATAATTTATTCTCTCTTTTTCAGAATCGCTATATAGACTATTTTATTAAAATCGATACTGATAGACTTCTCTTATAACAGATATAATGGCAAGTACAAATATTTCAGTCACCGCTCCAGAGAATAATTTTTGAGGGCATATTTGCACCTAGAGAGTAATTGCCTATAAAATTGGTGTCGATTATATTCCCTGCAGTAATCATTAGCAATCAAAAGTAATTCTCCTTGTATTCCTATTCGCTTCATATTATCGTCCGCGACTGTTGCAGTGTTTTTAGATTCATTTGATTTTTATAGGATACCAAAATTCTATTATGCAGGAAATCAATATCAATATAAATATATATTTTGTTTCCTTTTAATATTTTGAATTTAGTTTATCTACTTTCATATTCAAAAGAGAAATTAATTTTCACTAAATAGAAAATTTCCTATAGTTTGAATTCGTGGTAGATAGTTAACTTAGTACTCCCCCCGTCCCACCCATCTTGATGCGTATTCCTTTTCAGGACGTCCCACCCATCTTGACACGTTTCCAAAAAAGGAAATAATTTACCCTCCTACTTTTTCATTTCTCTCTCCTATTTTTTCATTTCTCTCTCCTACTTTATCCCTCTCTCATACTTTATCATCAATTTTCTTAATTCCCGTGCCGAAAAGAAATGCGTCAAGATAAACGGGACGGAGGGAGTACAATTTATCTCTTCTGTATGATTTACAAATTATTATATAAAAATAAATTTTACTTTTTATGCATATGTATACACATTCGATAGTTGTTGCGGAAACGATTTTTATCAATTCCTAGAGTTCTAACAAATTAAAAACACTAGAAGAAAATCAAAAGGAGAGTGTGAGAGGGGGGATAGTGGAAAAGGTGAGCAAGAAATAGAGAATGATGGACGGTTCCTCTAGAGGGATTCCACATAATAATAATTCCCCCCCAAAAGGGGACTTGATAGAATGAAAGGGTGAAAAGTAAATAAAGAATATGTATTATTTTAATATATAATATTATTTAATGAATATGTCTACATGTACACGTGGCCCATCAACACATTATTTTCTTACAAGACTCGAACTCTCTCCAACCCTCACCACTTGTTTTGCATTGGCCTATTTTTTATGATACGGTGTATATTTTTTATTTGTCACATTTCATCAAATCCTATTATTGTATATTTCTAATATTGACTTTCGCGAAAGGTTGGTAGCATAAACTAGTCAATTTATTATATTAGTTTTTATATGGGGAACTTGTGATTGAAACTTGCACAAATTCGCAGAGAATTAACATAAACTGAACTTAAAATAGGGTCTGAATAATGTACAAGACCTAATTCCATAAGATATAGGCCGTTTGAAGAAATCATTTAAAGTGTTAAATAATGATTTATGGCGAAAAAATTTATCGTGCAAGTGTTTAGAAGATAAGTTTCTGCCTCCTACTAATGCTAAATGATCGTTATTTCTTCAATAGTAAATTAGATTTATTTCCGAATTATGGTAAATATCTTTGACAGTATTGGCCATTAAGAAGGATTAAGACTTCAAGCAGACTTGATTTTGTCAGTTAAATTCTAATCTCGTGGGCTTCCCGGTCATAAGTTAATAGATTCTTCGTAGAAAAAATAGTCTTGTATTCAACAAGACTATTTTAATAACTATTCTTTGCTAATTTGCCTATTCTTAATTAAATATGTGACCATAGTGGATTCAGAATTATAAATTATGATACAAAATTTACAATTCAAAGTCTCAAATATGCATTTTCTGGCATGATCCAGCAAAATTTTAAATATATAAACATAAAAAGTTAGGATTAATTTAATAAAAAAATAAAAATAAAAAACGAAAAAGGAATTAAATACTAAAACACGTGTAGCCATATGAGCTGGGGAGGACCAGCATTAACTAACTCAATATATTACTAAATGTTAGAAAATAATTAGGCTTTTTTTTTTAATTCTAAGGAGTGTTTGCAAATGCTTATTATAAATATATTTTTTTTAAAGTTGGAAAAAATTATTTTTAAATATAAATAGGTAATTTTTTGTATTAAGGTTAAAAAACAACTTAAATCAATATAATTATTTTTTTAGTGTATGGTTAAAAAATAATAAAAGCAATTTTTTAAAATAAAATCTCAAATTTATGGAGATAAAAAATAAATAGAAACTTTAAGCAACAAAAAATATCTATTTTGATGCTTTTAACTTAACGTGGTTTTAATGCTTAGGACTGCTTAATTTTAGCTAAGTGACCACATAATTTTATTTTGCAAACACATTAAAAGTAGTTAAGCAGTTAAAAAAGATAATAAGCACATAAAAAATCCCTTACAAACACCCCTAAATTACTTATTGTTATAGCCTTCAAATCATTAACTTGTCTATTTCTTACCCGAATCATTTTCTACTATTTTCAAGTCAAATTTCGATGTCTTATTCATGTAACTAAACAAGACTATCTTCTTATAATAATTATTCTCCAACTTGAATGATATATATAATTATTCTCCAAAAATAAAACAATAACTTCACAAAGTTTTCCAGAACTCATGAATAAATTGACTGCAAGTCAAATAATAATACAGGAATAATTCGATAGTAATGTCCCGAGACTCCCAACGCTTACGCATACTAGCGTTAAAATGTAACTCTAGTATTTAAATTTTAATATATTTATTAATGAAAATTTGTCCGCACTCTCTATTTAAAATGCAAACAATGCTAAACTATATATATATATATAGACGAACACGTGGATAGTATATTTATTAAAACCTTCGACTTTACCTATGTTTTTTTAAAATGATATTTCACCCTTAAAAAATTATATATTCTTCCCACTTAAACGTTATTAAGTTTTAATTTTCTTCTCTACCTACATCCAAACCAAAATCATAGATCGCCCCTATCATATGCGACAGATTCACTTAACGCAGTTAGAGAAATTCAAACTTATAATTTTATACATACCACAAGGTTAGAAATCTTTTTTCTTTTTTTTTTGTCATCGTGTTTCTTATAACAGACATTTCTATACTGCACACAAATACTAATTATATGAAGAAAAAAAAATAAAAATGGCTTTTTTATTCGTTGGGTCAAAAAGATAACCCTGATTTAGGGCTTTAGACTTTTTACTATAGACTGTATTTTTTTAAATAAAAATATTGATTGATAATGTTATTACTCCATAATTGATACCATTCAAATAGGTTAAATAATGTAAGAAAAATTGCTTGTAAAATGTCCTATTCAGGATGCGTCTTTGACCCAACTGCACTGCACATTTTTCTATTAAATAAAATTTATTTTCTTGTTTTTTTGACATGCGTATTTAGATAATTAATTTTATTTTATTGTGTAGTATACACAAAATTCTAGTGGTTGAATGGTATTTATTTGAATATCCATCTTAGTCAGGCATGGAAATGTGTTAGGATACATGAACCTTTTCTGAGTCATTGGATCTTTTTCTATCATGTTTTAATCTATATCGCGTGCGGTTGGATAAATATTGACTTCTTATCGTATATACATTGACAAATAATCGAGACATAAGAGATTTTGATTAGGTGCTATTTTGTGAATCTTCCAAAACTTGTAGTAATACTTCTTGTAAATTGAGAATTTAGTGCATGTAAGAGTAATGAGTCAAGTGAATTGACATAAAAAAGAAACGACAAATAAATAAATAAATAAATAAAAGAAAAGAAGAAAGTAAACTAAAAATTTATGTTTTTCTTTGTAAGTTTAACAATTAAATAACTCTTGTACATGCCTTCCATGAGGATCATCTTACTCATTTTTTTGTAATATGTTGGATTAATAAATCTCATTTACGATAGAAAATTGTAAGAAGAGACACGTGGAATTAATCATTTATTAATGGACATGAAATGAGAAATCAAAATAGACCGAATATCTCACCTATCTAGCTAATATATATTACATTTAAAATAGAAACACATCAATTATGACAGAAAGAACTCGAGTGGTTGCATGGATCAACTTTCTTTCTCGATCTCAGCTAGAATATAATAATACCATCATATATAATCCCAAAGGTATCTTCTTTTAGTGAAATTATTATTATACTAAAGGAACTAGTTTGAACGCAATTTCTTAAATTATAAAAAATGTGTGAACCGTTGGCGCGGCTAAATACGAAAAAACAGCGCTTCAAATTAAAGCAAATACGACGTTATTATTGTCGCATTTAATTAACAATATTGATTAGTTGCTTTTACATTCGCCTTCAACTTTTTCTTTAAAAACCAAAATTGTAGCTGCTATCTAAAGTGAACAACTGCGCTCTGTTCCCAAATAACCAGGGCCAGATCGAAGATTACGAAATGTGAAAGACGAAATTTATAATATCAAGTGTAAATATGCAATTTCGGACGAAGTCAAAATATAAAATTTTCAAAAATACTATTCAAAGAAAATTGAATCCATCCCAGTTCCGTCGTGTGTATAATAATGCACACAAAAGAGTCGAGACAATTAGACTAATTTTGTGCGAAAATCTTTAATTTGGTGGAGCTGGAGTTTGTAACATTTGCTCACAAAATATGTTGGGAGATGATTCAGCTGCTGTTTAGTGAGTAGTAGATTTGACTGATCTCAAAACCCTATATTGATTGGTGAATCATTCCTGTGTAAAAGTTTAACACATTTGTCTTTGAGTGTTTCAGACTCAATAGACTCGCCTTCAGCATAGTCCGGCTCAGTAGTTTCGTCTGCTGTCTTTCAGTAGACTATCCGCCGCAGTGTCATGTAGTGAAGATTCAGTATGGTTGGACTCAGCAGGAGCAGCATACTGAAAGGTGTTCAGGAGTCAGTAGAATTGGACTCAGTAGGAGCAGTTTACTGAACTCAGAGTCTTGACCCTCAGTAGAGTTGAACTCAGTAGAAGTATACTACTGAACCTATTGGTCAGACTCAGCAACGGCCTGTCAGTTACTTTAACTGACAGTGGACTTCAAAGTCAGATTCAGTAGAGTTGTCCGAGGTCGTACATCTGAGAAATGTCAGCTTCAGTATTAACCTTGAAGTCTGAATTTGTCTCAACCACTTTCTTTACCTCAACCAATGACAAGCAGTCAGTTGGTAAAGTCTCCGACAAATGCTGCAAGTCAACCACTTTCTGTAAAGAAGCGGACACTACAGAATTCAAAGGAAAGAAGTCGTTTGCTACCTATATAGAGTGATACGTGGACAGTTTCATCTCCAACGGATCTATTCACACTCACGTCTATAAATAGAGGGAAGGTTGTGGTCTTTCAAGTCGCACTACACGGTTACACAAGCGACCATACAGGAACTCAAGCATTCAAAGAATCAAAGCTCTAGAATACTTAGCGATTTATCAAGTGAGGAAAACGAATCCAAAGTTGATTAATCCTCTTTGTTCTTCGCTCTAGAAGTTATTCTCATTCCCACCCTCTAACATTAAGCTCATTGTAATATCTATAGCTTAAACCGGAGGAGTTTAGTTATTGAATTGTTCTTAGTGTTAAGAAATCCTTCATCGTTGGAGATACATTCAAACAATATCGTTTGAACCTGTAAACTGAGACTTGCTCAGTATAATCACAAGTTAAAGTTTGTCCTGTGAACAAACTAACTGAGACTAACTCAGTATAATAAAATAGTGTCATGTCTTGTTCGGGACGAGTGGATGTAGGATCTTGAGTATCCGAACCACTTTAAAAATTATTGTGTCGTTTATATTGTTGCATTGATTAACTGCTCATACTGAAAAATATCTTTACAAAATCATACAACTGTTGATTTCATTCAAAGCTAAAATATTGCACTAATCTACTGAACGACTTTAATAAACAAACATTTTCGAAACAAACTGAATCGGGGCTACACATTTCTGCACGCTACTGAACTGTTGCTGAACGCTCTTCAATTCGGACTTGGTCGGCCTAGTCGAGCTCAGCACCTTTAGTCTCTCTGTCCACGCGATCAAGAGCAGCTTATCTGGTCTACTGAATCTATTCAGTAGACATCTTCCGTGAAACGGAATGTTCGCGTTTTGAGTTTGAGAAAAAGATTTTCAGGTATATTCATCTTCTCCTCCTTCTATACCTGAACGTTTGACCTCGGGACCAATAAAATAACAATTTACTTTTATAAATAGTAAATCTCCTAACTGGCGGACATAAAGTGCAACCGGCTGCAGCAACACCCCCTAATTTATTTATTTTTAAATTTACATATGATTTCAATGAAAATTTAGTATTCCAAGTGTATTTCCATAATTCCACACCCAAAATTAATTCCGTACCCTAAATGAAAAATTCGGAGTCTACCACTGTTTGAACGATGAAGCCATGTTCTCCCATTTCTCATTCTTTCTTCATTATTTTTCTCCTATAGTTTCTTACTTCTTGTTAACATACATAATACATGATTAGTTTATTCTCACTCTAACAGATAGAGTTTAATTTTTTTTACTAAAACCTCTTTAAATAGGTACTATTTCAAGAAATATCATGAAAGACGAGATTCTAACTTAAAACAAAGTTCTATCTCAATATGTTTGAGGACGTAGATAATCATTTAGATACATCATGTTCGTCACTACAATCAACAATCAATCCTAAGATTTAGTTTAGATGTCCTCATCTAATTAAAAAGTTGGCACGTTATTAAAGAATTATTGCCACTCTTAAATTCCGGATCTTATTTACTTAAGATCTCAACCATTTTATTTTATTTTTCTTATGAGAGAGGAACCTGAGCTGTTGCTGCCTACTGTTGTGCTCATTGCAGGGTAAATCCCGCTTTTTTTTTTTAGTGACAAGAGTAATCCACAATCGTTATCGAGGTGCACATTGATAAATCCCTCTTCTTCTTTTTTAATGATGTGGGTGATCCGCAAACACTATAGAAGTGAGCATAAGTAAACTTTGGTCTAGCTCAGTAGTCTACAAACAACAGAGAAGATATAAAACACCATAGGCTAACAAACCGTAGCTGACAAACTGACACATAACGGCGTTGGTGGAATTCGAACTTGTGACATGTGGCCACAAGGCAAGTACTTCAAACGTTATATTATATCATCCCACTCAGACAAATCTTAACCATTTTCTTTTTATCGAGCATGTGTCGTCTCACGAATCTTGATCCGTAATATCTACAAGATCTTAAACAAAACTCTCCTTGTTCGATCGGATTGATGATCTGATCTTCGAGTAGGCCATTTTCTTACCACAACACGTTAACCATACTCCACTTGGTTAAACTTTTCTAAACTATAAGTCAGCAAGGAAGACTCTGCAATAGATATCAAGATCTAGATGATAATCAATTAAATCTGGATTCCTAAGGTTAAATTTGTGACATATGGAATGCAATTGTATTTCCATACACTTTATTTGATAATAATCATGCCATTTTTTTGTATTGATCGATAATATAGTGACTAAATATTGATGTTCAATTTTATGTCATAATCATAGTCAAATACGAAACAATGATGAGTTAGGGTTGTCAACAGTAAGTCAGCAACTATACTGTTTGATTATTGTCTAACGTTAACGTACACCGAGCAGCCAAGAGGGTTAAGAGGTGCGCGTGTGGATGGATGTGCAATTGAACCAAGCCGAACAGATTACATCAACGGAATTTCGATTTGTTTTTTGAATCCGTACACCCTTAGGACAATCAAATATGATGATAAACTAAACCAACTTGTAACCAATACTCAGAGGCATGCATTCAACCAAAAATTGCATCGACGCCTCATTACTAATTCAAATCAAGGGTAGGAACAAAAAAGTATTAAGGTCTAAGGTTTAGATTTAATTATGTATCATTCTCTATAATTTTGATATTTTATTTTATTAATTAATATATAAAATCACGTTGTAAACATGAAGCACCTAAAAAGATGCAATATAAAATTAGAAAAGCAGATTCTATACTAGTTTAAATTTGTTTTAGATCCTAATCTATATATTTCAAAAAGTTCGTGTAGTGTTTGTATAAGTAGCCACTACGAGTTTCCGTCATTAAAAATTCTATAGAATCCATGATAAATCATATTTTTTCCATTCCACTAAAGTTATCTTACTTTCCATTTTCGTTTATCCCGCTAAAGTTGTCTTCGTCCTAAAATGAAAAAGGGAGGTGACATTTTTGTAAATATTGAGTGTTCATTTCACTCTAATTAAAGCAGAGCACCCCACATATAACTACACGACTACTCATTTCTATCTATTTTTCTTAATCTCCGTATCGAAACTTACTAAGATAACTTTAGTGGGACGGAGGGAATACATAATTGTGACATGATTCAAATGTATGGAATGTTATCATATATATATATTGTAACATAATCCACTAAATTTCATAATACTATTTCATTTGTTGATGTCACAGCTCGATATGTTCCATGACAATAATTATGTACACTGCACACCCGCTCATAACATAACGTCAAAAGCACTTTTTTGGACGCCGACACGTTTAGAAGTCGATGAATTTTATCCGACGCCGTCTTCTAAGTCGAATAAAAATGAAAATTATTTGGGAAAAGTTGAAAATCAGAGCTTTTAGGTTTGGCGCCGCGGGGTTGTTTCTCTAGCATTTTGGAGGCGTATGCGAATTTACCACGGAGAATTGCTCAAGTTTTGATTGATTTTTTTTTCCCATTTATAATACTGATTTTTTTTCCATTTATAATACTCCCTCAGCCCGTACTATTAGACCATTTTTTATTTTATTTTTTCACTACGATTAAAAAAATTATTTGTTGTGTTTAAAGTAATACTTATAAGTAGTAGACCCACTATAATATAATAGAGTATTTTTTTAAAGTAAAAAAAAAGACTAATGAAGTGGGACATCCTAAAAAGAGAAACTGTACTAATAAAGTGGAACGGAGGAAGTATTATGTACGATATTTAATTTATTACTATAAATTTTAAATTATTGATATACTTTAATATATGTGTGTGTGTGTATATATAACTGTATAATGTTTCGTAGTGAAACAATACAATAATGCAATCCTCACAGAAAAAAAAACTCATATATTTTGGTATCTAAGAAGCTTTTATTGAGAATTTGAGATTTAATTGATAACTCATTGTACCTGAAGAAATGGGTTCAATTTTGTGGGGATAAATGCCTCGAATAAAAGGAATACGTATATTGGTAGGTAAACTAGCAATATTTAGTATTTTTGTAAATTCAAAATTTAAAAGTATATATATGTTGGACATATAATTAATTAATTTCGTGTATTTACAGTTTACGCCAATGAGGTTGTAACTTAACTTATAATAAAATGTACTATTTAAAAAGATAAAGCGACAGAGAAAATAATACTTCATATATTTTCTTGATCTTAGGTAATGGGAAAAAATGGTTTCATTCTCTCTACAAAACTCACACGGAAACATAATCAAAAGGAACACTTGAATTATAAACAACTAATAGATCTCCTAGTGAAATCTATATATTGAATTTCGGAATATTACGTTCGTAAGAATTTTTCAATCTATTATTTCTGCTGTAATATGGTATGAATTTTTTATATTATCATTTTCTATCAGTGTACGAAGATATATTGATATAGGTGACTACTAAATGTATAATTAACATAATCTTGCATTTGACAATTTTAAATGTGTTACTTGAATGAAACACAACGTCAAAAAGTAGCCAGAAGATCATCTGGCCCAAAAATGGTGGCGTTCGGTGGGCGCCACCAATTACACCCCGTCACGCGTGCATTGGTGGGCCACCTTTTTAAAATTAAAATATTTTTTTATTGCTAACATGTCCCACCAATGCACGCGTGGCATGACGTGATTGGTGGGCTACCGAATGGGACACCAATTTTGAGCCAGAAGATCCGGATTGCAAAAAGTAATACTAGTGTGCTTAAGAACGAGCAAACATATAAAGAAGAAATTTATACTCTCTAGCCCAACGGTTGATTGATTTATTTTGTGATTGACGGCCACATATTCTAATCTCATTGATGACGCTAGGTGTTATTTAATACACTGTTAATTGTGCGCAATGGACTATTGAAATTCTCTAGTAACAATATATATAGGAGGATGTTTAAATGTGAACATACTTTTATCATAATATTGCATTTTAAAAATAAATGTACTGCACTTTATAGATGATAATATTGCAACTTAAGTACTGCACTTTCAAAATGATCAAATTACACTTAAAATGTATTTTTGTAATCTGACAAATAAAGTGTAGTATGTTTGTTTGAAAGTGCAGTATGTTTATCTTGAAAGTGTAGTGTTAACACAATAAGGATTATTCACACATGAACTAATATCTATATATATATATATATATATATATATATATATATATATATATATATATATATAGATAGATAAAGAACAAACTAATACACAAGGGCAAATTTCACTAGCACCATTGTAAATTGTGACTACCATTTCCATTTGTTGGCAAAAAGATCACACACAAAAATGTTAGCTGCTACCGGTCTTCTAAGTAGTGGCCTGGATTTTCTTCCTCAAACAAAAAAATATTAGTGATTTATGTATGATTGTATTTTGGCTACTATAATTAACATTAGTGCTATCCGCCCAAGGAGTCATAGATTTTCAATCCTCTATAATGTTTTGTTTTCATATTATATTCATTAGATATATGTTAATAAGTAGAGTTATAATGTTATTTATACGAGAGCGGTTGTTTCGACGGCTTAATTTGTGGTGTTAAAGTTCTAGAAAAGTAAGCTATTGATGACTATTATGGTCGGATATGATTGAATATGATTACGATTGTGATTCGATATGATTGGATATGATTGCGATTGTGATTGGATATGATTGCGATTGTGATTGTGATTGCCTTGTAATTAGTGTTTGGAGTTGTATATATATGTGGTAGGAGAATAGATTAGGGGACATAGGAGTTTTACGCTTGTTCCTCCCACACATATTTTATTATTTGCTTCACTTCCGCTTAAGGTTATCGTGTTTATCATGGTATCAGAGCCTTGAAAAGTATCTCCTTTACATTTTCTTTTATGACCAGACGACGACGGAGATCGTACCATGTCTCCAAAAATTGATCTGACCTATCATCTCGGATCGAGTGATGGTCCTGGACAAATTATCACACCAATTCAACTCCGGGGTGATAATTACGACGAATGGGCGCGAGCGATACGAACATCGCTCAAAGCCAAGTGCAAATATGGCTTTATTGATGGCAGCATCAAGAAACCAGACGGGGCAGAACAACTAGATGATTGGGATATTGTTCATTCCATGCTCGTCTCTTGGTTGATGAACACGATCGAACCTACGGTTCGATCGACTCTTGGGAATATGATGATGCTCGGTTGTTGTGGAAGAATCTAAAAAATAGATTTTGCGTGGTTAATGGCACAAGGATTTGCCAATTGAAGACCGCACTTGGGCGAATGTCGTCAAGGAGCTACCGAATCCCTTGCTACTTATTTCGGCGGAGTTATCCAAAATATGGGAGGAGTTGCACACGTATGTCAAGATGCCAGTATGTGCATGTGGGAAGTGTGAATGTAATATTGCCCAGCAAGTGGAAACTTTGAAGGAAGAAAATAATTTACATCACTTTCTTCTTGGATTAGATGTTGCATATGCATCTATTCGGAACAATCTTCTTGGTCAAGAGCCGTTGCCAACCGTTGATCGTGCCTATCAACAAGTTGCTCAAGGAGAGAGACTACGTGGTGGCAACATGTCTACACGGGATTCTCGTGAGGGAGTGGTTGCGTTTGCCGTTCAGCCGAAAACCCGGGCCAAAGCACGCACGATTGTTGTGGAAAAAGTATGCACCCATTGCAATCGCGAAGGACATAAGGAATCTTCCTGCTTTCAGCTTCATGGTTATCCCGAATGGTGGGGTGATAGACTGCGTGGGAGTCGAGGTTGCGGAGGAGGAGGTTGTTCTGGGCGCGGTGGAGGCCGTGCCGGTAGTCGAGGACGTTCTGGTTCGTCGAATACTCGCGCATTTAAGAATGTTCAGGATTTGCCAATTTAAGACGGCTTGTCATCTTATTAATCAAACTCCTTCTTTACTTCTTAAGGGAAAAACTCCATATGAACTCTTGTTTGGTACAATTCCTTCCTATGCTAGTTTTCGTGTGTTCGGTTGTTTATGTTATGCGCATGATCTTTGTCATCGTGGCGATAAATTTGCAAGTCGTAGCCGCAAGTGTATTTTTGTTGGGTATCCGTTTGGGAAGAAAGGATGGAAATTATTTGATCTTGAATCCGAAGATTATTTTGTCTCTTGAGATGTGAAGTTTTTCGAGAACGAGTTTCCGTTTAAAGCTATGGTTACTCCTTCTCCTTCACATGTTGTTCCCATTGATGATGGCGCTTGCAGCGAGGAAGACTTTGTGACAACAAATGATGGACATGGTCATAATAATGTCGAGGAAGACTCACGTCCCGAACCCTCTTGCTCCGGTGACAGACATTAATACTAATGTTCCAATCGTTGAGAATAATGATGAAATAAGGGATGGTGATGAGGTAGTCGACGAAGAATTAGGTAAGGGAAAGAGACAGAAGTTTCCATCTCGACGATATCAAGACTTCATTACTCACACTCTTCGGAAAGAAGTTAAAGAATCTCGTCCATCCAATATCTCTCTCCATCCAACATCAACCTCATCAGGTACCCCCTATTCTATCACAAACTTTGTTTCTTGTAACCGTTTTTCCGGGAAGCATTGTGTTTTTCTTGCAACCATAACTTTAGGACGAGAACCTACCTCTTTTAAGGAGGCTATGCGTGATTCTGGATGGCACGATGCCATGAGTCAAGAGATTTGTGCCTTGGAAGACAATGAAACGTGTGTTTTGGAACCTCTTCCGCCCGGCAAGAAAGCACTTGGCAGCCAATGGATCTACAAAATTAAGTACAAGTCCGATGGTTCTATTGAACGTCTGAAAGCTCGGCTCGTCATTTACGGTAATCATCAAGTTGAGAGCATTGACTATACCAAAACCTTTGCCCCCGTTGCGAAAATGGTTACCGTTCGGACCTTCTTGACAGTCGCAGCAGCAAAGAATTGGGAGGTTCATCAGATGGATGTTCATAACGCATTTCTACACGGTGATTTAACTGAGGAAGTGTACATGAAGGTTCCTCCGGGTTTTCATAATACTAATCCCTACCTTGTGTGTCGGTGAAAAAGTCATTGTATGGCCTTCGGCAAGCACCACGATGTTGGTTTGCTAAGTTATCCAATGCCTTGAAGGATTATGGATTTGTACAATCCCGCTCGGACTACACTTTATTCGTGCTTCGCAAAGAGGGTGCTCAACTGTTGGTTTTGGTGTATGTGGATGATATGATTTTAGCCGGTAATAATAGTAATGCTTTGGGGGTTTTTAAAGAGTATCTTGGACGATGTTTTCACATGAAGAATTTGGGAATTGTGAAATACTTTCTTGGTTTGGAAGTGGCAAGGAATCGTGAGAGTTTTTATCTTTGCCAACGCTCAAGATTATTTCCGAAACCGAGTTGTTGGGGGCTAAGCCTGCTGATTCTCCTATTGAACAACATCACAATCTCGCTCTTGCAAAGGGAGAACTTCTCACTGATCCGATGGTGTATCGACGACTTGTTGGTCGTCTCATTTATTTGTCTGTTACCCGACCAGATATTGCATACTCGGTCCATATTTTATCTCAGTTTATGCAGCAGCCTCGAGCCGGACATTGGGGTGCTGCACTTCGTGTGGTTAGATATTTAAATAAGCAGCCCGGTCAAGGGATTTTGCTCCGTGCTGATGGTGGTTTGAGGGTAGAAGGTTGGTGTGATTCCGATTGGGCTAGCTGCCCTCTTAGTCGACGTTCCTTGACGGGTTGGTTTGTTACGTTGGGTGGTTCTCCAGTTTCGTGGAAGACTAAGAAACAAAGTATTGTGTCTCGTTCTTCAACCGAGGCAGAGTATCGTGCTATGGCCGCAATCATATGTGAGTTAAAGTGGCTGAAGCAGTTACTTGGCGATCTCGGCATCTCTCATTGTGACGGTGTTCGTCTCTTTTGTGATAGTCAATCCGCTTTGCATATTGCGCAAAATCCGGTCTTCCATGAACGGACGAAACATATTGAAGCCGATTGTCATTTCATTCGGGATGCGATAATGGCAGGTTGGATACATCCGTTTTATGTATCCATCGCGGTTCAATTGGGCGATATCTTTACAAAAGCCTTAGGCCGGGCAAGTTTTCAGACTTTGTTATCCAAGCTCGGCATTCGAAATCTTCATGCTCCCGCTTGAGGGGGGTATTGATGACTATTATGGTCGGATATTATAGAATATGATTGCGATTGTGATTGGATATGATTGAATATGATTGCGATTGTGATTGGATATGATTGGATATGATTGCGATTGCGATTGGATATGATTGCGATTGTGATTGCCTTGTAATTAGTGTTTGGAGTTGTATATATAGGTGGTAGGAGAATAGATTAGGGGACATAGGAGTTTTACGCTTGTTCCTCCCACACATATTTTCTTAAGGTTATCATGTTTATCATAAGCATTAGTGTACTTTCTTAAAAATTTAATCAAGCTCTTATTATTTTTAATTTGTTAAATAATTGCAGCTTAAATCAAGTTGCCCGACCATTGACATTGTTAATTCGAAAAATAGCATGTTTTTTCTTGAATAGAAGTAATTTTTTGGTTCGAATAAGTTTGATTACATATAAACTAAGCAAATCTATGTCAACGACACCACGTAGTTGACCAAACTTGTCTAGAAGTTGTCAAAAGCCTTACTTAACAAATCCTCTATTGGACAAGATATATCGACTATAATAGTCTGATTGTACTTCTGCTACTGTAAATCTATATTAAATTATTGAGAAAGGTACGTAAGTTGAAGCATAATGCAAACTAAGATAGTCACTCTCAATTCATCTACAATCCCATTATCAAAATAAACTCAAAGGGTCAATTGAAACGTCAAACCAAAAATATAATAAGCTTTCCATTTTGCCAACCGTGTTCAAGGTCAACACATGTACAAGAAACCTAGGAGTTTGTTGTGGAAAGTCAAATATAGTACTAGTATTTTTCAAATAATTTATATGGTGTATACATATAAAAATTAGCACGTTAGGAAAAAATAGTTTCAATATTTGCAAGAAAACCTAATTGGAATTTGACATTCAACAGGTGGGCGTATCTCCACTTAATTTCTTATAGCTTATAATATATCATAAATTATTCAGATTATTCCGGTCCTTGCATTAGTATATATGATTTCAGCTAATTTATCTACTAATTGATTTATCAAAATTCAGTATAATTCAATTACAACTCTCTAGTCTTTGCCCTATTGTCATGGGTGGATGTCGGAGTGTCTCCGCACCTCTAAATTCTAGAAAATTAGATATTTTACTCATATTTCTAGCAAAATCACCATATAGCCCCCTAACATTGTATATTCATCGCTATTCGAAGTTATAAATGCAGAATTTTGCCTTCAAGTAATAGATTCTGTATCCGTCCCCGTCACCAAATACTTCATTCTTGGCGGTGTTCAATGGATTTTGGGCTCGAAATTTGAAGACCCATAAAACTGGACTTAGATAGCTCGATGAAAGATTGGGCTTTTGGGGGTAACATTAGATTAAACATGTCTACTAGATTAATCTTATAAATTTATAATCTAATGAACATTAAAATGCTTAGGTGCACAATAAATTGGTTTTACTAAAAACAAATATATTATGGTTTCAATCCATGGTAGTATCATTTATTTATTTTAAATTAAAAATTATTGAAATTGATTTTTTAAAGATATATGTAAATTTTGGGTCCGACTTAGCCCAATCGCTTGTGAAGCGTTGGACTGAATTTTCATAGGCTTGGTGGACTTCTAGGCCAGTCCGACCCTGCTGAATTCATGAGGTGGCCGGCTAGTCGTACCTGATAACTTTGACATCTCTAATTCTACGATATAATAATATATTTGGACATGCTTATAATTTTTTTAATATTTAAAATGCTGATCTCTCTTTGCAGATTTTGTATTTTGGTTGATAGTGGGCTTGGTTTGGGCCTCATTTAGATTTGATAGTTATAAATATTTGGGCTCATTAAAAGCCCATGTAGAAAAGAGATCAAATATAGCTCATAATGGGCTTAAATTATTCACTTTTCTTAATAGTTTATATAATTTTGTCGATAATGCTAGATTAGATAATTCTAATTCGAATTCTTATAAAGAAAAATATAAATTGATTTTTAGGGAATGCAGTCAATTTCCATCTAACATCTCAATTTCTTTTTTTTTTTTGAACACTTTTATTTATTGTTTTTTAAATAAATTGGGTATAGATTCTTCTAACTTGTCAGACATGGCACTACTTTTATGCAATTTTCTTCAATAAATTTTCTAGCAAACTACCTTCTGTAGCATATACCAACTGGGCAAGTAGAGGACTTAAAAATAAAGGTAAAAAAGTATTAGCTAATATTTTTTTTACTAATTCAATGGATCGGTTAAGGCTCAAATTAATAAGCTCACTTAGGGAAAATGTAAGGTATGAAATATTGTCACGACCAAATAAATTTAATCCCTAATATCTCCTATCATGTATAAAAAGTGATTCAAATATATTGCTAACTTTATGGACAAACACTCTCAAAGAAAATAGTAGAAAATATTCTACTCTAATTCTCAAATCTCATATATGTAGTGTGTTAAAAAATCGATTCACAAATGCATATTTTTTTCTCATCTCAAATTACATAGACATCTATACCAAATTCTACTCTTGACAATAACTAAATTGCATGTATATTGAAGCATATAAACACAAATAAGATACACTTAAGCATGAAAAATCAACAAAATCTATATTATGCTTAAGATTGACACGAAGTACAATTGTAGAAGGACTTGGGAGTGCAATTATAAAAAGCCTGAAACCACTTCTGCCAAAGGCCGGGGTAGCGCAATAAACTTAAAGAGCGGAAGGATCAGTTTGCTAAGGTTCAGGGTAGAAAGGCGCAGGGACTAAAGTGCAAAGAATTTGATGTCCAGCCCTTCGTCTCCCGCCTCTTCTCTTCTCTTGTTAAGACTTGATTTACCATTTCCAATTCTGACGAAGCAATTGGTGCTATTCTTAATATCGGGGACATCATTTTGCAACTACGATTGGGTTCTTCAAGAATGGTGATGAAGCCTGTTTAACGAAATATACTTAAGTTTATAAACTGTGGAGTGTTTCTGACTTCTGCTTTTGTCTTCATGTTTTGGAAGCATTCTACCATACATTTTTTTTATGAATTTAATTATTAATTTTGTTGATTTCTCACCATTTCTTACTTTGTCAATGTGGATCTTTTAGATTATTATATTCTAATAAGGTTTGGAGCACCTATTAACTTATTAGCGTGTTATTTTCGTGATGAGATACAACCGAGGCTACTAATGCAATCTATAACATTTGCAGTTTTGGTAAATGATCATTTCTACATTTAACAAAAAACAATGACACTTAGAGATATCAATATTAGAACCGGTTTAGTTTACCATTTAACCTTGTTGCCTCTCTCTCTCTCTCTCTCTCTCTCTCATACTGCATAAGAAAAACTCTCAATCATTTTGAGCACTTCAAAATGAACCTCTTACGATTGGCTTAAAAACTTAGTTTCTTAAGCATGTCTAATCGATAAAGCACTTAAAACTATTGATCATTACTTGTATCTCCACTTATTTATTGTGCTATTACGATCTTTGTTTTACAAAGTTGGTTGATTTTATAAAATTGGTTAATTTTACAAAGTAGACTAAAATCACATTGTTTCGTAATATCATCCGTCAAACTAACGACAAAAGTTAAATGAGGGGCATAATTTATAATTTCGTGCACAACACGATTGACGGATGTACTAGTATTCATCAATGTATAGCTTTGAGCGTTAAATATTGTTTGTATTTTAATTGAAGTTCTGTTATTTTTATAACTATTTCATTAGTTGATATTTTTTATTATATGTCAAATTAAATTATTATTTATTATATTCTTTTAATAATTAGTCCCGTAAGGTCATTAAAAAAAATAATAAATATTAAATGGACAGTTAATCAAACTGTTCTCATCCCCAGACTGACCTAATATCTCGGGTAGAGACAGCCGAAAAAATATTATGTACGTAATACTTTGTATGATATTCATAGTATTTTTTTAAAAATAAATTAAAATTTTGATTAATTTTAAAAGTATGACATAATAATTTCTTTTTAAGGAGAAACTGCAAATCAGTATAGCGACTACTGTATCTCGTAACTAGGGGTGTTCGGTACGATATATCGTAATATTTTTCCCATACCGCTTACCGTACCGAAAAGGTTCGGTATGGAAAAATGCATACCGTTACCGTACCGATAATTTCGGTATATCGTAGTTCGGTATGCTCGAAAGTTCGGTATGAGCAATCTCCATACCGTTGTCATACCGCTCTTTCGGTATACCATACCGTACTTTGGTATACCGAAAGCTTCGATATACCATATACCGAAGCAAACGATATACCAAAACGAACGGTATACCAAAAATATAACATTATACCAAAGCACACGATATACCGAAAAACAACCTGCCATGAAATAGAATATGCCGATGCAAAAAATATGCAAATCTCATCCAACAAAAGTGTCCAAGATAATCAGTAGAACATAATAATACAGAAAATAAAACACAGAGCAAATTCCATCAAACATCTCAAAAAACTATTAAAATATCAAATACAAATAAACAACGAACTTTGTCTTAAATCTTAAACAGTAAAATAAATTCTAATTTTTATTCTCCAACACTCCCACAAGATGATAAAAGCTCAAGAGTCAAGACCACAAATCATTTGAAAACCAATCATAAAACTGCAATTATGAGATTTTAAAATTAGTGTTGTTACAATATTAAATTTCAAATCAGTAAATATATAAAATAATAACGATGTATAAAATAAACATAATTTACTTAAATTGTGATCGACGAGATAATAACGGTTTTCGTAAATATATAAAATAATAATAACGAGTTGTAACTACTTTAACTAGCCAGAAGATCATCTGACCCATTTTTGGTGGCCCTTCGGTGGCCCACCAATCACGTCCCGCCACGCATGCATTGGTGGGCCACCTTTTTTAAAATCAAATATTAATTTAATTGAGTGGGGCCCCCCAATGCACGCGTGGCGCTGTGTAATTGGTGGGCCACCAAGTGTTTCTCCCATTTTGGGACAGAAGATTCGCGTTGACTTTAACTACGGTTTTCGCCCAAACCTTTCTTTTCTCCTTTAGAACCTAGGAGACTTCCTCTAGATTTCTTCATCAACAAGTCTAAATTGTGATTTAGGGTTTTGAATCGGCAGAAACCGTATAGCAAGAGAAGGATGTTTTTCAGCGGTGATCCGACTATGCGAAAACGAGTGGATTTAGGTGGTCGGAGCTCCAAAGAGAGAGACCGCCAGAAACTTCTGGAGCAGACGCGATTGTAGAGGAACCGACGTCTCTGGGTGCGGCAGCAGAATTCTGTTGCTCTGAAAATTCAGGTCTTTTTTCTAAATTATTTTTCCGTTTCTATTTGATTGATTGTAGTTCGAATAGGGAGTTGACTGTTACTCGCACTATGAGAGGAAAAAATCGATTTTCGTCTATTATGTTGGCCCCTGTCCGACTTTAGTGGGTTAAGTTGGCTCAATCCAATTTTAGTGCTTCAAGTTGTCAAAAAGTCCAATTTTGGTCCGTTTTAAAAAATTGAGCTAGTTTTTCTAATTTTGGTCCGTGCGCATGTGCACACACTCTGGGAATTAAAATAAAAATAATTTAAAATCGAAAATGGATGATTTGATATGTTTTCAATTCTATCCTCCAGTTTCTCATCAGCATCAATTTTCGTCCGTTATGTTTACTCTTTCCAATTTTAACTCATAATATTGTAAAACTACCAAATTTCGACCAATTTAAGCTCATTAATAATATTTATATTTTAAAAATGGTTTATACAACATTTGGCATAAAAAGTATTAAAATTAATAAATGATTAAAAAATCAAATTCATAATTATTAAAATTAATAGATAATTCTTATTTTTTAATTTTTGGAGTTGATATAGTAGTTATCAAAAAAATTTCAATCTTCCTAGTCTCGTCCTCAATTACTATAATATTTTCCACAAAATGGTTTTCATAATTGTATAATACTTTGCATAAAAATGCTTGTACATGATGAATCTTTTAATCTCCAGAATAAATTCATTCATGTTCCAATAAATCTACTTATATGAGATTTGCATCTTCTTGATTAAAACAAGACTACATAGTTAGAAATGAAGAAAAATCGAGCATGAGTTTATGGTTTCCAGAATCAAACCCATATAAAAAATAAATCATGGTTCCAGAATCCTTCCTGCACATAAATACCCCCGAATTTCTCATCAAAGATCATGCTAGAAAGCAAATAAACCCAACAAAAAAGCATTATATCACAAAAAATACTACCCCAAAACTAACTTCATCACAAATATTCTTCACTACCCAGACTGAACAATGCTACACAAAATGCCTTCATTCCATCATGCTAATGATTCCTTCACAATGAAGAGGCATTGGATTAGTTCTACTTCTTGCTAATAACATATGTATCATCACGAAAGCAAATATATATATATACACCTGATCTTAATTTTCAGCTATCAACTTCTCTCCCTAAATATAAGCTTGAATTTCATATTCAGCTACTAAAAGCAATAATTAAATTTAGCAGAAAATAAGTAGACAAGGAATATACAAAAATTTACAAATAACAAAAGCATCATACAATAGACAAATACATAGTCAATTTTTTTCCCTTGGATCTTCTTAGAACTTCAAGTTGGGATCTTGATATGGTTCTTCCTGACCCTTGTCTAACGTGCACCGTGTTTCCTTGAAGAGTAAGATTTTTGTGTCATGTCTCTAGGTGCACAATGATTTTGTATTTATTGAAACATGGTTGGTGGTTGTGTGTAAGGTTACCCTCTTTGACCTTTCCTCAAGCTTTGCATCTGAGTATCATTATAAAGGAAATGCAAGATGTGAAAATCCACAAAAATATAAACATGCACCCACATAAGTGTAGTTGAGATTACTTACCACACTTCCAGTACTTACATCCACAAGCTCATTAAACAAAGGTTGCAACTCTCTCGCTTCTTCTTCAAAATCGAGAATAGTTACTTCTTAACTCAATGTCACTATTCAGCATACTATCCTCATTATTGTCTTCATTCGACCTCCATCTATTCCCGAATCAGATTCAAGAGCCTCCGTGTTCTTATCTTCACCCTACACCTTATGCGCTCTCTCAATATTTTGTACTTGAACCTCAATATTTTTCCAATCTACTTCACTGTAACTCCAATCTACATATGCCTCATCATCTAGTTCATGTTGAGTTTCTGCTCCCAAATCATCATTAGAAAGTGATTCAAGTTCCTCACTATGAGAAGTTCCGGTTGTGTGCACTTCACAATCATTAATTACCTGAGATTGCAGTTTTGTCAAATTAGGTTGTGCAGGTGCACTCTTGTGTGGAGTATCCTTGCCCATATTAATAGACTTACTACATATAAAAATAGTAAGGTTTATTAGTAGAGAAATTAGTTTTATATATATAAATAACTAGAGCAAACAGTATGTTATAAATGGATAATCATTTTTATAAATCTTCTAATTCCTAAAAAATTAGTAGTGTATTATTCTATTTAAGAGAGAATAACAAAATACGCACATAATTACTTGTATAGCAAAATATATCATAAAACAATTAGAGTTTGCTTATTAACATCAAATTTAGATTTCACAGGAAAACGAAAAAGCTAGATTAATTAGAATGATCATTGAGACAAGGAAACAAATGAAATAATAGAGGCAGTAACAAAAAATATATATACAGTATAGGGTTTATATGTACACAACGCTAATATACAATATAGCACCTTACTGCAAGGGCTAAAAAACTATTGAGACATTGATGCTAAAACTGCAACAAATTGTTAGTGAAGGATCAACTATGCTAGGACTTTTTTGTACTACTAACATCACCAAGAGGCGAAAATTAAAACACATTGATTAGTGAAGGATCAACTAAATTGAACAAGCAATTGTAGTGAAGTATACACCGACTGGACATATTCACTTCATAACTATCAAGAACTATTAAAATCAAATCTATTTAGTTATGCAATCTTATGAAGATAATACGACTTTGAAGTGCTTGGTTAGAAACATAAGATAATATAAACAAAACAACTCACTAGGGAAAGATATATTGCTGCATACATGTACGGTTGGTGGATTTTAGTACACTAATTTCAATCTGAATTAAATATTAGGCTTTTAGAATAATCACAAGAAGAAGATTTTAATAATCTGAACTAAATATTATGCTTTTAGAATAATCCCAAGAATGTAATAAAATACTATGCTTTTCAACTTAATCAAGGCAAGAATCTAAACAGCAAGAAATTCTTAATCCAACCCATTCACCAATTGATTTCATTGCATATAAAAAGTTTACATACATTAAAAGCATGATTGGAAACTTATTTGAGCCTTGCATCCAAACAAAGATTTGGTTTTCATACCATTATGTGAACAAATGGCAAACTTAACTAGTTGCTGATTTTGAAGCAGCACGCAGACAAGTACTTCTCCCTCGATCCGTCTCGTTGCCAAATGAGAAGGCTTCGCTGCTCAATTTTGAGGATCAGAATGAGAAGAGCGGTAAACCAGCAAAGCTATGTGATGGCGAAAGGATTGAGGCAAATTCGTCAAGGAGAAGAAGCTAGACGCTTAGCACAAAGAAAATATTTAGTACTGGAACAACATATTGCAAATTCGTCAAGGAGAACATTCATCAAGTAGAGATTGTCGTCACCGAGAAGAGCGCAGGAAAGGATACGAGGGTTTCTAATATTTTCAACTTAAAAATTCTAGTATTATACTCATTCATATTTAGATTAGTATTATTTTAACAAAAAAAAGGCGCGTGTTATGTTAAAGTAAAAGGAACCGTCAAGAAATTAAACAAGAAAATGTCCAGAACTTTGATTGAAATAGAACTAAGAAGATACAATCAAGACCCCCGTCTTGCCCAATTCCAGCGCAGTCAAAAGATGTCTAGCCCTAGTGTCTCTCCCTCTTTAAATAGTCCCACTACATCTTTTTAGTAATAATTTAATAAGCCCATCACCAAATAATTTAATAATCCCAACACCATCTTCATCTGCCATTCAGCCCAGAACTCACTCTTAATTGTTACGGGTTTTCTTCTGGTGCTGATATATTTTGTCCTTAACAACTCCTCCATCCTTCCAAAGATCCTTGTCCTCAAGGCTAAAATTTGGAAATTCAGCAACAAATTCCTCTTCTCGAACCCATGTCGCATTCTTTGGAATCACGACCGCGCCCATCGCACCAAAAACTCATGAACACGTTCATCGTACCACCAAACCCAACGATCCCGCACGATATACTCTGGAATATAATCTGCATTCGAAATCCAAGTGTAAGGTGGCAAGGTTCCCGCAACCGCATGGTTACCGATGGCGGCTTTAAGTTGGGAAACATGAAAAATTGGATGGATACGTAACTTAAGTTTGTACGCCACTTCCCCAATACGACTCTCGATCTCAAATGGCCCATAATATTTAGCTGCCAATTTCGCAACACTTCGCCGAGCCACCGAAGATTGGCGATATGACCGGAGCTTCAAAAATACCTGCTGACCCACCTGAAACACCACCTCACGCCTATGCTGGTTAGCCGATCGAACTATCCGGGCTTGAGCCCGCTGAATATGATATTTCAATTGTTCTAGCACCTCATAACGCTCCATCAGTTCCTCCTTGACCGTTGGGTATCTAATCTCCGCCGGTAAGAAGGTCTGCAACATCGGAGGGGGCCGTCCATACACCGCTTCAAAAGGCGTCATTCCGGCTGCCGAGTGGAAGCTTGTGTTATATGAATATTCAGCCCAAGACAACCATTTAAACCATTGATACGGCCGCTCCGCTGCAAAGCACCTTAAATAGGCCTCCAAACCCCTATTCGTCACCTCCGTCTGGCCATCCGTCTCCGGATGATAAGCCTTGCTCATCCGTAGCTTGGTACCCATCGCATGAAAGAGTGCTGTCCAAAAACCACTTAGGAATACCTGCCCTCGATCTGTGAGAATAGATTTGGGTACCCCATGGAGACGGATCACTTCATGGGTAAAGAGATGCGCAACGTCATGGGCTGTGAATGGGTGTCGTAAAGGCAAAAAATGAGCATACTTCGATAACCGATCAACTACCACCAGCACACAATTCATCCCTCCCGAAGTGGGCAGCCCCTCCACAAAGTCCATGCTAATATCGTCCCTGATCCGTTTCGGGATCGGCAGCGGCTGCAACAACCCCGCTGGGGTGCGGGTATCATACTTATTACGCTGACAAACTAAACATGATGCGACGAACTGTGTGACGTCCTTCATCATACCGATCCAATAAACGCTTAAGGCTAAACGTCGATAGGTTCGGAACGCTCCTGCATGCCCGCCTTGAGGAGTAGTGTGGTACTCTGCTAACAATTTGGGAATAAACACGGACTGCTTGGCTAAAACTAGTCGTCCTTGGTAGTGCATGACATCATTAATAATGGAATACCGAGGCACCTCCGTAGGATTGTCCTGCACCAAACGGCGAATCGTTGCAAGATGTGGATCCTTCTTCGTTTCTTCGCAAACTGCCCTCCACCCTAACCATGTAGGCATCGAAATTGCGGACAGTTCGCTGCCCTCAAAGCTACGAGACAGCCCATCCGCTACTCGGTTCGCAGCACCCACCTTGTATTCAATATCAAACTCGTAGCCTAATAACTTAGCTACCCAAAGGTGTTGCGCGGGAGTCGAAACGGGTTGCTGCAATAAAAACTTCAAACTTTTCTGGTCCGTACGGACTATGAAGCGACGACCCACTAAGTAGGGGCGCCAGTGTTGAACCGCCAGCACAAGTGCCATCAGCTCGGCTTCGTAGGCCGACTTCGCTAGACTTTTATCGGATAACGCCTTGCTAAAATAGGCTATGGGGCAACCTCCTTGCATTAATACCGCCCCTAGCCCTTTCCCGGATGCGTTACACTCGATGATGAAGGCCTGAGTGAAGTCAGGTGTAGCTAAGACGGGTGCCATGGTCACCGCTTGTTGTAATTTTTTAAACGCATCTTGGGCTACGGTTGTCCATTCAATTTTCTGCACTCACTCCTTCAACTCCGTGAGAGGCTTTGCGAGCTGCCCGTAATTTTTTATGAATCGCCTATAATACCCTGTAAATCCAAGAAAACCCCGGACACCTTTAGCTGACTTCGGTGTGGGCCACCGTAGGATCGCTGAAATTTTTCCCGGATCCATCTGTACCCCCCTTCCGGACACAATTTGTCCAAGATATTCGACTTCTCGCTGCCCCCACGCGCATTTCTTAGGGTTCACCACGTACTTATGCTTGTTCAAAAGAGTCATCACTGTTGCAAGGTGTCGATGGTGGTCCTCGGCGCTCCTACTATATATTAGGATATCGTCGAAAAACACTAAAACAAATCTTCTCAAGTGAGGTCGGAGGAGATCGTTCATCGCCGACTGAAAGGTTGCCGGCGCATTAGTAAGCCCAAAGGGCATTACTAAAAATTCGTAGTGACCCGAGTGGGTCCGAAAGGCTGTCTTCGGAATATCTTCGGGGGCTATCCGAATTTGATGGTAACCCGCTTGCAAGTCCAATTTAATAAACCACTGTGCCCCATAGAGTTCATCTAACATTTCTTGAATCACCGGAATCGGATATCGATCGGGAACCATTCGCTTGTTTAATTCCTGATAATCGACGTAGAAGCGCCAGCTGTCGTCCTTCTTCTGGACCAAGAGAATTGGACTTGAGTAGGGGCTCGAACTTGATTGTATGATTCCAGCTTCCAACATCTCTTAGACCAGTCTCTCCATCTCATCTTTGGCCGAGTGGCTATATCTATATGGCCGGACGGACACCGGGGTGGCGCCAGGGACCAGATTAATATGATGGTCCATGCTTCGGTGCGAAGGAAGCCCTTTAGGAGGCTACAGCACCTCTGGAAACTGTTGCGCAACCGCTTGAAGAAACTGGTTAGTATCCTCTTTTTCGCCCACCTCCAAAGCACTTAACTGCCCAAACAATTCCTCCGCCGAATTCCTCACCCAAACTATCCAACGCCCCTCTGTTTCAGCCAATGCCAATAATTTAGCCTTAGATAATTCTCGCCTTACGAGCGAGGATTCCTCCCGTAGTAACACCGGTGTTCCTTGGTAGTAGAAATACATTACCATAGTATCCCAATTAGAAACCACAAAGCCCAAGGTTTTTAACCACGACACGCCTAATATAATATCCACACTCCCAAGTTCAAATGCATGACAATCAATGCGAAACTCCTTTCCTGCTAGAATAACTGGTAGATCCTGCACACCCCATCTACGTTCGATCTCCGTCCATCTCCTAGTTTCACCACAGCATTCGCCACCGGGGCCACATGTAATTGGAGTTCCTCAACAACACCCCGAGATATGAAACAGTGGCTGGCGCCATTATCTATCATTATCAACACCTTTACTCCCTTCAGCTCTCCCCACAATTTCATTTTAAAGCCCCGTCGATTCCTCTCGTTGCTAGCTGTGATAACTCCAACATCTGGTTCTCTATCACCCCATCTTCTTCCATCGCATCACATTCCTCACTCTCCTCATCATCCTCCTCCGGCCCAATCATAACTCTCAAGGTACGATCTGCGCAACGATGTCCTGGCGAATATTGCTCATCACATCTAAAACACAATCCTGTCGCCCTCTTTGCAAGGAATTCCTTATTAGATATTTAGCGGAACGGATTTCGCGGCTGATTAACGCTCGTCGAATTTTGCGAGCTAGCACGGGCAGGGACAGGAGGCTTATTTCCCCCGCTAGCTGCTGCCGTAAGTGCAGAGACTGATGCTCGGGCTGATAGCGAAGAATTGGAGAAAGCACCCTTAGAGTGAATGTTCACCTGACGCCCACTCCCTCCAATACCCAATTCATGCTCAATTTCCTTTGCTAAATGCACCATAGTGGATAGATCCACGGCATCACGTGATCTGATTTTCACTCTCACCTCCTCCTTCAGACCTTGTAGGAAGAAAGCCAGATAATGGTTCTCCGATAATCCTTCAACATGGACTAAACGCGCTATAAATTGGTTGACGTACTCCGCCACGGTTCCTACCTGGAGCGTTTTTATCAGTGCTTCCAAGGGATTTACCATCGGGTTAGTGCCGTACATTTTCATCAACTCCACCTTCAACTGCGGCCATGTCATTACCGGATACTTAGCCCTCGTCCATTGGTACCAAAAGAGGGCGTCTCCTTCCATAGCTACCAAAGCCACATCGACCTTTCTATATTCTGGTGTTCCTTGTAATTGGAAGTAATGCTCCGCTCGCGTAATCCAGGCCTCCGGGTTCTCCCCATTAAACATGGATAGAGTCACCTTAATCACCTCTGACTGACTCGCATTCCATGAATTCGGTGAGGGTCCCATGGTTAGATTCCACCCTCCTATGCTTGATCCCGTACCCCAATTTCCCATTCCCCATTGTTGGCTTCCCGTTGGTATTCCTCCATACTCCGAAAAATTTAAACTTCCCGCTGGCGTCTGTCCTCTCCCATTTCCTGTCAGCCCAAACCCGCTCATCGTTGATACCATTCCCCTAGTGGCCCGGGGCTGTCCTCCCAACATACCCGTAGATACATTTCCTCCTTCGATCGTTCCAAATCCTGGTGGTGTGACAAAAGAAGTGAGGTCGGGATTCGCCCGACAAACTGCTGGTTAGGAAGTAACCACGTGGCATTCCAAATTGTTGCACCCCATTATACCCATTCCCTTGAGATGGTAACCACACTCCTTCTGTTAACCCCCCTTGAATCGTCGTTACACTGACTAGATTTGAATCGTGTTGTAAAGGTGGTGCTAGTGTTAACCCCCCAACCACACCCGCTGATCCTCCTACTCCTTACAAACCCCCTGACCTCTCCCCTTCTTCGTAACGCGCCCCATAATTCAAGGTCGAACCCACTCGCTCCGTCTCGCTGTTCATTGGAAGTCGGTCGCGGGTCTCTCGCATCCACTTCTCGATGCTCTTCATAGTCTCCTGCATGTTGCCAATAACTTGAATTTTTGTGAGTAACGGCCGGATTTCTTCGAGCTCTGCGCGAATTGCTTCGGTTCCTTTCTCCAACGACTCCATCCTAGTCTCCATTTCTCCTCGCGTTTGCGAACGAGTGACGGTCATAAAAACTCTCAATGAAAACACTTATTGTTAAAGTAAAAGGAACCGTCAAGAAATTAAACAAGAAAATGTCCAGAACTTTGATTGAAATAGAACTAAGAAGATACAATCAAGACCCCCGTCTTGCCCAATTCCAAATGTGATCAAAAGATGTCTAGCCACTAGTGTCTCTCCCTCTTTAAATACTCCCACTACATCATTTTAGTAATAATTTAATAAGTCCATCACCAAATAATTTAATAAGCCCAACACCATCTTCATCTGCCATGCAGCCCACAACCCACTCTTAATTGTTACGGGTTTTCTTACGGCGCTGATATATTTTGTCCTTAACATGTTATTTTGCCATCACGCGCGCACAGACCAAAATTGGAAAAACTAGCTCAATTTTTTAAAATGGACCAAAATTGGACTTTTTGACAACTTAAAGGACTAAAATTGGATTGAGCCAACTTAACGGACTAAAGTCGGACAGGGGCCAACATAATGGACGAAAATTGATTTTTTTTCCCTAGTTTTTATGTGATTCTGTGGATATTGTGGTATTTTTTATCAGTTTTACTGTTGATTTTGAGTATTTAGAAGCTCATATATTCTATACGGGGTGGTTTGTAATGTATTAAGTTCTTTAGTTTTAGCTGTTGCTGAGAAACCTCTCGGAGAGTTCGGGTTACTGAGATGTTTTCAGTGCTATATGGTTAGGGCATGCTTTTATGATGCAGGATTGAAGCAATTCTTCCTTAGTGTTTGTTATTGTTTGATCTTACAATGAATCGAGAATATGAAGATTAGAATCTCCATCATTTTAACCTGTAGAACTCAATCTTACGAAGCCAACTGTAATATCAATTGCAACCCCGAGAAAATTAATACTTGGAGATGCTTTTCATAACTAAAAAAGTTTATAATTTGATGGGTTAATATTTGTCTTATATGAAATTTGTTCACATTTATCTATCACTTTTGTGTGTTTCTATCTATTTAGTGCAAATAAGCTAATATTTCCAATGCAAGATTTGGGCAGTTATTGTTATTTCTCAGAAAACATTACATAGGCAATGTAACGCCCCAATTTTTATATACTTAACTAGGGACGCTACTTCATACTTAACATGCATATTTCAATTCTTTCAAAACATTTTCATTTAAATGAATCATTGCAAAACTCAATTTATTTTCTTACTCAGCGGAAGTCTTAAAACTTCAAAGTTCATGATAAAAATAGTTTAATGCAATAATAAGTTCATAAATTCTTCCTCGTGTGACCATCACCACCAACACCTCTACGCATCGGCCGAGCCATTTCCTGAAAAATGTTAAAATAGTAGAGATGAGTACGACTACTCAGTGGGGTACACACGTATATCCAAACTATATAAAATGTCAATAAACACGGATATGAAACATGCATAGTAAATAACTTTGATCCTAGGGCCTCCTCTTGACCCTAAGAATCCATTTCATTTTACACGGTCTCCTCTTGACCGTAATTTTTCATAAGGGCCTCCTCTTGACCCCGGTCACAGGCCTCCTCTTGACCTTGACCTATTTCATTCTCATGTCTGTCATAAACACATGAATAATGTACACAATACATAATAAGGATAATGGTAACTTCCCCACCTTGACCTTGACTTGATGAAAAATTATGGATATCAGATGTTTAAGTGCTGCGCGCCGATCCTATAAATGAAAATTTATCTTAATGATTCATGAAAGTCGTGTATGTATTTCACATATACAATATGTTATAAATTTCTTATTATATAGCATGTCAGTGAAAACGTAACACAAACAGTTATCTTATAAATAGGTTTCAACGTCCCATATTAACTTGTGCAGAAATACCTATTTTAAAGAAATTCCACAGAACACGAATTCATTCCATAAATCATAATTTTCTACATATAGATTCCTTGATAAGTCTATATCATTCCAGATTTGGTTTCATATAAAAATAATAAGTCCTCTAAGAGTTATAGCCAAAACAAGGTACATCTTGTGTCAACAAAGGCGGTTTCTGACCTACTGAGCTTTAACTATAAGCTTCAGGAACTAAACATATTTTAAAAATTCTAAGATTTAACACACATCTAGGGGACATACGTAGAAATATCATGTCAAAATTTCAATCTCTACAGATAAGTAACGACTTCATAAAATACATAATAGTTTCCACCAAAAACTGAATACGAAAATGCATGCTCCGACTGACTGCCCGGACATTTGTATTAAACTGCTTTCATACACATATGTTAAAAATACTAAATAAATATTTTTACAAATCCCTACGTGTTTAGAGTATTTAGGAAAAAGAATAAAGTGAAAACCATTTTTGTGGAGTGAGATATAAACATTTTACTAAGCCCTATCCAGAGAGCATGGTTTCTCGGTAGTGTAAAAGTAAAAATTTATTAAAAATATAAAGACTTGTTTACAAATTCCCAAAATTTACAAAAATATTAAAGACATCGTAAATTGTATTTCTATAATTTTTATGGAATTTTTCAAGTAGCTTAAGATCACGTATTTGTCCTTGGAACTCTCGGAAGAAAAGGTAAAATTGCAAGACATATTTATGTTCTCATGAAACTTAAACAATGTTAACAACCAAAGAATTGACATAATAGAATCGGACACATCAAGAAACAAATTAACAAATAAATAGTACACGTATCCTAAAAATTCTATATTTTTAATATGAATGACATAACATGTATTGTTGGGTGATGATTCAATCCTCAGCATGATCATACTTATGGGAAATGACTTATCTTCTATACTGGATCACGCTCAGTAGCCTCGTGCTCTGAACTATTGAGAAGATTTGAAGATCCCAAAACCCTATCTGATTGGTGAACCATTCCTTTGTATTTGTATTTGTCTCTGAGGTTTCAGACTCAGTAGACACTCTGCTCTGGTCAAGGCGCTCAGTAGCTTATTTGCCTCAGCACCGGTCGATGAAGACTCGGTGATCTTGGACTCGGCGGGAGCGATATCTTGAAAGACTCGGTGATACTTGGACTCGGCGAGGAAGCGATATGCGAAAGACTCGGTGATCTTGGACTCGGTAGGAGCAAGATATCGAAAGACTCGGTGATCTTGGACTCGGCGGGAGCGATATGCGAGAGAGTCGATCGAACTAAACTCGGCGGGAGTAGTTCACTGGACTCGAGGGCGATCATCGATAGACTTATCTTCGGCGATCTATCTGCCGAATACGAGGTCGGACTCGAGCAACGGCGGATAGTCTTCGGGATCGTCGAGAATCTTTTGAAAGACAATCGGCGGTCATGTACGAGGAAGAGAGAAGTCGGCTTCGGTCTATCTCGAAGTTTGTCTTTGTCTCAACCACTACATCCACCTCAACGAATGACAAGCATACACGTGTCTTCTCACCGCTAAAGCCGCAAGTCAACACTTTCCGGAAAAGGAGGAAAAGCGGCAGTTGCCTACACCAAAAGAGCCGTTTGCTACCAAAAAGAGAGAGAGAGAAGAAGATCGTCTCCAACGGATCTATTTCAATCTCTCGCTCTATAAATAGAGGGATTATTCAAGAAGAATACACGGAATGCACGTATCTAGAGCAAAAATCAAGAAAGCATTCAACGAGCAAAGAACCCAAAGAACTACGTCTTAGCAAAAAACTCGAAGAACATTCTCCTGCGAAAGACTACATTCTAGCTCATAGGGAATCAAGCTAAACCAACATATAAAGCCTCTAGTATCCAATCGACGTTACACGAACTTATAGCTTACCTTCACTGTTCGTCGATCTAGAAGCTACTCTTTCATATTCCCTATCCCTCTAACCCTAAGCTCAACCGTTCTTATCTATAGCTTAGACAAAGGAGTTCACATCTGAACCCAATCCTTATTGTATAAGGACTCCTTCACTGTTGGAGAAGTTTGTCAAACACTTTAAGTTTGATAGTGTTGTAAGCGAGACTTGGATCGGTATAAAAACCAAGACGCGGCTTTGCCCGAGTGTGCAAGCCGACCGAGACTAACTCGGGATAATAAATAGCCTCCCGATCATTCGGGACAGTGGGACGTAGGATTTGAGCGATATCCGAACCACTTTAAAAATCCCGTCTCTTCTTGCTTTCTTAAGCTGTTGCATTGATTTTACCATTCATACCGAGTTCTATATCTGCGGGACCGAGACAACGTTTTCTCACAAAAACCGATTTGGGCCTACACTATTCCGCACACCGAACTCTTACGTAGATACCGAATTCGACCTAGTCGGTTAGCGGATCTCAGTGAGTCGGTACTTTTCTAGCCTTTAACACGATTCGAGCAGTATGCAGTGTCTGCCGAACTAGTTCGATGCGGCACCTTCTCGAATAGGACTGTTCGTGTTCGAAAGTTGAGAAATCGAATCGGTGTATTCACCCCCCCCTCTACACTCGACCGTACACTCGGGACCAACAATTGGTATCGGAGCGGGGAGTTCTTTGACTCTTGTTATCTTTGAGACTGGTCTATTCGAACGGATCCGAGGGAAAACATTTTCACCGCATATCACTCTACATTCATATCTATATTTTTTTTCATGGCCGATATGTCGGGTATAAGGATGGTACCCATGTTCTCGGTGGAAAATTATGGAGTATGGCGAGTCGAATGGAAGCACATCCGACATCCCTCCATGATAGTATGATGAAAGTGCTTGAAGATGGACCTATCGTTCCTATGATTGATAGTGTCGTGACTCGGGACCAAGCTCAAGGAGGAGGAATGGTGGCCCGGGAAGAAGATCCCCAAAGACGAAGTCTCTTCACTCCGAAGAGAAGAAGCTTCACAATCTAGATCGAGTCGCCGAAATGCTATACTAACCACCCTTAGTGATTCTTATCTTGGCGGGGGTTCGGGAATGCAAGACTCGCTAAAGAACTGCGGGACGCTCTTGCGCTTACGGAGTCGAGGGACTCGGAAGATTAAAGCCAACAAATTAGCGCCGGAACTCCAAAAGCCGGAAAGCTTGTCTCTCATGCCTCGGTGACAAAATCGAAGATCCGAACGTCATATTTACCAATCGATGAACTCTATCAATGGGCCGGGAAAGACATTCAAGAATCGAGAGATGAATCCGAAGATTCCGAGGGCACCGCCGGACGGACACTGGACACCTTTTGCCACTCTATTGCGACATTCGACTTAGATGTTGTGTCTCCCGACCATATCTTTTCGTAATTACGGGCGGAGGAGTTTGAGTTCGACGGACCTCAAAGAAAGCGAGAGCCGAAGGCGACACAAAAATCGACCATGCTTTCAAAGCATCGGTCGGCCACGACAAAGTCTCCAAAGAACGAGCAAAACGACGAGTAAGACCGAACCTTCACTCAATGATCTACAAGAAGGAAGCCTCGCTCGAAGTATGCACTTTGCTCTGTAAAGTATCGAAGGAGAAGGAGCGACGCGAAAAGTGACTAAAGCCTATCGGGAAACGAAAGGTAAGTCAAATTATATGTCGAAACACACTCCCGACTCACAATCTTCCGAATACGAAAAGAAAGATGACTCGAACCATCAAAGAATAGCGAAAGCAAAGAAGAAAGAGTCATTGCTTGTTACAACTGCAAGAAGCCGGGACATTATCGGTATGATTGTCCCGAGCTCGATAGTCTTGAACGCGCAAAGACGCAAAGCAAGGAGAGAGAAATTCGCCCGGAAGAGACAATCCTACATAGGCGGCGAAATCTCGGACGACTCGAAGAGATCGACTCCTTTATGGATTCATCTCGACGATGAAGCGGCTTTCATGGCCTTAGAGCATGAAGCGGATGAATCAGTTGAAAAGTGCATGATGGCGGGCGAAGAGGATGAGGTAAATTCTCATGAACCACTTAACTCCTCTTCACACCGCACACACGACACTAATTCAGGTGCAGATGAGAATATGGACGTCGCAACCGCATACGAAGAACTCGCTCGACGAACAAATTCGGATGAGTGCACGGCTCGAGCCAAGACGCTTCGGGAGTTGGATACCCCGAAAGTAGAGAATCGAGACTTTCTCGGGAGAGTCGGGTTGCTACCGAGGCCGAAGGACTTGTGTTGAGACTCGGGGAGGAAATAAACTCTCCGATGGCCAAGTCTCGAGCATCAAGAAGATCGGATTTCGGTTTTGACCAATGACTTGACTCGAAAGATACTTGAACTAAGTCTGCACAAGCAAGAAATGTCGGGACTTCGGACCAAGCACGACACACCTGAAGAAGAGTGATGATGTGCGGAGGAGCTTGATGACCGAGAGGTACATGGGTGCTTGAAAAGAAATTAGAGGCTATGCTAGCATGCAATAAGTCAAAGCACCGCAAGGAAGGACTTGGATTCGGCCGGGGAGCTTCCACATCCGCCCCAGATACACTCGAAGTACGGCTTGCCGATAGATTTGTTCGAGGGGAGACTATGACCGCAAATATACTGAACCCCCTAGCAAAGAACAAACGAGAAGATGAAAGCACCTCATCCCACACGTCGGCATTCCGACAAGAAGATCGGTGCCAAGAAACCCCGAAGACGGTCAAGGGGGAACCAAGAAATTAAAATTGGCGGATCGGTATGGACCTCCAAAGGCGACACATCCAGGCTCGGTATGGGTCATACTATTATGAACCTATAGTCGAAGAGGCTCCAAATGTCGAAGAAAAGGAAAGCCACACGTAAGGCTAAGGTCGGCGATCCACCAACTCGGAAGATCGGGACTCCCGAACCTCGAAGCCTCGAAGTCACCTTTGACCGATCCGGTGGTCGATATGTTGACTCTAGTGGAAAGAAAATGTCCGAAACCACCGGGGTTGTTAGACAGATTTGGGTTATGAAAACTAACATCTAAGGACCCAAAATCAAAAATAAAGGGTACCTGAATATAATTACGTTTTGCGGGTGCGTAAAGACCCATGGTATATGGACGACGGATGCTCAAGACACATGACATACCAAAGGAGTCTGTCAAGAATTATATCACAAGAAGAAGGACCCGAGATGAGTTTGGAGATAATGCCAAAGGCTACACGAGAGGATACGGCACACTCAAAGCATAGGAACTGCCAAAGTTCCAAGAGTATCATATGTTGAAGGACTTCAAGCATAATCTTCTCTCTCGTTAGTCAATTTTGTGATAACTCAAATAGAGTGATTTTTTACGCCGGTTTTACGTGATGTTATTGATAAATCCACAGGGGAAAACAAGGTGTTATCGGGTTCGCGCGAAAAGAACATATATGTGGCCGGAACTCGGAACTCACCAACCTCAAGCTTGCTTACCGGCGAAGAATGACAACCGCACGGGGTGGCTATGGCACGTAAGACTCAGCCATCTCAACTTTAAAACGCTCAACAAGCTTGCAAGAAACACTCTAGCAAGGGGACTGCCGAATGAAGTATTCGGCAAAAGACACTCGGTGTGAAGCATGTCCGAAGGGAAAGCAAACAAGGAATCAAAATCCTCCGGTTCCATCGCCTTCCACGGATGGAATCCTTCACCGCTACATATGGATTTGTTCGGTCCAGGTCTCCCCGAGTGACGATCGGAGGCGAAAAATATGCATTGGTGGTCATAGATGACTACTCGCTACACATGGGTCATATTCATTGCCAACAAGTCCGACGTCAAAACAGAGTTACCAACGCTTCGAAAAGGCTCGGTGTCGAGAAGAAACACCAAGATCGGAAAAATACGTTCGGACGCAGGAACCGAGTTCCTTAATTCCATGGTAAAGGAGTTCCGCAAGCGAAGGAATAGAGCATGAGACTTCACCGCACGCACACCTCGAGCGAATGGAGTTGCTGAACGAAAGAACGGAACTCTAAAAGAGGCAGCTAGGACTCTACTCGCATACTCGGGACTCCCAACCAAATTCAGGGCGTAAGCTACCGATACGCATGTTATACTCGAATAGATCTCTACCGACAAAGCGGCATAAGCGGACACCATATGAACTATGGAACGACAGGAAGCCTTCTCTATCTTATTTCCATATTTTTGGTTGTTCATGCTTTATCCACAATAATGGGAAAGATCAGCGAAGACTTTTGATAGCAAGTCGGATCGGGGAGTATTCTTAGGATACTCTCGGGTCAAGAAAGCTTTCGGAGTATTCAACTATCGGACTCTTTGCGTAGAGGAAAGCCCTCATGTTGTCTTTAACGAGTTTGCTGCGAAGACAGGAGCAATAACTCAAATTCCGAATCGAGGACATCGGTAAGCGGCCACGGGATCTAAGCTTAAAAGACAAATGCGAAAAGATCCGACCTATGTTGGGATGATGATTCAGACGAAGAAACTGAAGACAAATCTACTGAATCTCAACCAGCTGAGCAAGTAGCTGAGTAGATTGATTCTCCCGAACAGAATCAATCCCAGGTAACTCAGGTCAATGAGGAAACTGTAGAAGTAACCCGAGACCACTACCGAGAATAACAACTCGGGGGGGAACGTCTAGTAATGTTCCCGAGCCGAATGCCCCCGAACTCGGTGACTCGGTAGATCATACTCTTGTTCTTGAACTACTTCAATCTCGAATAGTACAACCGAAATGCCTAACTCACCTACTATCCATATTGAACAAATTCCAGATGAAGAGTTAAAACATCGTAGATCGTGGCTAGATGCTCACACTGCTGATCTTATAATTGGAGATCCTTCAGCACATGTCAAGACAAGATCCAGATTCTGTCAAGGAGAAAGCGCATTATTTTCCTGCTTCTTGTCTACTGAAGAACCTCAGAATATTGAGGATGCACTTAAAGATGCTGACTGGATTATTGCTATGCAGGAAGAGCTGAATCAGTTCACGAGAAACGAAGTATGGGAGCTTGTAGACAGACCCCTGCATCAACATGTCATTGGAACCAAATGGGTCTTCAAAAACAAGCGAGATGAAAACAACGTTATAGTCAGGAACAAAGCAAGGCTCGTGGCTAAAGGCTACTGTCAAGCTGAAGGAATAGATTTCGATGAAACCTTCGCTCCAGTTGCAAGATTGGAGGCAATTAGACTATTCCTAGCCTACGCAACACATCAAAGATTCAGAGTTTATCAAATGGATGTGAAGTCTGCATTCCTGAATGGCGTGCTGAAAGAAGAAGTCTATGTGGAACAACCGCCCGGCTTTCAGCAGGGACATCAAGTATATAGACTCGAGAAAAGCTGCAGTACGGGTTAAAACAAGCACCCGGGGCTTGGTACGATACCCCGTCTCGAGTTTCTTCTTCGAAAGGTTTTCGAAAGGCACGATGACGGCACTCTATTCAGCAGATTCGACCGGAAGAAGACTTATTACTTGTGCGGATCTACGTGGATGACATTATCTTCGGTTCGAAGAATGTCATCATGTGTCGGCAATTTGAAAAGATGATGAAGGATAAGTTCGAGATGTCAATGATGGGAGAAATGAACTACTTCCTTGGTTTTCAAGTCAAGCAATCGAAAAGGGAACGTTCATCAACCAAGGCAAATACACTCGAGACCTCATCAAAAGATTCGGTCGCACATCCGGCAAATCAATCAAGATCCCTATGAACACGAATATGAAGATAGATCTTGATAAAGAGGGAGTATCGGTAGACCAAACCGAATACCGTGCTATAATTGGTTCTTTATTATATCTAACAGCTACTCGTCCCGACATAACTTATCTTTGTAGGTGTACGTGCTCGATTTCGGGCGAATCCCAAGCGAGTCATATGGACTCAAAGCAAAGAAGATTCTCCGCTATCTACGAGGAACACCCGACATGGGTTTGTGGTATCCAATGATGATAATATTGAACTAACTGGTTATTCCGATGCCGACTATGCGGGATGTAGAATCGACCGAAAATCAACTTCGGGGAACATGTCGGTTCCTTGGCGGCAAAGTCGATCTCATGGTTTTCAAAGAAACGAAGCACTCGGTGGCCACGTCGACTACGAAGGCTGAATACATGGCTGCCGGAAGTTGTTGCGCCCGAATCCTTTGGGCCGAGACAAGAATGAGAGACTATGACGTCATTCGAATGAAGTGCCGATTTTCTCGCGACGAGTACCGGTGCTATTGCAATCACTCGAAATCCTCGTTCTTCACACAAGATGCAAGCACGTGGACATCGACATCACTTCATTCGTGACCATGTCGAAAAAAGGATATCGAATGGAAAAGATCCATACTTGACAAGCAAAGGGCGATATACCGACTAAGCCTCTAGGCGAATCCGTATTCGAGAGAACTTTCGGTAGAGCTAGGTCTGCTGGACCCTACCGACCCTAGTCGGTAATAAGGTTTCGGGAGAGGAACATTCCGGTGAGGGGGAATGATCACTCTCGATCGAGTAAGTTCGAGCACATAGAGATTCGAAAAACCATCTACACGAGGTATCGGTGACTACTATGTTCAGCGACGGGTTTGCGTATCTCTACTCGGTAGTAATTTAATACTACGATACTTTGCATTTATGGCAAAGATTCAAGCATGACATTAATATCTTTTGGTTTGTCTTTATTATTAACAACTCACATTTAATGCACGACATTCCATACATAAGCTTGCTTGAACTCGCACGCATTTAATGCATGTCTTTTCACAAGCATTACTACTTAGGCTATTTTACAACCGGCTTTGACTTAGGCGTCTTTTGTGATCATTGCCTATTGTTTAACTTCTAATCTTAACCGTCCATATCATAAAGCAAGTTTACATTCAGCCTTCGATCGAAAACCGTTCACCTTCATAGTTTGATATATATATTCGATCATATCCTTGAACCGCCATTAGCATACTTCATAAATCTCAAATTCCGAAAAATCCGAGATCCGCATTCGCAATCCTTACTTGCAATTTTCACTCTATCTTATCTCGAATTTTATCCATTGGTATGCTTATATCCTGCTAATATATTTGTTATATGTTTCGATATCGCATTGCACAAAGACTTTTCTATCCAAAAATAGTACTCGACTCATTTCTTGTCACAGTACAATGGCGGAAACCAATATCTCTATGATATCTCCAAAGCGGATATGCGAACATTTTGGAGAAGGATCGCGTATGGTGTGAACCCACCATGGACTTCTATTCATGCGATCCGGAATACATGGACGATGTATTCTCGGCTCTGCGCGAGTCGTGGCTGGAGAAATTTCTGTCTAGGAGGCCTTCGTTCTTCCTCCCGAGACGGAGTTGCGGAGCTGTACTTGAATTCGGACACCGTATGCGGAGATATAATGGCGAGATTTGTTGCACATTCTATCCAACACGCCACTACGGAGTGAAGCGAGATGTCCATCAAGGATGCCTTGAAGCGGAGTTTTGATCTACCCTCCGAAGGGATAAGTTCGATCGGGTACAGAGACGACCGAGTTGATGAATATCTTACCGTCTTACGTGGAAAGCCCACTACATTCGTAGCTGCTTTTCAGAAGAACGACATGTTGCCTCGGTTCGGGGCACTTGCCTATATAGTGACACGGCCTGCGACAAGCCAAGCGGGGTCGTTTGACCGGTGTCGAGGCCTAAGATTCGATGATGATGGCCATATACGACCGAGCCCGGATAAATTGGACGGAGTTCTTTCTCCGAGAATTCATGGCTCAGTCGCTAAGTTCGACAAAGTATCGAACATGCTTGAGCGCAAAGGGCAAATTGTTGTATGGACTCAAACTGTCCATCATGATCGAAGATTTATGTGGATCTCGAGCCTATCACCTACGGTGACAAGGAGTACTTCAATGTGAAGAAGGTCGGATTTCACAACAAGACAAAGGCGCTTCGGCGAGATAGGGTCGGGACCCTCGGCGGTCTCTCCGAAATCAAAGTCTCAAGAGCTACGCCTATAAAGAAAAGAACCCCTCCCACTAAAACTCCTAAGGCACCGGCAAAGAAAATGAAGAAAGCCGCCGAGGTGCCGGCCTGCGAGGAGGTTCCACAAGTGCCTGCCGAACGAGGCTCCCGAGAAGACTACTCGGCCCATGCAGTGGTTGATGAGTCCGAGTCTTCCGAGAAGACTCGGTCGATGGAAAAGATTGTTTCCACCGAAAGGAACCAAGGGGATGCTTCGAAGCTCGGAGCGCAGATATTCGGCGCCTAGACGGCCCCCCTTTCTGTCCCTCCACTCGGCTCGGTCCCTCCAACCGAAGAGCGAGACTTCACACATAGACTTGGAGTCCGAGACGCATCCGAAGGTGAATCAATCGGGATGGAAGCTTCGGTGATTATATCCAGAGCATCCCGAGAAATTCTACAACTAGTTCCGGAGCTTGCCGACTACTCGAGACTTGTTGCTCATCGCCAAAACAGCAAGGCTCCACATGTTGCTTGCGACATCGGGAGTGGCCTCGTCTACGGCGCCTTGTCCTACACTACTCTCGGCGTAATGCATGAAGAGGAATTGAAACGAGAGAGGAGATAGGCTATTCGAGCACCGAAGACCTCGGCTCAATGGACAATCCGAGGGCTGCAATGCGGCCATGATTCATGATCGACGGCACGCCTCCGGCCCGGCACCCTCGGATGGGTCGACCATGACGACCCACCCGGTGATTCGAGCCCACGAAAGCCCGATGAGGGACATCCACGGGACAAGGATACCCATACCGAGCGCTCCACCACTCGGTATCCTTGGTCCCGAGAAGTCCAAGGCTGGTGCTTCGTCCTCGGCGAGCCCGCTCGGCTCTTGCTTTGCCGATCGACCTTCGAGCGGCGCCCGGCCCGGACCGCAAAGAGATCTCGATCGGTGGCAAAAGCCTTAACGCCCAAGGGATCAAAAATCGAGATCTTGCGAAGGCTATCCATAGGACATGGAAGCGGCATCGCTCAAGCCACGTCTAAAGAACTTCGGGGCCGAAGTCTTACGTCTCTTCATCGGCCGCCCCCGATGTTTCCGCGCTTATTTCGAAGCGTTGGCTCGGCAAAGACAAGTCAAATTCGAAGCTCGGCTAAAGATCTTTCAGAGCCAAGCCAAGCTACTTGATGAATTTTTGGCTTCTAAATTGGCTCATACCGACGCTATCACCGAACAATCCGAGGCCACCGAACAGAGACTTGAGAATATCCAACCGGCCTTGGAAGACACGATCACCGAAAAGTTGAAAGACTTCAAGGAAGCGATGACCTCTCTCACAAGCGATACAAGGAAAACCTTACCATGGAGAGGAACGAGTTGCATGAGGCTCGACTAAGCTCCACGATCGTCTCGATGAGCCGTCAACCTCCTACAAAAGTCCGAAGAAGTCGGTCCTAGTCCCTACCCCGGTGATCGGTGATGATGCCAAAAAGGGGGAAAGTGAAGGAAAAAGGGAAGGAAAGAAGAGTCTTGGGAAGGCGACCCTCACCAAAAGTCCAAAGTCTAAGGGGGAAGCTACACTGAAGTCATCCCGGACTCGGTCTCGAAGGGTGAGGCCCGGGGTGTTTCGGTTGCGAGCACAGCACAGAAACCGGCCCAAGTGGCTCAGGACCCCGACGGACTACTCGAGCAACCCAAACTCCCAAAGATATCATTAAGGAGGTTGCTTGAGTACGCCGAACGGAGCGGTGGAGGACTCGAAGAAGAAGAGGCTCCTCTTCCACCACCGGTTCAAGAAGGCAAGGGCAAACAAAAGCTTAACATTCCAACCCCTCCAAGAAAGAGATTAAGATACATATCTGGCGAGGAGGAAGCCCAAATAGGCTGCGGATGAGAAGGCGGCGAGAGATTGCGAGAGGCCGAAGCGGCTAACAAGCCAAAGTCTAAGCCTCGCCAAAGGAAAGACTAAAGCCCCACCCGAGGGAGGAAAGAGAAGCGCTAGATCGCCTCCGAGAAAGCTCATCATAACGAGATGAAGAGGACGAGAGAAAAAGAAAAGGAGCGGCGACGAGAAGAATGCCGAAAGGCGGGGTACATCCAAATCTAGATCTAGTACCCTGCCGAATCGGAACAAGCTCCTCGAAGCCTCAAGAGCGGGATGCGAAATTGAAGACATATTTGCTCGAGATGGATAGATATCTCTACGAGAGGAGAGGAAGCTAGACGGATAGAGGCCGCATGAGAGAGGATACATTTGGCGGACCTTGAGGCACTCGGAAACGCGTCGAACAAGAGGCCGGCTGAGAATTCCTTCGAAAGCGACATTCCTTATCGATACGTGAAGGTTCAAGAAGCCAAACGATCCGAAAACACATAGATGGCCAAGATCGGACGAATGGATGCCTATTCGGTTCAATCGAGAGATGGGAATCGGCCAAGATAGAGTTTATCAAGAGAAATTATTTACGGCGATTACGGCTCGAAATGTCTAAGGCCGATGCCTATGTCGAGTGGATGACCATTCGAACCCGATCTTTATCCATATATGCACGAGCGAGAATGCGAAGGGGTAGTAGTCGAGTTCTGACGAGCAAGGATCATTCCTCCACCCAGAAGACAAGACGACTCAGTACATCTCGGAATGATTGAACAAGAAGTGAAGAATGCTGCGTTGAACAGAGGACTAGAACAAGATGATCCAGCAGACTTCGCCGAATATCTGAAGCTGAGGAAGAACACGTTCAGAATGTATGGAGTTCCATCTGCCCGAAGATAAATCCCAAGGTTTCATGAATAGGATTCAGCGGTTTAAGGGTTCTCCCTCTTAGTTCTTCTTTTAGCTTAGCAAGATTTGTAATGTACTGAACTGTGTATTATATATATACAAATCTTCTTTTGGCTCTGACAACTACTTGTTGTCTAAATAGCCGTGTTTGCTTTATGCTTTAACACTCAGAATCACTGAAGTGATTACTGACACACACGTTGATTATTTACTTGTCAGTTTTTGCTCGGTTAGATCTCTGATAGACTAGACTTTCGAAGAGTTATTATTTCTCTTAAGAGAAAATTGTTGTATTTTTTTAAAGGGAAATTATTGTAAAAGGGAAAATTGTTACGCCTTGTCTTCCTCGGTAGTCTAGCACTTACCGGACAACTCCACCGATTCTACTTGTAATATTTGTAAGGAGCTCGTTCTCCGAGTAAGTTAGTGTTTAGCATAGTTGATAGGACATAGATGATAGGTTTTGGCATCATCAAATAGGGGGAAATTGTTGGGTGATGATTCAATCCTCAACATGATCATACTTATGGGAAATGACTTATCTTCTATACTGGATCACGCTCAGTAGCCTCGTGCTCTGAACTATTGAGAAGATTTGAAGATCCCAAAACCCTATCCGATTGGTGAACCATTCCTTTGTATTTGTATTTGTCTCCGAGGTTTCGGACTCGGTAGACACTCTGCTCCTGGTCAAGGCGCTCGGTAGCTTATTTGCCTCGGCACCGGTCATGTAAGACTCGGTGATCTTTGGACTCGAGCAGGAGCAAGATATGCGAAAGACTCGGTGATCTTGGACTCGGCGGGAGCAAGATATGCGAAAGACTCGATGATCTTTGGACTCGGTAGGAGCAAGATATCGAAAGACTCGATGATCTTGGACTCGGCAGAGCAAGATATCGAGAGAGTCGATCGAACTAAACTCGGCGGAGGTAGTTCATCTGGACTCGTAGCCGATCATCGATAGACTTATCTTCGGCGGTCCTATCTACCGAATACGAGGTCGGACTCGGCAACGGCGGATAGTCTTCGGGATCTGTCGAATCTTTTGAAAGACAATCGAGCGTCATGTACGAGGAAGAGAGAAGTCGGCTTCGGTCTATCTCAAAGTTTGTCTTTGTCTCAACCACTACATCCACCTCAACGAATGACAAGCATACACGTGTCTTCTCACCTGCTAAAGCCGCAAGTCAACACTTTCCGGAAAAGGAGGAAAAGGCACCGTTGCCTACACCAAAAGAGCCGTTTGCTACCAAAAAGAGAGAGAGAGAAGAAGATCGTCTCCAACGGATCTATTTCAATCTACGCTCTATAAATAGAGGGATTATTCAAGAAGAATACACGGAATGCACGTATCTAGAGCAAAAATCAAGAAAGCATTCAACGAGCAAAGAACCCAAAGAACTACGTCTTAGCAAAAAACTCGAAGAACATTCTCCGTCGAAAGACTACATTCTAGCTCATAGGGAATCAAGCTAAACCAACATATAAAGCCTCTAGTATCCAATCGACGTTACACGAACTTATAGCTTACCTTCAGTGTTCGTCGATCTAGAAGCTACTCTTTCATATTCCCTATCCCTCTAACCCTAAGCTCAACCGTTCTTATCTATAGCTTAGACGAAGGAGTTCACATCTCGAACCCAATCCTTATTGTATAAGGACTCCTTCACTTGTTGGAGAAGTTTGTCAAACACTTTAAGTTTGATAGTGTTGTAAGCGAGACTTGGATCGCATATAAAAACCAAGACGCGGCTTTGCCCAGTGTGCAAGCTGACTGAGACTAACTCAGGATAATAAATAGCCTCCTGATCATTCGGGACAGTGGACGTAGGATTTGAGCGATATCCGAACCACTTTAAAAATCCTGTCTCTTACTGCTTTCTTAACTGTTGCATTGATTTTACCATTCATACTGAGTTCTATATCTACTGAACTGAGACAACGTTTTCTCACAAAAACTGATTTGGGCCTACACTATTCCGCACACTGAACTCTTACTGTAGATACTGAATTCTGACCTAGTCAGTTAGCAGATCTCAGCTGAGTCAGTACTTTTCTAGCCTTTAACACGATTCGAGCAGTACTGCAGTCTGCTGAACTAGTTCAGTACGGCACCTTCCTGAATAGGACTGTTCGTGTTCGAAAGTTGAGAAATCGAATCAGGTGTATTCACCCCCCCCCCCTCTACACCTGACCGTACACTCGGGACCAACATGTATTATATCCCATTAAAATTAATCATGATCGAAAACAATGCAAATAACACATGAAAAACAATTTCCTTTCAAGATCATGAACATGCTGTCAGAAACTGGCAGGTTACGAATAACAATTTTGAACAATTACTTAGCATGCTTGAAAAATTATACAAAAGTAATGAGTATACTAGACATACCTAGGAAGCTTCGCCTAAAATTTCACAATGATATGATTCCGTAAAGGTACGTAAATAAGTCTTGAAACAGTTCGCAGGTATGCTGACAGATTTTCGAAAAGTTTATGTGATGTTATATTATGAGCGACTAAGGGGTATTTATAGGCCTAGAAATCATTATCTAAATATCCCTAATCCTATAAGGTATCAAATATATTTTATCCATATTTATTTTCGTCCTTATATATTTTATATAATATTTATTCTAGCACTTACCATATAAGACATTCAATCCTAGATAAATTAGGATATGGATAAACATAAATAGATTTTATCCTAAAATATGAATATCACACATAAAATATCTTTTTGTTAATCTTAAAACACAATATAAAATTTTCTCCTAATAACTTAATACAATAATAAATATTATATCCTTTTATGAATCTTAGTTGGTTTAGGAAATTCAAAATAAATAAATATTATTCTTGCCTAATAATTCTAACATGATTTCTAAATAATTAAAAAAAAATAATCATAATATGATATAAACAAACACATTCAAAATTAAAAATAAATTTACATAACAAAAATGATTTAATAACAAATAAGATAAATGCTTTAATTTTCATTTAAATTTCTAAGGCGCGACTTACAGAACTAAAACACTTGATAACATGCATGAATAGATATGCAATGCATTTTATATCAAAAAATTCGGGGCGCTACAGGCAAGCATACGCATTGTGGGCTTTCATAATGAAATTTATCTTGTCATGGGAGATCCAAGCTAAATGCAATTGTTTTCATTTTCTTATACTATTATGGAAATTTTGAAGTTCAAAACAGGTGTACTATTCCTCTGTGAGGGGTCATTGTATTACAAAGTGATTTCATTATCATGGATGATTGGTATTTCGATATGGCTAAATATGCAACTTTAGTCACTTCTATTGGTGATTGCAAATTCACTGCTCACACCATGTCCACAGGGACTTTAGAACCGTGGCCTCCAACCTAGGCTATAGACGGTTATAAAAAATAAAGCAAGTCAAATATTTGTTGATACAGTGATGGACAGAAATGATTTTCTCATTATTCCTAATTGTGATCTCTAATCTTTTGATAGTATTTGCATCTGTAAGTTCAACCATCCACGTATTATGGCAGCAAGAAGTAGTGTGCATGGAATCGTGTGTATTTTTTCGTTACACAATGACATTAAAACTAGTCTAACTAGACACTGTTTATGTAATTGTCGAAGTATCTATTGACCTTTCCAACAAAGCTCTACAATTTTCAAGTATAACTTCTTGCAGATGTCAGTTATCTTATCAAAAGATAGGTTTTTAATAAAGGACGTAGATACATCTGGAGGTTTTTTCCTTTCATCCATATTGGTTGACTGATGAAAACTTAAAAGATGAGAAACATAGCAAAAAAAACTTAGCCTCTGAAACCTTTATATTTTTCTTTTCCATCTTAGTTAAAATTATTATAAAATGCCTATATGTAATCTTGTATGATCGATAAGGAAAAACAGCTTAGGGTTATAGTCATCTTTTCCTAGAACATGCCACATTCTGAATCCTTAATTCTGGTCCATCTATCTTTATGCTCTTTAGCTTCATGCTGTCAGTAGTTTCTACTACTGAGTTCTTCATGGCACTACAATTATGTTTGGTTTTCTATCTAGATTGTGAGAAATTTGGATATGTAGTTTACGGGGGTTTTGAGAGAGAAGCCTAAAGGCTAAAAGTATGAAGATGAAGTTAATGGCTGAAGGCATTATGCATTCCTGAGTAGTGGAACTCAATTAATAATATATACTCCTTTTTGTCCCAATTATCTTTTTCACTTTGATTGTGGTGCAGTTTTTTAGAAGAGTTGTTAGTTGTGTGTAGAGTTGTGAGTCCCACAAAAAAGTAAAGTGCAATAATTTACTAAAAAGGAACTGAACAATATATTTGGGACGACCAGAAATGGAATACTGGACAAGATAATTGGGACGGAGGGACTAAATGAGCTTCAATGTCTTTAAGTCCCCATTTATAATTGGTCCAATCTAATGCCCTTATTTTCTGTTTGATACGACACAATTAATATAAGGTGTTGCTTGCATTCTCTTACTGCTATTAATCAAAATCTTGGCGATATTTAATAACAAAACAAGACAAAGACACATTTGTAATAAATATCACAAATTCCATAACAAGGGAATGAAATTAAAGTTTAGAATTTTGGTATCGTGAAATAAAGTTGTATCCATTGGACTCAAATTATGTCCACAAAACATTTTTTCGTAATCACTCTTAGCGTCGCCTACTTCAGATTCATCTTATTCCACATTTACATGTAGGGCTGTTATCGAACCGGGTCGAGCCGAGCTTTGTACAGGCTCGGCTCGATTAGCCCATTTTTGCTCAGGCTCGAGCTCGGGCTCGAGCTCGATACGAGCTTTATATTCGGGTTCGAGCTCGGCTCGATAAAAAATCATGGTATTCGAGCTCGATTCGAAAGCTCGATTTCGGTATCGAGCTCGATTCGAAAGCTCGATAAAATTAAGAAAATAATATTTTTTTAATTTTTTAATTCAGGATCGAAAGCTCGAATTCGGTACCGAAAGCTCGAATTCGGTACCCAAAATCTAAAGTAATTTAATCGAGCCGGGCTCGCGAGCTTTCGAACCGAATATTGCAATATTCGAATTCAGCTCGATTAATTATCGAATATCAATATGAGGCTCGAGCTCGAGCTCGAGCTCGAACTCGATATTATCGAATTCGAGCCGAGCCTTATCGAGCTCAAGCCCGAGCTATTCGATAAAAGCTCGATTCGATAATAGCCCTATTTACATGCACAAGTACTTGAACATTTTTCCTTTCCTACATTTAAACTTCAAATTGTTAAATATGAATATAAAGTCAAAATTTAGTCTCTACCTTGTCGATAACTAAATGGTACCTTCTTTTGATGCTTGATTTCTTTTCCAATTCCTAGGAAATATATCCCCATCCACAAACTTAATTGTCATAATCTTCATCCATCATTTAGGGTGGCTACTTACTCATGATAAGAAGACACTTTTTCAATTACATCCCTCTTGAATACCTTTCACCACATACTCCCGAGTCACTGCATGGGTTGATGTGCATATTGTTGGACTTCCTTGGCTTTATTGGAAAAAACAACAAAACCACATAGAATATGTGTTTAATGAAAAATTTTATTTTCTTTTTATTACATGGTGGTTAGTCATTTTTTATTGGGAAAAAGTATTTTTTTTTTTAATATCCTTGTGCGCCTCGCATTATTATATAAAAATGCCTCGGTTCCCAAATGCAATTCCTTAAAGATTGAGGCAGGCACATGAAAAAAGGTTATCCATCTACTTGCTGCTGCTATGTACTCCCTCCGTCCCATTATTTATGTTCCATTGGGACTGTACACGGTAATTAAGATAGTGGAGGTAAAGGTGTAAAGTTGTGGTGTAAAAGTATAAAGGGGTGGGGTCCACTTGCTTAGATTGATTGTGGTCCACTCATTTATTTTCTTATTTCGTATAGGACATAAATAGTGGGACAATAAAAAAAGGCAAGTGGGACATTAATAATGGGACGGAGGGAGTATCTTGTTATTGTTGGTTTTCTTCCTTCACCGGCTAATTTGATGAATACTCTTATTTCTTGGTCTTATCTTTAGACAAATGTACTCCCTCCGTCCCATGAAGCTTGCAACATTTGTATTTCGGCACGGATTTTAAGATAGTGGGTGAAAAGGTAAAGTAGTAGGTGTAAAGGTATAAAATAGTGGTGTAAAGTTAAAAAAATAGTGGGGTCTACTTGTTTAAGTGAATGTGGTCCACTTATTTTTTTCTATTTTAGGTAATGTTGTAAGATTGGTGGGACAGCCGAAAAGGAAATGTTGCAAGATTGGTGGGACGGAGGGAGTAATAGATTTGTATTCTTGTTTCTGCAACTAGGTTAAAGTTTTTCCTACTTGGCTTGTTTTATGGTTGTTTCTGTCTTCTCATTGAGATCAATCTTAGCAGGTCCAATAGTCTTCCAATGAATCTTAAATGTAACATAAAAAATTATAATAGAACTTGACTAATTATTACTATGCTTCAGGGGTTTGTTTTATGCTGGGGGTGAGTGCACTGCACCTTCCACCCAGCAGATGATATCTGTCCTTTTATTTAAACTTATCTCTTTTAATTTTTCTATCTTTTAAATAGAAAGGGATACTTGTCATTTGCTGGAGTGGGAGGTGCAGTGCACTCACCCTCAGCATAAAACGAACCGCTTCAGGGGAAGGAGGGTGGTTGAGGTTGAACTAGGGGTGGGCGCGGGACGGGTACCCACGCTGCGGGTACCCGTTTGCGGATACCCGCGCCTGCGGGTAATTGATTTTAATACTCATTTCCGTTCCCGCATAGAGCGGATACCCGCATGCGGGTATCCGTGCGGATACGGTACGGGTACAGGTTTACACGCAAATATTACCACTTGTTTATAATATATTTAAATTCATAAATAAAAATTAAAAAATATCAATAAATGAAATTTTAAAAACATAAATTAAAATTAAAAAATACCAATATATTTAAACCACTAAATAGGACTATAGGAGTAAATAATATGTTTTATAAACTATGTTCCAATGGTGTTTCACCATAAATTATAATTATAAAACCGACCATATGATTATCAACTATGAAACTATAAATTCTTATAATTAAAATTACCGTGGAAAATTGTTTAGTCACACTCTAGTGCTAGCACAAAACATGCAAACGGGTACCCGCGTTGTCCCGTGCCCACCTCTACGCAAGAGGACCTCATGTAAAAAAAATTATATATTAATGCGGGTACCGGTTCAGGAACGGGTATCTAAGAATAAAATTCATTCCCGTTCCCGACCCGCTTGATTTTTTACGGGTACCCGCATAATGGGTACTCGTACCCATTTTTCCCGATCCGAACGGAAAATACCCGAACGAGACAGGTACGGGCGCAGGAACCCGAATTGTTTGCCACCCCTAGGCTGAACGTTCCAAAGTCCGTGAGAAGTTTTTCCTGACTTATGGGCAGTATTGCCAAGATGTCAACAGGTGCTAATTATACCCATATTTTTTCTTGGATGTTTTTCAGATTGAAGGTTATATATATAGCTGCACCATTAATTTTATTAATTTCAGTTACTGGTTCCAGTTCCAGTGTTATCAATTTGTGAATATCTTTGACTCCTTTGTTGCATCCATCCTATGTCTCTTATTGTTTCTTCTTGCTAATATTCAGGCAGTGTTTTGGACCAGAATCAGATTTTCTCTACCAATTTATTTTCTTCTTTAACCCGAGATATGTTGCTGATTTTTCCGCCCTCATGGAGATACGCCGGTTACTTATAGAATTTATTCGTGATAGTGGTATGTTTCCTTTGCTATCCTCACACATATTTTTGGTTGTTCCCCTTTTCAAGTTAAGGCATAGATGATTTTTTTTTGAGAAAAGTTTAATGGTATCAATACGCTTGGGAAATTATTATATATTTTAACTTGTATATCTTTTCTGGCGTAGTGTTCCTTCATGCAAATGCAATTCAAAAATTTGTACACCCTAGATTTCTATATAATTTTAATACTCCTGTTTTCATTGATCGATAGCAAATGTGACAGCACTGCCTCCAACTTTGGACAGAGGTTCATTTCTAGGGCATATTGTTTTATACATACATGTCAATTTGATCTTTCATAATTGAAATGGTTGGAACAATGTGTGAAATGATTTTACTAGGTATGCAGTATGGGTAGTCATAATCATTCTTTAAAGTGTGTTAGGACTTTTGTAACCATGTTTTATAAGTTATCTTCCTGAAATGGAAGTGTTGAGTTAGCTGCATTTGCATTTTGCAGTTTAGCAATCTTAGTGCTTCACTAAGGGTGCTATCATATAACTTTGTATCGGCTAAGTTCATGAGTTGGGGATAAGCGGACTCGAACCGCTGACATCCGCCGCAGGGTAAACCACCACCTCTCATGCCCCCGACTGAATCTACCATAGAGGCCAACGATAGACAATAACTCCGCGTGTTTTATCATGTTATGTGACACTTGATATAAAATGAAATCAGTATTTGCTCGTATAGGCTATGACTTTTAATGGATTGTTCTGATTTTCAGTTTTTCTTTTATTCTTTTTTAGATTGGGTTTTCTAATTTTCAGTTAATAGCTTGATCAGGCTACTTTTTTGCATACCTTTACTGCAGGTGATGCAGTGAACCTCTTTTCTGGCATGAGTTACTCATCCAAGCATGCTCTGGTAGAGTACCGGGTTAAGAATCTTGCATATGCTTGCCTCCGTGTGATCTATGAAAATAGGTCAGCTTCAAGGAGATTTTTTTTTTGGTTGTTGTTGTTGTTTGGGGTGGGGGTGGGTACAGAACTACTTAGAATCAACTCTTTCCATTTTCTTGAAATATGATCCTCCTAATTTTTTTCCATCTCGAATAATTAAGTTAGACGTGCTATATGGTTTGTTATTGACTAATCTCAGTTGTATAAGGCCACCAGATCAATCACCTAATTGATGAAATCACATTGAAGTTGTTTTATTGCTGCATTAGCTAATTACTTTTAGTAATGAATCTACCCTTTTGATCTGAATAGGGATCAGTTGAAAGATCAGTTGTTTTTGGGAGCTGAGAACTCCAATCATTCAGCAAGTGTTTTGCTGGAGGCTTTAACTTTGTTGATTGATCCAAAGCTACCTTGGGCTTGTAACATAATATGCTACTTGTCCCAAAAAAACATGTACTCCATGTTCAGAGAAATTGTGCTTTTGGAAAAGGTAATCTAGCAAGAAACTATAACTTTTAGTTGACTAAATGTGATTTGATTGCTTACAGGTTTCATTATGAAGTCCGCACATTCTTTTCATATTGTAGTATCATTGGTTTTGGGATAGACAAGTTTGTGGCGAACTGAAAATGTAATTGGCCCTATTTGGTTATTGTGCTACAGCTTAAAGAGTTATAACTTTACTTCTTATCTGTTCGCTGTGCGGCGTGCGGAATAGAAAGAACATCCGAATTGTCCCAGAGTCTTACTCCACGAATTTCTACATATCCTTGATTAATAATTAGAGTCATAACTCATGCATCATGTTAGCTGAGTGGGACTTAGTTTTAGTTGAAGCTTATTTTTGTAATGTTAGCAATGACACGAGAAGAGGCCAGTAAATTGTATGGATATAACTAGGTGGTTTGCATTTTTGGACTCTTCGCTGATGGTTGGTTATGCATATTAGTGTCGCATACATATTTAATATTGTGATTGTATATCAATTGAAACATTATTTTTTTATTATTATTCCTGATACACTTTATCTGTACTGCATTTTGATTTATTGATTTATTGTTTTTAGTAAAGCTTGACATGATTCAATTTTGTAGAAAAACATGCAAGGTTCTACTGGGACTATCTCTTCTTTGGAGCGACTTCTTGCCCTGATTATTTCTCATGCTGATCAAGCATCTTGTACTTGTTCAATTAGTGATCCTCGAAGGAGCTTCTCATCCCAGATACTTGTAGTTCCTTTTTTATGGAGGTTGTTCCCCCACCTGAAAGAGGTAGTTTATATCTTCTTTTTCTCTTTTAATTCATCACTAGTTTTATCCTCGTCCAGGGAAGACAGGAATTACACTTAGTGAGTATTTGAGTTAATGTGTCTGAAACTCTTAATGCTGAATCTTGTGGCTTAGTCTTTGGAAACTATTTGGCTTAGTATTCTTTCATATCCAGATTTTTGCTGCACCTCGGTTAAGTCAACATTAGCTTCATCATATGGCATCATGTGTAAAAGATCATACAAATGTTCTGCCTGGTGATATATCTAAGGATTTTCCCAGCTATGCTTGCCTTCTTGGAAATTTGTTGGAAGCTGCAGGAATCGCCATTGTTCAGCATGGTTCATTTGCTTGGGTAAATCAACTTTCTATCACTCTATATGAATTTATTCAAATTGTACTTCAAAGGAATATGCTATATTTGATAGAATTCCGATCAATTTTCAATCGCCACCTTGTGAGTGTGCAAAATAATTTTTTTGTTGTTGATTTATGGATTCTGTTTTGTTACGTCCTTTTTAGCTGATCTAAGTTGAGTGATCTCAGACTCTCAGTCGCTTTGTTCTTTTTTACCCTTTTTAACCATTAAATCTATGGTTGAATTACTGGAATCATATCTTTTGATATCTGTCTGCCAGGCTATAGATTTTGCGATTGTTTCGACATATTTATTTCAAGAACTTCCTCCTCTCCAAACACCAGACCGAGCAGTTAAAGGTATGCCCAGTTTTCTTGTCAGAATTCACTGTAATTTTAATACCAGATACTATAGATTGTTGTATTGCTTAGTGAATTTTCTTTTCATATATAAATGAGCTGGGTCTTTCATCGCTTTTCTCTATCATTCAGATGCTACAGTGACTGGAGATGATATGCTTGTTGATTGTGAGGTGCTTCAAATACCTTTGAATAGTGATTTGGAACATCAGATTTTCAAAGCTTTAGATCCTCACTTTCTTCTACAATTGGTATGCTAGTTGTTAAGTTTGTGTATGGTCAGATAAAGTAATACTCCCTCCATCCTGCTAATGTTGTCTTAGTTTCCTTTTTTTACTGTCCCGATATTCTTGTCTTCATCCGGAAAAAGAAAGTAACTTGTGAATCACAATCCAATCTAAACAGTGGACCCACCACTCTAACACATATCCACCACTTTCTTAAACTCTGTGCTGAACAGTAAGCAAACAAGAATAGTGGGACGGAGGGAGTATTTTTTTTTTTTCCTTTTTTTAATGCAAAATGTTTCATGTTTGGATGGTGCAGACAAATGCATTGTTGGGAGGGTTTGTTCTTACTGGTAGTTCACATAAAGGCAGGCTTGACGATAAAGAGGTGGCTGCTGTTGATGCAGCTTGTTCTTTTCTTCATGTGACTTTCAACATTTTGCCCCTAGAGCGGATTATGACTGTACTAGCGTATAGGACAGAACTCGTTCCCATCTTGTGGAACTTTATGAAAAGGTTGCATGAGAATGAGTCATGGTCTTCCTTGTCTGAGCAGTCAGCTTATATGCCCACCAATATGCCTGGTTGGCTATTGCCTTTAGCGGTTTTCTGTCCCGTATACAAGTAAGATTGAGTAATGTTACTTGTAGGAGTTTTATTGTGTGTATTTCAATCCCTATGATAGTTGTTTCACACTTCAAGTTGAGCTGATTCCTTTATTACTTTTTATAGGCACATGCTAACGATTGTTGATAATGAAGAGTTTTATGAACAAGAGAAACCATTATCTCTGGTGGATATTAGACTGTTATTTGTCATTTTGAGACAGGTAAAAGCTGTATGAGCTAATCCACTTCATATAAAGTTCCATACAAGTTTCTAAGAAGATCTAGAATGAAAGCTCAAACTTTTACAGCTTATGTTTCCATTTTCTGACCAAAGATAGCCTCTTTTAGGTATAGTAACCAGTATGTCACTTTAGAACCATGTCCCGACTAGATGTACTTATGTACAGCTGTACTTGCATACTTATGATATTTTGGAAGAACCTAACAGCTCACCGAGTGCAGCATCTTCGTGGTCCTAGATTTTAGTTTTAATCTAACTTAATTTTTTTTGTATGGTCTAATTCTTTAGTATGCAGAGCCCTCATAATTACACACAGTATACTCTGTTATATACAGTCCAATTTGAGCAATATCGAAGGAGAAATAATCATGTACTTGTGTTGTTGGAGGTTTAATAAACTGGTGCTTTAATGTTCTTATTTTTCATATGTTTGTAATATGTTTTTTCCTTTGTCTAGGCATTGAGGCAAATTCTTTGGCTTAATCCAGTGGTAACACCTGATTTCTCGAAGTCTGGAGATTGTCCTTCTGCGATGAAGAGGCAACCCAGAGAATTTCTTCAGCACAGAGTTTTTGTTGTTGCTTCTGAGCTCCTGTCACAGGTATGGTAGGTTTCGTGCTCAGAAGTTCTACAGAATCTAAAATCCTCTCAAGTCTTTCTTGAATATTTCTGTTTGGTTTCTCTGTTATGTATTTTGCCTAGATAAGAATATCATGCTCCATCTAGTCATTCTGACAGAAATTGTTTGTAGTTGCAAGACTGGAATAACAGGCGGGAATTTACCTCCCCTAGCGACTTCAGTGCAGATGTTCCCAGTGATTTATTTATGTCTCAGGTAGTTGTCTGTTAGCGATGATGGTTACACAAAAACAATTTAATTATTTTATAGTACTGCAACTACCACCATGACTGCTTACTGAGTATCGATATTGGGGGCAACAATGTCAGGCACTGACAGAAAACACAAGGGCTAATGACATTCTTAAACAAGCTCCTTTCTTGGTTCCTTTTACAAGCAGAGCTAAAAATTTTCATGTGAGTGGTGAAGTGGTCTGTTCTCTTGGTATCTTTAATGTAGCTATCATAGATGCTGCTAAATAACGTTGAATTATTGTCATTTCATTCTAGTAATAAATGATCTTGACTTCTGCAGTCACAGCTAGCTACTATGAAGGAGAGAAACAGCGCTAATTCAATTTTTACGAGAAACAGATTCAAAATAAGAAGAGATCATATTTTAGAGGATTCTTTCAGCCAACTAAATGCATTAGCTGAAGAGGATCTTAGAGGAGTGGTGAATATATCCCCCCCCCCCCTCTCTCTCCCTCCATGGTGTGATTGTTTGCTGATTTCTACTATCTTTGCTATATGCTCAAGACTATTAACTTGTGTTAACAGTATCATCTACTTCTCTTCTTGGCTAAGATTCCTGCGTTTCTTTCAGATTCGTATTACTTTTGTTAATGAACTTGGAGTTGAGGAGTCTGGTATTGACGGTGGAGGTATTTTCAAAGATTTCATGGAAAACATTACTCGGGCAGCATTTGATATCCAGTATGGACTGTTTAAGGTTGTGATTTTCATGATGATTGAGAGACTTTTCCTCCTATGCTTTTAATGTGCTTGTATGCTTCCTAATGTGTTAATATAACTGAATTAGCAGTCCCGATTATCTAAGATTGTTCTCCTTGATATGTAATTAGAAACAGCAGACAAGTACAACACTTTTACCCCATTGCCATAAATGGCAGTAGTGAATAAATTATTACCAGACAGTCCTTGTATCTATTTCTTATACATTCAGTTAGATTTGTGTTTATCTTGATCTTAGAAAGATGTAATACTTGAAATGTTTGATATCAAGCTAAAGTTGCAGTTATAACTTAAGGTCATGAAAACCTAAATTTAGTTTACTAGTTGCAGAAAAATTTTACTTTATATTTATGATAGTGTAGGAGGTATTCCTCTTATATAGACCTAATTACAAACTAGATATAACTAGATATCTATAATCTAGAAAATTAGATAATAAATGATTCCTCCTTTGTTACTTCACTCTACTGAAATTTGTCAGCTAGGTAAGTGTGCTGATCATTTGATACTTTACCATAGGGGATTTAGAAAATATAGAAGTGTAAACCAATATATTTTTGTAATCCCATGAATTGGCTCCTTTATTTAGCTGCTCGTATTTTTTTATTCCTGAATTATGTTGAGTTACAATGCATTTGCTTTTCTCTTATTTCATATCATGTACAGGAAACTGCGGATCACCTTCTCTACCCGAATCCTGGATCTGGACTTATGCATGAACAACATCTTCAGTATTTCCACTTTCTGGGAACTATCCTTGCTAAGGTATGATGGCTTGGACAACTGACATCATGTTCTGTATTCCTGAGTCGTTTTTATTTTTAGCAATGTTGTGTGCTATGAAGTGACTGTATCTGAAAAAACATGTGATTTTGCATGCTCGGAGATGTAATTTTCTTTTATTGTAAAGATGCTAACTCTATTTTGGCAAATTTTAATATCGTATGATGTAGTTTCTGTATGTATTGATAGTATGCCATGTGTCCTATTAAGAACAATGAACAAGGCTAAGTGTTGAGTTTGTTCTACATAACTGAGTTGAATCACATCACATATGGTTCCTATTTGTTGTTTCGTGGTTCAGTCTTTGTAAGTTCATTTTCCACGTTCAAAGTTATAACGAATCCTCTTGCATATGATTCTTTGTTCTTTTTGGTTCACAGTAGGTTCTTTGTAAGTTTATTTTCCGTATCAAGCTATGGTGGCTTTTGAAAAACTATTGGTGATTGAAATTGATGTTTTTGTGCTTTTTAATGTCATTACTTTCTCTTGTCATCAATATAGATGCCTTTTAGTGCTCTATATCTTTTGTCAAGGATGTGGCCATTTCAAAGTTTTGCATGAGAGTAATGATCCGACAAGTGCATTTGCCTTATTGATGTTTTGACGATATTGTAACATGAAAATTTGGTTCTGCAGGCAATGTTCGAAGGGATTCTGGTTGATATACCATTTGCAACATTCTTCTTGAGTAAATTGAAGCAAAAGTAAGTTATTCTCTGTGTCATGCTATAGAGTTGGTATTGCTCATTTTACATACTTGATAGATATGTTTTAGTTCTAATTCTCAAATTAGGGTTCAGAAGTATCTTGCATTAATCCAAGCTAGGATTGAATACAAAAAATTACCACCCTAAATAAGAAACCTTACTAGAGGAAACTACCCCTAATCAAATTCCTAACTTAAAGGAATTATACAGCTTTACAACTTAAGATGACTTCATAAAACACAACGCTTTTTTCCGACACCCCTCCAAGGTGGTCAATAAGAGCTTTGTATTCCCATCTTACCCACAAATTCTCGAATTTTGAACTATTTAATCCTTTGTTGAGATTGTTTGTCAACCTTAATGTACGTATCTGTTGAATAGGGTTATGAGCTACGCTTACAGCTGACTGTTGTCACAATAGAGCTTCGCTGGCCCATCCCAGTTAATCTCAGGTCTCCAATAATGATTTTTTTTTAAAATTATTTAATATATAATAATTATGCAAAAAAAAAAGCTATTGATATAAAAAATAGATGGATTTTTTTTGCGTCCAATATGATTTGAACTTATACCAAGGGTTTAGAATATCTCCGTCTTATCCATTAGACATTGGACTCCATTCATTCGGATTTTTCATATTTTGGTTTTTCTTGAGTTGAACACAAAAAAGATAGTTTTTCGAATTGTATATTCTACTATTCACTAATCGTAATCCCAAAGTCTTAATAGCTCGCGTGTTCCATTGCATGAAATTCTGTTCGGTACTGGATAGTGCGACTACAATTTGCTTCTTTCTTATCTCGATCACAAGGTTTCCTCCAAGAAAAGTGAATATCATGTTGTATATGTCCTACGAACTATAGAAACAACACGATTAACATATGTCTCGGATTCAAGCCTCACACTCTAGCAACATTCCTCTTACCCTCCGGATACTACAAGATTCAGTGTGCCACTAGTAAATGAAGCCTTCTAAGACTAATTAATTGGTTGACTAGGCTAAGTGCATAAGCAATGTATGGTTTTGTTACTTTTGTATGATGCAAGTAAACAAGTCATCCTACAAGACAGTACATTTCTTTGTTCACGATAGCATCCTCATAAGCATTTCCCATCTTATGGTAGGGTATAAAAGAAGCATGCAGATTAACATCTTATGGTAGGGTATAAAAGAAGCTTGAGCGGTTTCCTTGAGCATATTTGTCACATATTTGTTGGGATATGAATGTTCCTTTTCCTGAATACGCAACCTCAGTTACCAGTAGATATTCTAATCTTCCTGAAGCCTTGAAATCAAATTCTTTAGCTCAACATTCTCTCAAGATTCACTTTTCTGTTTCCTGGTTAAAATGTTATCATCTACATGTACCAACGAAGTTGTTACTCCTGAATTTTGAGGTTGAGTGTTTTATGAACAATGTATTCCCCTTGGCTTTATTATTTTTATCCCAAGGCCAACAGAATTGATAAATCTCTCAAACCATGGCTTATGGTGATTGTTTTAAGCCATATTAAGCCTTTGTTCAGCTTATAGGGTAGCTGCAACTTTATTTATAACCCACCTTTATCTTTATGGAGACTAGTGACTCTTCAGTTGTTTTGTGAAAAAATTACTTCTGCTTAATTTATCATAATCCACGCTTCAAATGTGGATTCTGGAACTTTTCTTATTTAAATGAAAATCATTGCTCAAGTGGAGCTTTGATGTATTAAATGTTGTTTATATTTTTCACCTGTTTTGTGAAAAAAATTACTTCTGCTTAATTTATCATAATCCACTCTTCAAATGTGGATTCTTGAACTTCTCTTCAAATGAAAATCATTGCTTAAGTAGAGCTTCGATGTATTAAATGTTGTTTATAATGTTTTGTGAAAAAAATTGCTTCTGCTGAATTTATCATAATCCACTCTTCAAATGTGGATTTTCTTCTTTACATGAAAATCATTGCTCAAATGGAGCTTTGATGTATTAAATGTTGTTTATAATTTTTTTTGAAAATTTACTTCTGCTTATTTATCATTATCCAATCTTCAAATGTGGATTCTTGAACTTTTCTTCTTTCAATGAAAATCATTGCTCAAATGGAGCTTCGATGTATTTAATGTTGTTTATATTTCATTGCTCAGGCATAACTACTTGAATGACTTACCTTCCTTGGATCCAGAATTGTATCGGCACTTGATTTTCCTGAAGGTAATCTCTTCTTAATGCCTCTTTCACCTATACCTCTTCATTTGTTATCTCATACCAATATTGTGCTCTCTCATTCTCCTTCAAAACGTCAGTATTTTCTTTGTGATTGATTATTCGAGCAAATACCATTTGAAATTATGCAGCTAAGTGGACCACCATCTGAGTATAGTATTACGCAGTAAATGATGTAGGTCATCTTATCTTTGTGGCCTTTTACTGAGTGGTACTTGCTCTACTTGAATGGAAACTGGTTGTAAATTGGACCTATAATCAGCTTCCAGCGTTTGTTGCCTACATTGTCATATGGCTTCTATTAGCAAATAATGGAAGTTGAAATCATAATCTAAAGATCTGATGATATATTTATCCACATTTTAGCAGGTTATAATATAGACCTTGTCTTGTAGCTGAAGATAATGAAAGGAAATACATGTCCATATTTCGGATGCGCCTCTATGTGTAGCAACTGAATAGTTGGTAGGGATACCACCACTTGTGATAGATATATTGGGAACAGATCCCATTAGGCTTATACATTTCTAATGTTTTGAATTAAATCCGTCTAACATTTGTTTGGTTTATGCCATGTTCAATTATGATTTGCAGCGTTATGGAGGTGACATTTCTGGGTTAGAATTGTACTTTGTAATTGACAACAATGAATATGGAGAGCAAACAGAAGAAGAGTTGCTTCCGGGAGGAAAAAGCATCCGAGTCACGAATGAGAATGTCATCACTTTCATTCATCTTGTAGCTAACCATCGATTGAACTTTCAGGTAGGGATGCTTCTCAGGTTTCTCTTGTTAGCTGATTTTTTTTTTAACCATGTCTACACGTTCAAAATTAAATGGGAGGGTGAAACCATACACTTACGGATTTGAACCCAGAAATTACCAAACAAACAATTTGGGGGAAAATGGCCTCACTTGAGAGCCCCTTTCGAGAGTAGGGCAACTCTCCAAGAGCCAAATATTTCATACAACATCCAGCTGCCAAACAAAAGCATAGAAACAAGCTTAAATACCAACCCTACAGCCGCAAGTGGCCAATGATAAAGTGACACGCAGGCCACAACAAAAGACTACTAATAAAAATAACGAAAGATGATTAAATACTTTTGAAAATTTCAAATAGTATTTGCTTCCCAAGTACTACCTCCGTCCCATTATTATTGGCACAGTTCATTTCGGCACGGGAATTTAGGTAGCATAGTTTAAGTAGTAAATTTCAATGGCCCACCACTTCTCTCTCCACTTTAAGTCACTAATGACAATTAATGATTTCCTTAATTAAATGAAATGAATTTATGGATATTACAAAAATTCTTTATCGAATTTATTATTGGTACAAAAACTGAATGAATATATTTAAATGAATTTATGGATATTATTGGTACAAAAACTGAATTTATTTATTGGTACAAAAACTGACTGAACTTATTAAATTAAATGAATTTATGGATATTACAAAAAAATTCAAACTGATTGAATATACTGCATGAGAAATGGCGGCAGCTCAAATCCCACAAAAACGGCCGCCTTAATCCACCAAAATCTGCCGAAAATACTGCATGAGAAATGGCGGCAGCTAATAGCCTAAATTGATTCAAAGTCTGCCGCCTTAATCCACCAAAAATAATCTATATAAGCAGAACATACATATTGCTAAAGATCCATTACACAACAAGTTAGAAATGGTGAGGGATAAAAATTTAACCGACGAAGAGCGAAATCAAGTCGTCCAATGGCTGCTGCAGAACTCGAAGGATGGCAAGGCGATCTACGGGAAGATAAAGGAAGCCACACACAAGTTTAACTGCTCGCGGAGGACGGTCCATCGTCTTTGGGCTGATGCAAAAGAACAAAGAGACAATGGTAAGGTCATTCATCTTAAAAGCAAGAAACCAAAAGCATTAAGAAGAAAGAGAGTCCACATAGATCTCGAATTGATTCAAAGCATCGATGTACACAAGCGTTCTACAGTTAGGGGTCTTGCATCGGGCATTAGTTGTAGTAAAAGCACGGTGTGGAGGTGGGTAGATCAGGGTATGATCAAAGCACACAGCAATTGTATAAGGCCTCACCTAACAACTCCTAACAAGATAGAACGCCTTAGATTCAGCATAGAAGCCCTAGAGTTTGATCGTATTGTCAACATGATAAAATTCAAAAGCATGCATAACACCATACACATTGATGAGAAATGGTTCTTCATTTCTCGAGCAAATCACAGATTCTTCATTTCATGAGCTATCACCTATAACACTGAATAAGGTGTTCCTAAGCTTGCAAAGTTGTATGCTTGAGATAATGAAATTTAAGGGTGAAAATTCTTATAAAATCCCCCATTTGAAGAAAGATGCCCTATCCAGACAAGAAAGGCTTCCGGTTGATTTGGTAGTTCCTAACAGTTTAGTAATGGAGTGTATCACATACATGATTGAAAACCAAGAGACAATTGCAGAGATGGAAATTATTCAAAATAGACTTGGGCTACTGATTGATGATTGGACAATTGGTAGATGAAGGGTGGCAGCAAAGAAATCTTTTGTATATGTATGAATATAAGTCAATCTTTTGTATATGTATGGATTGTTATAAGTAAGGCTTTTGTAACTGTAGTAGTATTATTACAAGTAAGGCTTTTGATTATGTACAAATATAAGTAAGGCTTTTGATTATGTACAAATATAAGTAAGGCAATTAAAGACACACAGCAAAACACAGCACAGAGGACATGCATAAACAAGAAAGACACACAGCAAAACACGGCTCAGAGGACATGCATAAACCTCTCAGTTTTCATCATTAAGGAATACACAACCTTACAAGGCCAGAAGCCAAGATCAAGGCAATTACATGTTCTTATCTAGGGTAATAAACAAGAAAGACACACAGCAAAACACAGCACAGAGGACATTGATAAACCTCTCAGTTTTCATCATTAAGGAATACACAACCATAGAAGGCCAGAAGCCAAGACCAAGGCAATTAAATGTTCTTATCTAGGGTAATAAACAAGGCGGACACACACATCAGTTTAGGCCCGAAGCCAAGTTCATAAATCCAAAGCTATAAATCTCTCCAATACAACAATCAAGGCCACAAGCCAAGTTCAAACCATGTGTGCAAGGGTCTTATCATTTCATATCCCCATCTAAACACCTCCAACACATAGTTTCACCACACAAGACACAGAGGCCATGCTTATAAAGAGAATAAGGGATCGATCTCACCAATTTGAAGTAAGCCGGAAGCCATATCCGTAGAAAGCTCTCGATTGTAGCTTTAACACATGGTCTTTCCATATAGGCCTTCAAGGCAGCCATCGACTCTTCATAAGCTAACGCCATCTCAGCCTCCAACGCCGCCCCTGAGTCAACCGTCGGCGACGCCAAGTCACAACCCATTTCTGTTTCTGGAACATAAGACTCTATTTCCGTTTCTGGAAAAGAAGAATCAATCTCTGTCTCTGGAACATATGACTCAATTTCAGTTTCTGGAATGAACTCTTCAAAATCAGAATCTGGATCCAAAGGTACCATCTCGGCTCGAATCAAGGCCTCAAGGCACCAGTCACTTTGGATCGGCGACGGTTCTGGCTCGATCGACGAAGGGGAGTTGGTGGCGTCGCCGGGACGGCTTTCTTCGCTCAGGAAACCAGATCCACAAACCTTTTGGCCAACGACGGTAGTATCTGCTAAAGAATCGTTGGGATCCGTTGGATTCATCACGGCGAAGTGGGAAGATAGAACGCGAGAGAAGATTCAATCACGGCGGCGGTGAAGAGCTGTTAGGGTAAGAGAATGAGGAGAGAGAATAGGGTAGAGAGAGTAATGAGGAAAATAAATCGAAACATCATTAGTTTTAAGAAGGTAATTAGTGGCTTTATTAAGAAGGTAATAAGGGGAGTCATTAGTTTTAAAAATTTTCCAAAAATAGAAACGTGCCAGTAATAGCGGGACGTCCATTTAGGGAAACTGTGTCGGTAATAGCGGGACGGAGGTAGTATATGATTTCAACCAACCGAGTCCCCTTGTTAACCTTCCTTGCTTCCGAACTTACTGCGACGCTGATAGTCTCGGGTCACTTTGCTCCCATTCATCGGATACCGGGGGGGGTTAAAAAGATGAGATTGTTTAAACTTGTCTCTATATTTTGAAAATTTTGCTAAATTAATTATTGTAATTGATATGTAGATATGTCAACAAAGTTCGCATTTTCTCAGAGGATTCCAACAGCTAATACCCAGAGAGTGGATCGACATATTTAATGAGCATGAGCTTCAGGTAACTTTATGTCACATTGCATTTGGAATTTTATTTGTAATACGTTATGTTTGTGCATGTGAAATTTATGGAATTGCGTGTTCTTAGGTTGCAACTCCTTGAGTTTAAATGCTAGAGCAACCATTATTTAAGTCATTGATCACATTTTGTATTTTATGTATTGGAAATTTGGTCAACTTTAAATGATAGCTTTTTCCAAAATGCTCTTTTGTTTTCTTTGCAGCTTTTAATATCTGGATCAGTAGATGGATTTGATGTTGATGATCTTCGAGCTCATACTAATTACACAGGAGGGTATCACGAGGTAAGATCTTATGGTTTTTAGCTCAAGTGATTTGCTTCTCTCCTTGCAGAAACTTGTTATTTGATGTTGAAAACAGCATCTGAAGTGTGGCTTTATTTTCTGAAGATGCCTTAGTTTATCCTTCTAGAATCTTGCACCAAATTCTTGAACAAACTGATTTCTGTGAAGATCCTTATGGATTTATGAAGTTACAACTTATGCACTAAATTTGGTCGGTCAACAGCCTGAAAATGAGCGTTCAGATAGCCTCTTTTTATTTTTATTTTTATTTTTATTTTTGTTTCTGGGAACTTTTTCAATCCTTTTTGTGCATCTGACTAACTAGTATCTGATAATTGGTTTGACAGGATCATTATGTTATCGAAATGTTCTGGGAAGTTATTCAAAATCTTAGGTTGGAAAATCGGAGAAAATTGTTGAAGTATGTCCTTTATCTCATTATGTTTCTTAGTATTATCAATGCCTGCTACTCTGATCAAGTTGAATGCAGACTGTATGCAGTCAGTTAATATTCCAAGGCCTAATTGTTTTACAATTGTTTACTTCCTTTCTTTTAAAATAATTTGTCAAAAATATGGTCCTTTGGTTTTATTTGTCTTTTTCTGTCCGATTGTTCGTATTACTTGATTTGTCTTGGTATTTTGGAATTAGACATTCATTTTGTGATGATAACTTTTGTTTATTTTGGTAAATCCTCAACAGTAGTTAAATAATTGCTTGTGGCTTTTTCTTCTGCAAGTAGTAGTAATGCCCCAGGTTCCTTCCAATTTTCATATAAGATTACAGTATGGCCTTGTTTACTTTTGAGTGATGAAGTGGATATACATAAATTAAGCAATCCTATGTAACACGCCCTCTTCATTTCTATTCCCTTCCCACTTGCACAGCCTGCTGACATCCCGATCTACTGCTGCACTTGCTCAATCCTGTTCATGAAACCCATCTCCAGCAACTTATTGCACACTCAATTTGATAGGCACAATTAATTATGTTTCAACAATACTACAGCTTATAAAACAAAAAAGACCGGTCCCGTTGCGCATCGCATACTTGTGAGAAATGGAGACATGGAGTGAAAAAAAAAGTATTGGGTTTTTATGATGGTTTGGAGATGGGAAGTTGAGAGAGATCTGAAACTTCCAAGGCAAACCCAGCAGGTTTTGAGAGGGAAGTTAAGGATTGATGAGAAACTTCATAGTGGATACCAAGCAAAAACTTAGGGTGGGGTTAGAGGTATTCATGTCATGCAAGTTAACCTGAAGTTAATCTATCCACTTATTTGGTTATTCTTGAAGTAAACAAGGCCTCTGTTTTAGATCTAGGATTCTGATATTCAATATTCTTTAATTAAAACCCTATAATTAAATTACTTAGATGTTTTTCACTACTTGACCAGCACGTAAGATTGAACTTTGACATTTTTAATGTTACCGCTTGTTTTACGAGTAACCCAGAAATATATTGTATTTGATCAGTTCTACTTCATATGATAACTTTGAATTGCAAAACTCAAGTTGCATATTGTGGTGAGATACGTCGGTCAGTGGGTCATGTAAGTATACCATGTGGTGTTAGTAACAAAGTTTCTTGTTTCTGCTTCCAGGTTTGCAACTGGATGTTCTCGGGGGCCTCTGCTCGGATTTAAATATTTGGAACCTACATTTTGCATACAGAGGTGGTGTCATGCATGATCCTTACCTTTTCCTGCAATTGGTATCTTTTTATGTGCATTGTTCTTATATACAAGTACCCCTTTTTTCTCACACAGGACTGCTGGCAATGCATCTGAAGAGGCTCTTGACCGGTTGCCGACATCTGCTACTTGCATGAATCTTCTTAAACTTCCAGCCGCATGTCTGCAAAGTTGCTAGTGCTAGTGTTTTAAAGAGATTGCTGCACGATTAATCATCTGAATAACAAACATATTCAGATTGTTCTTGTTCCAACTACTTGACTTCATTTCATGTTGTCAATTGGTACTTTATGGTTCATTTACATTGATGTGAATATTTTCACCACTGCTGATGTAAATACTGAGATTATTATTGTTTTTATACAGTAAACAGAAAATGGAGCAGAAATTATTGTATGCTATAAATTCTGATGCTGGTTTCGACTTGAGCTGATGAGGCAAATTACTATCCAGCAAAAAGGATTGCTTCGAAGTGACAACTCTCGACTCCTCACCACGCAAATTGACTCGCTTGCTTTCAAGGTGATGATAAAGCACTTTCAATTCGGCCCGACGCCTTTGCAGGTGGGTGAGAAGTTAGAAGATGGAATACATGATTATAGAGATTGTAGATACTATGCCTAGTGCTTTCTGTAGTAGTAGCTGTATATATGGATAAATGATGTGTCACGTTTGTCATGTATATGCAGGACCTGCGCAAGTGGTCTTGTTTGTAAACTGTTTTACTGTAATTACCTTTATTTTTGAAATTTTATGAACATAGTGAGCCAAATTAGCTTTCTGGATCAATTTAACGTTGTATAACTCTTGCAGGCATTTCGTATAATAATTCCTTATCTCCTGAAAGAGAGTGGCTTATTGAGTAGCAAATCATTGGATCCAGAGTTTGGTGTTAAGTTATGCTGTATTGTATTACTTGTTACCTGGCTCTTGGAAGGTAGAAATGATGTAAAATTTAGACGGATCATCATCGTATGATAAATTTCTAAATACAGTTGAAAGGTTAACAAATCCCCTTGAATAAATCATTGGTAGTAGAAAAGGATAAGAAAGCTATAATAAGTCTTTGTTCACTCTTCAGCTGGAGGTATATCACTTAAATCCATACCATCTGCTGGCAGGTCTGGAGTCAGAGGTCCGAAGATCCCTTCAGAGCTCAGCGTCAATTCACTCTGCAGAGAGAGAGAGAGAGAGAGAGAGATTATCATCGTTCTCATAGTTTCATGAAGATGATCTACGAACAGAATCTTGAGTATTTGGGGATTACCTCAGGTTGGAATCTTAGCATATCAGCACGAGCCATGGCTTCTGCATGAGCTATTCGCTGCCTGAAAGTCTGAGCCATCTCTTCAGCCTGTAATATGAAAATAAAAATCATCCATCCATCTTATCGTCCATAAGGCTGCAAAGAGAATAGGAAAGTAACCTTTTCAAAAACCAGCTTGGGGTTACGAATCATGTCGCCCGGAGTAGGCTCCAACTTCTTAGTAGAGAGGCTTACCCGGCCTCTCTCCCGGTCATGGCTAAGAATCATAACCTACAGAAAGATGTAAAAGGTGAGTAATAAAGACTGCTGATTGCAGCTACACAACATGCACCTTTAAAGAGTCACCAGGCTGAAGAACTGTTTCAATATCTGAAACACGATCGTGACTGATCTGGCTGACGTGTAAAAGCCCGTTGATTCCACCAATGTCTATGAAGGCACCATAAGGCTTCAAGCTCTGAACAGTGCCGATTACTACAGAACCAATTCCAAGCTGTGCCTGGCTATCCGCCATGGCCTTGCGGTTACTGAGGACTAGCCTGGACGCTTCCTCATCAACCTCCATAAACTTGAGAGGAAGTTCTTTTTCGAGAAGCTCCTCTGCAGTTGATTTCTGATGCAATAACAAGAGATGTTAAATTCTAACAAAATATATAATTGAAAATTAGAGAAGTAGTAAAAAAGAGAATTAACTGTTGAGACTTGCGAAAATGGAACGAAACCACGAAGAGCCTCCACAAGTGCCACAACACCACCTTTGTTAGCTCCAACTACCTGTTTGAGAAAAGAATTAACAAAAAAAACACCACAACAAACTCAAAAGACACAAGGTTCAAATTTACTCACCTTACCCTTTAGAACAACATCTTCAGCTTGGAGTTGTCTGCATCGTTCCCATGCAAGGTCATACTGAATTGAGCGAAGACTTAATATCAAACTATCATCAGCTTCATTCTCTCCAATAATTACAAATTCTTCGCGTAAACCAGAAACAATGCCAGCCTCTTTTAGGTGTTTGATACCATGGATGGATGCCTCTCTTAGAGGCAAGTATGCTGACGACTTTGCAGTTATGTCAACCAATGCTCCATTTGCATCTGTACTATAAACTGTTCCTTTCACCTGAAAAAGACATGGATCACATATATATATACAATAAAAGGGGATATCCAAACCTAACCAAGACATCTGATGCATGTGCTACTTCGAACTCACTTCAAGATTATAATCTTATTTATTTCATCCCACCACAACATTAAAGAAAGCAATAGCTGAATATAAACAAAGCAGAGAATCCACAAAGCAAATTGCATTTCAGAAAAAAGAAATAATATAATTCATAGCCTTACTTTTCGTTAGTATAATTTATTCTCTTACGTATACTTTTGTGTATAACTACTCGAATGGAATTCAATATTCAAAAATAAAATTCGTACCTTGGTACCAATTTCTGAGTTGAAATCATATTTCTCAAGCGCAGCATTGAAGTCTTCGACGGTGAAGGAGACGCCTTCCATGGGCGCAGTACGACAGCGTTCGTATGACTCCTCGAACATCTCTTTTAGCTTTATTCTCTCTTTTGTTTGCGCATTTGTTACGGCAACTGCTGAAACCACACTTCTCTTTATGGGCAGATTAGCTCTGGAGTTGGAGAAGAAGTTGTTGCTCTTGCTTGTTGAAAATGGCGAGCATTTCAATCCACCAATTTGCTGCGCTAAGGATGCCATCGCTTGTTGTTATGTCTGGATTTGGTTTGGGTTGCGAAATAAGTTTTGGGTAAGATAAGGTCACGAAGAAGAAAGGGCTGTTGGGTGGTGGTGGGGGGAGTTTGTTCTGCTACTAATTTGCCTGCTAACAATTCAATATTATGTTTATGTTTAAATGATAGGTTTATTATATAAACCCTCAAAGCCAAAAAGTTAATTATAAAATTCTAATAAAAATTTATGGTCTTAATAATAATACACATATATTCCCCTTTTTCTCTTATTCTCTTATTACTTTTTGTATCACACGTTATCAACACGTTATGACTCTAGCTAATATTATACTCTCTCCATCCAATTTTTATGTCCACTTTTAAATAGGCACAGAGATTACGACATTGAATGTAAAGTAAAAAGTGGTGGGTTCATAAGGTTAAGAAGTGGTGGCCCAAAAAGTTGAAAAGTGGTGTAGTTAATTTCGATTTTGGATAGTGAATATAAATAATAGGACATCCATTTCGAATATAATGGACATGAATATGAGGCAAATAGAGTATTCCTTAATTGTCAAACGAAATGATGGAACGAAACTTTAAATTTGTTTGGGTCAATATGAATGTATATCATGAATTGAAATTTATGTAATATATTTCTACATATTTTTTCCTTTTGTTACATATTAGTTATCGTTTTAATCTAAATTGTTGCTCCTGAAGTAACACAATTTAATATTCTCGAATAATATTTATACACTTGAAGAGTTATTAATGTTATTCCATATATTAATAGATATTTTCTTTAATGCATATATATATATATATATATATTACTATTGGGTGGGTGGGAGGGTTATATGGGTAACACCCCCTTATAGAGAGAATAAATAACAATATTATAATATAAATCAAGATAGTTGGATGGACAAGATCTTTACATATTTTGATTTTTTTTAGTAAATTTTGTATTAATAAGGGTATTATGGGGATGAATCATAAGAACTATAAACCATCTCCAATCTCTCTCTCTCTCTCTCTCTCAAATCTTCATTATTCTTTCTCTCTCAAATCTTCACAATCTCTCCCTCTCTTCTCTCTCAAAAAAATTTCTACGAATTTGCACAGAATTGCCGCCTCAATTTATCATCGTTGCCTCGACCATCACCGCTATAGAAGCTTCGGAGTCGCCGCAACGGTTCTTCCTCCCTCTCTTTTCTCTCTCTCGTCTCTTCTCTCCCTACCATATATCTGCACAGACCCATCCTAAATTTGTGTAAATCTGTTCTAAATCTATGTATCTTTTCTCAGATATGCGTAAATCCGTCTGCGACAGAAGCTTCGAAGTCGCTGCTGAAGGATTGGGAGGACGATATAACTGCGTCCTTGGATAACCTCCCGACCCTTTCTTTCCTCCGCGTGGACAAAGATCTGAAGGAAATTATTTTTTGTACTCACACATTCTCATGTCTTTTATGTGAATATGAAGAAATAATCAACATAATCTGAACGTGCGTATAATACTTTAATATAATATAGTGTTCAAGACATAGGCACGTTTCCCTTTACATTGTCCAATTATTCCCGCAGCAGTGATTAACCCATTTGAGATCTCATTAAGAGTATACTCCTTTTTATACATAACTGCATTGAGGCGGAAATTCTCATAGGACTTAGGAAGCGAATGCAGTAGGATGTCGACCTTGATTTCAAGGCTCAAACTATTATCTACTATGGTGAGCCGATCTAGCAAATATGTCATGCGTAAAACATGATCATGCACAGACCCACCTTTCTGCATATTACAATTAATGACATCCTTCAGCAGATGATATCGGATTGACCAATCCGTCTCTCCAAATTTCTCCAAGAGGGATGTCCATATCAAACTAGCATGAGGCATACTGAGCCGCTAGGGTATTGCACATAGTGGAAAGAAGTGCTACACGAGCCTTCGTATTTTCATCTATCCACTTCTCATGTGCAGCCCTCTGTTTTGGGGTAGCCTGATCCCCCGAAAATTTTGGCTCAGGAGTATGTAAGATTTGAATTATCTTCTCACTTCAAGTACTAGGGTAATTTTTCTCTTCCACTCATTAAAATTTTCATGATCCAATAATGTTTTGTTGGTGAGACCCAAAAGGCTCGCTTGAACAGTCATATCTAAAAAATAAAAGCATGTATATTCGCACATAATTCGTAATTAACATCATTGTAACCTTTTGTAAAAATAATGATATTAAGAACCTCAAAGAGCCTTTAGGAATTCCACTCGTAAGCCATGCAGGTGGACGTTTACTAGTGTAACCATAGACCAAACTATTTACAGCTCTTTAATTCCAATCTACGCCTAGGTTCTTAAGACAAATGAAATTAATAGTATGTAAAATCATTCTAATGATACCCGTGAAATCATTCTCTTCAATCAGAAAATTTGTACTTTTAGCTTATCAATTTTAACTTGTCGCGGGTGCGATATCTGCTCCAAAGGAGGAGCACATGTCATACGCTGCAGTGCTTTGCTCATATCTATACAACAACTATTCAGAATTTTTGAGATTGAAGCCTTTCTATAGCACTACTTCTTGAAGGGTGGTTCATCCAATTCACACTATATGTGACTGGGATTTAGCATATTGGCTCTGCTTCTCTTTTATTTGCTCCATTTTTTTGCCTCAGGTTGCTTCTGTAAGCAACTACACACCTTTGAATTATGTTGAGCATTCATTTTGCCTCCTGTTCTTCTACTAAACATCTGACAATCAGTGTAGGCTGAACTTACCATATTGTGTTCTGGATGAGGCGGATGGACATGGGTTTTGAGCCTCAAATTCGCAAGATTGTCAATGAGATTCCTGTTAGAAGAAGGCAAACTCTCATGTACACTGCAACATGGCTTAAAGAAGTCCGAAAAATAGCAAGTGACCTTCTTGTGAATCCTGTACGGGTTAATATTGGCAATGTTGATGCAAATAAGTCCATTACGATTTTATTGTCCTTTATCCTTCCTTATTAAAACTGAATTTTGAAATAGTAAGTTGACATGTTTCTGGAATCTTCCAACAATCTTTTGTGCTATGTTGGGGTTTGACTGGTAAATTATTGTTGTATTTTACATTATCAACATTGCCAATAACAAACATTTTACATTCGTTGTTTAACACTTATTGTAACTATGAGCGGATGAGGTTGCTTTCTCTGCATTTTTATTTTAAAGTCTCATTTCATGGTTCCACATTTCGCTTATTTCTCGTCCTGTATTTTCCCTTGTTCGCGGTTTTCTATCTCCAATCCTAAAAGATGTAGTTCTTTGCAGCATGTGGAAGTAGTCCCTGAAATGGATAAGCAGACACGCTTGGAGCAAAGTCATTATATTCTGTTCCACTAAAAAGTTGTGTGACCACCTGGCACGTGGTATTGGGCGTAATTTTGGAGCTGCTGCAATTCATGGAGACAAATGATTGGGTTTTGAATTAATTTCAGACAGGTCAATCTCCAGTTCTTGTTGACACTGATGTTGCTGCCCGGGGGCTTGATATAAGAGATATAAGGTTAGGAACTTCACTTTTGCTTCATTGAGTCCTCAGGTGATATGAAAGTTTAAAGTTTAGGTTAATGGAATTAAGACTACGTTCCCGTGCTCTGCTTTTTCATTGAGTCCTCACGTCAACCTTGCACGTCCTTAGATATCTCTCTTATTGCTTTTCATCATTAGCACTTCCCGTGCTCTGCTTTTTCATGTTACATAGGGTAGTTGTCAATTATGATTTCCCCAATGGAATTAAGACTACGTTCATTTGCATCGGAAGAACTGGGAGAGCTGGTGCTACGGGAATCGCACATACATTTTTCTCAGAGCAAGACTGGAAATACGCTCCTGATCTTGTTAAACTCTTGGAGGGAGCTGATCAAGTTGTGCCTCCTCAAATAAGGGATATAGCATTGCGTGTGGGCCTAGTTTTGGCAAGGATTGCGGTACGATGAACCGTTATGAGCCTTCTAATGGTGGTGGGCGTTGGGATTCTGGTGGTCATGGTGGCATGAGGGATGGTGGCTTTGGTGGGCGTGGGGGGATGAGAGATGGCGGTTTTGGCGCAGCCGTAGTCTTGAGAGAGTCCGAACATGGGATGTTAGCCGAAGCCCAAGCAGAAGAAGGAGTTGTAGCAGAAGCTGGTCCCGAGGAGGAGGAGAAGGAGCCGCAGCCCAAGATACAGTCGTAGCCGGAGTCGCAGTATTGAGCCATACGAGAGAAGGCCGCCAAGGAAATCAAAGATGGAACCAGATGGTGGTGCCCCTCCTGCTCCAGCTGCAACCGAACAGGTTCCTCTCCGTCCAGCCGTCGAACCACCACCAGAACCATAGACTACTGTTCCACTTCTGGTGCTATATTATGTTCCCTGAGAGGATTTATATTATACATTTGCTGCCTTGTTATTTGTTGAGAAAATTGTTCATTTTTGTTTATCTTTGAATTGTGTGGGTTTTTTTATTGAGATGGACTAGTGTGCCAATTGCCCAATTTTGACCCATGTTTGACCGGTTGACCCGCTTTGACTCATGTGTTGACCTTTTTTTTTTTTTTTCGTATTTGTTTTTTTTTCGTTTTTTTTTTTTGCTTTTTTTTTCTTTTATCGTTTTTTTAATTTTTTTTGTCTTTTTTGTTTTTTCCTTTTTTTTTGTCTTTTTCGTTTTTTCGTCTTTTTTGTTTTTTTCGCCTTTTTCGTTTTTTCATCTTTTTTCGTTTTTTCGCTTTTTTCTTCTTTTTGGTTTTTTTCGTCTTTTTTGCCTTTTTCGTTTTTTTTTGTCTTTTTCGTTTTTTTTCCGCCTTTTTTTCATTTTTTTCGTTTTTTTTCGTCTTTTTCGCCTTTTTTCGTTTTTTTTTTGCTTTTTTCATTTTTTTCATTTTTTTTTCGCCTTTTTCATCTTTTTTCGTCTTTTTCGTTTTTTTCGTCTTTTTTAGCTTTTTTAGCTTTTTTCGTCTTTTTCATTTTTTTATTTTTTTCGTCTTTTCGGAAATACAAAGAATGATACGACACTTTTTTTCATTTTTTCGTTTTGAAATACAAAAAATATTTTTCGTTTTTTCCCCTTTATTATAAGGATGAGAGTGTCACTCTTTGTATACAAAAGTGTCGTTTGTTCTAAACAATGACACTTTTATTCGTTTGTTCTAAATAATGACACTTTCATTCGGGACAATTGACACTTTTGTTTATTACGATTGACATTTTGGGTAACATTTATGGTTATTATGCTTCATATTGATTAGTAGATGAAAGTGACACGTTCTTTAATTCTGAGTGTCAATTTACTTCAGTGTGATTGACACTTTAAGATAAATGACACTTTCGTTCGTTGTAATTGACACTTTTTTCATAAACAAATGACATTTTTTTTGAAACAAATCGCATTTTTTTAAAAAATAATTAATATTCAATAAATGATATAAATGACACTTTATTCAAATACAAGTGACACTTTTGTTTGTTACGATTGATAATTTGGATAAGTAACAAATGACACATTTATTCATTAAAAATGACGCCTTCCTTATAAAAAAAATTGGAAAAAAATATAAAAAAAATTATTTGTTATGATTGACACTTTTGTTTGTTACGATTGACATTTTCATATGCAAAGAGTGACACGTCCGTCCTTAAAATAAAGGGAAAAAATGAAAAAAAAAAATGAAATTTTTTTTGTTTGTTGCGATTGATACTTTTGTTTGTTACTATTGACACTTTTGTATGCAAAGAGTGACACGTCCGTCCTTAAAATAAAGGGAAAAAAACGTTAAAAAAAAAGTAAAATAATAATAATAATGATGTCATGCTGACGTCAGCGGATCAAACACGGATCAATGCGGGTCAAAGGTCAAATAAGGGTCAAAGCGGGTTAAAATTGAATAATTGGATCATGTTACATGTGCAACATGATGCACACGAATTTTTGTCTTTTTTATTTCCTTCATCCAGATTTGTTGTCTATAAATTTTATGCGGGTGGCAGCTCTAACAAAATATCGCAATCTTAATTGATTTTGTGAAATTCTATCCGATCCATAAGGTGCAAAGAAGAACAATAATAATATATTAATGCATGTGGGTATGGTTCGGACTAGAAAGTAATCTAATGTAAGGAATATCCATTCCCTGATACATATAAACTCAAATGAATAGATTTTAATGTAAATTAACATACATGTCCCCTTGGGATGACATAGCGGTGAAGGTGGATGGTCCGGGACCGATAGGTCATGAGTTCCCCACTGGACACGCTATGTGTGAGCCTGTCACCCTGTCACGCAGGCTATTGCACATGAGCGAGGTTTACCCTGTGCGCACCAAAAGTAGCGGCTGCGGGTTCCTCGTCAAAAAAAAAAAAAAAAATGTAAATTAACATACCCAATGTAATCGAACCAACCGACGTGCACAAATGTCATTGTTATCAATTAAATCGACGTATTTATATATATATATATATATATATATATCGCTGGATTTAAATTCATAATAATAAATTCACGTCACTAGGTCAGTCCAAGAGATGACTAGTGAATTGATGATTGTGGTTGTGTATTACATTTTTCTCACCTAACATTTATGTAATGTAATTGAAAATTTTACAAAAGGTTAATTTTGTATATAGATAATAAGGGTGTATTTACAAATTATTATTATAAGTATTTTTATTATTTTTGTTTAAAGTTCAAAATAATTTTTTTAAGATAGTGTTTGATTTGTTTATGTATTTATGTTTATTTTGATTTATTTTAAGCACATAAAAGAAGAAATATACATTCCAAACCTTCAAAAAGGTGTGTGTGCAGTAAAAAAAAGTACAAAAACTATTTATGTAAACTGTTCCAAACACTACCTAAGTAAAATAGTAAAATTAATATAAAAAATTGCTTAATTTTTTTTAAGCTAATGCAGAAAGTGCAAAATCAAAAAAACATTGATATAAATGCTTAAAATAAACTTTTACAAACACATTCTATGAACAGGGTGTTTTGAAACATGTTCGATACGGTGAGGGGAAGTGTCGTATTGTGTGAGACACTCTAATACAATAATTGAGGATTTGTTGTCTTTCTTGTTCTTTTTTGTTTTAGGAATTTTGGTGTGCTTTGTAGATTGTAGATAATGGCTGAAGATTTGTGTAGTCATTTAATAAAAAATGCAAACGTAAAATGAGAAAAAGTCATGGTTCATTCGGTCCTTCCAAATTAAGGTGGGAAAATTTCGTGTTGGCGAAAATTGAAGGCCCTGGATTCCCCTTTTGTGTAGACGTAGTGCTCCTTCGGCCACCCACTCTCTCTCTCTCTCTCTCAAAGCAAGCTTTCGTTTCGACGCATTCGACCGCTTTTTTATTTTCTCTCTCTAGGGTTCTTACTTAACCGCGTGGGAAGAGGAAAGGGGATAATAAAAAGTTAAAAAAACCACTGCAATTAATATAATATTAAGATTAGAATCCGAGATTTTGATATGCTTCCGGAAATTAGGAATTCGATTCAGCCGCTATCTACTCTGATCTTTCAGCTGCTTTCTTACTCTAACATGGATTAAATCTGCTCCTTCGGTGCGCTTCCGTTTTATCCCTATTCTCTGTACACGGTGCCCCTTTCGTTCCTCTCTGTTTTTGTTCCACTGGTTTTTTGTTATTCCGGTGTTATTGTTATATGCTTGAGTTCTAAAATTTTATGCTTTCCTCTGAATATCCTTGTTAATAGTAAAGTGAAATTGTTGTATGGATCACATTTCTGTTGATAGTTCTCTATTTAGTTAGGGGGAGGTTTGAGGGTTGACCTTATAACTTTTTGTGGATTGATTGAGCTGAGAACTGCTGCTTCTCTTAATTTTTGTCCAAGAAATTGTGTTCGTGTATTTAGGCTTGGGATGAGTGGTGCTGGAATCTGTTCTCTTTACGAAGAGGATCATAAAATGGGATTTGGTTTTGCTCATTGCTATAAAATTGGATGACAGCGAGCTCTCACAAGCGCAAAACCCTTTGCTTTTCTATTGAGTTTTACATTAGGCACTGATCCATTGTTGTGTTAGGATAAAGTTGGGTTTTCTAGTTCGGACATGCTTCACGACACAATGGATAAGCATAATATGGTAACTGAAAGAAATGTAGCAGTTTTAAGTCATGTCAGTATGAAATATCTGATGTGCTTTCAACTTTGTTGTTTGAGTACAAACTTGAAGTACCAAATAATTCAGATCAATGCTTCAGTTTCTTTTCCTGCACTCATTCTATTTATTTGCTGGTTTAGGTTTTGTCATCAGATTTCAGATATTATTCTTGTCATCATGCTTGCAACAATTCATTTTTCAATTAAGGTTACAATTTCTCCTTGAGCCTCCATGTATTCAATATTGTAGTTTTGTCATTTTTAGGAGTAGCGAGTCCTGGGATGGAAGCGTACTATGTTCCTGATCAAGGACTTGCTGATACTTATCTGGTAATTTTCTGAAAGTTAGGTTTCTTAATCTTATGATCTCCATTTAGGAGGCAACCTTGTATGGGTTTTCTCCTGTTTATCTCTTTTCATATAATTGGGCGAGGGTAGTTAGCTTCATGATTTTCGGGATATTGTTTCTTTGTTTTAAATAAGAAGTACATTGGATTCTATAGATTCAAGGTTCTGAGCCATACCCACAATCTGCTGCTCAATTTGAACTGTACGGATCATCCATGTACAATGAGGGAGCGCCAGACTATATTGTCGACCAGGGCTTGTATTATCCTTCTGGCACCAGCTATGGATACATCTGTGCAGGTAATAAACTGTTTAATATATGCTTACTTATTGAAGCAATGTTGATTTTCATATGATGCTCTCTGATTGTGTAAGTTGTGGTAATAGAATGGTCTTTATCTCCTTGGCTCAAATGACATAGTCTTTTTCTTCTTTTGTAGGATATGAACCAACCACTGAGTGGGACGACCAACGTAGGTTTTTTGGCCTAGACGGTCAAGATATTCATTATACAGTGAGTATTTTACTTTTGACATACATTTTAAATCTCTATTTGATTTCAGATATTAAATCTGGTTCTTTTCTGTCAGGTTGCGGCAAATGATAGTATGCCCTATGTTTATTACCCTCCTAACTATGGATTTGCACAGTCTCCTTATAACCCATACAATCCTTATATTCCTGGAGCTGTGATTGGACCGGACGGGTCAGTTATATCACCGCAACACTACTATGCCCTTCCCTCCTATGAAACTCCTGCTACATCAGCAGCATACCTGCCAGTAGTTCTCCCGCAGAGGCCTAATGTAGCTGCTAATGGGATTGTGGATTTACGTGGTGATGCTGCTGGATCTATTAATAAAGCTGATGGTCTAGGCTCTAAACACAATTCAGCGCAACCTACTCTGAATGCTTCATTGACTGCAGCAGGTGATGCCTCTAGTCGAAAAAATTCGTTTGCAAAGATGTCTGAAGGAGGAAGAGTTAATATGGGGACTGGAAAGCAGCATCTGCCAACTATTACTTCTGGTGGTATTACAAGTCAAATTGCACCACAGATTCCCCAGGTTGGAATTAATTTTATGTTGCATTAAACAAGTCGTCTGAAATGAGACCAGTTTCTATGTCTTAGATCGTTATTGATGTATTTCTTATGACTGTATTGCTCACATTTTCTTTTAGATAAGAGGTGCTCAAGCCATAGAGAATGGTTTACGTGGTAAAGCCTCGGCGGCCAGTAGTCAGTTAAAGACTGCTTTTACCTCTGGAAATGGTACTTCTGCTTTTGAATCAGGCAGTTATGCCCAGGCATCCGTGAATAAAGTTAAGCCCAATATGCTCAGTGTCAGGGCACCTGATGATGGAAGAGTTGGTCCTGATACATTGATCGAGCAGAATAGGGAGTCTCGTATGAGCAAATCAAAGAACCACTTGGTTGTTAAGGCCTATACAACAAGGGCTGGAAACCCTGATGCACAAGGAAACATCATTATCTCTATAGATCAGTATAACAGAGTTGATTTTCCAGTGGAATATGCAAATGCAAAGTTTTTTGTGATCAAGTCGTACAGTGAGGATGATGTGCATAAGAGTATTAAATATAATGTGTGGTCATCTACTCCTAATGGAAACAGAAAGCTTAATGCTGCATATGAAGATGCCAAGAAAATATCTGCTGGAGGTTCAAGAGGCTGCCCCATCTTCCTCTTCTTTTCTGTAAGTAGTCAGTCTCAATTTATGTTTTCATAAGCTTGATAATGTTTGCCTCCTTTCACATAATGTAGTGGTACTGACCGGTGCTCTTTTCTCTTTATGAATATAAGGTTAACGCGAGTGGCCAGTTCTGCGGTGTTGCGGAAATGACTGGCCCAGTGGATTTCCACAGAGATATGGATTTCTGGCAGCAAGATAAATGGAGTGGAAGCTTTCCTGTAAAGTGGCAATTCATAAAGGATTTGCCAAACCCAAATTTTAGGCATATCATATTGGAGAACAATGAGAACAAGCCAGTGACTAACAGCAGAGACACTCAAGAGGTATCTATTGCAATCTCTTCGCTGCTCAACTTTTTAATTATGCATCTATTGTTGTAAGAACTCACCATTTATGTGGACAATATGTTCTTTTTGATCTTGATTGTATTGTTTAAATCACTTCTTAAACCAGAATCTTGCGGACCAACTGACAAATATCTTGTTGATATGACTAACAGCCTGCCAATGTTTTTTTTTAAATATTTCCAGATCAGCTACAACAAAGGCTTGGATATGCTCAAAATATTCAAAAATTATACTTCGAAGACATCCTTGCTTGATGACTTCATGTACTATGAAAATAGACAGCGGATTCTGCATGGGGAGAGAGCTAGAATTTCTATGAAGAGCTATGAGAATCCGTACCTTGTTCCACTGCTCGATCCTCCTCGCAAGCTTCAGCCAGTTCATGATTTTCCTCTTATTAGGGATGCAAATGGTGCCGAACATGATACCAATAATTTGAGTATGGTGAACAAGAGTGAGATTTTATCAACTTTCTCCACGAAAGGCAATGCTAATCCCAATTTAGCGAGTGTTCCTGTGAGCTGTCAAGACTCAGCAGCAGATGGAGTGCCAAATGCAGACGATGAGCTTAAAATTAGCGGGCTGAGCTTACGTTCAGATGAGCGAACAGTCCCTACTACTGCAGTATCTGACAAAACAAACAGTGAGAGGGCAAATGTTGTCACTATAGGATCAATGCCGGTCAAGGTCACGGATGCCAACTCTTCTGGTTTTTTAACAGTAGGAACAATTCCTCTTGATCCTAAAAATCTCCTTCATGAGTAGGTGAAAAGAAGAGGTTTGTGGTGCTTGATTTTGTTTTGGGTGGGGGGTGTCTGATTTTTCCATTGTATACATACTCGGTCATTGCTTCTTTTTGGGATAGCTCAACAGTTTTCATCGAGGAAGAATATGTATTTAACTACATTGCAATGTTGAATACTGATGCTTATTTTTTTTTCCCCTTTTCTTCAGCGGAGTGGGGGTGAGGTGGGGTGGGGAGGGAGCGGGGCCTTGGTTTTAGGTTGATACTCTTTTATTTCCTTTCGGCTCCTTGTTTTTGCCTTTTTGGCTCATCTTTACAGAAGTTATATCCAAGAAAAAAAGAAAATAAAGAGTTACTTTAATGCCCTTTCCATCTTCTGCTTGGAAGATTGCGACCATTTTGTGATGTAAATGTTTGATGCTTCAGTTGATATTTCAAGTTGTGATAAAATTATCTGGGTGCAAGATACTAGTAGTCTCAATTTGATACATATTTCTTTTGTGACTTGCAATTATAAATCATATTAGACTTATCATGTATGAAGAAGATTTATGTAGAAATTCCAAAGGTATTAGGTGTTTTAGATATGGGTAGCTATGAAATCCTGATTTATCCTATAAAAAATTTTAAAAAATATGCGTTATCAAAAGTCAAAACAATTATCTTCATAATCAGATATCACATTTAATTTTTCCATATTTCTTGGGTTCAAAAGGGTTTGTTTTAGCTGCAGTTAGTAACCGGTGTATTTTGTTTTAATCTAATAAACCTTCATTTTTCTATAGATGAAGTATTAAGTTGTGTTGGTTTGATTTACAAGCTAAGAAAATCCCATTAGTTTGGGTTAATTTGGAGACTGCGGATCACTGACGCAAAGATGATTGGAGTCGATGCTTTATCAGGTAGTTACAAACTTGATGTTGAGAGAGATTTCAATTCTTCTTGTCATTGTTGTAGCTGATCCTTTTAAGATTTGAAGAGGGGGATAGAAGTGGAATGAAATAATGATATGTTAGATACGTCTTAAATACTTCCTTTCTCTATCGATGCATTTCTGAAATCAATCAAAACAAAGTTGACCGACTTGGCTCTTCAGATTGCATTACAACCATTACAAACACACAAAAGTTCCATAACTGTTTCCAACTCATAAGTAGAAATGTTCAAGACTACAATGAAGAAACAACAGACACTTAAACTTACATCCAACAAATTACAACAGCATCAAGTAGTACAATCTACACAACTTTGCTCTCACCTCCTCCAAACAAATCCCGGCTTCGTTTATTAAACACAATCACGTATGATTATGGGGGAGGATTGATATTACAAGAATGATAGCCCTAGCTCGCAATATGGACGCAGCTGAAGGTGCTACCATCAGTAGTTGTCTTCACTCTTTCCAGACTCATCCTGAACACCAAGGGGTTATATTTTAAAAGCAGCAAACATTTTACAGACAACTTCAAAGTAGTAACAAGGTATTTATAGATTAGATATACTTGATGAAAATGAATGTAGATATAAGTTCCTGTTAGACCTTTATGCATACGTAGATATAGTGAACATCAGCGCTCGTTCCAACAACAGTATCCGCTGAACCTCCATTCATATCTAAAGGGATCGGAGTGGTTAACTCCTCGCTCAAATTCGAAGTATCCTCAGGTTGAATTTTCCCTGCATGACATAAATATACACACATTATACATATTGAACTCATATTTCATAATCTTAAGTTACTGTAGGTTACTTGATTACTAACCATTAAATAAATTAGTTCGAAAAGCATTGACATAAAAGCAACGCCTTGCCCGACCCACACTTTTTAAGAAAATCTTGATTTAGATTTCGAAAAGAGTCAGGTAAAATTTTCAACTTGTTCTAAAATCATCCTTCGAAGTGTTGCACTTATTATATACTCTTAGCCAGTTCAGAGTTTCACCCTCTTAGCCAGTTCAGAGTTTCACCTCTAGCAAAAAAGCAGTGAAGATTTGATTATTGAAAATCCCAAGGTAAAAAAGAAATCAATAGGTGGAAAGACATTTTGGAATTGAGTTCAAAGGAGAAATTAGGCCAAAATTCATATACATTCAAAAGATTACCTAGAGTTAAAACTGGTGTTAAGAAACAAAGTTCCTGGAGACACCACCTAAGCATCCCAAACAATCAAAGGATAGTGCAATCAGGGCTTTACAGTGGATCTCACATTCAGCTTCAAGCTTCACTTGTACTATTGTTAGAAGCGGGGTGATATTTTACAGTATAAGCATTGATTGTGAACACTACTTAGTGACTTACTGTAGGCTGATATATATGTACTCACAAAAAGGTTTCTAATTGAAACTAGGTACCCATAAGCATGGAAACAATAAAATCGCGGAAGTTGTTAAAGTTAAAGACTTTAAGTAGAGTACCTCCATGCAATGTAACTATTCAATGGCCAGAGTTTAGGACCCAGAGGGCATCAGATTCAAAAGAAATAGAAAGTATGGCTGGTAGGGGTTGAATCTACACGTATCAAATGTCAATTTTGCTTTTATCGTAACATCAAGTGTTGGTAGTTTGGAATATCTGTGCTGAATTTGGTTATGGGATGTGCAGAAGGAATGGTTTGTTGCTATCAATGGACTGTTGAGAGATTCTTTTAATACCTTTTTTCTTGACAGGGTTTACTTAAATTGGTAGAAAATTAGCACGTCTTTTTATTAATGTAAGACCTAATAAGATAGTTAATGAATTCTATAGCAACAGCACTTAATAAAGTGCCTCTAAAAGAGTACATAATCTGAACCCATCCTCAGAACCAAAAAACTGCTTGAAATAAATCTTCAGGATAACATATTCAGTCATTATGAAGTTGAGACAAACCTATGACATGCAGTTTAATTGTCCAAGTTAACTCTTTCAGTACTGGTAGCCGATAAACAGGAGATCCATAAGTAATCTGCAAATATGAAAGACCTAAATTAGAGATGAGAGGGAAAGCACAAGAAAGCTTTCAATAAATATCGGCAACAAAAGCCAGCAAATCTTGAGTTTGTATATTCCTTTTGAAAAGAAACTACCTACCAAAAGTTGATAAAAGAAACCAAACAAAATTTCTGGAGAAGGATAAGAATTGGGTAATTACCAGAATATATATTCCTTTATCCTTGAGTACCCTATAGTTTGTCATCAACTGCTTCAACTTGTGAAATTGATAAAACAACAAGAGAAGAAGCAAATGGGAAAAAGATTTGAAGTTGATAAAGTATACCTCCAGACTTCCTGAAGCATTTTAGCTGCATTCTGCCGCGAGTTGTGCCCACACTACACCAAAATTGTCAGCTCAACTTAAAGCAAACCTGAGAAAGTAGTGATAAATATAAAAGAACTCACCAAAAGAGAGTCCAATGTCCCTGAAAGAATGCACTCAAAACTATCAGAAAATACTGCAATACTATTCAGCAAAACAACATAACAGCAAAAATACTACCTTTATCTACAACAGCAGCGAAGGATGTCGTGTCGAAGGCAGTCATATCTCGTACATCCATTACCATATCTGCTCCTCAGATATTATTAATTAAGGAATCCTATCTATCCATTAGGCAAGTACGAGTAACACATCATAAATCATAATTAACAAGAATGATGGTAATTATTTCTTTCGCTTTCTTCTCCAAATAAGAAGAATGACTTAGCAATCATGTATATTACCAGCCTGAAAACTTTCTATCCAGTCTAACTGCGAAATAATCAAGTTGTATTCAATGAAAGATACATTTCAAACCGGGAATATTTGAATACTTCTTCTGCATTGCTTCAATCACAACTGACGAGATATCAACATTGATGACTTCACTATATCCATCAACAACCATTCCTTCACTAAAACCTGCAGAAAGAGAAAGAATATCGTAATTCGCACCCCAATTGAGACACAAACAAGATACGCTATTTGCCGGTCAATCCGAAGAGAAATTCATCACGATTCACGAGCCACCAGATTTAGGAGGCACTTAACAATCATAGAAAGAAAATGAATACCAGAATTGCCGCAGCCGACGGCGAGGATGGGGTGGTGGCAGGGAATGTAGAGGCGGATGAGGGGGGCGAGCGAGGAGTATTTTTGGTACCAATCGAAGGTGGATGGATCCTGCGCGTAGCGGTTGTCCCAATACCATGCTTCGCCGTACGCCTGCGTGCTGCTGCTTCCGGTCGCCGGAGTTTTGCCCGCTGTCATTTCCCGGGTTAATTAATCTCAGATTGTTTTTAATAATTATTATAAATATAGAAATCAATTTGGCAGTTTAGAACTTTAGATGCATCTTCCTGCTTCCTCGTCCCAATTTTAGAAGTGCGGAATTATAATCTACCCCTCACATTACGATTTATTTACGAGAACACCCTTACATAAAAAATTCGACGATGTTCGCGAACAGCTGTTAATTTCGTTAAATTTTCAGACAGCTTGCACACTGGTTTGCAATTTTCTCCATAACGTAAAATTATATATATAATATATAATTTAAATATAATATATTGCAAAAAACATAGAAGATTTTATATAAAAAAAAAAGGCAAAACTAGTTATAATTTCATAAAAATATAATTTTCTTATTATTTTTATAGTTTTGTACAACTATAAGTTACTGAATTTATTAAGATATTTTAGATAGTTTTAGGAAATTCACATTCATTTTTAACTGTTTAATGTAAGAGAATAAGAACACAGCGCACATGCTATCGCAACAACTATAATCATGTTCTGATGCGTAGCATCACATGTCACAGCCACAACTAGTTTGTATTTTAATTGTTAAATATTATTTCCTCCTTTTTCTAATAAATTGGAATTATTCGTGAAGTAAATTGAATGATTAAACTGGATAAGACTAAAACTTACACACTATTTATCCTGACTAGTTTTATATACTCTAACTTTATTAAATTGCAAGTATCGCATTTATAATCACGTTTATTTTACTTAAATAAATATGATATTGCTATCGATTAAAACTATTAATAATTAATTCAATCAATCTTGAATTTGTTGATCGGGCTTGGTCGCTTGGATTCGATTCCTTCTCTACTATTGGAAGCTAAAAAATTTTATATACTACTATTTTCATTTTAAATTGTAAATTATACATAGTTACAAACATACAGATTCAAAATTTATGATTAAGGGCCAAAATTTATAGGACTCGAGCCATTTTTTTTGGAACGTTTTCTATTTGAGTCTAATTAGACTTACTATTTATGGCTTATTTAGAAATGTTATTATATATTTTTTTATGAATAACCACTATATTTTTGTAATTTATTCGAAAAATATAAGACAAAAATCATATTTCTGGCAAAGACCCCAAATTTAGTTTGAGGAGATTATGAAGAATAACGATCTCTAGCTTACAAATTAATCTAAGTATTTAAATGATAGAGTTTCATCAATTTCAAATGTTGTTAATTTTATTGAAATGATCAATCGAGTATCTGAAAAAGAAAACACAAACATAAATACTCCCTCCGTCCCATAGAAAATGTCTCTTTCTATGGGGCACGAAAATTAAGAAACTTAAATTGGTTTATTTTCCGAAAAAGATCAGAATTTAAAAAAAAATTAAGTTTAATTTAAAAATTGGATGAATTGATCTCTCAAACTTTTATTCCATAAATACCCCTATGATTAACACTTAATTAACTTAAAATTTAACAGAATGACCAATTTATCCAAATTAGCAAACATTAAGGACCAATAAACTAAAAAAATAAGATTATGGATCAATTCATTCAAAGTAACAAATATTGGGAACCATTTATACCAATTTACCTAATTGTTTTTTGGGCAATTTGAGTGCGATAGAGATGATGAATGTTGTGAAGTGTAGATGTTGATCACCATCATCTGGTAAGGGAGCTGCTTTGGGAAGCGCAAAAAGTTGTTGTAATTAATTTGAAGTGGCGAAATTACTACTGCAAAATAATTTTCGTACAGAGTTGTGGCACTGTAGATGGGAACCGTAGCTGCGCCTGTTTAGAATGACTATTTACTGGAACAGTAGAGCCGCATATTGGCAAGGGTAATAAGGGTAATTATTGTTGAGTCCAAGATTAAGTTATTCCTAATAGTTCACGACTCATTAGAGCTCATTTTTTAACATAAAATACTAAATACTATTCCTAATCAATACTCAATCCGTCCATTATTTCCGTTCGATTTCTTTTTGGCACGGAGAGTAAGAAAATTTATTTAAGTATTTATTTTATGAATTTTAATTGTATTAAAAAATGAACATAATTTTCGAGTAATGATTATTTTGAATGAATGAGAATTCATTTAAATTCTATTAATGCATAATTGAGACAATTAAATTTTTTTTCTTCATATTGTAATTGAAGAAATAATTAAAATTTCCAGAAACTTAAGAATCATAAATTTCTAAGTTTAGAGCATAACAAAATCATGAGAGAGAAATTTTGGAGATAGAGTATAAAATGTGGAGTGAATAGTGAGTAAAGAGAGACCATTTTATTTTAGGATTAGGAGTTCAATTTTTTTTTTTTCATTTTTGAAAACATGACAAAAATAATGAGACTCAATAAAGAAAACAAGACAAAAATAATAGATGGAGGGAGTACAAAATATTATATACATACTGTATGTTAAAAGAATACAAAAAATAGATTCTAATTAATTAATTAAAATCATAAACATCCACTTGAAATGCATGCATGCAACATTTGCTTGCTTAAGTCTCAAAAGAATAATGGCGATGGAACAAGTAGGAGAGAGACACTTTACACAAACAAGTTAACAAACAAGTCTCTACTCAGAAATATTCTACATGCAACAATCTTCTTCTTGTAGGAGCAGGTGGAGCCAGTCCTGGAATATCCCTTATGCTTTTGTTGTTAGGGTTCACAATCTAATAATTAAACGAACCTCCGATCATCAGTTCATAAACAAACTCAAATATCTACTTTTAAACAACACAACACAGATATAGGAAATACCTTCACGACGATTATGGCGATAACCCCACAAACAATCAGGAAAAGGAAAAGCATGATGCATTTGTCTGTAGCCACCTAGATAATACAAAAATTTCAGTCTAAATCTTTACATACTCAAAATACACAAGAAAAAAATATGTACCTAAAATTGAAATTAAAACCATCATATCAGTAGTAGCTTGCAAGCATGCCATACTATACCACTTAAGCCAAGCCAAGCCCAGCTTAGGAAATTAGAGTTTCTAACAAATCTACCTGTCTGCCGATCTCTTTTACTAGTTGTGAAGCCTTTTTGATGGAGAAGTTGATAGTGTCCAGTTCATTGACTACACGACCCATTTGCTCCGTCTACATACATTGAAAAACAAGTCAGTGATACAGAGGAAAGTAGTTGAAGCTGATAATAATGCAGGTAGAGTGATTCACTCACTTGACCCGTCAAAGTAGTAGCAGTTGCCGTTCCCACTTCAATAGTTTTATGAACAACCTAACAATAGTACAGGTTATGAATTTAATCAACGATCAATCTAGCATTCCAGAATAGATGTCAACTTTATCCCACCTGTTTGGAGCGCTCAATGGCTTCATCAGTTTCATCCATTGTCTTCATTCCAGTCTGGGCAAGCTCTTGATTTGACATTTCTGCATTCAGGAAAGAACATTAAGCCATAAGGTGACAATAATGCTAGGTGAATATAATCTAATAGCATGGCATGCCATCACAATCAAGTACTAATGAATAATGATGGAGCTGTCGATTTCCATCTGGCTGAGCAGCAGTAACAGCAGCTACAGTTACAAGCAAACTTAAATCCTATCTATTCCAGATAAACTCACAGACCAATTTTTCTTTTCACTTTCTTTCAGATGTATCATCAACTTATTATCACAAAAAAGAAGGTTGAGCATGTAATAACACCTGATGCAACTCGTACATTTTCATCAGCTGTAGGATCACTGACACCAACTCCCATGTCAAAAAGTTCAACTCTCTTATTTCCCAAGGTGCTTGTGTGCCTGCCTCCATAAACAAAATATAGCAGCAAGAAAATCAAAACAGAGAAGATGCATTATTTACAGAGAAATAGAAATAAGATAGCTACCAAGCACTGTCAAAATATTCCATCAATTTTTCATCCAACTCTTTTTCACTTTTTCAATAAGAAAAAGAAAATTTATATTAAGGAAATTAAATTACAAAGGGTGAGCCTCCTGTAAAAAGAAAAGGTATATCTAAAAGATACACCCAAATCTCTTATCCAGGGCTCTTCCATTAATTTATGGAATTAGATAAAGAACTTACGTCTTCCTCAAGGCTACATAAGAATTCAACTCCTTGATCTGCAATAATGTTATTAAAATAATCAATATAAAAGCAAAAACTGCAGTGTATGCATGAGGTATCCATCTTGAAGGTGTGCAAAAGATACCGACAATATCACGGGGCATCAACTTGAAGGTGTGCAACATCTTACATATGATAAACTTGCCGTGTCCAGAACTTAAAAGTAGACTTTAGGAAATTACCAACATGATACTACCAAACTGATCATTGTTAAATTACTGGTTGGCAGTTTAGCACCCAGCTAGTCAATCTATAAGCTCTTTATTCTATAAAGTATACCAGATTTGATCCTCTTAAGCATGAATACTAAACAAACCCACAAGATAGGAGCATGATGTATATTTGACCCGACCCTTTTTTTCTGAGTTGGTTGCCCCCTTTAGTAAAGCATTCCAAGTATATTTAATGTGCCAGAACAATTTGGAGGATATGAGTCAATTTAAAATCACATTTTGCTCTTCAACATATTTACCATGGACTGCTTCTCATCATTAAGCTGTTTGATCACCTCTGGAGGGTTTCTGCTTTCCTCATCTTTAATTTCACGATCAAATTCTTTAATCAATCTGGAGAAAACCATGCATGCAGTCAACAAGTGGAGGAGTTACAGAAGAAGCATATCTAAGAAGTGGGAACGAAAAAGAAGAGCTACTAACCACAATAGTCAAAAAGTCATTATTACGATGTAATTGATTATATTAGAATATCCACCAAAAGGCATCTCTAAGATTAAGTTAGAGACTATTAATGGCCAAATCACGCAGTTTGCTCCACAGGAATGTTCGGTATTATATTTAACTGTGATAAGCTACAACTCACTCCAATAACAATTATGAATTGAAACGACGGCAATGAATATGCATTTTACCTTTTGCACTCCCTCATCTTCCCTGTAAGTTCCTCCAGCTGTTTATTTTGTCTATTGGAATCTTTGATCTTATCCAGCTTTTGGAAGCCATTTCTGGTTAGGAATCAAAAAGCAGCTAAGATTACATTAAAGAAGACATTACTGGTACTAGTTTGCATTAGTAGCTACAGAATCCTGCACACATAATGGAATAGTGGGAATAAAGCATCCAATCTCATAGACGGCAACATAAAAGCAGCAATTTAATTAAGTATACTCCAGTTCAAAGTCCTGCTCCGCATATAGTTTATCTGCAACCCCTTACTAAATTAAATAATGCAGGTGCTCATACTTCAAATGGCTAAATAATTCATAACAAACATAGAAGATTTGCCCCCCTTGTTGTGATTAAAAAAAAAGGAAAGATCATGGGTATAGGCGTTAAACAATCTAGAAAGATAGAACCAATAAATGTCACAAAATTAAACGCAGATACACAACAATGCTCAACTGAACCATAAACACGGTGTAAATAGGGGAGAGGGAGAGAGATTACGCAAGAGCACGCATAATGTCGCGAATTTCGCCATGGATCTGCTCCATTTGAGGGTTCATCCGCAAGTCCGGGTTTGCCATTAGTGCCCTAATTCCCTCCCTTGTATTCTTCTCTTTTATCCAGTCCGTTCTAGGAATTAAAGAAAGAACTGGAATTTTCTCAAGTCCCCCAGACACAATAAAAACAGTGGCAGGATAGAATTCAACACTTGGAAGAGAGAGAGAAGAGAGAGAGAGAGAGGGAGAGAGAGGGGATTTTAGAGAAGTTGAAAGGGGGTAAATTGAATTGGGGTTCAGGTGTTGCTGCAGGCAAACATATTATGTTGGAATATTTGTCAAGAAATAGAGACCTTTGAATGAGAAATCAGAGACAATATTACCGTTGTCAGCCTGCCCAGCATAATCTACTTTTTGTCCCTTCTTACATCACAATCAACTAAAAAACACGCGCCGCCGTAGCTATAATAATCAATATATCTACAAAATTCAGATCTTGGAATTCTATTTACAAAAACTCCCATCTCTAAAATCCTAATGTTGTTTCAAGAATGGAAGGAAATTTCTGATTTTGTACTCCTTCAGCTTCACTAATCAAGTTTCAATATTTTTGGGCACGAAAATTTAGAAAGTGAGTCGAAAAAAAATGCGTGGTATAAAAGATAAAGTGGTGGAGCCCATTTTTTGTAGAGTGGTTGTGGTCCACTCATTTCTTTCCATTTATGAATATGACTTGCTTAAGTAAAGACACTCCGAAATGTAAAACGGGACTTGATTGGAAAAACGTAAAGAGTATAATATAAACAAGTGGAAGTTGTTCACACTTATTGAATGACTGTGAAAATGTATATACAGTATAGAATGTGATTGTATTTGTAGGAGGCAACTACGGTTAGAATTCGAGGACGGCTATAAATTAGTTGAATTCATGTTGAAATTAAATCACAGAATAAGATTGGTTTCTCACTTTTGTTGATTAATATGGATTTATGAGTTTCAAACAGTTTATTTCATTAGAGCATCTACGTCGCTTGTTGATAGACTGCATTTTAGTATTGTTCGGTGTTTAATTTTGAGTTGGGATTGTATTATACTGCAAGTATTGAATTTTGATAGACATTTGAGAAAATGAATAGCTTTCATGTTGATGAGTGAAAAAATCAAAGACAAAAACAACACAAAATAATGTTGGTGCAAAGGCCGAATAGAAAATTGAGCAAAAAAGAAAGTCAAACAGAAAATATGCAAGTGGGCTGATCTTTTAATTGCTTAATTGGCCTTTTGTCTTCGTATCTTTCTTGGGGCCAAATTAATGAATTGGAAGGAAGTTAATTAAAAGAGAAGGGACGTGAGTCAGAGGAGGGGAGAAAGGGACCGTAGTTCAAAAAGGAGGAGTTGGACAATTCATGATCAACATTTTGGGGGAGGAAAATCATCAGCATCATTAGGAGAATCGATACAACTTTTTGATTCGACAATGAGATTGAGAACTCCCTTTGTCTTTTCTTTACAATTCTTGTATTCAAATTCTCTCGTGTTTTCTTAAATTATGTCTTGTGGCTAATTCCCTTTACTAGGGGTTATGATTGCTTACGATTATGAATGAGTTTTAGCTTTTATTGTGTTTGTTGGGAAATAATATAAGTTTTGAATGATCTCAAACCCCTATTTGATTGATGAACCAGTCTGATGTATTTATAGGATCTCAGCCTGTAATTGTATAGTCAGACTGACTGCTTAGTTTAGACTATGTTAGTTCAGGTTGTGGTGTTTCAACTAGTAGAACGTACTAAATAGAGCTTTGATAAGCTGACCCTTCCAGGCTGAACTGATCTTAAGATCAGATCAGATTCTTTACCAGTCCGAACTGATATATTCAAACGTAAAGATAGTACAAGGTAAGAGACACGATATTCTAAGAAGATGGTCAACGAAGGAAACAACAATTATCAAATCAACATTGACCAATACCAGGGCGCCATGTCTGCCTTAGTCAAAGGTGACATAACATTACCCCATACAGAATCCGCAGAAGCAAGCGGAGCTCGACAGGTGTCCATGCATTCGACCGTTGTCAACTCGGAGCCAATGAGAAATCGACCTTTTCTCAATGGATCTATCTCCGAGCTCGTCTATAAATAGCAGAAGCCCTCTCATTAAGAGGTTACGAAATTTCAAGAAGTTCAATGATGAGTCATTTTTGTACTTAGTTATTTCTGGCCGAAAGTTGTCTTAATTGGCCAATCAGGGCACTTGCAATGACGAAAATGCAGGCTTTTAGGTGCTGACGTGGCGAGATGACTAGGATGCAAATTGGCAATATTTGATGATGAAAAGGGTGTGAGATTGTTGACGTGGACGCGGATTTCGAAGGGGGGAAATATTTTGATCATATATGCGATGGATAAGGAAAGAATGTTTTTCCTTATCTATCCAAATTCTTTCAATATCTTGGAAGGATTTTAACCTAACTTGGGGATCAAGATAGGGAGGATATAAAGTGAAGTAGGAGACGAAAATGAGGAGCTTCTGGGATGCCCACGTTCATACACGTTGTCAATTCCGTATTCACGGAGAAACCCTAGTTCCCGATTCCATTTCCCGACCACCGTCGATCGCCGTTCACGCCACTTCCACACCGCCGATCCATTCCGTTCAAGAATCTGAGCTGTTTGTAGTTAGTAATTGAAGAAGAAACACTTTTTAATTTCATTGGTTTGTTCGTTAATGCTTTCGAAGTTGAATTCTCATTTTATTTCCCTTCGTTGTTTATTTTTGGAGTTTAGAGATCGAATATATGTTTGATACTCTTGTTCTATTTTAATTCGAGTATTCTAGTTCAGTTTCGTAGGTTTAAATATTCTATTATTTCGTGTTTTATTGGTTTAAGTTTCGTGCATGCTAGATCTAGGGTTACACATGTTTTCGTTTCTGTTCTGCGAACCGTCCTGCTTGCACAACCAAGACGTCTGCATAAGTAGCTAAACTTTTAAGAGTCCGGCGGGATGTAAAACACACACTAATCAGTACATGAGGCTTAGGTACGAATAATTAATCAAGAGGGTTTCAAGTTAATTATGAATTAAATAATCTGACTAGTAATTTAAGCCTGATGACCCTAGGTTGCCCAGTTTGTAGCTAATTTAGTACTTCCATCGTTTCTCGTGGAACAAGTCTAGGTAAATAGCAAAATTATTTGTAAGAGTAATTAGATTAAACCGGTAGGAGGCTATTAGATGCCCAAGATACGAGTAGGCTCTTATACTAGGTTCCCTTAGTTCGATAAAGTTGTCTAGTTATTAATATATTGATTGCCCAACAACGTAGGTTGTAGGCTGTAGCTAGATTAGGGAAGTAGCCGTTTCGATGCCCAACATGGCGGTTACCGACTAAGTAAGTGAGAGTGAGGGTTGTGTCAGTTTAATTACGGCAATCTATAATTAGTAGATTCTTAAAATTAATTAATAATAGCGCCGATGATTGGAATTACGTGTGTGTGAATATTCTGCTGGACCTGTCTCTTAATTACCCTGTCAATACAACTTTCATTTCAGCTCAGTTTTTATAATTTCCTAGTTTAGTAAAATCTCAAACTTGCGTGGTTGCTAACCAAAACCCCTAGATAAGTAGGAAAATAATCTATCTAGTCCTCCGTTCCCTGTGTTCAATATCCTGTAGACTATACTGATTTAATTCTCGGATTTTGCAGGATTATTTGGTGCAATACAGAGATCACCATTCAAGCATATTCAAAGCAAAGAGCAAGTCTTCATCTTCATATTCACTGTTCTATTGCCTAAGAAATTCCCCTGTTGTTCATACTCCAAGTGTTCTAGAGCTTGGAGTCAAGAGTGTTCCATAATCTTGTTGTTGAACAATCCCAACCCTAGCCTGCTATCTTTGTTAGAACGTGTCTATTGGTTAGATTAATAGATAGATTGTTAGATTATTTGTTTGATTGTATTAATCTGCGCTCGACGATCTATGAGTATCCATCAGTGATTTCTGCAAGGAAGCAGAAAAGTGGACATAGGATCTTATGAATCTGAACCTCTAAAAAAATTGTGTTCTTTACTGTTTCATTGTTTTCAGATCACTATTCATCGCATATCATATCTTATCATATCAGCTTAATTGTAGCATTAACGGAAAGTGTTTTTATAAGGACCTGTCATATTTCTGCATACTGACTGACTCACTATCAGTCTGGTTCTCTGATATGAAAAGACAACATTTGACATAAGGTGTATCCCCCCCCCACCCGAAATCTTATCAAGACCAACAATGTTCATTACATGTATATGTTTGACCAACATGTATGTGCTCTTTGTAATTAATTTCTTGTAACCCTCGAGATTGATTCGTGTAACAAATTGTATAATATATTCGAGAATAATCACGAGAGTAGGCTAATAAAAATATAGAATGGTCAACACCTGAGATTGAAATGAGTTCGTTTAATATCTATATCACGGGAGTAGGTATAGCATTTATACGAGCACATTTTATTTGAATCGAGAGATTGTTTAAGATATAATAGAGTGCATACCGTAAGATAGTTGAATAACATAATCAATAGGTTAATTGAATTTCTAATCATAGTCCGACACCCCTAGTTCATTCTCATTCACATTTATCTCATGTTAGTGTTTCTAATTTTAATCATAATTATCACAATTGGATTTACTTGCTTTCCGTTTGCTGAAATTAAATTAAGTAGAAGAATTATCGTCCATGTGGATCGATCCTGATAATCCATGGATAGACCGCCCAGGTTCGGGTCCATAAGCTACTACAATAAGACTACATTCGTACACTTGCGAATAAAATTCCTATCACTTGTTTAACCAGTCATTTAATGACAAGTGATGAATGAAGGCAACCATTTAGAATTTAGTTATACGGAGTGAGAAACTTTTCATGTGAAGTATTAAATGGAGAGGGAAAAGTAAGCTCTCAAAGTTTGTGTAAGAAAAGATAGAGAGAGGAAGTGAGTTATTGAGTAAACATGAGAGATAAGTAAATTTAACAGTTTGATATGGCCCATTTTAATATAGCCGTTGCATTTGTACCATTTATAAAAGGGATATTCAGCCCTAAATACACCAATTTTTTTCAAATTCTCTTTTTGTACACAAACTTTTAATTTAGCACATAAGTATACAAACTCTTGATTTGTTTTAAATCGCATACGAGTAAGAAAATCCAAACTGACATGGCATTTTCCGGCGTGATGCTCTTGCTGACGTGTCGGGTAGGGGTGTGCGCTGGCGGGTTCGGGAGGGTTAGGACGTAAAAATTAACCGATCTACAATAGGCGGTTTCATGAATTTACGAACCATGGCGGTTTCATTTTTTTCCAAATCGTTGCGGCTCTGTGGTGCAGTTTGCAAACAATTGTGGGTGGTTTTGCGGGTTGTTGGATATGAGTCAGTAGATGATACTCAGCTGTTCGTGGTTAAAAGAAAATTGGGGGAAATCATAGTAGTACTATGGAATTGAAGATCCCAAAACCGAGCTGATATCAGTAGTTTAGTGTGTCGTTAGGATTAGCTGATGTATAGGTTAAACTTGTTGTAATCGTTTTTATATTTTATCTAAGTCCTGTACGAGGTAATTGTTGAACTGATCTTCTGCCGAAGATACTTTTCAGAACCCCACGTCATCAGTGTAATCGCTTGCGTTCTTGACCATCACCGAGTAGACCTCGGTAGAAGCCAACCCAAAGAAATGATAAGTCATCGCGGGAAGAACTCATGCAAGCCCGGGACCTTCGCTAGCCGCCGGTGACTTACTCGTAGTTACATTCCTTATCGGCCGACTCAGTCGAAGAAGACAGAGACTTAGCAGTCTACTGTATCCGATAGAAAGCGATCCAGCTACTTAAGTCTTTTCGAAAGTTCAGCAGAAGATCATACGAGGTTGTTTGAACGGTCAACTCTGACATTCTCACCAACCACAAACCTCGACCAATGAGAAGCCGACAACGCCTTACCCGCTCCAAACAATAAAGCCGCTCTCATGTACGAGAATTAACCGCCCCGCTGCAACAAGTTCGAATTAACGGCCGTTTTCTTTGGAAGCTTGTGACACGTGGCATCGTCGTCTCCAACAGACATATGCCATAGCTCACAGCTATAAATAGAGAAGATTTCGAAGCTAAAAAAAGAGGAGAAGCACGAAATTAAAAAGGGAAATTGCTCAAGCTCTCAAACACTCTAGCAAACTCATCAGAACATCCAAATAAGAATCTCGCATTTATTAGAATAATTTGTGATTCTTCTCTCTGAGTCTTTAGATCCCTTTCTTCTCTACCTAAGCTCATTGTCGATTTATAGCTTAGATTCAAAGGAGTTCATTTTTAGTGAACTGTTCTTATTGTAAGAACTCCTTCATTAGTTGGAGAACTGTTTCGCTCCCTTTCCAACTTAGGTTTGAATTGTAAAGTCGCTAAGGACTATAACTTAGAAGGATCTGTCATGTGCACAGCTTCCTTGCCGAGACTTGCTCGTACTAATCAACAAGTTATCCTCGCTCCGTTCGTGACCGTGGACGTAGGATCTTGCGTATCCGAACCACGTTAAACCGCTTGTGTTCTTTATCGTTTTAGTGCATACAAACCTTTGAAAATCATAAGTTTGCATAAAACGTATTTCTAAAGTCGCACGCCAAAAGAATTTAATCTGCGAAAACACGTTTTCAAAAAGAGACAAACTCCGGCCCCATACTTATCCGCACACTTAAGTCTCCGACCGAGTTTCGGGTACCGACAAAAGTCGGTAGGAGAGCTCGAGGCCGACTCACTCGTCCCGTGATCGAAGGTTTTTTGGCACTGTTCATCGGTTGCAACCAACGACTTCAATGACCTTCACCGAGAAAAAGAAACGGTACTCGGTGTATTCACCCCCCCTCTACACCCGATATTTGTCTCCTGACAAACAATTGGGTATCGTAGCGCACGGTGTTCTACCGATCACCTGTTCGTATTACTAGTCTTCTCGAACGGATCCCGAAAACGTTTTCTCCCGCACAAACATCTCTTCTTTCATCCTTATACTCGTACACATAATGTACGACATGTCAAGTATCAGGATGATGCCGATGTTCTCGATAGAGAACTTCACAGTATGGCGTGTAAGAATGGAGGCACACCTTACGTCGCTGCATGATAGCATGACTGACGTACTAGAGACCGGACCCATCATTCCAATGATAGACAGCGTTCGGTCGGCCAAGTAGAAGGTGAAGGTGCTCGTATCGGCCCCGAAGATTCCCAAGGACAAATCAGCTTTCACGCCTGAAGAGAAAAAGCTGCATAACCTTGACCGAGTCGCACGAAATGCTATACTGACAACGCTCAGTGACTCACACCTCGGGAGGGTGCAGGACTGCAAAACGGCGAAAGAACTTTAGGACGCCCTGGCTGTACTGAGCCAAGGAACTCCTCAGATCAAAGTAAACAAGCTCGAATTAGAGCTTCAAAAGTTTGAAGCCTTTGTGATGGAGCCCAGTGAAACCATTGACGAGCTGAGCGTCAGATTTACGAATCAAGTCAATGTGATAAACGGGCTGGGAAAAGTGTTCTCAAACAAAGAGATGAACACAAAGATCATAAGAGTGCTACCTCGACAGAAGTGGCTTCCTTTTGCTACTTATTTACGTCGCTCTAATCTTAATACTCTAACTCCTGATGTTATATTTTCAGAATTAAAGACGGGGGAATTTGAGTATAGTCTACCTCAAAAGTGCTCCAAGTGCTCCAACCGACACACGCTTCGATCACGCCTTCAAGGCAACTTTCAAAGAAAACCGGAGGCAAGAATATTTCTTCCAAAGAAGGTGGGCTGCCGTAGATACAAAGACCTCTCGAAATATCCGCTACTTCGACCAACTCTCACTGATGGCTCTCAAATACCAAAGAGAAAAGGAGAGAGTCAGAAAGCTGAAGAAATACCACAGAGATTCTCCCTCAGTAAGAAAGATTATCGTAGAAGGGAAGAGTCTAATCCTTCTACCGAATGCAGGAAAACGTAACCCGCCGCTAGTCCATCAAAAGACTCACTGAAAAAGCGAAGCAGAAGCATCAACATGCTACAACCGCAAGAAGGAGGGACACTATCAGTACGACTGTCCCGAACTCTCAGCTGCTCAAAGAGCAGAACGGCGGGCCAGAAGAGACAAATTTGCCCAGAGGAGGTAGGCCTATATAGCCAGAGAGATATCCGACAACTCAATTGAAGAGGATACATTCATGTACTCTTCTGAGGACGAAGCTGCATTCGTAGCTGTTGAAGTCGGAGAGACGGTTCATGAAGAATCGCCGAACACCGTTTCGATGGCCGGAGAAGAGGCTGAGGTAAATTCTAAACTTATTATAACCTCCTCTTCACACAACACACACGATACTTGCTCGGTCTCGAATGATCCTCTGGACGTAGTACAAGCATATGACGACCTGCTAGAGGAACAAATTCAGCTGAGCAGAGAGTTCAGCAGAACCATCCAGGAACTTGAACAGGTAAAGGCTGAGAATCAGAGACTTTCTTCTGATTGTCAGGTCTCTACTGAGTCAGTGGATCTAGTTGCGAGACTCAAGGAAGAGATCGAATCTCTTATGACTAAGTCTCGCCTTCAAGAGACTCGATCTCGGTCCCGACCAAGGATAATTCGGAGAAAAAGACCGAAATAGCCCAACTCGCCCGAAACTCTCGACGCATCGTATGGACTATGATTCTCTCAGGAGAGGTGATGAGGTCTGGAGAGGACTGATGACTGAACAATACCTGGGAGCTAAGGAGAAGCTCGAAAGCATGCTTAGAGCATAACGACCAACTGCTGTGAAAGAAGGCATTGGCTATACCCACGAAGCTTCTACCTCCAAAAGCTCAGCAACGCTGGCTGATAGGTTCGTCAAAGGAAAGGTGCAAGCTGCTGACACCACACCTCAGGCGAAGAACAAACAGAAAGTAATCGCACCTCAGCCGAGCAGCAACGAACAACTGACCAAAGGCTCCAGCCCTAAGACACCGAGATCAAACTCAGGGGAAACCAAGAAGGTCAGATGGGCAGAACAGTACAAGGAGCCACTGTATGAGCACTCGGCTCAGTACGGCTCGTACTATTATGAGCCCAAGGTCAGGAGAAGCGCAAAGACTCAGAAGAAGAAAGCGTCTGAACCCAAAATCATCGCGAAAAGTCGGGATCTCCAAGTCCTGTGGAGAAGAAAGCTGACAAGGTTCAGAAGAAGAAGTCTCAGACTTTTAAGGTCCCGAGACAGATTTGGGTTCTGAAATCACCCACTAACCAGTAAGGACCCAACTGAACCAAAGGGTACCTAAAGATGCTTCTGTTTTGCAGGTGCATAAGGACCCATGGATAGTGGATAGCGGCTGCTCAAGACACATGACATATCAGAAGAGCCTGCTGACCAACTATGTACAAGAAGATGGTCCCGCACTGAGTTTGGTGACAATTCAAAAGGCTACACAAGGGGATACTGAACGCCGAACATTGGGATCGCCTCGGCCCCAAGAGTAACATATGTTGAAGGACTTCAACATAATCTCCTTTCTGTCAGTCAATTCTATGATAATCTTAACAGAGTTATCTTTGACGCTGGTTTCTGTGATGTTGTTGATAAATCTACTGGGAAAACAGTGTTATCAGGATCGCGGAGGAAGAACATCTATGTTGCAAACTGGAAAACCGCAGTAACCCGAGGCTTGCTTACTCACACGTACAAAATCGGTGACAAGTCGGGATGGCTATGACACAAAAGACTCACCACCCCGAACTTCAAGACCATGAACAAGCTAGCCAAGAACTCCAAAGTCAGAGGACTGCCCAACGAATCGTTCATTAAAGACAGAAATTGTGAAGCATGTCTGAAGGGAAAGCAAACAAAGAATAGCAATCCACCTATTCCGTCACCTCCACTGATGGAATCCTTCACCGCCGTACATGGACCTATTCGGGCCGGCTCTCCAAATGACTATAAGAGGCAAGAAGTATGCTCTCGTCGTTATTGACGACTACTCGAGATATACTTGGGTCATCTTCATCGCCAATAAATCCGATGTTCAAACCGAGTCGCCCAATGGCTGAAGAAGCTCGGTGTGGAAAAGGACATCAAGATTCAAAGAATTCGCTCGGACAGAGGAACAGAGTTTCTAAACTCAGTAGTTAAGACATACTGCGATAAAGAGGGAATTAAGCACGAGACATCAGCTGCACGCACCCCTCAGCAGAACGGACTTGCTGAACGAAAGAACAGAACACTCAAAGAAGCAGCAAGAACGCTCCTCGCAGATTCTGGACTACCCTCGAGTTCCGGGCCGATGCTACCGACACCGCCCGCTACACTCGTAACCGCTCACTACTCACTCAAAGAACACATGAAGACACCATATGAATTATGGAAAGGGAGAATTCCTTCTATTTCTCATTTTCATATTTTCTACCGTCCCTCGCTTTATCCACAATAACGGGAAAGATCAGCTGAAGGTCTTTGATAGCAAATCTGATCAAGGAGTTTTCTTAGGATACTCTCGAGTCAGTAAAGCCTTCAGAGTCTTTAACTATCGGACTCTTTGTGTGGAGGAAAGCCCTCATGTTGTTTTTGATGAATTTGTTACTGAGAACAGGAAAGAAACAGAGTCAAATACTGATGATGTCAGCAAGAAGCTATAGGATCTCGGACTTACGTGATAAAGTCTGAAAAGATCCAAAGATTGTTGGGATGATGAGTCAGACGATGAACAAACTCAGACTCAACCAACAGTCGACGTAGCTGACCTAGTTGATTCTCCCGAACAGAATCAACAACAGGTAACATCGGTCTTTAGATCCAGCGAAGAATCTGCATTTATTAGAATATTTTGTGATTCTTCTCTCTAGAGTCTTTAGATCCCTTTCTTCTCTACCTAAGCTCATTGTCAGATTTATAGCTTAGATTCGAAGGAGTTCATTTTTAGTGAACTGTTCTTATTGTAAGAACTCCTTCATTAGTTGGAGAACTGTTTCGCTCCCTTTCGAACTTAGGTTTGAATTGTAAAGTCGCTAAAGACTATAACTTAGAAGGATTTGTCATGTGCACAGTTTCCTTGCTGAGACTTGCTCAGACTCAATCAACAAGTTATCCCCGCTCTGTTTAGGACCGTGGACGTAGGATCTTGCGTATCTGAACCACGTTAAACTGCTTGTGTTCTTTACTGTTTTAGTGCATACAAACCTTTGAAAATCATAAGTTTGCATAAAACGTATTTCTAAAGTCGCACAGCCAAAGGAATTTAATCTGCGAAAACACGTTTTCAAAAAGAGACAAACTCCGGGCCCCACACTTATCCGCACACTTAAGTCTCCGATTGAGTTTCGAAGTACTGACAAAAGTCAGTAGGAGAGCTCGATGGCCGACTCACTCTGTCCCGTGATCGAAGGTTTTTTTGGCACTGTTCATCAGTTGCAACCAACAGCTTCAGCTGACCTTCACCGAGAAAAAGAAACGGTACTCATGTATATTTACCCCCCCTCTACACCTGATAGTTGTCTCTGGACCAACACGGGTCAAATAATTAGTTACCCGAACTACTTAATTCTTTATTATCTATCATGGCTTGGCAAACTTTATAAGTTGATTTAGTTAGAAGGAACAAAACCTGTCATAGGAAGACTATTGTCTATTACTCCCTCGGTCCCGCTAAAAGTGGCTCACTTCATATTGGACGTCCTAATAAAAGTGACTCAGTCCAAATTTAGCAAATTTTATCACTCTCTTTCCAACTTTATCATCTTATCTCTCCTACTTTATCATTTACTTTCTCATTATATCAATCATCTTCTTTCTCCTACTTTATCATATGCTCTCTTATTATTTCACTCATCTTCTCTCTCATACTTTATCATTTACTTCTATGTTATACTTTATTATTTATTCTTTTAATTACTGTGCTGAAAAGAAATGAGCCGCTAATAGCTGGACGGGGGGAGTAATTTTTTTAAAACATGAAGTAGGAGACAACACTTTGGTGTACCCCCCCCACCCCACCCAAAAAAAAGAAGTCTAAATCAGATAATATAACTTAAATGAAATGAGTGTGATAATCTATTATAAGATTCACAACACTGTGGTTGATTCACTTTGTTAAGTTATGGTGTATCTATAATCTGACTTTAATTTAAAACTTATAATTTTAAAAAGTGAAGCCTAGTATTTAAAAAAAATAATAAAAAATTAAGGTGGCGGACGGGTCTGTTAATCGCCGTCGGCAAACCGCCACCCACCCGCTCAATGGCGGTTTGATAAAAAATTAAACCGCAGTTAATTTTGAGAAAAATTAACCGGCGGATATAGTTTTCAACAGCGGGTCAAGCGGGCAAAGACGGTTAGATGGTTTTTATGCACAACCCTAGTGTCGGATGAGTTAGTTCCAACTGTATCCAATTTACCAATAAATAAACAAACTCTTTAAAGTTTTCCTTTATGCACATGAACTTCAAATTTAATTTTTTTTGCACACAGTCGAAATTTAATTTCTTTTTATTATTTATTTATTTCTAATAAGATTTTTATAATAAATGTTTGAATTCAGTTGAACCAACAAATGTTTAATTTTATTTTTTGTGTGTAATATGATAATAAAATGAAGAATGAAACGAAAGACAGTCACATCCATCTATTAAAATTTAGATAAAAAGATGTTCGAGAAAGTAATTGCAGCAACGAACAAGAATGAAATTTTTTTTCCTAGCCTCTTCTTAATAATAATATTTTAAAAAATATGTGGATTTAAAAAAAGATTTGCGAAAATTATACTAGATATAAATTAAATTAAAAAATAGTAAATTTCTACTTGGTGCAAAAAGAAAAAAAGAGAAAAATTAAATTCAAAGTTCTTGTGCAAAACGGAAAATTGTAAAGATCTTGTGTATTTACTGAAAAATTGGACATGATCGATGTTGACTCACTCGACATGTCAGCAGCCACGTCAAGTTGGAAAATGTTTTGTCAGCTTTATGTTTTGACCCATTTGCAATTTGAAACAAATCAAAGTTGGTGTATTTATATACTAAATTGAAACTTCGTGTGGAAAAAGAGAATTTAAAAATAATTGGTGTATTTAGAGGAGAATATCCTTTATAAAATAGTCATTGCATTTTATTTCTATTTATACATCTCCAATCTATATTTACCATATCTAAAAATTAAAAAAAAATCATTCTCTCCTACTTTTCCAACACTTTCAATTTTGTAATTTGTATTCGAAATGGATATAAAAATAACAATTTCAACTAAATGAATTACCATAATTTGGACAAAGATCAATAACCTTCAAATTCTTAAGTTCCTCCAGATTTATCGTACCCTCAGTTCAACATACAGTAAAAAAATTCCACAAAAATTCCCTACCCTTATCCATATTCCCAAAATCTACCGAGTTATAGCAATATGTCGAATCATCAACATTTGCATCCAATCCACCCAACATAGCGAACTTCACATTCAACCCATCAATGTTTGAATTTTCTACTCCACCATCTGAAGGAACGAGATTTATCTGCCTCCTTCGTATGTTGTTGTAGCTCTCATTAATGCTCCTGACCTTCTGATCTGTGTCCCGACCTTTTTCTTCATCCGTGTGGTCAGAGAACTGAAGAAAATATATAAATTATCTCTCTCTTTATTACTCGCGTGTTTGCGTATATGAGTATAGATATTTGTGTGTACTGATGATGAACATAATAGCAATATATATATGCTTAAAAAACTTATATTATATTAATATTTGTAGCCAATTAATTTAATTATACTTCTAATGGGTTTCCCATCAATTGGCCCACAATATAATAAATTAATTTGTTGAGCTACTTTTATTTATCAATTAATTGGCTAATGCACAGGAAAGAAGCTTAGATAAGAGAATACGTTCTCGCATCGCTTTTTTTGTAGAAAGCTCAACCAACGTGGAAAGGTGATTCCAATACTATCCGCTGGGGCTAAGGTTGTCCAAGTAATTGGGCTTTCCCCCTTTCTCTTATATCTAGCCTTTTCGTGCCACAAATTTCAAATGGATGAGTTCTATTAGAATCAATCCAGAGTCCGAGCGAGGAGCTGAACGGCCAATTAATTCAAGATAAATAATATTATTAAATAATACAAAATACATTAATATATTAGTAATGATTTCTGAGATATAATAAATAACTGGCAACTAATTGGGCCAAACCAGGGATCCAATACAAGAAATAAAGTTGGGCCTCAAATTAGTTAATTATCTATGCTTATCCCAGAGCAAAATCAATTAATAAACACAGATTCATTCCACTAGAGAATTCGTGCAGACTTACCCCTTTATCCCAACTTCAACATGAGCTTGTATTTTAGACTAAGATAGAAATATTCATTAATTAATTAAGCATACTGACATCTTAAATTAATTAACATCTTATTATATTCCTGAGTAGTACCACTCAACCTTATTAATACACCTGAACTTAATCAATTGACCGAGTTTAGTGTTATAATCCTTACGAGTTCCTCAGGGGATATTATCAACCTATTTTGCTATGATAATGTTGCAAGATAGAGACAATCAGCCTGAGCCACAAATGATTACTATCACTCAAGATATGTAGATCCGATCGCGATGACGTTCACAATAGTAGGTCAAAGTGATATATAGCCAAATGCACTCAGCTGAAGTCTTACCAAGCTTAATACCAACTAAGTCACCGAGATCTTGGTTCTCCACTAGTGGTTCTCCACTAAGGTCAGTTAGGAGAACACATGTCACTATGATCCGTCAATACACTACCTTCAGTGTACCAGTATAGACAAGCAAAACCACTTCTTATCTAAACCACAGCTTGTACCGACAACTTATCCTAAAGTTGTCTCAGCTGGATAACTATTTATGTCTTGTCAGGTCAACCAATTGAGTAGTCTTCTGTGATCTACAACACACTAAACAATCTAACTTATGTACAAGATAAATGATTACATGTGTGTATATATATATATATATATATATATATATATATATATATTACACATATAAATAGGAGAATAAAACAGTAGTAAGGACAAAACACATTATATACAAGCATAAAAATTACTTCGAGTATACAAAATCCCACTTATTTAAAAGATTCTGTAGTCCTAAGAGGGGGGCATCTCTACCCCTCCTAAACCACGAACATGCTTCTCGTAAGCCGAGATTGGTAAGCTCTTCATAAAAGAATCAACTAGGTTGTCTTCAGTTACAGTTTTGTCAATCACTACGTCTCCTCGATATACGAATTCTCGTACGATGTGGTACTTCCTGTCTATGTGTTTAGACGCCTTGTGAGATCTAGGTTCCTTAGAATTTGCCACTGCACCCGCATGATCCCAATAATTCGTGAATGCCTTAGGCAAATCAGAAGCTTCTGAAGCAGCCACATACTCTGCTTCCATGGTAGAGTCTGCAATGCACTTCTGCTTTGCACTCTGCCACGAAATCTCCACCTCCTAAGGTAAACACATAACCCGAGGTAGACTTCTTCTCGTCTCTATCAGCTTGGAAATCCGAGTCTGTATAACTCAAAAGCACTAGACTGTACGACTGGTAAACAAGCCTATAATCTCTAGTCCGTTTAAGGTACTTGAGAATATGCTTTACCGCAGTCCAGTGCTCTTGTCCAGGGTTCGACTGAGATCAAGAGACCATGCCTACAACATATGAGATATCTAGTCTCGTACAAAGCATTGCATACATGAGGCTACTAACAGCAGAATCATATGGTACAAGCCTCATACTTTCTCTCTCTTCATGCATTTTAGGGCATTGATTATTGGATAGAAAAATGCCATGTCTGAAAGATAATTGTCCTCTCTTTAACATTTGCATGCTAAAATAAGCTATCACAGTATCAATATAGGATGTATGAGATAAACTTAGCATCCTTTTCTGATGATCTCGGATAACCTTGATCCCAAGGATGTAAGCAGCTTCACCCAAATCCTTCATTTGAAACTTTTTAGATAACCATTTCTTTACGCCTAATAACACTTCAACATCGTTTCCAATGAGAAGGATGTCGTCTACGTAAAATGCAAGAAACACCATTGACCCATAAGCACAGATACGATATACACACACCTCGTTAGGATATCTATTAAAGGATACCATAATTATGAGGATTTGGATACCATAATTATGAGGGTTAATTTGGAAGGATATCAGAATATATCTGAAAATATATTATGGTTAATTTGGGAAGATATCGGAATATATATATATATATGGAAAATATATTATGGTTAATTTGGAAGGATATCTCCCGATATATTTGATGTGATTTGGTCATGATTCCGATATCCTGATTTATCTTACTATTTATTTGTAATTGATATTTTCCTTTTTTTAAGATTTCTTAGAATGTATATATAGGCGTTGGATTTCTTTGTAGACAAACAGAGAATACATAAAAGAATATTTTCTCTTATTCTTCTTTGTTTAAATTCTTGACATGGTATCAGAGTAATTCTTTTAACGAGATTGTTCTTGCCTATTAGTAAGCCTCCTTGAGAGTTCATGGTTGGCAGTAACGTGGAATCCTCTACCTCTAAGAAGGTAGACATGGCGTATCATCTCGGATCAAGTGATAATCCTGGCAGTATTATCACACCGGTCCAGTTGCGTGGAGAAAATTATGAAGAGTGGGCGAGGGCTGTTCGTACCTCTCTCAAAGCGAAGCAAAAATTCGGTTTCATCGATGGATCTGTTCCGAAGCCGATAACAGAGGAGAAAATCGACGATTGGGTTGCTGTTCATTCCATGTTGGTTTCCTGGTTAACCAACACCATCGATCCGGCGATCCGAGTAACTCTTGGAGAATATGATGATGCTAAGGTACTTTGGGATAATCTCAAAAGTCGATATTGTGTGGTGAACGGCACACGTGTATGTCAATTAAAGATGTCATTGGGAGAATGTAAGCAAATTCAATCTGAATCTATAGCCACATATTTTGGTTGTTTTTCCAAGGTGTGGGGGGAATTGAATACATATGTTAAAGTTCCTAAGTGTAATTGTGGGAAATGCACTTGCAACATTGCTAAGCAGGTGGAAGATTTGAAGGAAGAGGACCGTTTGCACCACTTTCTTATTGGACTTGATGTGGTTTATGCATCGATTCGTATGAATCTACTTGGTCTTCATCCTCCGCAACGCTGACAAGGCGTACCAACGCATTAGTCAAGCTGAACGGTTACATGGAGGTGAAGTCGGATCCCGTAATAATGCTAGTGGTGTGGTTGCTTTAGCTGCACAAACTCAAGCTCGATCAAGTGGTGCAACGGATGTTCGTGCAAATGCAGCCGTAATTGAATCTACCTCCAGTGCAGGAGGTGTTGAAGCTACTGCAGGTTTAGCCAAAATTTCTTCTGCACAGATACAACAACTACTTGAGGTGCTTACACAAGCTAAAGCCAATGAACGGTTGTATGGTAAGAAAGATAAGAATGGTTGGATTATTGATTCCGACGCTACTAATCATGTTGTATGTGACTTATCTCTCTTACGAGATATTCGGCAAGTGCCTTGTTGCTCGGTGAAATTACCGGATAATTCTATAGTTGAAGCACAACAAGAAGGAAAAGTGGAGTTGCAGGGGGGATTGATTCTTCATAATGTGTTATATGTTCCACATTTATCTTGTAATTTAATCTCCGTATCACAATTGATTGATGATTATGATTGTGCGGTGCAATTTGCTAAAGGTGTATGTGTAATACAAGACCCTCCGACGAAGACGGTGATTGGAGCGGGTGAAAGGCTGGATGGACTGTATGCGTGTGTTGGCTCTAACTAGAGTTTCTTCCTTTGAGTTGTGGCATCGACGAATGGGACATCCGTCGATTCGGCTCTTGAAGTTGCTTCCCGCTATGAATCGGTTTACTCGAAAACAAAATAAGGTATGTGATGTATGTCCACGTGCCAAACAATGTAGGTCCAGCTTTTCCCATTTCCACGAGTCGTGCTAGTCGAATTTTTGAACTTCTTCATTTGGATTTGTGGGGGCCTTACAAGCATCCTTCATCTTGTGGGGCTACCTATTTTTTGACAATCGTTGATGACTATTCGCGAGCCGTTTGGATTTATTTGGTATGCAAGAAGACGGAAGTTTTGCCTATGTTTGCCGACTTTGTTTCTATGATCGGGCGTCAATTTGAACAAGTTGTCAAACGTGTGCGTAGTGATAATGGGACCGAATTTCATTGTTTGGATGCGTATTTTCGTACTCATGGGATTTTATTTGAAACTTCATGTGTTGGGACTCCACAACAAAATGGAAGAGTTGAAAGAAAACATACACATTTTAAATGTCGCTCGAGCTTTACGTTTTCAAGGTCATTTACCTATTCAATTTTGGGGGGGAGTGTGTGATGGCCGCATGTTATTTAATTAATAGAACACCTACTATTTTACTTGACGACAAATCTCCTTATGAGGTGTTGTTTGGAAAATCACCTTCATATGCTCCACTTCGAGTTATAGGGTGTTTGTCTTATGCTCATAATCAACGTCGTGATGGAGATAAGTTTGCTAGTCGTAGTAGAAAATGTGTTTTTGTGGGTTATCCGTTTGGCAAGAAAGGTTGGAGATTGTATGATCTTGATACTCAAGAATTTTTTGTATCTCGTGATGTTCAATTCTTTGAACATGATTTTGCATTTGAACCAAAATCTTCCTTGACCACTAAAGATTTAACACCTCAAGCTGCTGAGTTTGGTGACGGTTGTAGTGACGATGATACAAGTGTTGTTGATGGTGGTGAAGATGATGTGTCGAGAAATGTTGTGGATGTTGAAGAACAATCTTTGGAACATGATTCTCCTTTGGTTGAAGATAGAGAAGTCCAAGTTGAAGATGATTTGGGTCGGGGAAAAAGAACTAAGATTCCCAACACACGGTATCGGGATTATGTGATTGACACCGTACGGAAAATAAGTCCATCCATGCATTCATCGGCTTCGTCACCTTCTTCAGGTACACCTTATCCTATAACTCACTTTATTAGTTGTGCTCGTTTTTCGGAAAACCATCAACATTTTCTTGCAGCTATAACTATGGGACGTGAACCAAAGAATTTTAAGGAAGCTGTTCGTGATCCTCAATGGCGTGATGCTATGAATAAAGAAATTCGGGCCTTAGAAGAAAATGACACTTGGAAACTGGAATCTTTACCACCAGGTAAGAAGGCGCTTGGAAGTCAGTGGATATATCGTATTAAATATAAATCTGATGGCACTGTGGAGAGGTTTAAGGCGCGATTGGTGATTTGTGGCAATCATCAAGTAGAAGGTATTGACTATAACGAGACATTTGCTCCCGTTGCAAAAATGGTGACTGTTCGTACTTTCCTCACTGTTGCTGCTATTAAAGGATGGGAAGTGCATCAAATGGATGTACATAATGCATTTCTTCACGGTGATTTAAGTGAGGAATTGTACATGAGAGTGCCGCCGGGATTTAAGAATGTGAAGTCGGGCATGGTGTGTAGGTTGAAGAAGTCTTTATATGGTCTCAAACAAGTGCCTAGATGTTGGTTTGCCAAACTATCTACCTCGTTGAAAGCTTATGGTTTTGTGCAGTCGTGCTCAGATTATTCGTTGTTTGTCTTCCGTAAAAATGGTGTTCAGCTTTCGGTTCTTGTTTATGTTGATGATATGATTATTGCTGGAAATGATAAGGTGGCATTGGAGGTTTTCAAGTAGTATCTTGGAAGTTGTTTTCGTATGAAGGACTTGGGAATCTTAAAATATTTCCTAGGTCTTGAAGTAGCACGCAATAAAGACGGCTTCTACTTGTGCCAACGAAAATATGCACTTGAAATCATTTCGGAAGTGGGGCTTTTAGGAGCCAAACCGGCCTCATTTCCTCTTGCACAGAATCATGGTCTAGCACAAGCCACTGGAGATCTGCTGGTTGATCCAGAACCATATCGACGCCTTGTGGGACGTCTAATTTATTTGTCTGTAACATGACCGGATCTTGCATACTCGGTGCACATATTGTCTCAGTTTATGCAGCACCCTCGGGATGAGCATTGGGAGGCTACACTTCGTGTCGTCCGCTATCTCAAGAAAAGTCCGGGTCAAGGGATTTTTCTTACCGGTAATCAAGATCCTCGCTTGGTAGGTTGGTGCGATTCTGATTGGGCTAGTTGCCCTCTAACAAGGCGTTCCATAACTGGCTGGTTTGTGACTTTGGGTGATTCACCAATCTCTTGGAAAACCAAGAAGCAACAAACGGTCTCACGGTCTTCTGCCGAGGCCAAGTATAGAGCTATGGCATCTGTTGTGTGTGAACTCAAATGGTTGAAACAATTGTTGGAGGATTTGGGGATTGAGCATGGTCAAGGTATGAAAGTGTATTGTGATAGTCAATCTGCTTTGCACATAGCTCAAAATCCAGTGTTTCACGAAAGAACTAAACATATTGAGGTTGACTGTCACTTTATTCGTGATGCTATCAAGGAAGGTTTGATTTGTCCCTCGTACGTGTCTACAAAAGTGCAGCTCGCGGATATTTTCACCAAGGCGTTAGGCAAGACGGTGTTTGATTCTATATTGTGCAAGTTGGGTGTGCGAAATTTGCACACTCCACCTTGAGGGGGGATATTAAAGGATACCGTAATTATGAGGATTTTGATACCATAATTATGAGGGTTAATTTGGAAGGATATCAGAATATATCTGAAAAGATATTATGGTTAATTTGGGAAGATATCGGAATATATATATATGGAAAATATATTATGGTTAATTTGGAAGGATATCTCCCGATATATTTGATGTGATTTGGTCATGATTCCGATATCCTGATTTATCTTACTATTTATTTGTAATTGATATTTTCCTTTTTTTAAGATTTCTTAGTATGTATATATAGGCGTTGGATTTCTTTGTAGACAGACAGAGAATACATAAAAGAATATTTTCTCTTATTCTTCTTTGTTTAAATTCTTGACAATATCAGACAAAACCATAGGATTTGACTACCTCGTCGAAACGCTGGTGCCATAACTGGAAGCTTGCTTAAGTTCATAAATAGACTTCTTAAGCTTCTAAACCATATGCTCTTCGCCCTCTTTCACATAACCTTCTGGTTGTTTCATGTAAATGTCTCTACCTTCTTCAAGTTGACAGTTTAGGAGTGCGATCTTGACATCTACCTGCCAGATTTCTAGGTTCATGTGAACTGCTATGACAAGGAGAATCCGAATGGACTTGATCATTGCTACAGGCGAGAAGGTTTCCTCATAACTGATACCCTCTTTTTGAGTGAACCCTTTCGCCACTAGCCTGGCCTTAAATGCCACGATCTCTCCATTCGGTCCTCTCTTTCTCTTGTATACCCGCTTACTACCAATGACCTTACAACCCTCATGTAGTTCTGTGACCTCGTAACATCCATATCAGCTATGAACTTAAATTTCGAGTCCATAGCGACTGCCCATGAATTTGCATCTACATCTCCCACTGCTTCGGTGTAGGTCCAGGGATCCACGATATCTTGTTCATCGGCTGAGAGATGATCTAACGTCTCCCCAATGAACATATACCGATCGTACATATATATCACCCTCCCACTACGTAAAAAGAGTGTCCCGCATGCCTTACTAGATTGTACAGTTGCTAGTGGAGCTCTATCTTGCACAAGTGGCTCTCTGAGTGGATCTCGATCACCTTGTAATTCCTCAAGGATGATCTCGACTCAAGACTTGTGGTTACTAGTATAATCCTCTTCTAAAAACCGAGCGTTGGTGCTAACATTGATCTTCTGTTCTTTAGGATCATAAAGTATCCACCCTTCGTTTCTTTGGGATACCTTTATGAACAACGTAACCTCTGAACGTGGCTCTAACTTGTTGGCCTGCTTATTCAACACATAAGCAGAACACCCCCAAATCTTTATGTGGTGCATATTGGGGTTGTGCCCACTCCACAACTCGACCGGAGTCGTGTTAACCGACTTGGATGGCACACGATTCAGTAAATATGCTGCAGTCTTAAGGGCATACCCCAAAAAGAAAATTGGCAACGTTGTATAGCTCATCATCGACCGAACCATCTTTAGGAGAGTCTGGTTTCTTCTCTCTGACACACCATTCTGGTGAGGCTTCCCGGTGCTGTGATTTGGGATGTAATCCCACATTCTGTCAAGTAATTCTTGAACTCATTGGTTAGGTATTCCCCACCACGATCAGATCGCAATGTTTTGATTTCTTTACCTAACTTCTTCTCCACTTCTGCTTTGAATTTCTTAAAGGTTTCGAAGCAATCCGACTTGTGGCGAAGAAGGTAAACATATTTATACCTCGAGTAATCGTCAATGAATGTGACGAAGTACTCATACCCTCCACGAGCTTGTGTAGACATAGGTCCACACAAGTCAAATTGAATCAAACTTAGTGCTTATGTGACTCTATAACCCTTACCCTTTGCCTTAAAAGGTCTAGTCACCATCTTTCCTTCCAAGCAGGATTCACAGGTTGGAAGTGGTTCTACTTGGAGAGACTCCAAAGATCCATATTTCACCAACCTACTTGGATCCTATTAAGATTGATGTGACATAGTCGTAAATGTCATAGATAAGTTTGATTTATTTTAGAAGATTCTTTCCTCTTCTTGGAATTTATTGATGAGGAAGTAATATTAACAAAATTACACGGATTAAACATTATAGTGTAAAGAGAACCATTTAAAGGTCCATTGCAGATAAGATCATTGCCTTGTGAAATGGAAACATTTTCTTCAGAAAACAGATCTTAAACCACCCACAAGAAAGAGTTTTGAAACAAAAATAATGTTTCGCCTAAACTCAGGCACCGATAAAGTATCTCTTAAAACTAAAATAGAGTATAAAAGTGATAAACGTAAATCTCCAATTGCAATTGCAGGAACTTTCGATCCATTGCCCATGGAGACTACCACCTCACCATCACTCAGTTGCCTTTTGTGCAGGAACACTGCAAGGTGTAACAAACATGATCAACTGCCCCCCGAATCTACTACCCATTTTTGAGTAGATGATGTCATTAGAACAATTTTAGTTATTGTAACTTGAGCAATACGTGTACCTTTATATTTCGCCTTGATATTTGGACATTCAGTCTTCCAATGTCCAACCTTACCGCACTTGAAGCACTTCCCTTTACCTTTGGGTTTTGAAATTCCTCAGGTAGGTGCTAGTTTCGCACTCCCACTACCTTTCTTGAAGTTCTTCCCTTTCTTTCCCTTTTTCTGGTTTCCACCTTCCAGAGGATTCCTTGAGCTAGAGGAAGTGTTCAAGACATGAGCGCCTTTCCCTATACCTTGTCCCATTATTCCCGCAGCAATAATCAACTCATTTGAGATCTCATTAAGAGTATACTCCTTTTCAGACATAACTGCATTGAGGCGGAAATTCTCATAGGACTTAGGGAGCGAATGCAATAGGATGTCAACCTTGATTCCAAGGCTCAGACTATCATCCACTATGGTGAGCCGATCTAGCAAATTTGTCATGCGTAAAACATGATTATGCACGGACCCACCTTCCCCGCATATGACAATTCATGACATCCTTCAACGAGATGATATCGGATTGACCTATCCGTCTCTCCGAATGTCTCCAAGAGGAATGTCCATATCAAACTAGCTTAAGGCATACTATCATACTGAGTCGCTAGGGCATTGTACATAGTAGAAAAAAGTGCTATACGAGCCTTGGTGTTATCATATGTCCACTTCTCATGTGTAACCCCGTGTTGCGGGGTAGCCCGATCCCCTCGAAAATTCCGACTCAGGGATAATGTAATACTTGAATTATCTTCTCGACTTCAAGCACTAGGGTAATTTTTCTCTTCCGCTTGTTAAAATTTCCGTGTCCCAATAAGTGGTTTGTTGGTGAGACCCAAAATGATCGCTTAAACGGTCATATACTCGAAATATATAATTTAAAAGTATGTAAGAAAACTTTTATTCACACAAATTTCGTAATTAATATCATTGTAACCTTTTGCAAAAGCAATGATATTAAGAACCTCGAACAACCCTAGGAATTCCACTCGTAAGCCAAGCAGGTGGACGTTTACTGCGTAACCATATACCAAACTATTTACCTAGCTCTTTGATTTCAATCCACGCCTAGATTCTTAAGACGAATGGAATTAATAGTTCGATATTCTGGACCATGTCACTATTAAGATTAAAACGTGGGAAGGGACTTCGATCGAAGTGAATTGTACAAGCGGTGACATCTAAGCATTGCCAATTAATTTGACCAAAATAGAATGAAAATCTCAAAATTGTCTTACTTACGAGAACCATATCGCATTCAGTTTGATCTAGTTAGTCATCCTATTTACTTATTATCTTCTAAAGTACTCGTGTTTCCTAGGCACGCAAGCTACGCAGGTGGACATTTACGGCTTCGTTCCCACTATTCAATAATAATTAAATATTATTTTGGGAAACTCATCTCACATAACTTATAGCTCAAAGATACAAGCAAGCCACGCAGGTGGACGTTTACTAACATAATGTTACTACTTTTGTGTAGAGTCCTCTTAAATGGAGGTCCACTTAAATATTCAATATCCAATTGATAGAATCTAATTAAATATTTAATTTAATTTCTTTCTTAATCTTTTTGTTCAAAAGGTTTGTTGAATCATGCAAATCTATATAATTCCTAAAGCATGCTTTTCTAAATACACACAATAAAACGTGCTCGCGGGAAAGAAAACATGCTTAAAAACGACATAAATCTTATTTTCATGCTTTTCTAAGCGCAATTAAACACATAATCACATGCTAAAGTATAAGAATAATAAATGCAAAAATATGAATTTACAACATCGTTATCGGGCTTAAAAATACATAATTCCTGTCTATTACATAGCTCGAACAAAATACAGCTCTTCGGTCTTCAAAATCTTCGAATTTGGAGCTGTCTGCATCGTTGCCACGTCATCAGGGTGTCCACCACGTGACAGACACGCATACTGCCACATCAGCGACTAGGACTAACATAAGCAAACCTAGGGCTGACGTCAGCCCTTCTTCTTCAAGAAGAATCAGCGCCGCCTCCCGTTTTCCCCCTCTGCCACTAGTGATGGCGGCCTCCTGCCGCCCAGATCTGAAACACCCGGCCGCTAGGACCACGACGGTGAAGGCGGCGCCGCTGGGAGCGCACTGTCTGCGCCTCCGCTTGCGCGCGACTATTGCTGCCTCGTCCGACCGTCTCCGAACCTCCTCTTGTTGTTCCCGTCGTGCAGCCGACATCTGGGTGGCACGAATTTAGCCACAATTGCCGCCGCATGACGCGAAACTGCAAGGTTTCAAACCCATCGCCGACGAGCCATTCTCCGCCCAAATTGATCAGTTTTTGCGAATTTTGCGAGCCAGACGAACATATATCCGGCTATTTTGCGAATTCCAATGATATTGATTTTGGTCCTTCAATTTGGCAACATTCTTAATCTTGGTCCTATAATTTTGCAACATGTTCAGTTTTGGTCATGTAATGTGTCATGTATCCATTTTTGGTCCTATAACTTTAAAATTATTAATTTTTCATCTGTCTTAATAGGTTAATAAATAAATATGTTTTTTGAGTTTCCTATTTTCTTTGTTTTTGAATTTAACATATACGTAATCATAATTGTACAAATTATTCTTCATTGCACTAACTTATACAAGTAAGAACGGATTGGAGTCGCGTCTCACCCGATCTCTTCTAAATCCGTTCTTCTTACTTGTATAAGTTAGTACAATGGAGTATAATTTTTACAATTATGAGTATGCATAAGTTAAATTCGAAAATAAAGAAATTTGAAACTGGAAAAAAAAATATTTATTTATTAACCTATTGAGACGGATGGAAAAATGATTTTAAAATTATAGGACCAAAAATGGATACATGACACATTGTAGGACCAAAATTGAACACGCTGCAAAATTATAGGACTAAATCCTGTTACCAAATTCCAGGACCAAAATTGATTTCCTTCGAATTCACAAAATAGCCGGAAATATATCCGGCGGCGTAACGCACTCTCTGACAATGGGACCAAAATCGGTAGCTTTGCTAAGGGTGTGCTTGCAAAAGTTTATTTTAAGCACTTATCTACTTTTTAATCGCATTAACAGTTTTTTAATGTTTGTAAAACTTACTTTATGCGTTTGCTTCTCTAAAATTAAGTAGCTAAACTGCTTAATTAAGCTGTTTCTTTTAAGCACCTATTAAGATATTTTTAGTGCTTAAAGCACCATAATTTTCGAGTTTACCAAAAGTATCTGCTTTTTAAAATCAATTTCAAAAACTCCCTGATTTTACTTAAAAACAATATTTTTAATTTTAAGCAAAATCAAATAAGAAGTGCTTATAATAAATAGTTGCAAACACACCGTAATTTACAGGACCAAAAATGGAAGAACCCACAATACGGGGCCAAAAAGGAAAGTGACCACACTTAACGATTTTTTTCTCTAATATATATAACCATCTAAATATATACAACTGACGAGATTCCAATTTGTTGGCAATTATGTTTCAACTTTGAAAAATTGAATTCCGCATGCAAAACAGACGAGAGCGTAATTTGGGATGTCGGGAATGATCACGGAAGCGTCGAGAGAAGTAATCGAGGAGGCCCGGAGATGGGCGGCGATGAAACAGACCGGCGTTTGCCTCCGTTACATGACGGAATTCGGGTCCCGACCCACGCCCCGTAATCTCCTCATTTCTGCCCAATTTCTCCACAAGGAGCTTCCGATTCGCATCGCTCGTCGTGCTGTTGAGCTCGAGTTTCTCCCCCACGGCCTCTCCCACAGACCCCCCGTTGCCAGGGTCAATCTCTCTCTCTCTCTCTCTCTCTCTCTCTCTCTCTCTCTCTCTCTCTCTCTCTCTCCTCTCTACCTTTTTTACTATACTTTTCCAGATTCTTCCTGCTGTTTATTTAAATGTTATTGATTGAATATCTATCTCGTCCTTGCATGAACTGTTAGAAGATTGAATCTCTATGTTTTTTACCCTTGGAATACAAGGTTGTCTTGATGTCTCTCTGTAATGTATAGACATCTAACAAATTTAATCTTCAATCCGCAAATTGCATTTAATCCCACAACTAATGATCCATGCTTACAATATGAACAATTGATTTTCTAGGTAAGAGAATGGTATTTGGAGTCTTTCCGTGAAGTCCGATCCTTCCCAGAATCAAGGATAACAATGATGAGTTGGATTTCACGCAAATGCTCACGATGATCAAAGTGAGACACAACAACGTTGTCCCTATGATGGCTTCAGGAGTGCAACTTACTTATGAGGATCTGGATGAAATTCATCAGTTTATGGATCGGGATCCACATGCTTATGGGTTAACTCCTATTCCTCGAATTCCCGTTATTAGCACTCCCGACTGTGTTTGTTATGTCTCCAGTGGAGGTTGCAACAAGTGCTAGTGAGGACGCCCGTGCTATTTGCTTGCTAATATCTATGGACATCCCAAGTTTACATCTGCGTAAGTTTCTCTCTTCTATGCAATTCTTTCTACTCTAGATCACATCTCTTTCTTCACTGTGTGGATCAGTTACGTCCCAACTCACTTGCACATGATGGTTTTCACTCACTCCGTGCTGTTCAAGAGCAATTCATGGACTCCGACAAGGTTCCACCTCCTGTACGGATCATAGTCAGTGGTGGATTAGAGGACGTAACAATCCAAGGTCTGGAACTTGCTCGTGTTAAGCGAATTGTGCATTTGATATGTTAGGCGTGTGTATGTGTAGGTGTCGGACGAAGGAGGTGGAATACCGAGAAGTGGTCTTCCAATCATCGACCCTGAAACAGCGATAACTATGCCAGGTTACGGTTATGTTGTATGCTAGGTACTTTGGAGGGGATCTGCAGATTATCTCCATCGAAAGATATGGTATTCTATTTCATCCCTTTATTACAAACTTTACTATCTTACTACTCAGATACATGATACAAACTTGCTTTTTTGCTGGAACAGATGCTTATCTCCATCTGTCTCGCTTGGGAGACTCGGAAGAACCTCTCCCATGAGAATAGAGAGCTTCATATTCTGCAACCTTTATTAATAATAATAACTATTATTATTCTTAATAAAGCTAATTTCATGGCCACATGTATTTGTAACTTAAATATTCTCTTTGGAATTGCATTTTAGTTAAGAATTCAAAAGTTAATTTCTTCAAGGTACCCTTGATGTATATAAAACTGGGTAACATAATGTATCAAAATATTCTTCACCGCTTTAGCCACATCTAATTTAGAGAAATCTAGATGCAAGCCTTGAAATATTGCAATGTAGAAAAATTTAGAAGAAAAAAATGAGTTATGTAAATTTCGAAGTTCCGATCACAATGAATTAATTTATCCGTTTCTAAAAGTTGCTTAATTTAGAGTAACATAAAATTGAATAGGTTGTGATTTGTAGGTTATTGTATAGGAGTGTGATTTATCTCGAATAGCGGGTATAGTTTCTGTTGCAGATCGTGAGTTTTTAGATGAGGGTTGCAATGTCCACAATATTATCAAGCAAGAACTTAGAAGGAAATACTTACGTTTAAGCAGAATGAAGAAACACAATAATAAGAAATTTGAAATTCTGATAGATAATATATACTCCTCCCGTTTCATAGAAATTGTTTTATTTTTCTTTTCGAGTCGTTCCATAGGAAGTGTCTTGTTTCTTAAAAAGACAAACAATATTTGGATCAAAATTAACAAGTCAAAAAGTCAAGCAATATACCCTACACAATCTCATTTTCTTAATCTTCGTGACCTATGAAAATGAGATAATTTCTATAGGACGAAGGGAGTACAAGATATAGATTCAAACACTACAAAAGGAGGGAAGTGAAAGAGTCCATTCCCTATAAAATATAATTAAAATTACTTAAAAATTACTACAAATGGTGCCCCTTCTAAATACTAATTATGGCCTATATAAGCAAAAGTTCTGAAGCTCTGGCATATCACTAATACTATTGTTCATTTCATCTTTTCCCATGCAGTTTATCTCATATAAGCTGCAGGGAATGCCACCTCCTCGATCACTCCTTTGCTTCCACCTTTCTCCCCATGTCCCCTTTGCTGTCCCTCCCTACCCTCCCTCCCTCCCTCCCTCCCTCCTTTTTTCACTCCAAAAACCCACTGATCACCACAGGCTGTGGTACGGTGGAAGACTCTCTCCCGCCCCCACTTTGACCCCATGGCATGGGGGATTGCTTTTCGGGGAGATTTGAGTCTTTCTCTTTTTTCGTACTTCCCCGCCGGCTATAAACTTTAGAGAGGGGTGGTAGTACGCGGTTTGTAACAGTTTCCCTCTTCAAATAGACATTTATGTCCCCATGAAAACTTTGATACTACTTAATCATATATAAGTAAAGTGCGTGTGCGCGACTGATTTTACCTTGTTTCTCTCTCAACCTCAAAATACGCACGTTGAAACTATTCCAAGTATTTTCTATTCTATTTCCACTCCTTGGAATACTATCCGCCCTCCGCCACTAACAATTTTCTTACTTCTTTCAATCATATAAGTATCTCACAACTAATTGCATTGCATCAGTAATTCAACAATTAATTTACAACATGAACAAGTTTATCATATCGGCGCTTTGCCTCGCCGTGGCGCTGGAAGTTGCCGCCGCCGTGGATCTCGAAGCCGCCGCCAAGAACGTCCAAGGAGCACTCCAATCCGCCGCCTCTGGGTCGGTCGAACAAATCTGCTCCTACACCGACCACCCCAAAGCATGCAGCGACGCCCTCTCCCCCGTCGCCAACAACAAGAGCGCCACCTTGGTCGACTTCCTCCAGGCCGCCATCAGCGTCGCCAAGACGGAGGTGGAGGCAGCGATGGGCCGCCCCGCCGAGATCGCCAAAGCCGCCACCAAGCCACAAGAGAAGATGGCCATCGATGACTGTAAGGAGCTTCTGCAGTACGCGATCGACGAGCTTCAAGCCTCCATGTCCGCCGTGGGAGAGAGCAGCCTCCACACCCTCTCCGACCGGGAGGCCGAGCTCAAGAACTGGCTCTCCGCCGTCCTCTCCTACCACGAAGCCTGCGTCGACGGCTTCGACACACCAGAGATAAAAACCGGCGTGACGAAGGGGCTGCTCAACGCCACCGAGCTCACCGACAACGCCCTCGCCATCGTAGCAAAAATCTCGAAGCTCGTCGAGTCGTTCAACGTGTCACTCTCGGACATCCCCTCCGCGGCGAAGTCGCTGTTGGACGGATTCCCGGCGTGGATGAAGCCCGGGGACAGGAAGCTGCTGGCGGCGGGCGGGGAGCCGGCACCGAACGCGGTGGTGGCGCAGGACGGGAGCGGGCAGTTCAAGACGATAACCGAGGCCATAAACGCGTACCCGAAGAACCTGAAGGGGAGGTACGTGATATACGTGAAGGCGGGAGTTTACGACGACTACGTAACCATTACAAAGGAGAAAGTGAACATCTACATGTACGGCGACGGCCCCAGAAAGAGCATCGTCACCGGCAAGAAATCCTATGCCAGCGGCGTCTCCACCTTCCAGACCGCCTCTTTCAGTCAGTACTTTACACAACACGTACATGCATGCCACAATTAACGTCTTATAAATTATATTATACAACTGGTTTTGTATTTTTGTGCAGGTGCGATTGGGGCAGGATTCATCTGCAAGTCCATGGGGTTCCGTAACACGGCGGGGGCAGAGGGCCACCAGGCGGTGGCGCTCCGCGTTCAATCCGACATGTCGGCGTTCTTCAACTGTAGAATGGACGGCTATCAAGATACCCTCTACGTGCAAACCCACCGCCAGTTCTACCGCAACTGCCTTGTCTCCGGTACGGTGGACTTCATCTTCGGCGACTCGGCGGTGGTGCTGCAGAACTGCCTCATCATCGTCCGGAAGCCGATGGACAAGCAGAAGAACACGGTGACGGCGCAGGGGCGGACCAAGAGCCACGAGTCGACCGGGATCGTGATCCAAAACTGCAAGATCATACCGGAGAAGAGGCTGGAGGCAATGAGGATGCAGATCCCCACCTACCTGGGGCGGCCCTGGAAGGAGTTCTCCATGACGGTGGTGATGGAGTCGTTTTTGGCCGACTTCGTGCAGCCGGACGGGTGGCTGCCGTGGCAGGGGACTTTCGCCCTCGACACCCTCTTTTATAGGGAGTATAACAACCGCGGCCCCGGCGCCGCCACCAACAGGAGGGTCAAGTGGAAGGGCTACGGCGTCATAAACAATAAGGCTGAAGCTATCAAGTATACGGTGGCGCCGTTTCTGCAGGGAAACCAGTGGCTGGCGCCCACCACCGTGCCCTTCGGCCTCGGACTCACATACTGAATCATATGTATCATTTATTTATTTTTTCTTTGTTATAGTTATTTGCAAAATGCTTAATTTCTCAAATCAATAAAATTCATCTCCTAACTTCTTATTGAGAAAGAGAAAAGATAGATGATTATAAATCTATATATATTTGCATAAACTTCATTTAGTACAATGTTGTAGGCTCGTAGCAACACCAGTTTACCCTCATCAAACTCCTCCATTCTCCATGGCATAGTTTCTCATCGAGTTAGCATGGACGGACCCACCCGCCCTCTAAAACCACCTATGCGAGTTAGCCTGGCGAGCAAACTAGAATGCAATCTCTTAAGAAATAGATAAAAATCTCAAGAAGGGAGAAGAATTGAAGAACAGAAAGAGAAATTCTACATAAATAAAAGAAATGGACTTCCAAGGATGCAAACCAATTCTTTTATACTTTTGCATAAACATGTATTTATTAGAGATCGTTGAAAACAGTAACAGCAAAAAAAAAAAGAAGGTAAACCAGGATAGAGTTGTATTACAACTACAGCATTCCTAGGATCTAACCTCGTATTCTTTAACTAAAAACAGTTTTCACAAACGACCCTTCTTTCCATATCAACGACCCTTCTTTCCATATCATAACCGAAGCTAGCTCTACCATCATATGACAAACTTACCCTCAATCTGCTGCCATGAAGGGGTCTATATCACCAAAATCAGCGACTATAGGTTCCAACTGCATCGGATCCTCATCTTCCGGTGCTAAATAAGTAGGGAATGGAAGAATAGCAATGTCTGGCTTCTTGTACACAGCATCTTTTATGAAAACAAAATTTCCTGTCGCACCAGGAACCTGAAAGGTGCCGATTTATTCAACACAGTATGAAGCATGAACCAAAGATGAAAATAGAATAACAATTCAAAGATACAAATAAGACCTGGATATAGGAAAGGGAAAGAAAATAGTACCTGGCCTCTTACCCACATCAGATTCCTTGCTGGGTCAATTTTGTAAATCCAAACATTTTTAACTGTTCTCTGTTCAACACCCATATGACCAGGCATCTTCCTTCCCTTAAAAACCTGTTAAACCAGCAAATCACAAAATGCGAAGTTCAACATAACCAATTACCAATCCGAGATGGCCAGCCCCCAAAACCCTTACATAAACAGAGCAATGTGGAAGCCTAAAACCAATCTATTATCAAATATCCTACAGGTCTAATGATTCTTTAAGCTTGAGCTAGCTAATTAAAGTCATTTGATGTCTACTTCTCAATCTTGAAAACACCGTCTACTCATGTTCACGCTATAATCACTTCTCCAATTTCCACCACCCTAAAGCATTATCAAGTCCTCTAGATCATTTCCCATGGTTTATATCATTATCTGTCATTATTCGTATATGCTGTAAGTCTGTAAACCTGTTCGCAAAGTTCAAAAAAGCGGAAATGGGTTCCGAGGCGTTTTCCTTACGAGTCACGAGGCGTAAGCCTCGAGGCGGACCGAGGCGTAAAATCGAGGCGTAAATTCTATTTTTTCCCCTAATAAACATATAACACCACAAAAACACATAAACACATAAAATCAAGTTTCTTCCAAGTTCAACCCAACAAAAAAACCAATTCACACCAACACAAAGAGTTATAAGTTCTTAAATCTCAACATCACAAATTAAACATCATCAATCTTCATTATCATTAAAACATTAAATTAGCAATATACTATAATACAAAAAAGTTTAAATTATTAGTTAGTTTAATTTATTAATTAGATTTAAAGTACCTCTATTTGCACTTCCAACGCTTGAACAAAATTGCAAATAATTACTTAATGCTCATAATTAATTCCGAATAGCAGGGAGAATGCTCATAATTAATTCCACAATACTCAATTTCACAATACTCATAATTAATTGAGAGAAACTCGATTACAATATCACAGCCACATGTTATAAGAGTAAAAAAACAGAGAATGCAAGTATTGTATCCAGCTGAGAGAAACTCGATTACAATCTCCCGTGAAGTCGCAGCGACTCACCATAACTAGAAAATCAACTCACCTGACGTGAAGTCGTGCGGCGGCCGTTTGCGACGGCCGGCAGGCGGTGGTTTCGGGCGGCGGCGTGAGGTTTCACGGTAAATTGTTTTGATTTGGAAGAAAATTGGGTTTTAGTCAATTAGGGTTGAATCGATTTTGATAAATTTTGAAAAATAAACTTATGGGTTGTATGAAATTTGGGCCATTTTGAATTATTTGGTTGAAATTAAAGAATGGGTCAAAGAAAATAGGCCCCAATTTATGGTTCGAACGCCTCAGCCGTCGACTCGAGGCGTACGCCTCAAGGCGTGCCTCAACGGACTGAGGCGGCCTGGCGAAGCGAATTCAACGAGGCGTACGCCTCAGATCTTTTTTCCGGCGCCTCGCTCCGAGGCGGGCCTCGAGGCGTACGCCTCGAGCGCTTTTTAATTCCATGCCTGTTCGTATACATTTCTAACTGTTCAGCCAAATTTCTTCTGACGCAACAACGTATTCCAACAAATTATATGAGTTTGACTGTATATAAGAAAAAGATGAGCAATAAAGTCAAAGTTCCCCGGTTTTCCTACTCTATCCCCATGTCTCTATTTTAGTTCGAACTTGGACTCGAATTAGTTGCATAAGAAAGAGGTTTAGAGGCGTAAATATGCTTGCTAAAAGTTAGAAGAGCAATCATATTTCTAGATTTAACATAGCTAACATAACATTCCACGAATGAGAACACATACCTTTCTCGGAGCATCTCTTTGACTCGTAGAACCAATACTTCGATGTGATAATGATGCACCGTGTGACGCGGGCATACCTTTGAATCCCCATCTTTTCATCCCACCCTATGAAAAGAAATACTCAAATGTAATGTCATAAGTTCAAGAAAGATGCCGTTTTACACAAGACAGATATGTATAACTCTACTTAACTTACTTTATTAAGGACAAGGACAAGAAATAATGAATTTCAAGACAAATTCCAATACGTAACAGGTCAACATCTAAACATTTATTAGTGTTGTTGATCTTGCACAGAGTTTCAGATAGATTCTTCTGTCCTAGTCAAAGGAAATGAATATTAAAAAATCAGCTGCCCAACAAACAGACAGATAAAAGAATGTTGCATTCAACTTGTTTGGAACCTTGTATACCAGAAAATGTATTATTTCTGTATAGATGAATATCATGAACTAACTTCCTCAATTTAAACGTCTAGTTTTGAACATTCATTCAATTATGAAGTTTACAACATATTTCTCATCAATCTATCAAAACAAACAGCAGAGAGCAACAACAATGGTAAAGATATAATGATTACAGGCGCAGAAAAGAACTCTTTGTCACCTGAAAGCCCTTTCCTTTTGTAATTCCGGTTACATCAACATATTGCCCTGGAACGAAATGGCGTACATCTATTGATGTCCCAACAGGAAGAAGAGCATCCTCTGTCACTGGAAACTCCCGGAGCTTCCTCTTCATGGGCACACCTTGAGCTCTAAAGTGACCCACTTCAGGCTTTCTCAAATGTTTCTCCTTTTTTTTGCCCACATCCAATCTAGCTACCACCATATGACTTATTGTTAAATACATCAAGGAATTCTAATAATAAAGAGAAATAATGAATATAGAAAGCAAAATCCTAAGGACCATTAAACTGCATATTTCCATGGGAAGTATTCCTACCTACTAAATAGAAGTTCCAACCACTAATTCAATCAACTCAAGAAATTCATAACTAGAAGTGCAAACCCCTCAAGCTCATATTCAAATAAACACATATTTAAAGGTAATTCATTCTTGCACTACGCGTCAGAAGCAAGATTTGTTTTTCTTTTTCTTTGAGCAGACAAACAGCAATTAGCTGAACTAAGACAATTTACTAAACCAGGTAATAGAACAGCTACTAAAAAGTAAATTAAGAAAAGGTTTACTTATAAGAACCTGAAGCGCACATAATCCTTCTTTTTCGGGGACTTTAACTTGGGAGACGATGTTATCATCCATCCAAAGAATCGTAATAGGAATCCTGGCGCCCCACTTATCCCAAAGCGCTGTCATTCCACATTTAACGGCGACGGCGCCAGTGCGCTTGGACTCGCGAGTCATAATGCCGGGTTTTAGCTCGATAACTCGGGAGGTCGTGGAGTCTTCTGTTTCTGCATCGGTGGAGAAGCTTCGCCTGGTAGCTGCAAACATGAAGGATGGGGATCTGAACACGGGATCGACGGAGAGGAGGCGCCGAAGACGAGAAACAACGCCTCTCGAGGAGGCAGCCATCATTATTGAGGGGCTGATCGATCGGTCGTATGGTTATTGTTTATTGGGAATTAGGGTTTTAGTTCGACCGGTGATGCATTACAGACTCGGAGTTAACTCAGCTGCGGTTGTAGGGTTTTAGGGCTCAATGGAAAGTGACTACTCTAATTGCCATTACCTGTCGAAAGTCGAAACCCACATTTGTCGTTTTGATTTTTGAATTTTTGAATTTATTTTTTATTTTTTAAACTCGACTCTTATTATATTTCATAACAATACTTTTTTTTTAAATGATGAGAAATCGCAGCCGCTACCAACCGCTCTGCAAATGGCTAACGACTTTAGGCTAACTATAATTGACAAATTCACATATAACGGTATTGGTGAAATTTGAACTCATAACATTTCCACTACAGGCTAACCACCTTAAGTGCACGGTTTGGTTTGTTTGATGTTAGGGGCTAGAGGTATAATAATTGATTCGCTCATTTTAAATTTTGATACATAATTTTTTTTTCAATATTTGAATTTTGTGAAACATAGGAACCAAGATTTTGGGATGTTTGCAAATGCTTAATATAAATATTTTGTATTTGCTTTTGCTTAAAGTTGTAGTAAGTTGATTTCAAGCAAAAGTATGTAGTTTTTGGTATTAGGATTAAAAATTGTTGGGTGATGATTCAGTCCTCAGCACGGTTTTACATAGTGGGAAATGATTCTATCTTCCGTACTGAAATGCACTCAGTAGGCTTATACCCTGAGTGATCCCATGAAGATTTGAAGATCCCAAAACCCTATCTGATTGGTGAACCATTCCTTTGTAATTGTTTTTGTCTCTGAGGATTCAGACTCAGTAGACACTCTGCACTGGTTCAGGCGGTCAGTAGATTATCAGCCTCAAGATCGGATGTAGAAGACTCGGTATGTCTTGGACTCGAGCGGGAGCAAGATATCTTGAAAGACTCGGTGAACCGAACTCGGCGGGAGTAGTTCACTGAACTAAGAGCTGACCTTCTGTAGAGTAAATTCAGTACTCTCTACAAGATCAGACTCAGTAACGGCAGACAGTCTTCTGAATTGTCAGATCTTTTGAGCAACAATTAGCATAGTCAAATACGAGGAAGAGAGAAGTCAGCTTCATTATGCCTCGAAGTTTGTTCTGTCTCAACTACTCTGCAAAACCTCGGCAAATGATAAGCCAACACTGTCCTTACTCGCTAAAGCCGCAAGTCAACAACTTTCCGAAAAGGAGGGAAAGGACACTCGTCACCTTTTTCAAAAGAGCCGTTAGCTACCAAAAGAGTGAGATAAAGGGATCATCATCTCCAACAGATCTTTCCTAATCTCTTCTCTATAAATAGAGGGACGATTCAAGTTTTTTATGCACGCAGAGAGCCAAAAAGCAACGAACGAGCCAACACACACTCGAGCAAGAAAACGGAAAAAACGAGCAAAAACAGAATATCGCATAAGTCTTCCGCAAGAACTTAAAGAACATTCTCCGGCGAAAGACTACCATCTAGCTCTTAGGGAACCAAGCTAAACAGATATAAAAGCCTCTAGTATCCAAATCGACGATACACGTACTCAAAGCTACAACTCAGTTGTTCGTCGATCTAGAAGCCACTTTCTCATTCCCTATCCCTCTAACCCTAAGCTCAACCGAATTTATCCATAGCTTATACGAAGGGGTTCACCTTTGAACCTTATCCTTATTGTAAAAGGACCCCCTTCATAGTTGGAGAAGTTTGTCAAACACTTTAGTTTGATACCCGTTGTAACCGAGACTTGCTCGAGTATAAATTCCAAGACGCGGTTTTGTCCCGTGTACAAGCCGACCGAGACTAACTCGGGATAATAAATAGCCTCCCGACCTTTTGGGACAGGTGGACGTAGGATCCCGTGCATCCGAACCACTTTAAAAATCTCTCGTGTCTCTTATTTACCGTTGCATTGATTTTAACTCGTTCATACCGAATATCATATCTTTAAAATCATTCAACTAAGTTTCAAGCATACTTATCTCGATTCACTCTTCCGAACCGAAACCGTTTTTAAGAAAACGTTTTTCCACTCAACTGATTTGGGTCTACACATTTCCGCACCACTGAACTCCATCAGAAGATACGGAATTCGACTTAGTCGGCTAGCAGATCTCAAAAGAGTTAGTACCTCTTTGCCTTAACACGATTCAGAACGGCTATTTGGTCTGCTTGAACTCTTTTCAAGATCGACACACTCCTGAACGGGACTGTTCGTGTTACAAGTTGAGAAATAGATTTTAGGTGTATTCACCCCCCCCTCTACACCTAAACGTGCTCTCGGGACCAACAAAAATCAACTTAAAGCTAGACAAGTCCATTTTCAAACCAAAACCGGCTCAAACCGGGTTTTAAACCGAAACCGAAACCAGCATAAACCGGGAACCGGTGCAAACCGAATCGTTTTGAACCGTAAACCGTTGGATTGCGGTTCGGTCTGATTTACTCTTTTTCAAACTGTGAAACCGTCGGTTTCAAACTATCGATTCTAAATCGAGTGAAACCGACGATTTCACCTATTAAAATTGTCAAAGATCATATATCTAATGAATTAGATAAATGAGTTTTAAATTAAAAACATTATTGAAGATCTAAATCTTCTAATTTTTACTTATATTTAAAACAAACTATTCATTTAAAATACAAAAATTCTACCAATTTTGATATTTTAAAGTAGTATATAAAAGGATAAAATATTATTCTGTATTTAGTATAATTACAAATGGATACTAACGTTCGAAAAGATATATATAGGATAAAAGTTGTTCAATTTTTTTCACTGAAAAACATAGAATATCAAATATTGTTTAATAATTACTAAACGATGAAGAATCGAAAATAATAATATAAAATTAATTTCTAAAACGATGATGATAATGAAGAATCAACAATGAAATTGTATTAATATATTTAATTGTTCAATTATTTCATGAAATTGTATAATTTTATTTATAATTTATTACTGACTTGATTCGAAACTGAAAAAGGTATTTTTTAAAATTAATTTAGTAATTAAAAAAATAAAATTTATGAAAACCATAAAATCGGTAAATTGGAACAGGAATCGGTAGTTTCAAACCGGAACTGTCAACCGTCTACATGCGGTTTGGTTTCGATTTCAGTTTTTGGCAAACCGTAACCGGTAGTTTCAAACCGTAACCATAACCGGAACCGGAAATGGGCATGTCTACTTAAAGTAGTAGAACTTAATTTTTTGGTGTTTGGTTAAAAAATAATAAAAGCACTTGTTTAAAATAAAATCTCAAATTTATAGACTATAAAAAATAAGTAGAAAATATTATAAATATTAATTAATGTATATCCTTAATTTAAGCAACTTTAAGCAACAAAAAAAACATATTTTGATGCTTTTAACTTAATATAATTTTAGTGCTTAAAACCTATGTTATTAAACCCGGCTCGGTCATTGACCCGAAAAAATTAATTTTAGTGGTTCAACCGGTCAAACCGGTCGAACCGGTGGGTCAACCCGGTGTAACATAATAAATATTAAATATCTTTTAATAATACAAATAAATAAAATAAATAACTTAAAAATATTAGAATTTAAATTTAATTTTTTTAATTAATATTACCGGGTCAACAGGTTATCGGTTACCGAGTCAACCGGTCGGTTCTGCCGGGTCATACCGGGTCAAAGGCCAAAACCGGTTTTTTATTGGACCGGCCCGGATTTTTCACCGGGTCATGATTGAACCGGGTCAACCGGCCGGGCCGGGCCGGTTTTAATAACATAGTTTAAAACTGCTTAATTTTAACTAATTGACCATAATTTTATTTTACAAATACATTAAAAGTACTTAAGCATTAAAAAACTAATAAGCACTTTAAACAAATCCCTTGCAAAACCCACTTAATATTATTATTCGACGGTAGAATGTAGATGGACCACTGCTCCAATCCCTGAAATCAAATTAACTTATACATAGTACTCCCTCCGTCCCAGCACAAGTGACACAAACTTTTTCGGCGCGGGAATTTATGCGGTTGTAGTTAGTGAGTAATTACTGTAGCACACAATTAAAAAATCATCGTGTGGGTCCCACAAGTAAATGTTCTCGGCTACAATGGTTGATTTGTCCCAATTATTTAACGTTTGAGTGGGTCCCACCACTAATTTTTTGGCGGTTTTAATTTGGTTTTTTGTTGCTGTAACTACACAACTGAAAATGAATAAATAGATGAATAAATTTGTGCGGGAGGCGGTAAAATAAAAACTGAAACTTTGGAGCTCGAATTAAAAAAAGCGACAATCATATTTACATCTCAAATGTTTGGCGCCATTTGCAGTTCAGGAAAGTGTTCATTTAGGAGCTGGAAATCAATAAATATAAGAACATAAGGCCACAACTCAAAAACATCAAGTGTCCCAAAACAGTTTGAGCAAATGACTAAGACTAGTAAAAATCTTTCAACCACCGAGCGCAATCAAGTCGTACAGTTTCTGCTTCAAAACTCGAAGAATGGAAAGCCAAATCGTGGAGCGGTGTCGGAAGCAATGGCAAAATGGAGTTGTTCTAGTAGCACTATCTACCGCCTCTGGAAAACTGCAAAGAAGCAACAAAATGAAGGTGAAGTAATTTTTTTACAAAGTGGCAAGATTACTGCAACTAGGAGCAAAAGAATAATGATTGATTTAGAACTAATCAAAAATATAGAGCTGCATAAGAGAGCTACAATTAGAAAGCTAGCAAGTGGCATTCAACTAGCAAGTGGCTCAAGCTGTAGCAAGAGTACAGTTGGGAGGTGGGTTAAGAATGGGTTGATCAAAGCACACTCTAGTGCAATTAGGCCTGACCTAACTGCACCAAATAAGCTACTTAGGCTAAGATTCTCTATGGAGGCTCTAGAGTTTGATAGAGTCTTGAACAACTTGAAATTTAAGAGCATGCATAATGTTGTTCATATAGATGAGAAGTGGGTCTATCTCACAAAGGCAGCCCATAGATTTTATCTTATCCCGGAAGAGGCCGATCCACATAGAAGTTGTAAGAACAAAAGCTTCATAACCAAGGTTATGTTCATGTGTGCCGTCTACCGCCCTATATTTTCAGAGGACGGCAGTGTCATCTTTGATAGGAAAATAGGGATATTCCCCTTTACAGAAAAGATTGCAGCAAAGAGGAAAAGCAAGAACAGAGCAGCTGGTACAATGGGAACAAAAGCTATACAATCTATAACAAGAGAAGTAACTAAGGCATGCCTCATAAATCAGGTATGTAAAAGCAGTACAGTATGCAAAAACTGTCAAAATAAGATGTATGCTTTAGAGCTTGTAACATCTTTCCTTTAAATACAGTAAACCTTTCCATTGTATGTTTCCTAGATTCAGATTTGTAACATTCAGATTCAGTCTAGTATGTTTACATTTGTTGCAGTTTCAGATTTGTAATATATGTAACATTCAGATTCCGTTTCCTAGATTCAGAGGCAGTTTCCCATTTGTTGCAGTTTCCTATGTTTAATTTAGACTTATTTCAGATTATTAAAAAAGGTTAAAAGTGTATAGAAATCAGACTGACATACATGTTCATTACATTTAGATATTACCAGCCATTAGAGCTAAATGGCCAGCTAATGCAAGCAAAATTATCTTCATTCAACAAGATAATGCTAAACCTCATATCAAGGATATTGATCCACAATTTAGAGAGGTAGCCTCTATGGATGGATTTGATATCAGATTGACCAATCAACCACCAAACTCCCCAGATACAAATGTATTGGATCTTGGATTTTTAGGGCTATTCAAAGTATTCAAATAGAAACAGCTTGCTACAATGTAGATCAACTGGTGAATGCAGTATGCCTAGCATATGAACAACTGTCTCCTATGACATTGAACAAGGTTTTCTTGTCTTTGCAAGGGTGCATGATTGAGATAATGAAGTGCAAAGGGCAAAGCATTACGGGATCCCACATCTTAAAAAAGATAGCCTAATAAGGCAAGAAATGCTTCCTAAAGATCTGGAAGTGGCCCAAAGTTTGGTAGAGGAATGCATAGAGTATATGACTGAAAATGGGATGATAACAGACATTGTTGAGCTACGGAATAGACTAGGTTTGAATGTAGAAGACTGGACAGAACTGTAATTATATTTTGTAAGTAGCTTTTGTAATTATCTTTTGTGCAAGCACTATAATTATCTTTTGTTAGTATCTTTTGTAAAAGAAAGTATGAATGATTTTGGGGAAAGGATTGTTGTCTTTTAGTAAATTTAACCTTAAACAGGTTAGCTAAGATGCAAATTCCATATGCAGCAGCTTTTTTGGGCTGTATTCAACTTAATGAACACAATCCACTCAAGCAAATCTGCATATGCAGGAGGATCAACCCTGATTAACATGTACTATTAAAGAAACCCTAAAGTTCTTGCTTACACTGGAGACACAGCTCCAAAAAAAATCCAAAAACAAATCCCAATTACAATTACACATACTGGAGCCAGAAAACAAGCACACACTGGAGGCATGGCTCCAAAAACAGAACACGATTACAGATACCAATTAGTGCGGGATAAACACAGAAAACCAAATACTGGATACACTGCAGCCACAAAACAATTTCCAATTACAATTAAACATACTAGAGGCACAGCTCCAAAACAAAATCCCTAACGAATATAGTAGGAAGTACATTTTGAAGCTCATAAACAAGCACATTTCTAAATCACAGCTCCAAAACATTTCTAAATCACAGCTCGAAAACAGATCCCAATGATTATAGTATCGAGAAGTTTGAAGCTCATAAACAACCACATATCTAAATCAGAGCTCCAAAATAGATTACAATTACAGAAAACGAAATCACGTATGAAGCACATATCGAAGCACATAAAAGGAGTCACAGCTCCAGAACTGTGAATCAAGTTAATAGATCTCACCGGATTAGGGTACTGTGGCAAATACTGACGAAGCATTGTGTGGACTTCCTCTTCAGTGGCCAGCCCTTCCTTTGCCCTACGCTTCTTCTCTTCCGGTATCAACGAGAGGAAGGCTTCCACGCGCGCCTTCGCTTCCGCAACATCGCCGTCCACCTCGCCGCTTAGAACCGGCCTTTTACCCTTCAGAGAGCCTAAAACATTGAGATCTACTTTCAGATCTGGAACTTTTTTCCTCGGATTTTGCATTACCTTCTCCAAGGAATCGAAGTTGTCCCTCGATGGAGAGGTATCAGAGCCGAAAATAGATAGATCTACAGGATCTATCTTGTTTCGGGCACAACAAAGTCGAACTTCATCATCGAGTAGTCGCTTTCGCGAAAAGCAGGACGGAAAAATTCCAAATCGGAGAAGAGAAAGGGCGAATCCGAGGAGTTCTTAGTGGCGGGGATGCGATTCATCATTGCAGGGAGGGGTTGCGAAGCTTGGATCGGAGGAAGACAGAAGAAGTTCTTCGAAGGGGAGGGAGGCGGCGCAAGAAGAATCGCATGAGAAGGAGAATGATAGGGTTTCAATTAATGTAGGTATTAGGTGTTGGGTAGATGATAGGAGTAAAATTAGTTTAGTTTAATCGAAAGATTTAGATTTGTAATTAGTGGATCAGTAAGTTAATTGGTTAGATTAATTAAGGTAATTTTTTCCATTTTCGGAAGTGTGTCACTTGAGAAGGGACGCCCGAAATGGAAAGTGTGTCACATGTAGTGGGACGGAGGGAGTATTATTTAAGAATAGAGCCTTTTCTTCTACATTTTTTGGTTTTCAATTAAATGTTATTAAGTTCTTAGATAGTATATGTTTATTATAAATCTTTTATGGCAAAAAATTTTGTACAACCATATGTAGCTACAACCGGGTCGGACCCGGACCCAGATTCGGAAAATCTGACCCGAATTATAAATTCCTTTAAAAAAAATTGAAAGAAATCTTCCGCTCATCTCGTTTCTTCCTCAATCTTCAAATTGCTCCGCCGTGTTAATCTTCCACTTCTTCTGCTTCCGCATAAATCCTCATCTCCTTTTCTTCCGCTTGATTCTTCTGTTGTGTGAACTCAACAGAGCCGATTGAGACGGCACTGAGGCGGCGGTGCTCCTAAAGAAGGTATTATCTTTGTTATTTACTGCCCCTCGGAGCGCCTCGTGTTTCACTATCCATTCTTTGTTATCAAATTTGGTTGATGCTTCTAACTTTTAATTTGTTAGAATCGCATTACTACTTGTTATATGATTATGTGATTATATTTATAGTTGGCGGTTGTTAATTTGTGTTATTTGCGGAGAATTGAAGCAATTTGTTAGGGGGATTGCAACATTCTTTTCTTACGTCTTAGGAATAGGGTTGTATTGTATTGAAATTTGTTTGGTGTTTTAGTGGTGGCAGTGGTTGTTTTGGATGAGGTTCGGATTTGTGCTTGCTTTGGATGATAGCAATGTTTTCATATCGTTTTAGATGCAAAATTGTGATTGAATTAATTTGGGATTCACAATCACAGTTTCTCCTACCATTAGATCTCTGGGAATTCTAAGCTTTTTAGGAATTTTTCTATGAGAATTTTGGATATTAGCATGAGTTGTCAATGTTGTAAGTTTGGAAGTTAAGAATTGGGATTAAGGAGTAGACATTTTGAAATCGCTACAATTGGGATGAGGGCTGTATTTGTACTCGCTTTGAATGGGTGTAACATTCTTATATCATTTTAGGTGCAGAAATTGAAGAAGTAAGAAAATGATTAGGAAGTTGGTTGAATATTCTGAATTCATCTTTTTTTTCACATGTGCAGAGTACCGGATGAGCTGCAAATATACAGTCAAATGCAGGCCTATTGGCCTTTGCCAAATTATCGAAACTCTAACTGAGGAACAAAGGTCAGTTGTACAAGCAATAGGATTTGGTGGCCTTCTGAGTATGCATGACTTAAGGTACATGCCGCGGGGTAGTATGACTTGGTTCTTTGAAAATTTTAATCCTAAGAGTAGAGTCTTAACCTTCCCAAACAACAAAACAATTGTAGTTACCCAGATGACATTAGAAATTTGTTCTTGATACCTCGAAATGAGGGTGATGATCTGCTATTAAATGATGATCAATTTACTGCTCTAGACGAGTTCAAAGGTAGGTATGGAATCACCACCAAAGAACTTACTCAATCTACGGTTGTCAGCCTACTGCCTACTGAAGGGAAATAGATTGAGAGATGTGGGGGGAGGGGGACGACTTCAAAAGGTTTTTCATCCTCTATAGCATGTCCACCTTCTTTGCTGCTACAATGAACCAAATCATTGACACATCAATATTTAGGTCTCTAGTTGACATTGACCAAATTTCTGAATTTGATTGGTGCAAATTTATGGTCGAAAGGCTCTGCAAAGGACTTGGAGGCCTTAAAAAAACTTGAATGGGTGTGTCTTAGTTCTCCCGCTCTTATATTTCCATAGATTCATGTGGTTGGGAGTAGCAGAGAGTCATAGCTTACCTTTAATTAAGCACTGAACATGTACCAGAATAAAGTCGAGGTTGAGAGATGAGTTGACTGCTGGGGAGTTTAGGCACGGTAGTTGGGTAGAGGGTGTCTACCCCGTGAGCAGGAATAACAATACGACAATACCTACCCATGTTCCGGACGAAAGCGAGGATGATGTTCCTAACAGAGATGTGCATGGAACGGATAGCAGTGAAGGCAAAGAGCAATAATTTGTTACCTACAAATTGCCTCCATGTGAGAAGACTGATGAGGAGATAAGAAATCTTGCGAAAGATGTCAGTGTTCTTGAAATCTTTTTCTTGAGTTTCTTTCTGTGTCTTATGAGTTCTACGAATAAAATGTATCATTTAGTGTTAGGAAATAGTATCACTTTCTTTGACCTGAGATTCATCTCACTTTTCTTAGATAGAGTGATACTTTTGTTTACAAAATGTAATACTATTGTTCAACAGAAGTGATACTTTTCCTTATAAAGACTGATACTTTTGTTAACAGAATGTGATACTGTTGCTCAATAAAAGTGATACTTTTCTTTAGAAAGACTGATACTTTTGCTTATAGAAAGTGATACTATTGTTCAATAGAAATGATACTTTTCTTTTGAGAGACTGATACTTTTCTTTAGAAAATGTGATACTATTGTTCAATGGAGGTGATACTTTTGTTTAGAAAGACTAATACTTGTGTTAACAGAATGTGATACTATTGCTCAATAGAAGTGATACTTTTCTTTAGAAATAAATGGTTATGTTTTTACTCTTTCATTCAACATGCTCATTGAATCCATAATATTATTCTTATCACTGTTCTACAGGGCTTGCAAGAGTCCTTTCTTTTATTACAAAGGGATTTGAGTGTGATCATTCAAATCCATTTGAAGAGACTAAAGCAGATAATGAAAAAAGATGAAAGGCAGCAAGCAACATCTTCTTCTCTCCCTTCATCTCCACTTGTTGTTGTTGATAACTGGTTTCCAAATCTTGTGTTTGTTGTTGCTTGCTCGTTCCTACGGTTTTATATCTGATTTTTTAATGTAGTGTGTGTGTTGCTGTTGTTGTATAACTAAGAGAGATGATAATTGTAGACTATAATCTCATGTTTTTGTTGGATATTTCTGCAATCATTTTCCAGGTATCTTGCATCAAATGTTGCCCTCTCCAAGTCTCCATCTGCTGACTATGAGGACTCTTTGTCGTGTGATTTAAATCTTTGATCTAAGAAACTAATTGATTAGTTTGTACTCAGGATGTTCAGCTATTTTCTAGTTTGTCAATTGTCTGTGTTGATAATTTATAATAGAACTGAGGTCATGAGGTTGGGTGGATATTTTGACTTTTTTGTAGTTTACTCTTACTATATATCATCGAATTATCTCTATAATGAGATGCGAGCTTCTCTTGTTTATGGTCCACCTATCTATAGTTGCATTTCATGAACTTATTCCATATTGTTCATACTTAAGTTTATGTTTATAAATAGGTACGATGTAGGTTTTCCTAGCATTTCTATTATTTGTATTGGACAATTGTATCAGTATCTATTAGAAATTGTATAACTTGTACTAAATATTTGAATGAATTAATTGAGTATTAATTATTACGAGTAGTACCATGACTAAAAGGGTTTGGAAAGATTGATACTTTCGTTTACATAAAGTGATACTATTGCTCAGTAGAAGTGATACTTTTCTTTAGAAAGACAGATACTTTTGCTTACAGAAAGTGATACTATTATCCAATAGAAATGACACTTTTCTTTCGAGAGAGTGATACTTTTCTTTACAGAATGTGATACTATTGTTCAATAGAAATAATACTCTTCCTTAGAAAGACTAATATTTTTGTTTACAGAATGTGATACCATTGTCCAATAGAAGTGATACTTTTCTTTAGAGAGACCGATACTTTTGCTTACAAAATGTGATACTACCAATTATACTTAAATATTGTATCAGTTTATGTTATGAAGAATAAATGTATCGATCATGTTGAAATATTGAATCAATTTATGTTAGAAAAAGTATCACAAATACGAGATATATGAGTCAATGAAGAATTGCATCACTTAACGCGAGCATTTTTCATTAGAGAAAAATGTAGGGTTTAGACTTTTCCTCTAGGAGTACAATAAAAACATGAAAAAATACCGTAGCATTTTCGCGACTAAAAGGATTTGAAAATACTAGTGTTCCGAAAGGGCCCGTTTATATAAGATGTAGGCCGCATTCCTACTACCAACACAATCCTATCCTAAGTCATAAATGAACTATAGACACACCAATGCTACAAAACAAGCTCTCAATACAATACGTTTTTCTTGTAAAATCGTGTCGCACTTTCAAAAATATACATTGAGTAGGTACTTAGTAAATGTTGAAATAAGCGATTAGACCAGTAAATTAAGGGGAAAAAACCAATTTATTGAGCAATAGAATACAAGAGAAAACTCACTTGCTTATCTTATAAAATGATATGAAATGTGGAGTTTTGGTACCAAACTCCTTTGATGGAGTTGAACTTGATGGGTTACTAGTCTTCGACTTCTTAGTTTTTTTATGAGCTTTTATCCTCTCTTTTTTCCGTCCTTTTGTGATTGAGTGTGAAGTATCCAACATATTATGATAAGATGAGCTTGTTTCCTCCACTGCATCACTTGTTTTCTCTCCAGTTACCAATGCATCAACAACTGACACCACACCATTAAATCCATCTTCAACGGCTTTTCTTGCTTCTTCACTTTCTTGCGCCTTTAGAATAAGATTGTAATACTTTCTCATCATTTGATTTCTCCATGCGCACTTCTGAAACTTCTTTGGAGTACTATTTCCGTCGGATTTATCCCATATATCATGTTTGACAAATTTCCTCCATCTTCTCTTAATGTAACAATCTGGTATTTGAGGCACAAAATGAGCATGTAATATTCTTAAAGAATGGCAGCACAACAATCCACATTCCTCAAAATTCTTGCATGAGCAACTTATCAAATTACCAAACGCATAAAAATTAACACAATGAACTGTCATCCCATCAGACTCGGTGACTGGATTTGTTTGAAAACCACCATCTTCACATGACAACATGGTTGAGGTGGAAATGGATTTCAAGAACTCACTTTCAAAAAATCTAAAAAGTGTCAGTGTGTATACCTCTAAGGCATGCTTGAGAAGTCCAGTTAATGCTAAACAAGAAGTTGGATTGGCTCTTGAACATTGGAATTCATCTTTTGCTTCGATTACTTCTCCATTGTTCAACTGTTTTTTGAAAGATGATATAGAAATCACTCAAGCTACTTGTCTTCTTTGCATAGAATCCTATTGCATGATTCGTGCTTTCACTACTTTGTGAAGATAGAATTCCCGTAGAGAAGAAATCCTTTTTATATCCAATGCTCCACTTTTCTCTCAAACGATACAACATTTCAAACCAAGAATTAATTTTAAGTTGTCAGTGAGCTTAATTAATTAACGGATATTTATTTCTTAAATACGGTCTCAATTAAGTTTGAAATAAAAGCCCTTGCTCAAATTGGGATAAAGGGCCCGTTAGGTTGTCAGGAAAGTAAAGTTATTAGGGAATATGATTTTGTGGAATATAATTCCACGGAATGTGATTTAGGAAAGTAAAGTTGTTAGGAATATGAATACATTCTTTGCACTGTTTTTGGAAAATAAACGGAAACTATCTGGATTACGATTTTAGTAAAAATATTTAATCTTAATTATAATAAATTAAGAAATTGAAATGCATAGTTAATTAATTGATAATTAATTAATATTTTTTGCCTTTTTTCCACTAAACTTCCATGAATTCAGATTTTCGTCCTCTTCCTTCACATGCTCACACACTTGTTCCTTTTCGACGTTTCACCAACCGATGCAGACAACATTTCCTTATCTTCCTTGGGGCCCCTCGTCTAAAACTTCAAGTTCAGCAATACCCCAATGCATGGGTTCTTCTTAATTGTTGGGTATGAGATTCAGTATGATAAGATTTGAAGATCCCAAAACCCTAGTTGAATGATGAACCTTATATATTGTAATAGCTTAGTTAAGTTCAGCATGTTAGGAACTCAATAAGCTAGCTAGAGTTCAGTAGCTAATAGGTTCAGTAGTATATCAGATATCGGTGAAAGAACTCGAGCATCAAGGAACTCGATAGGGGAATGTTAGAAGCCACCGAATGCGCAAAGGAATTCGAGCCACATATTGATTATCTCGAGAAGAATGCCGGTAGAAGACGATTCGGTAAAAGGTACGAGGAATTAGAGGAAGTCAACTCGGCATGCTCTTGGAGTTTGAACAAACCTCACCTACTCTAACCTCGACCACGATGAGAAGTTGTCGACCTTGTACCCGCTCCGCCATAAAGGCGCTTCCTGGGCGAAAAGAGGAAATCCCTACAATGACATTCAAATTGAAATGGTCGTTTTTCTTGTCATTTTCGACACGTGTCTAGACTCCCTCCAACGGATCTATTCATGAGTCAAGACTATAAATAGAGAAGAGTTTTCGTGAAGAGAAGAACATCAAAGAGGGAACCAAAGCATTCAAGCTCATAAACGTTCTAGCAAACTTAAAGCATATCAAAGCGAAGAACTCGTATACAGAGAGATCATCTTAGAGATCTATTAATTCCCTTTCTCTATTCTAAGCAGACTTATTATAATATCATAAGCTTAGAAAAAGCTCGAAGGAGTTCAGCTTTCTGAACTGTTCTTATTGTAAGAACTCCTTCCTAGTTGGAGAACTTCAAACCCCGTGTTTGAACTTTGTAAAATTACTAAGACTATAACTAGAGTATCTGTCCAGTATACAGATCGACTGAGACTTGTTCAATATAAGCAATCAAGAACTCCTGCCTTGTTCAGGAAAGTGGACGTAGGATCTAGCTTATCCGAACCACTTTAAAAACTGCTTGTGTTGATTTACTGTTCCATTGATTAACTGTTCATATTACATAAAACTAACTTTAAATCACTCAGCATAAAAACGTGTTTCTAAAACAGAGACGAACATATTTTGGGCCTATACTTCCGCACACCATATCTTAAACTGAATTACTGTTCAGTGACATAAGTCAGTAGACAAATACTCTGCCCACGCGATCTAGAAAACTTAACTAACCAACTGAATAGTTTAGTTAGCAATATTCAGTAGCACTGACTTTCGCGTTTGACTTGAAATTTGCACTCAGGTGTATTCACCCCCACTCTCTACACCTGAAGGCCCGTCTCTAGACCAACATTAATTGTCCATTTTAATACCCTTCTTAATTGTCTCGGTTCTTCTTTATTGTCCATTTCCAGACCTTCTTACATAAGTGGCTGACCAGTTGGAATAAAGAACATGGTATGGGGTCGAGATTGATTGCACTAATTATGACGTCGTCGAAGTTATCGGCGTTGCCTTTGGCTTCGTCGGCCGTTACTAACAAATTGGGGATTGAAAATTTGAGATTCATGTAATTAGACAATGTTGGGAGATGATTCAGTCCCTCCACAAATTGTTGGGAGATAACTCAGTAGCCTAGTGCTCTGAAGATTTGAAGATCCCAAAACCCTACTTTGATTGATGAACCATTCCGTTGTAATTTGTTGTCCTGTCTCTGAGAGTTTTAGACTCAGTAGACACTCTTCATTTTGGTTCAGGCGCTCAACAAATTATTAGCCTCGGTTACCGGAAGAAGAAGACTCGAGTAACCTTTGGACTCAACATGAGCAAGATATGCGAAAGGAGTCGGTGGAATTGAACTCAGAAGGAGTAGTTCACTGAACTCAGAGTTGATCTTCGATAAAAGGCGACTCGAGCGGGAGTATGCTACCGAATATAGATCGAGACTTCGGCAACGGTGAACAGTCTTATTTGTCGGGATTTATTAAGTCAAATCGCGCAGAGTCATACGAGGTATAGAGAAGTCGGCTTCAGATCCACCTTGAAGTCTGTTTGTCTCACCTACTTTCTTCAGCCTCGACTAATGAGGAGCGACCAGCTGTCTACTTTCTGGTTAAAGCTGCAAGTCAATAACTTTCCAGAAATGGAGGGAAAGGACTCTGCCACCATCTTTGAAATAGCCGTTAGCTACCCAAAAGAGAGAGACACATGGATCGTCGTCTCCAACGGATCTATCCATGTCTCTGCTCTATAAATAGAGGGATGATTTCAAATTGAAGCTCACTGAATAGACGAGAACACAAGAGCATTCACGAGCAACTCAAAACGACTTAAGCTTTCCGCAAGAACTTCATAGAGTAATCTCCAGCGAAAGACGACATACTTGCTCCTAGGGAACCAAGCTGAACCAGATCATAAAGCCTCTAGTATCCAAGCGACTGAATACGAACCTAAGTCCATACTTAACCGTTTGTCGCGCTAGAAGCCACTTTCTTGTTCCCTATCCCTCTAACCTAAGCTCAGCAGATCTTATCCATAGCTTAGACGAATGAGTTCATATCTTAACTGATCCTTATTGTAAATGACTCTTTCATAGTTGGAGAGTTTGTCAAACACTTTAGTTTGATACCTTGTAAACTGAGACTTGCTCAGTATAAATCTCAAGACCAGTGTTTGTCCTGTGTACAAAACGACTGAGACTAACTCAGTATAATAAAATAGCCTCATAATCTTTCGGGACAGTGGACGTAGGATTGTTGGATCCGAACCACTTTAAAATTGCATGTGTTATGTCTTTTTACTGTTGCATTGATTACTGTTCATACTGAAAATATTTCTAAAATCATTCAACTGAGTTTCAGCAAAACTTAATCGATCGCACTAACATAATGAAACTGTTTTCTTAAAAACATTTTCTAACTCAACTGAATTTGGGCCTACTAATTTCCTCACAATACTGAACTTCTTCTGAACGGTACTGAATTCTGACTCAAGTCAGCTAGCAGGCCTCAGTGAAGTCAGTCACTCTGCCACGAGATTCAGAACAGTTTATTTGGTCTACTGAACTTGTTCAGTACGACATCCTCCTGAAAAGGACTGTTTGCGTTTTAAGTTCAGAAATTGTTGTCAGGTGTATTCACCCCCCCTCTACACCTAAACGTTTAATCTCGGGACCAACAGACAACAAATAGCAAATTTCTTAGTAAAAGAAATGGATGATGGCATCAATTTGGATTATGATGTTGTAGTGAGGAATCGATCGCTAAAACACCAGTATTAAGGAAAAAGATTGCATAGACTAGATAAGTGAAAGATAATCCGCAAATATCACCATATTTTCCTAGATTTTAGGATTCTTATTATTTTCCCACACAAACTGAACCAAACAATGGAATTTGAATTTTTGGATTCATTTTACTTTCCTGAATTATTCAAACATCAAATTTAAACAATTGGGAATAATAATACTTTCCCAGGACAGAATCCTTGCCAACCAAACGGAGCCAAAAGGGTAAGTCAACACGAATTCTCTAGTGGAATAAATCTGTGTTTAGTAATTAATTTTGCTATGGACTGAGCATAGATAATTAATTAATTTGAGGTACGAATTTATTTCTTGTATTGGATCCCTGCTGTGGCCCAAATACATGCTCAATATTTATTCTGCTCTCTCGATAATTATTATTAATTGATTAATGTATTTATACGTTATTTAATAATGTGGAAAATATATATCTGAAATTAATTGGCTGGGCCAATTAATTGATAAATATGTGGCCTAGTTATTATTAAATATATTATGGGTTGAATATTAATTTATTAGAAGCTCATTAGCAATATAATTACTAGTGGGCCACAATTATAATATAATATAATGTTTATACATTATATTATATAATAATAAGCACGTTCAAAACAGGGAGATATACAATCATTCCACTCATATTGAAACCGTGAGAGAGGAGAGAACGTGTGAGAAGCAGAAATTTTTCCTTTCAGATCTCTGTCCTCAAGGAGGAGAGGAAGGGTCGGAACACAGTCTAATAGCTCCATACACGAGCAAAAACCAGAGGCATTCCAAGGACACAGGTATGATCGTCCTCTAATCTTTCATCTTCTTTGCCAAACTTTGAGTCTTGTAGATCTTTTTGTTTAATGTTTGTCGAGTTTCAGTCTTTTTGGCTAGCTTCCTCTTCTTGGAGGGTTCAGGTCGTGATGCCTGAGGTATCGGCACTAAACGTTTATCTGCTTCACCACGCCCGATAGACTTTTTAGTTGCAGCTTTAGTCTAAAAATTTACTAAATTTTTGGTCGAAATATTTGAAGTCATCAGATGTTACTTTTCCTTTGCACGAGTCTGTGATCATAAGAGAGACTCTTCTTCCATGTAATAGTTTTCCAACTGGTATGAGTTTCAGGACTCCATCTGTATCTTCAACGAACTTCTGAGCTTGAATGTTCAATTCACTGGTGAAGAAATCCACCTAGTTGACTCGAGCTCTGTTTGCTATATCCATCATAATTTGGAGTTTAGGTGTAGAAAGATGGTCGAAGAATCCTGCTAAACTAGTCAGGATGTGAGATATAATGTAAGCCAATCCTATGGTTGGAATGATGTAAGATTCAGAGCAACCTTCGCTAGTTCAGCAGTGTACAGAGGGCTGGCTTACATTATATCTCTATGATATAATCAGTATGGGATGAAGGTTATCAAAGCACTAGGATGTACGTTAATGGAGTATCCTAAGAAAACTCATTGATCTGACTTGCTATCAAAGACCTTTAACTGATCATTTCCATTATTGTGGATAAAGCAAGGAAAACCGAAAATATTGAACTGGGAAATAGAAGGTGTTCTCCCTTTCCATAATTCATTTAGTGTCTTTCATGTAATTTTTTGTCAGTAGTGAGCGATTTTGAGTGTAGAAGACTGTATCAGTAGCTTTTGCCCAAAACTTTGACGGTAATCTTGAGTCTGTGAGTATCATTCTTGCTGCTTCTTTAAGTATTCTATTCTTTTCATTCAGTAAGGTCGTTTTACTGAGGAGTGTGGTGATTGTTGTTTCGCACCAAATAATCCTGCAAATCTGAGAATTAAATCAGTATAGTTCATAGGGTATCGAACATGGGGAACGGAGGACTAGACACATTATTTTTCTACTTATCTTGAGTTTGGTTAGCAACCACGCAAGTTTTGGTATTTTATCTAAGCTAAGAAATTGTAAAAATTGAAAACTGAAATAAAACTGTTTTAACTGGGCAGTTGAGAGATAGGTCCAGAAGAATATTCAGCACACACGTAATTCCAATCATCGGCTCTTAAAATTAGTTAATTTCTTGAATCTATCATTTATAGATTGCCGTAATTAAACTGACACAACCCTCACTCTTAGTTCGGTAGCCGCCATGTTGGGCATCGAAACAACTACTTCCCTAATCTAGCAACAACCTACGTTGTTGGGCAATCAATAGATTTAATAACTAGACATCTTTATCGATCTAAGGGAGCCTAGTATAGGAGCCTACTCGTATGTTGGGCATCTAATAGTCTCCTACTGGTTTAATCCAACTATTATTATGAATAATTTCGCTACTTACCTAGCCTTATTCCACGAGAAATGATGGAAGTACTAAGTCAGCTACAGACTACGCAACCTAGGGTGATCAAGCCTAAATTACTAGCCAGATTAATTAATTCAGAATTAACCCGAAATCCTTTCAATTAAGTATTAGCACCTAAGCCTCATGTACTGTTCACATGTATGTTTTACATCCTGTCGGACCACTAAAAGTTTTAGCTACTCATGAAAACGTCCTCACTCCGCAAGTAAGACACTTTGCATAACAGAATTATAATCATTCGTAACCCTAATTCTAGCATGCACGGATATTAAAAATAGAACAGTAGACACGAGCAAAACCTTAAAACGAAACACGAACTACAATTAAAAATAGGTACGGAAGTAAGAACGAGAGTACCGAATGTGTCGTCGATCTCTCTTCACAAACGAAATGAAATTTAAAAGCTACGAACTACGAAACTGGAGATTAAACCTAATAGATTGTTTCTTCTTCTCTACTTCTTGAATCGCATGGAACGGAATTGGAAATGGATCTTGATTTCTTCTCCTCGGCGGCGGCGGAATCGGAACGGCGGTGGTGAATTCGGGATTGAGATCGGACGGAAATGAGACGGATACGTGTATGAGGAGGTGAAGATTTCGTGCCTCTCTTCCCCTTTTATATGGTTGATCATTTGATCTAGATAAACTAGGGTTCCTTTTCGGATAAGGAAAGAATTCTTGAGATAAGGAAATATCTTATCCTTCCTTATATATCCGTTCTCTTCCCTTCTCTTCTATTCCTGGTCAAACTCGTTCGTAATCATGTCATTCCAGCTAGAAAACACGTTGCCACGTCATTACCACGTCACATGTCAAATCAGCCTAAATTCCTGATAACTGCCAACAACAGCGTCTTGCCTGCACAGTTAAGAGACTTTTCTGACAAAAATAATTACGTACAAAAACGACTCATCAAATCTCCTTACACTTGAACTATACTCGCCCTCGAGTATAAGAAGAACAAAAAGATAAGTACCTATTTATTTCGGTCCTCCCCAAGACTCAAGACTCAAAATAAAAGACAAGACTCAAACAAGATAAGACTCGACATGGACAAGACTCAACAAGGACGAAAGAAAGAAAAAAAAAACAACGGACTCACAAACGAAAACAAGAAGCCATACCAATTAATTCAAAAATTTCAACACCAATTCACTAGCCAAGCAATGTCCAACCATGCAGTCATGATCTCATCCAACAAGTAGACAATGCAAATTTTGAAACTAAGCACATATATATCAACTTGGTCAAAATCTAAACAATGTGGATCTCCTCAAGATTCCCTCAACACTCAACTAATGTAAGTCCGGTTCAAGCCACTCAATGGAAAACAATCCACGCAATCACGATAAGAGATCATTACAATAGCAATATCAAGGAGGTCTTTCTCATTTGGTTGTAATGGGGCTTAGGATTTAGACAAGCTGATGTTGGTAAGGGTCCTAGGGGTACTAAGCTCCATTAAAATTCAGATTCAATGTTATGCATGTAAAACTCTCTCACCTATGCAGTCAAGACAGATCATCAATCTCCCACCACTTAAAAAATTCACTTCAATGCTACAACTTCAATACTATGCACCCATACTTTTTTTTTCTGCCACGTTTCATAATCAATTTTTTTTTAAAACGTGGCATATTTTTTCTTTTTCAAACAAATTGGGCACAAAGCGTCTCAAGCTATGCGGACATGATACTTTGAATTCTGCTTATATGTAACAGTTTTTTAAACTTAAGACTTTTTATCTAATCTGCTTTCTACAGCATGTCTAGACTGGGCAGGCAGGAGACATATGTAATACTCTTCAAATTTTAACTATCATGCACAAGAGAGTTCGTAAAACATGCAATAACATGGGACAAGAGAACATTTAAAAGCATTGGCTAAAATTTTACTAACTCAAATCAAAGAAACGGTAAAGGCACAAATTGGTTCACTAAGGGATAGCGTAGGGTCGAAAATATTTTGCCGCGGCCGTGTGGCTAAAAATCCCTAGTGCCTCCTATCATTTATCACAAGTGACTCAAACATATTGCGACTTTGCGGATAAACACTCTCAAAAGAATAGTAGGAAGTGTCTTACTTTAAGGCTCAAATCTAATTTAAGTGAGTGGTTATAAAATTTTGATCCAACAAAGTTTATTTTTCGTCATCCCAAATTACATGCATATATGTGCCTAGATCTACTCTTCACAAAGTCTACAAGCAAGCATATTGAAACACAAAAGCACAAATAAGACATGCTCGAGCATAGAAAACGACACTTCAAAAATCAAAAAATTTGGCATGCTTCGACACAAAATACCCCCCTCCTTACACTTTAACCTTGCTCGCCCTTGAGCAAGAGAGAAAAGACAAAACAAAGAGAGAAAGCATGACAAAATAAACACAAAAACACCCTCCTTACACTTGATCCCTATCAAGTGTAAGAACAAACTAAAAGGAAAAACTAAAGTAAATAAACACCCCCTCCTTACACTTGATACCTATCAAGTGTAAGAACAAGAAAGACACACAAGAACAGATTCAAAACATAAAACAAAAACACAAAAAATGAAAAATAAAAAAATTGGGGAAGAAAAGTCACCGGTCGCCTTGCTTGGGCAGGCGAGGTAGTCTGCTCATAACTGTGCGCCGGCGGCGATCTACTCTGCGTCCAAGGGAATCCAGATCAGTCTGTAGAGTCTGCACAGTATCCTGATCTGCAGAAGGAAAGACACTCGAGACACGAGGTCCCGGTGAATAAAACTGGATCTCCCGGTTAGGCACTTGGTACAGGAGGCGAGTATGCCTCAACAAGTTCAAATCAAACAAAGGTGGAGGATCCACCCTAGTCAAATATCGAGCATCATAAATGACAAAGTTGCGTTCAATGAAAGTGGCAATAATATGGCATAAAGTCATGTGACGTACGGTATGACTATCAATCGTGAACATGTTCTTAGCAATCCACCAACTTAGGGTAAGACGACGCCTAGTAGTCATGCACCAAAGAAAATACAACTCATTTGCAGTCACTTTTTCAAAAGAAGTGCTCTTTTCGGTCAAGTTATGGGCTAGATATTGGTGGCATATGCTAAGGGCGGGATCTTCAATAAAACTCACATAAGAACCCGATGTGGTAAACTCGGCCGGGTCGCTTGGGGTGAGAAGCCTCCACGTGGCCCGTGAACCTATGTAGTTAGGGTCCTTGTGTGGCAAAGCATGAAAATCAATCTCAAAGTGACCAAGACAAAAATCATCAAACGAACATATCCCTAGTCTAGCATTCCACTCGACCACCGAAAAATGATAAGCACCCCCAAACACCCTAAACCCAATGCAAGGTGTAACCAAATCCTTGTCACCCTCAAAATGGAAAGTATTAAAGAACTCACTAGCAACTTCTTTATAACAAGGATAATGATGCGACTCAAGCAACCACAACCAACCAATATTACGAAAATAAGCAAAGAAGGAGTCGATAATACCTACCGTGCGAAGAAAAGGGCGATCGAGGAGGCGTCCACTTCGATAATATTTTCCCTCGCGTTCTTGTAGACGCATCGTTAAGTATTTGATTCCGAATTGAGAGAGGGCGTGAACGGCTTCCGGAGTATCAAGATGTATGATCGTTCGGTTTCCATACTCCTTCGCTCATGGAAAAGCCGAAGACGAATCGGAACCAACAAGAGATAAATAATTCAAGTTGAAGTCGTCCTCAAAATTGCCATCGTGATCATCGGACACATAGTCCGAATCTTCCTCTTCTTAGCTTGGCAACTCCGCACATAGACTTTCGCTCCAATTGACACCCTCATAATAGTTAAGTGGCGGTGGTGGATTTTGAAACTAAAAAACGGCAACCACTCATAAAGATCTTGCAGAGATCGGGGCGGCAGATTGGACGAAGAAGTACCATCCGCGCGAGGAGCTTTCAGCTTTCGTGCCCTTGAATGGTGCGGTAGCGACGGCGGAGGAGTTGTCTCGGGCGTTGGCTCGGCATCGGCTCCCGTGGCGGTTCGGTAATTTGAACTCCCGTATGTCGACGTAACCGTCGTCTAGGCGGTTGTGGCGGGGAAGTGGACTTCGTAGCATAGTGTGATCTGGTGTCGTGCTCCTCCGGCGATGAGATCGGCGTTCCATAGATAAAGGACGGCGGTGGAGTTGGTTCTCGGTCCATGAATGGAACTTGTTGGAGAGGAACGGCCTCCCGAAGAGCAGCGGCCTCGTTTCGGCGGCGCTGAGTCTCCGGATCCGCCTGAACGGCGGCGAACCAGCGGGCTGCAGCGAGTAGTCCAGATTTCTTCTTGGGAGCCATCGGCGACGTCTCACCTGGGCAGTTAAGAGACTTTGTGAGGAAGTTTTGAAAAATTGTAGAGAGAGAGAGAAGGGAAGGAAGCGGCGATTATGGAGAGGGAACAAGATGTGAATAGTTGCAAGTGGTAGGGTTTTTGTCCCCTCTCTCCTTTTATAGAAGGAAATTTTGCTATTAGGTCCTCCCAACTGTGCAGTCAGGAGATATGGTCCCTCCGTTTTTTCCGAAGCAACCCCCTTTTTTTCCTCAACTTCAATTGGCCCAAGAATTGTCTATTAATGCAATTAAGTCCCTCGGAAAATTTCCGTCACTCAATTGAGTCCTCAAAAGTTGTGAAATTTGCAATTAAGGCCCAAATTTCTCTTCTCTTCATCTTTGCTCCTCCAAAAACCATCTCCTTACACTTAAATCCCAATTCCATGCTTAGCCAAAATCTGAAAAAGAAAAGAAACAACACCAAGCATAAAATCACACTAAAAAAATGAAATCAAAGAAAAACGGAAAAAAAAATAATACGGGTTGCCTCCCGGAAGCGCCTCTCTTTAAAGTCTTCAGCTAGATCTCCTCTTTAAATAGTCAAACATAAGAAGGAATGGACAAGCTTTGCTCGTCCACATCATCTATCATTGCGGCAGCATGACAAAGCTTAAAGCGATGACCGTTGATGGTGGAAGTCTCGCCCGAATCCAATTTACGTATCACCGCTGCCCCGCTTGGCTAGACAGAACACACCCGAAATGAACCTATCCATATTGAGCGGAGCTTTCTGGGCATGATGCGTAGGCGCGATTGGTAAAGCAATACAAGTTGGCCCACTTCAAAAGTCTTCATACGGATCGCTTTATCATGCCACGCCTTTGTGCGATCTTTGTACCTCATAGCCACATCGTAGGACTCCAACCGGATTTCTTCAAGCTCTTGAAGCTGATATTTCCTCTCCTTAGCATTTTCGGTCAGATCTAAATTGACTTTCTATACCGCCCACCAGGCTTTGTGTTCCAACTGCACACGCAAGTGACATAATTTACCAAAAAATAATCTATATGGAGATATACCGAGTGGAGTTTTATAGGCTGTTCAATAAGCCCATAAGGCGTCATCCAACCTCATACTCCAATCTTTCCTTGACGGATTAACCGTTTTCTCCAAAATAAACTTCACTTCTCAATTTGACACTTCAGCTTGCCCATTGGTTTGTGGATGGTAAGCGGTAGAAACTCGATGGGCTACTCCATATTTCTTCATCAACGACTCTATGGCGCGGTTGCAGAAATGTATTCCTCGATCACTTATCATGGCCTTAGGTACGCCGAATCGGCAAAAAATGTTAGTTCGAAGAAATCCTGCAACCACTTTAGAGTCATTAGTTTTTGTAGCCTTTGCCTCAACCCATTTAGAAACGTAATCAACGGCAAGTAAAATATACATGTTACCCTTTGAATTAGGAAACGGATCCAAGAAGTCCATGCCCCATACATCAAATATCTCACAAAATCTCAAAGGCTTTTGGTGTAACGCCCCAATTTTCAAAACTTAACTAGGGACGCTACTTCATACTTAACATGCTTATTTCAACTCTTTCAAAATATTTTCATTCAATAGAAACATTGCAAAATTTAGGTTATTTTCATACTCAGCGGAAATCTTAAATGAAAATTTACCAAGTCTAACATTTCAAAAGAAATAACGTAAAGTTCATAAACTAAAAGCAATAATTTAAATACAATAATTCCTCCTCGTAACCATCGCCACCTCTACGCATCGGCCGATCCATTTCCTGAAAAATGTTAAAATAGTGGGTTGAGTACGACTACTCAGTGGGAAAATGCATTTATCAAGATTATAAACGATACCGAATTTAAACATAATAACATAGACATGGTAACATAGCATGGTTGATCCGAAGATCCATAGATATAGCAGCCCGTAGGCTTGACCCGAAGGTCCCTCGCTGATATAGGCCCATCGACCTTATATCCCTCGTTCATAGTTTCATTGATCCTGTACTATAGTCACATGAAAAACTCAAGTAAAGAATATAATAAGGATAAACATCAAGAATTCCCCACCTTAATCTTGACTTGATAAAAATAATGGATATCAATGTTTAAGTCTTGCGCGCTGATTATATACATAGAAATTTATCTTAATGCCTCTACATGGAATGTCATGCATGCATCAATAATTCAAATAATTCAATACATAGATCAAAATAATCAAACAAATGTATAATATTCATAATCTACTTATTAACATGCAATTTTAACGGTTTCATATGGTAATAAACTTAAGTATATTAAACATAATCTTGTTTCTATTGACAATTCATTCATGCACTGAGTAATTCGGCAACTCATGAAATAAATTAATGAAATCATAAAAGTATTGTCCTAAAAAATATAAATCTCTAACATTAACAATATATTACCTATTCCATCACAATAAATCAAAAATTCACTTAGTAGTAACATGAAAACTTTTGTTTTTCAATCTACATGCATATTGAAAAAATATTTGGCACAACAAGAAATAAATTAACAAATAAATAATAAACGTATCCTAAAAATTCTATATTTTTAACATGAATGACCTAACATATATTATATCCCATTAAAATTCATCATGGTCGAAAACAACTCAAATACAACATGAAAAATAATTTTCCTATCAAGCTTAAGGAATGCTGTCAAAAACTGGCAGGTTAGGAATAACAATTTTAACAAATTACTTATCATGCTTGTAAAATTCTACAAAAATAATATAGTATACTAGACATACCTAGAAAGACGATACTAAATTCTCAAGATGAGAGGACGACGGGAATATCAGTAAATAATTATTTAAACAGTTCACAGATATGCTGGCAGATTTTCGAAAATTTTATGGGATGCTATATTATGAGCGAATAATGGGTATTTATACGCCTAGAAATCATTATCTAAAGATTCCTAATCATATAAGGTATAAAATATATTTTATCTATATTTATTTTCGTCCATATATATTTTATATAGAATTTATTCTATCACTTACCATATAAGAGATTCAATCATAGTTTGATTAGGATATATACACAATTAAAATTGATCCTAAAACATGAATATTACACATAAAATATCTATTATAATCATAAAACATAATATAAAATTATCTCCTAATAACTTAATACAATAATAAATATTATATCCTTTTATGAATCGGGTTATTAGTGAAATAAGACACGAAATATAGCCGATTTGCATATTTAACACGAACTTTTAACTGTGCCGAATTAATGCATGAACTTTCATTTTTTTGCAATTTAAGACATGGCCGGATTTTCAATTTTTTCCGGCCGCCGGAGTGTTGAGTTAGAGCCTACGTGTACTGTATGAAACTACATTTTTTTTGTACCCAAAAAAAATTGGCAGATTAAAGCATAAACTTTATAAAAGTTTCAATTTAAGGCATATTTCATCTAAATTATCACAAATTAAAGCATAAACTTTGCTTGCTTCACTAGATTTTTCCATAACAGACCTTCGATTATTTGAATTGAATTCCAAAGAAAATCCCAAAAAAACCTAGTGAAGCAAGCAAAGTTTATGCTAGAGCAAAACATGAACAGCAAGATGACAGAAGATAACAAGAACAATCTGAAATAGGTTCTGATCTAGAATAAAACATGAACAAAGAAGATGATCGATGAGTCAAAAACAATCGGAATAGGTTCGATCTCCTGCATTCCTAAGTCAAGAACCTCCGTCTTCTTCCCATATCTACTCTTCCTATGCATTAGATATCCATTAAGATAGAAATTATCAAAAAAATATACCTATTCAGTCCAATCAAATTAACATCTGCTAATCGGAATTATCTAATTGCGACTTTCTTGTGTCGCAAGAACATTTTCTTGTCACCATATGCTAATCAAGGTAGCCAAATCTATCGGAATCTAATCCGCCAAATCTAACTATATCACCACCATGATATACTCCATGACCATCCACAAATTTGCAACTCCCTCCATGATGAAGATATATGGCAAAACTGTCCAACCAGTTAATGATACATTATTATTTCATATTAAAGATAATTATTTAGAGTAACAAACAAGTTATCCAAAAATATGTACCTCATTGAGGATAAGTAGTGTGTTTTGGAGACTAGTATCCTCACTCTGACTTGTGTTTGTATTAACTTCTGCATGAAACAACGTAGTTATTAGAATATGAAATAAATAAAATAATTAGAGAAATTTAGGAGGAACATATTATTTTAGTACAATGCCCAAAAATCACAAACCCAAGAAACCAATAATACCTAATTTGTTTAGTCCAAGCTTACTTGTTATCCAACTGCATTTCAAAATTAACACAAAATCAAGGGTTTCGCCACCAAGAAAATTCAAACTCAGAAACGAAAAGTCACCACATAATACAGATATTTTCGCAGAGATGAAATGTAGATATCTGAACAATGAGTGAGTTTAGGAAAATGCCAAGATGAGCAGCATAATAAGACGGACAAACAAGCAAGAACAACTCGAATACTATGATTTGTATCTAAACCACTAAAGTAAGGTAAAGGAGAAAACCGAGCAGGAGCGACAAAAGAAGGCAAAACCCAAATTAAAAAAAATTCACAAAAAAGAAAGCGATTTTCAAACTTCAACAATGTGATTCCCAAACCACATCTAGAAAGAGAGAAAAGGAAATGCTACCCACCTCCTTTACTCACACGAAGAGGGATAAAGATCAGTAGAATTACCCACTGCGTATCTGATCTTGTCCCAATAATCCTCTCTCCACCTAATCCAAGTGAAAATACACTCGATTCGACGCCTTTATCGAAGAACGAACCACATTGCGCTGAGATCGGACTGCTCGTTAGGATTCTTGAGGTAATTGAGAGTGTTCGCGGCTGGGAGAGTGTTCGCGGGTGAGTTTATTTAGGGCTAAGTGTGATTTGAGATTGAAGAGAGTAATTGTTATTTGTATAGTAATAAGTCGTGTTTGCTTATCCTAGTCAGCAGTGACGATTTTGTTGATGTGGCAATTTTGTCCACTTAAGCTTCCAAGTCATCAAAACGGTGTAGTTTTAATATTTTCTGGCGGCCGGAAAAAATTGGGAATCCGGCCATGTCTTAAATTGCAAAAAAATGAAAGTTTATGCATTAATTCGGCACAGTTAAAAGTTCGTGTTAAATATGCAAATCGGCTATATTTCGTGTCTTATTTCACTAATAACCCTTTATGAATCCTAGTTGGTTTAGGAAATCAAAAATAAATAAATATTATTTTTGCGTAATAATTCTAACATGATTTCTAAATAATTAAATAAAAAAATAATCATAATATGATAAACAAACACATTCAAAATTCAAAATAAATTTACATAATTAAAATGATTTAATGAAAAATAACATAAATGCTTTAATTTTCATTTTAATTTCTAAGGCGCGACTTACAGAACTAAAACATTTGATAACATGCATGAATAGATATGCAATGCATTTTATATCAAAAATTTCGGGGCGTTACATTTGGGGCATTTCATCCTTCATAGATATATTCCCGGTCATTTGGCAACGTGCACATGACTTACAGTAATTGTATGCGTCAAGGTGTAGGCTCGGCCAAAAGAATCCCGCATCCAACACTTTCCTTGCGGTTCGTTTGGGTCCAAAATGTCCTCCATAAGCGGATGAGTGACAATGGAATAGGATGTCGCCTTGCTCTTCTTTCGGAACACATCTTCGGATCACTTGATCAACTCCCATTTTCCAAAGGATTGGAGAGTCCCAAAAGTACTGCTTACACTCGCTCTTCAATTTTGCTTTTTGGACATGAGTGAACTCGAGTGGAAGCTACTCAGATGTCAAGAAATTCACAATATTAGCAAAGCAAGGTAATTTACAAGTCTTACCCACGGTTTTCAGCAATTCTGGTACAGAATCGTCTTGACTGGGCAGTTGAGACACTTCCTGGACTCCAACAGTAAAACATTATGCGGGCAGAAGCTTAGCAAGACTGGAAACCGTCTCAGGGACAGCATATAAATGCTCTTCGGGAAAAGTCTCCTTAATTGGCTCTCCATCGTCTTTTTTATTCAATCGGCTCAAGTGATCCGCCACATGGTTTTCGGCTCCTTTCTTGTCCTTAACCTCCCAATCAAATTCTTGTAAGAGAAGAATCCTTCGGATAAGTCTCAGCTTTGATTCTTTCTTGGCAAGGAGGTGCTTGACGGCGACATGATCGGTATACATAATGATCTTTGAGCCAAGTAAATAAAAGCGAAACTTGTCGAAGGCAAAGATGATAGCTAACAGCTCCCTCTCTGTGGTAGAATAGTTGCATTGAGCTGGATTTAATGTCTTGGACGCATAATAAATTACGTGGCTCTCCTTTCCGGATTTCTGTCCCAGCACTGTCCTGACTGCACAATTAGAAGCATCGCACATAATCTCGAATGGCTTGTTCCAATCCAGGGGCAGCATCACAGGAGCTGTTGTAAGCTTGTCTTTAAGGATGGTGAAGGCCTCCTTACACTTAGTATCGAAATCAAACTCGACATCTTTGTGAAGTAGCCTTGTTAGTGGTTGAGTGATCTTTGCGAAATCCTTTATGAAACGCCGATAGAAGCCGGCGTGACCTAAGAAACCACGAACTTCCTTTGGAGTAGTCGAATATGGCAACTTCGCGATGGACTCCACTTTCGCCTTATCGACTTCGATTCCCCTTTTTAAAACAACGTGACCGAGCACTATCCCTTCGGTCACCATGAAATGGGTAGTTCAATACCATGTTCTTCTCCACACATCGAGCTAAGACTTTGTTGAGGTTCTTCAAGCACGAGGTGTAAGAATCACCGTAGAAGGTGAAGTCGCCCATGAAGACCTCTATGCAAATTTCGATAAGGTCCGAGAATATACTCATCATACACCTTTGAAAGGTTCCCGGCGCATTGCATAATCCAAACGGCATTCGATGGTAAGCAAACGTTCCATAAGGGCATGTGAACGTCGTCTTGTCTTGATCTTCATCTCGCACTTGGATTTGGAAATAGCCGCTATATCCATCCAAGAAGCTAAAATAGACTTGCCCCGCAAGTCTCTCGAGTATTTGATCGATAAATGGAAGCGGGAAATGGTCCTTACGTGTTGCCGCATTAAGCTTCCTATAATCGATGCACACGCGCCATCCCGTCACTAAGTGTGCCGGAACCAATTCGTTCTTCTCATTCTCAACAACTTGGAATCCAGACTTCTTGGGCACAACGTGTACGGAACTCACCCATTTGCTATCCAATATAGGATAGATAATGCCCATGAATAAGAGCTTCAATACCTCTTTCAGCAAGACCTCCCTCATGTTCGGATTGAGTTTTCGTTGATGGTCTCGAAAAGGTTTGCTATCCGGCTCCATGAGGATAGAGTGCTGGCAAATATCGGGACTTATGCCGGTGATGTCGGCTAAAGTCCATCCTATGGCTTTCTTGTGCTTCTTCAGAATCTCCAACAACGCATTTTCTTGATTTTCATTAAGTTCTTTATTAATGATGACGGGTAGCGTCTCATTGTCTCCGAGATATGCATATTTCAGATGTGCTGGAAGCTGCTTAAGTTCCAGCTTCAGTGCCTTGATGATTGACGACAACAACTTTTCAAAAGCGTCCTGCCTGGGCAGTTGAGACATACTGCTGACAGTTTTCAATTCTGGAGTTGCGTACAGAGCCGAGATGCTCTCTCTGATCTCTTCGTCCCTCATATCCTCGAGGTCTGATTCGGTCAGTCCTTGATTCAAGGTAACCTACATTTTATCCTGCATCACATACGTCTCAAGATATTCTTGGACAAAGCTTTCGATGGAGTCAGTAGATAAAGCATGTTCATTTTCATGATCAAAAGGCATCTTAAGTGCTTCAGCAATGTGATGAACATAGATTTCATTGTGATATGCAACACTTATAGATCCTTCATCTACATTGATTATGGCCTTCACAGTTTTTAAAAACGGTCCACCCAATAAAACACCCGCAGTACCCTCAACTCTCCTATCATTAGTGTCTATGACATAGAAATCTGCTGGATAGACAAAGTTGTTAATTCTGACCAAGATGTTTTCATGTAAACTTACCGGGGCAATACATGACCTATCTGCTAATTGAATTATCACTTTGGTGGATACTAATTCTGCTCCAATCAATTGATTATAAACAGATAATGGCATAACGTTTATGGATGCACCTAAATCACACATAACCTGCTTAATCATAACATTTCCCATCAAGCAAAGTAGTGTAAACATACCTGGGTCAGCACACTTAGCGGGTAGCATCCTTTAAATGATTGTCGAGACGGAGTGGTCCATGACAATTTTCCCGAACTTAAGGATTTTTCCAGCAATAAAATCCTTCACAAATTTCCCGAACTTTGGAGTTTTAACGGCTTCAAGGAAAGGAATGTTGATCTCTAATTTCTCGAACAGCTTAAGGTAGTCCATGTACTCCTTGTTCGACGTCTTTTTCCTTTTCAAAGCTTCGGGGAATGGTGGAGGAATCAGATTTTCAGGCTCCGACTGGCCAGTCAGGACGTCCTCCTCATCTCGTTCTTGTTCTGGGTCCTCAACATACTGCTCCCTTAAGCCTTCTGATGGTGTAGGTTGTTCTGCAGCCTTCTTTGTCTCAACTGACTTCTCAGGGTGTCTCGCCTGTACAGTCGGGCCAGGAAGTTCTCCCCCCCCACATAATGTGATATGGTTGCAGTTTTTGGCATTAGGATTTTGCTGAGTTTGAGCTGGAAGTTGCCCTTGGGAAGTTTTCATTTCCTGCATAGTAGAATTTAGCTTATTCATCTGTTTGGCTAAATTATCCATAGTAATTTGTTGCTCTTTATTCGTTTGATTCATCTCCCTTTGGGTCTGAATCATTTCCTTCTGCATTTGTTGTTGAAATGCAGTGGTGTCCTTTTGCGAAGAAACCATTTCGGTAAAAGCTTTTTTAAAGGGCTCTGCTGCTCCGACTGGGCAGGCGGGGCACTCTGCTGCTGAAACTGCCTTTGATGCTGATAGCTATTCTGATTAAGAGGTTGGTACGGCTGCTGATAGCCTTGATGCTACTGGTATGGTTGTTGAAATTGTGATTGAGGCGGATTCCTCGGCTGGAAGTGCTCCTCCGGTTGCTTCCAACGGAGGTTCGGATGATACCAATTGAAGGAAATATTAGGTTAGAAAAGATTACATTCCTCCTTCGTATATTGTTGCAGCTCTGATTGTTGCTCGTGTGTCAGATCTTCTGATCTGTGTCCCGGCCTTTTTCTTCCTCTGAATGGTCAGAGAACTGGAGAAAATTTAAGATTATTGTCTCCCCTTCACTCACGCACGGCGTGATTTATTTTGTGTAAGTGTGTATTCTGTTTCTGAACAGAATACTAATATATATAGGCTTCAAAAGCCAATACAATCTTAATATATTTGTAGCCCATTAATTTAATTATATTCCTAATGGGCTTCCACATAACCAGCTCATAATATAATTAATTAATCCACTAGGCTACTAATATTTATCAATTAATTGGTCCAGCCAATTAATTCCAGATAAATATAAAATACATTAATCCATTAATAATGATTTCTGAGAGACAATAAATAACTAGGCAACTAATTGGGCCAAATCAAGGATCTAATACAAGAAATAAAGTTGGGCCTCAAATTAATTAATTATCCATGCTCAGTCCAGAGCAAAATTAATTAATAAACACATATTCATTCCACTAGAGAATCCGTGCTGACTTACCCCTTTATCCCAAATTGAGCAAGGGCTTGTATTTTTGACTTAATCGATCTCCGTATTTAAGATAGAAATATCCGTTAATTAATTAAGCTCACTGACAACTTAAATTAATTAACATCTTATATTCCTGAGTAGTACCACTCGACCTTATTAACACACTTGAACTTAATCAACCGGTCGGGTTTAGTGTGCTAATCCTTTCGAGTTCCTCATGGGATATTATCAACTCATTTTACTAGGATATGGTTGCAAGATACAGACAACCAGCCTGAGCCACAAATAACTACTAACACCCAAGATACGCAGATCCGGTCGCGATGACGTTCACCATACTAGGTCAAAGTGATAGATAGTCAAATGCGCTCAGCTGAAGTCTTAACAAGCTGAAGACCAGCTAAGTTACCGAGATCTTGGTTCTCCACTAAGGTCAGTTAGGAGAACACATCTCACTGTGATCCATCAATACACCACCTTCAGTGTACCAGTAAAGACAAGCAGCTAAGACTAGGGGTGTAAGTGGTTCCGCTCCGAACCGCGAAACCGATCGGACCGAACTGAACCAAATTGAAAAATACGATTTGGTTCGATTTCGTGGTTTGGTTTGGTTTATTTTTTTAAAAACCGTTTACATTCGGTTCGGTTCGTGGTTTCAAGAATTTTTGAACGGTTCGAACCGAACCAAACCAATATCCTATTTTTTAATTTTTTATTTAATATTTATCTTTCTTATATGAGAATATTATTGGATTTAGATATTAGATTTAAGTTAAGATCAATTCTAATCTATACAAATGAAGAGAAAGGAGTAACAACTCTATACTTATGAGTTCGGAATGAGTGACATCCTACAAACTATTATTCTTGCATTATTTAGGATTTAAAAAATAAATAAAAAAATAAAAAGGTGAACCAACGAACGGAACCGAACCAAACCATTTATAAGCGGTTCGGTTCGGTTCGATTCCGATATTGAAAAACCCATCAAACCGAACTGAACCGAACTATTTCTATGTGTTTGGTTCGGTTCCTAAAATACATAAAAAACCGAAACGAACTGAACCGTTACACCCCTAGCTAAAACAAGCCACTTCTTATCTAAACTGCAGCTTAAACCGACAACTTATCCTGAAGTTGTCTCAGCTGTGATAACTGTTTATATCTTGTCAGTTCAACCAATTTGTGTTGTCATCTGTGATACCCGACACACTACACAAATCTAATTTTTATACAAGATAAAAGATAACATGTTCAAATATATATATTTATCAGATAGGAGAATAACATAGTGGTAGGGACAAAACAAATTGTATACAAGCAAAAAATTTGCTTCTAGTATACAAAATCCCAACACCCATTGCTGCCCGCTCCAATTTCCAGCTGCATTTACATCTTCTCCCGGACATTGCAGCGACGTATGTCCTTTTCTCCGCATGCTCCACATGCGTGATCGGTATTCGATCGGCTTGAAGCAGGAGTGTTCTGCTTAAGTAATAAGTCGAGCTTGTCTTGCAATAGGCTGAGTTTTGCTTCCACCTTACTATCGATCTCATCCATGTAGTCGGAATGAGACCAATTGACAGCTCTCCTTGTTGGTCTCGGCCCTTTGTATTGCGAGGTGGATTCTGCAAGTCCTTCAATAATGTTCCTTGCATCTTCGTAAAGGCTTGTGTAGAAATTCCCACTAAGACCGATATCAACCATGGCTTTTGCTTCGTCTGTCATCCCTTGATAGAAAATTTGCAGAAGCTCCACATCCGAGTAGCCATGGTTCGGACAACTATCGAAAAGTCGTCTAAATCTCTCCCAATATACGTCGAAAGTCTCGTCGATTTCTTGAGCGATCTCGAAAATCTGCTTTTTTAGTGCATTTGTCTTCGATTGCGGGAAATACTTCTTCAAGAAGACCGTACGCATCTGGGCCCACGTCGTGATCGTGTTTGGCTTTAGACTTGAGAACCACGCTTGTGCTCCGTCTTGGAGAGTGAATGGAAAAGCTTTGAGCGGTAGTTGTGATTTGGATTGGACCGGGTAGGTCCGCTCCCATGTCAAGCGATCCGGCATTCATCCTCAAAGGTTGTGGATCGTTCACTTCTTCCATCTCTTCCTCCTCTGATTCTGAGCTAGTTACTGGAGTATTCTGCCTTGTTTTGTCGAACAAAACAGTCTTTGGTTCTGAGTCGCTAGTCTGATCACCGGCGTCTGTTCTGTCTCCTGACTGGGCAGTTAAGACGTCTGTTGCCTTGGATAGATTCTGTTGCTTTTGCAGCTTCGTCTTCTTCCTATTCCTCTTTGCTGTTTTCTCGATCTCAGGATCAAATATGAGGTTAGGGTTGGAAGACCTGCTCATGCAACGCTTAAAAGAACAAAAACAGTAGTAGAAAAACAATAAAATTAGATAACACCGTTCCCTGGCAACGACGCCAATTTGGTGATCGCTATTTCGCACCAAATAATCCTGCAAATCTGAGAATTAAATCAGTATAGTTCACAGGGTATCGAACACAGGGAACGGAGGACTAGACACATTATTTTTCTATTTATCTTGAGTTTGGTTAGCAACCATGCAAGTTTTGGGATTTTATCTAAGCTAAGAAATTGTAAAAATTGAAAACTGAAATAAAATTGTTTTAACTAAGCAGTTCAGAGATAGGTCCAGCAGAATATTCAGCACACACGTAATTCCAATCATCGGCACTTAAATTAATTAATTTCTTGAATCTACTAGTTATAGATTGTCGTAATTAAACTGACACAACCCTCACTCCCACTTACTTATTCGGTAGCCATCATGTTGGGCATCGAAACGACTACTTCCCTAATCTAACTACAACCTACGTTGTTGGACAATCAATAGATTTAATAGCTAGACAACTTTATCGATCTAAGGGAGCCTAGTATAGAAGCCTACTCGTATGCTGGACATCTAATAGTCTCCTACCGGTTTAATCCAACTATTCTTACGAATAATTTCGCTACTTACCTAGCCTTATTCCACGAGAAACGATGGAAGTACTAAGTTAGCTACAGACTACGCAACCTAGGGTGATCAAGCCTAAATTACTAGCCAGATTAATTAATTCAGAATTAACCCGAAACCCCTTCAATTAATTATTAGCACCTAAGCCTCATTTATTGTTCACGTGTATGTTTTACATTCTGCCGGACCACTAAAAATTTTATCTACTCATGAAAACGTCCTGACTGCGCAGGTAAGACACTTTGTAGAACAAAACTATAATCATTCGTAACCCTAATTCTAGCATGCACGGATATTAAAAATAGAACAATAGACACGAGCAAAACCTTAAAACGAAACACGAACTGCAATTAAAAATAAGTACGAAAGTAAGAACGAGAGTACCGAATGTGTCGTCGATCTCTCTACACAAACAAATTGAAATTTAAAAGCTACGAACTACGAAACTGGAAATTAAACCTAATTGATTGTTTCTTCTTCTCTACTTCTTGAATCGCATGGAACAGAATTGGAAACGGATCTTGATTTCTTCTCCTCGGCGGCAGCAGAATCGGAACGGCGACGGCGGTGGTGAATTCGGGATTGAGATCGGACGGAAATGAGACGGATACGTGTATGAGGAGGTGAAGATTTCGTGCCTCTCTTCCCCTTTTATATGGTTGCTCATTTGATCTAGATAAAATAGGGTTCCTTTTCGGATAAGGAAAGGATTCTTGAGATAAGGTGTAACGCCCCAAAAATTTCGATATAAAATGCATTGCATATCTATTAATGCATGTTATCAAGTGTTTTACGTAAATTTATTTTGAATTTTGAATGTTTAGAAATCATGTTAGAATTATTAGGCAAGAGTAATATTTATTTATTTTGGATTTCCTAAACCTACTAGGATTCATGAAAGGATATAATATTTTATATTGTATTAAGTTATTAGTAGATAATTTGAAATTATGTGTTGTGAATAAAATATATATTATATTTGTGATATATATATTTTAGGAAAAAAAATCTAGTTGTATTTATCCATATCCTAATTTATCTATGATTGAATCTCTTATATGGTAAGTGATAGACTAAATTCTATATAAATTATATAAGTACGAAAATAAATATGGATAAAATATATTAGTTACCTTATATGATTAGGGATGTTTAGATAATGATTTCTAGGCTTATAAATACCCTTAGTCGCTCATAATATACCATCCCATAAAATTTTCGAAAATCAAAGGCATATCTGTGAACTGTTTCAAGAATTATTTCCATATCTTCCTGTCGTCATATCCTTGTGAAAATTTATGATTATCTTCCTAGGTATGTCTAGTATACTATATTAGTTTTCTAGATTTTTACAAGCATTATAAGTATTTTTTTAAAATTGTTATTCGTAGCATGTTCATGAGGTTGATAGGAAACTTGTTTTTCATGTTTTCTTTACATTTTTTTCGACCATGATGAATTTTAATGGCATATATTACATGTTAGGTCATCCATGATAAAATATAGAATTTTTAGGATACGTTTACTATTTATAAGTTAATTTGTTTCTTGATGTGTCAAATTCTTTTTTCAACATGCATGTAGATTGAAAAACAAAAGTTTTCATGATTACTATTAAATAAATTCTTAAATTATGATAAGTTTTATTGTGATGGAATATGTATTATGTTTTTCATGTTAGAGGTCTATAATTTTTAGGACAAAACTTTAAGATTTCAGAAATTTATTTCATTAATTGCCGAATTACTCAATGCACGAATGAATTATCAATTGAAATAAGAGTATGTTTAATATACCTAATTTTATTACTAGATGAAACAATTAAAGTTGCATGTTAATAAGTAGGTTATGTGTAATATACATTTTGGTTTGATTATTTTGATCTATGAAGTATTGAAATTATTAATGCATGCATGACATTCCATGTAGAGTTATTAAGATAAATTTCCATGTATAGGATCGGTGCGCAGGACTTAAACATTGATATCCATTATTTTTCTTCAAATCAAGGTTAAGGTGGGGAATTCTTGATGTTTATCCTTATTATGTCCTTTACTTGAGTTTTTCATGTGACTATAGTATAGGATCAATGAAACTATGTGTTGGTCCCGTGAGTGAGTTCAGGTGTAGAGGGGGGGGGTGAATACACCTGAATCCAAATTTCTCAACTTTCGAACACGAACAGTCCTATTCGGGGAAGGTGCCGATCGAAATAGTTCGGCGAACCCGACAATAACCGTTCCGAATCGTGTTAAAGGCTAAAAGAGTACCGACTCAGTGAGATCCGCTAACCGACTAGGTCGAGTCGGTATCGATCGGTGAGAGTTCAGTGTGCGGAATTGTGTAGGCCCAAATCAGTTTTAATGAGGAAAACGTTTTATGCAAGTCTCAGTTCAGTAGATAAGAAGTTCAAAATACTGAGACAGTTAAATCGATTTTAAATATGATGTTCAGTATGCACGGTAAAACCAATGAAACATGAAAGTAAACGACACAAATATTTTTAAAGTGGTTCGGATATCAACAATCCTACGTCCCACTGTCCCGATAGATCGGGAGGCTATTTATTATACTGAGTTAGTCTCGATCGGCTTGTACACTTGGACAAAGCCGTGGCTTGGGGATTATACTTGAGCAAGTCCCGAGTTTACAATTCTATCAAACTTTAAGTGTTTGACAAACTTCTCCAACAATGAAGGAGTCCTTATACAATAAGGATTGGGTTCAAATGTGAACTCCTTCGTCTAAGCTATGGATATAACAAGTGAGCTTAGGGTTAGAGGGATAAGGAACGAGAATGTAGCTATCTAGAGCGACGAACAGCTGAGGGTTTAGCTATAGGTTCGTGTCAGTCGCTTGGATACTAGAAGCTTATGTCCGTTCAGCTTGGTTCCTTTTGAGCTAGATGTAGTCTTTCGCCGGAGATAACTCGGTTGATTCTTGCGGAAGACTTAGTCGTTAATTTCGCTCGTTTGAATGCTCTGTGCGTTTCTTGCTTCTATTGCATTAGGTTCTTGGGTTGGTTAGCTTCAAATCTTGAATGATCCCTCTATTTATAGAGTGGAGAGAAGAATAGATCCGTTGGAGACGATCTTCTTCTTTTTCCCTCTTTTGTGGTAGTAAACGGCTCTTTGTGTAGTAGGTACAGTGTCCTTTCCCTCCTTTTACGGAAATATGTTGACTGTAGCTTTAGTAGTTGAGACGACACGTGTATGCTTGTCATTTGTCGAGGTGGATGTGGTGGTTGAGACAGAACAAACTTCGAGGCAACTGAAGTTGACTTCTCTCTTCCTCGTACTTGACAACACTGATAGCTTATCAAAAGATTCAGACAGTTCAGAAGACTGTCAGCCGATGCTGAGTCTGATTTTGTATTCAGTAGATACACAGCTGAGAAAGGTCTACTGAAAATCAGCTCTGAGTCCAGTGAACTACTCCTGCTGAATTCAATTCAACTGACTCTCTCAGTATACTGCTCCTACTGAGTCCAGTATTCACTGAGTCTTCTACACTGGTGCTGAGGCTGATGAGCTACTGAGCGCCTTGACCAGAGCAGAGTGTCTACTGAGTCTGAAACCTCAGAGACAAATACGAATACAAAGGAATGGTTCACCAATCAGATAGGGTTTTGGGATCTTCAAATCTTCTCAACAGTCAGAGCACGAGGCTACTGAGCGTGATTCAGTATAGAAGATAGAATCATTTCCCACAAGTATGATCATGCTGAGGATTGAATCATCACCCAACAATTTCCCCCTATTTGATGATGCCAAAACCTATCATCTATGCTAACACTAAACAGATAGAAACAAAAACTCCTTGCAAATATTACAAGTAGGATCAGTGGAGATGTTCCATCAGTTCTAGACTATAAAGCAAACAGGGTAAACATAACAATTTCCCCCATTGCAAACAAAACAGGCTAGCAGAATCTATCAAAACAATCAGCTGACATGTAATAAAGAGAGTGTGAGCCAGCAATCACTTCAGTGATTCTGAGTGTTAAAGCATAAAACAAACACGGCTGTATAGACAACAAGTAGTTGTCAGAGCCAAAAGCAGATTGTATAAATATAAGAGAAATTCAGTACAGATACAATCTTGCTATGCTAAGAGAATGAGCTAAATATCTAAGGAGGAGGGCCACTGAACTTCTTGATTCTGTCCATGAACTCTTGAGTCTAATCTTCTGGGAGCGGCACTCCATACATCCTGTATGTGATCTTCCTTAGCTTCAGAAATTCTGCAAAATCAGCAGGCTCATCTTCAGCAAGTTCTTTCTTCGCTGCGGCATGCTTCACTTTCGCTTCAATCGTACCAAAGTGTACTGAGTCATCCTGTCTTCTCGGTGGAGGTATGATTCTGGGTCCCGGAACACTGACTTCTATACCTTCAGATATGGCTTTGTCGAGGTATGGGTAAAGTTCAGGTTCAGTAGCGAACATCCATTCCATGTAAGCTTCAATCCTTGTCTCGTTGGACCGAACCTCCGAGAAATAGTTCCTCTTGATGAACTCAATTTTCGCATTTTCCCATCTTTGATTGGTGAGCCGGTATCCATTCATCTGTTCTTGGCCATCTTTGAAATTTCGTGTCAGTGGCTTCCCGAATTTCTCGTATCTCATATGGAATATCGGCTTTAGAAGGCACTCTCGGCTGGCCTCCTCTTCGATCCTTTTCATCGAGCTTCAAGGTCCGCCTTCCAAATTCTCGTCTCCGCGGCACTGAATGCATCTTGCCTCCTCGCCTCGTATAGATATCTGTTCATCGGATCAAATATGGCTTCGATTTCATCTCCTTGTGTATCGGTGGCTTGCTGAGGGGCTTCTTCGATTCAAATAGGGTACTAGATCTAGATTGGGACGTACCCCTGCCTTTCGGTACTCTTACGTTCTTTGCTCCTTTTCCTTTTCTCTCGTCCTCTTCATTTGTTATGATGAGCTTTCTCGGAGGCGACCTAGCGGTTTTCTTTCCTCCTCTCGGATGGGGCTTTAGTCTTTCCTTTAGCGAGGCTTAGACTTTGGCTTGTTAGGCGCTTCGGCCTCTGCAATTTCTCGGCCGGCCTCTCATCCGCAGCTATTTGGGCTTCCTCCTCGGCGGATATGTACCTTAATCGCTTTCTTTGGAGGGGTTGGAATTTTAAGTTTTTGTTTGCCCTTGCCTTCTTGAACTGGTGGTGGAAGAGGAGCCTCTTCTTCTTCTGAGTCCTCCACCGCCTGTTCAGCATACTCAGCAACCTCCTTAATAATGTCTTTGGGAGTCCGGGTTGCTCGAGTAGTCTGGCTGGGGTCCTGAGCCACTTGGGCCGGTTTCACCGTGTGCTCGCGGCCCGAAACACCCCGGGGCCTTACCCGAGTCCGAGTCCGAGCTTTCTGAGACTGAGTTTTGCTAATGTCAGCAATAGATTTCTTCTTCTCAGTCCCCTTCTTTCCTTCAGTAGTTGTCCCCTTCAGTAGTATAGAAGGTTTAGTGGGAGTCAGCTTCTCAGTACTCTTTTTCTTTCCTTCATTTCCTTCACTTTCTTTCTCAGTACCCTTCTTCTTTCCTTCCCCCTTTTTGGCATCATCAAGTGCAGCCGGGGTTGGGATGAGTACCTTCTTCTCTAGCTTCTGATAAGCAGTGGACAAGTCGTCCCGATGCGTTATGCACTTTCTCCAATGCTAGATGCAGCTCGTTCCTCTCATATATGAGTGCGTCCTTGTATCTTTGTATGAGAGAGAACGGCTTCGACTTCGGTTCCAGCTAGTTTCTCACCGATCTTGTCCTCCACGACCGGTTGAATGAGGTCTAGTTTGTTCTCCGTGGCACGGGCTTGCTCGGTGAATGACTCGGTATGAGCGGACAAGGCGTTACGAAATTGTTCAAAGAGCTTAGCCTGTCCCTCTCGAATTGTCCTTAGGCGAGTGCAAAGCTGCTTGCTCTTTGCTGGGCCAATGCTTCGATATAAGAGCGGAGACATCGAGGGCGACGATGTAGAGATCTTGGGATTTCGGACCACTGAAGCTCGAGTTGGTGGCCAATGCGAGACTTCTTCCACACCTTGTGGATCGCCTTCGCCAATTCCCGATTTTGAATTCCTTGTGCAGTTAGAGCTTTGGCAACTGAACGGGATCTCTTGGCAGATGGGCTGGGCGCTGCCTCGTAGGTCGACTCGAGCAGGAGCTGAGCAGGCTCTGCTGAGGACGAGACACCAGCCTAAGGCTTCTCGGCCCAAGGATACCGAGTGGTTCCGCTTCTTCGGTATGGGTATCCTTGTCTCGTGGATGTCCCTCATCAGGCTTTCCAGGGCCTGAATCACTGGGTTGGTCCTGACCGTCGTGGTCAGACCCATCTGAGGGCAGCGAGCCAGCTGCTTGGCGTCGATCAGCAATGATTGCAAGCATGGCTGCCCTTAGATTCTCCATCGTATTGAGGTTCTCGGGCTACGAATAGCCTTATCTCCTCACGCAATCTCGGTTCTTCCAAGTGTAGGCTGGCGACGGGAGTAGTGTAGAACAAGGCGTTGAAGCCGAGGCCACTCCCGAAAGCGTAGGATCATATGGAGCCTTGCGACTTGGCTAGGACGAGCAAATCGAATGGTCGGCAAGCTCTGGAATGAACTCGGATGATCTCTCGGGAAGCTCTCAGAGACAATAACTGCTTTGCTTCCATCCCGAGAGTCTCTTACGGAGACGCAGAATCGACTCGATATCAACGAAGTCAGTCTCAGGAGTCAGCAGGTGGTAGACTGCTGAGCGGAGGCACAGAGAGAGGGCTATCCAGACGTTGGACTTCTTCGCTTTGGGCTTCAGTAGCCTCTCCCTGTTCCTCTTGAACTTGTTCCTCAGTGGAGACGGCTTTCTCCACGACTTGGTCCTCTCGGATGAGGAAGACTCATCTCCCAACCGTAGTGGCCGAATAGGAGTTGGTTCGGTAGCCACTTCGGTAGTAGTCTCGGGTTCGAGCGGGTGTATCCGGTATGGCCTTCCTCGGCCTCTTGGCTGGTGCCTTAGGTGATTTTGCCGAAGGTGTCCTTTTCTTAGGAGTCGCTGCTTTGAGGCTTAGATGGCCGAAGCTTCGGCCCGGTCCCGAACCAATGCATTGCGGGGCCGCGGACTTGTTGTGAAAGCGGATTTTCTTCATATTAAAATATTCCTTGCCGTCATATGTGATCCGCTCGGCCTCGCAGAAATCCTCGATCATGGCCGACAATTTAAGTCCGTAGAGAAGCTTTCCTTTTTGCGGTCGGTGTTTGCGTAGCTTTGTCGAACTTGGTTGCTCGAGCCATAAATTCGCGAACAAAGAAGTCGGTCCAATTGACTTTCACGCAGTCATAAATCACCATCATCATATGGATCTTGGGTCAGGAGACCTGATCGAAAGAGCCAGCCTGGCTCGTCAACAGCTGAGTGACGATGTACGCCAGTGCTCTGAACTGCGGTAGCATGGCATTCTTCGGAAATGCTACTCTGAAGGTTGTGGGCTTGCCACAGAAGACGGAGAGGTATGTGTCGACGCGTCGTCGTCATTTGTACCCCAAGGTGCCGACACCTTCGGACGGGAGGTTGAAGCTCTTCTTCGGCGCTTGTTTGATAGACATACGCCCGGTATCCTCGATGCGTCGTCAATGGTGTTAACAGCGAACCTCTCCAGAATGTCTCCTCCAACTGAGTCGGAGTTCAGATATAGTTCCGCCACTTGTCGAGGAAGGAAGAAGGTCAGTTTCCTCGATAGAAACTCCTCAAGTCCGGATTTCCTCAGATATGTGAAGATCTCGTCCATGTACTCGAGCTCGCACGCGTCGAACTCCATAACTGGTTCGCACCAGATACGGCCCTTGCTGACGATTTCCTCTATCTTGTCGGGAGAACCGACGGATAGACCAGCCATAGTACTGTTACAAGAAATGAATCGCATCAGTTTCTTGGATAGAACAAGTGCTTTACAATGCGATCTTGAAAAATATAATAAATACATTAACGAGATATAAGCATACCAATAGATAAAATTCGAGATAAGATTGAGAGTGAAGTTGCAAGTAAGGATTGCGTATGCGATCTCGGATTTTTCGGAATTTGAAAGTTATGAAGTATGCTTAATGGCGGTTTCAAAGATATGATCGAATATATATATCAACTATGAAGATGAACGGTTTTCGATCGAAGGCTGAATTTAAACTTGCTTTATGATATGGACGGTTAAGATTAGAAGTTAAAAATAGGCAATGATCACAATAGCTGCCTAAGTCAAAGCCAGTTGTAAAATAGCCTAAGTAGTAACTGTGAAAAGACATGCATTAAATGCGTGCAGAGTTCAGCAAGCTTATGTATGGAATGTCGTGCATTAAATGTGAGCCGTTAATAATAAAGACAAACCAAAAGATATTAATGTCATGCTGAATCTTTGTCATAAATGCAAAGTACTGTTGTATTAAATTACTACTGAGTAGAGATACGCAAACCTGTCAGCTGAACATAGTAGTCAGCTGATACCTCGTGTAGATGGTTTCTATCTCTACGTACTGAATGTATCAGTACTGAGAGTGAACATTCCCATACTTCGTTTCTCGTGTAGATGGTTTCTGTCTACAAGCTCCCATACTTCGTTTCTCGTGAACTGATTCAGCTCCTCCTGCATAGCAGTGATCCAGTCAGCATCTTTCAGTGCATCCTCAATGGTCTGAGGCTCTTCAGTAGACAAGAAGCAGGAAAATAATGATCTTTCTCCTTGACAGAATCTAGATCTTGTCTTGACATTTGCTGAAGGATCTCCAATGATTAAATCAGTAGTGTGAGCATCGAGCCACGATCTACGATGTTTCAACTCTTCATCTGAAACTTGTTCAACACAGATAGTAGGTGAGTTAGGCATTTCAGTTGTACTATTCTGAGATTGAAGTAATTCAAGAACAAGAGTATGGTCTCTTGAGTCACCGGGTTCGGGGGCATTCAGCTCGGGAACATTACTAGACGTTCCCCCCCGAGGTGTTGCTCTCGGTAGTGTTGGTCTCAGGTTACCTCAACGGTTTCTTCATCGACCTGAGTTACACCGGGATTGATTCTGTTCGGGAGAATCAATGCGTTCAGCCTACTTGCTCGGCGGGTTGAGATTCGAGAGATTTGTCTTCGGTTTCTTCGTCCGAATCATCATCCCAACATAGCCTGGATCTTTTCGATTTGTCTTTTAAGCTTAGATCCCGTAGGCGCTTCTCGATGTCCTCGGATTCGAGAATTTGAGTTATTGCTCCTGTCTTCGTAGCAAACTCGTTAAAAACAACATGAGGGCTTTCCTCCACGCAAAGAGTCCGATAGTTGAATACTCGAAAGCTTTGTCGACCCGAGAGTATCCTAAGAATACTCCCGATCCGACTTGCTATCAAAAGTCTTGATCGATCTTTCCCATTATTGTGGATAAAGCATGAACAACCAAAAATATGGAAATAAGATAGAGAAGGCTTCTCGCCGTTCCATAGTTCATATGGTGTTCTCTTATCTTTGCTTTGTCGGTAGAGATCTATTCCGAGTATAACATGCGGTATCGGTAGCTTACGCCCGAAATTTGGTTGGGAGTCCTGAGTCTGCGAGTAGAGTCCTAGCCGCCTCTTTTAGAGTTCTCGTTCTTTCGTTCAAGGCAACTCCATTCTCACTGAGGTGTGCGTGCGGTGAAGTCTCATGCTCTATTCCTTCGCTTGCGAGAACTCCTTTACCATAGAATTAAGGAATTCGGTTCCTGCATCGAACGTATTTTTCTCGATCTTGGTGTTCTTCTTGACACCGAGCTTTTTCGAAGCATTGGTAACTCTGTTTTGACATCGGACTTTGTTGGCAATGAATATGACCCATGTGTAGCGCGAGTAGTCATCTATGACCACTAATGCATATTTTACGCCTCCGATCGTCATCGGGGAGACTGGACCGAACAAATCCATATGTAGCATTTGAAGGATTCCATCGGTGGAAGGAGATGGAAGCTGTTGGATTTTGATTCCTTGTTTGCTTTCCCTTCGGACATGCTTCACACTGAGTGTCTTTGTTGAATACTTCATTCGGCGAATCCCCTTGCTAGAGTGTTTCTTGCTAGCTTGTTGAGCGTCTTAAAGTTGAGATGCACGAGTCTTACGTGCCATAGCCACCCCGTGCGGTTGTCATTCTTCGCCAATAAGCAAGCTTCGGGGTTGATGAGTTCCGATCGACCACATATATGTTCTTTCTGCGCGAACCCGATAACACTTGTTTTCCCCGTGGATTTATCAATAACATCACGAAACCAGCGTCAAATATCACTCTATTTGAGTTATCACAAAATTGACTAACGAGAGAGAAGATTATGTCTGAAGTCCTTCAACATATGATACTCTTGGAACGTTGGCGGTTCCAATGCTTTGAGTGTTCCATATCCTCCGGTATAGCCTTTTGCATTGTCTCCGAACTCAGTCTCGGGTCCTTCTTCGGTGATATAATTCTTCGATGACTCTTTTGGTATGTCATGTGTCTTGAGCATCCGTCGTCCACATACCATGTGGTCTTTACGCACCCGCAAAATAGAATTATATTCGGGTACCCTTTATTTTTGATTTTGGGTCCTTAGATGTTAGTTTTAGTAACCCAAATCTGTCTAACAACCCCGGTGGTTTCGGACATTTTCTTTCCACTTGGAGTCAACATATCGACCACCTTTGGATCGGTCACGGTGACTTCTAAGGCTTCTGAGGTTCAGGAGTCCTGATCTTCTGAGTTGGTGGACTGCTGACCTTTGCCTTTTATGCGACCTTTTTCTTCTTCTGACCTTTGGAGCCTCTTCGGACTATAGGTTCATAATAATATGATCCATACTGAGCGAGGATGCGTCGGCTTCGGAGGTCCATACTGATCTGCCAAGTTTGATTTGCTGGTTCCCCCTTGACTAAACTGGGGTTTCTTGACATTGATCTTCTTGTCAGAATGCTGATGTGTGGGATGAGGTGCTTTCATCTTCTGTTTGTGCTTTGCTAGGGGGTTCAGTATATCTGCGTTGATAGTCTCCCCTCGAACAAATCTATCGGCAAGCCGTACTTCCGAGTGTCTTGGGGCGGATGAGGAAGCTCCTAGGCCCGAATCCAAGTCCTTCCTTGCAGTGCTTTGGCTTATTGCTTGCTAGCATAGCCTCCAATTTCTTCTCTCGCGCCCATATACCTCTCGGTCCATCGGGTTCCTCCGGACATCATCACTTTTCTTCGGTGCGTCGTGCTCGGTCGCAAGTCCCGACAGGTTCTTGCTTCGATGAGCTCGGTTCGGTATCTTTACGAGTCAAGTCATTGGTCAAGACCGAAATCCGATCTTCTTGATGCTTGAGACTTGGCCATCGGAGAGTTTATCTCCTCCCCCGAGTCTCAACACAAGTCCTTCGGCCTCGGTAACAACCCGACTCTCCCGAGAAAGTCTCGATTCTCCACTTTCGGGGTATCTAACTCCCGAAGAGTCTTACCGAGCTGCGGACTCATCCGAATTTGTTCATCTAGTAGATCTTCATATGCGGTCGAGATGTCCAAATTCCCATCCGCACTCTGAAATAGTGTCGTGTGTGCGGTGTGAAGAGGAGTTAAGCGGGTTCATGAGAATTTACCTCATCCTCTTCGCTCGCCATCATGCACATTTCGGTTGATTCATCCGCTTCATGCTCTAAGGCCATGAAAGTCGCTTCATCGTCGAGATGAATCCATAAAGGAGTCGATCTCTTACGAGTCGTCCGAGATTTCGCCCGACTATGTAGGATTGTCTTTTACGGGCGAATTTCTCTCTCCTTGCCTTGCGTCTTTGCGCGTTCGGCACTGCGAGCTCGGGACAATCATACCGATAATGTCCCGGCTTCTTGCGGTTGTAGCAAGTGATGACTTTTTCTTCTTTAGTTGCACTATCCCTTGAGGGTCTTTGAGTCATCTTTCTTTACGCATTCGGAAGATTGAGTATCGGGAGCGCGTTTAGGTGTATATTCGACTTACCTTTTGTATCTCGGTATGCTTTGGTCGAGTTTTCTACGCCTTTCTTTCTCCTTCGATACTTTCTTTATGCGAGCGCGCGTACTCCGAGCTAGACTTCCTTCTTGTAGGTCGGTGAGTGAAGGCTCGGTCTTACTCGTCGTCTTGCTCGTAGCGGGAGATGCTTTGTGCTTCTTGTAGCTTTGAAAGCATGGTCAATCTTCGTATCGGCTTCAGCTCTCGGCTTTCTTTGAGGTCTGTCGAACTCATACTCCTCTGCTGTAATTACGAAAAGATATGGTCGGGAGACACGAACATCTAAATCGAGAATGTCGCAATAAAGTGGAAAAAGGTGTCCGAGTGTCCGTCCGAGCGGTGCCCTCGGAATCTTCGATTCATCTCTCGATTCTTCGAATGTCTTTCCCGGCCCATTGATAGAATTCATCGATTGGTAAATCGACGTTTAGATCTTCGATTTTGTCCCCGGGCATGAGAGACAAGCTTTCCGGCTTTTGGAGTTCCAGCGCTAATTTGTTGGCTTTAATCTTCTGAGTCCCTCGACTCGGTAGCGCATGAGCATCCCGAGTTCTTTAGCGAGTCTTGCATTCCCGAACCCCTGCCAAGATAAGAATCACTAAGGGTGGTTAGTATAGCATTCCTGGCGACTCGATCTAGATTGTGAAGCTTCTTCTCTTCAGGAGTGAAGAGACTTCTGTCTTTGGGGATCTTCTTCCCAGTCACCATTCCTCCTCCTTGAGCTTGGTCCTGAGTCACGACACTATCAATCATAGGAACGATAGGTCCATCTTCAAGCACTTCAGTCATACTGTCATGGAGGGATGTCAGATGAGCTTCCATCCTGACTCGCCATACTCCGTAGTTCTCCACCGAGAACATAGGTACCATCCTAATACCTGACATATCAGCCATGAAGAATAATGATATGAATGTAGAGTGATATGCAGTGAAAAAAACGCTTTCCCTCGGATCCGTTCGAATAAACCAGTCTCAAAGATAACAAGAGTCAAAGAACTCCTGCTCTGATACTAATTGTTGGTCCCGTGAGTGAGTTCGGGTGTAGAGGGGGGGGTGAATACACCTGAATCCAAATTTCTCAACTTTCGAACACGAACAGTCCTATTCGGGGAAGGTGCCGTGCTTGAAATAGTTCGGACCAGACTGCATAACCGTTACGAATCGTGTTAAAGGCTAAAAGAGTGCTGACTCGGTCGAGATGCGCTAACCGACTAGGTCGAGTTCGGTATCGATCGGTGAGAGTTCGGTGTGCGGAATTGTGTTGGCCCAAATCGGTTTTAATGAGCAAAACGTTTTATGCAAGTCTCGGTTCGGTAGATAAGAAGTTCGGAATGCGAGACGGTTAAATCGATTTTAAATATGATGTTCGGTATGCACGGTAAAACCAATGAAACAATAAGTAAACGACACGATATTTTTAAAGTGGTTCGGATATCAACAATCCTACGTCCATTTGTCCCGATAGATCGGGAGGCTATTTATTATGCTTGAGTTAGTCTCAGTCAGCTTGTACACTGGACAAAGCCGTGGCTTGGGGATTATACTGAGCAAGTCCCAGTTTACAATTCTATCAAACTTTAAGTGTTTGACAAACTTCTCCAACAATGAAGGAGTCCTTATACAATAAGGATTGGGTTCAAATGTGAACTCCTTCGTCTAAGCTATGGATATAACAAGTGAGCTTAGGGTTAGAGGGATAAGGAACGAGAATGTAGCTATCTAGAGCGACGAACAGCTGAGGGTTTAGCTATAGGTTCGTGTCAGTCGCTTGGATACTAGAAGCTTATGTCGGTTCAGCTTGGTTCCTTTTGAGCTAGATGTAGTCTTTCGCCGGAGATAACTCGGTTGATTCTTGCGGAAGACTTAGTCGTTAATTTCGCTCGTTTGAATGCTCTGTGCGTTTCTTGCTTCTATTGCATTAGGTTCTTGGGTTGGTTAGCTTCAAATCTTGAATGATCCCTCTATTTATAGAGTGGAGAGAAGAATAGATCCGTTGGAGACGATCTTCTTCTTTTTCCCTCTTTTGTGGTAGTAAACGGCTCTTTTGTGTAGTAGGTACAGTGTCCTTTCCCTCCTTTTACGGAAATATGTTGACTGTAGCTTTAGTAGTTGAGACGACACGTGTATGCTTGTCATTTATCGAGGTGGATGTGGTGGTTGAGACAGAACAAACTTCGAGGCAACTGAAGTTGACTTCTCTCTTCCTCGTACTTGACAACACTGATAGCTTATCAAAAGATTCGGACGGTTCGAAGACGTCGGCCCGATCTTTGAGTCCGATTTTGTATTCGGTAGATAGACAGTGAGAAAGGTCTACGAAAATCGGCTACGAGTCCAGTGAACTACTCTGCCGAGTTCGGTTCAACCGACTCTCTCGATATCTTGCTCTGCTGAGTCCGATATTCATCGAGTCTTCTGCACCGGTGCTTGAGGGCGATGAGCTGCCGAGCGCCTTGACCGGAGCGAGTGTCTGCCGAGTGCGAAACCTCGAGAGACAAATACGAATACAAAGGAATGGTTCACCAATCGGATAGGGTTTTTGGGATCTTCAAATCTTCTCAACGGTCAGAGCACGAGGCTACTGAGCGTGATTCAGTATAGAAGATAGAATCATTTCCCACAAGTATGATCATGCTGAGGATTGAATCATCACCCAACACTATGAACGAGGGATATAAGGTCGACGGGCCTATATCAGCGAGGGACCTTCGGGTCAAGCCTACGGGCTGCTATGTCTATGGATCTTCGGATCAACCAAGCTATGTTACCATGCCTATGTTATCATGTTTAAATTCGGTATCGTTTATAATATGGATAAATGCATTTTCCCACTGAGTAGTCGTACTCATCCCTATCATTTTAACATTTTTCGGGAAAAGGTTCGGCCGATGCGTAGAGGTGTTGGTGGTGATGGTCACGAGGATAATTTATCGTATTAGAATTATTTCTTTTAGTTTATGAACTTTTCGTTGTTTCTTTTGAAATGTTAGACTTGGTAAATTTTTATTTAAGGCTTCCGCTGAGTATGAAAATAACCTAAGTTTTGCAATGGTTCTATTGAATGAAAATGTTTTGAAAGAGTTGAAATATGCATGTTAAGTATGAAGTAGCGTCCCTAGTTAAGTTATGAAAATTGGGGGCGTTACATAAGGAAAATATCTTATCCTTCCTTATATATCCGTTCTCTTCCCTTCTCTTCTATTCCTGGTCAAACTCGTTCGTAATCTCGTTATTCCAGCTAGAAAACATGTTGCCACGTCATTACCACGTTACATGCCAAAACAACTTAAATTCATGCATGACTGCCAACAAAAGTGTCTCGCCTGCACAGTTAAGAGACTTTTCTGACATAAATAATTAGGTACGAAAACGACTCATCCGCGTGCATGCTGCTGACGTCTTATGTTGAATTCCCTCAGTTTCAAAGTACTCTTTCATCATAGAGTTAAGGAATTTCGTGCCTCTGTCTGAGAGTATACTCTATATCTTGATGTCTTTCTCTACGTTGAGTCTTTTCAGTATCTTTGGTAGTTCAGTCTATAACCATGAGGGGATACTTCTTGCCTCTAATAGTCATTGGAGAGACTGACCTGAACAAATCCATGTGAAGAAGCTAAAGGATTCCTTCACTAGAAAGTGACGGAATAAGTGGATTGGTTTACATTGTTTGCTTTCCCGTCATGCATGCTTCACAATTTCTATGTCGTTTGAGCATTCCTCTAACTTTTTAGTCCCTTGACAGCTTGTTCATTACTTTGAAGTTCCGGTGACTGAGTCACCTGTACTTCAACCATCCCGTTTTGTCATTCGACTTAGTCTGTCCTAGCAAGCAGGCTTCAGGTTCAGCGGTATTCCAATCTAAAACATAGATATTCTTTCTCCACGACCCTGATAACATGGTTTTTCCTATAGATTTATCAAGAACATCATAGAAACGCGTGTCAAATGTAACTCTATTAAGGTTATCATAGAAATGACTGACTGAAAGTAGATTATGTTGAAATCTTCAACATATGTTACTCTAGGGTTTAGGGTTCAGGAGATGCTGACTTCTTGGTTGATTGAGGTTCAGGGGTTCTCTTCTTCTGAACTTTAGAACTTCTCCTGACCTTGGGCTCATAGTAGTATGATCAATACTATGACCTTCTTGGTTTCCTTAAATTGGATTTGGGTGTTCTGGGGTTGAACCTTTGTTTCTCGATTGATAGCTCAGTTGAAGTGTTTTCATCTTCTGTTTATTCTTGGCCTGGGGTTGAGTAGATTCACCGTATTCTGTTTCCCCTTGAACAAACTCTCTGTTAGCCTTTTTGAGCTTTTGTGCATTGAAGATGATGCTTCTTTTGTGTATCCATGTCCTCCCTTCGTGAAGGCTGGTCTTTGAACTCGTAGCATCCCTTCAAGCTTCTCTTTGGCTCCTAGATATTGCTCAGTCATCAAGGTTCTCAAAACCCTCATCACTTTTCCTCAGTGCTTCATAATATGCTTTGACTTGTGAAGCTTCTGACTAAGACTGGTGATTTCAGTATCTTTGTCAGCCTCTTCTCCAGTCATAAGACAGTGTTCAGTTTCTTTAACTTCGATTGCCATGAACGCGGCTTCAACTACAGATGAATCCATGAAAATGTCTTCTTCACTTGAGCAATGAGACAACTCTCTAACTATGTAGGCCCGTCTTTTCTTGACAAATTTGTCTCTTCGGCTTCTTTGTTCAACTCGTTCGATGGGCGAGAGTCATGGACACTCGTGCCGATAATTTCCGATCTTCTTGCGATTGTAACATGATGAAGTTTTGCCTTCTCTTCTAGGTGTATCTTTAGTTGGAATGACAATAGTCTAAGTGTTCCTGCATTCAGATTGAGAGTTAGACTCTTCTTTCTTCTTGTAATTATCTTTCTTACCATGAGAACCCTTGGCAACTCTCTTCGACTTTCTAATTTTGTCCTTCTCCTTACGGTACATCACGGCTAGAAGGGCATAGCATTCAACAAGGTTCTCGATGGCGAGGATTTGACATTGTGCTTGCTGCGATTGACTTGTTGCTGATTGGCTTGCTCTCGAAGTGCTAATTGTTGCTTTATAAGCATGACCCGTTAGCATGTCGGCAAGAGCAATCGAGACTTTGTTGTGGAAGAGCGTACTCGAACTCTTCAACCTTGAGTTCTTAAAATATGTAATCAAGAGTAACAGTGTTAAGATCATATCGTCTTAAATAAGTGGAAAAAAGAATACCACTTAGGTCTAGATAAAGCTCTTAGAGTCTTAGTGCTCACGTCTTTGTTGGTGAATGTCTTTCCCAGCCCGCTGATGATGTTGATCTGATTTGTCAATCTGACGCTGAGATCATCAATTGATTCACCAGGCGGCATACAGAATGCTTCGAACTTCTGCAACTCCAACTCCAACTTGTTTTCTTTTATCTGCGGAGTCTCCTGACTCAACCTAGATCATCCCAAAGTTACTTGGCGGTCTTGCAGTCATGCACCCTTCTAGGGTATGAGTTAATGAGCATTGTCAGTATGACATTCCGAGGTATGAAAGGTCCAGTTTCCAGGACTTCAGTCCTGCTGTCATGCAGCGACGTCAGATGTGCTTCCATTCTCACACGCCAAACAACATAGTTCTCAACTGAGAACATAGGAACCATCCTTATACATGACATATCAGATATGGTGGAAACATAGTATATAATGAATGAAAGAAATGCAAGTGTAATGAAAAGCATTTTTCGGGATTTGTTCGAGTAGACCACTGAGTCTCAAGAAACGGTGATCGGGAAGAACACCGTTACGGGGGGGGTTAATACACTTGAATTCAAACTCAAACACGAAAATCAGTCTTTTACTTAATATGCTTACTAAATAGTTCAGTTCGCCAATTTAGCTTTCTGATCGCACGGGTAAAGTGATTCAAGATACTAAAGACTATTTATTGGCCTCAGTCAGTTCACAATAAACTTAGTACGAAAAGTTTTACGGAAAGTATACGCCCAATTTTATTCATCTCTTTTGAAAAACATTTTCTTTGGAAATTGTTTCGATTATGCTTGTGCGTGTATTAAGGTTTTACTGAAACTCAGTTTTATGATGGATGAACAGTTAACCAATAAAACAGTAAATAACACAGGCAGTTTTTAAAGTGGTTCAGATATGCAGGATCCTAACTTCCCCCGTCCTGAATTAACAAGAGTTCTTGAATTAATTATATTGAGCAGTCTCAGTCGATACATGCACTATCGAGATCACTAGTTATAGTCCTAGCAACTTAGTTCAAATAGAAGGTTTGAGATTCTCCAAATGAGAAAGAGTTCTTACAATAAGAGCAGTTCAAGATATGAACTCCTTCAATGTCTAAGCTTATAATCTAACAAGGTTTGCTTAGATGATAGAGAATGGGAACTAGAATACTCGAGAGTGAAGAATTGTTTCAGATATCTATCTATACGAGAGAGTTCTTTGTTGGGTTTGCTTTGAAATTGTTAGAGCTTGAATACTTGAAGAACAACTTTATGTCGGTACAAGTACGGTGTTGGCATCTCCTTATTGGTCGAGGTTGAATGGTAGGTGAGGTTTGTTCAAACTCTAAGACTAATCTTTGAGTTGACTTCTCCCGATACCTCGAAGACTTTAATTGAGTTGTTCTCTCACGACATTCTTATGAGAGATTCGGCTTGTAGGCCGATTCCTTCATGCGATGTCCAACGGTAGATTATGAGGAATCATACTTAGTCTTCAAACAACGATCACAAGCAACAACTGAAAATAATAAGCTATTGAACTCTATCTTCCTACTGAGTTCCTAACATGTTGAACTCAACCAAGCTATTAGATTATATTGGTTCATCACTCAACTAGGGGTTTTGGGATCTTCAAATCTTATATTCAATAATCGCCCAACAAAGCCTCGATCGATTCTTTACGTGGAATCATTAAACAGGTAAATGCATAAAAACTTTCACGGATAAAGAAAGTTCATAGAGATCAATAACTCGAAGATAAGTTTTTAGAGAAAAATATTACTCGCCTTGTCGTAAATCGGAGTATTCTACTCGCTTCTTCGATGTTGGGCGTTGTTCCTCATCCACAGTTGGCCCTATAACAATATCCTAATCTTAGTCGTGTTTTGAGATTTATAAGTTCTTAGCAACACTAATAATCTCCTAGCCCAATTCACAACTTAGCTAAGAAAAAAGTTTATAGTGTGATAGGTTATGCAATGTTCTCATATGTTACGCCTATTCAACTAGTGATCTTAACAACATGTTCTAGAGACAAAGGCACATATAACATGCTTATAGAATCATATGATGTCACTTGAAGTTGTAGACATGTATACTTAGGTGATTAAGATACTATAATGCTCCCCCAAAAGCTTGTGTGGTCCGCCTCTGTTCTAAAATGTGCTATAAATTCAATATTTGTCCAAAAATTTCAAACCAAGCACATATGGGTACCTAAGGAAGTCTATGTCCTTCCAGAAAAGATTTCATGCCAATACAGTAAGTCATTTAAAATATATAACGCAATTAGTTGATAGGATTCAAACTCGGACAATTTTGGTAGATTGTATTTAAGCCACTCGATTCAGGACCTTAATCTACTCTAAAACTTCTAATATTTTACACACGCACAGGGTACACGTAAAGGAAATTTATATCAAAATTTCACATAAGTTGAATAAGGAATGGCCTCTGAAGCTACAAGAGCATCTAAACCTAAAAACGAGTTACAAAATGCGAGGTTCTTGTCGATTGGCTAGGTTTATGGTCAAAACTGCTTTCATACGTGCATATCAAAAATACTAACTGAACATTTTTTTTGAAAATCCATAGATGTCTAGAGTAAGTAGGAAGAATAATTGGGAGTAAAGCTTGTGTGTGGAGTGAGATATGGGTAATCTAATGAACCATATCCCGAAAGTGTAAAATTCCAACAGTGAAAAGTAAAAATTCATTAAAGAGATCAATACTTATCGAAATGTTACCAAATATTATAGAGAACTCTAAGATATGCTGAATTTAGCTTTTAATATTTTCACTGAATCTTTGGAGTACCACAAAGTTATATACTTGGAGAGAAAGTTCACGGCAGAACAGGATACTCGCGGGACAATTTCTGCCAAATTATTCATCTACTTAATTCGAGCTATGTAGTCGTTCTATTACACCTATGGACTAATACTTGGAATAAACATTGAACATATGATATTATAGAGTAGGTAAAAGTTTTTGCATGCAACATGCATCAATTCAATTCGGTGGCTGAATATGTAAAGGAAGAAAAGAAGATAAAAAGTTCGAAATTCACTTTCCACTTGTAGATCTACACATGCACAACAGTTCCTATCTAAAGAGCATTAGGTACTACATATGCATGAAGAAAGAGGTACAATAAGTTTGATACTTCATTCTATACTCCTAGATCTAGCATGCATAAATTGTTTATTCACATATACAGGAAGAGAGGGGTAGTGTATATTCTAAGTCTTAGATCCAACTCTCAACCAAAGGTGTTTGGGTAATTCATACATGCAGTAGCTTCTATCCATATCACAATTTAAGAGAGATTCTTACTTGGAACTTTGCACACCTTGGCAAGAGACTCCAAGACTTGTAAAAGCTTGTTCTTGTGGACTTGAGATAGGATGGTAATGTAGAGAGAATTTTGAATACTTTAGGGCTAGAGTTAATGGAGTGTAAGACTGAATGAAGAAACATATGCTCAGCTCTCGGCGATGGAGGAATAAAAAAAGGAAATGAGAAGATGCTTTATAAAGCTTCGGGTGTATCTTATATCTGCATTAGTTGTGTGGTGATGATTAGAGCTGCATAGGTTAATTAGCTATGCTCATGCATGTGTGGCACGTATGATACTTGTTGGTATGTCACTCCACTAACTTTCATTTATGTCATGCTATCAATTGAAACAAGAAGGAATTTTGGGCTCGGTATTTAACAATCATGCATGTGCTTAAGTAGCAGTCTCTCTCTCCTAAAGTTATTAGGACATTTTCTTCTTGTTAAGATTTCTAATTGAGATAATTAAGAGTTTACTCCCTAATCTATGTGGTCGCACATTTATGTGTGTATATGGACCCTTATAATCTAGTCTATGCTAAATTACACCATCATAGCCTCATGAACGCGACGATTAAATACGATGGTAATGGAATTCCTCATTCGTAAGAAACATAATTAGATTCGTTCACGAAGCAAGAAATTCTTATTGCAATTTACTATGTTTTATGAGATGTGAATTTTTATAAAATCTATCCCTATAATTTTAAAAAGAATAGATCTATATACTAAATAAAAATATGGGTTATTACACATAAAGGGCATTCAAACTGTTCTAAGTTCTTCGTTGTGCATGTTTTGAATTCGCTAGAGTATGTATGCTTGTTCGCTTGTGTTCCCAGTGTCTTCAACGCAATGAAGAGATTCTCTATTTATAGTCGTGGCTGATGAATAGATCCGTTGGAGGATGACATACTCACTATATCTAGACGACTAGCAAACAACCTTGTGCAAGGTTTGGATTTCACTATAGAGATTCCTTGCTTTTCTTGAATTCAAAGCTTTATTGCAGCTTTATGTCAGGTCGGGTACAGTGTTGGCAGTTTCTTATTAGTCGAGGTTGATCTGGTAGTTGAGGCTTTTTCAAACTTCAAGATTGATTCTGAGTTAATTTCCTTGAATGACAATCCTCGTACACTTAGCCAGTGAGACCGTTGTTTTCTGACTTCACTTACTCACATTCAATACATGTTCTTAGTATTGAACTGAACCTTACTAAGCCTTCAGATATCCATCTTCAGATGCCACTAAGCAAACTTCTCTTTAGTCCGAGCATCTATACTGAAAATGAACAGCTGGTCTATTGAGCTTCCTAATAAACAAGCTCAACTAATTGAAGCATCTATTACATTATATAGGTTTATCATAGTCTAGGGTTTTGAGACCATACAATTCATACATTATACCTCATCACCCAACATAAAGTATAAATTATGAAGTAATCAAACACATTAAATAGATTACATTGAGAATTTATGTCCAAATAAACATCAATTTTCAAAGTCGTACTCAAACAAACATCTAATAATTCGAACTAATACATTAAACACTAAGAACCAAGTTTCATCACATATCGTTACATTCACATCTTCTTTTCATAATTTTATCTCTTCCACCTTTCCTTTATTTGTATTTGTAATATAACATGAATAATAATTAATAATATAATTATTTTTTTGAGACGAACTTTTTTAGCTCGAAAATCTTGGACTTTGTTGTCCAAAGCCCAAGTGATTTTCTAAACGGGTTTATAGGCCCAACACATTTTCGCACTTCTAATTTCAATGTCCAATTCAATTATTTTTTCATATATCTTGAGTCAGCTCTTCAATGTCCACACATTTTCATGTATGGGACAAAGGTGTCTATCCTGATCGAAGACGACCTCCCAAGCACAGTTTCTTTCACCAACACTTTCTACTTCGATTCAAAGCTGATGAAGTTCGCAACTTCAGCTTCAGCCGAGAAGTCCATTGGGAAGGGACCTCATGCTAAGCGTCCCTTGGAGATCTCTCAGGATCGCCTTCCTACTCAGGCGAAGAGACCGAAGACACTGAAGAAGCCTACTTCAGATGTCCCACCTTCCTCACCTATTTTAGTGGAGGACTCGGGGTCAGGGAAGCATGATGTGACCCTGAGAGAGAAGGTGAAGACCGTTCTATCTGAGGAAACTCAGCCGGATATTCCAGCTGAAACTCAGACTGCTGAGGTTTCTTCCATTCCAATCACTGTGCTCAATGCACGAGTGAAGGCAACTGATGAAGTCGCAGCTGAGATTTCGGAGATCAGCTCTCATCCGGATCTCGTGGACATAGCAATCTGCGCTCGTATTCAGATGCGCATCAGATTCCTGGAGTGGGATTTGCTAGAGGAGACCATCCGAGTCAGGTCTCTATCCACTCTGCTTGAGGAAGAGCAGAAGCTCAAAGAGGAGATAGGATATGATGAGCCTTCTGATATTGCATCTCTGGAGGACCTGAGAGCATTCATGCTGATCATGCTCAGTGACAGGGTTCAATGAGCTGAACCATCTTCCACTCAGCCTCCTCCTTCTCCCCCACCATCTCCTCCTCATGACGACACGCCTAAGGATGCAGACCAAGGAGGATCTGCTGAAGGCCAAACTCCCAAGAATAATCAGCCGCCCCCACCTTCATCATCTGGCCAGATCTTTCAGACTCCTTCTTCGACTCAGCACCAACAAATACTAAAACGTCGTTACCAAGCTGCTGAGGTCAAAGAATTCTCAACGGAGTCAATAAATAAGGTGATCAAGCGTCACGCGCACAAGAATCGGAACCTTGCCGATGATTTGAACAAGAAGTGGAGCAGGTTCACTGAGGCACAGACTAAGTCGCTGACCAACCTTACGGCCGAAGTGTAGAGGACCAGCACGACCAGTTCTATTAATATTGATGAGATCCTCGCGAAGGCACTTGCAGCGCAGAAGACTGACCTGACTACACAGCCCTGGCAACCCTCATTGATGATGCCAAAAGAGGGAAGGATCTAGATCAGCTCAAGATCGTTCTATCCTTAAAGCTGAAGATCAGCAGGAGCAGCTACACAGGCGATAGTGCCAGCTGAAGGAGCAACTGAATCAGCTGTAGCTGAGGTGGCTACATACTTGGAGAATCTGCCGATTGAAGGCTCGCCACCTCCAGCTCCTGAGAAAGCTGATAAGGAAAAGGGCAAGGCTCCTACTGACCCTCGCCCACCCAAGGCACAAAAGCTTAAGTTCAAATCTCGCGAGGAGCAGATAGCCTACGACGAGAAGCTCGCGAGAGAACTAGCTGAAGAAGAAGCCAAGAACAAGCCAGCTGCTAAAAATAAAGGAGTTCAGATCCGTTCTCCTGCGCCTTCACGCACACGGACGATGACCCCCAGGCAATCCAGATCAGCAGCAGCAACGGCTAGAGCTCAGCAATCCAGAGCTCAACAGTCTAAACAGTCCAAGTCTGATCAGCAGGGCGCTTCAAGGTCTAAATCCAAATCAGAGTCTCCTGCTGACTCAGAAGAGCAACCTCATGTGCCATCCACGGTCCCCTCCAAGGAGCAAGAGCAAGAAATCAAGGAGATATGGGACGCGTGCAAGAGGGCACTGGACAGAACAGCCGGGGCAATGCAGATCAGAGAGGCGAGGGAGAGGATCCGCCTAGCTGACCTTGAGGCCCTCAGGCTAAAGATAGAGAAAGAAGCAAGGGAGAGGGTGCCAGTCAAAGATAGAAGCATTCCTACCTCTTCCCATTTCTTCAGGAGCAGAGAGCCACTCAGTCAAGTGAAGAGAATCGTCTACAAGAGAACTGACGACTGGGTGCCCCTCAAGCTCAATCAGCAGTGGGAGAAGCTGAAAGTAGATTTCATCAAGCGGTTCTATGTATGGAAAGTCGGGAATGATGACTCTACTGATGCTGATGCATACTTTAAGGACTTCCTGACTGCTGCAAATCCAGCTCTCCTAGCTGAGATTCAGAATTTTCTTGACCAAACCGGTCAAATACTGAAGGCACCTCCGTTCCAGACTCTTCCTCCTCCGATGACTCATGCTGACAACTTATGCAAGAAGGAGATAGAAGAAGAGATTGAGAATGTCATATACAGCAGAGGACTGAACAAGAATGTTGAAGAAGACTTGGTGGAGATCAAAGCCTTGAGGAACAGAGTCTACAAGAGTTATGGCCTTGAGCTTCCAGAGAAGAAGTCTGCTGACTTTCGAGCGCACATGCAGATGTTTAAGAAGCCCGGCTGATTCTCTCCTCTCTCCTAGTCTAGCTTCTTAATGATAGAAGTCATTGTACTGTAATTTCTCCATCTTATATGACATATCACTTTTTGGCCTCGACAATCACTCATTGTCATTACGGCTTGATTTTATCTTTCAGCACGACTAATCACCTAAGTGATCAGATACTTATCTTATCTGACCCTATGTGACTTATGTGTTTATCTGCCTTAGAATTATTTCCTACTGATTAACTATGTTTGCTTTATTCTTCTCTGATACTTTGTTAGTACTTAGGGGGAAGAGCTCACTCATGATATAGAGGGAATTTGTTTCTTAGGGGGAACTTGCATCTTAGGGACATGATTGATAAATGCTGAACTTACATTTGATGATTAGCTACGACATGATCTACTCTAAACTTTGATTATTTGTATCGGCCCTGATATTGTGCGAATGTGCTGAACTTATTCTGTTATGATCTGATAAGCTCTAATACATGTCAGTAGAAACAGCATGCTATAACTATGTTAACTATAGTCATATGCTCTGTTACATTCAACAATTCTCAACTGTCTTAGTTCTTGTCTTGGCTCAGATACATGACTTATTATCATAAGATTACTCTGATATTCCTTTAGTTGTGATTGCTCTCATACCTTCTTTTCATTATCTTAGTCAGCCTTGATATGTTGACTGGAGCATTCCCTTGTAATAGATATTTTCAGTTAGTAGCTATTGCTCTTAACCTTAGCATCTTTTCTGTGATAGAAGATGTAATAGGTTTTGGCATCATCAAATAGGGGGAAATTGTTGGGATAAGGATTCAGTAGATGAATCGATAGATTTGATAGATCCCAAAATCCTAGGTGAATAGTGTACCTTCATATCTATAATAGCTTAGTCGAGTTCAGTTGTTAGAACTCAGTAGGCTATAGTTCAGTAGCTGTAGGATTCAGTAGAAGACCTCGTACTCAGCTGATGAACTCAGGATCGAAGAAGTCCGTTGGACAGCCAACCACCAGCTGAATCTGCTTAGGAATTCGTGTCCATGCACTGAATGCTCAAAAGAACATCAGTAGGAAAGTCACTTCAGTTGAAGGTCCGAGGATTCAGAGGAAGTCAACCTTGATTGTTGACAAGTCTCAACTACCCATCTACCTCGACCAATAAGGAGCCGACATCGACCTATTGCTCACGAAAAAGTCTGCTCTCGGGGCGAAAAAGAGGAGAATCTCCATAGTGCACCTACTCACCAACGTTCAAAATAAAGGAGCCGTTTTTCTTGTTGTTTCGACACGTGGCTAGACCTCCCTCCAACGGATCTATTCACCATCGACGACTATAAATAAGAGAAGTCGCCATGCAGAGACGACACCGGGAACCCAACCTATCAATGCACAAACTCTTAACACTCTCAACGAAGAATCCAGTAAAGAACTAGCGTCCATTGAAGAACCCTTTTAGTTCATCACTTAAAGTTATATATGTTCCCCTTCTCTTATCTAAGCAAGCTTCATTGTAATATCTTTAGCTTAGAAACCTCGAGGAAGTTCACATCCTTGTGAAACTGTTCTTATTTGTAAGAACTTCCTCTTAGTTGGAGAAGACTCAAATTCTTCAAGTTTGAAACCCCTGTAAAAGTCACTACGACTATAAGTAGAGAATCTATCCAGCGCACAGATCACTGAGAACTTGTTCAGTATAAGCTTCAAGTTTTGTGTCTGTCCAGTGAACACACCAACTGAGACTTGCTCAGTATAAATATAACAAGTATCTTGCTTTGGACAGGACAGTGGACGTGGGACCCAGTGTGTCTGAACCACTTTAAAAAATTGCTGTGTTGATTTACTGTTTTTCTTAACTGCTCATACTGCATTCAAATCTGTACTTCATAAAACTCAGCATAAAACTGGTGTTTTCTAACCGAGACATTTGATAGGGCCTACACTTCCGCACACACTCTGATACTGACGATTGTTCGACTGGCTAAAGTCAGTAGAGCTAAACTCAGTAGAGGAATTTCTTGCCCACGCAATCTGAAGCATATTTGGTTGTCTGACTCAGTCAGTAGCAAACTCAGCTAGAGCTGACTTCGTGTTTGAGAACGAAATTTGTATTCACGTGTATTCACCCCCCCCCCCTCCATACACGAACCACATCTCGGGACCAACGGATATGTTGGTCCGGAGGCGAGCCTTCAAGTGTAGAGGGGGGATCGTGGAGTAGGGGTGTGAATACACACGAGTGCGAATTTCAACTCAAACGCGAAAGTCGATGATTCTTGAGTGTGCTGCCTGAACGAGTCGATTGGCCAAATTAGCTTTCTAGATCGTGTGGGCAGAGTACTGAGTTCTATCTACTGACTATAGCCAGTGAACAATAGTCAGTATAAGATTTGGTGCGGAAGTGTAGGCCCAAAAGATTTGTCTCGGTTTGAAAAAACGTTTTATCTTTGAGTGATTTTAAAGTTCGGTTTTTTTGTAGTATGTACGGTTAATCAATGTAACGATGAAATCAACACAAGTAATTTTTAAAGTGGTTCGGATACGCTGGATGCTACGTCCACTGTTCTGAACAAAGCAGGAGTTCTTGATTACTTATACTGAGCAAGTCTCAGTCGATCTGTACGCTGGACAGATACTCTAGTTATAGTCATAGTGAATTTACAAGTTTCAAACACGTGGTTTGATTTTCTCCAACTAAGAAGGAGTTCTTACAATAAGAACAGTTCAAAAAACTGAACTCCTTCGAGGTTTTTCTAAGCTTATGATATTACAATATGTTGCATAGAGTAGAGAAAGAGAACTATGAATCTCTAGAGTGAAGAACTTTCAAAGGATCTCTCAAATTTATGAGTTCTTCGATGTATTCGGCTTTAAGATCGCTAGAGAGTATGAATGCTTGAATATTTGGTTCCCTGTGTCTTCTCTACATGAAGACTTCTTTATTCATAGTCTCAACTCATAAATTGATCCGTTGGAAGAAGGTCTACACACGTGTCAAAAACGATAAGAAAAACGATCATCTTCAATTTGAATGTCACTGTATGGATTTCCTCTTTTCAGTGTAGGAAACAGCTTTATAGCAAAGCAGGTACAATGTTGGTAGCTTCTCATTGGTCGAGGTTTAGAGAGTATGTGAAGTTTGTTCAAACTCCAAAAGTATACTAAATTGACTTCCTATCTAATGGACAACAATTTTATCACACATACAAACAATAAATTAACTCATGCATATTTACATCTTATGAAACATGTATATTTGCATGAAGTAAACCAAACTTCTCTAATTTCTTAAACAAGTAGCGTCGTAAAAAAAAATACTCACCATAATAACTTGGGACATACTTTGAAATAACATCGGAGACAGTGTAGGAGAAAGACCGCGATAAATTTTTCGGACGTAAATATTTTTATACTATCGTATTAATTACGTGTTATAAAATAGAGAAAATACGAAAATATTAAAGAGAATGAGAATTAAAAGTGTATTATTATAAGCAGTGGCAGATCTAAAAAATTTATTCCACGGTGCAAATAACAAGGATAATAACATGTCTAAGGGGGCGAATAGGGCCGATGTATACTTCCTAAATAATGTCGAATCCCAATTTTTTTAATGATAAATTAATATATTATAAAAATTTCAAATATGACTTAACATATTTTTAGAATACAATACAACCAACAAATTGTTATAAACTAAAACTATTATGGTCTGATTCATACTCCTTCCGTCTCATAGAAAGTGTCTTCTTTTTATGGGGCACGGATATTAAGAATTTTAAATTGTGTGGTGTATATTGCTTGACTTTTAGCTTGTTAATTCTATACCACATATTTTTTATTTTTTTTAGAAATAAAACACTTTCTATAGGACAACCTTAAAAGGAAAGTAAGACACTTTCTATGGGACGGAGGGAGTATAATTTTTTTTAATCTGAAGTTGTATCAATTTTAGAATTTTTCTATCCACCGTCGGCCTTAGAAAATTAAACTGAAGAAAAATAATTGACAATATAAATTATTAAAATAAATAGGAGGTTTGACAATCTTCATTATTTAATTTGCTAGGGTTAGGAAAGAGAATGAATGGATCTAATTTTCATTTTTAAAACTTCAAATTTTGTAATATAAATATTCAAGAGAAAAGAATGAAAAAAAAATTGAAAGTCCAAGACAATGTGACAGATTAAAAAAAATGTTATCACAGATAAATAACCAGGGGTAGTTCCGTACTAAAAATATTTGGTATGAAAAAAATCATATCGTTATCATATCGCAATTTTTGGTATATCGTATTTTTGGTATGAGTTTTTATTTATATTGCTACCATATCGTTTTTTCGATATACCATACTGAACTTCGGTATACCAAAATATCACGGTGTAACGAAAATTTAAGGTGTACGAAAATATCATGGTATACTGAAAAATAACAGTGACACTGAAAATAATATATTTTTTAAAAGTTAATATGCGACATAAATTTGGTGTGCGGTATATACCGCTCTCGGTATACATCACAATATATTGTTCGGTATGGGGTATAATCCTGAAACTGGTAATGCCCACTGTTAGCCAAAATGAAAAAAAAATACACAAATATAGCCTAAAAGTTAAACAAAACACAAAAGTAGTCATTTTGTCTTTTGTCCGTGGTAGATGGAGGGCCGATGGAGGGCCGATGGGTCCATCGGCCCTTCATATTTTTTTATTGTTTTTTTTTCACTAAGGCCGAGGCTACCCCTCCTTCATTCATTTTTTTTGGTTTTTTTTCCTTTCTTCTTGAGGGCCTTCGGCCCTCCTTCATTTCCCTTTTTTTTTTCTTCTTTGAGGGCCATCGGCCCTCCTGCTCAGTAAATTTTTTTTTTTTTTTTTAATTGAATACACATGAGGGCCGATAAGAAAAAAATAATGAAAAAAAAAAAATTACTATGTCCACGATGCCTTCACGTAAGAGCCATCGGCCATCGGCTCTCACACTTTTTTTTAATACAGATGAGGGCCGATGCCCTTTCAATTTTTTTTATTTTTTATTTTTATTTTTTTTTTATTTTTATGGAGGGCCTATGGACTCCATCGGCCCTCCATCGGCCCCATCGGCCTGCGCCGTATAAGGACAAAATGGCTATATTTGTGTTTTTTTTTTTATGATGGGCTATATATGTATGTATATATCTACTTGTATGGCTACATGTTTGCAAATGCCTCATCCCGAAATCCTACTATTTTATTCACTTGCGGTACATACTTAAACTTTCAATATGTACTCGGTTTACAACGGTACACCATTATATGGGAAAATTCAATACCGTTACCGTGCTAAAAAAACTTCAAAATTTATGTTGTACTGAGAAATCGATATTTTTTAATATATTTTCAATACGATATGTGCGGTATATACGATTTTTTGGTTTATTTATCCAGCCCTATAAATAACACAACTAGTTGCTAAGAAAAATCGAACTGCTCCTGATTTTAAGGCCAAAGATTTGCATTTATAAAATTACAAAATTGATTTTTTTAGACTATAAATATTTACATGGTCATCACTATATACAATAAATAATAATGATACATGTATTATATTTAGAAGAAGAATATGATTATTGGGATGGTGTTGGTAAATTACATTAATATACGAAATGATAAATAAGTGTACTCAATTGGGAATTGAAGGTGAATAGGAAATATAGGGGTGGCGTGGGTAGCCTGTTGCAAAGGAAGATAAGAAAGAAAGACGCAATAATGGATGGGTGGGAATGGGCCCAAGTGGCAGGGCGTGGGAGAGGACGAACATGACTTTGTCGGCCTTCAGCTCCGGTCAAATCCCATTGCTTCCTATATCCATTTACTTCCTCCTCAATCTCTCTCTCTACTATTTTTATCCCCAACAACCCCAAACATCCAATTATCTCAATATTTAATTCTTTCTCACTTCTCCATATATTATTAATTTTAATTCAATCCAACCGCTTTCACTTTCATCTTTTATCCCTGACCACCCTAAATACCCAAACACTCAATTATAAAATTATATATTTTTAATTATTTTATATTTCGTAATTATAATATTATTATTTTTAATAATAATAATTAACTAAATTAATAGAACAAAATGTAAAAGTCATATTAATTAATATTAATAAAACACACAACAATAATTGAAAGCGAAAAGTGAAATTAAATCAACAAAAAACCGAAATTACAAATGACGAAATAGAAAAAGTTCGGTTATCATTCTTAGAATTTTTGTCATATGTGCTTCGATCAAGTCGTTTTGAAGAGTTTTGTGCTCTTCTCTATTCCGAACTTTGTCCCTATTTCTCATATAATTGCTTAGGCTTGCAATCTTATCTGTAGAGTATAACAAATTATTTGTTTCTCCATCTCCACCTTGTTGATTGCTTTGACTATCACCGTCTTTGTATAAATTCTGTGGGATCTTGATAATTCAGATAGAAGCTTCTTTCATCTTCCACTATCATATTGTGTAAAATGATGCATGCTCTCAGTATTTTCCCCATAAGATCACGATCCCAAATAAGACACGGTTGCTTGATAAAAGCAAAACGAGCTTGTAAAACGTCAAATGCTCGTTCAACGTATTTGCGAGCAGCCTCTTGATATAGAGCAAATAATTTTTCCTTTCGAAGGAGAGAAGCTCTAATAGATTTGACAAATATTGCCCATTCAGAATATATGCCATCTGTGATAATATCCCATGTTGTGTACATTACCATTAACGACATAACTGACCTTAGATGCGCGACCTTCCATGATATTTTTAAAGAGAGGAGATTGATCGAGTACATAGATATCATTTCTGCCGGGGTTCCAAAAAATGAATGCCAAATCCCAGCAACCAAGCTGTCTTTTGTTGGAACCCCAGCAACACAATTATTTCCCATTATCTCCTTATTTGTCTTCCCAGTGCTCACCACCCTTCTCATTCAACACAACTAAAACTCCATTCGGAAGGAAGGATTTAGGGTAATTAATTAAGAGTTTAGGATCACGTGTTTGTCAGATTGAGACCATGTAACAACATTTATGACGATGATAGGTCAGATCGTTGGTTTCTGTTGAAATTCCAAGAAATATTTATCATGTCGATAAGTGGGGAAGATAAGGAGATGAGTGTGGAGAAAACGAGAAGCTCCGATCCGAATAGCGGCGGATCCACGCCCAAATCCGCCAAACCGAGAACGAGCTACCGCGAATGCTTGAAGAACCACGCCGCGAACACCGGCGGCAAAGTCACCGACGGCTGCGGTGAGTTTATGCCCAGCGGCGACGAAGGCACGCTGGAAGCCCTAAAATGCGCCGCCTGCAGCTGCCACCGCAACTTCCACCGCAAGGAGCACCACCACAGTGAGCTCGGCTCAGCGATGGTGCACCCGCTCCACATCGCGCCGCCATTGCCGTCTCCTTCGTGGAGCCAGCACCGCGGCGGCGCGCACTGGGGATCGATGATGCAGCCGGTGAAGATGGCGTTCGGCGGCGGCGGGGAGTCGTTGAGCGAGGAGATGAACTTCAACGCCTTCCAATCGAACGCGGTGGCGCCGCCCCCGCCGCAGAAGCGGTTCCGGTCGAGGTTCACGGCGGAGCAGAAGGAGAAGATGCTGGAGTTCGCGGAGAAGGTGGGGTGGAGGATTCCGAGAGAAGACGACGCGGATTTGCAGAGGTTTTGTGCGCAGGTTGGGGTTAAGAGGCAGGTGTTTAAAGTTTGGATGCATAATAACAAGAGTATTTCCTCTAAAGACCAAAACCCCTCAATAATTCTAAGTTAATTAGGGTTTCTCATCCATCTAAATTTAGATTATGAGATTTGGGATTCAGATATTTATATTAGTTGTTCAGCATGTTATTAATTAGTTTTGGTACATCTTGCCACAGTTTGAAGCCTCTAAACCTATTTATGTGTAATAATTTACGAGATAAATTACACTAAGCTAATCACGTGTGACACTTTCAATATATAAAGACACGTATTAGTAATGTTTTCATACATTACTAACAACAAAATTGATTAACCTTGAACTATTAATCTGACCAAGTAAAGCCCAGCAGGTCAGTCGAACTTCACGGTTCAATTTCTGGTTAAACTTTAATGGAGCCATATATCAACCAATCCATGGAATATATTCAATTACAGTATGTAGATGTAATTGTGCAGAATATAATGTCTGGGGTAAGTTAAGAATTTCTTACATAATAATAGTGTTTATATAGAAGTTCTAGTTTATATTGATATCCAAAAGTATAAAAATGATTTTCCAGACATAAATTTAGAAAAACAAAATTCGTAGTACAATTTTACAACAGTTTTCGCTTAGCTGTAAAAGCAATATGGAAAATCTTAAGATAATTTAAAAGAAAATGGGGATGTAGCTCAGATGGTAGAGCGCTCGCTTAGCATGCGAGAGGTACGGGGATCGATACCCCGCATCTCCACTTTAATTTTATCAATTTAATTTCCTCCTTATTTGACTATTCATCTTCAAACATTTCAGTCTTTTTCCGACTCAACGCTCCGGTGTATCCCGAACTGCTTAGCCGTCCATGACGAGGAAGAAGAAGAGCCTCGTGATACTGAGCTCGATGCCATCAACTTAAACTAATTATATAACTTCCTCACTCAAGGGAGAAATTAAGTGTGTGTATATATATATATGATCGAGTGTGCTCATTATATAGAGAGAGAAATTAAAAGAAGATGCTGTCAAGCAAGTTGACGAATATACATGTTTCTTTTACTCTATTCTGATTCTCGGGCTCAAACCAAGTAAACAAGGTTCAAATAGACGATATATATGAGAAGTTTTTATTTTTATTTTTTATGACGAGGATAATCTACAATGTCGTTTTCTTTGCCTTTTGAAATCTTATTCTCATAAGCAAGTGGATGATACTCTAGCTAGATAGTGGGAATATTAGATCCCCTTCAATCCCTAGTTGTTAAGATAGATGCGCCAATAACATCTAATCATATTCAACAAGATCATTTCGTTTTTGATCTATGACATCTATCATCTTACTGTTAAGGATCGAATCACAAGAATAAAAATAGTTTTGTGTAGAATAATTTAAAAAGAGACAAATTTACGTGAATTATATTTCGGATCACTTCTCAACTCCTGCATAGTTAAGTTGTTCTCGCAACTACACATGCTCAACAACTATATATATATATATAGGGGAGGGTTCAATAAGGAACACTCCCTTATTGAAGAACTAGGAACAAAATCTAACCATTTATTTTGTGAGATGGATGATTCAGATTCATTACTGAATTAGAAGTCAAATAGCGGAACATTAATTTTATCTCATTATGTAAGGGCAATATTGGAAATTAGAAGTCAAAATTGCCCTATTTCATCATCCCCAATTATCAATCTCTCTCTCAAAAATCTCTCTCCCGTCGTCAACATCTCCACCATTCTTTCTCTTCATCCCCTTTTTTTTCTTCTCCGCCTTTGATGCCAACTGCCATCCTCCGCTGCCGTCTCTCCGACTCAGCCGCCGTCCCTCCGGCTCCGTCACTGTCTCTTCGGCACAAAAAAAAAACTATCTTGGTGCCTCTCCTACTTCCTTCGATCTACAAATCTGTCCTCTATACCTCCATTGCTGCAACCGCGACGGTCATTCTAGATCTACAGAGATGCGACTATAACTTCACAAGCAATATTAGGTTCTTCGATTGTTAATTACTTTTTCTTTTTTATTTGAGATCTGTTTAGATCTTTCCAGATCTATGAATTGATTCTTGTTATCTCGAGATCTATGTTCAGATCTGATAAGCTAATGATTTTAGTATTCATATTTTTCTGGTTTCAATTGTAATAACTTTATGCACTTTGTTTAAAAATTATATGCACTTCGTTTAAAAATTCTATGCACTTCGTTTAAAAATTATATGCACTTCGATTAAAAATTATATGCACTTTTATTGAAATTGAAAATTATACGCACTTTGTTTAAAGATTATATGCACTTTCATTAGAAACTGGATGCACTTTTGTTTGTTCTCATATTAACGTGAAAAGGTTGATAAAAAAAGAGAACAAATAAGAACAAATCATGTAATTTGTCTGTGGTGAATAATTATGTATTAAAATAAAATGCATAAAAGTTCTATATTAGAATATATAAAACACATAATTAGTTATTGAAATCACAATGGAGAAGAAACAAGTTCTGGTTCAGAATTTCTATTTCCCTAATATTGCTTATTAAAATTAAAAAATTAAGTAGTTAATCATGTTGCAGAAGAAATTACATAACGGAATCACATAATTAATTAATCATGTTTTGTAATTAATTAATAAGTATCACAAAAGTTAAATAAAGATAAGGGAAAAAAATTGGGTAAATTACTTCTATAACCTTAATGAGCTAAATTAAAGGATTCAAAATCTGAAAAAACAACTTCAATCTAAACCACACATTTACAAAATGAAAGGAGAGGATGTGTTCTCAATTCCTCCATTAAGGAGGTGTTCTCAAAAGATCCACCTCCTATATATATATATATATATATATATATATATATATATATATATATATATATATATATATATATGAGTGGATCATGTGAGAACCTGCATTTATCGTGAGAACTGTGAACAATGCATAATTCTTATATAATTTATGCATAATAGTTATATATTTTATGCAAAAACTATATAATTTTACATTACACATATTTTTATGTAGAAGGACAAAAGTGTAAAATTATAGATTTTTGCATAAAATATATAACGATATCTGCACGATGTGAGATCCGAAATCTATACTGGGGTGGGCTGAACAGTAAAATTTCAACTTGTTATATATAAAAATATTATTTTAATGTCTACATAAGTTGTGCCATACGAGACTTCAATGCATAAAACTCATCAATAACTGAGTCTATGTCTATATTTTTAACAAAATCTCTCTCAATACAAAGCATCAACGAATCTTCAAGTAACTCATCTCCCATCTTGTTACGAAGTGCCGTCGTCACCTGCTTCATTTTGGAGAATGCTCGTTCCGTAATAGCAGTGGAAACCGGTAAAGTCAAAACTAGATTAATCAATCTATTTAACATATAATAGGTCTTCGATCTTCCACTACTAGTAAGTAGTTGACTCAACTCAATAAGTGTAGAAACTTGAAACTCTTGCTTCACCACCACATTATGCTTATAGTGTAGCAACTCATACTCTAATGTAACAATATCTTGATTAGTGAAGTCTTCAGGATAGAATTTCCTTACAAGTTTGCAAATATCACCACTGTTGAATGATTTGAAAGAATCTTTCGGATCTAAGGCCACACTTAGAGAAAGCAATTCAATAGACACATCACTGAATCTGGTATTCAACTCCATCAAGATGTGATATATTGCTCCATTGAAAACATCAAAATGATAATGATGTTCAATTGTAGTTTGCCCACGAGAACGACCAACCTTATATGTAGAATCCAAATTAGGGACATCAACACCATTCTTCAAGCAAAAAACCTTGAGTTCTTTGAGAAACGCTTCCCAGCCACACTCTGTCAATTCTTGAAGAATTATTTTAGTACTAGAGACAAATGAAATAGCCTCCAAAATATCTTGAGTTTTTCTTTGAAGAACTTGACAAAGACAATCTGTAATTCTCATAATCTTATGCAACAAGTGCAAAGTGAATACAAATTCAAAGTTCGTCATATTCTGGTAAACACCTTCAATTTCAGCCTTAGATCTTCCACTTTGAGAGTGTTCAATGAGAAATTCAAATACTTTACAAGTTGCAACATACATACCTATCAAACTCTTCACAGAGTTGTAGTGTGAACCCCAACGAGTAGCTCCGGCTCGCTGCAAATACCAATTTGATTGGCACCACGTCCAGAATCAAGCTCCTTTGCAGCTAATAAATTCTGGATTTCCTCTCTTTGAGCGGCATGTAGATGAGAAACACGCCTTGGTGAAGAAGTTATAATGGTAACAATATTTTCCAAATGAGATATGAATTTCCAAACAACGGTGATATCCTTAGCTGCAGAAACCAATGCCAATTGAAGACGATGTGCAAAACAATGAACATAATATGCATATGGACAATCTCTGAGAAATAATGCTTGAAGTCCATTCCATGAACCACGCATATTACTGGCACCATCATAGCCTTGCCCTCTCATTTTCTCAACCCGAAGATCATGATGAGAAAGAACACCACATATTTCTTTTTTCAAATTTAGTGAGGTGGTGTCACTAACACTTTTAATGGCAAAAAAATGCTCAGTCAAAATCCCATTATCATCCACAAACCTCAAAATAATTGCCATTTGCTCCTGCTTGGAGATATCTTGTGCTTCATCAACAAGAATACTAAAATATTCATCTCCAACTTCTTTACAAATCATGTGACGTACTCTATTGGCCATAATATTCAAAATCTCCTTTTGAATATCCGGAGCAATGTATTGAGCATTTTTTGGAGCATTATCAAGAACAACTTCATCGATTTCCTTATTCATATCTGCAAAAGCCTTCACTAATTCAATAAAATTTCCACGGTTAGATGAAGATGAAGACTCATCATGACCTCTGTAAGCACAACCTTGAACTGCAAGCCACCAGTGACTTTTGATTGAGGTCTTTAAACGTAGACGATTTCTCTGCTTCTCAATATTTGTTTGAGCATTCATAACTTTGTCAATATGCTCAACCGGTTTCTTTAAATCTTCTGCACGTCTTAAACACATAGCATGTGGCGATGTGGCTGTAGAACCAACATGAGCAAGAAATGCACATTTCTTTCATTGACTTATCATTTTCCAATTGTTAAATCCTTCTTTGACTAATGCAGAAGAAATAGGCACGACATCACTTGCAAAAAGAAAGCAATAAAAGCAATATATCTTATCTGTGGTAGGCGAATATTCCAACCACTTAAACTTGTCAAACCATGACTTTTGAAAACTCCGATTTTGAGTGCCAAACTTTGAAACAGGATACACCGCCAATTTCGGTTTATAAGGTCCCACTTGTAGATACTCACGCCTCTTATCATCTCGTAAATTTACAGGATATTCAGATAATTGTTTCCTTATGCCTGGATCACGCTCAATACGTGTATCTGATTGTAAAGGTGGAATAGAGGGACTCTGCACTATAGGCGTTGAATGAGATTGATTACTTTGACTTTGGATAGGTGTCGATGAAGGTTCTGAGCTACCTTCACTCTCTAGTCGGTCACGTTTCTTAAATAAAGATGATATAAACCCTTTTCCTTTCTTTGCTATATGTTGGTCGTCCATTCAAATCTGTCACAACTCAATACCAAAGATTAGACAATTAGTTCAGTTTTCAGCTCAAAAAATAAGAATACTATTGTATAGAGATTTATCGTAAACAGATTATCACTACAATTGCAATAATTATATCTAAAGTTGTTCAACAGTCGGTTCTAACCAACAATAGTACTTCAATTTCTATATCACATGATCAAATCCTTCAAACTCAACTATTAATACTTCAATTAATTAAAGCACAAATATCAGCAGTTTGTTGATAATGATCGCATAATTAAATCTCAACATTTAATGCCTCTCTCAAGAGAAAAAAAAGACTAAATTTGTTGATAATGATCGCATAATTAAACAAGAAGTTAGAGAAAATTACTCTATGAAAAGAAAGAAATTAAGTTAATTAGTGAGTTGTTTAATTAACCCACTCCCAAGTCCCAACACAGTGACACACATTACACATACACACATTTCTTAGGCTTGCTCGCCCCAACACTAATTACAAGAATATTAATCAATTGGGCTTGCTACCTTGCTCGCCGACAACAATACACAATTAGTGAGTTGTTTAATTAACCCACTCCCAAGTCCCAACACAGTGACACACATTACACATACACACATTTCTTAGGCTTGCTCGCCGACAACAATACATACCTTTTCTCGTTTGTGACTTTGTGCAGTCCGTTACAAAAATAAAAAAATCTTGCTCTTGGCTCTCCGTTGCTCTGTGTTTCTGTTCTGGATTGCAAGAATCAGAATGGGTTAGGTTAGCCGGTCAGGGATGAAGACTTGATTCAATTGGGGTGGGTTGCTGGGTTGGACAAACTAATAACAAGAATATTAATCAATTGGGTCATATTAATTTAATTCGGGTGGGCTGCTGGGTTGGACAAACCAATAACAAGAATATTAATTAGTTGGGCCATATTAATTCAATTGGGGTGGGCTGAAGTGGGCTTACAATGGGCTTGCGATAAATAAGTTAAACCTTCTCGGGCTGGGTTGTACTGGGCTAGAGCCCAGCCCAGCTAACTACTCCATCCGCCACTGATTATGTATAAATTATATAAGAATTATGCACGGTTCGCAGTTCTCACGTTAAGTGTGAGTTCTCACCAAATCCACACTATATATATATATATATATATATATATATATATATATATATATATATATATATATATATATATATATGGGAGGGTTCTATAGAGAACACCCCTTATATAGAGAAATAAGAACAAATCCTCACCCTTGATCTAGACTAATAGATGGTGTAGATGGAATTGAAAATGCATTTCATTTGTAATTTTTTTAAACCCAAAAATCTCATTAAGGGTAAATTGGGTAAGAAATGTGCATATTATTCATTTTGTAAACAATAAAAAGTGGCTAGGGTTTTTACCACTCCAATCTCGTTTCTAAATTCAAAAAAGTACCACTCCTTCTCTACCCGCTCAAAAATGGCGATTTGGAACTGAAACCGAAGATTGAATAAGGATTCGGAGGCGCCGCGTGAAGAAGCTTTCGGAGGCGACGCTTGAAGAAGCTTTCGGAGTTGACGCGTGAAGAAGCTTTCGGAGGCGACGCGTGAACAACGTTTCGGAGGCGACGCGTGAAGAAGCTTTCGGAGGCGACGCGTGAAGAACGTTTCAGAGGTGATGCTTGAAGAAGGGCAGTTCCGAAGTAGTTCTTATTTCGTCCATTCAATACGAAAGGGCATCGTTATTCTGTCTATCTAAGGTATGTTCTGCGACTTTCATCTGCGAAATCAATACACTGCGAAATCGAATTGATACATTGCGAAATCGAATTGATACATTATCTGAAAACGTTAGCTAGGGCTTTTTGGTGGATTGTAAATTGATACATTGCGAAATCGAATTGGGGATTTTTTTGGATTAGTGTTTTTTAGTTCAATTTGGTAAGTGGTTGACAGATTATGCACATTTCAAGAGATTTCTTGGGTTAATTTTCGAATGGATTTTGTGGGTAATCTCTTGGCTTGTAAATTGATTAAAATTAGGTGATTTTAGGGTTAAATTTCATGGGATTTCAATTGTTGGATTTTCATGGAATTTAATGGTAGATGGGATGTTTTGTGTGCACATTTAGAGTAGTGTTCATGCACATTTTAATTTAGGTCATGTTCATGCACATTTATTTTAGGTTATGTGCACATTTATACAAAGCATTTATATTGATGCCGGTCGCTTTACTGGATGAATTGTGCCATGCACATTTAGAGGCTTGTTCATGCACATTTTTGTTTATATATATGCACATTTCATAAACTATATGCTCTTGTTTGCAAAAAAAAAAAAAGACAAACTTACACTATTTATTATTCATTAACCATAATGGGAACAAATGTGCATAATGTTGTGAAAGGGAATTAGGGGGACCGTATAATCGGCATCTATAAGAGTTGTAGATGAAGTACGGCGTCGGACTTGGGGGATCTTTGTAGTGTAAGATCCATTCTACCCATGTGTTTGATTTTGAAAATGAATGTGTGTGATTATTGTTGTGTTTAGAAGTTGATTTTTGAATTCACATAGTGGGCATATAAGTTGCAGTTGGAATCAGAATTTCTAGGATTTAATTTAGTCTAGAAAGTGCATAATTGAGGAGTTCGTGCGAATTCAAACGAGAGAGTGAAGAAATTGCAGCTGATAGTCTTCGTCTCTTCATGAAATGGTAGGATGTTAGTGTTTGTTTGCTTTACAATTCCAAGTGTTTTGATGTTAGGCTTATGATATTATGCAATCGTTTTTTGGATTTATTCAAGGAATCTGCTCTTGTCTATGGTCACAGAGAAATAGTATGCACAACTATGAATGTGAGTATTCACATTTTGTCTTTTTGTTAATCTGTGAATCATAATATGCACATTCAGAAATATGTATATGCATATTTGTGTTTAAATATATGCACATGATTTGGAAGCACAATCTGATTTTAATTATTGTGCATCTGTAAATTTAGTATGCACATATTAAGGCTAAGTATGCACATTAAGATAATTAAATCAGTATGCAATTGCTAAAAATGATATATATCAATTTGCAATTTTACTTGTAAATATTAAGCACATTTCTGTTTAATTGACTGCATATGTTTTTTAAGAGCCATTGTTGTGTATAGGAATTCCAATGGGGTGGTAAGAGAAAGGGAGCAGCTTTGATAGGAGGGTCTAGAGGCAACTGTTGGTCAACAACATGACTCATTGGTTGTAATGCGAGCAATGATAACGCAGTCAGTAATGATGACTTTAAAGATGGAAGCTTCTTGAGAGATGTACAAGTGATTCATTCAATACAAGAAATAGAAGAGTCAATTAATAGAAGAGATCATAGAGAACATGTTGGGTGAGCTTTAGTGTTGGATGATCTCAAATGACTCGGCCAAGGATATACACATCGAAAAGCATTGCTCGATTGATGTTTCTTTAGTTTTAGAAGGCTTTTGTCTTTATGTTATTAATCCGAATGTTACAAATGATCTTGAAATACATTTTCTTTGTGTGCACATCTTTTATTGTGAGTATGCAGACCTTTGCCTACTTTTAGTATGCACATTTTCTAATTTGAGTATGCACACATTGGAATTTTAGTATACATATTAAATTTTAGATTTTACGTCCTAAGCATATTACTATAAACTCGACTAAAGTACTATAAATGCTGGTTTATGAGCATCGCCAAGTTGCAGGAGGGTAGACAAACAACATAAATTGTAAATGTCTTCTCCATTTATAATACGGTTTTGCAATTCAGATCAGTATGCATATTTGTGAAGGAACGTATGCACACAATGAACAAGAATTATGCACATATGGAAAAAACGAATCAATTAGGACAAAAAACCCATAATTCACATAGATTGAACAAAATTGCTTAAACCCATCACATGAAATCTTTCAAAATACAAATTAACGATCCAAAATGGGTTGCAATCGGTTCAAATTTAAAAAAAACGAAGCTAAAAGATGAATTGAAGTAGATAAAATCCATCAAAATGAGCCATATCTTCCTTCCGGATTGAAGAGGCATCCTTATTCATCTCAAGGTAAGGTTGATCACAACTACGTATTCGAGAAATGCCCAGTTCGTTCACCTTCCCGAAAATGTGACTCTCGGCTAATACAAAACGAAAAGCACAAATTAATAAGTCAAACCATAATCAAAAGCTTGCCAACAAAAATTCAAATCGAACAATATGTTCAAAAGAACATATCAAAATCCCAACACATTCTCATAATTTAAATCATTGACTAGCATGAACATAAAATATCGACCACATTTACACTATATATGCACACACAGTGTAAATCTTATGCACATTTACAGTAGTTATATGCATACATAGTGAATGTTGAGTTTTCAGGTTTCAGAAGTTGATTAAGGCACGAAAATCAGGGACATGAGATTCAACCCACTACTACGATGGCGGAAAACGATAAGGAGAAGATCATAGTTGTCACCCGTTACATCGCCAAGACTCTCAGCAATTCCGATACCATGACCAACAAAACAACAATCTTGAGAACCACAACGTTTTAAGTTTCGTAAACAAATTACCAAACAAAACGAGTTAATTATAATCGTACCAAAATAAAGCGAAAAAAGAAGCAAATCAACCCATCAGAACGAAATTGGAGACGCGAGAACGAATACACAACTTCGTTCGATCAGCAATTGGTGAGCCCAATATGATTAATTCGACGGTAATTGATGAAACCCAGTAAATGCAATATTCCAAAAACACAATTAGCATGTCCATGGCTCATAATCAGTATAAAAGTAAAAAAAAAAAAAAACAAATCAAAAACACGAATTACAGTATGATAATTGAAATGAGAAATTACCCATATCCTTTTGAACGAGAATTGCAAAATCGTTGGGCGGTGGAGATGAGGGATCGACGAATGCGAATCGAGGCACCAAACTAACAATGAACAAACGACTGCGAATCCATGAATGTGAATAATTAAAGAAAAATCGTTTGCTTGATGCTACAAGTGCAGAGCGTATTTCTATCGGCCAACATAAGAGAGAGAAAGATTTCTTAGGTGTTCTATTTTTTGAAAACAAAAGAGTGATAAATACCAATTTACCCTTAAATGACAATTTTTTTGCTTCAAAAAATAATGAGTCAGCACCCAATCTAAGCCACATATCACAAAAATGAAGGGCAAAAGTTTATTCTTATTTCTCTCATTAGGCATGTGCTCTCAAAAGATCCAATCCATATATATATATATATATATATATATATATATATATATATATATATATATATATATCATTCTAGTTTGTACATGTTATTTGTGTCATCTCAAAGAAATTGAGAAAAATATATTGTTTCATTTCATTTCATTTCAACTCTGAATTGGAGAGCATCTCAGCATTTGTTAGCAACCCTAAGCTAGGGTTTGGTTGGCGTGAGCAAACGGCAGATTCTTTGAAAATGTCAAATTGTTCCTCTTGATAGATTTGATCGTAAAATCTTGATTCCCCTTATATAACCACCATGGCTTTTTAAGACAATGGAACATGTGAAAACAATATTTTGTCTCTTGCTGCCCATCTTCTGTACGTTAACGTCTGCAAGCTTGTTTGTGATTGTCACGAGCAATGCTTAAACCAAGCAACCAAAACCACACAAATGCTCATAAGAAGGTTTCTTCTTGTACGTACGGAATCTCATAAAGCGTTTTGTACTAACAATTTGTGTTTTTTTATAACCTTGGCTGTATCAAGAGGTAGATCAACCCCAAGTTTCAAATCTATTTTTTTATAATATTAGTCTAGATGTAGTAACAAACTTTATGTTTAACAAAAAATGAAACTTGTATATTCTATTTGTCCCTTTAAGATAACTTAATTATTGAGGTGGTTGTTTTGTGGCCAAAGGTCACATGTTCCAATTTCACCCGTGTCACTAGGTGTGAGGTCTGTCACATCCGATTAGTTATATAGCCTAGTGTAATTTGTAAGTTATATAGCCTAGTGTGAGGAACAACCAATCAATGCATGTATACATTCAGCGACGGTTCTAAGGACATTTCGGGTGTGTTTGTAAGAGCTTATTTTAAGCACTTATGTATTTTTTTTACCACATAGGCAGTGAAAAATTTGTTTTCTGCGTTATCTACTCTTAAATTAAGAAGTTAAACTATTTAATTATTTTAAGCACCTAGTAAGATGTTTTTGGTGCTTAAAGTATCACAATTTCCAGAACTACTAAAAATATCTGTCTTTTTTTTTAAAAATTAATTCCAAAAATCCTCTTATTTTGCTAAAAATAATTATTTTTAAAAAGTACTTATAATAAGCATTTGTTGATACACCCTTCGAAAACACACGAGTGCCGCTGAGCCAAAAAATTCTCTTATAACTTTTTTACCGCTGTAGAACCGAACCCCCAAGAGTGCATGTGGCTAGTCACAGTATATATTCTAAATTGAATTCGTAGATAATACAAAAAAGTTGAAGACAAGGACGTTATGGGCAATTGGTGGAGCCCTAGTCATCTTAGTGGTCCAATCATGAGGACCATAAGTTGAAAAGAATATTTGGATAAAGTTTTGTATCAAATGCTTGATAATACATTCAAATCGATGAATAAGCAGTAGAAAGGGGTGCTCATTTACAGTTGGAATGTTCCAAAAGATAAGGGAGACATGGATGCACACCCGACACAGCCTCACTAGATTCGACTATCAATCCATAATTTGGTCTTCATTTTGTGACAGAATATATAGATCGGTATAGTTATAATTCTAAGATTAGATTCTCCAAGAGACCATCTCTAGTGATAGAGATTCACGGAGAACTCTACACTGGACTATGTCTACACCTAAAGTGTCGATCTTGTGGTTCAAGACGAACAACATCATCATATTTGGAAAAAAAATACAGTGTTGCCAAAAGCCTATTTTAATGTAGTGGGTAAATGATGTAGCTTGACTAGAGCACAAGGTTCACATCTAATTAAATTAGGTGCAATTTTAATGAATAGATTGTTAAGAATTTTGGATTAGGTAAATAAAAGGATACCTTGGTAATTAGCTAGTCCTACTAGAGGTTTGAAATCTTATGGATAAGTTGTTGGTATAAGCTGCAGTTTAGATAAGAAGTGGTTTGTCTTAGCTGATTGTCTATACTGGTACATTGAAGGTGGTGTATTGATGGATCACAGTGAGATGTGTTCTCCTGACTTACCTTAGTGGAGTGGAGAACCACTAGTGGAGAACCAAGATCTCGGTGACTTAGTTGGTCTTAAGCTTGGTAAGACTTCAGCTGAGTGCATTTGACTATCTATCACTTTAACCTTTTCCTAGGAACATTCCAAATTTAGATAAAATAAATTTGTCCGACTCAAAAACTAATCTAAAGCCTCTCTTGACTAGTACAGAGCCGGACACAAGATTCTTCCGGATGTCGGGGACATGCAGCACCTCTCCAAGAGTAAGGTTCTTGCCGGAGCTCAACCTTAACACCACAGTACCATAGCCAACTACCTCAGATGAGGCTTGATTTCCCATATTGAGCTTCCTCCCTTGGCAACTCTTGTACTTGGTGAAACGGCTTCGGTCACCACAAATATGTGTCGTGGTAGCGGTATCAATATACCACTTCCCCTCATTCTCCACGACGTTTGCTTCTTCAGTGACAACGGCTGCAAGGTCGGCTTCAGTGAGGTCAATCTCCAACATATTGGCTTGACGAGCCCTCTTCTTCTTCGGCTTTCGGCAGTCCTTGGACATGTGGCCGGATTTGCCACAGTTGTAGCAGTCCCCTTCAAACTTGCGGGCTTGCACCTTGCCCTTCCCTTTGGGTTGCTATTCGGACGCCCTCTCTTTGCATTGTTGGAGTTTCCACCTTTCTCAGCAAGGTTGACTCTTGGTTCCATGGGTGCTTTGCCCTTCTCATCTCGAGTCCTCATATCGGTCTCGATGCGGAGCTTGACAACGAGATCTTCAAGCGTCATTTCCTTTCGCTTGTGCTTCAGGTAGCTCTTGAAGTCCTTCCAGCTCGGGGGAAGTTTTTCGATTACGGTTTCCACGATAAAAGCATCTGGCAAAAGCATACCTTCGGCGTGGACGTCATGGACAATGAGTTGGAACTCTTGCACTTGCTCCATGACCGGTCGAGAGTCCACCATTTTGTAGTCCAAAAACTTGGCGACTACAAACTTCTTGGTTCCTGCATCGTCAATACAGTATTTTCTTTCAAGTGCCTCCCAAATTGCCTTGGAGGTCTTTACATTTGCATATACACTGTACAGAATATCATCTAGTCCACTAAGCAAGAAGTTTTTACAAAAGTAGTCAGAAGTTGGCCAATTTTTGTAGGCTATGCGGACTTCCATGTTCTCTTCGTTGTCACTTGGAGGGGCAGGTGCATTCTCCATCAGCAGAGTGGTGAACCCCAATGTTGTCAAATAGAATAACATCTTCTGGTGCCACCTCTTGAAGTCGGATCCACCAAACTTCGCGGGCTTCTCGACAGCAGGCAACTCTCTAGACGAGTGTAGAGGTGCCGTCAACGTCGGGTTCGAGCCCCCCACCACACCAAGCAACGCGGATCTTCTGTCCCAAAATGGGAGGAACACTTGGTGGCCCACCAATCACGCAGCGCTACGCGTGCATTGGTGGCTCCACTCAATTAAATTAATATTTGATTTTAAAAAAGGTGACCCACCAATGCACGCGTGGCGGGGCGTGATTGGTGGGCCACCGAAAGGGCCACCAAAAATGGGCCAGATGATCTTCTGGCCACACCAAGGTGGTTCACACTCCCGAAAGGGACATTACTCTGCAAGGCAGAGGACATCGCATTGAAGTTGAATGCCGAGTTAGTGGCATTAACACGGTTAAGTGCTATCCTTGCATCAGTGGCGGCAGACATGGCAGCAAGTGTAGGATTTGCAAATGCCGGAGTTGGAATTGGAACAGACATCGGTGGAACTACATTGCCGGAGGAGGCAATGACGTCAGAAACGGCGGGGTTGGTGGCGGCAGAAGCGGCGGCGGCGGAGATGGCAGCAGATGACGAGGACATGTTTTCAAGCAACTTGAGTAGGTAGATTTTTCGTCTTGCAATTGTTGGATACAAACTGCTATAACAAGTAAACCGTTAAATCTCAAAAGAAAATAAACAACAGAACCGTCGAGTCGAGGAAGGCCTCTCTCCGCAAGACGAAAAATGCCCCGGTAGTGCTCTCGGTTATGGCGTTTCGTCCCCAAAGATAAAACGACGATGTCTCGAGGATTGCAGCACCGCAAGATCTTCGAGCTCCGGCGAACTGGACTTTCCGGCGAGGACAGGCTGCTGAAGAACTTGAGCTAAGATGAGCTAAGAACGCTTGTTGTTTGCAGGTGTGTTTTTGGAATGAAGTGCAGCTTCCTATTTATAGGCTATTCCCCCAGGTGAAAGGTTGCAGGAATTACTCCTGCCAATTAAGGCAGGTTGACGTGTTCAGGGGAGTGGAGATGGTAAGTGGAGAGGTGGAATCCTGAACAGTCACATTCCAGAGACTTCCAAAAGTAGTGCTTGGGTGTGGCAGGTGCACTGCACCACGAACTGGAACAGGCCTCCAACTTTGAACTGGGCCAGTCCACACGAGTCCGCACAGGTCCAATGCCAAGTCCAACAGCCAAGCCCAACGGACAAGCCCACGGACCACCCAAAGGACCAATTACCAAGATCCAAGTACAAGTCCAAGTCCAAGTCCACGGAGTCGGAGCCGGGCACGGACGCGGGCGCGGTGCGGCGCGCCGCGCGTGAGGCGGTCGGCGAAAAGGCTCGCGCGCATGAGCATGTATGGCCCAAGTCCACCACATGTCACTTAGTTATCTCCTACAATATGGTAGAGACTTAAATACCACATTAAAGTTTGTACATTAATCAATGTGGGACATTGATTAATGTAATAACTATCCAAAACCCGAATAAGATAAGTATCTCCATTTTAGGTAACATCTCAACTTTGTCCTCCAAACTTCGAGCCACTATTTCTCACTCACCGAAAAACGGAATTGAGAAATTAAGCACACCATAATTATCTACTCGAAACGTAGATCGACGCTATATATCTTAATTTGCAAATCGGATATGTATCGAGGCTCGAAAATGCGATCGAACGGGCTGAATTTTGCCCATGTCAAAATAGCATTAAATGCTCACTTAATTTCCATAATATAAATATATATATATATAATATATATATATATATATATATTAAACGTTTTTCCAACAATGGCTTGTTTGGCCTCTTAACCTGATGATCCGTGAAAGGTTAAACTACATTTACAGTAGTTCATAAATTTTTTAACCGTCACAAATCGATCCGGATTCATGATATGACATTTTGATTGGCTGAGTTGATCCAATCCGAATACTTTGAGAACTCTACTTTAGATTATGGTTTAAAAAACTTACTACTAAACTCCAATGCATAACCTTTGATGCAAGATATGTACACATTGTATAATTTTTTTTGATTTGTTTTACTGCTATACGTACCTTGGTCGAGATCAATAAAGGTTATTTCAAATATTTTAGTGCAGCCAGAACATTAATCTTATGAAAAAATAATCAGGAAAATAAGATGATAACAATAAAAGATTTGAAACAAATTAAAGACTTATTTCAATAAACCAAGATTGAAAGCTCAGTTTCTGATTACCAATAAGTTTATTTACTAATTATCAATGGTTTTTTTTGGGTTATTTTATGAAGAAGAATCCACAATAATTATTTTTGTTGCGCATATATTATATTCACATATAATGGTTTTTGTGGGTTCATTTCCTTATCAATGATGTTTTTTCTCGCCAATGTGATAAAATACAAATAAATACAAGTAATAAACAATTATTTTATTTATTCAAAAGGCCACCCAATGGATAAAACAAAAACTTTTACGTCCCTAATCCAAACTGACCCTTTCACCATACAAATTATCACCTTGAAAATTGTTACTTTTGGTTATAGTATCCAACTTTATTTATATCATTATTAATTATTAACAAGCAACCAGACCAACTCAAGTTTCATGCGTGATGAAGAATAATTAAAAATTCTATGCACTTTGAGTTTTAATGATTACATAAATTTTGAATTTGAACTCCATCGGGAGTTGTACCTATTCGCATGTCTATTTGACTATTTCTGATTAATTATCCTAAACATATACACTTTTAATATTTCTGATTAGTCTCAGATCAAATACCACAAATACAAATTTCACCCATATTTGTAAATCCAATCTGCTATATATATGGTTAGACACCTAGACTAATACTCCATTCGTCCCAATTATAATGTCTACTTTGTTTTTTTGCACAGTTTTTAAGGAGAATTGTTAGTTGTAAGTAGAGATGTGTAAATGTTTGGTCCTACAAAAAAATTGTGTATATTAATTTTGCTAAAAAAAGGAAAGCTAGACATTATATTTGAGACAACTCAAAATGAGAAATTAGATATTATAATTGAGACGGAGAGAGTAATATTTTGTCTCTTCTATCTAATTTCCAATCTATTATAACGGTGTGATGTGTATCATATACTAAGCTTAAGTGGCGACTGTAGATTCAAATTTTAATATATTTATGTCTTAAAAAATAATACTTCATCCATTCCAATAAATATGGTGTGTATTCTTTTCGGACTTTCATATTATTATTGTCTTGTGTTTTTTTAAAAAAAAGTAAAGAATTTGTGAATTACAATCACTTAAATAAGTGAAAAATAAATCATGTTTATTAGGATGGATAGGGAGTATATTTTTTAGATCATCACCAGAGAGTATGTATAGACATCATTGCCTCAATTTAATGTATGTCCATGTGAAACAATTTTGAATATCCTTTTGTCGTTGTTGTTCAGAATCTTAGTTTGGACCACAAAATCATTGTGTCGCGTTTTTAGTACTTACATTTTATCATGTTTGATGTATGTTTCTGCTCCTGTCTAAATCTTTCAAATTCCATCAAAATTAACAACATATTTATAAATTATAAATAATAAATGAACGAGGGTAATTTGTCCAAATTCAACTCTCACAACATTCACTCCCTACGAACCCTCTAGTATATATTCGCAATTTCATCAAAATTGTTTATATTTGCAATTGGAATAAAAATAAATTTTGTGGTACTTGAAAACATCAAAATTACTCTATGCAACATGTTTTAGTCCAGTAATGATTTTCATCTTTATAAATTATAAATATGTTATCGCTGAGTTTTTTTGGATAAGAGGTGGATCGGCATTTGGTACGATATAAATTTTTTTTTTAATTATAAATTATACAAGATATATGAAGATTTTATATCAATGTTGTACCGTCTTTTTTACATTTATTGTTTCACAGTATATAGAACTTTATCTTATTTTTACTTTTATGATGTACCGTGCTTAAGGTTGTGGTTTTGTGGTATTGCAGTATATAAAATATTCCTAATTGTTGTATTTATTGAATTTTCTATATGCATAAGTATAGCTCGATATCTGAAAGTTGAAATTATTATCATATCGAAATCTTTTGAAAAAATATGATACAATGATACATATAGTATACCCATTTTTTTTCTAAATATCCCATTCATTCATAGTTTGAATAGTTGGTCATAAGTTTTTTAGGAAAAATATCAAACTTTGTTCTTTAATATGGCTTTTGTCTGAGTTTGATCGTCTATTATGACTTTGTTCCGACTTCAATTATTTAACTTTCCAAATTATTAGATTTAACAATTCTATAAATTATGATACTGAAATGGGATACAACCATATTACATGATAAAAATCAGATAGAAGCCCTAAAATCATTTTTTTTAATGGATAATTAATTACATATGTGTACATTTGATTCATTTGAGGAATTATTACACTAATTTTCTATCGAGTAGAAATTCTGAATTTATTGTACGGCACACAACTGGATTACTGGAAAAAGGAATCATGACAGAAAAATCATAATGCTTCCCAGCTATATTTATTCAAAGAATATCCAAGTATTTGCTTTATAGAATATCTTTTAAAGTTCATAAATACTGCTATTAGATTTTAATCAATTAAATCTATTTAAGTGATAAAAGGAGAACAAGAGTGGCAAGGGTGAAGGGGGATCATAGTATAGGGAAAGGATGTTGAGAAGAATATCCAAGTATTTGCTTTATAGAATATCTTTTAAAGTTCATAAATACTGCTATTAGATTTTAATCTTAAATTATTTAATGACAGAAAATTTATCAAGATATTTGGCAAGGATAATTTGTTAAGATTAGTAAGATCAAAGTAAATTAACAATTTATTTCCCTTTCCCCTTTTTCCCTCTCTAGAAATTGCTATAGCTTTTTTCTAATTCGAGAACTTCAATTCTTCCCAGTATTTAATTCGGGATAATTTAAAATAAAATGCTTCTAATATTGTTTGCTACCGAACGGGTTAGGGATAGGGAGGCCTAGCATAAAAAAATTACCGAAATACTCCATTTTTTTATCTAGCATTAAAAATAAAATCTATCAGACGAAAAATAAAGGAAAAATATAGCCACCTGGACCGGACAGACCCAATCACAACATGTTGACCCCACGCTGCTTTCTTCCACACACTAAAGCAATTTTTAAACAGTTTGCAATTTATCTCTCATCCCTCTCTCTCTTTCATTTCCTTCGCGTCGTCTGAGTTGCAGAGGTTTTTTTCTCAACGGAAGAAAAACCTCACCACGACGACGACGACGACGACGACGAAGAAGAAGACCAAGCGAAAACCTTCCGAATAAGTAAAATCAACATCGTACTTGAACCTCAGAAGCGTAAACCTCTCCATTATCATGTCTCTGTCTCGACCACCGCACAGGAGGAAACATTCCACAGCCATGAATGCCTCCTCCTCCTCCTCGTTATCTCTCAAGAACACTTACGAAGACGTCCTGCTGTCCAGAGGCTGCAAAGTCAAGTTCGAACCTCACGAGTACGCCGAGATTTTCTCCGGTTCGTCTTCCATTCCGGTTCTCGATGTTTCCGGTCTGGGTGAACCGGTCCGTTCGGGCGGCTGCCGGAGCTCGGAGCTCGATTATTCCAACATTTTCGGTGGCGCGAAGGGTGATGACGTGGCTGTGCCGAATGAGCAGTTGTTTAATGGTGGTGTTAAGAAAACCAAAAGGCGGTGAGTTTGTATTTGCTCGTCTTTTTAAATTGTTTTTTCCCCTTAGTTGAAAAGGTTTACTATTTTAATTATTGAGCTTATGCATCTTGGTCGAAAGTCTTTAATTTCATATTTCTTTTTATTTTTACAAGTATGTTGTCTAATTCTTGGATTGTTTGTTTTGAGTTTATATGGTTTGCCTGTTTGTTCATTAATTTTCTGCTTAACAAACGGCTGTTCCTCTTCCAAATAGCATAAAAAATACTTGTTCTGGCAGTAATTACTCTTCGATTGCATTGTCACCTTTGCAAAGAAACAATTTTTATTGCTTTAAAAAAGTGTGCAAATCTCTCTGCAGGTGCAAACTCAGACCTATCTGGAGATCATGTTCTTGATCTTTACTGACATTTCAAAATTTGTTTTTGGCCTCAAGATAAGGCCTATTTTTGTTTGTTGTGATTGTTTTTGAGCTATTCTGCTTGATGAGTAACCAAGTTGAAATTCCATATGTTGTGGTTACATGTGTTGATTGTGCTTATTCATTCAATTATTATTTTTATTTCCTTCGACGAGTTTTAGAATTAATAGTTTCGTTCTGACTCAGGGAAAGTGTCAGTGAAGGGGTGAGGCAGGAAATGGGGTGTGTTCTGACTTTGATGGTTTTAGGTGTTTAGATGCTAAAATCTTCTTTGTTATCCGAATGCCTACAAATGTATGCATGAACAAGTATGTTCAGTTGTGTCATTTACGGTTCTCAATCTCGGTAATATGGAAGGAAAGAGTTGTTTGCTGACCTCTTTTCTTTAATTCCTTATTACTCTATAGGCCTCCTGCAGATACAGTGTTTCAGGAACGAAGTTCTCTCAATTCTGTAGGAGAGACCAGACGGTCCTCCGATGCATTTGATCACTCTACTGATGGAATCAAGAAGCAATTTAACATGTCATTCAATAAGACCAACCAAAGAAGTAGCGATGAATCAAATGGGGAAACACATGTAACACAACTCCATGATGTTCCTGGATTTACTCACTTTGTTGATGGAACTCCACAGCTGCAGAAGAAAGAAGGTGTCGAGCATGTTCCTCCAGTGAAACGTGATGTTAGCCGGGGGTGGAGTTTTAGTTCTGGCGTTGAAGCAATTACATTAAAAGATGAATTATGTCCTGAAAAGTCATATATACCTGAAATTGATTGTAAATCACATATAGCAAAAGAGGCATCACCTTTAGGTCGTCCATCTGGTCCAAATGATAACAAGGGTGTCAAGCAGTCAAATTTACCAAGTTTTGTTTCTAAAGAGACTGCTGGTGAAAATTCAGAACCTCTCTTTGATGAGGAGTTAGATGAAAATTCAGATGCTGCTGTATCTATTGCTGCCTTGAAGAAAGCCATAGAGCAGGCTCAGGAAAGTATAAGACTTGCTAAAATGATTATGCAAAAGAAAAGGGAAGGTGTTAAAGATGTATCTAAAGCTAGGAGGTCTAAGGGTAGGTCAAAAATCAAGGATAAGAATGAAAATAGAACCCAACATGTGCCTGGTGGTCTGGAGGAGAACAATATGTCTGAAGAATTTCGTCAATTAGATCATGCATTCCCTATGTTCAGTGGAGTTGATGGAAAATCTGCTCCAATCCCGAGTCATAGTGACAATCTTTTTAATGCTGGAAAGGCTAAGGTGGAAACTGTAAGGGAGAATTTTGAAGCGGCCAATGATCATGCAGATGGATTCATTGAGGTAGATAAGAAACTTGCTCCATCTTGCAGTCAGAGCGAGTTGCTTAATACTGTTAAAAAGGTTGAAGTTGAAAAAATCAGACAAAATGTAACTGTAGTTCTGGAATCTGGGAAGGTAGCCAGCAACTATAATTTAATATGCTCCAAAGCTAAAGCTATGCCTTGCCTTGAGCATATCGAAACTAATAAAGAAACTGTTGAACAGAAAGAATTAACGATGCACCAGCTGAATGAAGTTTTCCTTGGAAAGCCAGAAAGTGTTGCCGATACTTCTCAAAGTTTGCAACAGCTGGAAACGACCTCTAATCAAGAATCAGTGGAACAAAGCCAGGCAACTATTGATCTTATAAAAGTGTCTGTAGATCTTGCTGAACAGTTGGAAAGAGTTCTGAAATGTTCTGGAAGCACACAAGAGCAGGAGAAGACTACACACGAAGGAGGTGGAAATTTTTGGATCAGCCAAGCACCTGAGGTTAGTGACAGTATTGCTGATTGTGGAAAGTGTGCGAAGAAATTTGTGGGGAATGAGGATTTGTGCTTTTCTGAACACTTGAAAGTTCCCAGTTTGGAGTTTAGTATGTTGCAAAATGAATCCCAAATTCTGGCCAAGAAAGACATTATGGATCATGCAAACTTTGATAAGAAGCCTAACAATGTACCTGAGTGGAAAGATGATGGCCAAGACGGAAAATGTAGTGATGACGATGAAAGTAGGATGGTATTGAAAGAGGAGATTCTGTGGCTTGAGAATGAACTGCTGCTGGAGGGACCTTTGGAGGAAGAAATGAGTGAGAGAGATCCTGGAATCTTTCCAGGAGTTGGAGGAGTTGCGACCAAGGTAGATATGGTTCTTGAGCCAGAAATTGATGACGACAAGCTGAAGTTCAAACATGAAGAAGGCAATCAAACCGTACCTAGAGAATCTGAGGAGAGTGAAATTGCTGTTAGATGTATGGATGCAGGTGAACATGAAGCAGTTGAGATCCTACAGACAGGACCTAATAATTATTCTCAGGTTGGGATTGGTGAAATTCCTCCAGATGTTGAAACAGTAAGCGACACTGATAGAGCAGCAGGGGTAAGGGAAGAACCAGAGAGTATATTTGAGTTTCGGGTTTCTTCTTCAGAAAAGGATAACTTTGAAGACTTGGATGCTCATTCTGAAGATTCTGGCACCATTTTTAGTGATAATACTAGAACCATCTTCCCCGAGGTTCCAGAACCTTGTAATGTTTACTTTGACAACAAAGCAGAAAAGTATCAATCAGTTCTTAAAGGCTGCGTCAAAGAGGAAGACAGCTTTTCTCGAGAAAATGAAACATTATTGGCCGTTGAGGAGAATGAGGCAGGCTTAAGCAGGCATAGATCCTTAAAGAAGTTTCTTGAAGGCCAACGGAACAATACTTTTGAAGGGTTCGCTTGGGATAGCAAGTCTTCCAATGCAGATAACGAGAAAACACTGCCAAAAGACGACGATGTGCTCAAAACAGCTACTGAGATTCATAATACTGCTCAAGAGCATGCTGCTAACAGCAATGTGATTTTTTTTCCAGAGATACATGTTTCTACTAGTCAAGTGGAAAAGCTTGATAACATAAATGCTAAGCCTGGTTTGCAACAAAATTCAGAGAACAACAAAGAATCTCGATTATCCTCCAGTCTTGAAGATATAGATGACATATCAGCTCAAGAGTCTCCAGCCTGTCGAGCAAATGCAGTGGACACTAGTCACACTACCACGGACAAGGAAGAAGTAAAAGGTATTGTTGATTTGAATTCTGATGAAAGAGAAGATGTTGGGCATCAGAATGAGTGTTTGAACTCTGAGGACCAAAGTCACCTCTCTCAAACAAATTGTAAACCTAAAGAGATAAACAAATCTGTGGAAGCTGAAAGAGAGATGAAAATAGGTCAAGATTTGGAAAAGAATATGGAGAATCTCGATAGAACCTCCACCTCACAACAGCAAGATACCAAAGTGAATGAGCAGAAGTGTGACATTGATGATCAGATGCAAAGAATTGAAGCCATCAAGAAGGGAAGAGAACGGGAAAAAGATAGAATTGCTGTTGAAAGAGCAATCCGTGAAGCACGTGAGAGAGCTTTTGCTGAAGCTCGGGAAAGGGCAGAACGAGCTGCTGTGGAGAGAGCAGCAGCTGAAGCTAGACAAAGAGTTGTCACGGGGGTGCAGGAAAAGGCCGGGAAGGCCTCCACAGAGACTAAGCCATCAGCTGATAAGACATCTGTTGAGGCCAAGCTCAGAGCTGAACGTGCTGCAGTAGAAAGAGCCATAGCAGAGGCGCGTGAACGTGCTCGAGAGAAAGCAACATCTCAAAAGACTTCCGTGGAGGCAAGAGTACAGGAATGGATTTATAATGGATCTAAGAACAGTAACTCATTATCTGTGAGTATCAGTTTTCTCTGTTCTGTTGGTGATATATGTGTTGACTTTAATGTTGTGGGAGTAACAAAATCAGTTGTCTTCTAGGAACTTGAGAAATCTGATGGAGCTACCTCTGAATCAGCACAGAGACGTAAAGCAAGGTTAGAGAGGCATCAGAGGATAATGGAGCGAGCGGTAAAACTTCTACATTGTATGCTTAAAAACTATTAGCAAAGTCACGAGCTAGAATTTTTAACTTTGTGCTGTTCATTTGGTCTTTCCAGGGAAAGGCCCTTGCTGAGAAGAATATGCGTGATCTTCTTTCTCAGAAAGAGCAGGCTGAGAGAAACGTAATGTCTCTAACTATTTAAGTTTAAAATGATGAAGGAAGCTCAATGGTTATCAGTATCATCAACTTTTGAATTTATCTTAGCAAAAATTCTGTCTGATTGCAGAGATTAGCTGAAGCTCTTGATGCTGATGTAAAGAGATGGGCCACAGGAAAACAAGGGAATTTGCGTGCACTACTCTCGACGCTACAATATGTATGTGCTAGCTCCCTACCCTGCATTCAGTTACTATGTACCATGCTGATCTGCATCCTGTTTAAGTTATCAATTTCCAGAATAACCCAAACCAAGATACCCTGTTTGGTGTTTATTTGCAAACTAGTGTTGCTCTGCTTGAACTATTGCTAAAATACTATGTTAAGACAGATAAGAGGTTTCTGCATTAGTTTTCTTCTCTCTTCAGAAATGTACTTGTTTTTCTCCCCTCGGTTTTTAGCATCTTGTTGTAAAATGAATAAAACGACATATACTGGTGTCGTGATTTGTTCTTCTGCAGATTCTTGGCCCAGAGAGTGGGTGGCAACCCGTCTCCCTGACAGAGATCGTAACAACACCTGCTGTAAAGAAAGCCTACAGGAAGGCAACGCTTTGTGTACATCCCGATAAATTGCAGCAGCGAGGAGCTACTATTCAGCAAAAATACATATGTGAAAAGATCTTTGATCTTCTCAAGGTTTGTTGCTACTTTTCCTTGAAAATGAAAGTTCGTAGTTGCTGCATATGCTTAGAAAAACATATTCTGTTTGTTTGTTTGGTAATCCATTTGAAGTTCATTGTTTGGTCTATGAACCGCAGGCCGCATGGAACAGGTTCAATTCAGAGGAAAGTTGAGAAGAAAAACAGTGACTGTAGTTTTAGACATTTAATTTATTGTTTTGCTATGAATAACTTCACCTCCACCTTTGAAATTGTAGACTGTAAACTGATAATGTATGGCATGCATGGAAGAAATCAAGATATATAAGACTAGTGTCCCCTTGGGATGGCATAGCGGTGAAGGTGGGTGGCCCGGGACCGATAGGTCATGGGTTCAATTCCCACTGGACACGCTATGTGTGAGTCTGTCACCCTGTCACATTAAGGGTGGTTTAACTCTTCTGTATGGTTTGCAGGTTATTGCACAGGAGCGAGGTTTACCCTGTGCGCACCAAAGATAGCGGCTGCGGGTTCTTCGTCAACAAAAAAAAAAAAAAATATATAAGACTAGTGGTTTCTACTATTTCTACTGTTCCTGAACTTGTATACTTCTACTCGACTTTCTGCGAAAAAAAAAAGAAAAAAGAAAAGCAATCTTCTTCCAAAAATATGTAACTTTTGTTTATACATTAAAAGACATCAAAATTATTCATAAGATTGTAGTTATAGAAAAATGTGGGACCTAGGATGGGACACAAGCAGAAAAGTTGGAAGCATTATTTCAAATGGAATATAATAAACACTTTATTCAATACCTACAAACAGAATATTGGAGTACTTTTTATTAGAGAAAAAAAAAAAAGTTGCAAACCACACGTAAGTAAAATGTGGGGCGATTTATTGGTTTCTTAGTAGTGAAGGATATTATAATGAAAAATGTCAATAGCAAAAATAGATAACTTTATTAAATAAAATCAATTCCTTTCAAGATAATAATAATAATAAAAGGATTCAAGTTTGACATAATTGCAATAGTCTCAGTTAATTACAAGAAAAGTGACTCCTAACCAGAATGAAATGCATATTTTATATAAAATTGAAACTAATTATGTATACACTTTAATAAATAACAGTTTTCGATTATTCTCGTCAAATTAAAAGAATTGCTGATAACTTCTTAAGTAAAACCATCCTACAAATTTGCATATTGTCAATTTTATCATATTCAGAAATTGGTCAGTTATATAATGGGGCAAAATTAAGAGAGAAGTTGATGATGTTTTCTTCCTCAATGAGAAAAAAAAACAAAAACTCTTCATGTTTTTCTTTTCTTTTCTTGTTCAATTTTATTTTTATTTTTTTGTAATGACAAATACTATTATATCTTTTAAAAATATGAAATAGTCAAAGAAATGAATAATTAGTTAGACGTACGAATATTTTTGCTACTATAATTGGTAAAGTAGCAACCCCCCCACAACCACGAAAGAAAGAATTGCACGTGCCTGTTCAGTGTTCATGCGAAACTTGGGATGTTTGGATACGCCACACGAATTCGCCCCCCACATTACTTCCTTTTTCCAACCAAAAGCAAATCTTTTTCGAGTAATGTAATAATAGTGGATGAATGTTACAAATTCGGATTTTGTAAATTGAATAATTCATAAATCTTGTTAATATGTACTCTCTCTCTCCGTTACTTGTTATCGAAATTAAAAAGTGGATATAAAAGAATAAAATATAGTATAAAAATGTATAATATGGTAAGATCTACTTATATAAATTGATTGTGGAATAAAGATGGGATAACTCCAATAAATCTAGAATGTTCAAATTATCCAATTCATGATGATGATAGCACAAACTTCCAATTTTCTTCCAATATTCATTGCTTGCATTACAATAATCTAATCATAATTGTTTGAATAGACAGAAACACGTAGTTTGTTAATGAGGAACAAACACTAGGCAGAATCATTTCACTCAATGGCCCTTTTTCATTTTTCTTCTTTTTTAATAAGTAAAGGTGGAAGAAATGAAGATGCCAATTATCTACCTATTTCTCTTTCTTCTTACCGATTAATTCACCATTTTATTCCGAAAATAAAATAACAGTTAGATTATTGGTTATTAGCCCGTAAATAAATGAACTTTTTGTATATGACTGCAAAATACGGGCTTAGTTATACCACATTTTAATTTATTAAAATTGGGAGATTGAAATATCTTATGTGGAAGTAAGAATATCCTAAAATATTTACTAGTTAAATAATTGATGTTATTTTTATGTCAGAACGATATCATTTATCTGATAATGGTTTAGCCAGTCTATTTATATAAAAACTTTAAAAATTATATATAAAACCAAAATTTGTATATTTACAACTAATAACCTTAATCTTCAGACACAATACAACTAATCTGTGGAAAAAATTAGAAAGATTCAAAGGAGAAGACCGTGTCAAGGGGAAAACTACTTGTAAGGAACAAATTTGTACGAAGTTTGGTTTGCTGCGGAAAAGCATGGCCTAAACTGTCAAGTCTAATTTTCGCACCATTATAGTTTTCATTTCTATATTTTAGCATAAATAAAATGCTATGATTTTATTTTTCTTAAGTAAAAGTTTAATGAGTTACCTATATACATAGATAGAATCAAAGTTTTAAATTAAAGGCAAATAAAAACTTGATAGAATAGGACCTATATACTCTTTAATATAACTAATTAATACTACTATGTACTTCGTAATCCAAAAAAAAAAAACTAATTAATTAATAATGTACTTCATAAGATTTCTAATGCCTCTGCAATTATAATTTACTAAAGAGTAATTAATCATTTTGGTATCTAAACTTTCAAAAATTTTGAGTTTTGGTGTCCTTACTTCAAAAGTTGTATATTTGGTGCCTATACTTAAGAAACACTAGCAATTTTGGTGTCTTTTATTATTTTAATAATTAAATAATATTATATTGATTTAAAGAAAGGTAAAATTATAAGATTATGTAAACTTTTTAAAAATATATTTTTTTTATAATAATAATGATTTTAAACTATTAAAATAATAGGTTATGATAATTTAATACTTTATGTTAATTTTATTTAATAGTTAATTATTTATGTTTTATTTTCAATGTTTAAAATAACGTAATAATTTATTTTAATTTTTTAATTTTTGTAAATAATTTTTTTTTAATGTTGCACAAATATTACAATGTTAAAATAAAATGAAGTCTAAATGTTATAGCTATATATATAATTATTAAACTATTTTGATAATAATATTATTGTAAGAATGTGTGTTTAATTTGTTAAAAATAAATGTTAAATTGTGAGACACCAAAACAGAAATAATTTGTGAAGTATGGACACCAAAATTGTAATTTTTAAAAAATGGGCACCAAAAATCAAAAAAAGTGTAAGTATAGGCACCAAAATCGCAACTTTCTCTTTACTCTTTACTAAATGGGCAATTCAAAACATCCACCTGCCACCTCGCTCTCGCTCTCGCTCTCGCTCTCTCTCTCTATAAAACCGCACTCACACGATTCAAGCATCACCATCTTCAAATTCATTTTTGTTTCCTCTCAAAATTCACATACCTTTTCCCTTCCTCTCTCTAACCCTCCCCAAAATTTTCCTTCTACGTTCTGTTTCCAGTTGCGTTCTTCACCTTTATGTTAATATGGAATTCGAATCCAAAATGTTTGACAACGTCAAGTTCGAGAAGGAGAAAGCGATCGCGCGGTTCAATCGCCTCCGCAGATTCATGAGGTTGTGGCAGTTGATTGAAGTCGCCGTCGTCTTCGCCGCCATTTCGTGGTGCTCGGCGCGCGCACCGGCGATCGTAAGATCTACAGGCTTGAGTCTCTCAGAGTTCTCGACGTACCTCTCCAACCACCACGTCGTATTTCTCATCGGAAATGCCATCATCGTTATGGTGTTGGTGCTCTGCCGCCAGAGCGACGCCGGCGCCACCGCCGGAAGCCGCGAGTTCTATGACGATTACGTGAAGTACAGCGAGGCGGCTCGTTCGCAGAACGCTAAGGAAGTGGCGCCGGCTGAGGAATCCAGCGGCGACTGCGACAAGCAGATTATTGCGGTATGCGCCGACGAGACGGCGAATTTGAAATGTGATGACGTGGCGGAGGCGATTGAGAAGGCGGCGAAGCAGATTAAGAGGTTCGAGAGGACGCAATCGGAGACGCTGAGGCGTGAGGTTTCGGTGCGGAAGGGGGCGGAGTTCCGGAGATCGGTGACTGTAGGCCGGAAAACGGTGAGTCCGGAGGCGGTGGAAATAGAGAATCTGAGCAGTGAGGAGTTCCGGCGAAAAGTTGATGCATTCATTGATAAACACTGGAGTAAAGGGGCACCAAGATTGGAAGGAAAAGATATTAGTAACAGCATTTGTTATTGAGGGTTAATTTCTCCAATTCTCTGTGTCTTTGTAAATGCAATTAGAGCCCAAATTTAAAATCCTAATTCGCAATTATAATTATTGTTCTTCAGTTTTGCCATTTCTCCAAATTAGATGTATTCTCAAGATTAACGTCACATTTGCATGGAAATATACCTAACCATTAATAAAAATGATAAACTCTCAATCCGAAACCACAAATTTTAGAGCGAATTTCTGAAATCATATAGGCATTACCATTCAAAGTTTCTTATTTTGTAATATGGCCACAAACATTGAATGTTAAAAATGATGTTCTTGAATTTTAATCCTTAAATTGGACATAATTTTTGGACATACCCAAAAAATCTGTTTTTTGTAGTATGAATCTCAAACTCCTTGCTTTTGTATGAAAGTGATTTTTTCCAACTTTAGGAAAAAATAAATATATAAGAAGTGTTTATAATAAGTATTTGCAAACACACCCTAAATATATTTGACCTAGAGAAATATTGAGAAAATAAAAAACATATTTTGTTGTTAGTCGGGGCTTAAAATTAGGCTAGTTGATGGATAAAAATAAATACTTTATGTACTAGCCCTTGTTGGTCCCGAGGGACAAGGTACATTAGATTAGTTAAAAAAATAATACTCGGTTCAAGAATGTAAAACACCCCTAAAAAATGCAAAATATATAAGAATTAGAAAATATGCCTTAAAGCAATGTTCGGGCATCATGTAGTTTAAATAATTCCCACATCATACTCTCATGAAAGCTCTAATTACTTGTAAAATAAAAGGGTACATATATCCCAAACCGACAGAAAAGATTAGGCTAAACCATCACTAAATTATGATAAAATTCCATAACCTCCATTTATCAAAATCCCATTTGCCTCCTTTTTTTTATTTTTTTTTTCTTCTTCTTTTTGTTTCTCTTTTTTATTGAAACGAGACATCGACATTACTATGATTTTAATTCTGTCGTTGCATATAATATATTTGCCTTCGCGTTGAGTTTGGTGCTGACACCTTAAAATAATATCAATATATTTTAAATTACTTAGGTAGTAATAATAAATATGCTTTCAAGTTGCCGCCCGCCAGACTTTACAAATAAATATTAATTCTAAACAAATATTTATATAATACAATAACTATTTATGAAAAGTCTATTTTCTCTAGTGGAATTAGAACTCAATACTTTAAAATTAAATATAAACATAAGTGGTCTGTTGGATACAGCCAACAACTTTGATTGGATGGTTCCAAGAATTAAAAAAGCAATCTAACACATAATGTTGTTGTAAGGACACACAATGTTGCCCAATCTTCAGTAAATTAAATAGAAATGTTTATATTTAATTGTTATGAGTAATAGTAGGTATAATTGCTCCTATCCAAAATTAAGAAGAAACAAAACTGAAACATTAAATTAATAAAAAGAGACATATTGGATAAGTGCCAGCTGGTAGATTGTTTTTGTTGTTTTTTAGCTCTTTTTTGAATTTAAATATTGCAAACCTTTTAGGCGATGAAATCGTTAGCTACTTATATTTTAAAGGCAATTGGAGCTTCTCATTGCCACCTAAAATGAGACAATTTCTATTCAGATGGATAAATGATTAATTAATAATAATTCGCCCCCACTGTCTTCGTTAGTTAATCACCAAGTCTTCGTGTCAAAGCATTTGGAATACTTTTTCTTCTCCAACCATATTATTATCTACAATTATGATTGCATTAGTTTAGGTATTCAAGTCGATTTATATATTAAGATGTCTCGAATTTGTCGCATTTTGTAAGTTTGATATGATTTGCCTCTACTGTATGCAGAGGTAAAGCCACAACTAATTAAGAGGGATCGGGATTCTCCTTAAATATTTCTTTACTATATATTTAATTTAATGTATGATAGATATATCTATCTTACTTAATCTCTTTTCTCTTACCTAATTGAAGAGATGAAAGAAAGTACAAAGTGAATTGATGATCTGAAAGTGTGTAAATAAATTAAAATAAAATAAAATAAAATTGAGCGTCGTACTTCTATTCTTTCTCACTAGACCCACTGAAATGTATTTTTGACTTCACACTAACTATACATGATTAGGTTTATCCAAAAGCATTTGTATTATAGATATTTACAAGCTAGGAAATAATGGCAATGATCATGAATCATTCATGAAGTTTCGATTCATGAGATATAAGAGTATGGCCAACTTCTAAACTCTTAATGTCCGGAAATTGAAAGAAAAATTATTATAATAATTTATAAATTCAATTCCAAGTTACCTAATATTGTCACTGTATTTATTGTCACACAACGCTCCAAATTTAACAGCAAGGCTGGCTTTGCATCATCAAAGTATATAAAGTCATTAAATATTTGTAACATAAAACTACTAAATATTTTGGAGGACATTATTATTTCAACGACCTGTAGTGGATTTAGTTTTGATCAATCAATATAAAATATAAATTGTGTAGGTAATTTCAAATATAAATCACGACTTTTTTGTTATTTTTTTATATATTTATTTCGTATCCACAATTTGTATGCAAAGAGAAGGCAGCATTATATTTGAAATTTGGAAGGTGTGACACTTACTAACATTGATTGCAATAATAGGAACTTGTGGTTTTTGCTATTACTTTATGAGGACTGCTTATGATTCAATGTAGGGTAGATATCTTTTACCTAGTAAAGTATTACTCCATCCGTCCCTATTTTATATGCCTATTTGACTTTACACACATATTAAGAAAATATATAATGATATAAAAGTTAGATAAATATTGGTATTGGAATTTGAGTAAATTAAAGTAAATTACTAAAAAGTTAAAGACATAATTGTGTTTGTTATTAGAAAAGTTGGATAAAGTAGTCTTTATCTAAATTCTCACATTAATTAGATGTATTAAAGTTAGTGAAAGATTTAGTTAGACATAAAAAAATTGTTAATAGGCATATAAATTTGGGACAAACGAAAAAGAAAAGTAGGCATATATATATTAGGGACAGAGGGAGTATCATTTTAAGATCTCCCAACCGGCCGGTAAGATGATGTGAAGTTAATTCTATGATCTATAGTTGGATCTTTTTAATGAGCTAATTGTCTTATATTTCTTATTATTATATTATTATTTATAAACCACGAACACAAATGTGTCAAAACGACAAGGATATATCCTTCTAAGTTCTACCAATTGACATTGTGTTGTAAGAAATGGGCATTTCATCAAACACATTATACGTAGATATCTATGCCCTTTATAATATAAGAATGTAAGCCATATATAGAATAGTAACATCGTTTCATTACAATGCTTGTCCTCAAAAGCTTCAAATTTTCTCCATGACTCACTCGTACATGCATACAAATTATCTGCGACTTTCCTTCAGATAATAACATCGTTCCATTCGAACAATCCGAATAATTTCGTTCGAACTGGGCATGTGGTTTACACAGCCATTTTCATTTCTATCTTCTGGTGAGGCTCATAATTTCTAAGTTGAAAATCAGCTGCAACAAATGAATCAATGTCCTTTTTTTGTGGGTTGATCTTCAATATCTGTTTAGACACGAGAAATTAAACTGATACAGCCATCGACAAGCGTTCATTATCGATATAAATGGTAAAGAGTAGGACATAGCATCATTTAGTATCATATACTTACTGGGAAAGGTCTGGGCAATTTTTTAAGTTGGTCCTGCAGTGGGCTGATATGAGTTGTATAAACATGAGCATCTCCAATGACATGGACAAAATCAGCAGGAACAAGATCTGAGGGTAGGATGAAGAAATAATATAAGCAATCTTTGTAAATCTAAATCTAATGACTTGTTGAGTAATGCATACCACAAACATGAGCAATCATGCATGTCAGCAGAGCATAGGATGCGATGTTAAATGGCACTCCAAGCCCCATATCGGCAGAACGTTGATACATCTGACAAGATAGCTCCCCATTGCCTACGTAAAACTGCACCAAATCATCTAAGAAGATTAACTGGATAACAAACCAACTTTATAAAATTATTCTCTCATTTGGGATTTTTTCTCACTTCTTATAAAAGAACATTTTACAAATGGAAGATGAAAATCATGCCTACCTGAGCAAACATGTGGCAAGGGGGTAAGGCCATCAACTTAAGATCACAAGGATTCCAAGCAGAAAGGATAATACGCCTGTCATCTGGTTTATTCTTTATCTTGTCAATCACATCTAGCAACTGATCAAATCCTTGTCCTGTATAGTCTGCGTGCATATTGGTGTATCTGCAAAACGCAGATTCTCAACTATAGGAAATGAAATATATTGTGCTTCTCAGATTATTCTTTAGTTTGACCACTAACCTGGCACCAAAATGCCTCCACTGGAAACCGTATACTGGCCCCAAATCTCCATTTTCCCTGTCCGTTAAACCAATACTGCAAAAAGAATAAAGAAGTTTTAACATCAGAACAAGTTAGATACAGTAAGAATACAGCAATGGCTCCAAATATATGTGAAAATCTGCTATCCTAGCCAATTTTAAATAAATTGTAACTATGTTCTGATTGAGAAATTAAGAGAAATTTTTGGCTTTTATGAAATTAGTCAAAACCAAGTAGCATATCCTTGTTAATCAAGGTAGGTTATGTGTTACTGGAACTAATAAGCCACTTAACTTTGAAAATTTACAAATTGGCAAGAATACTAAAAAGATACTAGTTTCATGGCTAAATTGACAATGGGTTGAAAGGCTTTGGAATTTTCGCTATTAAGCTAAAAATATCTAATTTCGGAGTTGGTAATTGCCTGTCAAGGTATTCTCTGGACGCATTGCCATCCCATATGTGTATCCCTTTTTCTTGTAGAATCTGCATAAAAAGGCATTCTGATAAGCTCTTGGTTGGACTTACTTGAGAAACCAAACAGATCTAAACCCAAACAACCAACAAACAGACAATTCACAAGAACAAGCCACAGAGGAAATGAACACTGCTTGATCTCCAGGAGTTACAACAGACGGAACACAAACAGAACAAGATAAATATGTTGCTAGCCACGAGGGTCCTTTCGAGAGGAACGAACTCTCCTAAGCCCAGGCTTCATTTAAAATTTTCTCAGCAAAACTTTTCCCCATTCTTCCCCAATTTATCATACAGTATCTCCACCACAAACAACCCAACAAAGCCAATACAAACACACATTGGGGACATAGGCCCACACAAAAAGTAAATAAATTCATGCCATGGCCCAAACCAACCCAACACGACCAACATAAAATAAATCAAAGCTATAAGCCCAACCACATAGTTTGTAAGAAAATTCTACCTCCCTAATTGTCAACTCACAAGGTTTTCAATTTAAGAACATAAATTAGTTGAATATTACCTTAGCATTTGTTGAACCGCTGATAAACCACAAAAGCTCTTCAACAACTCCACGCCAAAAAACCCTCTTTATACCAAAGCCAAAGTCAATTCACCACCACATGCATGGATAGGAAGTGTTAATTGTTGATTTGCAGCACATATACAATATATTGTGCAGGCATGCATCAACAATAACTAAAATAAGATAAGTGTGGCACAACTGCAACATTTCAAATAATTAACTTCAATGTAGAAATCTTTCAAGAGTATACCTTGGTAGTAAGAAGAGGGAAATATTTTCGCAGGTTAAAGCGCATCTGAGAATTCAAAAAAGCAACTAACATGAGGGCTTTATTAAGCAACAACATAAAGCAACAAATATCAGAACGTCGAAATATACCTGGCAACCAAATTTTGAAAGAGTGCCAGTCCCTGTGCGGTCATCCTTTTTGTTACCATTAGCAAGAATATCTTCAATCAGTCTTAAATATAAATACTCTTCATGTTTTTCAAAAATCATCTTTGGAAGGAAAGTGAAATCTGATAGTTTGCGCTTTGTGGAATGTGATGTATTATTGCCTTCACAATTCAAAACACGGCCAGACTGAACGGGTTTGCTGGTACAAGGTTTTAGCCGCACATATGTTGCAAAACAATAACGAACACCATTCTCCTCAATGGGAAATGATGAGTACCATGGCTGATAAGCTGACATATCAATAGGAGGAATAAATGTGTCACATTCAAAATGACTCCTAATATCAGTAATGTGGATAGCATCACATTCGTCGGCATTAAGGGCTTCCCTGCATCAGTACTCATGTTATATTTTCTTCGAGTGCATATAGACATACACCAATGAGGAAAAAAAAAGAATATAGCGAGAGAAAGCTAGATTCTACCTCAAAATCTGGCCACCTCCAATCAGGAAAACCTTCTCTATAGATAAACTATAAGGGGCCTCTGACAACAACTTCAGAGCTAATAAAACACTACCACACAAAACAACATTCTCAGCATCAGCAGCAACATTAGAATTCTCAGAACGTGTCAGTACAACATTGATTCGTCCAGGCAAAGGTCGAAATTGAGTTGGAATGCTTTCCCAGGTTTTCCTCCCCATTATCACAGCATTTTTCTTATTGGGATCCGATGTGTTCATGGTGATATCTTTGAAAAACTTGAGATCACCGGGCAATCGCCATGGCAACTTACCATCTTTACCAATGCCCATATCTTGAGTTGCAGCCACGACAACCTGGTAAGTCCTATGGAATGATAGTTTATCATTCGCCTCGCCATTAGAAGTACAATCAATTGAATCGCCAACCATCACTGTATATCCTGAACAGAATCTTCTCAGCTTAACAATCTATGAGCTCCAACAGACCGTAAAATCGATGATTGTGAAGATGAAGTAAATATATTAATCTGAACTGAATTGCCTAATGCAACCTGAAGAGTGAAAAAAAAACGCAAAACAACCAGATTATCATTCCACCAATCAGATGCAGAGAATACAGAAAAGGAAACTGGGTAGTAATTCGGTGCATTCCAAGTCCAACATCATGCCAATCACGATAAGAATTTGTTCTAACAATCAAACAGAAAAGGCGGATTTAAAAACAGAATATCGAACAATACAACGCACAAACAATTAGAATAAGAAAACAAGGCAGCAAATTAACTGAACCCGAGCAGCAAAGACCTTTCCTTTCTGTTGGGCAACGCAATTGGAATTCGGGTGCAGCAATGGAAAATCATTCTCTGGAAATTAGGGTTGCATTTCAGTAGTCGAATAAGGAGCTGCACTGAACTTTAACACTTATATATAGACAGAATTAAATTAAAAACAAGGAAAAAGGTAAGCCAACAAATTGGCGGGAATTGTCATCTATATTAATTTCGCCCCATTATTGATCATATCCAATTTTAATCAATTAGGTTGTGAAAATATTCGATTCAATTAGTTTTATACAATTAGCAATTTTTAATTCTAGAAAAATTCTTTATTATTTTACCACTTATACATGGTTAATTATAACAAATTTTGTAATTTTTATGTTAAAAAGTGTAAAAATTGTAAGAATTTGATTTTTTTTTCCTTTCAAATTTGTTACAGTTAAACATTTAAAACACGTATATTGGGAAAACATCAAATTGTTCTTTTAGAATTAAACATTGCTAATTTTATAACATAGGTCAAATTTCACAAATTCATAATTAAAAATCGAGAAAATAATAATTATGAAATATGCTACAAGTAGGGGTGGCAAAATCGGCGGCGGGTATCGCCGAGGTTGGGGGGCGAAAATAAGTCCGAAATGAACCGGACCTAAAAAGCCCGCCCGATGAAAAGTCCGGGCTTAGCATAAAAGCCGGGGTTTCGGGCCTAAAAAGAAATTAATTGTTAATTATATTTTTTTTATTTGTTTTGTTTGTTTTTATTTGTTTTGATTTTTGAATGATTAATTTCTACCCAACTTATTTATTCTATCTTGTTGTAGGTCAAAATACTAAAAAGAAAGAATTTTGGTAGAAAAAGAGGAATTCGAACGTCTCAAGTCTTTCATAGTTTGAGCTTTCGATCATAGACCAATCTATTAACTTGTTTTGTTAATTGTTATCAAATATCAACTCATCAAAAGACTCATATTTTGCACTTAAAGTTGTTTTTAATTTATTTTTGTTGGTTTTAACTTTCAACTTTCGAATTTCGATTATATTTAAAAAAAAAACGGTGGGTTAAGCCGCCCACCCGAAAAGCCCGAGGGGGGCTGGGACTTAAAATTTCTGGGCCTGATTGATTTTCGGGCGGGCCCGACCCGACCCGGTAAATAGCTAAAAACCCGGTGGGCGGGTCTGGGCCGGCCCGGCCCGCTACTTTGCCACCCCTAGCTACAAGTAACCATTTAAAACCGTAAATCTTTTTAAATGATTTTTAGACAAAACATTGTTTATTTTATAAAACTGATCAAAATTGAACACTTTTGCAACCTAGTGGTTAGAAGTCAACACAATTTTACAAAATATATTAAAACATTATGGGGGTATTTTCGGTATAAAACTTCGAGGACCAATTCGGCATTAGAATTTTCTACCCCAAAAGCAATTTGCAAAAAATTGCAGTTTGCAATATTTTCTACCCCAGAATAAAACAGTCCGATACAATTTGCAACGCCTTTTGGAAAGAAAGAAAATTGTTTAATTGAAAATCAAATAAATCACATTAACTAATTAGAAAGATCAATGGGGTAAAATAGTACCGTATCGGCCACCAGAAACTCCAACCACGAGCTTGGTTTGAAATCCTCTCTTCTCGCTAGATCCACAAGGAACGACGACGCATCCTCCCTGAGATGGACGACAACAAGGTATCGGAAACTTTTCCTTCCCGATCGACAGTACGGAGCAAGTGGCATTTCGTTCGATTAGCAGAGAGGTGATATCCTTGTCTCCGGAAATTATCGGCAATGGTAGCGATGGAAATAGAGCGGGAAGGTGGGAACGAAAGTGATGGTAAAGATTTGGGAATTAGGATAAAAAAAGTTTATTTATCCTAGTTAATTATTGTTAAAATTTGGGGTAGAAAATATTTTGGCGAATTGGTCCCCGAAATTTTATTTCGAAAATACCATGTAATATTTTAATATATTTTATAAAATTGTGTTGACTAATGACGGAAAAATAAACGGAGGGATCAATTTGGCCAAGATTTTAATTTTTGGGGGCCAATTTGGCCAAGAAATTTAAATTGGGGACCAATTAGGCAAAATAAATAAATTTGAGCACCATTTAGGCCAATTTGCAAATAATATAACGGACCAAAATTAACAATGCCAACATAATAGACTAAAATTGAAAACTAACATAGACAAAAACTTTGTTACAACCGGTTGTAAGTGCAACCGGCTGCATAAAGCTAAATATCTTATTAACGTAATTACTAGCATTAGTGCTCATGTAGCGCAGTTGGTTTGTTGCTAGGCTCTCACCCGAGAGACCCGAGTTTGAGACCAACAATAAACTTTTCGTTTTTCTTTTTATTTTTTACATTAAAAAATTAATTTTCATTTTCAAATTACATTATGATACAAAAAATAAAATAAATTTGTACTTTTATTTTCAAAAAAATAATATATGACTTAAAAAATTAATATATATATATATATATATATATATTAGAATTTATTCTTGTTAATAAAAATATAATATTTTTTTTTCAATTAAATGATGGGGAATATGTGGAGATAATAAAAGTATCACTTTATATGAAAAAATGTATCAATTATTTTGAATATATCATTTGTTCTGAATAAAAGTATCACTTCTTATAACCAATGTATCACATGTCATGAATCAAAGTATCACTTCCTATGAATAAAAATATCACTTATTATTAACCAATGTATCACTTTGCATGAATCAAAGTATCACTTTCTATAAATAAAAATATCACTTATTAAGTATCATTGGTTTTAGTAAAAGTATCAATTGTTCTTAATAAAAGTATCACTATCCATGAAAAAAGTATCAATTATTTTGAATATATCATTTTTTCTGAATAAAAGTATCACTTGCTATTAATCAATGTATCACTTTTTATGAATCAAAGTATCACTTATTATGAATAAAAGTATCGTTGGTTTTATATATCACTTATTATTAATCAATGTATCACTTGTCATGAATCAAAATATCACTTGCTATGAATAAAAATATCAATTATTATGAATAAAAATATCATTGTTTTTAGTAAAAGTATCACTTTGTTATTAATCAATGTATCACAAAAACAATGGGACTTGATTAGTGTGACGGAGGGAGTTAAAAAAACATTGTAAAAAAAAACTAGTTTGATCTGAAAAAATATCAATTGGTATGTATCACAAAAACAATGAGACTTGATTAGTGTGACACAGGGAGTTAAAAAAAACATTTTCAAAAAAAATAGTTTGATATGAAAAAATATCAATTGGTTGGAATAAAAATATTACTTATTATAAATAAATGTATCATTTTTTTAAAATTTAAAAAAACATTGTCAACAAAAAAAGCTTGATCTGAAAAAATATCAATTGGTTGGAATAAAAATATTACTTATTATAAATAAATGTATCAATTTAAGTGGGAAAAAAAACTTAAAACTACACGCTGAGAGTTGAACCCGAGTGTATAGGGTTTAAACTCAACAGCTTAACCAACTGCACTACACCACAACATTATTGATATGTTGCAAACCGCACTTATTTAACTGGAGGCGTCCGGTTGCACCTGCAACCGAATGTACAGAAGTCCAACCCATTAACATAATCACAAGCACGTGTAAACGCACCCAATTGACTAAAATTGAACAACCTTGTTCTACGCACACAAGAGTTTCCTCTCGAACATTACTTCTTTGATTTTAAAATTCTCCTAATCAATGAGCCCTAATTCAACCCCACCTCCCCCATCTCGACTTAATATTCTCAAAATTTTAGTATTTTGGATATTGTTTGTTCACCTTCTACCAAATCTATAGGTCTTTTTGTTAGTTTTTTTTTCCTTTATTTTTTTTGCTGGGACTTCAGTGATTTTGTCTAATTGTAGCTTGGCCGGAGCATTTGAGTTCGGATTGTGAGAGAAATTTGTCGGAAATCATAGCAGGATCTGATAGAGCTATCGTTAAGCTTCAAAGCCGATGCAATCATGATTCAATTCTCATTCGGCACGCGTCTGAGGTCAGTACTCTACTGTTAGATTGTGAGGATATGTGTTGAGATATTTTTTTTGGATGAATTTTTTTTTGGGCTTTTTTGTACTCGATATGTTATTAAATGGTATCACCAGTGGTAGTTTAGTACACATGCTACACAGAATTTTGCCATTACCGTGCCAACAAATATGTATCATATTGAAAATGGCGAAATTAAAACAAAGACACCATGACACAAAGTTAACAAAGCTTGAAACTCATACATCATCAAACTAACCAATTAATCTACAATGAGGGCAAAGTAGAACCTGCAGGGACATATAATAAAAAATGAATTTGAATAGAATTTAGCATTAGGGAAAATATAAAAAATCTGATCAAAGCTACAACTTCGTGCAGATATATAATCATGGGATTACGGTTTTACAGTCTTAATAAATTGCATGTCAATTTTAGCTAGTTTCTTTCTTCTTTTTTTTTTTTTTGTTAAATTACCACAAGTAGTATAGTTCCATCCCTGATCGAAATGAACCTTATCCACCGTTGCAACAATCAACGTACAAAGATTGAAATCCAAAAAGAACACTAATAAACATATATCACTCTTGGTTAATGACATTATTATGGAATAACAGTTCAAAAAAATCCACCCCATCATCATCAAGTAACTCGTCAATTCTTTTGGTGATAGTGACATCTTCAATCTACTCCACATCCGGTCCTCGAGGATATTCCATGTTGGCAAAAACTAGTGTCTACTGACTGAAGTCAGTTCACTAAGAATTCAGTAGAAGTATGTGTGTTGAATATGTAGGCCCTTATTATAGTCTCGTTTGAAAAATGTTGTTTACTGAATATCGCTTAGGTTTATGCTTGTGCATATCTTAAGTTCTACTGAAAATAACACTCATTTGGTTTTATGAAGTTAAGCTCAATGCGGATGGTGTTGGAATTTTGTATACTGGAAGCAAATTTTATGCTTGTATACTATGTGTTTTGTCCCTACCACTATTTAATTCTCCTATCTGATAAATATATATATTTGCACATGTAATCATTTATCTTGTACAAAAGTTAGATTTGTATAGTGTGTCGGGTATCACAGAAGACAATACAAATTGGTTGAACTGACAAGATATAAACAGTTATGACAGCTGAGACAACTTAAGGATAAATTGTCGGTTTAAGTCCCAGTTTAGATAAGAAGTGGCTTGTCTTAGCTGCTTGTCTTTACTGGTACACTTAAGGTGGTATATTGATGGATCACAGTGACATGTGTTTGAAGGATAATTGATGGTTACGAATGATACCTTCCTCCTTCGTATGTTGTCGCGGCTTTGATTGTTGCTCTTGTGTCAGATCTTCTGATCTGTGTCCCGGCCTTTTTCTTCCTCTGGGTGGTCAGAGAACTGAAGAAAATTTAAGATTATTGTCTCTCCTCACATTCACGCCGTGCGCCAATGATTATGTGTGTGTGATCTGTTTCTGAACAGAATACTTATATATATAGGCTTCAAAAGCCAATATAATATTAATATATTTGTAGCCCATTAATTTAATTATATTTCTAATGGGCTTCCACATAATTAGCCCATAAAGGTTTCAAAGCAATCCGACTTGTGGCGAAGAAGGTAAACATATCCATACCTTGAGTAATCATCAGTAAATGTGACGAAGTACTCATACCCTCCACGAGCTTGTGTAGACATAGGCCCACACAAGTCAGAATGTATCAAACTTAATACTTCTGTGGCTCTATAACCCTTTGCCTTAAAAGGCCTAGTCACCATCTTTCCTTCTAAGCAGGGTTCGCAAGTTGGAAATGGTTCTACATGGATAGACTCCAATGATCCATATTCCACCAACCTTTGAATCCTATTTAGATTGATGTGGCCTAGTCTTAAGTGCCACAGATAAGTTTGGTTTACCTTAGAAGATTCTTTCTTCTTCTTAGGATTTGATGATGAGGAAGCAATATTAACAGAACTACGCGGTTTACAAGTAATAGTATATAAAGATCCGTTTAATGGTCCACCACAGATAAAATCATCGTCTTTCATGATAGAAACTTCACTATCAAAACTTGATTTATAACCATCCATGGTGCAGAGTTTTGAAACAGAAATAATGTTTTGCTTAAACTCAGGCACATATTAAACATCTTTAAGTACTAAAACAGAACTATCAAAAGATAGAAGTAAATCTCCAATGGCAATTGCAGGAACTTTCGATCCATTGCCCATTGAGACTACCACCTCGCCATTGCTCAATTGCCTTTTCCGCAAGAAACCTTGCAAGGTGTAACAAACATGATCAATTGCCCCCGAATCCACTACCCATTCGTGGGTAGAAGAGGAAACTAGAACAGTCTCAATTACAAGAGCGACACGCGTCTCTTTCTGTTTTGCCTTGACATCTGGATTATAATTATTCCAGTGTCCTTTCTTACCACTTCTTGAAGAACCTCCCTTTCTCCTTTGACATTCGTATGTCACCGGTAAGGACTGTCTTCTTACTCCCACTGCTCTTCTTGAAATGTCCACCCTTTCTGCTCTTTTTCTGGTTTCCGCCTTTCGGAGGATTCCTTGAACTACTAGGGATATTCAAGACTTGAGCACTCTTGCCCTTTCCTATAACCTCTTTGACCACTACCAAAGATTTGAGTAACATACTCATAGTAAACTCGTTCTTAGACATAGCGGTCCTAAAACAGAAGTTCTTATAGGACCTTTGCAGAGCTTTTATTGGGAGCGGTAAGATATCTCTTCAACTCTATGAAATTATTTAAAAATTATTAAACCCGTTAGAGTTTGGTTGGTGAGACTGCTTAGGAACTCGAAAAATTTCGAACAGACATATCTGAAAAATATAATTTGAAAAGCATGTATAAAGATTTTGAACAGACATATCTGAAAAATATAAATTAAGCATGTAAGAAAGTTATATTTGCACATAATTCGTAATTAACCATCATTGTAACCTTTTGAAAACCAATGAAGTTAAATACTCGAATAGCCCTAGAGATCACACTCGCAAGCCACTCAGGTGGACGTTTACTCGTGTACCCCTAGACCAAGCTATATACCTAGCTCTTTAATTCCAATCCACGCCTAGGTTCTTAAGACGAATGAAATTAATAATCCGATATCTCTGGACCATGTCACTATTAAAACGCGGGAAGGGACTTCTCAGGAAGTTGTACCTGCGGTGACATCTAAGCTTTGACCATTAATTTGACCGAATTAACATCAAATTCTCGAAATTGGCATACTTACGTGAACCATACCGCTTTCAATTTGATTTAATTAGCCATCTTATTTAATTATTATCTGCTAGAGTACTCGTATTTACTAGGCACACAAGCCACTCAGGTGGACGTTTACGGCTTCGCTCCCACTATTCAATAATAATTAAATATTACTTTAGAAAACCCATCTCACAAAACTCGTGGTTCAAAAATACAAGCAAGCCACTCTGGTGGACGTTTACTCATATAATTGTTCCACTTTTGTATAGGGTCCAATTAATGGAGGTCCGGTTAAATATTTAATTTCCAATTTAAATGGAATCCAATTAAATATTTAATTTATTATTTGCTTAGTCTTTTTCTTCAAAAGGTTCGTTTTGAATCATGCATATCCACATAATTCCTAAAGCATGCAATTTCTAAGCGCACATAATAAAACGTGCTCGCGAAAAATAAAATATGCTTTAATACGACGTAAATCCTATTTACATGCTTTTCTAAGCGCAATTAATCATATAATCGCATGCTAAAGCATAATAATAAATAAATGCGCAAATAGGAAATTTAAAACGTCGTTATCGGCTTTAAAACACGTAATTCCTAACTATTATATAGCCCGATCAAAATACAACTCTTCGATCTTCAAAATCTTCGAATTTGAAAATTGCATCGAAAACTGCATTGAAAACTGTCGTCGACACATCATCAGGGGGTCTGCCACGTACAGACACGTGGCAGACATGTGGCAGACTGGTTAGCAAAGGGCTGACGTGGCGCGCCACGTCAGCATCGTCTACAACCTGCAGAAGTCGCCGCCGCCGCCTTTCCGCCGCCGCTGGTGGCCCGCCGACGCCTGCCCGACGTCGCTGGAGCCCTGCCGACGCGAACCAGGTACCGCTGGCGTCGGAAATCTGCTGGGAACGTGTGCAGCCGCCCGCCATCGCGCCTCCCGCGCCTCCCGCACGCGCGCGGCTGCCGCCCCCGACGCGGCCGTTCCGACCTACCTTCGTCATCTCCAGCAACGCCCAACGTCGTCCAGACGTCTGGGCTGCGAAGATTGGCCGGAATTAACTGCTGCAGCGGCCGGATTACGCAGCCCGTCGCCGCCTTCTCCGCCGCCGTCTTCGCCGCTCGATTTTGCCTCATTCCAATCCACGATTCGCTCAATTGATTTAGGGGAAACGATCATTAGACGATTTTCGGCCACCATGAACGGATTCCGCCCGAAATCGTCCGTCAATTTTCCCTCAATTTAGAATTAATTTGCCGGAAAAACATAAATTAGAGCAGCAACTTCAGACATAGATCCCGGTCGCATCCGGGATCGGATGATCCCATACGACATATCGACACGAAGCTTGTGTAACGAGGAATCCATCGGTTCAAACTGATCAGAAATCGAACCCCGGATCCACCGGGAATCGCCGTCCGCAAGATGCGGCGGAACCCTTAGAAAACTAGGGTTTTCTTGCCAATTTGGGGATTTTTGGACAGCACGACCACTTCTCCTTTCCGACGATATTCCGGAAAAACCAGAAATCGGAATGAGTTGTGCAACCTATTCAGACGAAGCTAACGAAACAACGAACATAATTATCTGAAAGGATCGGAAATATTCATTGATACGCGCCCCCACGCGCCGTCTCAAGTCAGATGTCGTGTTCTGCCAGTTTCTAGGGTTTCGCCCATTTCGTCCTTCTGCGCGTCGCGCCTCTATTTTCGTGCAACCCTGACCAAAACATAGTACAATAACAGTACAATCACATAACACATTTGTCCTATCAACTACTCGTGGATTTTCTCACGAGAAAAACGTTACAACAGGGTCAAAACAATGGCTGGCAGGCCGCCCCAAACACGAAAAGTAACCCGATAACGACGGAATTGAACCCTAATCATACACCTAACAGCAACAATCAGAGCCTAAACCAGACTCTGATACCAATTGAAGGATAATTGATGCTTAGGAATGATACCTTTCTCCTTCGTATGTTGTCGCGGCTTTGATTGTTGCTCCTGTGTCAGATCTTCTGATCTGTGTCCCATTTTGATCTGTGTCCTGGCCTTTTTCTTCCTCTGAGTGGTCAGAGAAATGAAGAAAATTTAAGATTATTATCTCTCCTCACATTCACGCCGTGCGCCAATGATTATGTGTGTGTGATCTGTTTCTGAATAGAATACTAATATGTATAGGCTTCAAAAGCCAATATAATATTAATATATTTGTAGCCCATTAATTTAATTATATTTCTAATGGGCTTCCACATAATTAGTCCATAATATAATTAATTAATCCACTGGGCTACTAATATTTATCAATTAATTGGCCCATCCAATTAATTCTAGATAAATAACATTCATTAAATAATGTAAAAATACATTAATCCATTAATAATGATTTCTGAGAGACAATAAATAACTAAGCAACTAATTGGGCCAGATCAGGGATCTAATACAAGAAATAAAGTTGGGCCTCAAATTAATTAATTATCTATGCTCAGCCCATAGCAAAATTAATTAATAAATACATATTCATTCCACTAAAGAATCCGTGTTGACTTACCCATTTATCCCAAATTGAGCAAGGGCTTGTATTTTAGACTTAATCGATCTCCGTATTTAAGATAGAAATATCCGTTAATTAATTAAGCTCAGTGACAACTTAAATTAATTAACATCTTATATTCATGAGTAGTATCACTCGACCTTATTAACACACAACTTAATCAACCGGCCGGGTTTAGTGTGCTAATCCTTTCGAGTTCCTCAGGGGATATTATTAACCCATTTTACTAGGATACGGCTGCAAGATACAGACAACCAACGTGAGCCACAAATAACTACTAACACCCAAGATACGTAGATCCGGTCGCGATGACGTTCACCATAGTAGGTCAAAGTGATAGATAGCCAAATGCACTCAGCTGAAGTCTTACCAAGCTTAAGACCAGCTAAGTCACCGAGATCTTGGTTCTCCACTAAGGTCAGTTAGAAGAACACATCTCACTGTGATCCGTCAATACACCACCTTAAGTGTACCAGTAAAGAGAAGCAGCTAAGACAAGCCACTTCTTATCTAAACTGCAGCTTAAATCGACAACTTATCCATAAGTTGTCTCAGCTGTGATAACTGTTTATATCTTGCCAGTTCAACCAATTTGTGTTGTCTTCTGTGATACCCGACACACCACACAAATCTAACTTTTATACAAGATAAAGGATAGCATGTGCAAATATACATATTTATCATATAGGAGAATAAAATAGTGGTAGGAACAAAATACATTGTATACACGCATAAAATTTGCTTCCAGTATACAAAATCCCAACTATGTTCTCCTAACTAACCTTAGTGGAGAATCAAGATCTCGGTGACTTAGCTGATCTTAAGCTTGATAAGACTTCAGTTGAGTGCATTTGGCTATCTATCACTTTGACCTACTATGGTGAACGTCATCGCGACCGGATCTACGTATCTTGAGTGTTAGTAGTTATTTGTGGCTCAGGCTGGTTGTCTGTATCTTGCAACCGTATCCTAGTAAAATGAGTTGATAATATCCCCTGAGGAACTCGAAAGGATTAGCACACTAAACTCCGGCCGATTGATTAAGTTCAGGTTTGTTAATAAGGTCAAGTGGTATTACTCAGGAATATATAAGATGTTAATTAATTTAAGCTGTCAGTAAGCTTCATTAATTAACGGATATTTCTATCTTAAATACGGATATCGATTAAGTCTAAAATACAAGTTCTTGCTCAATTTGGGATAAAGGGGTAAGTGGGAACATATTCTCTAGTGGAATGAATCTGTGTTTATTAATTAATTTTACTTTGGGCTGAGCATAGATAATTAATTAATTTGAGGCCCTACTTTATTTCTTGTATTAGATCCCTGATCTGGCCCAATTAGTTGCCTAGTTATTTATTGTCTCTCAGAAATCATTATTAATAGATTAATGTAATTTTACATTATTTAATAATGTTATTTATCTGAAATTAATTGGCCAGACCAATCAATTGATAAATATTAGTAGCTCAGTGGATTAATTAATTATATTATGGGCTAATTATGTGGAAGTCCATTAGGAATATAATTAAATTAATGGGCTACAAATATTAATATTATTTTGGCTTTTGAAGCCTATATATATTAGTATTCTGTTCATAAACAGATTACACACACATAAAACAGACGCACGACGTGAGTTTTGTGGAGAGACATAATCTTATTTTCTTCAGTTCTCTGACCACCCAGAGGAAGTAAAAGGTCGGGACACAGAAGATCTGACACACGAGCAACAATCAGAGCTGCAAAAACATACGTAGGAGGAAGGTAATCGTTCTTCACCTCCTATTTTCCTTCAATTGGTATCAGAGCCTGGTTTAGGCTCTGATTGTTGCTGTTAGGACCATGATTATGGTTTAATTCCGTCGTTATCGGGTTATTTTTCATGTTCGGGGCGGCGTGCGAGCCATTGTTTTGACCCCGTTGTAACGTTTTTCTCGTGAGAAAATCCACGAGTAGTTGATAGGACCAATGTGTTACATGATTCTGCTATTTTTGTACTGTATTTTGGTCCATGATGCATGAAAATCTAGGCGCGACGGCGGAAGGACGGAAAAGGGCGAAACACTAATTTCTGACAAAACACGACCGTCAACTTGAGGCGGCGCGTGGGGGCGCGTGGCATGGTATGTTTCCGATCCGTTTAGATATTTGTGTTCGTGATTTCGTTAGCTTCGTCTGAATAGGTCGCACGATCCATTCCGATTTTTGGTTTGTCCGGAATAGCGTCGGAAAGAAGAAGTGGTGGTGCTGTCAAGAAAAGCCCCAAATTGGACGAAAACCCTAATTCGGCTAGGGTTCCGCCACATCTTGCGGCGGCTATTCCCGGCAGGTCCGGCATTTGATTTACGATCGAGTTGAGCTGTTGGATTCCTCGTCTCACAATCTTCGTGTCGATATGTTGTATGGGATCATCCAATCCCGGATGCGACCGGAATCGAAGTCTGAAGTTTGCTGCTCACCATAAATTTTTCCGGCGACAAATTCAAAAATTGAGGGAAATTGATGGACGATTTCGGCCAGAATATGTTCATGGTGGCCTAAAATTGTCCAAGGATCATTACTCAAGAATCAATTGAATGAATCGTGGCTCGAAAAGTGGTGTATTTAAGCGGAGGAGCTCGCCGGCGACGGCTGCGAAATTCTGCAGCTCCATGTCGCGGTGGCGGCTCCAGGCGGCGATTAAGCAAAGCCCAGACGTCTTGGGGACGTCGGACGTGGCTGGAGACGATGGAGGAGTGCCAGATCGGCCGCGCCGGGGGCGGCAGCCGTGCGCAGCGGAGGCGCGACAACATGCTGGAGATGCCTGCTGTCGGCGAAGATTCTGGCAGCGGATCAAGGAGGGGAGAGGAAGGGGAGGCTGCTGGAGATGCCAGCTTTCGGCGGCGGGCTGCGGCGGCGCGATTTCGGCGTTATGCTTGTTGAAGACGACGACTGACGTGGCCCCTTGCTGACACGTGTCTGCCACCTGTCTGACACGTGGCGTACGCCCTGATGACGTGGCGGCAATGCAGTTTTCGATGCGGTTTTCAAAATCGAAGATTTTTCAACATATCAAAGATCTGTATTTTGTTCGCGCTATGTAATAGATATATTTAATTTTTATCTGTGTTTTTAAGCCCGATAACGACGTTTTAATTTCCTATTTGCGCATTTATTTTTATGCTTTAGCATGCGATTATGTGACTAATTGCGCTTAGAAAAACATGTAAATAGGATTTACGTCGTATTAAAGCATATTTTATTTTTCGCGAGCACGTTTTATCATGTGCGCTTAGAAATTGCATGCTTTAGGAATTATGTGGATATGCATGATTCAAAACGAACTTTTTGAAGAAAAAGACTAAGCAAATAATAAATGAAAGATTTAGTTGGATTCCATTTAAATTGGAAATTAAATATTTAATCGGACCTCCATTAATTGAACCCTACACAAAAGTGGAAAAATTATATAAGTAAACGTCCACCTGAGTGGCTTGCTTGTATTTTTGAACCACGAGTTTTGTGAGATGGGTTTTCTAATGTAATATTTAATTATTATTGAGTAGTGGGAGCGAAGCCGTAAACGTCCACCTGAGTGGCTAGCGTGCCTAGTAAACACGAGTACTCTAGTAGATATTAATTAAATAAAATGGCCAATTAAATCAAATTGATGCGGTATGGTTCACGTAAGTATGTCCAATTTCGAGAATTTGATGTTAATTCGGTCAAATTAATGGTCAAAGCTTAGATGTTACCGCGGGTACAACTTCCTGAGAAGTCCCTTCCCGCGTTTTAATAGTGACATGGTCCAGAGATATTAGATTATTAATTCCATTCGTCTTAAGAACCTAGGCGTGGATTGAAATTAAAGAGCTAGGTATATAGCTTGGTCTAGGGGTACACGAGTAAACGTCCACCTGAGTGGCTTGCGAGTGTGATCTCTAGGGCTATTCGAGTATTTAACATCATTGGTTTCAAAAGGTTACAATGATGGTTAATTACGAATTATGTGCAAATATAACTTTCTTACATGCTTAATTTATATTTTTCAGATATGTCTGTTCAAAAATTTTTCAAGAGTGGTAAGAAAGGACACTAGAATGTCAAAGGAAAAAGGAAGGTTCTTCACGAGTGGTAAGAAAGGACACTGGAATAATTATAATCCAGATGTCAAGGCAAAATGGAAAGAGACGCGAGTCGCTCTTGTAACTGAAATTGTTCTGGTTTCCTCTTCTACCCACGAATGGTAGTGGATTCGGGGGCAACTGATCATGTTTGTTACACCTTGCAAGGTTTCTTGCAAAAAAGGCAATTGAGCAATGGCGAGGTGGTAGTCTCAATGGGCAATAGATCGAAAGTTCCTGCAATTGCCATTGGAGATTTACATCTATCTTTTGATAGTTCTGTTTTAGTACTTAAAGATGTTTAATATGTGCCTAAGTTTAGGCGAAACATTATTTCTGTTTCAAAACTCTGCACCATGGATGGTTATAACTCCAGTTTTGATAGTGAAGTTTCTATCATGAAAGACGATGATTTTATCTATGGCGGACCATTAAACAGATTTTTTATACTATTACTTGTAAACCGCGTAGTTCTGTTAATATTGCTTCCTCATCATCAAATCCTAAGAAGAGGAAAGAGTCTTCTAAGGTAAACCAAACTTATATGTGGCACTTAAGACTAGGTCACATCAATCTTAACAGGACTCAAAGGTTGGTGGAATATGAATCATTGGAGTCTCTCCAAGTTGAACCATTTCCAACTTGCGAAACCTGTTTGGAAGGAAAGATGATGACGAAGTCTTTCAAGGCAAAAGTTTATAGAGCCATAGAAGTATTAAGTTTGATACATTCTGACTTGTGTGGACCTATGTATACACAAGCTCGTGGAGGGTATGAGTACTTCGTCACATTTATTGACGATTAGTCGAGGTATGGATATGTTTACCTTCTTCGCCACAAGTTGGATTGCTTTGAAACCTTTAAGGAATTCAAGGCAGAAGTGGAGAAGAAGCTAGGTAAAGAAATCAAAACACTACGATCTGATCGTGGTAAGGAATACCAATCCAACGAGTTCAAGGACTACTTGATAGAATGTGGGATTACATCTCAACTGACAACACCGGGCACGCCTCAGCAGAATGGTGTGTCAGAGAGAAGGAATTGAAGTCTCTTAGAGATGGTTTGGTCGATGATGAGTTATGCAACTTTACCAGTTTCCTTTTGGGGATATGCCCTAGAGACTGCAGCATACTTGCTGAACCGTGTGCCTTCCAAGTCGGTACAAAAGATCCCTTTCGAGTTGTGGAGCGGGCACAAACCCAGTATGCACCACTTAAGAATTTGGGGTTATCCTGCTTATGTGCTAAATAGGCAGGCCGACAAATTGGAATCACGTTCAGAAGTGATGTTGTTCATAGGGTATCCGAAGGAAACGAATGGTGGATACTTTTATGATCCTAAAGAACAGAAGATCGTTGTAACCACTAACGCTCGGTTCTTAGAAGAGGATTACATTAGTAACCATAAATCTCGAGTCGAGATCATCCTTGAGGAATTACAAGGTGATCGAGATCCACTTAAAGAGCCAGTTGTGCAAGATAGAGCTCCACGAGCAACTTCACAATCTGTTAACACAACGCCTGACACTCTTCGACGTAGTGGGAGGGTGGGTGATATTTACACCTGATCGGTATATGTTCACTGGGGAGACGTCTGATCATCTCCCGAAAGATGAACAAGATACTATGGATCTCTGGACTTACAACAAAGCAGTGGAAGATGTAGATGCAGATTCCTAGCGAATCGCTATGGACTTAGAATTTAAGTCCATAACTCATATGGATGTATACGAGATCACTGAACTACCTGAAGGCTGCAAAGCTATTAGTAGTAAGTGGGTATACAAGAGAAAGAGAGGATCGAATGGAGAGATCATGGCGTTTAAAGCCAGGCCAGTGGCGAAGGGTTTTACCCAGAAAGAAGGTATCAATTACGAAGAAACCTTCTCGCCTATAGCAATGATCAAGTCCATTAGGATTCTCCTTGCCATAGCAGATCACATGAACCTAAAGATCTAGCAAATGGATGTCAAAACCGTATTCCTAAACGGTCACCTTTAAAAAGGTAGAGACATCTACATGAAACAGCCAGATGGTTATGTGAAGGGGGGCGAAGAGCATGTAATTTGGAAGCTTAATAAGTCCGTTTATGGACTTAAGCAAGCTTCCCGGTTATGGCACCAGCGTTTCGACGAGGTAGTCAAATCCTATAATTTTGTATCCTATCCTAACGAGGTGTGCGTGTACCGTATCTGTGTTAATGGAATAGTGGCGTTTCTTGCACTTTACGTAGATGACATCATTCTCATTGGCAACAATGTTGAAGTGTTATCAGATGTACAGACATGGTTATCCGAGCAGTTTCAAATGAAGGACTTAGGTGAAGCTGCTTACATTCTTGGGATCAAGGTTATCCGAGATCGCCAGAAAAGGATGTTAAGCTTGTCACAAGCGTCCTACATTGATACTATTATTGCTCGTTTCAGCATGCAAAATGCCAAGAGAGGTTCAGTACCTTTCAGACATGGCATTTTTCAATCTAAGAATCAGTGTCCTAAAACGCCTGAAGAGATAGAAAGTATGAGGCTAGTACCATATGCCTCCGCTATCGGTAGTCTCATGTATGCAATGCTTTATACGAGACCAGATATCTCATATGTTGTAGGCATGGTCTCAAGATATCAGTCTAACCCTGGAAAGGAACACTGGACTGCGGTCAAGCATATTCTCAAGTACCTTAAACGGACTGGAGATCTCACAAGGCGTCCAAACACATAGACATGAAGTACCACATTATACGAGTATTCGTAAATCGAGGTGACGTGGTGATTGATAAAATTGGAACTGAAGTTAACCTAGCTAATCCTTTCACAAAGAGCTTACCACTCCCGGCTTACGAGAAGCATGCTCGTGGCTTAGGAATGGTAGAGATGCCCGCCACTTAGGACTACATAAACTTTTGTATAAGTGGGAGAAGATGTAGTGATAGATATGATAGATAGCTGAGTACTAGTTTGTACCTAGATTTGACACATTGTATACTAAAATTTTACTTTAGTATAAGTAGGAGAATTGTTGGGATTTTGTATACTGGAAGTAAATTTTATGCTTGTATACATTGTGTTTTGTCCCTACCATTATTTTATTCTCCTATCTGATAAATATATATATTTGCACAGGTAATCCTTTATCTTGTACAAAAGTTAGATTTGTGTAGTGTGTCGGGTATCACGGAAGACAACACAAATTGGTTGAACTGACAAGATATAAACAGTTATCACAGCTGAGACAACTTAAGGATAAGTTGTCGGTTTAAGTTGCAGTTTAGATAAGAAGTGGCTTGTCTTAGCTGTTTGTCTTTACTGGTACACTTAAGGTGGTGTATTGATGGATCACAGTGAGATGTGTTCTCCTAATTGACCTTAGTGGAGAACCAAGATCTCGGTGACTTAGCTAGTCTTAAGCTTGATAAGACTTCAGCTGAGTGCATTTGGCTATCTATCACTTTGACCTACTATGGTGAACGTCATCGCAACCGGATCTACGTATCTTGGGTGTTAGTAGTTATTTGTGGCTCAGACTGGTTATTTGTATCTTGCAACCATATCCTAGTAAAATGGGTTGATAATGTCCCCTAAGGAACTCGAAAGCATTAGCACACTAAACCCGACCGGTTGATTAAGTTCAGGTGTGTTAATAAGGTCGAGTGGTACTACTCAGGAATATATAAGATGTTAATTAATTTAAGCTGTCAGTAAGCTTCATTAATTAACGGATATTTCTATCTTAAATACGGAGATCGATTAAGTCTAAAATACAAGCTCGTGCTCAATTTGGGATAAAGGGGTAAGTCAGCACGGATTCTCTAGTGGAATGAATCTGTGTTTATTATTTAATTTTACTTTGGGCTGAGCATAGATAATTAATTAATTTGAGACCCTACTTTATTTCTTGTATTAGATCCCTGATCTGGCCCAATTAGTTGCCTAGTTATTTATTGTCTCTCAGAAATCATTATTAATAGATTAATGTAATTTTACATTATTTAATAATGTTATTTATCCGGAATTAATTGGCCAGACCAATTAATTGATAAATATTAGTAGCCTAGTGGATTAATTAATTATATTATGGGCTAATTACGTGGAAGTCTATTAGAAATATAATTAAATTAATGGGCTACAAATATTAATATTATATTGACTTTTGAAGCCTATATATATTAATATTCTGTTCATAAACAGATTACACACACACATAAAATAGATGCACATCGTGAGTTTTGTTGAGAGACATAATCTTATTTTCTTCAGTTCTTTGACCACCCAGAGGAAGAAAAAGGTCGGGACACATATCAGAAGATCTGACACACGAGCAACAATCAGAGTTGCAACAACAAACGTAGGAGGAAGGTAATCGTTCTTCACCTCCTATTTTCCTTCAGATGGTTAGTATGCAATAAAACTGTAAAAGACACACAGTTTTTAGGGTGGCTCGGATACTCAAGAACTTACCTCCACTTCCCTGTTTCCATGAGGTCTTGTATTTATACTATACGCTGGACAAACTGCGACTTAGTTATAGTTGTAAGTGACTTTATAATTTTCAAACACGTTGGGTTCGAGAGTATTTCCAAGTACAAAGAGTTTTTACAATAAAAAAAGTTCAGAAACTAAACTCCAAATCTAGGTGTATGATATATTTCGGGTAGCTTAGGGAAATAGAGAGTAGAACTTAATTCACTCTAAGTGAAGAGCTAAGACATGAATTTTTTTCTAAATGCTCTTCGCTGAGTTTGCTTTGCTAGAGTTTCTGTATGTTTGATCGCTTGTGTTCCCGGTGTCTTCATCACAATGAAGAACATCTCTATGTACAATCGTGGCTTGTGAATAGATCATTTGGAAGTTTAACCTAATCATTGTAGCTATATGACTAGTACACGGTCTTCTCTTCAATTTGAATAGCACTATAAATATTCTCCTCTTTTTAAAGATCAGAGATTTACTGAAGCTTTATGGCTGGATAGGTACAGTGCTGACAACTTCTCATTGGTCGAGATTTATCGGGTAGTTGAGGCTTGTTCAAACTTCCAAGAATGATGTTGAGTTGACTTCATCTGATAAGATAACTCGAACACTTTATTGAGTCGATATCTGTTGGGATATGATTCAGTATGATAAGATTTGAAGATCCCCAAACCCCTAGCTGAATGTTGAACCATATATTCTAAAAGCTTAGTTGAGTTAAGTATGTTAGGAACTTAGTAGGCTAGCAAGAGTTCAGTAGTTGATATGTTCAGTAGCATAGAGCCCTTTTCAGCTAGACTGACTCAACACTGGAGACTCAGTATGGTCAGTCAGAACCTACTGAGCTCCTAACAAGCTGAGCTCAAACTAAGTTGAGTAATCTATTACATGATATAGGTTTATCAATCATCTAGGTTTTGGGATCATACAAATCTTATATTATAAATCATCATACAACATAAGCTAATCCAATGTACCCCAACATGGGATCGTACCACCAAGCATTGGTAGCTGGTGATCGTGTGCTGCTACCTCCGGGTCTTATTGGTAAGCCGCTTGACTTCATGATGGAGAGGCCTAAAACGCCAGCAAGAACTCTGACAAGGCGAATTTGGAAGTGCAGTCGAGACTAGACATGCCCATTTTCAAACCAAAATCAGCTGTTGGTCCCGAGAGCACGTTCAGGTGTAGAGGGGGGGGGGGGTGAATACACCTGAAACCGATTTTCTCAACTTAAATGCGAACAGTCCTTTTTCAGGATGATGTCGTACTGAACAAGTTCAGCAGACCAGATAAGTTGTTCTGAATCGTGTTGGCAGAGTGACTAACTCTACTGAGACCTGCTAGCTGACTGAGAGTCAGAATTCAGTATCTTGCAGATAGAGTTCAGTGGTGCGGAATAGTGTAGGCCCAATTCAGTTGAGTTAGAAAACGTTTTTATCAAAACAATTTCAGTTGATTAGTGCAGTCTATTTAGTTTGCTGAAACTCAATTGAATGATTTAAAGAAGGTTTTTCAGTATGAACAGTAAATCAATGCAACAGTTAAGAACAGAACACACGACACAGATTTTTAAAGTGGTTCGGACACAAAAATCCTACGTCCACTGTCCCGAAAGATCAGGAAGCTATTTATTATACTAAGGTAGTCTCAGTTGGTTTGTACGTTGGACAAACACTGGTCTTGAGATTTATACTGAGCAAGTCTCAGCTTACACGGTTATCAAACTGAGTGTTTGAAAAACTCTCCAACTGTGAAGGAGTCATTTACAATAAGGATTAGTTCAAAGATGAACTCCTTCGTCTAAGCTATGGATATATGCTATTGAGCTTAGGTTAGAGGGATAGGGAACAAGAAGGTGGCTTCTAGAACGACGAACAACTAAATATAGCTTTGGGTTTGTGTATCGTCGCTTGGATACTAGAGGCTGTATGAAAAAGTTAAGCTTGGTTCCCTATGAGCCAGAATGTAGTCTTTCGCCGGAGATAAATGCTTCGAACTTCTTGCGGAAGACTTAGGCTTTTCGGATTAGCTCGTTTGAATGCTTTGTGTGTTCTTGGTAGTTCGTTTTTATCGCGTAATCGTGTTGGTTTTTCTCCTGAGTTTCAAATTTAATTTATCCCTCTATTTATAGAGAAGAGATTAGGATAGATCCGTTGGAGACGATGATCCTTTGTCTCTCTCTTTTGGGTAGCTAACGGCTCTTTTGAAGTATGGTGGCAGTGTCCTTTCCCTCCTTTTCTGGAAAGTTGTTGACTTGCAGCTTTAAGTAGATATAGGTTACGTGTCTGCTTGTCATTGGTCGAGGTTCAGAAAGTGGTTGAGACGTAACGGACTTCAAGGGGATCCAGGCGACTTCTCTCTTCCTCATATTGACTCTACCGAAAGGTGACTTCAAAGATTCGACGGTCGGAAGACGTCCGTTCTTTGAGTCCGATCTCGATTCGATAGCATTCTCCTACCGAGTCCGCTCTACTTGAAGATTAGCTCGAGTACGGTGAACTACTCTGCCGAGTCCGGTTCTGCGACTCCTTTCGATATCTTGCTCATGCTGAGTCCAAGATATTTACTAAGTCTTCTACTTCTGGTGCTGAGGCGGATAATCTACTGAGTGCCTGAACCAGAGCAGAGGGTCTGTTGAGTCTGAACAAAACAAAATACAACGTAATGGTTCACCAATCAATATAGGGTTTTGGGATCATCAAATCTTCATAAATACATTCAAAGCATAGGGCTACTGACTGTTTCACAGCATAGAAGACTGAATCATTTCCCACTATTATCGACACTGCTGAGGGTAGAATCATCACCCAACATTTTCCCCCTATTTGATGATGCCAAAACCTAATAGCTAAATAAGCAACCTAATAGCCTTGAACTCTTTCAGCTGTTGTTCAACCTTCTCTTCAAGGCCCTTCTGTATAGTTTGGAGTCTGAGTTCATTGCCTTGAGAGGTGGCTACGACTGATTCAGTATGAGCGGTTTGAGCGGCCTTATATTGATTCAGCAATTGATCCTGGCCTTCCTGAATAGTCTTAAGTTGAGCCTCGAATTCAGCTTTCTGTGCAGCTAAGGCATTCGTCGAAATCTTTGGAGAAGTCAGGGACCTGAGATGAAGAAATGGCTGAACGGAGTCCCTGCAGCTCTGCACTCTGTGCCTCAGTGGTTTGCCGCCAAGTTTTGTGGACGGCACGGGCAAGAAGGCGATTCTGTGTGCCTTGATCCTTCAGTGCCCTGGCTACTATTTTTAAGCGACGGATCTTCGGGTGGGCGCTACTTCGAAGCGCAGTTGGAGAAGAAGCCGAGCGAGGATCAGCGCCCTCGAAGTACCAGCCACCGTCTGTCCCGGGACCAAGGATGCTGAGTGGAGGGTCAGCAGTAGATGCAGTGGCATCCTTGTCCTGTTGAGTTCCCTCATCAGGCTTCTCAGGGCCTGAATCATGGGGTGGGTCCTAACTATCGGGGTCAGACCCATCTGAGGGTGCGGGTGCTGAGACGGGTTGTCTCTCATTCAGCAATGCGAGCATAGCCGCCCTCAGATCCTCGAGCGTGCCGAGGTCAGATGACTCTGAGTAGCCAATCTTCTCTCTTATCAGCAACTCTTCTTCATGTAGCTGTTCACAGGTATGGTAGAGGACAAGCCGCTTCAGATTGGGCCATTCCTGGAACCTGATCAGCATATGGAGCCTCGCTTGCCTCGCTAATGTAACAAGGTCCGAGTGGTCGGCGATCTCCGGTATCATCTCGGCAATCTCCCGGGAGGCTCGGATATGAGCGCCGAGGCTTCCATCCCGATAGATTCTTCTTCCGAGCCGGCTCTCCGAGCTCTCGACTTCGATAGGAGACGCTATTTCTCGGCGGTAGGGATACTGCCGAGTGGAGGGACGTCCAGGGGGCTATCCAGTGCGGACTTCTTCGATCCGGACTTCGATTGGATCTCTTCAGGTTAGACCCCTTGGTCCATTGTCTCTACATATTCAGTGGAGACGATCTTCTCCACTGATTGAGTCCGCTCAGAAGACTCAGGCTCGTCTCTCAGCTGAAGTGGTGGTTGAGCAATGACGGCCTCTGTTTCCACTGTAGTTTCAGTGGGCGCAACTTGTCTGACCTTCTTCAGCTTTTTGGTTGGCGTCTTTGGTGTGGATTTCGGTGGGGACCTCTTTTTCTTCGGTGTTGAGGTCTGCTGAGTCCCACTCGTAGGTGCAGCGGGCCCTGAGCCGATCTGTTGAAGGGCTGCTGACCTATTCTGAAATCTGACTTTCTTTACGTTGAAGTATTGTTTGTCAGCGAATGTGACTTTGTCAGATTTGCAGAAATCCTCTATCATCACTACGAGTTTGAGTCCATATAGGAGCTTTCCTTTGGCGCTCAGCCGGTTAGATGCTTTATCAAATTTGGCTGACTGCAGTGTGAATTCTTTGATGAAAAATTATGTCCAGTTGATCTTGGCCCGATCATATATTGCCATCATCAGTTGCAGTTTGGGCCTAGATACCTAGTCAAACGAGCCTGCTTGACTCGTCAGCAGCTGAGTCACAATGTAAGCTAGTGCTGCATGCGAGGGAGCATAGCGTTCTTGGGAAAAGCAGCTCTGAAAACGGTTGGCTTTCCGCAGAACTCAGTGAGGTATTCATCCATTAAGTCATCTTTGTAGTTGAGTGTGCTGTGTCCTGAGTTGGGGAGGTTGAAGCTTCTCTAAAGGGCTTCGCGGATGGACATCTGCATCACTTCAATCGCGTTCCGTGAGGGATCGTGTACTAGATGGACGACTATTCTTCCTCTAATATCTCCATCTACTGAATCATTGTTAGAGTAGATCTCGGCGACTTGGCGCGAAAGAAAGAAAGTCGGCCTCCTGGTCAGAAATCCTTCAAGACCTGTTTCTCTGAGTGCGTAGAATATCTCCTCCATAAAATCCAGATTACACTCATCGAACTCCATGACCGGTTCACACCAGACTCGATCCTTCTCGAGGATCTCTTGCATGTCTGCCGGAGCACCTACTTGAATTCCTATCATTTTTGTAATCTGCATACACAGCACATGTCAGTATCGATTAACATATAAGAGAAATAAAGATCATACGATACTTAATAATCATTGAAGAATTACCAAAAGGTTTTCTGAATATTTTGGAGAGAATTTGGATAGAAAGGAAGTAATTATCTCAGAAAATCTCGGGTTTTTGAGATATAGCAGATATGGAATAACGGTGTCAAAGATTTGAACTCGAATATATATATCTTAGAGAAGATGAACAGTTATAGATCAATGGTTCAGTTTGAACGTGCCTTTTAGATGGACGGCTAGGATTAAGTTTTATAAAATAGGCACTGATCAAATTTGCCGCCTAAGTCAAAAGCCAGTTGTAAATAGCCTAAGTAGTAACTTGATACGACATGCATTAAATGCGTGGTAGAGTTCAGCATGCTTGTACATAGAATGTCGTGTATTAAATATGATCCGTTAAAAATTAAATGACATTTCTTAAAGCATTGAATGCGATGATGAATCTCATCATAAATGCACAGAATCGTTCTATAGGCTACTGAGTAGAGATATGCAAACCTGTCAGCTGAACATCGTAGTCAGCTGATACCTCGTGTAGTTGGTTGCTGTCTCTACGTACTGATTTTACTCAGTACTGAGAGCGAACATTCCCCCTTACTGAATGCTCCTCTTCTGAATCCGCTTACTGACTAGAGTCAGTAGGGTCCAGCAGATCTAGCTCTACTGAAAGTTCTCTGAATCTGGCTTTAGCTAGAGGCTTGGTCAGTATATCAGCCCTTTAATGGTCAGTATAGATCTTTTCCATCCTGATATCCTTCTTTTCGACATGGTCACGAATGAAGTGGTGTCTGATGTCGATGAAGTACAGGATTCTGAGTGATTGCAATGCCACTGGTACTATCGTAGAAGATCGGCACTTCATTCTGAATGACGTCATAGTCGCGTAGCTGCTGTCTCAGCCAAAGGATTTGAGGCAGCAACTTCCGGCAGCCATGGATTCAGCTTCAGTAGTTGACGTCGCTACTGAATGTTGTTTCTTTGAGAACCATGAGATTAGCTTACTACCGAGGAACTGACACGTTCCAGAAGTTGATTTTCGGTCGATTCTACACCCTGCATAGTCAGCATCAGAATAACCAGTTAGTTCTATATTATCATCAGCTGGATACCGTAAACCCATGTCAGGTATTCCTCTGAGATAGCGGAGAATCTTCTTTGCTGAGTCCATGTGGCTCTGCTTCGAATTCGCCTGAAATCGAGCACATACACCAACAACATAAGTTATGTTAGGACGTGTAGCTGTTAAGTATAATAAAGAACCAATTATAACACGAAATTCAGTTTGGTCTACTGATACTCCCTCTTTATCAAGATCGATCTTCATATTTGTGTTCATCGGGATCGAAATTGGTTTGCCGGATGTGCAACCGAATCTCTTGATGAGGTCTCGAGTGTATTTCCCTTGATTGATGAGCGTCCCCTTCTCAGATTGTTTGACTTGAAAGCCGAGGAAATAGTTCATCTCTCCCATCATTAACATCTCGAACTTATCCTTCATCATTTTCTCAAACTGCTGACACATGATGACGTTCTTCGAGCCGAAGATGATGTCATCTACGTAGATCTGCACAAGCAATAGGTCATCTTCCAGTCGAATGCTGAATAAAGTGCGGTCTACTGTGCCCTTCTGAAAAACCTTTCTGAAGAAGAAACTCAGATAGGGTATCGTACCAAGCCCTGGGTGCTTGTTTTAACCCATACAGAGCCTTTCTGAGTCTGTATACTTGATGTCCCTACTGAAAGTCGGGAGGCTGTTCCACATAGACGTCTTCTTTCAGCACGCCGTTCAGGAAAGCAGACTTCACATCCATTTGATAAACTCTGAATCTTTGATGTGTTGCGTAGGCTAGGAATAGTCTGATTGCCTCCAATCTTGCAACTGGAGCGAACGTTTCATCGAAATCTATCCCTTCAGCTTGACAGTAGCCTTTTGCCACGAGTCTTGCTTTGTTCCTTACTATGACATTGTTTTCATCACGCTTGTTCTTGAAGACCCATTTAGTTCCAATCACATGCTGATGTCGGGGTCTGTCAACAAGCTCCCAAACTTCGTTTCTCGTGAACTAATTCAGCTCCTCCTGCATGGCTATGATCCAGTCAGCGTCTTTTAGTGCGTCCTAAAGCGGATCGAGGTTCTTCGATAGACAAGAAGCGGGGAATATAAGGCGCTTTCTCCCTGACAGAATCTGGATCTTGTCTTTACGCTTGCTGAAGGATCTCCAATAATTAGGTCAGAAGTATGAGCATCCACCCACGATCTACGATGTCTCAACTCTTCATCTAAAATTTGTTCAACACCATAATAGTAGGTGAGTTAGGCATTTCAGTTGTACTATTATGAGATTGAAGCAATTCAGTTACAAGAGTGTGATCTACTGATTCACCAGGTTCATGGGCATTTAGCTCAGGAACGTCATTAGTTCCCCTTGAATTATTATTCTTAGTAGAGGTCTCAGTTACCACTGGGGTTTCTTCATCGACCTGAGTTACCTGGGATTGACTCTGTTCTCTGTTCAGCTACTTCTGCTGCTGGTTGAGATTCAGTAGACTTGTTTTCAGTTTCCTCATCAGAATCATCATCCCAACATAGCTGGATCTTTTTTACTTTATCTTTTAGGTTCGAGATCCTCGTAGGCCGCTTCGATGTCCTCGGATTCGGAGTTCGGAGTTTCGCTCCCGTCTTCAGTAGCAAACTCATTAAAAACAACATGAGGGCTTTCCTCCACACAAAGAGTCCGATAGTTAAAGACTCTGAAAGCTTTACTGACCCGGGAGTATCCTAAGAATACTCCCTAATCTGACTTGCTATCGAAAGTCTTCTGCTGATCTTTCCCATTATTGTGGATAAAGCACGAGCACCCAAAAATATGGAAATAAGATAGAGAAGGCTTCATGTTGTTCCATAGTTCATATGGTGTCTTCTTATGCTGCATTGTCAGTAGAGATCGGTTCTGAGTGTAACATGCAGTGTCAGTAGCTTCTGCCGAGAATTTGGTAGGGAGTCCTGAGTCTGCGAGTAGGGTTCTTGCTGCTTCTTTGAGTGTACGATTCTTCCTCTCAGCAACCCCATTTTGTTGAGGCGTGCGTGCAGCAGACGCCTCATGCTCTATTCCTTCTGCTTTGCAGAACTCCTCTACCATGAAATTAAGGAACTCAGTTCCTGTGTCAGAACGTATTTTGACAATCTTGGTGTTCTTCTCGACACTGAGCTTTTTCAGAAGCGTTGGTAACTCTATTTTGACGTCAGACTTGTTGGCAATAAATATGACCCATGTGTAGTGCGAGTAGTCATCAATGACCACTAATGCATACTTCTTGCCTCTGATCATCACCGGAGAGACTGGACCGAACAAATCCATATGTAGCAGCTGGCGGATTTTGATTCCTTGTTTGCTTTCCCTTCAGACATGCTTCACACTGAGTGTCTTTGCTGAATACTTCATTCGGCAGTCCTCTTGCTAGAGTGTTTCTAGCCAATTTGTTGAGCGTTTTGAAGTTGAGATGGCTCGAGTCTTACGTGCCAAAGCCATCACGTTGCGTTGTCATTCTTCGCCAACAAACGGGCTTCGAGTTCAAGCGAGTTCCGATCGGCTACATAGATATTCTTCTTACGCGAACCTGATAACACTATTTTCCCTGTAGATTTATCAATAACATCACAGAAACCAGCGTAAAAAATCACTCTATTCGAGTTGTCACAAAATTGACTAACAGAGAGAAGGTTATGCTGAAGTCCTTCAACATATGATACTCTTGGAACTGTTGCAATTCTAATGTTGAGTGTTCCATAGCCTTTGGTGTAGCCTTTAGCATTGTCTCCAAACTCGATTCGGGGTCCTTCTTCAGTAGTATAATTCTTCAGCAAGTCCTTTTGGTACGTCATATGTCTTGAGCATCCGCTGTCCACATACCAAGGGTCCTTGTGCACCTGCAAAACAGAATTATATTTAGGTACCCTTTTTTTGATTTTGGGTCCTTAGATGTTAGTTTTGGTAACCCACATCTGTCTCACGACCCTGGTAGTCTCAGACAATTTCTTTCCACTTGTGTCAACATATTTAACCATTGGACTGGTTACTGCTGACTTCTGAGGCTTTTCAGGTTCAGGAGTCCGGATCTTCTGAGTGGGTGGACTGCTGACCTTTGTCTTCTGCACGGCTTTCTTCTTTTTCTGACTTTTGGGTCCTCTCCTGATTATTGGATCATAGTAATATGACCCATACTGAGCTGGATGTGTCAGTTGAGGAGGTCCATACCGATCGCCCACTTTGCTTTGTTGGTTCCCCCCTTGGTCGAACCGGGGTGATCCGGTGCTGATCTTCTTGTTGGATTCCCGATGGGTAGGATGAGGTGCCTTCATCTTTTGTTTGTTCTTGGCTAGGGGGTTTAGTATATCTGCATTGATGGTCTCCCCTCAAACAAACCTATCAGCTAGCCGGGTTTCTGAGCATACGGGGGCAGATGAGGAGGCTTCCTGGCTGAATCCAAGTCATTTCTTGCAATGCTTGGGCTTGTTGCTTGCTAGCATAGCCTCCAGCTTCTTTTCAGCGCCCATGTATCGCTCTGTTATCAGATTCCTCCAGACATCATCACTTTTCTTCAGCATTTCATGCTCGGTCTGAAGTCCTGACAACTCTTGCTTCAGTAGAGTCAGTTCAGTATCTTTTTGAGTCAAGTCTTTGGTCAGGACTGAGATCTGATCTTCTTGATGCTGAGACTTGGCTAACAGAGAGTTTATCTCCTCCCTGAGTCTTAACTCAAGTCCTTCTGACACAGTAACGACCTGACTTTCCTGAGAAAGTCTCTGATTCTCCACTTTCAGGGTATCCAATTCCTGAAGAGTCTTACTAAGCTGCAAACTCATCTGAATCTGCTCGTCGAGTAGTTCTTCATATGCGATCGCGACGTCCAGATTCTCGTCTGCACTTGAAAGAGTGTCGTATGTGCAGTGTGAGGAGGAATTAAATGGTTCATGAGAGTTTACTTCATCCTCTTCTCCTGCCATGAGACACTTTTCAAGATCTTCTTCGACTTCAAGTTCTAGGACCATGAAAGCCGCTTCATCATCGATGAATCCATGAAGGAGTCGACTTCATCCGAGTCGTGCGAGAGTTCACCAAAGAATGTATGCTTGTCTCTTCTTGATGAACTTCTCCCTTCTTGCTTTACGTGCTTTGCTCGTTCGGCGATGCGAGCTCAGGACAGTCATACTGATAGTATCCTGCCTTCTTGCAGTTATAGCAGGTGGTGACTCTTTCTTCCTTACTTTCACTGTCTTTCGATTGTGCTGAGTCATCATTTTTCCCGCATTCAGAAGTATGAGAGTCAGGAGTGCGCTTTGGCGTATATTCAGACTTACCCTTGGATTCTCTTAGGGCTTTAGTCACTTTTCTGCGCCTCTCCTTCTCCTTCTGATACTTTACGGCAAGCAGTGCGTATTTCTTGGCTAGATTTCCTTCTTGTATGTCAATGAGTGAAGGTTCAGCCTTGCTCGACGCTGGAGATGCTATGCTGACTGATGCTTTGAAGGAATGGTCGACTTTAGTGTCAGCTTTAGCTCGCTGTTTCCTTTGAGGTATGCCAAACTCGAATTCCTCTGCTTGAAGTTCTGAAAAGATATGGTCAGGAGTAACAATATCTAAATCAGAATGACGTAATAAGGTAGCAAAAGGAGTCCAGTGACCGTCTGGTAGTGCCCTCAAAATTTTGAGATTCATCTCTCGGTTGGAGAATGTCTTTCCCAGCCCGTTGATAGAGTTCATCATATTCGTTAATCTGACGTTGAGATCTTCAATGGTGTCACCAGGCATGAGTGACAATCTCTCCAGCTTTTGGAGTTCCAGCGCAAGTTTATTTGCTTTGATCTTCTGAGTCCCCCGACTCAGTAGCGCTAGAGCATCCCAGAGTTCCTTTGCGGACTTGCGGTCCCCGAACTCTCCCGAGATAGGAATCACTCAGGGTGGTCAGTATGGCGTTTCTGGCGACGCGGTCTAAGTTGTGAAGTTTCTTCTCCTCTGGGGTGAAGAGACTTCTGTGCTTGGGAATCTTCTTCCCGGTCACCATTCCACCTCCATCTGCTGGATCCTGAGCTATGACGCTATCGATCATGGGAACGATAGGTCTGTCCTCTAGAACCTCTGTCATGCTGTCGTGGAGAGAGGTCAGATGAGCCTCCATTCTGACCCGCCATACTCCATAATTCTCTACTGAGAACATGTGTACCATCCTTATACCTGACATATCAGACATGATAAATAGTAATATGAATGAAGAATGATATGCAGTGAAAATATTTTTTCGGATCCGTTCAAGTAGACCAGATTCAGAATAACAAGAGTCTTATATAACTCCCGCTCTGATACCAATTGTTGGTCCCGAGAGCACGTTCAGGTGTAGAGGGGGGGGGTGAATACACTTGAAACCGATTTTCTCAACTTAAATGCGAACAGTCCTTTTTCAGGATGATGTCGTACTGAACAAGTTCAGCAGACCAGATAAGCTGTTCTGAATCGTGTTGGCAGAGTGACTGACTCTCTCGAGACACGCTAGGCGGCCGAGAGTCGAATTCATTATCTTGCAGATAGAGTTCAGTGGTGCGGAATAGTGTAGGCCCAATTCAGTTGAGTTAGAAAACGTTTCTTATCAAAACAGTTTCAGTTGATTAGTGCAGTCTATTTAGTTTGCTGAAACTCAGTTGAATGATTTAAAGAAGGTTTTTCAGTATGAACAGTAAATCAATGCAACAGTTAAGAACAGAACACACCTAGGGGTGTAAGTGGTTCCGCTCCGAACCGTGAAATCGATCGGACCGAACCGAACCAAACCGAAAAATGCGGTTCGGTTCGGTTTCACGGTTTGGTTCGGTTTATTTTTTTAGAAACCGTTTACATTTGGTTCGGTTCGCGGTTCCAAAAATTTTTGAACGGTTCAAACCGAAACTAACCAATATCATATTTTTTAATTTTTTATTTAATATTTGTCCTTCTTACATGAGAATATTATTGAATTTAGATATTAGATTTAAGTTAAGATCAATTTTAATCTATATAAATGAAGAGAAAGGAGTAACAACTCTATACTTATGAGTTTGGAATGAGTGAAACCCTACAAACTATTATTCTTTCATTATTTAGGATTTAAAAAATAAATAAATAAAATAAAAAGGTGAACCGAGGAACCGAACCGAACCAAACCATTTATAAGCGGTTCGGTTCGGTTCCGATATTGAAAAACCCATCGAACCGAACCGAACCATTTATATGTGTTCGGTTCGGTTCCTAAAATACATAAAAAACCAAACCAAACCGAACCGTTACACCCCTACACACGACACAGATTTTTAAAGTGGTTCGGACACAAAAATCCTACGTCCACTGTCCCAAAAGATCAGGAAGCTATTTATTATACTGAGGTAGTCTCAGTTGGTTTGTACGCTGGACAAACACTGGTCTTGAGATTTATACTGAGCAAGTCTCAGTTTACACGGTTATCAAACTGAGTGTTTGAAAAACTCTCCAACTGTGAAGGAGTCCTTTACAATAAGGATTAGTTCAAAGATGAACTCCTTCGTGTAAGCTATGGATATATGCTATTGAGCTTAGGTTAGAGGGATAGGGAAAAAGAAGGTGGCTTCTAGAACGACGAACAACTGAATATAGCTTTGGGTTCGTGTATCATCGCTTGGATACTAGAGGCTGTATGAAAAAGTTAAGCTTGGTTCCCTATGAGCCAGAATGTAGTCTTTCACCGGAGATAGATTCTTCGAACTTCTTGCGGAAGACTTAGGCTTTTCGGATTAGCTCGTTTGAATGCTCTGTGTGTTCTTGGTAGTTCATTTTTTTTCGCGTATTCGTGTTCGTTTTTCTCCAGAGCTTCAAATTTAATTTATCCCTCTATTTATAGAGAAGAGATTAGGATAGATCCGTTGGAGACGACGATCTTTTGTCTCTCTCTTTTGGGTAGCTAACGGCTCTTTTGAAGTATGGTGGCAGTGTCCTTTCCCTCCTTTTCTGGAAAGTTGTTGACTTGCAGCTTTAAGTAGATATAGGTTACGTGTCTGCTTGTCATTGGTCGAGGTTCAGAAAGTGGTTGAGACAGAATAGACTTCAAGGGGATCCGCCGACTTCTCTCTTCCTCGTATTGACTCTTGACAAAGGTGACTTCAAAGATTCGACGGTCGGAAGATCGTCCTTTCTTTGAGTCTGATCTCTGATTCAGTAGCATTCTCCTGCTGAGTCTGCTCTACTTGAAGATCAGCTCTGAGTACAGTGAACTACTCCTGCTGAGTCCAGTTCTACTGACTCCTTCCATGTGCAGATAATTGTAGACCCTTTCTCGTTGAAAAACTCTAAGTGTATGCTTGTGGAAGTGTCTTTAAAGTGTGAGTGAACCGTATTATTGACAAGTGATTAATTTAATAAACAAAGCAGTAAATGCACATGATTTATAGTGGTTCAGAGATAACTCCTACGACCAGTCTTCCTGATAAGATTAGAGTTTTCCCTTATAACACAACTACCCGTAGTTATGCTACACTTCTTCTTCGTTGTTGACTTGTACTTCGAATCTACTCAAACATATTTTAGGTTGGGTTTGGGTTTGGGTTGTGGTTTTTCTCCAACATGAGAGGTCCCTACAAGTTATGATATAACTTAAATATGATATAACGGGGAACTTAGAACTTCAAGTTAGACACAACTTATACAAGAGTCTTTAGTTTGCAGAGAGCTTTGTATGCTTGAAAGTTTGAGATTAGTGATTGTTTCTGTAACCTTGTTTAGTTCAATGATCTTCATATTAGTCACTCTTCATAATAGATTTCTTGGAGAGAAAGATCTATTGGAGTAGGTGAACTAAGGTTGAGGCAACAACTTGATTTTAAATTAGGGTTGCAATCTCCATCTGCCTTCAACCATGACAGTCTGAGGAACTATTCCCCGAACAATGCTCATGACCACGTTTCTCGATCTAGAATATATCTGATGACTTTGAGTCAATGGTCAACCACAATCGGCGTAGTTGTCTGTAAATGAACTAGCATTATATCTTCTTGTGTTCGGAGAGTCAATCGTCAAGAGTTCTTCAGGAGAAGTTGATCAGTGACTCTTCTTTGTTAGTTCTTGAGTCAGTATCTGAGAGTACTTCGGGAACCACTTCATCAGGATCATTCAAAAAGATAAATACACAAAATTGCGTCTTCCTAACATTATAGACGCTAAGTCTTGAAATCTATACAACTGACCTTGGTTCATCATCAGTCAGGGTTTTGGGATCTAAATCAAAACCATATCAATAAATCATATCCCAACAATATTGATGGATCTAATACAAGAAAAAGGGGTGTGTGTGTGGGGGGGGGGATATACCCATGTCAGATTCGCGCCTAATAATAACTATCGTGGGTTTGTATCTACAATACAAGACATTATGACGCCAACTAGGTGATTATTGACAGAATATAGTGCGGAAATGCGTATGCCCTTTCTCGTTGAAAAACTCTTTTACTTATATTCTTGTGTAAGTGTCTTTGGATAAAATATGAGAGATTCCAGATAGAATAAACAAAACAAGCTAAGCAGTAAAGACACAAGAGTTATAATGGTTCGGAGATAACTCATACGTCCACTCTTCCTGACAAATTAGGAATTCCCTTATAATAAAACTTTCCTGGTTTTTGTTAAACTTCTTCTTCGTCATCATTTGCTTCTACTTTGACTTCGACTACAAATCAGTTTTACACAAACCCTACAACTACTTGAGTTGGGTATGGGTTTGGTATTAGTGTTTTCTCCAACTATAGAGGTCCTAATAAAGAAATTAGACCTTCCGAATTTAAGCTAACATATGAAATTGGCTTAGAATATATCTGGGAACTAGGCTTCAAGAAAATAAGACGCAACTTGAACTAAGTGTCTTGTTGAATGGTTTGAGAGTTGTATGCTTGAAGCTTGAGATATTGCAAATGGTTACCGTAACCTTGTTTGATTCAAGGTTCTTCGTATTTATAGTCACAGTACACAAAATATTCATTGGAGAGAGATCTATGGAGTGGGTGGCTAGAGTTGAGGCAATGGTCAGAATTTGAAATAAAGTTATTCAACTCCGTACGCCGTGAACAGTGCCAGACTAGGCGTCTTTTCCTTAAATAGTACCCAAGACCATGTGTCTCAATCTCATAGGTCGAGAGAGATACTGTAGGTTGACTTAGAATCAACTCTTGAATATTACCTAGTACTATTAGGGCTGAGCTGACACTTTGAATCAAAGGTCAAAGAGACAGTTGATACTTTTGTTTATTACGATTAGCAATTTGGATAATATTCTTGGTTATTATGCTTCATATTTTATTGTGTGATTACTAGATTAAAATGACATGTTCCTTTATTATAATTGACACTTCACTTCACTAAGATTGACACTCTGAGATAAATAATATTTTTGTTCATTACAATTGACACATTATAAGAATGTAACACTTTTGAGACAATTGACACTTTTTGTTTATTACGATTGACAGTTTGGGTAACAATTCTAGTTGTTATGTTTCATATTTTATTATATGATTATTGGATTAAAGTGACATGTTCCTTAATTCTAATTGACACTTTACTTCAGTGTGATTGACACTTTGAGATAAATGACACATTTGTTCACAACAATTGACATTTTTTTCATAAACAAATGATACTTTTTTTCGAAACTAATCGCATTTTTTTCAAAAATAATTGATAGTCAATAAATGACACAAATAACACTTTATTCAAATACAATGACACTTTTGTTTGTTACTACTGACACTTTGAGATAAAAATATACTTTTGTTCGTTGCAATTGTCACATTTATTCATTACAAATTACATTCGGAATATGACACTTTTGTTTAAAACGAATGACATTCTTGTCAATCATGGTAAAATGACATCACAAATGAAAATGACATTTTTTTCCTGAAATAAATGATACTCGACAAATAACACTTTTGTTCATAACAAATGACACATCTATTTAATACAAATGACACGCATTCCCTTATTAAAAGAAATGAAAAAAATTAAAAATAAAAACTTTTGTTTAGAACAAAGGACACTTTTTTTTCTCAATGAATGACACGTCCGTCCTTACAATAAGTGAAAAAAAATTAAATAAAAAAAATTTAATTAAAAAAAGAAAAATAAGTAAAAATTAAAAATAATAAAAAAATGAATGCAACTAAAAATGCAACTAAGAGGTTTTGAACCTAAATTTTTTTAATTGAAATGACGAAAATGTTACCACTAGCCTATCACCTACTTTAGGAAAAAAATAAACAGAATTTATACTTACTTTGTGGCGGGCAAATCCAGTTCGGGCAATTGAGCCGCGTGCGAATCCTGTTGTATGTACAAATGTGGGATTAAAACACCATTTTCCCCAAACAATTTCTATCAAAATTAATTTTATCAACAAATAATGCGCTCTCAATTTCACTTCCTTCCCTATTTGTCCTCCCTCCCTTTCTCCATTTCTCCATTGTACGTTCTTCTACTTCCCGCACGGGTTCGTCGAAGATCGGGCGGCGGTCCAGAATCGAGATCGGGTTCGGAGTCTAATCGGAAGAAAAGATGGATATAATATCTCAATTGCAAGAACAGGTAAACACGATAGCATCGATTGCCTTCAACACATTTGGGACGCTTCAAAGGGACGCTCCGCCTGTACAGCTCTCGCCTAATTACCCGGAGCCTCCTCCTAACCCTGTCAAAGACGCTGCTAATGTGGCTGAACAGCCCAAGAATCTCAGCGCTGAATTGGTCAAAGCAGCTAAACAGGTTTCTTTTTCGCTTGTGTATTCACATTGTTGTCTTGTGGGGAGAATAATTTTAGCTGAACTAGCTATGTCATTCAAATTTATGTTGACTTTGATTGCGTGGTTTTGGAAACATAGATTGTGTGCAGATTGATTGTTGTTTATTAAAGTATGCGATGAGAGGTATATGGTGCTTTCTTAATCGATTTTGTGGTTTAAGATGAACCTCTTTAGTGTTTTGTTGACTGCTTATGTATCTCGATTGGCCTCACTGTGTCACTTCCCTACACTCTGATTGATGTTGATTCTTCTTGTTACTCTTTCTGCCCTAATTTGGATCTTAACTTTGTTCTTTTAGGAGTATGATCAAGTTTCTGTGTGCTAGATCAGTAATTAGTGATTAGAATGAATCAGTTTCTCAGCTTTATAACCCTGATGGCGAATTCCAAATCATCTTTGCGAACAAACAAGTTTGAATTTTCTTGGGAGTCTTCTCGTGAACTTATTGGGATAGCTACTTACTCTAGAAGTCTGGTTTGGGCTTTGATTGGCTTCTCCTTTTGCAGTTTGATTCTTTGGTTGCTGCACTTCCATTGTCTGAGGGTGGTGAAGAAGCTCAACGAAAACGAATAGTAGAACTCCAGGTATGAATATAAATCTCTACACTGTGCTTCCAAAATTATTTTGTGACTGAATATAAAGATGCAAATTAGTAGCAAGATCGTGTAAGTGTGTCGTTGTAGATCATATTGTGATGCTATATAGTTGCTTCATGTTTTTGTTGAATGGGTCTAGAGATAACAAGTCAAGTAATGATGTACTCGTAAGAAGCCTAATCAAAATAATGGGTTGCAGGCCGAAAATGATGCAGTTGGGCAGGAACTTCAGAAGCAACTGGAAGCTGCTGGTGAGTTCCTTTCCATATTCATCCTTAATTCATTCCTGTTGTGTTGAGAAAAGCATGATGTAAATTGGAGTTGGTCTAGTTGAGGAAATAAATAGTGCTATTTATGTGGCAGAAAAAGAGGTTAGGCAAGTCCAGGAGTTATTCAACCAAGCTACGGATAACTGCTTGAACTTAAAGAAACCAGACTAACGTGAAGGAAGGATAGCTACCCAAAGGCAAGTTTTTGGAATGAGTTTCTTTCAATCTTCTCTCTCCATTTTCTCTAGTGACTCCGAGCGAGCCAGATCCTTGCACCCATAAATGCAACATATGCTCCAAATTTTCCTAACTGCTTCCTCCTTAGCTATATATCAAATAGTGTAAAAAGGATAAAAAAAGATGAATAATATTTCATGTCTGCACTAAAGAAACACAGACAAGATGATGATTCTTTCCTCGTTACATAGCCAAGCCAAAATGGCACTTTGCAAGATTATTTGTCTATAGTTAGACTGTATCATTAATGCTGAATATTATTATCAGGACAGTGTGTTAAGTATCTTGTGATCCCAAGATATTAATTCATGGATAGATTAATATTTAATTAAATAGTTTTTTTTGGAATTCGGTGAAATTGAATTCTGTTTAGATGAATTCAACGCTTTGTATCTACTATTTTGTTGTTGACTAATTTTATGATGCAAATGGAACTAATAGAATAAATAATTAATTTGTGTTGGTTAGAGACTAGGAAAAGGATAAACAACTTTGCTTCTTCCTTACATAACTATTATGGAAGAAGAGCCTTCAGGCCTAAGAAATTCATCTCCATTATAGATGGAAAATTAGTCAACATTCTATTTGATACAAATATGATAAAGATAGAGGTAGTTGTGTCGTCTTCAGGTTCGGGTTTCATTATAGATCGAGCATAAATAATATGGTTTAATTTATATTTTCTACACTGTTAGCAAGTTATTATAAAATAGTAGAGTGAGCACCTTAGGTCAGTTGGTAACGGCCGGCTGCATAAATACAAAAAAGGAAAATTAAAATAGTCAAATAAGAGCACCTTTACAATAATTAATTAATCTCCCATTGTTTAGTTTGAACTAATTAAAATGTCTACAAAGACTATACAGCTGCAGTATTTCCCAAAACTAATTCAAAATTAAAGTATTTTCAACTCATTGTGTCTTACATATCAGTTTGATTTTGGTCAGAATTAGGTGAAACAAGGTTTATTTTTCAAAATAAAAATAAACTAGGGTTCGTCCAGGTAAATCTAATCAAAAAGCTTCTCAAATATGCTTGTAATTATCTTCTCAAATATGCTTGTAATTAGAGTTTGCGAAATACTTTGTTTCCCTCAAATCGATCAAACAAAAGTGATTTTTTTAACAGGATACTATAAATATATACTATAAATATGTTATAAGTTCAAATTAATGCATCTAGAAACCTTGTTTATCAAAGGTCAACGCACATTATAATTAAAGTAGAATACGATCAATGAACATTCTTTATTCTATTCTTATAGTATCATATTCCATGATCTACTAATAGAATTGTGACATATGTTTTTGTTTTACAATTACATACCCTACATGAATTTATTAACTCTAGAGATAAACAAAAATAAGTTTCCAAAAAAAAAAAAACACAAGTTTCCCAAATCAATTTCCGATTTCAATTTTATTTGCCACAATTATTTTAAATATGTGCCACAGTTTCATTAGGAAAAAAAATTCCAAATCAATTTTATGTAACATGTAGTATAAAAATATAGATTGGGCGAAATCTATAATAGCCAAATCCTTATTACAAAGTTAAATATATTCAATTATTATATTTGCTATACAAAATACTCATTTTTCAGACTTGTCAGTCGACAAATAATAAATAGTTTGTTATTTTACATCGTTTTGTGCGTAAATGACAGAAATCCGTTAAGTCCTACAGAAATATGAATCCCGCTCAGTGTCCCGCTCGAGTCCCACTCAGCCTGTACAATCCCGCTCAGATTCCTGGTCGAGTCCCGTTCGGTCCTGCTCATAACCCAACGGAATTTGATAAGCTTTAATGTATGGAAAAAATTGACCGATCATGATATTTGTTGTGTTGCTCATTTTTGTTTGTTTTTTGTATTCATACTAGTGATTGACGTCCTCATTGAACAAACTACATCCTCTTTCATTTCAGTTTCTTCTACAAAATTATTCTGTAGAATTTTGCTTCCATACTCACGAAAAAAATGAAAAGTTGGTATAACATTATTGTTCATTTTAACTAGCAATTTAACGATTTGTCCGAGTATCTTGGCAGTGAAGTAAAAGTTTCTGCATTCCAGCCATTAGTGTTTGTCTCCCCATTTTACGATAGTTTATTAAATACAATCTTAATCCCTTTTCACTTTCATCTGATTATGAAATTTATTATACCTACATTTCTAGTCATGGTATTACGCTTGGGTCCATTCTTGCCACCGATATGGATCTACTTCGTCTTTGAAGTACACAAATCGAGCCGATTTTATTTTTTGTGCACTTCAATGTTCATTCTTATCATACACCCGATGTTGTTGAACGATTCGGTTCAAGGTTCAGTTTTCAAAAGCAAGCGGGTGGTAGCAATCGAACTGAGAATGTTCGTGAACATCCTGTTCGCGAATAGGAAACTCATGTTGTGTCCGATAGTAATGGAGAAAATAATTTGGATTGTTCATCTGACGAAGAATACGAAGAGGTGTCTGGTGCATTAAATGAATGTACGTTTGCCGAATTTGCAGTATGAATCCGACTAGAAGGTGGTGTGAATCAACTGATATCCATGATCATGCCAGACAACCGTGATCCCCCAAATGATGAAATAATATACGGTGGATGCGAAGAAGTAAGTGATAGTTTACTTCCACTTGTTCCTCTCGATACATCCGACTCACCAGTGGTTCAAGATATGGATCACGTTGTGGACTATCCACTTCGTGAAGGGGCGACATTTTGCGAGATCGGGGATTTATTTGCTGCTGTTGCACTTCGGCACATGGAACAAGTTCTCAATTTCAGAGTGGCTCGTTTTGACACTGGTCGAGTTGAGTATAAATCCAGACGGAGTCACGATTGCCTATTTTTTCTACGGGCATCAGTCCGCAGAGATGTGTTGTAGATTGTAAACCGCTTACATGCCGAACACACATATAATCGAGATTTATTGCTGACTTGTCGAAGGAGGGTGCGTGCGAAGGCGCTCGCAGCTTATGTTGATCGTTGAATGCGCTGTAAAAAACCGTTATAAAACCGAAATAAATTATGACATCTATGTAGACGGAATTCGACTTTCAAGCAAGCTACAGTGTAGCTCTATGAGCACGCAACTGTATGGTGCAATAATTTTAATTATTGATGATATCAATCAATGATCGATAAGTAGTATACTTGTGAAAATAACACTCTCCAAAAAAAATTATTACCAAAATAACAACTCTTTTAAAAATAATCACACTAACAATCTTTTTACCACCTACTCAGTTATTACCAAATAAATATCTACATGAAAAGTACTCTATATTTTTCATTTTATTTTATTATGCTAGCATTTTTAGAAATTAAAAAATAATTATTTTTATTCACAAAATAGGAAAAAAATTATTACTCACAAAGAAAATAAAAAATATTTCTTTATTATTTTTATTTAGAAAATACGGAGCTTTTTTCTTTCCATCCTAATTGCAAAAGTTATATTTCTTTTATTGTTTTTATTTGTTAACTAAGATTATAACAACTGTAGCGCATTTTTCATAGTAAAAATAAAATATTTTTTAATTGTTTGAGATAAAATTACATATAAAACTAAAAAAAATATATTTAAAAAATACGGCACACATTTTCCACTTAGGTACAAAATAAATAAAAAAACTAAGAAATACATTTTGAGTGTTTTTATCTGAAATATGAAAGATTTTAATGCAATAAAGTGTATTTTTTATTGTTTTGTAAGTAAATGTAAAAAATAAAAAATATTTTTCATTTAGATATTTATACATGGAGATTCATAAATCCTATTTATTTTGTAATGATAATCTAACAAATTAACAATAAGAATTGTTACAAATATTTTTAATATTCTTTCCTTTTTTTTAAGATGAGTAACCATGGCCGCTACTAAAAGACTCACGTAATAAATCTCATTCATCTACAACTACAAACCCATGATATTATGTACTCCCTCCGTCCCACTATTACTGTCCCTTTTGATTTCGGCATAGAGATTAAGAAACTTTGTATAAGTATATATTTTATAAGTTTTAATTGTATTAAAAAAATGGGCACAATTTTCGAAAGAATGATTGGTGGAAGCAATGAGAATTCATCCAAATTTTTGCAAGAAATAGTTGAGGCAATCATTTTTTTTTTTTGTTTTTGTTTCACATTATATTTTAAGAAATATAATAAATTGTTTTGAAAAGCTATTCCAAACATGCTAAAATAACTTATAATTTAAAATAAATTATTTATAAGCTTTTTCAAACATAATCTAAATATGGATTCGATCAGAGCCAAAAATCCATAATGAGATCGAGGGAGTATCTCTACAATTATTGTCGATGTAATACGTGTCTTTACATGTGAGAGGAGATAATATAGAATAGAAAATATTGCAGTGTGTATGCGCGTTTACTTAATTAGTCATCCGCACTCTATTTGCTATTCATAGCTACCGCGAATCCTAACATATTTTTCTTGCCTTGAAAATAACAAAATACTAACATTATCCACAAATTATTTGTTGCAGTCACAAAATCGACAAAAAATTTGTTGATGGAGATCCCTGTGCTGCAATTCTGTGAATATGAACCAAGTTCAGGTGAATTGACCTTTTGACTTGAGTGAAATTTTCTCCGAAATCTGTCGCAATTATTGAGTGAAATTAGCGGCGAATCGGAGCTTAAGATTGGGATCTACGGAAGGGATTAGGGCTAATTGTGAGCAGAAAGATGAATTTTGGATGGGAGAATGATGGGTTCGAGGTCCGCGGCGTGATTTGAAGATATATTATAGGACAATATCGGAGTGAAAAAGAGTATGTTTTTTGTTTTTCCTTTTCTTTTCTTGTTTTTCGTTTTAGAAATGCTTAATTATGTTTATCCATTTGTTTGCTTATGTAAGAATTGACACTTTATTTAGATTCTACTTGATTGTCTCCTTCAAGAAATTCAGAAAAACAAAATTTACAAGTACTTTGAATCTATTTTGCCTGATATCGTTTCCGTGTTCAAATTGTTTTTGGGTTTATTGGTTATTTTTCTTTTATTCAGTGTATACTCTTTGAAGTAGTCGGATTCATTTCGGAACAAATTTGTCTAGAAGATAATTGGAAAGCTTAAAGATTTTTTATTTTGTTTCGATACTCGGTCGGAATATAACTAACTAGAAATGGCGAATGATTCTCTAGTTATGATAGTTCTAAGAGTAAATACTGTTCACCCAACAATTCATACATTCTTTGCAGTTAATCCGGCTTCAATTAATTTGCTTGTATCATTTGGGTAAGACTGCAGTTTTCTTGCTGTCTGGTTTCTATGATCATTGTAACTGGTATTAATCATTGCTTGCATTTTTTAGCTGTACCTTTTGTGTTATAGGGATCATGATAACATCTTTGATTATAATTGAATGCTGTTGTTCTTGGTCATAATTCATGTCCAGAATGAATACTGGTTATTGGATTACTTGATATGGCAAGGGTATCTATTTCAGGAAAGTAGTATTTGTAAAGATGCAAATCTTTTTGCCCTGAGCTGATTTTTGATAATTGCTTTATTAGTATGGCAACTCCAGTTGAACCTCCGAATGGGGTTAGATCTGAAGGAAAGCATTACTACTCCATGTGGCAGACACTTTTTGAGATTGATACTAAATATGTCCCAATCAAGCCCATTGGTCGAGGTGCGTACGGCATAGTATGTTCTTCAGTCAACAACGAAACTAACGAAAAGGTTGCTATCAAGAAGATACATAATGCCTTTGAAAATCGTGTTGATGCACTGAGAACTTTGCGAGAACTGAAGCTTCTTCGACATCTCAAACATGAAAATGTGATAGCTCTCAAAGATGCCATGCTCCCTATACACAAGGGGAGTTTCAAAGACGTTTACTTGGTGTATGAGCTTATGGATACAGATCTGCATCAGATAGTTAAGTCCTCTCAAGCACTTACAAACGATCATTGCCAGTATTTTCTTTTCCAGGTATTTTCCATGAAGAGTGGACTAACACTTGTATGGGCTGACTTTTATTACATCTTTATTTGTCTGCCATACCTTCACACATCCAATGCCTATTATTTCTTAAGAATGAGCAAGGCTGATTCATGGGTGACATGTATGGACTAGATGATTGCTAAGTTTTATGTACTTCTAATAGCATATTGTGCTGAAATTACTGATAACATATGGTTTCCTCTTACTATTAACGAGTGGGAGTTGCTAATCTGTGGTGGAATGATTCCATATAAATACTTCAGTAGTTGTTTACTAGAAATTTGGTAGTGAAATTATATGACAATGATGGATTTGATGGGATGTGTGTATGCTCTTATCGGTACAGCTATTGCACACCCTCCCTCCCACAAAAGAAAAAAAAAAAACAAAGGAAAAAAGAAGTGTACTGAAGTGCCAACTATTGAAACCTAGAACTGCTTTTATGATTTGACATTTTAGTTTTACTTCCTACTGGCTAAACCGTTGCACTCTTTTCCTATCTATTAATTGCAGTTACTTAGAGGTCTGAAGTATCTTCACTCTGCAAATATCCTTCATCGTGATTTGAAGCCTGGCAACCTCCTCATCAACGCTAACTGTGATCTTAAAATATGTGATTTCGGGCTGGCTCGTACTAACAGCAGTAAAGGCCAGTTCATGACTGAGTATGTGGTTACTCGCTGGTATCGGGCCCCTGAGCTTCTCCTCTGCTGCGACAACTATGGAACGTCTATAGATGTATGGTCTGTTGGTTGCATCTTTGCAGAACTTCTTGGCAGGAAGCCTATCTTTCCTGGTACGGAGTGTCTTAACCAACTCAAGTTAATCATCAACATCCTCGGCAGCCAAAAAGAAGACGATCTTGAATTTATCGACAACCCCAAGGCGAAGAAATACATTAGAACTCTTCCCTACTCCCTGGGGACCCCTTTTACTCGCCTTTATCCTCACGCCCATCCTATGGCCATTGATCTCTTACAGAAGATGCTCGTCTTCGACCCTTCAAAGAGGATAAGTGTAACTGAAGCACTTCAACACCCTTACATGTCTCCTCTCTACGATCCCAGATGCGACCCTCCAGCTCAGTTACCCATTAACCTTGACATAGATGAGGATTTGGAGGAAGGGATGATCAGAGAAACGATGTGGGAGGAAATACTGCACTACCATCCAGAAGCTGCTGAAATCAGCATTTCAGCTTAAAATCCTTTCTAAGTCCTGTTCTCTTTCAAGCATAAACAACTCTTCCTTTTTTATCTTCCTTTCCCGCCCTTTATTTCAATAATCAGAAGCAATCCATTAACAGTTTGAGCTGCTAATGTTCTGCTATTAGCGAGCTCGCAATTTGTACATAGGTTTGCTGTTGTATGCCATGAACATTTCCTGTACATTAGATAATCCCTCTGTGGAAGAAATGGTATTTCAATCTTTCAGGGATTGGAAGTATTAATTAGTATCATCTTTAAGATGTTTTCTTTGATAATAGATAAGCAGGATTTCAGTTTCAAAAACTATTTAAGTATGAACACTGAGTCTTAGGCAGTGGCCATTTTTTTGTGTCCCATTTGTATCCCAATGTCATTTTTAACTTTAAGTATTTTGGTGCTTACGATTTGAATTTTAGGGTTATCATAAGCACTTAGGTGCTTACAATTAAAAATGACAGTGGGACATAAATGGGATACAAGAAAGTGGGACAGAGGATCCGGACTGTGCAAAATGTTGATAGTAAATTCGTATTATTTTTAATTTTGGTACTAAAAAAATGTCCAAGTCTTGAAAAGAATAGGAGTTAAGAGACAAATTTCCAACTGGTATATATCACTATAATAAAAGACAAATGAGTAAAAAGCTTGCTTATATTTTTAATTTTTTTTTGAGTTTTGTTGCTTTTATTTTAAAAATCTTAATTTCGGTTCTTAAATTTCACTTCGTATTTTGGTGTTTCTTCTATTTTAATGGTTAAAGAATACTAACGATGATTTACATAATGGTAAAATTCTCGGATAATTTTTTTCTATGTTATGCAAATATTAAAATATACTAAAACTGGGAGTGCATTAGGGACATGAGCTGTTTCAAAAATCATGCCTAGTACGTACACTTGAATCTTGTGTACAATTTTTTTTTTTTTTGAGATCCATGAACCCGCAACCGCTACCTTCGGTGTGCACTGGGTAAACCACGCTCCTTGTGCAGTAGCCTGCAAACCACACAGGAGGGTTGAACCATCCTTAATGTGACAGGGTGGCAGACAAATCACCGGTCCCGAACCACCCACCTTAACCGCTACGCCATCCCATGAGAACATCTTGTGTACAAAAGGATCTTGTGTACAATTCTTTTTCTTCGTCTCTCAGCTCCACTCTATGGAATAGTAAAAGAAATTATATTAGAGAATTCTTAATGCATTTAATTCTGAAATAAAATTATAATATTAAAAATATTTAAAAAAAAGGGTTCATATGTTTAATTATTAGCATTGATATATTATTTAATAATTAAAATAGAAGAAGGCACCAAAGTAGAAAGTGGAGTACTTATTTTTTATGAAACCAAATTTGGAAAATTTAAGTAAAGATACAGAAAATCAAAAAAAGGAACAATGGTGGCTATTTACACGGGACAAATCAAATAATGTCTGAAAAATGCTAAAAGTGAAAAAATCTGGAAAAAAGAAATTAATGATAAAGCAAAACTTAACTAGTTAGATCTAAATAAGAAGTAATCTAACAAAAATGAGACAATTCAAGATGAATGAAAAATGACTAATTACAAAAATTGTTCACCAAGGATGACTAAATCTGAAGTTATGACATCTCAATTGGTTAATGTTAACAAATGAAAGTAAATGCATCGGTGTAGAACTGCAATCAAGCACAGTAAATTCTAGCATAGTAATGGGTTATGTAATGTCCTTAAAAGATGGGTCTGAAGATCTGCAGTGCAGTGTACTTAAAAGACGCCAGTGAACTAATTAATCTACCCACACTTATTCAACTTAAAAAACATACATTTAAACCTCGATAAAGTAATAATCACCGAACCGAGAAAAAATATTTATTTAACGAGGTTATTATTTTATCAAATATTATTTTGGTGCATTGACCTATATCGGAATCAGAAAAAATTATTATCTTAACGAGATTATTATTTTATCGAATATTACTTTATCGAAATTATATTTATATTTACAGTACAAGCTAATTGAACAAATAAAGATCATTTAATCAAATTAAGTGCACAGCGGCACATGGCATAGATTCTTACAGGTACATAATGGCCACCCACTTTGTCCCTTAATCTTGCCTAAAATCAAGATCTCCTTCATTATTAATTTGAAACTTCTCCAATGTTCTTTTAAACATCAATTTCTCCATAATCTTTGGCTCCTCAATTTCCTAATTACTTTGTGCTGACAAGGTTGTCTTTATTTCACGAAAATATCTCTTTTTTCCAGTGTACGTACAGATAAAAAAAAATTAAACCAGTAAAACTGCACGTGCAATGCACGTATACCTAACTTCATGAAATAATTAGATATCAGAGAAATAGAAGCATTAGTCGTCTACTAATATCAGGGCCCTGGTAATTGGGAATTTTTGATTGGTATACAAATTGCATTTGACTTTCATAACTTCCCGTACGAACTAATTAATAAAATCGAAATAGATTGTGATTAAAATAAATAAATAAAGATTATCTTCACAAAAGCACTTAGCAAGTTGGGCGGGCTCCAACTTGAGGGGGTGTCGAACAATATCATATATTTGTGGTACAGTTAAACCTCGATAAAATAATATTTGATAGAATAATAAATTCGATTAGATATAATAATTTCTTTCAATACTAATTTAGATTAATGAAATAAAATAATACTCTATAAAATAAAAACCTCATTAAATGAATACCTTTTCTCCAATCTTAAGATTATTACCTTATCGAGCGTATACTAATGTCGGCGTTCTCCAACTTTTATCAAACTTTTCCAAAGACACATTTTTTACTTCCAGTAATCATGATGCTTCTACGAAACCCTAGTTTGCGTGAGACCACGTTAGGCATGTGACAATTTGAACGATAGAATATAAAAATAAATGATAACAATATTAAATCTACTCGGTCAAGAATATAAGTTGGACCTCCTCTGGAATTCTCATTAATATAACATAAGATTTTTTTTAAACAGTAAAAGTTAACGAGGTGGGACATCCACATGATCCTGCCAGATAGTTATTTCACAACTATGATTAGGATTAATTCATGGAGTGCAACTAATTAAAGCCTATAAGAATCCTCGATAAACTATCACACAAAACAAATTATAACTACAAAGAAATCAATATATTTTTTCTTTTATGTCACGATGGTGATTCAGTATTTGCTATCGGATGCATTTCACTTCATTTATGTGAATTTTTAAACTGGATAACTTACTGCAAACAACACAGGTGAATTCAACTACCATAGACTAACCAAAAGTGAGTGATAAACTCACACATAAAGGTTTTGGTGGGGTTTGAAGACATGACATTCTGCCACAAGCTACCCATTTAACCGTTATGTCATGCAAAACGGACTTGTGCAATAATTCACATCAAATGTATGTGTAGCATATATATGATTTCTTGGCAACTCGACATTCCCATATTTAAGAAATTAAACTGTAATTCCAACTGGCAAGCATATAAAATTAATGGCGTAGTAAAATTTTATCTACTCACTAACAAATTAGACTATATGGCGCTATCCTATCCTATCTTATGTCAATAATATAAAAACCTTCGCTAGTGTAATGAGGTATTAGGCACGTATGACATAACGTTTAATGGCACCATAACTCTTGAAAATATGATTTGATTCTTTGCTACATTCATGTTACATATTTCGTTTTACTCATAAAGTACATGTTATCGCCCCTTGGTTAATTACTAATACATCAAACAACATGAATTAAGATTCCTATATATGTATTGCAAATTTTGATTGGTCCCATCATATCACTAGAATGGTGATACCTCTTAATATACATGTATATGCGACCCTTTTCTTAAAAAATGACACGTGCCACTTAATTTATATAAAAATTCAAAATTATGATTTTACAAGTACTACACAAATGTCTCTTTTTTTTTTTTTATCGTAATAAACTAATAATACGATGCGTAGAGGTGTACATTGTGAGAGATAATTATCATATGACAAAACCATACATCCTACCCAACCAAAATTGTCATTACCAAATTAACGGTAAGAATTTCAGAGGAAGTGTGAATTTAATTAGGTGGTAATAAAAATAGAAAGACAAGTTTGAGAAAATGTGTGAGATGGTGAAACAAATATAAATGGCACACTACAGCTGGAGAATTACTCTCTCTCACACCAGATTCCCTCTTCCCCTCACTTTTGCCTTTTTCCTCGTTTCTCTCGCACATTCATTCATTTCTTTTCTATTTTTTTCTCCTATAAATCACTCCTCTCCTCTCCTCCCTTCATTGATCTTGTCTAGTTTGGCTTCTTGATCATATATTTTAAAGGGAGCTAGGTTCTGCTCATCATTTCTTGAAAATTTTCCACATACATTAAATTAAATCTTGATGCTGCAGATAGTGTTGTTGATTTTCGAGATCCATGTCTCCTATACTGAGTGAGATTATTCTTTCTGGTTTTATGATCAACTCCGCTCTCCGCCGCAGAACTCATCTTGTTCAATCATTCTCAATTGTTTTTCTCTACTGGTTCTACGTTTTTTCATAAGCTGCATTTCTCAATAAACCCTCCAATTAAATCTGCATTTATCTTTTTAAATAAGTAAAACATTTCCTAAATCAATATATACAAATGAAAATGGGTTCGTCAAGCGGCAACAACTCCTCCGGGTCGGATGATCTGCAGCAGCAGCGGAAGAGGAAGAGAATGCTGTCGAACCGGGAATCGGCGCGGCGGTCGCGGATGAGAAAGCAGAAGCATTTGGACGATCTGACGGCTGAGGTTGCTCAGATATCCAAAGAAAATAATGTGATTTTGAACAACATAAATGTGAGCAGGCAGCAGCATGCGAAAGTAGAGGCTGATAACTCAGTTCTTAGGGCTCAGATGATGGAGCTCTCACAAAGACTCCAATCCCTCAACGATATATTGAATCACACCACCACAGCCACCGCCACCGCCACCGCCGCCGGAAGCTGCATGTTAGAGGCTGATGATTCTCAGTTTGGCGACAGTTTCTTGAACAATTATTGGAAGCTGATGGGGGCTAGCCAGCAGCCTATCATGGCTGCTTCTGAAATAATGTTTGGTTGTTAATGATCGTAACTTGGTATTTTAGGATAAAGAAATAGATAATTTGTTTATTACAATTTCTACCTCTGAATGTTATTTGAGATTTGAGAATATGGGAGATAAACTAGTGGAAGTTCTGATTGTTATATTTGAGCAAATGTCCAAAATAATACTAAAGAAATAAATAATTCTCAAAATATGACTCTAACAAAACTAATTCTCAAAATATTACTCTCCTAAAAATAATATCCAATTTATTCTCCCCTTTTGCCACATGGATTGCCACACATGATAATTTAATTTGGCATAAACTCCCACGTGTAGGCTCATATAGCTTTCATTTGACAACTCCAATTTTCTAAATTATTATATTAGCCCCCGAATGAAATCACATTTCTGCTAATCCGCTATGCAGCTAAGAAGAGCTCTTCCACCTTACCTTCAAATGAAATGCAAGAGGATTCTAAGAGACCATGTCGTCGGCCAGAAGGTCCCAATTGAAACTGTGATCTGTTCTTAAATACCCACTTTGAAATGCTATTTCACAAATATTCATTTTTATTTCAAATTTTTCTTACGATTTGTACTTGTTCCTCTGAAAATGCTGCATATCACGAGTTGATTTCCACGGCCCTATGACTTTCGACAGCAACCGCGGCACTCTTAAGGTGAAAGATTCAGACTTTTGTTATTAATTTCTAAATAATGTGTTGGAGCTATCTCTTATTAATTTAAGATTATGGTTTTCTTTGGATGATGGGTTGATTTTGTTTGAGGGTTTTCGAAAGATTGGAAAATAGTAGGGTGGAGTTTGATTTTTGGGTGCTTTAATGGTGTGGATTTTGTTGACTAGCCGATGAGAATGCTATTTAAAGTTATGTTTGGAAAAGCTTAAAAATGACTTATTTTTAACTTATTCTAAATAATAAGTTATTTTGCGTGCATTTGAGAGAGCTTATTGAAATAATTTATTCTACTATATAAGTTACTTTTGACTTAATTTTATAAGTTAACATTTATAACTTATGAATATCTTATAAGGAGTTTATGCAGAAATCCAACCCTCGAATCCCGACAACTAGTTTTTTGCACTTAAGTTGTTTTTTTTTTTTTGAAATATTGCACAAGTTATTATTAATATATACATACAAACACAAACAACTTATTAAATTTACGAACTTTTATCATATTTCCTTATACAATAAGTTATTTTGCCATAAGGACTTATTTAAGTCGTTTACCCAAACGGGACCTAAGTCCATAATTGTTATGTTCTGCTCCTCGGAGTTCTTTATGCATGCTTTACCAATGATTTAGATTGTTACTTTTTTTTTGTTGCGGAAAGCTAAGGTTCATGTGCGAATTGTTGTTCATGAAATGTAAATTTAGGTTCCAGCGAAAAGTTTAGGTTATGGAATGATGTTTCTCAATCAATTGAATGTGTAGGATATCAATGAGATCATTGATTGATAAGAGGGTTCATTGAGTACTCAGTGTGAACATTATCATAATCAGAGTAGTGACAATAGCTATATCAATGAAACAAAGAGTCTCTGATTGTTGATCCAAATAAGAATTGCCCCAAGAAATTTGATCCGGAGACGGGTATGATGATAATTGAGGTCAACAAAACAAAATGCATCTTAATACAATCTTGTAGTGAAACATTTATAACAACAAATATAAATTATTCTAACCTTGAAAAAAAAAAACGAAAAGTTGCTCATATTTTCGGAATATATATTTATACTAGCATTATTTTCTCAAAAGTCTGAATAGTGAATGATAGATTCGTTTAAAAAACTTGGATAAATAGAACCAAATAGATGTGAAAAGAGAAAAAGGCAAGTGAAGCTTTTTTCAAACGCAAATGTTGGTCCAGAGACAAGCCTTCAGGTATGGTGGGGTGGGGGGAGTAAATACACCTGAATGCAAATTTCAAACTCAAACGTAAAAGTCAGCTTAGCTGAATGTTGCTACTGAACTAGTTAGTTGGCCAAATAAACTAAGAACAATTTAAAATGTTGAACTCATTCGAGTCTTCTAAGCTAATGATTTTACAATGAGCTTGCTTAGAATAGAGAAAAGGGAACGGAGTAAGCTCTAGAGTGAAGAACTAGAAGAATTCTCTCTGGATTTAAGTTCTTTGCTGGAATGGACTGTAAGTTTGTTGAAGTGTTTAATCTCTTGAATGCTTGTGTTCCCGTTGATTGCCGTTCATGTCTTCTCCGCACGAAGACTCTTCTCTATTTATACTCTCGACGTATGAATGATAAAAACACATCCAAGTGATAATGAGTAGTTGTTAGGCCAAAAGAAAGAGATGTCATATATGATATGAGAAGTTTACAAGTACATGACTTTCTAATTCTAAAGCTAGAAAACTAGAATACTAGAAGACTATCAGTTGGACTTCTTCTTGAATAATTGCATCCGCGCTTTGAAGTCAGCAGAGTTCTTCTCCGGAAGTTCAAGGCCATAAGCAGAGTAGACACGATACCTCAGGGCCTTGATCTCTTCTTTGTCTTCTTCATCATTCTTGTCCAGACCTTTGCTATTAATAGCATCGAAGATCTCTTCCACAATCTCCATCTTGCAAATATTGTCTTGATGTGTGAGAGGAGGAGGCAAGGTTCTGAACTCAGGTGCAATGAGAGTTTTGTCGGACTGTTCCAGTATAATCTAAATTTCAGCATAGAGTGGGGGATCCAATTGTTTCAAAATTTCTATGAATTGCTCCTCAGGATCAGATTGCTCATCAAACAACTTCCAGACGTAGAATCTTTTGATAAAGTCTACTTTTACTTGTTCCCAACGCTGATTGATCTTGTAAGGAACCCACTCATTAGTCCGTTTGTAGATAACTCTATCCACCTCATTGACAGGTACCTTTCTCCGGAAGAACTTAGAGGCTATAGGGATACTCCTGTCTTTTTCAGGCACTCATCAGCCCGTTTGTAGATACTCCTGTCTTTTTCAGGAACTCTCTCTCGAGCAAGACGTATTATCTCTTTAGCTTCTCTGATATGTCTGGCTTCAGTTGTAATATCCAAACCTCTCTCACAACTATCCCAAATTTCCTTCATCTCAGCTTCTTGTCTCTTCGAGAGCTCAGTTGTAGGGATAATCTGCAGATCTGAGTCGCTTGGTTCTGCTGATTTTGACTTGGGAGTTATAGGCTTCTCAGCTTGTTTGGGCTTTGTCGGAGTTTTTGCAGTTGCAGACCTAGATTGCCTAGGCTATACTAATCGTGTTCTGGTAGGAACTGGAGTACGGATCTGTACGCCTTTCTTAGCCTTTATCTGCTTCTTGGCGTCCTCTTTCTCAATTTCGCACGCCAATTGTTCATCATATGCAATTTTCTCTTCGCGTGTTTTGAACTTAAGCTTTTTCGGGGGGCTTGGAGAAGCAGGGGCTTTGCCTTTGCCTTTGGCTGCTGCTGACTTTAGTGGTGGCTCTTCTTCAGGTAAGGCTTATAGGTACTTGGCCACTTCGATAATTGCCTTGTCAGCCGGCTCTTCTGAGCCTTCAGCATGTTGAGCTTCTTTCCCTTTGCTTTCCCCCTTGCTTGCTGCTGCAGCTGAGCTGGGTCCTGCCTCTTTAGATTTCAAGAGGGTCAGTAGTTGTGCAAATCTACTACTTTCCCCCTTTTTGGCATCGTCGATCATTGTTGCCATGGCAGTCACCTTGTTGTTCAGCTCTCCGATAGATGTACTGATCGATTCGAGAGAAGCTGCAACATCTCCATCTGTGTCTGTGTACGAAGTCCATCTCTTAGCATGCTCTGAATTTACGGCTTTAAGTAGAGCTGACTTAGAGGCTTCGATACGCTTAATGTATGCTTTAACAGATTCAACACCTTCTTTTTTGATCTGTGAGCATGCGGCATGTTGTTCCACCAGTTCCTTGGCGACACTTTCAGTGGCGAGCTTATGTCGCTCTTCAACAATCTTCAGGACACGATCTATTGCAAAGGCCATTTCTTCAGAGAATGTCTTGGCCTGAGTTTGCAGAATGATCTGAAATTGAGTTGTCAGATCTGTCATTTGTGCTTCTAGTGCCTTAGTAAGGATCGCTTTTGCATTGGATTCAGTTGGAGTACAGATCCTCTACAATAGATAAGCTGCCCAAAGTCTTGGTCTGAGCCTCCATATATTAGCTCCACTCAGTGTTCATGTCTGCCGCGAGGAGACGGTTCTTGTGACCTTTACGTTTGATGCACTTATTTATCGACGCCACTTTCAGGTCCTGAATCTCAGCAGCTTGATACATCGATTGCTGCTTAGGCTGAGATTTGGATGGCGTAGGGATGATAGCGCCGGATGAAGGAGGAGGAGGTGGCGAATCATCCCTGGGAGATTTTCCCTCTCCAGATCCTCCCTGGTCTGCATCATTGGGTGGTGAGTCGGGGTGCGAGTCAGATTGGCTGAGTGGGTGGTTCAGGTTGCCCCTTCTGACTCAGGAGCATCAGCATGTCGACTTTAAGATCCTCCATGGAGGTGATGTCAGAAGGCTCGCTATAGCCGATCTGTAACGCCCCAAAATTTTTGATATAAAATGCATTTCATATCTATTCAAGCATGTTATCAAGTGTTTTAGTTCTGTAAGTCGCGCCTTAGAAATTAAAATAAAAATTAAAGCATCAATGTTATTTTTCGTTAAAACATTTTTGTTATGTAAATTTATTTTGAATTTTGAATGTGTTTATTTATATCATATTATGATTATATTGTTTATTGTTGAGATAGAAATCATGATAGAATTATGAGGTAAGAATAAAATTTATTTATTTCGGATTTCCTAAACCTACTAGGATTCATGAAAGGATATAATATTTTATATTTATGTGAAATAATTAGGAGATAATTTTATATTATATTCTATGATTAAAATAGATATTTTATGTGTGATATTCATGTTTAGGATCAATTTTAATTATGTCTATATCCTAATCCAACTATGATTGAATCTCTTATATGGTAGGTGATAGATTAAAATCTATCTAAATTATATAAGTACGAAAATAATTATGGATAAAATATATTTGATACCTTTTATGATTATATAATTTAATCTAGGCCTATAAATACCCCTTAGTCGCTCGTAATATAGCATCCCATAAAACTTTCAAAAATCTGTCAGCGTATATGCGAACTGTTTCAAGAATTATTTACACATCTTCCTGTCGTCATATCGTCGTGAAAGTTTAGGATCGTCTTCCTAGATATGTATAGTATACCTTATTAGTTTTGTAGAATTTTACAAGCATGATAAGTATTTGTTTTAAAATTTTTATTCCTAACCTGCCAGATTTTGACAGCATGTTCATGAGCTTGACAGTAAAATTGTTTTTCATGTTTTCTTTACATTGTTTTAGACCATGATGAATTTTAGTGGGATATAATACCTGTTATGTCATTCATGTTAAAAATATAGAATTTTTAGGATACGTTTGCTATTTATTTGTTAATTGTTTTCTTGATGTGCCAGATTCTTTTGTCAACATGCATGTAGATTGAAAAACAAAAGTTTTCATGTTACTATTAAATGAATTATTGATCATGATAAGTTTTATTATGATGAAATAGGTAATATGTTGTTAATGTTAGAGATCTATAATTTTTAAGACAATACTTTTATAATTTTATTCATTTATTTCATGAGTTGCCGAATTACACAATGCATGAATGAATTGCCAATAGAAAGAAGTAAGTTTATGTGAAACCATTAAAATGCATGTTAATAAGTAGATTATGTATAATACGCATTGTTTCATTATTATGATCTGTTTGTATTTATGAATTATTGAAATTGTTGGTGCATGCAAGACATTCCATATACGAGTCTTTAAGATTTAATTTTCATTTTAGGGTTTGCGCGCATGACTTAAACATCTTATATCCATAATTTTTCATCAAATCAAGGTTAAGGTGGGGAATGTTACTGTTTATCTTTATTATACATTGTACTCGATATTTCATGTGTTTATGACAGATATGAAAGGAAGGGTCGAAATCGGGCCCTATGATCGAAATCGGGTCCTCAATGAAAGAAAGGGTCGAAATCAGACCCTAGGATCGAAATCGTATCCTTTATGAAAAATCGCTCAAAATCAGGCCGTCGGTCGAAATCGAACCGTTTGAAAAGTTCATGTGGCTATGTGGCCAAATTACAACTTCATGTGGCCTGTGTGGCCGAGTATCTCTTTCCATGATCTAATTTTTCATGTTTTATCGGTGTGATATATAATTTCGGTAAATGTGTACATCTCCCACTGAGTAGTCGTACTCACCCCCTTATATATTCACATTTTCAGATTATGGGCCTGCAGATGTTTGAGGTGGCTGATGTGATGGTCACACGGAAAAAGGAATTATGAAATTTTTTACATTACCAATTTAGTTTTTATCATGAACTAAGTACTTTCATTTCATCATATTTTCCGAAAACTAGTAGTCGTATATGCTTTTATTTTAAGATTTCCGTTGTTTATGAAGTTCCGCATTGAACCTTTCTTTTTATGAAAATATTTATTAAAGCTTTTTTAAAAATTAAATCTAATGACAAAACTTATGTATGTGGTGACGTCCCCTTAAAGAGTTATGCAAAATTGGGGCGTTACACGATCTCCTCTCTGAGTATCTCCTCGTCCTTAGCCAGTTTAGAGGTTGTCCTCAGGTGGATCGTCTCTTCCAACAGATCCCATTCTAAGAACCTTAGACGGATCTGCACCCTCGCTCTGATGGCTATATCCAAGAAATCTGCATGGTCGAGGATCTCGGGGATTTCATTAGCTACTTCCTCAGTAGCTCTGCTCTGAGCTAGCAGTACCTTGTACTGACATTCCCTTGAGTTCCAGCTGAACAACGCTTGAATGCTAAAGCTTGTGAATACATGATCGCTTGAGTTCTCGGTGAAAGAATGCAATACATCTTCTATTTATAGTCTCAGATGGGAACAAATCCATTGGAAAGAGGACCTATTCCTATAGCTAAAAGACTAGCAAACAGTCGTCTACGAAGTTTAAATCTCACGGTAGAGATCCCAACTTTTCAGGGATTCAGTGCTTTAATGCAGCTTTATGTCAGAGTGGGTATAGTGCTGAAAGCTTCTGATAGGTCGAGGTTGATGCGGTAGTCGAGGATTGATCTAACTACAAAGCAGATATAGAGTTGATTCTCAAATATAACCTCGTACACTTTACTGAGTTAACTTTATACTGACATTCCCTTGAGTTCAGAGGAAAAGAACGTTGCTTCAAACTCCACTTCGCTACGTTCAATACAGGTCCAATACTGAATACTAACGGGACCTTATTCAGTCTTCAGATGTCCAACTTCAAACGCTGCTGAGCATACTTCCACTGAGTCCGGGTAGCAATTCTGAAAAAGGCTAACTAGACTATTGAGTAACAATTAAGCTAAACTAATCCTGGTCGATCTATTACAATAGACTAGTTCATCATCATCTAAGGTTTTTTTATCACACAAATTATATATTAAACCATCACACAACAGGTTAATTTTAGGTATTTTGAATTAATGAGAACACATATTACTATTTCATTGGTCAGCACAAATTATACTGTAATAAATTGGACAAAAGATCTCATCCCAACTTTATATCTCTTTTATTAATGAGGCAGAATCGGGTAAGATACGACAAAGAAAAACAAAGAATTTGCATCCATTAAGCACACACTTTAACAATAAACTAATATGACATGTACAGTACATCAATGGGTTGGTAAATTAAGGAGAGCTAACACTCCACATGCGCAATTTGGGCACACAAGATAGTTACACAATGCACATTCCAATACACAATAATTAAAGTGATCCTCACGACAAATTTCACACCTTCTCTTGATCGTGACACAGTCAAACTTGAGAGGGTGAGAGTAAATCCCATCCAACACAAACCGGCGCCTAAATTTGTTATTTCTGAACCAGCCAGATGCAATCTTTAGGGAAAAACAGTGGAAGGGATTGTCACATTGGCGATAATGATGCATCCACCACTTTGGATGTATCTTTTCTTCCCAAAATCCACAAATGAAATCCAAGGGATGGTCTAAAGAGGCATCAATGGGTGCTTGTCCCACTCAGGCTTAGTTACACTCGGCGGCAACATCACACATTTCAAATGCATTGCAAAATTGCATTAATCGTCGTGGCATAAATATTTAAGTATGAGTATTTTCCGCAGCAATGGATTAGCCTACTCCTCCCATCTTCTTGTTGTGGCATTCTAGTGAGGGTTAGAAGTTTTTGGTGTTGGTGAGATGCATGTGTGATAGTTGGTGGTAGAGATGCACACTTCACATCTATCATCGTATTGCAATCTTTGCAGTTATACGTCATTCCATTCTTGAGGAGAGTACAATTTGTGAATGATAACATCTTATCCCCATGTATTAATTTTGGGCTTGTATAGAGTGTGAGTGCATGGTTTTGATATTGTGTTTTTGGACAATCACCATATGGAAAGAGAAGTCCGAAGATGAAGACAACGACAACGACGACGATGATGATATAGTTTTGGGCAACAAGTAGCAAATAGAGTGGACAAAGTATTTGCAAGCAACACACTCGTAATATGGAGGGATAGATATGGGGGTTACACGCGTCGCATATCTTCAATCCATCAATTGTTGTGTTGTCTTCATCTTCCTCATCCTCATCATTGAGTTTATTTTGATCTTCTTCGTCCTCATATGAGTTCAAAGCCAAAGTTAAAAGGATGTTTTTGATAGTTGATAAGAAAGAATAAATTGCATTAGTTTCCGGCATATTTACAGGTGTTGGCAAGTTCTCTAAATGTAGGACAAAAGGTGTTATTAACTCCGTTGACATGTCATGTGCATGTAGAGGGAACTCAATCATACTAGAACCATCATTATCATCTCAATCACTGAAATGATTAGTTTATTACATGTAATTAGTAAGTAATCATGTTTTTTATGATTATTAACCAATCAAATTATAAAACCTACTATAGGCAAGCGTATTAATTATTAAATTAAACATATGGAAAATATATATAATTGATGATGAGGCAAGCATTGAAATCTTACAAGTTGGAGTCTCGTTTGCATAAGTGGATGTAACACACTTGAGATAGACACAAAATATGCAATTACCACATACTTCTGAAGTTCCGCCAGAATAGAGAAGAATAGAAAAAGGTGGTGGTGGTGGTGGAGATGTGTTGGGAGAATGAGGGGTAGCGACGCACAAGTCTTGTGAATCTAAAACTCACAGTTGTTGCATATACACGCCATATCCACATCTTAATTAGTGCTAAAGGTGATCGAGATGACTTGGATGTTGTATATGATTTTTCTCTTCCAATATGGCATCAATGCTCATTAGATCACATGTTATGTTGACGTCAAACAAACAAGTAGGGCATCGATACCCTAGTGCCGCATCCATTTTACTTGAGGAAGTATCATACCAAGCTCTACGGGAGTCACGGTGGTACTCAAATAAGTGAAGAGATGTATGGGTGTTTAGGATGAAATATTTGAATAGGTAGCTCTCCAAATGTGTAATGCCCCAATTTTCATAATACAAAAGGACGTCACCTCGTGCATGCCTTTAACTCAATATTTATTTTTCAAAAATAGACTTTCATAAAAAATAAAAATAAAAAGTTTCAGCATGAAATTTCATAAAGAGTGGAAATCTTAAAATAAAAACAACTACGACTACTAGTTCTCGAAAATAAAGCACAGTTCATGATAAAACTAGTTTAATGCAATAATAAATTTCATAAATCCTTCCTCGTGCGACCTTCACCACCAGCACCTCTACGCATCGCCCGAACCATTTCCTGAAAAATGTTAAAATGATAAGGATGATTACAACGACTCAGTGGGGTGCACGCATATATCAAAACTATATAAAATGTTAATAAGCACGGATATAAAACATGCATAATAAATAACTTAATTTGATCATAGGGCCTCCTCTTCACCTTGACCCATTTTATTTTGATTTTCACGCCTGTCATAAACACATGAATACTGGACACAATATATAAAAATGATAACGGTAAATTTCCCACCTTAACTTTGACTTGAAGAAAATAATGGATATCAATGTTTAAGTCTTGCGCGTCTATCCTAAACATGAAAATTTATCTTAATGACTCGTACATGGAATGTCATGCATGCATTAACAATTCAAATAATTCATAAATAGACATAGATCGGAATAATCAAATAATGCATATTATACATAATCTACTTATTACCATGCAATTTTAACGGTTTCACATAATAATAAAATTAAGTATATTAAATATAATATTACTTCTATTAAAAATTCATTCGTGCATTGAGTTATTCGGCAATTCATGAATAAATTAATGAAATCATAAACGTTTTGTCCTAAAAATTATAGATCTCGAACATGAACAACATAATACATATTCTCACAATAAAACTTGTCATGATCAAGAATTCAGTTAATAGTAACATGCAAACTTTTATTTTTCAATCTACATGCATGTTGACAAAAGATCTGGCAGATGAAGGAACAAATTAGCAAATCAATAGTAAACGTAACCTAAAAATTCTATATTTTTAACATGAATGACCTAACATATATTAAATCCCATTAAAATTAATCTAGTAAAAAAACAACATAATAACTCCACGAAAATAATTTCTCTAACAGACTCATGTACACGCTGATGAAATTTGGCAGGTTACGAAAAACAATTTTGAAAAACTACTTATCATACTTGTAAAATTCTACAAAAATAGTAGACTATACTAAACATACCTTGGAAGAGTCTCCTAAATTTTCACGATGATATGATGGCGGGAGGATGTATAAATAATTTTTGAAACAATTCCTAGATATGCTGACAGATTTCTGAAAATTCTATGAGAGACTCTATTATGATTGACTAAGGCCTAGAATAAATTATCTAAAGATCCCTAATCATTAAAGGTATCAAATATATTTTATCCATAATTATTTTGTACTTGTAACATGTAGATATAATTTAGTTTATCACTTACCACATAAGAGATACAATTATCAATAAATTATGATATAGATAAACACAATTAGATTTGATCCTAAAACATGTATATTACACATATAATATATATATATATATATATATATATATATATATCATTTATAAAACATAATCTAAAATTATCGCCTAATAACTTAAAATAAATATAAAATATTATATTTTTTCATGAATCCTAGTAGGTTTAGGAAATCAGAAATGAATAAATATTATTCTTGCTTCATAATTATAACATGATTGCTATCTCTACAATAAAAAATATAATCATAACATGATATAAATAAACACATTCAAAATCCAAAATAAATTTATATAACAAAAATTATTAAATGAAAAATAAGTTAAATATTTTAATTTTTAAGGTGCGACCAACAGAACTAAAACACTATAATAAGCATGAGAAGAAATGCGTTTAAATAATGAAAACTCTGGGGGTGTTACAAAATGTGTCAAATACTAATATGACTAATGTGTCGTGCAATTGAAAGAATGACATGCATGAATTAGTATGAGGTTTGAACAACAAAAGTTAGCGTGTGTGATAATGTAAGATTTAGCAATCATTAGGATATATTATACTACTACATATATACAGAAGACTCATTTTTCAAAACAAATATACCTTAAATATGCAGACAAGTTTATTGGTGAGACGGAGTTATTCTGCAAGGATGCATCCATCAGTTTATCATGAGAAAACGATTAACTTTTTCAAAAGCCAATTTTCTCAAACCAAAAAGCATCAAACCTACCTGTACCAATTTTGCAATATTCGCAACAGTTTCAAAAACAAAGACGCCTCGCAGCGAGTTGAGCCGCTCTAGCTCTTGAATTCTGAGCTTGGTCGAATCGACAGTTCTTAGCGAGTTGGCAGTTCGGCGGTGAAGATAAAGTTTGATGGAGATAGACTTTGATGATGGCGGGGGTGGCGGCAGCAAGAGGGTGTCAGAACGGAGACGGACGAACGGAGAGGGCGAAGCTTTTGGTTAGGTTGATTAGAATTGGGGGAAGGAGAATGAGACGGACAACGCTGGGGACTTAGACTAAGTGTTTAGTGTTTTTTTTTTTAGATTAATATTTTTAACTTAAGTATTCTTAATTAAAAATTTAAATAGTAGCCACAAATATAATTTAAGTATTATTAATTTAATGAAGGTTTTTCTATTTAAAATATATTAATTTTTCTTAAAATATTTTCAAACTATATACTAAAATTAGAAATTATAATATATTATGTATTTAAATTACATTAAATTAAATAATTTTAAAATTTTAAGAAATTAATAAATAATTACAAATATCTAGATAAACGAGAACGAGATACTTAAATCGTTGTCTATGATTTCATTTTTAAACTATGACGACATATATACTAGAATGGTTACTACAAACGTTGTCTATGAGTAATTTTTTAATTTACAACAACCCATAAACGATAACGGTTCGTAAAACTGTTGTTTATGAGTACATCATTATCCTACAACAACGCATAAACGACAATGGTTCTATGAGCGTCTTTTTGCATATATGACAACGAATCAATAACAACGGTTGTTAAAAACCGTTGTCTATGAGAGCATCCTTATACTACGACAATGCATATACGACAACGGCAGACACAACAGTTGTCTATGAAGGCATCCTTATACTTCGACAATGCATATACGACAACGGCAGGCACAACCGTTGTCTATGAGTGCCTTTTTGGACGTACGACAACGGATCAATGACAACGGTTGTAAAAAACCATTGTCTATGAGCGCACTTTTGATTTAAAAGACAATGGTTTTAGTTATGACAACAGTTTTTCGATGAACGATAAAGGTTTTTCATCAAAACCGTTGTTTTTCCCGTGTTGTCGTAAGCCAAATTTGTAGTAGTGTGATAAATATTATGTCACTTATTTATATATAGTTTAGAATGAAAACGCAAAATAATAAGCTCTATTAAATAGAAGTGTTCCTCCGCAAGAAAAGAATGGTGTGAAACACCGTACATATATGCATAGGCAATGATTCAATTTTTTTATATTTCTTTTTGCTAGCTTTTTCTATAATTGATTTGACACATTAATTAATTAACACAAAATGTCTTTCAAATACTGATTCTTAACCTACATAATTAGGAGTGGCACAACATACATGAGGAGAATAGAGCACAAGAGTTTACTATCTAAAAAATTTTAACCATGTAATTTCAGAAATCCTAAGATTATAGATTAAGTAAATGTCATGATATTAAATTAAATTATTCGATTTTGTTGTATATTCGACAATTTTGTTATTTGAAGTTTAACCATCTTGTGTTCAGGTGAAATTGTTTAAAATATCTTGTGTTCATATTTTTTTGCATTTAATATCATGAGTTCATAATAATGGAGTCCCGTTTGAAGAGCGTTGTAGTAGTTTCTCTCGAGCTTTACGTACTGGTTGGTTGTATTGTGTCAATCAAGAAAAACAACAATACTTCAACACCATCAATTTAACTGTTCACTGAAGTTAGATAAAGTTGGCATTTTTCAGTTCACGCGTTCTGTAAATATTATTTGAGCTTGTTAATTAATAGAGCAGTAAGGAAAAAGTATGTTGATCATGTTATTTGATACCTCAATAGAAGGAATTGACTGAAAGAAAGCCCTGTAAAGAGAAGAGGTCGAAATTCATGATAATAAACAGTTTGCTGTATTAGAATATAACATATTTACAATAAACCAGAGTTTCAGCTGAGTGTTCAGCTTGGAAATGAAATGTAGCTATATAGACCCATCATGATAAGACTGACCAACATTTGTCTCCAACAATTTTGAACTTGGGAAGTTCAGGATCTATGATACACATGTTTGTCTCATTGGAGTGAGAAGTCTGGCAAAGCGGAGTGGAACATGAGCTCTCACCAAAACTCCCGTATCAACATACTCCTGTCATATGATAAATAAATAAATAAACATTTAAATTTCTGGCATTACTTTTCTGTTCCAAAGAGACATTAGAATGGATAAAGGATTGTGCATCAGCTTAGAGTGTCAAGCTTTATCATTGCACTCACAAAAATACAATGAAAAGGAATACATAATCAGATATCTTCTTTATCCCCTCAAATTGAAAGCCTCTGTTTTAACATGAAAGTTGCCCAAATCTAATTCACATAGGATTACATAATCAGATATCTTCTTTATCCTGCCTGCCTGTCGAGATTAAACAACTGACTCAAAGTTTTTTCATGTTTCCTATGTTTAGGAGAAGATAGAATGTGTAGCCAACTGATTTCCTCTAATCTTTTCACACTAATGCGCAGCTTGGCTTACTCTTTACAGATGAATCCAACCTTCTGTTCTATTACCATACTTATATTGATGGACTGATATCTAACAAATGATACTCCCTCCGTCCCGTTATTACTGCCGTTTCTTTGCGGCACGGAGATTAAGAAACTTTGATTATGAGTTTTAATTGCATTAAGAAATAGACACAATTTTCGAGTAACGGTTGATAGGAAAGAATGAGAATTCATCCAAATTCTATTAAGACATAGTTGAGACAATTGATTTTTTTTTATGTTGTATAAGATTTCCAAAAAGTAAAGAATCATAAATTTCTAAGTTCGGAGTGCAACGGAATCGTATAAAAGAGAGACTCTTGGAGAGAGAGTATAAGAGTGTGGGGTGGGTAGTGAGTAAGGAGAGCCTCACTTTATTTTAGAATTAAGAGTTTAATTTTTTATTTTAGGAAATATGACAGAAATAATGGAACAACCCGATTAGGAATACAGAACAGTAACAGAAGGACGGAGGGGGTACCAGATTCTGGGCCTCTGGCATCAAACTTGAGTTCACATTATCTAAATTAATTTGTAAAGCAGTAATATTTTCCTCATTCCCCTTTATGACCTATTCCAACATTGCGAGAGCTAGGAATCAATTTTAACCGGATTTTGACCAAACCAATATATATACCATATTCACAAGGAACGTAACATAATTTAGAAACAGGAAGGAGATCAGATCCTTGAAAACCACATCTGTTCAAGATTTTACAAGCTGCATATAGAGTATCATGAAAAGAAGGGTGGGTGAACTAGCAACATTAATTAAGAAAGCTTACAGTTTTTTCAACCATGCCAACTTGATGAATGGTGCTTAGGAGTTCTCCTTTGTCAAAAGGAATCAGAGCTTCCACCCATACCATCATATTCTAGTGAATAAAATAGTTGCAGGCAATCACATAACCACATTGAATGCATAGGCAACTGTCGCCGAAAGTGAAGGAAGAAGAGAAGCTAATAAACAACCTTCAGATTTATGGAAGTTTGAAACTCAGACGTACCTTCAGTTTTTCTTGAACTGCGTTGCAGAAATCATCCAGTCCTTCACCAGTTAAAGCAGATATGCATACAATATCAGGGTTTTTCATAGCATCTGATCTTATTTTTTCAGGGTCTTTTGCATTATCGATCTGTAAAAATATGCATTAATTTGCAAAGCATTCCTTATCCATTTTGGAAAATCAACCAAACCAGTTGATTCTAAGCAAACAATAATTGTAACATCACCATGGAACCAAGGTCTAACACATCACTCCACAATTAAGAATATAACCCAAGCATATTAAGTTACTTTTACCGATTGGACTATCGAATTGTATTGTCTAATTTGAGTGAATTTCAACTCAGCCAATGCTGTAGAAGAATTTAAACCACTGAGGCTTGAATCGTGCAGTCATCTACGTTTCACTAATTAGAGAATGTTTTAAGACAACGACCATCAGCGAAGTCAATATTCTTAATCTGCATGCCTCCTGAACATATTTGGCGTAGGAACATATTTGGGATAAGAGCAAGCTTGAGTTACACTGCCTTAGTAGATAGGCACTTCTTTAAAATTTTCTTTAGACAATGAAACAGAAGAAACAGACCTTACGTGAGTCAGTAAACTGTCAACCTACAAACAACCCAGATATAGAACAGAATGACTATATGAATCTTAATACCTTGTTCCACACAATTAACTTTGGGATGGAGGATGTATCAAGTTCTTGAAGAACTTTGTCGACAGCATCAATCTGTTGCTCTGCCATTGGATGGCTGATTGAAATTGAACAATGTTATCAGAAGCTGCATGCATCAGATTCACGACCTCTACTCTCTGAAATCAATCATACCTAATATCCACCACATGTACCAGAAGTGATGACTCAGATATCTCTTCCAGAGTGGCCCTAAACGCAGCTATCTGATATAAGAAAGATCAGCTAAGAACATACAAAACCATAATCCGCAAAAGGTAGGTATTAACCCACTTTTGGTAGGTCTGTTATGCCACATCAACAAAATCTCCAGCCTCAGTACCTCTAATATTGTAATTCTCCAACAACTACACTTCTATGGATGCACATATTGGTAACTTACGACAAAATATCTGGAGTTCGAAAATAGACTTACCAATGTTGTTGGTAACTTCTGAATGAAGCCGACAGTGTCGGTCAAAAGAAACTCTTTCCCGTTCTTCATCTAGACAAAAGATAATATATCAGTAACGTATATTTACCATATGAAAAAAAGACAAAGCAGAATCAATCAATTAGTAGGAAAGTGCAACTTTGTCATCCATTTCAAATAATGAATATGTTTACTAGTCTTCTTGTCTAACCTAAGATTTTGCAAAGTAAGTGAGAAAGAAAATAAGGGAAAATAAAACAATTGAACACAAAACTTCATTAGGCATCTTTTCACATGATAGCCATTAACAGAAATATGTTCTTAGTGTTGTTAAACTGGAAGAGAGAATAAATTGATCACAAATTAGCTATAAAGAAACTTGAAGTTGTACTTCTCCAACTACTATCCACAGGTTACAGAAACTCTAGTAAAACATATTACTTGAAGAGATCATCACTAGACAGTGACGTTAAATAATTATAAATGGAGTTGAGGAAAGAAGTTCATCGTTTAATTTATACTAACCTGGACCCTTCTTGTAGTAGGATCAAGAGTTGCAAATAGCTTGTCTTCTGCAAGAACATCAGCTCCAGTCAACCGGTTTAGAAGTGTACTTTTTCCAGCATTTGTGTATCCAACCTGAAAAGCAATTTTGCCAATCATGCTTCTCATACTATATAAGGCCTGAACAAATACTATTTTGTAAGAAGTATCAACATAAAGTAAACCTACATTCTATTGCAAATACAATTCTTTGTAAGTATGTACATATAATAATTGTCAAGAAGTAGACATGTGATTCAGAAATAAGGGCCTTGCAATTAATGGAACAACATCATGTGGCTCTACTGGGAATAGCATTAATGGAAGATCTGGATGCCAATGAATCCTCTTTCGATTAGCTCCCAAACATCATTCAGATTGTTCATAATAAAGTCAAGCCCCTTGAGCATCATTACACATTTGTAAGTCGTTGAAAAATTATTCAGATTGTTCACAAGTCCACCCGGAATGTTATAGAGAATCTTTAATTTGGAGCTCCACACACCCCAAAGTGGATCAAAAGACTGGACACTGGGTTAACCGGGGTTCTGGGATTCTCCATGAAAACAAAAATAATAGTCGTGCGCCGTAGTCATGGAACATATACTTGCATTTCAGATATGGTAATTGTGAAGCTATAGCATATAAACATAAGGAGTTGACTGTACAAGTATAAAAGATATTGTTGATGAACTTCAACATTTGGGTTATACACTAACCAAATGAAAATAAAAGAGAACTTCCTACCAAAGATACAACTGGGACAGGTATGTTGAGTCGGCGGTTCCTGTACTGCTTGCGATGTTTGCGCACAGATTCTATCTCTTTCTTGAGAGCAGCAATCTGAAAACTCCAGAAAAGTAGCAAGTTACTTGCATGTAAACCAACTAGTAGTTTGTGTATGTTAATGTTCTGCTTAAAAGGTTCATAGTATTTTTAAGTTACTGATCACCTCAAACTAATAAACTATGAAAAGGCCCACAGAGGACAAAGAAAAGGTAAGAGACATGAGAAGTTGATACTTGATACTGCATGAAGATCTAATAATATTAGCTGAAGCCAATCTGAATACCTGGTCACGCAAGATACGCTTATCAACTTCAATTTGTTTCTCACCCATACCCTTCACTTGTCCTCCAGCTTGGCGTTCAAGATGGCTCCACATTCTTGTCAACCGTGGTAGTTGATATTCCATTTGAGCAAGTGACACCTGAGAGTGAAAATTACTTGTTAATGCTGAGATAAGTCATAGTCTTGACTCTTGAAGACATCAATCAACACAAATTACCTGTAAGGAAGCTTCACGAGTGGCTGCTCGCTGGTTGAAGATATCCAGGATGAGTGCTGTGCAGTCGCATACCCTAACATCACCACCAAATGTCTTCTCCAAATTCCTCAACTGCCTGTCTTCAAACAATAAAAAAAGTTACTAGGAGAAATCATTTTAGCAATTAAATCCTCAAAAATAGGTAAGAAGAGAGGCAGACATTACTAAATTTTATTTCCTCCACCCAACAGTACACGTATATTGCAATGTTTGGATTAATTAAAACTAAGCAGACTATTGGACCAACTCGTGGATATTAAACTACCATGACAATACCGTTCATATGTAATAGCAATGCTACATCTAAAAGGATGGAGAAATCAGAATAAATCATCATAATATAACTAGTAAAGTTATTAAGAACCAACCCTGGAGAAAGTTCATCATCAAAAATGACTGTCTCAACATCAAATGCATGGATGGCACTCTTAATCTCTGCCACTTTTCCAGACCCTATATATGTTCTGGGATTGGGTGTCTCAAGTCTGCAACAAATACAAAGATCAGCTCACTTAGTGAACCAAGTTTCCAGATGTTCTCAAGAGTTACAAAGCTTTTCACGAAAAAATAAAACTAGAACCATGCTGCCATTAACTTACTTTTGGTAAGTAGAACCAACAATAAGCAATCCAGCTGTGTCAGCAAGCTGCTCCAATTCACTAAGGGACTCATCTATATCAAAGGAACTATCAGTATCGCCTTTCCTTGCCACGCCAACAAGATAAGCTTTCTCTTCAAGCACCTAGCTTTTAAAATCTCATGTTAGTACTTAGTAGTTAACAAAAAGCACACCCATAATGTGTTTTAAGTTTATGAAACGTCTAATTCCTCATTTTCAGCTTCTCATGAATTACCAACCAAAATCCCAACTTTCTCCAACAATCTTTATCATGCGTGCAAACTGACCCAAAATTCAATTTCTTCTTAAAATATTTAAATGCAATGAATTATATACCAGTAATAATCAAATATACAATGATGTGGTGTTATTAACATGTTTGAGCTCGCGAAAAATACAAGCGATGTAAACCGAGTTATATGATACTCTCGACCGAAAATGTGTAAGTTTTCAACTGAAATACACTATAAAGCTAGTTAAATTAACAAAACAACCAATCTCAGAGTTAGTATTGAACGAGAATACGATACCTCTCGTCCATTTCGCAGTTTGAACCGATTTTCCTTGTCGGCGTCCTCCACATTTGCCTTCTTCTTTTCCATCTTTTTCAACCGGGTATCATTTGGTGCTTTATCAGATACTTCCGTCGCAGTACTCATGACTCCATTGGCAGCCCCATGAACATCCTCCTGTTCAGCATCAACCGCGGCGGTCCTCTCGGAAACGGCGTCGTCGGAGTAGATAACCCCAACTTCATCAGCATGAATAGCCTTGACACCACAGAAACCCTTATCGTGAATTTGAAGATTGAAGAATTGGAAGGGTTTGATGGTAGGGTTTGGGGACAATCGACATCGAGAAACGAAATCAGGTTCCCGATTCAGTAACGAGGGTTTCAAGATTGAGCAGAAGCATATGCTCATGATAATAATCTCGTTTCGATTTTGCGAGCTCCAATGGTTAACTGTCGGAAAGAGTGTTCATTAATGATTCATCCCGTGGTTTTTGTTGTGCAACAGGGGGATATAAAATGGCTTATTGTGGTGGTTAGCTAGTAACGGAAATCTGTCTAATTTTATCTTTCAACTTTCTCTTCTCCTCGACACTCAATTACCATTTTGAGTGGTGTTTGTATTTTATTTTTATTTTTATTACTAAGAGAAAAATTAGTTGCGCTATATTGTAGGCATTCAGTAATTATATATAAATAAAAAAAAATTAGCTACCACTACATTAAAATCTTCACTAATATTACTGGCATTATTCAACTTTACTGTCTTATAAAGATATCTAATTTAAATAGTATTTTTGAGTTGAACAAAGTTTCATTTTGAATATATGAATTTATAGATATCATATTTAATTATTTAATATAGGGTGTGGATTTGATAGGAATCCTATGAATTTGAAATCATGCATAATCTTTATTAGTTTTATGCGTAATTTTTATATTTGTAATTTTACATTATATTATGCATAATCTTTATATGCTTTAGACAAATTGATGCAGTAAGTCCTCAAACTATTTATAATTGGTGGACATGGTATCCAAACTTTTTTTTGTAGTCATGGTCACCAAACAATTTTTATTTCGTGAACATGATCTTTCCGTTAAAAAAAACTGTTAGTCAACAGTTAGTCTACGTTTTTAACAAAATTATTTTTATATTCAAAGGTTAGTTTTGGGATTTCACATTTATAAGAACAAAGTAGACCAATTAAAAAAATAAGTGAGGACCGATTCCATCCATCCTAAAATGTTTAGGGATCATAATTGACAATTTGTGATACTGATCAAGTTCACAAAAACCTGATTTTGTTTTCAATGATGATTCACACAAATTATCAAACGCTAAAACGATTTTCTTGCATCAAAAATATCTCAAAAAATAAATTAATTGGAAATAAAGACGATCCAATCTGTCATATTCATAAAAGTCAATTCCACAAAAATCATGTTCACAAAACCATCTCCAAAACATCGTTCTAGTATACAATAGAACATTTTCACAAAACCATCTCCAAAACATCGTTCTAGTATACAAAACCATCTCCAAAACAATCAAAAAATATACAATCTAATCTAATTTCATCAAAGTATCTTCCTTACTTGTATGTTTATATAAGAGAGCTCCTCCTACATTTAGTATACAAATCATGTTCACAAAACCATCTCCAAAACATCGTTCTAGTATACAAAACCATCTCCAAAACAATCAAAAAATATACAATCTAATCTAATTTCATCAAAGTATCTTCCTTACTTGTATGTTTATTTAAGAGAGCTCCCAATTCATTGCAACTTGCCCGATTGTGACCTTCTTGCTTACACCAACTACATCGCACGAGTCTCCTTTTTTTTCTTTGCTTATTAAGGTATCTCCTCCTACATTTAATAAGAAATATGTTAGGTGGATGTGAATACAGACTCAATTGAAGCAAATAATAGGGAGTCTTTTACCTTCAAAGCGAATGCAGAAGCAACAACTTTGTTCTTGTTTTTTGTATGCATGTTTGGAGCTTCTTTGTTAGGTTCCTAAAACCAAAATATATAAAAATGACAGAGAAAGCACGAAAGAATGTTCATCCACAAAATATATAAAAATGATTTTGCTTTCCAGAAATGCAGGATGTTCAAAGTAAGCAATTACATTTCACATCCAATTCCGTAAATGTTGGGATAATAGTATGATAAGATTTGAAGATCCCAAAACCCCTAGCTGAATGATGAGCCTTCGATATCGTAATAGCTTAGTTGAGTTCAGTTGTTAGGAACTCAGTAGGCTAGAGTTCAGTAGTTGTGCATTCAGTAGAAGATTATGCACTCAGCTAGAGAACTCAGCTATCGAAGAAGTCAGTTGGACAGCTATCGACCAATTGAATCTGCGAAGGAATTCGAGCATGCACTGAACTTTCAGATGAATGTCAATAGAGGTACATCAGTTGAAGGTCCGAGGATTTCGAGGAAGTCAACTCATCATACTTTGAGTTTGAACAAGCCTCACCAACTCTCATAAACCTTGACCAATAAGGAGCCGACAGTTCCTTACCTACTCTGTCATAAAGCTGCTCCTAGCCGAAAAAAGAGGAAATCTCTACAGTACCTTTACATCAACGTTCAAATTATTATGGCTGTTTTTCTTGTCTTATTCGACATCTGTCTAGACTTCCTCCAACGGATCTATTCACAAAATCGGAGACTATAAATAGAGAAGAGTCTTCATGCAGAAAGACACCGTGAGCCAAAGCAATTGAAGCTCAAATACTCTCTAGCGAACTCACAACAATACTCAGTGAAGAGCTTTCACTTAGAATTAGACCTTCTTTAGTTCTTCTCTCTAGAGAAATACTTGTTCCCTTTTCTCTATCTAAGCGTGTTTATTGTAATATTCAATAGCTTAGAACCTCGAAGGAGTTCATCTTTTGAACTGTTCTTATTGTAAGAACTCCTTCACAGTTGGAGAAAATCTAACCTTCAAACGTTAAGAACTGTAAAGTCACTACGATCATAAGTAGATATATATCTTACGTACAGATTGACTGAGGCTTGCTCAGTATAAGCAAACAAGTGAGAATCTTTTATGTGAACAGATAAACTGAGGCTTGCTTAGTATAATTAATACAAGAACTCCTGCTTAGTTCAGGACAGTGGACGTAGGACATAGTATGTCCGAACCACTTTCAAAATTGCGTCTTGATTTTAACTGTTGCATTAATTAACTGTTCATTCTGCATACAACTGAGTTTTAATCAAACAGTATAAAATGGATTTTCACTGAGACGATTATTTTAAGGGCCTACACTTCCGCACACAGCTTCTGTTGCTGAACTGTTGTTCACTGACATAAGTGAGTAGGACTGTACTCAGTAGGAGAATCTCTGCCCACGCGATTGAGAGAGCATATTTGGCTATCTGACAAAGTTCAGTAGCAATCTTCAACTAAAGCTGACTTTCGCGTTCCGAGTTTTAAATTTGAATTCAGGTGTATTCACCCCTCCCCCATACACATGAAGCTCGTCTCTGGACTAACAATTGGTATCAAAATAGTGTTCTTCTTGAGCATCGTTATCTGATTGTTGGTTTAACTCGAACAGATCCTGAAACCTTTTTCTCTGCACTTGCATCTCTTCATAGCATCATATATCTTATTTTTCAACATGTTTGATTTCTCAGGTATAAGGACGGTACCCATGTTTTCGGCAAAAAACTATGCGGTATGGCGGGTGAGGATGGAGGCTCATTTAACATCGCTGCATGACAGCATGGCTGATGTTCTAGAGAAAAGACCTATTTTTCCTATGATCGACAGTGTCGAGATTATAGTAGAAGGAGCAGCGGGTGCCAGAACCGGCCCAAAGGTTCCAAAAGACAAGAGCCTCTTCACACCTGAAGAGAGAAAGCTGCACAACCTTGACTGAGTCGCACGAAATGCGATACTGACAACTCTCAGTGACTCGTATCTAGGAAGGTTGCATGAATGAAAGACATCAAAGGAGCTATGGGGATGTTCTAGTTGTGCTAAGCCAAGGAACTCCACAGATAAAAGAAAATAAACGGGAGTTAGAGCTGCAGAAACTTGAAGCATTTACATGCTTCCAGGGGAGTCTATTGATGATTTCATCGTCACATTTACAAATCAAATCAATATCATCAACGGACTGGGGAAAACATTCAACAAGGAGACCAACACAAAGACTCTAAGGGCTCTTAGCAGGCCCAAGTGGTACTATTTTGCTACATGTTTAAGGAGAACTAACCTGAACTCTGTTACTCCTGATTATATATTTTCCGAACTAAAAGCAGAGGAGTTCGAGTTTAATCTCCCACACACCCCCGGTGCTAAGACTGAAGTGCCAAGGGATCACGCTTACAAGGCATCAGTCAGCACACCCGGAGCGAGTCCCTCAACCACAAGTCAGTCAATCGGAAGCTCAGTGACAATGTCATCTACTGACAACTTGGCTAAGAAGTACGTTCTCCTTGCGGTGAAATACCAGAAGGAGAAGGACAAGTTCCGAAGAATGAAAATGAAAATGGCTTCCAAGAGCTATCAAGTTAAGAGAGAGAATGATCACTCGAAAAGTGAATCTAAATCTTTACCTGAATGCAAGAATACTGAAGCTGCCCCTGCTGGTCATAACGAGACACCCAAAAGGGAAGACAGAAGCTCAGTATGCTACAACTGCAAGAAGCCAATACATTACCAGTACGAATGTCCAGAACTCTCGGCTGCTGAACGAGCTGAACGGCAAGCTAGGCGCGAAAAATTCTTCAGAAAGAGGCAAGCCTACATCGCCGGAAAATTATCTGACTGCTTAAACGATGCAGAACTTTTCATAGAATTATCTGTTGATAATGATGCGTTCTTCGCGATTGAAGCAGAGGACACTGAACTGTGTCTCATAGCCGGAGAAGAGGCCGAGGTGCTAAAGGACCCTTGAATCGTGGACAGCGGATGCTCAAGACATATGACGCATCAGAAGTATCTATTGATCGACTATATTCAGCAAGAAGGAGCCAGATTGAGTTTGGTGACAACTCCAAAAACTACAAAAGGGGATACGGAACGCTGAAAATAGGGACTACAATAGTTCCGAGAGTATCATATGTTGAAGGACTTCAACATACTCTCCTTTCTGTTAGTCAATTATGTGATAACTCCAATAGAGTGACTTTTGACGCTGGTTTTTGTGATGTTCTTGACATATCTACAGGAAAACTGTGTTATTAGGGTCGCGGAGAAGAAATATCTACTATGTAGAGTGGAATACCGCTAAACCTAAAGCTTGTCTGCTAGCACACATGAAGTCAGATGACAAAACAACATGGATGTGGCACAGAAGACTGAGCCATCTGAACTTCAAGACTATGAACAAGCTAGCAAAGGATGCTAAAGTCAGAGTATTGTCCAACGAAGTTTTCAAAAGACACAAGAATTATAAGGCATGCTTGAAGGGGAAGCAAACAAAGTCAAGGAATCCTATTCCGTCACCTTCTACTGATGAGATCCTTCAGCTGCTTCACATGAATTTATTTGGGCCAGTCACAACAGTGACGATCATAGGAAAGAAATATGCTATTGTAGTCATTAATGACTATTCAAGATATACATGAGTGATTTTCATCGCCAACAAATCTGACGTCAAATCTGAACTGCCGAGATTGCTGAAACGGCTAAGCGTCGAGAAGGATATAAGATTCAAAGGATACGTCGTGGAACAGAGTTTCTGAACTCAATGATGAAGGACTACTACAAAGCTTAAGGAATTCAACACGAGACCTTAGCGGCACGTACGCCTCAACAGAATGGTCTTGTTGAAAGGAAAAACAGAACACTCAAAGAAGCAGCAAGAACATTACTCACAGACTCAGGTCTACCATTGAAGTTTTGGGCAGAAGCTACTGACACTGCCTATTACACTCAGAACAGATCTCTACTGACTCAGATGCACATGAAGACACCATATGAATTATGGAAAGGGAGAAATCCTTTTTATCTCACATTTTCATATTTTTAGTTGTTCGTGCTTTATCCACAATAACGGAAAGGAACAGTTAAAGGTCTTTAATAGCAAGTTAGGCCAAGGTGTTTTCTTAGGATACTCCAGGGTCAGCAAAGCTTTCAGGGTCTTTAACTACCAGACCCTTTGCGTGGAGGAAAGCCCTCATGTTGTGTTTGGTGAATTTATTTCTTAGGATAGGAAGTCAAAACTCTCAGCAAGAAGCTGAAGAGGTCAGGAGCAAGCTACAGGATCTAAGCTTAAAAGATAACATTGAAAAGATCCAGCATTATTGGGATGATGATCAGACGATGAAATTCAGAATTAACCAACAAATAGTGTAGCTGAACAAATTGATTATACTAAACAGAATAAATCCCAGGTAATTCAGGTAATGAAGAAACCCCAGTGCTAAATGAGACCTCTACTGAGAATAACAACTCAGGGGAAACTATTAATGTCCTTAATCTGAATGCCCATGAACCTGGCGACTCAGTAGAACCTGATCTTGTTATTGAATTTGCTTCAATTACAGAATAATACAACTGAAATTCCTAATACTCCTACTATCTGTGTAGAATCAATCCCAGATGAACTAACAAGACGTCGTCGTTCATGGTTAGACGCTCATAGTTCAGATCTTATAATCGGAGATCCTTCAGCTAGTGTCAAGACAAGATCCAGATTCTGTCAAGGAGAAAGTAATTTATACTCCTGCTTCTTGTCTACTGAAGAACCTTAGATTTAGACGAAACATTCACCCCAGTCGCAAGATTGGAAGCTATTCGTCTATTCCTAGCTTATGCAACACATTAGCAGTTCACAGTCTATCAGATGGATGTGAAGTCAGCTTTCTTGAACGGCGTAATGAAGGAAGAAGTCTACGTTGAACAACCGTCCGACTTTCAGTAGGGACATCAAGTTTACATACTTAAGAAAGCGTTGTATGGGTTGAAACAAGTACATAGGTCTTAGTACGATATCCTATCAGACTTTCTGCTTCAGAAAGGTTTCCAGAAAGGGACAGTAGATCGCACCCTATTCAGTAACAAGTCAGAAGATGACATCCTACTGGTGCAGATCTATGTGGATGACATCATCTTTGGATCTAGAAATCTGACCATGTGTCAGAAATTTGAGCAGATGATGAAAGAGAAGTTCGAAATGTCAATGAAGAGAGAAATTACTTATTTCCTTGGACTTCAAGTCAAACAATCCAAGAAGAGAATATTCATTAATCAAGCTAAATACACTAGAGACCTCATCAAAAAATTCGGCTGTGAATCCAACAAATCAGTAAAGATACCCATAAATACCAATCTCAAGATTGATCATGATAAACAGGGAGTATATGTAAACTCAACTGATTATCGTGTTCTAATTGGTTCTTTACTATACCTAACAGCTAGCCGACCTGAAATAACTTATGTTGTAGGTGTATGCACGAGATTTCAGGCGAATCCCAAGCGGAGTCATGTGGACTCAACGAAGAAGATTCTCCGTTACCTGAATGGAACACCTGATGTTGGGTTATGGTATCTTGTTGATGATAATCTTGAACTAACTGGTTATTCTGATGTTGATTAAGCAGGATGTTGAATCAACAGAAAGTCGACCTCAGGAACATGTCAGTTCCTCGACAGTAAGCTTATATCTTGGTTCTCCAAGAAACAACACTTAGTAGCTACGTCCACTACTGAAGCTGAATATATGGCTGCCGGAAGCTGTTGCGCCCAGATACTGTGGCTTCAACAATAGCTGAGAGACTACGACATACATCAAGATGAAGTGTCAATCTACTGCGACAGTACCACTGCAATTGCAATCACACAGAATCTTGTTCTACATACTCGATGCAAGCACGTGTACATAAGACATTACTTCATCAGAGATCATGTCGAGAAGAAAGATATCAGGATGGAGAAAATCCACACTGATAAACAAAGGATTGACATACTGAGCAAACCTCTAGCTGAGACCAGATTCAACGAACTCTCAGTAGAACTAGGTCTCCTGGATCCTACTAACTCAATTCAGTGAGACGATCCAAAAGGTACTAAGTAAGGGATGACTTACTCTCAGTACTGCTGAAATACTCTGTGTCTTCATAGTGGTATCAGTTGACTACTATGTTCAGCTGACAGGTTATAAGTATTTATTCAGCACGTTATGCTCAGCATGATATAGCATTTATTTCCCACCATTAATGTTCATTATATGTTATTAAGCATATCGTTCTTATTAAACGCACGACATTCCATATGCTGACTGCGGTGCATTAAAAGCATGTCATTTCACCTTACCTATTAGGTGGTGGCCAGTAATCATCCAGTAATCATAATCTCTTATAACATTTAATCTGAGTCGTCCACTTTTTTTAAAAAACTGATTAATCTCTACCACACAAGAAATAAAACTGTGCATATTCAGTTACATATATATTCCCGTGTATCTCTCATCTAAAATACTTTTCCGCCATTTACGGATGATCTTTTGCTCAGCAAATATTATGTTTTAGAAATCCATCACATTCAAGCACAAATCCTTTGGTAAATCTTCTAAACTGCTTCTGATATTTACTGACTCACTCTATTTTTTAGTGCTAATATTGGTTTTGCAGATTTAGTTTTTATCATCAACAATGGAGACATCCATGAACAATGAGGTTCTCATTCCCTCTGACATGTAGGAGATCTTAGAAAACAAGAGAGTGTGGTTCGAACCTGTTCTCTCCTTCAGATCTTGCGACGTGGAGTGTATGTACATCATTTTTTATGCACTCGAGTCCTCCGGTCTTACGACTGTGCTTTCTACGTCTCCATCTCACTGCCTTCCGAGGCAGGTCGCCAAGTTCTTCCTGAACATCCGGCAAGACGATGAGATCACTGATATTACTTGCACCAACTATCTACAAGAGACTGACACCAACGTCTGGACAGAGAAGATTGCAGTCATCAATATTGTTGAGTGTCTTCTCGAGAGCTTCAGTCTGCCTGATGAAGGGATTTCTCCGATCGGCTACAAGGAGTGCCATTAATCAGTATTTATGCAAGTTCAGTGGTAAGGAGAACGTGGTATTCAAAGCAGTATTTTCGAAAATATAACTGCTCCCTAAATGCAGAGGTCTGGCCTATATCGTGAATCACATACTGACCAGTTTAGCAGGATCTTACGATCAATTATCCCGCATTAGGATTCAGATAAAGATGGACATCATGGATGGAGTTAAGGTCAATTGGAACGTCTTTTTTAGATCTGAATTCAAGGCTCAGCTCCAGAAGTTCAGGGCCAATGAAGACAACTCCGGCATGCAACTTATTCCCAAGGGAAAGCTGCTATATGGCACCAAAGTATCAATTATTATTGAGGATTACTGCCAGGGAAGAGTGGTCTCGCTGATGCATACTTATTTGATAAGAAGAACGTCAAGTTCTCCAATGCAGCAGCAACTGAGGAATCATTAGGGCAAGGACTGCATGACAATCGTCCTCTGACATTATCTCAGGATAGCCGCTCGACTCAGCAAAAGAAGAGGAAGGTGCAGAAGAAAGCAGAACCTTCAGTAGTGATCCCTGAGACAAACTCAATTCAGGATTCAGAGTCCGGTCAGGAGGATGTGACTCTGAGAGATAAGGTCAAGTGGATTCATTCCAAGGAGACTCAGTTAGATATCCAAGCTGACAATCCTCAGACAGAGATCTCCACATCAGTCCCTACCTCAGTACTGATAGCTCAGAGTAGAGCTGCTGAGGAAATTGCTGATGAAATTCCCGAGATCATTGATCATGCTGATCTAGTGGACATTGCAGTCAGAGTGAGGGTGCAGATTCTGAAGGAAAATTGATGGTTAGGAACGATACCTTCCTCCTTCGTATGTTGTCGCGGCTTTGATTGTTGCTCCTGTGTCAGATCTTCTGATCTGTGTCCCGACCTTTTTCTTCCTCTGGGTGGTTAGAGAACTGAAGAAAATAATATTTTGTCTCTCCCTCACTCACGTTTGGCGTCTCCAATTTTATGAATGAGTGTAATCTGTTTCTGAACAGAATACTACTATATATAGGCTTGAAAAACTAATATAATATTAATATTTTGTATCCCATTACTTTAATTATATTTCTAATGGGCTTCCACATAACCAACCCATAATATAATTAATTAATTTACTGGACTACTAATATTTATCAATTAATTGGCCCAGCCAATTAATTCCAGATAAATAACATTATTAAATAATGTAAAAGTACATTAATCCATTAATAATGATTTTTGAGAGACAATAAATAACCAGGCAACTAATTGGGCCAGATCAGGGATCGAATACAAGAAATAAAGCTGGGCCTCAAATTAATTAATTATCTATGCTCAGCCCAGAGCAAAATTAATTAATAAACACAGATTCATTCCACTAGACAATCCGTGCTGAGTTACCCCTTTATCCCAAATTGAGCAAGAGCTTGTATTTTAGACTTAACCGATCTCCGTATTTAAGATAGAAATATCCGTTAATTAATTAAGCTCACTGATAGCTTAAATTAATTAACATCTTATATTCCTGAGTAGTACCACTCGACCTTATTAACACACCTGAACTTAATCAACCGACCGAGTTTAGTGTGCTAATCCTTTCGAGTTCCTCAGGGGATATTATCAACCCATTTTACTAGGATACGGCTGCAAGATACAGACAACCAGCCTGAGCCACAAATAACTACTAACACCCAAGATACGTAGATCCGATTGCGATGACGTTCACCATAGTAGGTCAAAGTGATAGATAGCTAAATGCACTCAGCTGAAGTCTTACCAAGCTTAAGACCAGCTAAGTCACCGAAATCTTGGTTCTCCACTAAGGTCAGTTAGGAGAACACATCTCACTGTGATCCGTCAATACACCACCTTAAGTGTACCAGTAAAGACAAGCAGCTAAGACAAGCCACTTCTTATCTAAACTGCAGCTTAAACCGACAACTTATCCTTAAGTTGTCTCAGCTGTGATAACTGTTTATATCTTGTCAGTTCAACTAATTTGTGTTGTCTTCTGTGATACCCGACACACCACACAAATCTAACTTTTATACAAGATAAATGATAACATGTGCAAATATACATATTTATCAGATAGGAGAATAAAATAGGGGTAAGGACGAAAACACATTATATACAAGCGTAAAAAGTGCTTCCAGTATACAAAATCCCAATAGATTCGCCACAGGTTCCTGGAATGAGATCTGTTAGACGAGACGATCCACCTCAGGACAGTCTCTGAACTGACAAAGGAAGAACAGACACTCGGAGAGGAGATATGCTATGGCGAGCCTGATGTCATCGCTTCTATGGAAAATCTTAAAGCCGCCATGCTAATGCTCCTGAGTCAGAAGGGGCAACCAGCATAGTCTACTCAGACTCAGTCTGACTCGCATCATGATTCACCACCCAATGGATACAGACCAGGGAGGCTCTGCTGAGGGAAAATCTCCCAGGGATGGCTCGCCATCTCCTCCTCCATCATCAGGCGCAATCATCCCTAACGCCATCCAAATCTCAGCCCAAGAAGCAGTCGAGTTATCAAGCTGCTGAGATTAAGGACCTCAAAGTGGCGTCAATAAATAAGTGCATTAAACGTCAAGGTCATAAGAACCGTCTCCTCGCGACAGACGTGAACGTGAAATGGAGCCAGTTTACTGAGGGTCAGACCAAGATGTTGGGCAACTTATCTGCTGAAGTGCAGATGATCAGCACTCCTACCGATATCAATGCTGAAGAGATCCTAACCAAGGCACTTGAAGCTCAAAGAACTAATCTGACATCTCAGTTTCAGACCATAATGCAGTCACATGCCAAGACATTTGTTGGACAAATGGCCACTGCAATAGATCGAGTCCTAAAGGCAGTTGAAGGCTCACCACTGAGAGTGTCGCCAAGGCACTATTGTAACAACACAATGCCTGTACGTTTATAAAGAAGGTGCAACTGAGTCTGTTGAAGCATACCTTCGACGTATCGAAGCCTCCAAGTCAGCTCTACCCAAAGCCGTAAATTCAGAGCATGACAAAAGATGGACTTCATACACTGATGCAGCAGGAGATGTAGCCAGCTTCTCTTGAAACCATCAGCTCATCTATCGAAGAGCTGAACAAGAAGGTTACTACCCTGGCAACGCTGATCAATGATGCCAGAAAGGGGGAAAGTAGTAGGAATGCAACAACTACTGACCCTCCAAAAATCTGAAGAGGCAGGACCCAGCTCAGCTGCATCAACAAATAAGGGGGAAGAAGCTCAACAGGGTAAAGGCTCAGAAGAGCCGGCTAACAAAGCAGTAACTGATGTGGCCAAGTTCTTAGATGGTCTAGCTGAAGAAGAGCCACCACTCAAGTCAGCAGTGAAAGGCAAAGCCCTTGCTTCTTCAAGCCCTCCAAAACCCAAGAAGCTTAAGTTCAAAACGCGTGTGGAACAGATTGCTTATGATGAACACCTGGCGCGAGAACTTCAGAAAGAAGATGAGAAGAAGTAGACCAAGGCCAAGAAAGGCATATAGATCCGGACCCCAGTTCCTACCAGAAAAGATCTGTACTGCCTAGGCAATCTGGGTCAGCTGCAAAAACTCCTCTGAAGTCCAAACAAGCTGAGAAGCCCGAAACTCCTAAGTCCAAATCAGCAGAACTAAGCGTCTCAGATACTCAGCAGCATATCCCAACTACTGAGCTCTCCAAGAGACAAGAAGCTGAAATGAAAGAAATATGGGATAGCTGTGAGAGAGGACAAGACATTACAGCTGAAGTCAGACAGATCAGAGAGGCCAGAGAAAGAATCCACGAAGCTAATCTTGAGGCTCTCAGACTCAGGACAGAGAAGAAAGCAAGAGAAAGGGTTCCAGAGTAGGACATGAGTGTCCCTACCACCTCCAAGTTCTTCAGGAGAAGGGAACTAATTAATGAGGTGAATAGAGTGATTTACAAGAGGACTGACGAGTGGGTTCTATACAAGATCAATCAACGTTGGGAACAACTGAAGATAGACTTCATTAAAAGATTCTACATCCGGAAGATGTTTAATGAGGAAACTGATCCTGAGGAGTCATTCAAAGAAATTTTGATACAGATGGATCCCCCACTCTATGCTAAGATTCAAACTCTACTGGAACAGTCCAGTAAAACTCTTAAGGAACCTGAGTTCAGAACCTTACCTCCTCCTCTCACGCTTCAAGACAACATTTGTAAGAAGGAGATTGAGGAAGAAATCAGCGAAGTTATTAGAAGAAGAGGTCTGAACAACAACTATGATGAAGATAGAGAAGAGATCAAAACCCTGAGGAATTGTGTATATTCATCTTATGGCCTTGAACTTCCTGAGAAAAAGTCTACTAACTTCAAGGCGCGAATGCAACTATTCAAGAAGAAGCCCAGCTGACTATCTTCTAGTCTTTAGCTTATAGAATTATATCGTCATGTATTTGTAATCTTCTCTGATCTTTAATGACATCTTTTTCTATTGGCCTTCGACAACTACTCATTGTCACTTGACTGAGTTTTTATCTGTTAATACTACTGATTACTGAAGTAATCAGATCACACAACAACTATACTTATCTGTTTCTCTGTAGTTCAGTTACTTAGACATCTTTCATAGGGGAAAATTGATTGTAAGTATGTTAGGGGGATATTGTTAGACTTTGGTCTTATGTTGTATAACATCTGTATTGAGTAGATAGTTAGCCTTGCTGATTGAGTTAGCCTTGCTGATAAAGATAGCCTTATTGCAAAGAGCTTCACTGCTCTATATTGCTCTGTTACTATGCCTAGATTAACTTGTAATAGTTTTGTAGCATAGTCAGTAGTTGTTGTTTGTAAAACGTTTTGGCATCATCAAATATAGGGGAAATTGTTGGGATGAGAGTATGATAAGATTTGAATATCCAAAACCCCTTGTTGAATGATGAGTCTTCGATATTGTAATAGCTTAGTTGAGTTCAGTTGTTAGGAACTCAGTACGATAGAGTTCAATAGATGTGTATTCAGTAGAAGATTTTGCACTCAGCCAGAGAACTCAGTTATCGAAGAAGTCAGTTGGACAGCTATCGACCAACTGAATCGGCAAAGGAATTCGAGCCTGCACTGAACTTTCATACGAATGTCAATAGAGGTACATCAGTTGAAGGTCCGAGGATTCAGAGGAAGTCAACTCGTCGTACTTTGAGTTTGAACAAGCCTCACCAACTCTCATAAACCTTGACCAATAAGAAGCCGATAGCGCCTTACCTGCTTTGCCATAAAGATGCTCCTAGCCGGAAAAACAGGAAATCTCTACAGTACCTCTACATCAACGTTCAAATTATTATGATCATTTTTCTTGTCTTATTTTACATGTGTCTATACTCCCTCCAACAGATCTATTCACAAATCGGAGAGTATAAATAGAGAAGAGTTTTCATGCAGAAAGACACCGAGAACCAAAGCTATCAAAGCTCAAATACTCTCTAGTGAACTCACAACAATACTCAGTAAAAAACTTGCACTTAGAATTAGACCTTCTTTAGTTCTTCTCTCTAGAGAAATACTTGTTCCCTTTTCTCTATCTAAGCGTGTTTATTGTAATATTCAATAGCTTAGAACCTCGAAGGAGATCATCTTTTGAACAGTTCTTATTGTAAGAACTCCTTCATAGTTGAAGAAAACTAACCTTCAAAGGTTAGGAACTATAAAGTCACTACGACTATAAGTAGATATCTGTCTTGCATACAAATTGACAGAGGCTTGCTCAATATAAGCAAACAAGTGAGAATTTGTCATGTCAACAGATAAATTGAGGCTTGCTTAGTATAATTAATACAAGAACTCCTTCTTAGTTCAGGACAGTGGACGTAGCACCTAGCGTGTCTGAACCACTTTAAAAATCGCTTGTCTTGATTTTAACTGTTGCATTGATTAACTGTTCATTCTGCATACAACTGAATTTTAATCAAATAGCATAAAACGGATTTTCACTGAGACGATTATTTTAAGGGCCTACACTTCTGCACACAACTTCTGTTGCTGAACTACTGTAGTCAGTAGGACTGTACTTAGTAGGAGAATCTCTGCCCACGCGGTCGAGAAAGCATATTTGGCTAACTGACAATGTTCAGTAACAATCTTTAGCTAAAGCTAACTTTCGCGTTTCGAGTTTTAAATTTGTATTCAGGTGTATTCACCCCCCCCCCCCATACTGGAAGCTCGACTCTGGACCAACAGTAAATGCTACTGTTGGGATTAGATTCAATATGATAAGATTTAAAGATCCCAAAACCCCAGCTGAATGATGAACCATATAATGTAGTAGCTTAGTTGAGTTCAACATGTTAGGAACTCAGTAGGGTAGCTGGAGTCCAGTAGCTGATCGACTCAGACGAGTAGATCATTGTCAGCAGGACGGACTCAACATTGGAGCTCAGTATGGTTAGTCAGAACCTACTGAATCTGTGGATAGGAAAATGCATGAAGCTGAACTTTTCAGAAGAATGTCAGTAAAAGATAACTTAGTCCAAGGAATCAAAGGAAGTCAACTCAGCATCTACTCTAGAGTTCGAACAAGCCTTACCTACCATTCTACCTCGACCAATGAGGAGCTATCAACACTGTACCTTGCTTTGACAAAAGATATCCTCAAGACTGAAAAAGAGAGAATCTCTACAGTAATGTTCAAAGTTGTAGATGGTCGTTTTCCTTGTCGTTTTTGACACGTGTCTAGGTTCCCTCTAACGGATCGATTCACAAGTCAAGACTACAAATAGAGATCAAGTTTCAATTGATGAAGACACCACCGGGAACACCAAGCATTCAAAGTTGCTAAAACTCATGTCAGATTTTCAGTAAAACTGAATCCACGCACAAGCATGATTTGAACCGTTTTCAGTAATAACATTTTTCATCAAGAGATGATATAAAACTGGGCCAACACATTCCGCACGTATTCATCTACTGAGTTTACTATAGAGTAACTGAAGTTAGTAGATAGTGTTCGGTATTTCAATACACTCTGCCCACGCGATCTGAAAGTTTATCTGGTTTGCTGACTCTCTCATTAGCACATTCAGTCGAAGACTGACTTTCGTGTTTTAGTTAAAACTTGGACTCAGGTATATTCACCCCCCCCCCCACACACACACACACCCACACACCTGAAGACTTGTCTCTGGACAAACAGTTACACTTGAAACTCATAATGGTCAAATTTATCAAATAAGTGAATGGAGAAATCCAGATATATACATAATGTTTCAATATCTCCTTATAAGGCATTTCGACTAACTATTTTCCTCATTCTTAATGTTAATGATGGGAACTTGAATCATGTAAAATGTGACATTATGACTCCTTCAAGTTAAATTTATAATTTTAAAGAAGAACACGTCCAAGTTGAACCACTAAGAAAACATAAACCAAAAAAGTATTACATATTGTCCATAAGTTTCAGATGAATCACCACTGCCTTAGTTTGAATCCAGTTGCTGAATTACGTTTTCCCCCAACAATTTGGATTTATTTAAAACAAAAACTTCCTAATTTCATTCCTTCATCAACATACACATATGAAGTGCAACAAAGAGGTCAGCCAAGGTGTATATATCTGTGCGACCATTGTTATTTCATTTATTTAATATATCTGTATTTGTAATGCATAATCTCTCAATTGCCAATGTGTATATGTGTGCACTTATATTCAAATAAATCACTTTTAGGATTATCTTTTAGGTTTGGGATGGTCCCTGCTGAAGGGAATTATACCTCAGGATCATCCTAGTATACAATCTTCTTGACTCGATGCAGAAAAGATCTTCTGGACTATTCCCGTGCCCGAGCTCTCAACTCTGGATGGACGGAGACACTAGAAGGCTCTCGATGGTATCTCACTCAGACTCACACTTTACGACACACAAAGCTAGAAAGACAAGTATGAACAAGTGACCCCTTTGTTTCTTATTTATAAGGGCAAGTAAAATGAACCCTAATGTGCCTTTGACTCCAAGCCTAATCCAATAGTAGAAGGGGCCACTAAACCATCACCAGTTGTTTTGGTCCACTAAAGGACCAAATAATTCCAATCAATGAAGCAGCCTAGTGAGTCTGAGAAAAAATGTCGCATACAACGGGGCATATGTTCGGGCCAGATTAGGGACCTAATACAAGAAATAGAGTCGGGTCTCAAGTGAATTAATTTTCCATACTCTGCCCAGAGTATTATTAATTCACAAACATAGATTCATTCCACTAAAGAATATATTCTGACTTACCCCTTTATCCCAAAAGTTGAGTCAGAGCTTGTATTTTTAACTTCAGTTTATCCCCGTATTTAAGATATCGAATATCCATTAATTGATTAAGTTTACTGACTACTTAATACAATTAATGTCTTATCCTTGAGCAGTAACACTCGACCTTATTATCATACTTGAACGTAATCAACATGCAGAATTTAGTATGATAAACCTTTCGAGCTCCTCAAGGGGATATCATCAACCCTATAATAGGATACAGATGCATGATGCAGATAACCAGTCTGAGCTACACACAATAGCACTCACCCAAGATACAGAGATATACGGGTGCAATTACCCTCACCCATAGTAAGTCAAAGTTAGTCGCGTGCACTCAGTTGAAATCTCATCAAGCTTAAGATCAACTGAGTCTCCGAGACCTTGGTTCTTCACACGGGTCAGATAGAAGAGCACGTCTCACTGCGGTCCATCAATACATAAAATGTATCAACATAGACAAGTGAACAAGACAAGTCACTTCTTATCTACATTGCAGCCTAAACTGATAACTTGTTCTTAAGTTGCCTCAGCTGTGATAACTGTTTATATCTCACTAGTTCAACCAATCACTACAGTCTTATGTGATCTACAAACACTGTAGGATCTAACTCTTGTGAGATAATGGACTAATTTGTGCAATTATAATAATCAGATAGGAGAATAATAGTGGCAACAAGAAACATTGTATACAAGCAAATACGTAGACTGCTTTTAGTTTACAAACCCAACACCTGTCATTACCTCTCCTATATATATAACTCTTCTTCTTGGTTGATGGTCCTGGTACTTCTTGATCAATATCCAAATCACTCTCTGTTGGGAAATAATATAACTTTTGAACGATCCCAAACCCCTATTTGATTGATGAACCAGTCTGATGCATTTATAGGATCTCAGCCTGTAACTGTATAGTTAGGTTGATAGTTTTTCTCAAGCTAGGTTAGTTCAGGTAGTGGTTATTCAACTAGTGGAATGAACTGAGTCCAACTCTGATGAGCCGACCTCTCCAGGCTGAACTGATCTGTAAATCAGACTCTTCACTAGTCTGAACTGATATATTTAAATGTGAAGATAATACAAGGTATGAGGCGCGATATTCTAAGAAGATGGTCAACGGAGGAAACGATAGTCATGTCAGCCCTAGTCAAAGGCGACAGAACAATACCTTGTACACAATTTGTAGAAGAAAGCGGAGCGCGACACGTGATCATGCATTCAACGCATTAGACCGTTGTCAACACGGAGCCAATGGGAGATCAATATTTCCTTAACAGATATTTCCCCTAGCTCATCTATAAATGGCAGAAGGCCTCTTATTGAGAGGTTACAGAATTTCAAAGAAGCTCAAGCTTACTCAAGCAAAAGAACAAGCCCTTACTTTCGTATTCAGTGTTCCATTGCTAAGAACTTCCTCTGTTGTTCATACTCCAAGTGTATTAGCATACACATCATAAGCTTGGAGTCAAGAGTGTTTCATACTCATGTTTGTTGAACAAATCAAACCCCAACCAGAAAGTTAGTTTGATAGATAAATAGATAGTTTGATAGATCATTTGTTTGTATTGATCTGCGCTCGTCAGTCTACGAGTATCCATTATATATTAGCTTACTGTTCATCTCATTATATATTAGCTTAATTGTTACATTCGAGAAAAACAGTTTTCATTAAAAGGGCCTAACATATTTTTGCATATTGACTGACTCACTATCAATTAGGTTCTCTAATCTAAAAAGGCAAAATTTGGCTGTCATTAGGTGTATTCCCCCCCAAATACATCTAAAATCATATCGGGACCAACAATTGGTATCAGAGCAGTGGTCAGACCGACTACTGTTTTTGTTTACTTGGTCAAATTGATCGGATCATATATGCTTTTCTCTATCTTATTTATCTGCACCTAAGCTTCTGAACATTGGCATGGGACAATGTTGTGATGGGCTGAATAACGTGACGTCTATGCTGAAAGAAAATACTACCGTCACAGAGCATAATTTCATCAAGGTAACTTATGTTGTCAATCAATTTTCGGATGTAGTGATGCGAATATCAGATAATGCTACTCAGAAAAACCTTACTACTCATATGGAACAATGCCACACCATCATTACTAAAGGCACCTCTCTGCTCGAACTGACCCAACAGAATGCTGAATCTGCGATCTCCTCTACTATGCATTAGACCATTGTCAACACGGAGCCAATGTGAGATCCATCTTTGCACAACGGATCTTTCTCCTATCTCGTCTATAAATAGCAGAAGGTCTCTCATTGAGAGGTTACGAAATTTCAAAGAAGCTCAAGCATACTCAAGCAAAAGAACAGGCCTTTACTTTCTTATTTACTGTTCAATTGCTAAGAAATTCCTCCAGTGTTCATACTCCAAGTGTATTTGCATACACATTATAAGCTTGGAGTCAAGAGTGTTTCATACTCTTGTTTGTTAAGCAAATCAAACCCCAACATGATATATTTTGTTAGAACGATTTCACATAGTTAGTTTAATAGAAAGATAGTTTGATAGATCGTTTGTTTGTATTGATCTGCGCTCGTCAGTCTACGACTATCCATTAGTGGATTTTTGCAAGGAAGCAGAAAAGTGGATGTATGATCTTGTGAATCCGAACTACTATAAAATCGTTGTGTTCTTTAAAGTTTTATTGATTTCAACTTACTGTTCATCGCATTATATATTAGCTTATTGTTACATTCAAGAAAATCATTTTTCATTAAAAGGGCCTAACATATTTCCACATACTGACGTGAATCACTATAAGTCAGGTTCTCTGATTTGAAAAGGCAAAGTTTGGCATCATGTGTATTCCTCCCCCCCCCCCACCCCGATACACTTGAAATCGTGCCGGGACCAACACTCTGACCATCATGATTCCTATGTAGCTACGTTTCTTCATATTCAGGTTTTGGATCATTTAGTAACAACTTGCTGATCTTGTTTGCTTCCTTTGCAACTTTGCACCATCTCGACTCGAGTTTATGGACGGTCTCACCTACAAGAGAAAAAATAATATTGGCTTAGAAAGAGATCAAAAAAAAAAAAAAAAGATTATATGATTATACATCCCATTTTGTAATATGCAATATCTCTACAAAATGGAGAAGAATAGAAGGTGAAAAGATTACCTAAAACCAACATAATCATCACACTCTCCAAGTTGAAATATAATTGAACCCAAATTAGGTCAGCTGATAAAAAAATTGCAAATTGGGGGAAGAACAACAAAAGAAGAGCAGTTTTGTACTTATAATGTAGTTATCCCCAAAGTTAGAAAACCCAATGTTAAAACCTAACATGTAACCTAAATGCATAATTTATACATTTCAATCACAAGAACCCCTGGAATTAACTACTAATCTCCAAATTAAACACAACAACTCTTCAAGCAATAAAAAACCCAAAAAAGACGAAGTTAGAATCGAATGCAAGATTCCTGGAAAACCCCAATAAAAGAAATTCATCGAGAACTAATAATTCACTAGAACAATTAAGTAGGTTGTGATCAAGAACAACTCACCTATTCCAAGATCAAGGTGGATAGAAATTGAAAAAATAAAAATGTAACCAGCAACGATGAGAAGGACCATGGGGAGCAATGGTGGCCAAAGGAGCAGTAGCGGCGAGTGGTGAATCTATGAGCGGCGCGAACATTGTGAAAGAGGGAGGGTTAATTTTTATTTTTATTTTTTACTTTTACCCTAGTTTGGATGTATTTTTAGTTTTGAGTGAGTCTCTTGTGCAACCGGATGGGCTACACCCATATCATCATTATGAGCCTCACACACACTATAACCGGATAGGTCACACTCATATCATCATTATGAGGCCCACACACACTACACCCCCCCCCCTCGCAGTCCACATTATTTTCCTTTCCTTTTTTATTACATATCAGCACACCCACCCACCCGCAAGCCCACATTAATTAATTTTTTTTTTATAAATTCAGTTATTTTTTAACAATTTAGATCATCTCAAATTTCATTTGAAAGTATAATTTTTTGGTTCAATACCAAATTTATTTTTATTTTTCAATGTATATTAAAATATTTATTTTTAGTATTATTTCATTTTATAGAAGTCTTAAATTATTTCATATAATACGAGAATAGATCGTGGTATTAATTCTAGTATCAGTTTATATAATAAATGTTCATATGAGTTTATTAATGATAATTGATATATATATTTAGTATGAAGGATATATTTGTTTATAACAAATGATATTTTTATTCCCGACTATTGATATTTTTTTAGATCAAATAGTATTGTTTCCATGTCAAATGATATTTTTATTAAAAACAACGATATTTTTATTCATAATAACCGATGTTATTATTCATAGCAAGTGATACTTTGATTAATAACAAGTGATACATTAATTAATAGAAAGTGATATTTTTTTTATTCAGAACAAGTGATATATTCAAAATAATTGATACTTTTTCATAAAAAGTGATAGTTTTATTAAGAACAACTGATACTTTTACTAAAACCAACGATACCTTTGTTCATAAAAGTATCATAATAAGTGATATTTTTATTCATAGCAATTGATACTTTTATTCATAGCAAGTGATACATTGATTAATAACAAGTGATACTCTTATTCAGAACAAGTGATATATTCAAAATAATTGATACTTTTTCATGTAAAGTGATACTTTTATTAAAACAAGTGATACTTTGATTCATAATAAATGATACTTTTATTCATAGCAAGTAATACTTTGATTAATAACAAGTGATACTCTTATTCAGAACAAATGATATATTCAGAATAATTGATACTTTTTTCACGTAAAGTGATACTTTTGTTAAAAACAAGTGATACTTTGATTCATAACAAGTGATACTTTGATTAATAACAAATGATACTCTTATTCAGAACAAGTGATATATTCAGAATAATTTGATACTTTTTTCATGAAAAGTGATACGTTTATTAAGAACAAGTGATACTTTTATTCATATCAAGTAATACTTTGATTCGTGACAAGTGATACATTAGTTAACAAGAAATGATACTTTTATTTAGATCAAGTGATATATTCAGAATAATTAATATTTTTTTTCATAATAAAATTTCTAACCAAATTCAAATTAAAAAATAATGGGAGGAAGATAGAAAAGTTCTATTTTAGCGATCAACACTCGGTAAGAACTGATTTAAGTATAATATTTTTTTATTTAATTCAATAACTTTATTTAATCTTTTTTTTTGTAGAGCTACCTTGATCTGGTATCAAAGTATAAAGATGAGAAACGATGTGAGTGCTTGTGTTAATTTTGAAATTTTTTGGAATTAAAATAAAATAACAAAAAAAAAGCAATTTTTTGGAATTAAAATAAAATAAAAGGAAAAAAAATTAAAAAAAATGTTGTTGGGACTCGAACTCGTGTCTAGAGGGTAAGAGCCTAATAGCCTTACCGCATGCACTACAACAACATTGTTGATATATGGCACACTACTTTATATTTACTATTTAAGGTGCAACCGGATGCACCAAAGTTTTTGCTTTTAGTTTTAGGTTTTTAATTAAAATATGAAACTCCAAAACTAACCTTCGAATATTAAAATAATTTAAAAAAAAAAGTTGACTACCAGATTTTTTAACGGAAGGATCGTGTTCACGAAATAAAAATTATTTGGGGACCCTTCTACCATTAAAAAAAGTTTGGGGACCATATCTACCAATTGTAAATAGTTTGGGGACTTATTGCACCAATTTGCCTATGTTTTTTTTTTCAGAAGAACAAAAATATAACGTAATAAGTTAATATTAAAATTATATGTCATTTACTAATTCATAATACTTCATCTGTCCTATATTTGTTGTCCCCGAACTTTCCGGCACGAGATTTAATGAGAGTGGTTGGTTGTGAGTAAAGATAGTAGAGCCCTTAAAAAATAGTGTGTAATAATTTGTTATTTTAGGAAAGGAGACCACAATTGTAGGACATCCCGAAAAGGAAAGAGGGACAACAATTGTAGGACGGAGGGAGTAGAAGTTAAACAATATATTTTGATAGGAGTTTTTTGAAGATAAAACTATATGGGAGTTTTTTGAAAATATATTTGCACATCAAATTGTTTGATTTTGATTAGTTGATTTATGTTTGTACATTCTTTATTATTTAAAAAAAAATATTTTTAACAAAATACGAAAAATAAGGAAATGATATTTAGTGTATATATTAGTTGAGTTTTGAATAGTTAATTTTTGATAAAACATTCTTTATTATTTTTAAAAATAAGACATTTTTAATAATACCTATAAGACGTTTAATGAGAAGATGGGAGTAATTTTTTCAAGTGGTCCAATTCCGTGTTAAAGAAATAGTATTATTTTATCAAACCATCACATATGCAAGAAATAAATATCAGATCTCTTGGACATGCGTGATTAGCTTGGTGCAAATTATGGTGAACTGAAATTTCTATACAAGTTAGAAAATAAGATGAAATCCATGTTAATTGGCTCAAAAGTACACAACAAAAATACTGTACTCTATATACGAATATATCAACATTAGATGCTGCTACAAATTGTTTGATGCGGAGAAGCACCCAGGCCACATAAATAGGACACTGGTTTGTTCCGAATATATTTATTTTTGTTTTCTTCTCTCTTCCCACAGTTTTCTTCAAGGGAAGACTACAATGAGATTTCAGCTACAAATTTTACAGCATCCAAGAGTTACACTTTATCGTCATGAAACCACCATCTCGTCTCCTTGGGAGATCTACCATTCTTGCAGTTCTTGACATAACGATCATTGTCAGCCGGACGTTGCTGCGTTTGACAAAATTCAAGGGGTCAATTTTACTGGCTGACGACCTTCTGATATGCAGCAAGAAGTAAAAAAAAATAATTCAACAGCTGAGAGTTAGACGAACCTTTGCCGTGGAGCTTGATAGCATAGATAGAATGCTGATGCAAATTGAACTTACGGTCATAGCTGGGGACCAAGAATCGTATAAAATATCTGCACAACATATTCAGAAAAAAATAAAAAAAGGAGTACAGTCATCTAAGTGAACAACCCAACCCAACCAGAACAAGACATTTACTTTTATCTATTTAATCTTTTAGTTTCTAAAGATTGAAGAGATTATCAAAAGGTCAAAAGAAGCTAATAGGCAAAAGAGAAGCAACTAGCTTAGTTCTCATCTTATTAGGCTCATAACATATTAACATCTAGCAGTTACAATTCAAATCTTATGCTTACTAGTGAAAGGATATAGTAGCACATCTAACATCAGACAATAAATCACCGACATAGCAGCACATCTAACATCAGACAATAAATCAACCCATGACATTATTCTAGAATATAGATGACAATACTATTTGGAAAACTATACTTATCCAACAGCAAATAACAATTAAGTCTTTGCATTTACTATATGATGCACAAAGCCCACCATCTCTATCTTAAAGATGTTTGTATATTCAAGGCCTTTTGAAGTCTTATACAAGCTTTGACTATAAAGGAGGGTTGCTGGTTTTCTGACATTAAGGATCTACCGATGAACCCTCTACTAAAGTTAAAAAAGACTTTCAGATACACTAACATAGCACGAGCAAGAGATATGCAATCTCTAGATATTTCCGTTCGCTAATACAGTAAAAAAAACATTTTTTTAAATCATTTTCTCATAAATGAACTCAATTTGAAATAAAAATCTACTCGAACAAACACTCGGGGCCCTCTGAGATGGCATTGTGTCATGTTTTCTACCAAAGCTTTCAAGAGCAAAGCAACAAACAAACCATAAGATAAATGCTCTTTGCCAGTTCGACAAACTTTTAGAAACTAAAAGAAAAAATGCTCTCATTTTTCCTGGCTTAACCTTGATCACATACCCCAACTTTCAATCAATTTGACTAGTCCTTACTACTATTGTCCGTGGTAGCAAAATGTTAAGACACCACTACAAACAAAAAAGAAAATCAATAAAAAATATGTACGAGAATGAAGAATGAAAAGAATGTGCAGTACATCTCAGTGAGAGGGAGAGTAGGAATTGCATAGCAACAAACCTAAACATATATGCCCATTACTGTAAATGTGAGGATGCATAGGAGCAGGAGGGACAAATATAACCTGCCGAACAAACAACAAAGTCAAACCCTGGAACAATTTCATCAATCAGACTTTGCCAAACCCAAATTCCCCAATTTTCATAATAATATACTCATCAATTACAAACAGAATCGTAGAATATCGATACTAAGTCCATCAAAAACATACCTGCGGCGCCTCCATTGGGTAATGCTCTGGAAAATCAACCTGAAGCTGGTACATTTCACCGGCATAGAGCGTACCTGGGGCCCCGTTGACTTCAATTACCCATCTAATCATGCCAAACCTCAATCAATCACTACCAGAAACTCTGATTTCCAATTTATTACTCAAAAGCGAAAACAAATGAATCGAACAAAAAAAAAAAATCAGATACCTCTTAAGGTTATCAGTGGCTTTGTGCTTGAAACCGGAGGGCGGATTCACCTGCCACTCTATCAGCTCTTTCTGCAGCCGATTGCACGCGATCTTGCTCAATGCCTTCACCGCCAAATTTCAGTACATAAAAATATAAATTCAACGATATTTTCCCGAAATTGAAAAAAAAAATAAAAGACAAGACATCAACAGTAACATCCTAACCAAGCATAAATCAAAATGTAAATAAAATTGAAAAAAACACCTTGCGTGAGGAAGCCGAAGCGGTGGTCATCGCGTACGAGAATCTTGAGAGAGATTTGTGTGAGAGAAAGAGCTAAGCGATGCGTTTTTGCAGTTGGGCGCAAATTAATGATTCATTTTATGTCTGAAAAAAGAAGGTCTGGGATAATTTTAGCTTTTCTATAGTGAAAATAGTAAGATCCAACGGTCTGTATTCAATCTGATCCACACGTTTGGTTGGCAACTATTTCTCCCGCGTGATCCATGTCACGTGAGAGGAGAATCACGTGACCCATCACACTGTACACGTTGCACGCAGTCGCTCTACTTTAGATTTTGCCAAGTGATGTGTATCGCACCGAACGAGTAAAATGGGGTCCGAGTCAACTCGGGTAAAGATTCTCCATTATACTTTATTTATTATTTTCCATTTTATTTTTTATTAGAACAAACATATATGATATACATTAAAAATATATTTATCAGAGGAAGAATAAAAAGGTAATTTTGCAATTTTAATTGCGGAATATAAGCATATTTCTTGTTTCATTGCGATAAAACGGATCATTCATATAATTTAGATCCAATTCTAATTTAAGTATAAAAAATCTTAACTCACGTCAATTCAATAAGTCTAGCTAATATATTTTCTTATCTCGGTTTGAGAAAGAGATGGACTAGGGTGCATCATGTTGCATATGTAACGTGATTCAATTGCTCAATTTTGACCCGAATTTAACCTCGTTCAGTATTTTTTTTATTGAATTACACTCCATCTCTCTTCCCATCTCCTCCCCTCCCAACTACCCCTTTCTCTCTCCCCCCTCTTTCTCTATGCAAATCACACCTCTCTCTCTCTTTCTCCTCTGCCCCCCCTCTCTCTCTCTTTCTCCACTCCTCTCTCTCTCTCTCTCCACCATCCTTCTTGTCTCCGCCGTGGTCACTCCTCTCCGTCTCCGTTGTCGTCGCTTCTCGCGCCTCGCCCCTCCGTTGCTCCGATGGCTGGATCCACCTCTGTGCCATCCTCTAGATCCGCCTCCGCTCTCTCCCACCGTCCTCTCTCTCTCTCTCCCCTTCTTTCACTGTTGTCTCCTCTCTCCCCTCTTTCACTGTCGTCTCCTCTCTCCCCCTCTTTCACCGTCATCTCTCTCTCTCTCTCTCTCTCTCTCTCTCTCTCGCGCGCGCGCGCGTTTTCTCTCTCCAAAAAATAGATGCACCTACAGATTTGAAGAACTCGTCAATATTCAACCGCGAAACGTCGCCGCCGTCGGGTTAGTGTTTCGCCAAAATCAATTTCTACAATTGCTTGAATTTGCTTCTTAAGTTTTTGAAATTGTAATTCTCAAGTTCAGTCTTCTTGGTGGAGCGGATGATTGGTTGTGCTAGTTTATTGATTTGATGATAGTGGTGTTTGTTTGGCATTTGATCAATTCGTCATTTATTTACGGTTCGTTGATTCCTTGATGTTTTTGGTTCTTCCAATTTTGATGTGGACTATTTAATTTATTATTTGAAACAAAATTTAGATGACATTCGTCTGTTGGTTTTACACGCTTAGGTTTGATCACAAAAAGTTCATAGTTACAGTTGAGTGCTTAACTTAGAGGTTGTAAGGGCTAGAGCATTATATTTCTTCTTTTATCGTACTTTTTAATCGTATTATTGTCTATTGATTTTGAGAGTGAGAAGGGAATTATGTGATTTTCTTATGAACAGAGGCAGCTATTAAATATGTTGTTCCACTCTTATCTACTATGATTAAACAGACACTCTGCTCATCATTGACATGTTCTTTTATCGTGATTGACACGCACAATAGAGACAATTGACACTCTGCTCTTTATTGTGAATTATGGCTTAAACAGACACTCTGGTCATCATTGACACTTTCTTTTGTCATAATTGACACAAATAACACAAACAATTGACATTCTGCTCTCTGGTGTAAATTATGGCTTAAATAGACACTCTGCTGACAAGTTCTTTTGTCATGATTGACACGCACAACAAAGACAATCGACACTTTGCTCTCTATTGTGAATTATTGTTTAAATAGACACTCTGCTCATCATTGACACGTTCTTTTGTCATGTTTGACACGCACAACAGAGACAATTGACACTCTACTCTCTACTGTGAATTATGACTTAAACAAACACAATACTCATCATTGACACGTTCTTTTATCGTGATTGATACGTACATAGACAATTGACACTTTGCTATCTATTATGAATTATGGCCTAAACAGACACTCTGTTCATCATTGACACGTTATTTTGTCATGATTGACACAAACATCATAGACAATTGATACTTTTTTCATAAACAAATGACACTTTTTTTCGAAACAAATCGTATTTTTTTCAAAAATAATTGATAGTCAATAAATGATATTTTATTCAAATACAAATGATATTTTTGTTTGTTATGATTGACACTTTGGATAAAAAAACAAATGACACATTTATTCATTACAAATGACACGCCTTACTTATTAAAAAAATCGAAAAAAAAAAATTGTTCGTTAAGATTGACACTTTTGTTTGTTACAATTAATACTTTCATATGCAAAGAGTGACACGCCCGTCCTTAAAATAAATGGGAAAAAACGTTAAAAAAACAAAAAAAAGGAAAAAAATTAAATTTAAAAAAAAATTGTTTCTTGCGATTGACACTTTTGTTTGTTACGATTGACACTTCCGTATGCAAAGAGTGACACGCCCGTCCTTAAAATAAAGAGAAAGAAAAACGTTAAAAAAAAATTTTAAAAAAATTTTTAAAAAATTTAAAAATTTAAATAAAAAAATAAAAAAAGGATTAATGATGTCATGCAGACATCAGCGGGTCAACATGGGTCAAAGCGAGTCAACGGGTCAAATACGGGTCAAAGCGGGTCAAAATTTGATAATTGGATCATGTTGCATGTGCAACATAGTGCACACAAGTTTTTGCCTTTGAGGAAACTGTTGGTCCGGAGACGAGTGTCAGGTATAGAGGGGGGGGGGGGGGGGGTGAATACACATGAGTATAAATTCTTTTTCTCAAACGCGAAGGACAGCTAAGCTGTAGGCTGCGACTGATGAACAGTGTCAAATAGTAACCTTCTGATCGCGGGTCAGAGTGAGTCAGCTACTGAGTCTCTCCTACTTACTTTTGTCAGTAGTTGATTCTCAGTTGGAGACTTAGTGCGGATAATTGTGTAGAGCCCGGTAGACTTCGTCTCAGTTTGAAAACGTGTTTTTCGTAAACCAAATTATTTTTGCTAGTGCACTTATCGAATACATTTTATGCAAAGTAGAGTTTGTAAGATGATTTGTATGCAGTGCGATAAAACAGTAAAAGACACAAGCAATTTTCATTGGTCAGAGTAGGTAGAGCTTAGACTGCTTCTCATTGGTCGAGGTTTGTGGTAGGTGAGACTTGTCAGACATCGGTCTTCATCGGAGTTGACTCTCACTTATCCTCGTATGATCTTCTGCTGACTTTCGAATGAAGTTAGACTCGGGTCGTTTCCTGTCGGATACAGTAGACCTGATAAGATCTCTGTTTTATTCGTCCGAGTCTGCTGATAATAACATTTCTACTGAGTGAGATCAGCTGATGACTCTTGAAGGTACTGAGCTTGAATACAGTGTTCTCTTACTGATGTATGTCAGCTGATGAGATGTCTTCTACTGAGCGAGGTCAGCTGATGACTTGAGAACATAAGCTCTTACACTGATGACGTGGGGTTCTCGAAAGTAACTTCCTACTGAAGATCAATCCAACATTTACCCCGTACAGGACTTAGAAAAAAATGATAATGAATAATATACTCCGTCTAGCCTACTACATCATCTAGTCCTATCGACACTACACAAAGGATACAAGACGGTTTTGGGATCTTCAATTCCATAGTAATGAAACACTATGATTTCCCCATTACCGATAAATAGATAAGTCCTATTACAAAAACTACTGATAAAATAATACTCAGTATCCTCTAAGTGGTTGTTGGGACAGACCACTGACTCATAACCCAACACTTTCCCCTTAATTGATGATGCCAAAACCACTTAAGTCCCAAATTGCTGACATAAGAGAAACTTCAGTAAAACTAAACAAATAAGACAAGGCAGTCAGCAGCTGAAAGATAGGCATATCAGAGAAACAGTTATGTGTGTGTGTGTGTTAGATCACTTCAGTGATCAGTCGTGATAAAAAAAACAAAGTCGTAAGACAATGAGTGGTTGTCTGGCCAGAAGAAAGGTACTGATATATATGAGAAATGATTACACAGTCCTATCTTCTATACAGAGATAAAGAACTACTGCTATCGCCTGAACTTCTTAATCTTGTCTTTGAAATCAGCAGACTTGGCAGCAGGAGGATCCAAACCCTAAGATCTGTAGATTCTAGCACGGAGGGTCTGGATATCCTTGAGATCACTCGGCTGTAAAGGATCAAGGTCATGGTGGCGTGCAGCAGAGTCGACCTCATCTTCAATCTCTTTCGTACATAATACTCCTCGAGAGGTCATGGGCGGAGTCAGCTGTCTGTAGGCAGGGGCAACGAGTGGCAGCTTCTACTTGAATAAAATCAGCTAAATCTGTGCTCTGAGGTTGGCGTCGTACTGATTGATGAAATCGTCGAAGAGTTCAGCAGCCGGTACCTCATTAGGGTAGCATTGCCATACGTAGTATGCCTTTATGAACTCAATCTACAGCTCCTCCCATTCCTCATTCAGGTTCCAGGGAATCCACTTGTCTACATGGCGGTGTGGAGTCTTCTTCAGATAAGCAGCTTTTGGTGCACCTCGCCTGAAGAACTTGGAAGTCCTGGGTACTTGTTTCTTCCAATCGAGGATTGGTTCCTTGACAATTTTGTCAGTAAGCTCTATAATCTTTGCCAAGTCTTCTAACCTCTTCTTCTCCCTAAGGGCCGCAGCTCTAGTATCTCCTCTTCGGAGATTCAGCCCTTGCTGCGTAGCCTCCCAGGTGGCTCTATCCTCTGCCTCCTGCTCAGGAGTAAGTGTTGGGAGATTCTTCATCCTCTGAGCGAGGGGCAGATTGTTAGTATCAGAGCCAGCCTGCTCATCCTGAGCCTTCTTCTTCTTCTGCTCTTCCAAGAGCTTCTTAGCTTGGCTCTTGGCCATCTTGGCCACTGGCTTTCTCTTCTTCTTAGCCTTTTGAGCCTCTTCCTCAAGCTGTCGCTCATAATCCAGCTCATCTTGGAGCTTCTGAGCAACCCTTTTATCAAATTCCTCCTGCTCCGCTTTGGTTTTGAACTTAGGCGTCGGGGAAGATGGTGGAGTAGATTCAGTCGCTTTCTCCTTCCCGGGCCTTTGCGGTAGCAGGGGCTCATCCTCCTGGTCCACAAACTGTGCGACCTCTTCGATGTGCTGAGCCGAGGATCCTTCGCCTGATCCTCCGGCTGGCTTATGCACCTGAGTTGTTTGGACTGTGGGAGGGGGTACTGAACTGGTTCCAGCTTGAGCAGCTGAACCTTCCCCCTTGGCAATTTCTCTTGCCTGTGCCTCTACACCTACCTGAGCTGTCTCCATCCTCTCTTGCCTATCTTCCCCCTTTTTGGCATCATCAGCTAGGGTCAGAAGAGTACGGATAGCGACCATTTCCTTTTCTAATTTGAAAAGGACATTCTGATGGAAGTGGTGGTGGTGTCGAAGTCTCTGACCGCATCGCAGTAGTGCTCCCAATCAGCCTCTTGATCCTTGTGGATCTATTGAATTTGGGCTGCTGTTTCTTATCGCTGCTTTAGGAGCGATGCGTCGAGAGAGGCAGTCATCTCTGCCTGGATGAGCTTGAGGGCCGCCGCCTGATTTTCCAAGGCTTTCTGCTCGCTGGAGGTGGCCATCTAGTTTCGCTCATCCATTGTCTTTTGGACAGTGGCTAGGCTCTTAGTTAGATGCTTAGAAAAAGATTTCTGTTGAGCTTCGAGGAGCTATTGTCTTTGAGCAGCTAGGTCCGCCTTCTGAGCGGCGAGCGCGGTCTGGACAATTTCCTGAATGTTCGGAGTTGGAGTTTCCGAGACCTTTTTGATATTGCTGGCCAGTCTGTCAACAGTCTCCGTCTGAGACTTTGTGTATTGCGCCCACTTCAGGTGGACGTCCTTAGCTAGGAGACGATTTTTGTCTCCTTGCTTTTTTTATCGCCCTGTTGACAGACTTGGAGGACACGGAACCTATAGGTTTGATCTGATATGACGAGGTTCCGAGCCTCTGCTCAGAGCCTGCGAGTTGTTGCTCTCGGCTGGGCTTCGAGGCAACATGGGCGTCACCTGATGTAGGAGGTGGAGGTGGTAACTCCCCCTTCTCACTGGGAGTTTTACCCTAAGCAGATTCTCCCTGGTCTGCTTCCTTGGGTGGTGCCTGATCCTATATCATTATTATCATCGTCGTTGTTGTCATCATGATGGGAAGGCTGCGACGGGCTGCTGGCGTTCTGTTCGAAGGACCTCAGGTTCAGAAGATAAAGCATGGCTGACCTTAAGTCCTCGAACGATGCTAAGTCAGCGGGTTCCCGAAACCCAATGACTGACTGCAGATTTTGTTCTTTTGCCAGTAAGGACAATGCTGAATGCTGCTTGATCAGTTCTTCGAGAATGTCCCAATTTAGGAATCTCAGCAGCATCTGAGTCCTTGCCCTGATCGCTATGTCGACCATATCCTGATGAGCTGATATTTCAGGGATCTGTGCAGCGACTTCTCCTGTGGCACGGAGACGAGTCTTCTACAATGTCGACCACTCGGTGGAGACTTCATCAATCGGTTCCTCAACTTCCTCTGGCTGAGTCTCCTCTGAACTGATCCGCTGTACCTTGTCCTTGAGGGTCGCACCCTCGATCCCGATATCAACGTCTAGAATATCTTCCTCCTGAGGAGGTGGTGGAGAAGCAGGCTTTGCAGGAACCTCAGAAGTTCCAGTCTTTGAGAGCCTCTTTCGCTTCGGCGGGTCGGCCCGTGGAGGCAAATCAGTAGAGGGCTTCTTGAGCTCAGCAGCTCCACGTCCGACTGACTTCTCAGCCGCTGCTCTGGTTTTCAACTTAATGAGCTTGCGGTCGAAGTATTTCGAATCAACAAAGGATGCGTGATTCGATACCGAGTCCTCTATCAGTATGGACACCTTGGTCCCATACAGAAGTTTGCCCACACTAATAAGTCTTCTCTCTCCAGACTGTGTGGCGACAAACTCTTGTGCCTGAGCCTTCAGCTCAGTCACAAGGAACTCTGTCCAGTTCACCTGGACTCCATCCACTATGGCCATCATCAGCTGGAGTCTGGGCCTGGACAACTGATCAAACGAACCAGCGGCACTCGTCAGGATATGTATGACGATGTATGCGAGGCCACGGTACTCCGGTAGGAGTTGGTTCTTCGGTAATGCGGACTTGAAAGAGATGTCGTCCCTTCCACAGAAACGGTGGACATATGCATTGAGCTCCTTCTCCTTGTATCCCACTAGAGAGATCCCGCAAGTAGGAAGATCAAACGATGACTTCAGCGCTGCTCGGATGTTTATATAGGCATGGCTGGATTCCCACTTCTGAGGGGCCACTTCCCTCATGTAGGCAATCTTCGACATCTCTCCATCTGTATCTTCCACCGAACGCCAGTTATAATATAACTCTGCCACCTGGCGGGGAAGATACGAGCGCGGATGCTTCGTCACTAGAAGCGCTAGGCCAGACTCTTCAATGGCCGAGAATACGGGCTCAAGAAACGGAAGGTCTGCCTGATGGAGCACCATCGTCGGTTCGAAAAGAACCCTGGACTTAATGATCTCCTCAATGTGGGGTGGGGTCAGAACAATCGCCATAGATATCTGCAAGAAACTCGTTAGCACTTGAAAATAGAGTAAGTTAGATTCGAGTTAAGCAGAAGATTAAGAAATTACCGTAGACAAGGAGCAAGAGTGAAAACAGAGACAGTTTTTGAAGATGAATGCTTGAATATTTGCTCTAAGTGCGATAATGGCGAAAAATAGATAGGATTAGAGGAAAAGGCGAGAGATTTTATAAGATATGAAGATCAACCGGTTTTAATCGCATGGTTGGGATAAAAACTCGCTTTTCACTGACGGCTGTGATCTGATGTTATAAACGGAATGATTAAATTAGCGGCCTCTAACCTAGACCCACGTAAGAAATGCCCAGATAAAGTAAGGTGAGATGACATGCATTAAATGTGTTGCAGGCAGCATTAAAGGCTAAGCTTTTTAAATGAAAACGGTTTCTACTAACTTAAACCTTAAAAACTTAATGGCAGGAAATAAATGCTCATTAATCTACTGAGGGCAAATGACTGATATAATAAATGCGAGCATGCTTCTGAGAATATTAAGTATTTAAACTACACAAACCTCTTCAGCTGAACTTTTACGATCAGTTGGTTACCGCAATGACTCAGGAGAATCTTTGTAGTGCTGATGACCACGTTCCCCCTTACTGTGTACTGTATGATTCACCCGACTGAATCAAAGTATTGAGTCTTCTGACCTGTCGTTCTGGCTTCTCCTACTGACATGAGCCAGTGGGATCCAGTAGACCTAGCTCAACTGATAATTCTCTGAATCTGTTCTCAGCTAGTGGTTTGGTCAGTATGTCTGCCCTTTGTTTGTCAGTATGGATCTTTTCCATCATGATATCCTTCTTCTCGACATGGTCTCTGATAAAAGTGGTGTCGAATGTTCACGTGCTTGCATCTCGTATGAAGAACTGGGTTCTGAGTTATAGCAATTGCATTGGTGGAGTCGCAGTAGATGGGCACTTCATCTTGAGTAATTCCATAGTCTCTCAGTTGTTGTCGAAGCCAAAGGATCTGGACACAGCAACTTCCAGCAGCCATATACTCAGCTTCAGTAGTGCACGTCGCCACTGAATGTTGTTTCTTTGAAAACCATGAAATTAGCTTGCTGCCTAGGAATTGACATGTTCCAGAAGTTGACTTTCGATCTATCCTGCATCCTGCATAATCAGCATCAGAATAACCTGTTAGTATAAGGTTATCATCAGCAGGATACCATAACCCTGCATTAGGTGTTCCCTTCAGATATCGCAGAATCTTCTTTGCTGAGTCCAGATGACTTCGCTTGGGATTCGCCTGAAATCTTGCACATACACCTACAACATAAGTTATGTCTGGTCTGCTTGCTGTTAAATATAATAAAGAACCAATAATAGCTCTATAATCAGTAGAGTTAACAGAAGCTCCTTCTTTGTCTAGATCGATTTTAAAATTTGTGTTCATGGGGATCTTGATTGGCTTGCTTGAGTCGCAACCGAATCTTTTCAGGAGGTCTCGAGTGTATTTAGCCTGGTTGATGAATATTCCTTCAGTTTATTACTTCACTTGGAATCCAAGGAAGTAGTTCATCTCTCCCATCATGGACATCTCGAACTTCTCCTTCATCATTTTCTCGAATTGTTGACATATAGTCACGTTCCTGCAACCGAAAATGATGTTATCCACGTAGATTTGCACCAATAGTATGTCATCTCCTGACTTGATGTTGAACAGGGTGCAATCTACTATCCCCTTCTAAAAACCTTTCTGAAGCAGAAAGTCTGATAGGGTATCGTACCAAGCCCTGGGTGCTTGTTTTAAACCATACAGAGCTTTCCGAAGTCTGTACACCTGATGTCCCTGCTGAAAGACGGGCGGTTGTTCCACATAGACTTCTTCCTTCAGTACGCCGTTCAGAAATGCTGACTTTACATTCATTTGATATACTTTAAATCTTTGATGCGTTGCATAGGCTAGGAACAAACGAATAGCTTCCAATCTGGCGACTGGGGCGAAAGTTTCATCAAAGTCGATTCCTTCTGCTTGACAGTATCCTTTGGCAACAAGTCGAGCTTTATTTCTGACGATGACGTTGTTTTCATCTCGCTTGTTTTTGAAGACCCACTTAGTGCCGATCACGTGCTGATGTCTAGGTCTGTCAACAAGCTCTCAAACTTCGTTTCAAACGAACTGGTTCAGCTCTTCTTGCATGACAATGATCCAGTCAGAGTCGTTAAGAGCATCCTCTATCGTCTGAGGTTCTTCAGTAGAAAAGAAGCAGGAGTAGAGAGAACTTTCTCCTTGGCTTAATCTAGATGTTGTCCTTATTGCTGCTGTTGGTCCGGAGACGAGAGTCAGGTGTAGAGGGGGGGTTTGAATACACCTGAGTACTGTTTCTTTTCTCAAACCGAAGGACAACTGAGCTGTTTGGTTGCAACTGCTGAACAATGCCAGATATTAACCTTCGATCGCGGGTCAGAGAGTGAGCCAACTACTGAGCTCTCCTACTGACTTTAGTCAGTGGTTGATTCTCAATCGAAAACTTAGTGCGGATTATAGTGTGGGGCCCAGAGATTCGTCTCAGTTTGAAAACGTGATTTTCACAAGTCAAAACAGTTTTGGCTAGTGCACTTTTACGAATACGTTTTATGCAAGATATGATTTTGTAAGCAGTTTGTGTGCAATGCAATAAAATAGTAAACAACACAAGCAATTTATAACGTGGTTCGGATATGCAAGATCCTACGTCCACGGTCCTGTTGAACAGGAGGTCTTGTTGATTAATCTGAGCAAGCCTCAGCAAGGAATCTGTGCACTGGACAGACCCTTCTAAGTTATAGTCCTTAGCGACTTTTACAAATCAAACCGAGGTTTGAAGGGGAGGGGAATTTCTCCAACTATAAGGAGTTCTTACAATAAGAACAATCACTAAAAGTGAACTCCTTCGAATTTCTAAGCTATAGATATGACGTTGAGCTTAGCTAGAGAAGATGGATCTAAAGAACTCTAGAGAGAAGAACTAAGAGTATTCTATTGAGCAAGTTCTTCGCTGGATTATCTTTAATGCGCTAGAGTGTTTGAGTGCTTGAGCATTTTTCCCTTTTGATTTCCCGTGTGTGGAGCTCGGAGATCCTTCTCTATTTATAGTCGTGACCCAGGCATTTGCCCGTTGGAGAGGACGATGCCATGTGTCACAAACTTCCAAGAAAAATGGCCATATATTCGAATTGTTGCAGCAGAGTTGTTGATCACTGTTCATGAGAGCAGCTTTAGTTGGTCAGAGCAGATAATGCATTGACGACTTTTCATTGGTCGAGGTTTGTGGTAGGTGAGATGTGTCAGACATCGGAGTTGACTCTCACTTATCCTCGTATGATATTCTGCTGACTTTCGAGTGACATTAATAGCTGGGTCATTTCCTGTTGGATACAGTAGACTTGATGCAGTCTCTGTCTTCTTCGTCTGAGTCAGCTGATAAGATATTTTACTGAGTGTAATCAGCTATTGACTCCGAAGGTACTGAGCTTTGTAAGGTTCTTCTACTGATGTCTGTCAGCTGATACAATGTCTTCTACTGAGGTGAAGATCGGCTGATGACTTAAGAACACAAGCTCTTACAATGATGACGTGGGGTTCTGGAAAGTAACTTCCTACTGAAGATCAGTCCAACATTTTACCCCGTACAAGACATAGACACGAAAGATAGAAAATCAAAACAGTCTAGCCTATTACATCCTCTAATCCTATTGACACTACACTACTGATATCAGCTGGGTTTTGGGATCTTCAATTCCATAGTATACTTACTACGATTTCCCCCAATATTATTTAACCCAATGATCTGCTGAGTATCATCTACTGACTCATAACCCAACAGCTGTTGATGGATCTCCTATGATAAGATCAGAAGAGTGAGCGTCAAGCTATGAACGTCTAAGTTTGGCTTCTTCTTCTGAGATTACTTCTGCACAGTCAACATGAGTGTTAGGCATTTCAGTAGTGCTATTCTGTGACTGAAGCAATTCAGTAAGAAGGTTAGGGTCTACTAAGTTTCCAGGTTCAGGGGCATTCAGTTCAGAAATATTTGTCGTTCCCCTTGAGTTTATATTCTCAGTAGAGGTCTCAGTTACCACTTGGGCTTCCTCATCGACCGTTGTTACCTGATGTTAATTCTGTTCAGTAGAATCAACCAGGTCAGCTACAGTGCATGTGGGATGGGTCTGGATTTCCTCATCGTCTGACTCATCATCCCAACAATGTTGGATCTTTTTGGCTTTATCATTCAGTGCGAGATCCTGTAGCTTGCTGCTGACATCTTCAGTATTTGACTTCTTCGATTTCATGTCCTCAGTATCAAACTCGTCAAAGACAACATGAGGGCTCTCCTCCACGCAAAGAGTCCGATAGTTAAAGACTCTGAAGACTTTACTGACTCGTGAGTATCCTAAGAATACTCCTTGATCAGATTTGCTATCAAAGACCTTCAACTGATCTTTCCCATTATTGTGAATAAAGCAAGGACAACCAAAGATATGGAAATGAGAAATAGAAGGAATTCTCCCTTTCCACAGTTCGTAAGGTGTCTTCATGTGTTGCTGTGTAAGCAGTTAGCGATTCTGAGTATAACAGGCGGTGTCAGTAGCATCAGCCCAGAACTTTGAGGGTAGTCTAGAGTCTGCTGGGAGCGTTCTTGCTGCTTCTTTAAGTGTTTAGTTCTTTCGTTCAGCAAGTCCATTCTGCTCAGGGGTGCGAGCTGCTGATGTCTCGTGCTTGATTCCCTCTTTATCGCAGTACTCTTTTACTACTGAGTTGAGAAATTCTGTTCCTCTGTCTGAGCGAATTCTTTGTATCTTGATATCTTTCTCCACACTGAGTTTCTTCAGCAGCTTAGGTAACTCAGTCTTGACATCAGATTTATTGGCTATGAAGATGACCCACGTATATCGAGAATAATCATCAACAACGACGAGGGCATACTTATTGCCTCTTATAGTCACTGGAGAAACTGGCCCAAACAAGTCCATGTGTAGCAGTTGAAGGATTCTATCAGTGGAAGGTGACGGTATTGGTGGATTATTTTTCTTTGTCTGCTTTCCCTTCAAGCATGCCTCACAATTTCTGTCTTTCATAAACGCTTCATTGGGCAGTCCTCTGACTTTAGAGTTCTTGGCTAGCTTGTTCATAGTCTTGAAATTCAGGTGACTGAGTCTCTTGTGCCACAGCCATCCTGTTTTATTACTTGATTTCGTCTGAGCAAGTAAGCAAGCCTCATGTTCTGCGGTTTTCCAATTTGCAACGTAGATATTCTTCCTCTGCGACCCTGATAACACTGTTTTCCCTGTAGATTTGTCAACAATATCACAGAAACCAGCGTCAAAGATAACTCTATTCAGATTATCACATAATTGACTGACAAAAAGGAGATTATGTTGAAGTCCTTCAACATGTGTTACTCTTGGAACTGAAGCAGTCCCAATGTTCAGTGTTCCGTATCCCCTTGTATAGCCTTTAGAGTTGTCACCAAACTCAATTATGGGACCATTTTCTTGTACGTAATTGGTCAGCAGGCTCTTTTGATATGTCATATGTCTCGAGCAACCGCTGTCCACAATCCAAGGGTCCTTATGCACCTGCAAAACAGAAACAGTTTTAGGTACCCTTTGGTTCAGTTTGGGTCCTTAAGTGTTAGTGAGTGATTTCGGGACCTAAATTTATCTCGGGACCTTAGTAGTCTGAGACTTCTTCTTCTGAACCTTGTCAGTCTTGTTCTCCACAGGACTTGGAGATACTGACTTTCTGCCAGTTTTGGGTTCAGGAACTTTCTTCTTTTGAGGCTTTGTGCTCCTCCTGACACTGGCTCATAATAGTACGAACCATACTGTGCTGGATGCTCAAACAGTGGCTAGCCATATTGCTCTGCCCATCTGACCTTCTTGGTTCCCCCTGAATTCGATCGTGGTGTCCTGGGTCTAGAACCTTTGGTCAGTTGTTTCTTGTTGCTCGGCTGAGGTGCAATCATCTTCTGTTTGTTCTTCGCATGAGGTTTTGATTCAGCAACCTGAACTTTTCCTCTGACGAACCTACCAGCCAACATTTCTGAGCTTTTCGATGTTGAAGTGGAAGCTTCATGAGTGTAGCCAAGTCCTTCTTTCATGGCTAGTGGCCTTTGAGCTCTGAGCATGCTTTCCAACTTCTCTTTAGCTCCTAGGTGCTGTTCAGTCATCAGTCCTCGCCAAACCTCATCACTTTTCCGAAGTGATTCATAATCCTTTTCAACTTCTGCGAGTTTCTGACTGAGTCGGGCTATCTCAGTATCTTTCTCAGGATTGTCCTTGGTCAGAACTGATAACTGAGTTTCTTGAAGCTGAGACTTAGTCATAAGAGATTCAATCTCTTCCTTGAGTCTCGCGACCAGATTCTCTGAATCAGTAGAGACCTGACAATCAGAAGAAAGTCTCTGATTTTCAGCCTTTACCTGTTCCAATTCCTGAATAGTTCTGCTGAACTCTCTGCTCAGCTGAATCTGCTCCTCTAGTAGATCATCATATGCTTGTACCACATCTAGAGGTTCATCTGTGACCGAGCATGTGTCGTGTGTGCTATGTGAAGAGGAGGCTATATTAAATTTCGAGTTTACCTCAGCCTCTTCTCCGGCCATCAGACAATATTCAGCTATTGATTCATGATCTATTTCTCCGACCTCAACGACGACAAATGCAGCTTCGTCTTCAGAAGAATACATAAATGTATCTTCCTCGATTGAGTCATCGGATATCTCTCCGGCGATATAGGCCTGCCTTCTTCGGGCAAATTTCTCGCGTCTGGCCTGCCGTTCTGCTCGTTGAGCAGCTGAGAGTTTGGGACAGTCGTACTGATAATGTCCCTCCTTCTTGCAGTTGTAGCATACAGAAGTTCTGCCGCCTTTTCCAGCTAGGTCGTTGGAAGGACTAGCAGCTGGTTCTGCATTCCTGCAATCAGTAGATGGTTTAGATTCTTCCCTTTTTCGATAATCCTTTTTACCCGAGGGAGAATCTCTGTGATATTTCTTCAGCTTCCTGACTCTATCCTTTTCTCTTTGATATTTGAGAGCCATGAGTGCAAGCTGATCAGCAGCAGGTGTCTCGGAAGACTTAGCATCTGTCGTAGCTACTGTCTTGCTGGAAGAAATGGGGTTGACTCCAGTTTTGCTGACTGTTGCTTTGTAGGCATAATCTATTTGTGTGTCAGCTGGAGCATTGGAACATCGTTGGGGTAGGCTATGCTCGAATTCCTCCGTTTTTAATTCTGAAAATATAACATCAAGAGTTAGAGCATTTAGATCTGAGCGACGTAAATAAGTAGCAAAAGAAAGCCACTTCAGTCGAGGTAACGCTCTCAAGATCTTCGTGTTCATCTCTTTGTTGGTGAACGTCCTCCCCAACCCGTTGATCACATTGATCTGGTTAGTAAATCTGACGCTAAGCTCGTCACTGGTTTCGTTGGGCTCCATGGCAAAAGTGTCGAACTTTTGTAGCTCTAGCTCGCGCTTGTTTTCTTTGATCTGCGGGGTTCCTTGGCTCAGTACAGCCAGGGCATCCCAAAGTTCCTTTGCCGTTTTGCAGTCTTACACCCTCCCGAGGTGTGAATCGCTGAGCGTAGTCAGGATTGCATTCCGCGCAACTCGGTCGAGATTGGGCAGCTTTTTCTCTTCAAGCGTGAAGGTTGATTTGTCTTTGGAAACTTTAGCACCAGTCTGTGCTCCTACACCTCCCACAGTGGTAAACTGAACACTGTCGATCATGAGAATGATAGGTCCTGTCTCTAGGACGTCAGTCATGCTGTCATGCAGCGACGTAAGGTGCGCCTCCATTCTTACGCGCCATACCGTGTAGTTCTCTACGAAGAACATCGGTACCATCCGAATACCTGACATATCAGACATTATAGGTGAGAGTATAAGGATGTACGAAGAGATGCTTGTGCAGTGAAAAAGTTTTCAGGATCTGTTCGAGAAGACCAGTAGTTTCAGAACCGATGATCAGAAGAACACCGTCGCTCTGATACCAATTGTTGGTCCGGAGACGAGTGTCAGGTGTAGAGGGGGGGGGTGAATACACCTGAGTACAAGTTTTTTTTCTCAAACGCGAAGGACAGCTAAGCTGTAGGCTGCGAGTGATGAACAATGTCAAATAGTAACCTTCTGATCGCGGGTCAGAGTGAGTCAGCTACTGACTTTTGTCAGTAGTTGATTCTCAGTCGGAGACTTAGTGCGGATAAGTGTGTAGGGCCCGGTAGACTTCGTCTCAATTTGAAAACGTATTTTTCGTAAACCAAATTATTTTGGTTAGTGCACTTATCGAATACGTTTTATGCAAAGTAGAGTTTGTAAGATGATTTGTATGCAGTGCGATAAAACAGTAAAAGACACAAGCAATTTTTAACGTGGTTCGGATACGCAAGATCTTAAGTCCACGGTCCTGCTGAACAGGAGGTCTTGTTGATTAATCTGAGCAAGCCTTAGCAAGGTATCTATGCACTGGACAGACCCTTCTAAGTTATAGTCCTTAGCGACTTTACAATTCAAACCTAAGTTTGAAGGGGAGGGGATTTTCTCCAACAGTGAAGGAGTTCTTACAATAAGAACAGTCACGAAATGTAAACTCCTTCGAAGGTTCTAAGCTATAGATATGAACGATTGAGCTTAGATAGAGAAGAGAGATCTAAAGAAATAACTGTAGAGAGAAGAACTAAAAGTATTCTAATAATGCAAGTTCTTTGCTGGATCTTCGTGAAAGGCGCTAGAGTGTTTTAAAAGCTTGAGAGTGTAGTCCCTTTTGATATCCCGTGCGTGGAGCTCAGAAATGCTTCTCTATTTATAGTTGTGACCCAGACATTTGTCCGTTGGAGAGGACGAAGCCACGTGTCACAAACGTCCAAGGAAAACAGCCATATGATCGAAATGTTGCAGCAGAGTTGTTGGTTACTGTGCATGAGAGCAGCTTTAGTAGGTCAGAGTAGGTAGAGCTTAGACTGCTTCTCATTGGTCGAGGTTTGTGGTAGGTTAGACTTGTCAGACATCGGTCTTCATCGGACCGATACGCCTACACGGCCGGGTAGCATGAAAAGACCGACTTACTGTCTCGATCCCTCTTGGTTTGACGAAACGGACGGCGAGCGGCACTCGCAGAGACTGAACGCGGAGCCTATGCTCCAGATCTATCTCCCTGCATTCTTCAAGAGGGTGAGATCTTTCCTCTTTTGTTGCTAATTTAAGATTTGGGAAAGGTTGTTGGTGCTTGATTTACGATTTTGTAGCTAATTTACGATGTGGGTTAATATGTGTATATTAACGTGGATTGTGAAAGGTTGTTGGTGCTTGATTTACGATTTTGTGGCTAATTTACGATGTGGGTTAATATGTGTATATTAACGTGGATTGTGAAAGGTTGTTGGTGCTTGATTTTTGATGTGGCTTTATAGTTTGTTGGTGTTTGATTTATGATGTGGCTTTACATCTAAGTATTTGTCTGTTCAACTAATGAAATAACTAATTTACGATGCTTGATTTGTAGTTTGTTGGTGTTTGATTTATGATGTGGCTTTACATGGAGTATAAACTAATTTACGATGTGGCTTTACATGAAATAACTTAGCTACAAACTATAAACTAATGAACTACTAGAAAAAGCTTAAATTATAGAAACTGACTTTAATTTAGTTGAACATATAGAAAGTGATATACACACTACAAAATAACTTATACATGTATCAACATGTGGGTTAATGCGGAGTACTAGTTGCTGCTTCACAAAAAATCTTTCTTGTTCCCTATACTTAGTCTACTCCTTAAGTCTACTTCAAAATACTACTCCTTATACTAAGAGCTGATGCTGGTGATCTTCAAATCCCTAGCATCCCTATACTTAGCCTACTCCTTAGTGTTTCTGCATCTTCAACTGAACCATTCTCCATCATGTACGTTATACACTCTCTTACCAAAGACAAAGGTACTTCCAAATCTCTTGGAAGTTCATCTACTCTTAGGAGAGTATCTTTTTTCATGTGAGGTATCTTATATGAATTATGTCCTCTAACTTTCATAATCTCAACCATACATCCTTGTAAACTTAGGAAAACTTTATTTAGGGTATGTGGAGAGAGTTGTTCAAATGAGTTTAGAACAACAGTTACTAATTGGTCTACATTATAGCATGCTTCTTCAATTTGTATGCTTTGAATGGCTCGGAACCACCCTAAATCATTCACATTTGTGTCTGGTGAATTAGGTGGCTGATGAATGAGTCTTATATCAAAACCTTCACTGCTTGCTGCCCTTCTGAAATCAATATCTGTGTCTTTTATATGTGGCTTCGCATTGTCTTGTTGTATGAAAATCAACCTGTTTGCATTTGCCGGCCACTTTTGTTTGATAGCAGGAATAATCTGTACACAATATTATTGTATGCTTATGAAATACATGCTGAAATAAATACTCAAATAGAATTGAAACTGCATTAGATTGAAAGCTGACATACATACTTGAATATATTATGCTTGCAGATTGTTGAAGTTGAACAGAGAACTAACTACATTGAAAATACATAAAATGTATGGTTACATACCTTGTTCAAAAGACACTCCTTAATGACTTCCTTAGTAACTGATTGAATGTGTTTTGTTTGTAAAGTACCAGCTGCTCTATTTTTTGATTTCCTAAGTGCAGCTACTTGTTCTGTGAAAGGGAATATCCCAATCTTACCATAAAAAAGGATTGAACCGTCTTCCCCAAACAATGCCTACATACAGCACACATGAACATAACTTTTGTTATGAAATTTTTGTTTTGGCATGTTCTTAGAAGTTCTGCCTCTCCTGGTGTTAGGTAGAATCTGTGATTTCCTCTAGTCAGGTAGAACCACTTTTCATCTATGTGCACTGTGTTATCCATGGACTTGAACCTTAGGATATTTAGTATTCTATCAGATTGTAAAGCTTCAAGGGAAAACTTTAATCTAAGCAGCTTGTTAGGGGTAGTAAGATGGGGTTTAATGGCATTTGTGTGTGCTTTGATCAAACATTTTTTAGCCCATCTACCCACGGTTGATTTGCTGCAACTAATTCCTCTTGCTAGCTTTCGGATTGTGGCCCTTTTGTGCAGTGGCAAGCTTTCTATTAACTGAATATCAATGTGGACTTGCTTTATTCTTGACTGATTTGCCCTTGAACTGCTAACATTAATAACCTCACCTCTACTTTGTTGTTTATTTGCTGCAGCCCAAAGTCGTCCGACGGTCCGCGTAGAGCATCCATATTTAAGGCTAGCTTCAAGAGCCTTTCTTTTATTCACCACTCCGGCTGTCGAATTCGCATCAGAAATTGGACGATTTTATTCCTTGTTGCTGTATCAACATCTTTTGCCATTTTATATCTAGTGAACTGCTGATGTATTTAGATCAAGTGTATTGCTCTTGAATGTTATTAGGAGTACTTGTATTTATAGGCATAAATCAAAAGGGTTAGGAGGGAAAAAATTATGATGTGATCGAATTTTTGGCTCCATCATTTGTAATTTGTAAGCTGCTTTCATCAAAAAAAAAAAAAAAGGAAAGTTATTTTTAATGTTAATCTTAATTTCAAATTGGCGGTAATGAGTTTAGTGTAATTTCTGATAATTTTTTAATGTTAATCTTAATTTCTGATTTCATCAAGAATTAAATAAAAAAAATCAGTTTTTTATTAGCATTGTTAAAGTAGTGTTAAAAAAAATTAGATTAATAGTCATTAGAAGAGAGAAAAAAAAATTATAATATAATTAAAGTCAAATGTCCCACATTTAACTACCACATTATCCCTTTCTATCCACTTTCTTAAACTCCGCGCCGAAGCCTACTAAGACAAGTTTACTGGGACGGAGGGAGTATTTTTTTGTAGTTTCTTAAATTATGATACTTTAAGCACCAAAAATATATTAATAGATACTTAGAAAATTATTTAATTAAGCAATTTAGTTGTTTAATTTTAAAAAATTTAACGCGCTTTGCAAACACTAAAAAACTATTTATATAAAAAAAAAAGTAGATAAAATACTTATAATAAGCGCAAAAACTTTTGTGCGCCCCTGATGCAACCGGTCGCACAAATCCATTTTAAAGAGATTCATAAAAAATCATTTATATCCAATTAAAGGCACGAGTCTTGAACATACTCAATATTGAAGCTTAAGATTAACTAACTAAGACATTGGCATAAAGAAATCACACAGACTGTATTTAAATATGATATTTATTAAAAGTTTCAGTGAGTCTGCGGCAGTTCTTCCTGAATCCTGATCTCCCCTTGTGCACCGAGAAGAGGACTAATGCTTCCCATCTTCACCATAGACTTGGCAAAATGGTGGAAGAAGAGACCTCCATCTTCAGCATAGCTCTTCACCAACTCCCTGGTTTTCCGCAAGTTTCCGGTGAGCAGCAGTTGATCAGAAGTGAGAAGCCCTTTGCCGGACAGCAACAGCTTGAAGTAAGTATTATCAAATCTCCGAGGGGAAGCGACATCAAGAGGTGAAACGTTGTTGTCGCCGCCGACTTTGGGACAGAGTTTTGAGACCGCTGTAGTTGTTTCTCTCGAGCGTTAGGTCCGGTTGGTTGTAGAGCCTCTGTCTGAAGGTCGTACATCTTGCCACTCCGATAGTGTGCCCTCCTGCATGATGATGAAACATTAACAGTTGTCAAAGTTTAATGGGAGGAGAGAGAGAGAGAGAGAGAGAGAGAGAGAGAGAGAGAGAGAGAGAGAGAGAGGTGACCGGAAAGAGCAACAAGATCTTGTTCGTCGAAGCCTTGTTGTCTGAACATTGTTACGAGTGTTTGGATTGTGGAGTTGGGAGCAGGGATGCCGGAGTTGGATTTATTGAGGCTGGCTGTTCTTGAGTCTCTTCTCCCTAACGCCACTTCCCAATGAGGCTCACCACTCTGTGTATGTGTTGTAATTACATTAACTTTGTATAATTAATAGATTATGGAGATATTTATTAAGCTTACTAGGACGACTGCATCTCTTGCAGCAAGAGAGAATGTCTGCACATGAAACCGTGTGAGGGCAGACTTGCTCCACTTTAGCTTTGATTTCATCAATCACTTCAAATCCTTTAAGGGACTTCTTGCTTGGTCCGGAATTCTTCTCACTCGCAATCGTATTCGTCTGGCTATCATCTAGCAACACCGATGCATCGCATCCCTACAACGATAAACAGATCAAGAATCTTATCAAAATGAATGAATTCTTGCCCATATATATAATATAATACCTGCACAAAGCAGTCATTGAAATGAAGTCTGAGCAGAGAGGCAGCCACTCTTGGATCTTTTTCAATGGCATTTTCTAACACAGACATTATGATCTCATTGCCTTGTGGCACGAAAACTCATAGAAGCCAGGCGTGAGGCCGGAGTAGCCACTCCCATAACCAGAACCGGGAAAGGCCTCCGGCTGATAGCAAGAAAGTAAAGCCACAGCCAAGAGGCTGAGAATCACCCAAGGAGAAGCACAAGCCATTTTCTTGCTTGGGGTTGATGAGTTCTGCACGTCAATTTATTGATATATATATAGAGAGAGAGCTTGATGAGGAATACAGACTGCTCTGTTTATGAATATCAAATCCCTTAGCTGACCGGACCATTTCAAATTATGTCAGGTTTGAATTCTGGGATAGTGTTTCTGGTTTCAGTTTCACCTGCTCTAAACAATATGTCACCCACGTTTACTCTACCTCAATTTGGCATACTAACTGAAGGGCCCTCAACATAATGTAATTGTATGGGAGCCAAAAATTGCAATATTCAAATCCTTTAATCAAATTGAAATGACACAGTAACATATACTGCAATATATACGAATAATATCAACATTAGCTGCAACAGAATGTATGGAACCAATTCACAGCAGTTAAATATCATATATAAATCTGTTCCAATTTTTTGTTTTTCCGGCCTAGAGTGAGGCTGGGTTACAGGTTACTCCGCATTTACACTTTATCGTCGTGGAACCACCATCTCGTCTCCTTGGGAGATCTACCGTTCTTACAGTTCTTGACATAGCGGTCGTTGTCAGCTGGGCGTTGCTGCATAGGAGATAAAAAAGGGATCAATGTTTGCTGGTGAGTGGTGCGAATGAGAAATAGTGTAAATCCAAGAAGATTTCAAAGCGGTTGAGAATTGGACAAACCTTCTCCGTGGAGCTGGACAGCATGGATACAATGCTGATGCAAACTGAACTTACAGTCATAGCTGGGGACCAGGAGTCATATAAAATATCTGCATAGTTATATACAGAAACAAATCACATCTGACTGAACAAACAAGAATAGAGTAGTCTATTTCTGAACCCAATTCTTCTATGTTCCTCCTTTTGTCCTGATTGCCTAACATCACAAAAATCATTGACCCCAACACTAGTAACATAATGCTAGAATAGACATGCAGTTTCTTAGAAACTTCAAGCCTCCTATCCCAGTGCAATAAGCCAGTTTCTTAATTTTTGTCTCTTTGGCCACCAGAACTCCAATAGTAGAATTTGTACAATATCTTCTTTAGAAAGTTGCTTACAGATATAAATCCACAATCAAATGTAGCACTTGTCTTCAACAATAAAATCCACCACTTCCAAAAGGACTATTTTCATCACAACATCTAACATTTGTAGGTAAAATATTCCAAATAGCTACTATATGCCTCCATGCAGGCTTTGCACCACGTAATGCACAAAAGCCCGTTTCCATCTCAATCAAGGCGTCTTAAGTTCTAAAACACATGATTATAGAAAAAATTAGCCTTCGATAAAGCTTATTTGACATACCTATCAGCAAACTTTTATTAACATAGGATGAGCTTGAGGAATTAGGACAAGCATCCAACTTATATCCACCAGTCAAGTCTCTGAATTTCATGTTGAGAAATCCTTGCCTCGGAGCTGATACGGTTCCTTCCTCATTGGGAATGTTCATTCATTCTTTTGATTTTTCTTTTCATTCTTTATAATATAGTTTTTAACCCATTTAGAAACCCACGACATTCAAACTTTTTAAATAAGAGAACAAGAAAGTAAGTATGTATTTATTTTTACATTAAATATTCTACCAACTAGACCAAAACTGTTCTTTCTTTTACACGAAAACTTCGAAAATGCTGCAAACACGGAAGAGTAGATAAAAAATGATAGGACAAGCAAGATAACTTTAACAAGAAAAAGAAGGATAAAGAGGATATAATTTTTCTATAGCACAAATAACAAAAGCTTAAAGATGAATGCTGGGAGAGTTCCCATCCGTTTGAATGAGCAAACAGAATTGCCCAGTTTAGGCATACCAAAAATCATTCTCCACTGTCTAATTTAAGACATACCACTCTTATTTTAACATGTACAAGTAGTTACTAAGTCCCCACAATCTGGACAAATCACATAAGTGATTCAGTTTGTCAATCAACGGACACACAAAACAGCCAAATTAAATCAACTAATTAATCAGCTAATATGCTTTTCTTTGTCAAGTTTGGTCTTGAAAGGAAAGACCATTTGTCCCCTAAAAGAAAATCAACCAAATCCTCTCCACTGAAATAGGAGATAGAGGCATGGGGAAAACTATTATTTTTTGTTCGACTTTGCCATGAAAAGAAGTAACATGAATCCAAGAGATTAATGAAGCCAAAAGCCAAATAATCACTGACCCAGGCCTCGCAATAAATCACTAGTACTAGTATACTATAACTCAAGTAAAATTACCACTACTAGCAGATTAAATGAAGATAGTCATCATTTCTATTTTAATCTAATTGACAACGAAATGAAGTTCTGGACAAATGAATGGCTTTTCAAATTCTTCCTCTGCTAGGGGAAGTTTCATTCCCCGTAAAACTTTAGGTCAGCTTCGGAAAACTAAAGTGCAAGGGTTGTTTACTTGTTCAAACAAGAAATAACAAAATAGTTCACTAAAGGTACAATGCTACATCATTGAATCTAGAAGTGTTTCCAACATCATTTTGCATGGTACAACGCCAATAAAGATTGGGCTCTACTGTAAAATAAATGAAAAACTATCTAGGAACAATAAAGACAACAATATCCAGCACATAAATATTCTCTCTATTTTTTTATGGATTTGGGAGGAGGGAACTGAGATAGAAAAAATACAAACCTAAACATATATGGCCATTACTGTAAATGTGAGGATGCAGAGGGGCAGGAGGAACAAATATAACCTGTCGATGCAGCAAAAGAATTAATGTACAAAACAAACACATTACAGAAACATAACTACATGCTGGCAATGAAACCCTAGCTTAACTCACACTCCGGCGACAGAAAAATTCTCATTTTGTCTCGCAAATATACTAGACAATTATCCGAAGAATCATAAAAATGTCAGAAAAAACTTATACCTGCGGAGCTTCCATAGGGTAATGCTCCGGGAAATCAACCTGAAGCTGATATGTTTCTCCGGCATAAATTGTACCTGGCGCCCCGTTGACTTCAATTACCCATCTAATCATGCCAAAACTTGAATTAGTCGAAACCATAGATTTCCTATTTCCAATAAAATCGAAAAGATTGAACAAAATTAGTTAACCTCTTAAGGTTATCAGTAGCTTTATGATTGAAACCGGCGGGCGGATTGACTTGCCACTCCACCAGCTCTTTCTGCAGCCTATTCACTGCGATCTTGCTCAATGCCTTCTCCCCCAAATTAAAGTTCCAAAAAAGTAACAAAAAAAAAAAAAGAAAAAGAAATCAATACTTTTACAAAAAAAAGAAATAACTATGAGCATACAATAATAATCAACGAAAAATCTGAATGACATTTAAGCCAGAGATTGACCTTGCGTGAGGAAGCTGAGTCGGAGTTCATCGCGCTACAGAAATTGAGAGAGGATTTTTCGTGAGGAAGAGAGAAAAAATGGAAAAGGATTGCCTGCTGCTTGCTCTTAAGGAACACCAGGCCTTGCGGCTGTGCAGCTTGTCCAGAACGTCGTCGTTTACCTTCATTATTATTCTTCAATCAATGTATTGCTTTGTCTCTTTCTTTTCTGTTCAGTTTCAAATCTTGATTCTCATTATTAAGATTATTCTTCTTCACTTTCATATACTACAACGAAATTATTATTTTAAAAGTAATTGTTATAAAAACAAAATTAATGTAATGGATTGATTTGGAAAATTATTACTGTGTTGTTTATGTTTGTTTGAAAATGCTATTACAATCACAAAATTTGAGTCTGTAAAATAAAAAAAAAAAACAAAAGGAAAGATGATCAAACGTTGAGTCAACGATGTCTTCTCTCCGCAAGACGAAATACACTTCGGGTAGTGCTCTCAATTATATCGTATCGTCTCCAAAGATAAAATGACGATCTTTTGAAGTATTGCAGTACCACAAAACTTCAAGCTCCGGTGAGGATAGAAGCTACTTGAACAACTAAAACTAATAAGCTACATGATCCAGAGAGATTTTAGAAGGTGAGATGAAATGAAATGCAACATTGCCTATTTATAGGCTTCATCCGCCCAGGTGAGGGGTTACTGACTTATTAACTCATGGAGAGATTGCTGAAGAGCCCACTAAGCCTAGCAACCAGACCCAACTACAGCGGACAAACAAAAAGGTTCGCTTGTGTGCAAATCATTTTTTTTATCACTTACTAAATACTATAGATTTATATACTGCATTAATCAATACTCACTATAAAGTAATATCGAGTTCATTACTTAACTATGGACTTTATGTGTAGATTGAGCCTTATTATCCCGCTTAAAAAATTGTTGTATTATGGGTAGTTTATGAAGTTGATATATGATAGAATTTTCTGTAAGTGGGTGTTTGGAGTAGCTGAAGCTTATTGATAAGTGATGAAAGCGGCTGAAAGCTGCTGATTTGAGAATTTATAGGTGTTTGGAAATAAGTATTGAAAGCTACTGAAAATGGGAAAAATAGTGTTTGAAAAACTGTTGATATCAGTAGCTTATTTTAAGTTTCTAAATAAAATATATGTTTTACCCTCAATGTTATTAAATAATTATAATTTATAATAAATAAATAAATATTAAATTAAATAAAATTTTATATTATATAAATTTATAATATATCATATTAACATAAACATATCATACTATTATATTTTAAATATTATTTATTTGCTTAAATTCATAATAATAATATTTGTATATAATTTTAATAATTACATAGCTAAGAAATAATTATCATTAAATAAAAATGGAAAAAATATTAATTTAGAATTCAAGATTTTCAGAATTCACTATATTTAATTATATTTAATTTTAATAATTATTATTTCATTAAAGTTGAAGAATTTATAAATAATAAATATAAAATATTTTTTATCAAATTACTAACTAATATATTAAAATGTAATTATAATTAAATTTGTAACTAAAAAAATTATTAATTTTAGAATTAATGATTTTTTGAGAATTATAGAATTATTTAAAGAATAAAATAGTCCAATAAATTAGATAAGTTGTAAGCTGCAACCTGTGTTGTTAAAACCGGCCCGGCCGGTTGAACCGGTTCGATCGGGACCCGATCATAAACTCGGGCCGGGCTAAATGTAGACTCATTTTTCTTATTGGCCCGATGTGGCCCGGCCTGATCAACTGGTTGAACCGGGATTCGTTGGCCCGGTCAGCCCGCTTTTTATCATTTTCAGAATAATTTTTTTTATTTCATAAAAAATGTTTCTTTTGAGAATCGAACTTCCACCCTCATCTATTAATACGTTGGCATTAACAACTAGGCTACACCCCTATGTCATTATTTTTAGCCAACCAAAATATATTTATAACTTTCAACGTACACCTTAGCCATATATCCTCCGAGTCAACCCAGCAGTTCAACCGGTCGTACCGGTTGAACCACTAATTTTAAGTTTTTCGAGTCGATCTCCGGGCCGGTTATGAGAACACTGGCTACAGCTGAAAGCTGGGGCATAGTAGCTTAAACAACTTCTCTATCTTGGCTATATTCGGTAGGACATTGTTGGATATGAGTCAGTAGATTGATACTCAGCTGTTCTAGGGTTAAAAGAAATTGGGGGAAATCATAGTAGTACTATGGAATTGAAGATCCCAAAAACGAGCTGATATCAGTAGATTAGTGTGTCGATAGGATTAGCTGATGTATAGGTTAGACTTGATGTAATGCTTATTATTTTGTCTAAGTCCTGTACGGGGTAGTTGTTGAACTGATCTTCTGCTGAAGATACTTTTCAGAACCCCACGTCATCGGTGTAATCGCTTGCATTCTTCGTCGCCAGTGATATCAAACTCGGTTAAAGATCCCGCATCGGCGACCGGACCTCGGTAGAAGCATTCTCTACAAGGCGATGGTCATCGGTAGAAGAACCAAAGGTCAAGCAAGTATACCTTCGCGATCGACCAACCGACTATCGAAGCTCACTTTATCGGTCGACGACTCGGCCGAAGAAGACAGACTTTTCGGTCTATCGTATCCGACGTAAAGCGACCCAAAGACTTAAAGTCCCTTCAAATGTTCGGCGAGAAGACATACGAGGTAGTTTGAACGGTCAACTCGACACTCACCAACTACAAACCTCGACCAATGAGAAGCCGACAACGCTTACCTACTCTACACAGTAAAGCTGCTCTCATGAAAAGTGCATTAACTGCCCTGCTGCAACAAAGTTGAATAGTGGCCGTTTTCTTTGGACGCTTGTGACATGTGGCATCGTCGTCTCCAATGGACATATGCCACAACTCACAGCTATAAATAGAGAAGGATTTGAAGATTTCACACAAGGAATATACGCGAAATCAAGGGAAATCATTCAAGCTCACAACACTCTAGAACCTTCAAGCTTATCCAGAGACGAACTAGTTTTCATAGAACACTTCTTGTAGTTCATCTCTCTAGAGCTCTTTGATCCATTTCTTCTCTAGACTAAGCTCATTGCTAGATTCATAGCTTAGATCCGAAGGAGTTCACATTTAGTGAATTGTTCTTGTTGTAAGAACTCCTTCTCAGTTGGAGAATATTCCCTCCCTTCTAAACTTAGGTTTGGATTGTAAAGTCGCTAAGGACTATAACTTAGAGGGAACTGTCCAGTTGCACAGTATCCCGGCTGAGGCTGCTCAGAATAATCAACAAGTTCTCCTGCCTTGTTCAGGACCGTGGACGTAGGATCTTGCGTATCCGAACCACGTTAAATCGCTTATGTTCTTTTACTGTTTTATTGCATAGCATTCTACTGACTTGAAAATCATAAGCTTGCATAAAACGTATTTTATAAAGTGCACAGCCAAAAGATTTAACTTGCTAAAACGCGTTTTCAAAAGAGACGACTCCGGGCCTAACACTTATCCGCACTACAGTCTCCGACTGAGTTTCGTAATACTGACATCAGTCAGTAGAAGAGCTCAGAAGCTGACTCACTTTGACCCCAGTGATCGAAGGCTTACTTGGCACTATTCATCAGTTGCAAACATCAGCTTCAGCTGACCTTCACTGAGAAAAAGAAACAGAGCTCAGGTGTATTCACCCCCCCCCCTCTACACCTAACTTTTCGTCTCCGGACCAACAGACATTTCTGCTGAAAGTTGGGTGTTCCAAACACTCCAGCTACAATTAAAAGTTGTCCCAAACACCACCTAAATCATGACACGAGGTCTGTTACTGAAGCTGTAGAGCTAAAATAATGTAGAATTATCTGTATGTCACGATTATTTGAATACAATTTAGAAAGTTGCAGAGGAGTAGAATTATATTGAAAAAGTAGAATGTAGAATGATTTTATTGAACATTATTTAAAGAACACAAGAAGTGAATCGGGAGAACATCTTCATCAATGAAGCCTTATAGGCAGATCTTTTATTCCCTAACCAATGCTGCATGTGTACTCGAATAGCGTCCAGATACATGCTGCTACTCCCATGGAAGCCCCCCTCTTTCCCCTCGGTCGTCCCAGACGCGAAATAGGAGTCGAGCTCTACACCAAAGGGACCGTACTTCCTTCTGCTACTGTGGAATGTCAATGAATGAATCACTTTACTCCCTTGATCCTTCTTTTTTGGACCAAAGTATCCAGTTATGCATGTCCCTCATTCGGATAATCTAACTTCACCTGCACGCATAAACAAAATCACACGTGTTAATTTGATTTAATATATTGGCTACTATCTAACTAACTAACTTACCCGGTTTGCAGTTTGTCCAACGCTGCCGCCGTGCTTGACAGACCAAACAGACTGCCCGTTTCGATCGTACTCGATTTCCATGCAGGAAATCGCATCTGTTATTGTAAGGATGATCTATTTTATCCTGTGAATACTCCATCATCCCATGACTTCCCTCCTTCACGGCCCCGTATGGAGCCGGATCCTTCACCGTCCGATGGACGACCTAATTAAAACAAACTTCTGCAACCTTAATTGTCTGTTTATCATCAAAAAACAAACACAAGTAGTTTGATATAGTTTAAGTAAACACGAATACTTTTTTGCCTTTTTCGATTTTCAGAATAAGAAACAGTAACATAGATATATACCTCGTCTGTTTGCCCTTTCTTGCCAATCTTGAAAGGCCACTGATCAGAACAATCGGCCTTCTTCAACGCGGCTTGATTGCTATTCTTGTTGTGCGAGTTAGATGAGTTTGGCGCCACTTTCCCTTCAAGAACATGAACACCTATAGAATCAAGAAACAATCCTTTCCTCCCATGAAATCCAATTATCATGATCCCTCCTTCAACTTAGTCGAGAAGAACTTTCCTTCCTCCTCTCCATAAGGCCCATATTTGCCTTTGATCGTGTGGAAAGTCAGTGATCTGATCACATTAGGACCCATTATGATTGGAGGCCCAAGATCGCCGGTCAGATGAGTTAAGATCTCCGACGGGTAATCAAACACAATCTGCAAATAAATTATAAAAAAAAAAAAAAATCAAGATTAATTTTGAGTATGAAGTGGAATAAGTAGTAACAATGTACGTACCTCGTCGGTCTTGAAAGATCCTGTCCCGCCATTCTTGTTTCCCCAAACTGGCTGACCATTTTGTTCATAACAAACTCTTATCGAAACGATGCAGACGTTGCGAGATAGATTAATCTGCCTCACGCCGTCGTAAACTCCGTCATCGAACGTGCTCCCACCACTACCATCCCATGGGCCGGACGTTACAACTCCAGTGATGTTCTTGGTCGCCACTCTCTCAATTTTATTCTCAACGATCCTTTGAACCTTAGCATTCTGAGCAGAATTCAACGCTCCTTTGAACCTTAGCATTCTGAGCAGAATTCAAAACTAATGAGGCGAAATCTGCACAATTTGAGAAAGATGGGAAACAAGAATGGCGGGACAGGATCTTTCAAGACCGACGAGGCACGTTATCACAGTTTGGGGAAACAAGAACGGCGGGACAGGATCTTTCAAGGTTGTAATAACACGTGTATGGAGCCTACTTTCAAGGTTGGTATTCAATTGTGCCCCAAGAAATATTATTCTCTCTCATAAAAACGACATGCATTTTCGGAGCTCAATTAGACAATTTGCGGAAGTAGGCTCCATACACGTGTTATTACAACCTATGCAAAACTCGTTTTCTGTTGACTGTTGACTGTATGGAGCCTACTTCCGCAAATTGTGCTCATGACGTTAACGTAAAATAGTTCGAATTTTTATTTTAAGTGAATTATGTGTTCACTGAATTTGTAGAGAATAAATTGGATTTGGATTTGGATTTCTCTACTTGAAATTGAATTTCTGTTCAGTAAAAATTGAATTTCTGTTCAAATTAAAATAAATCTACATACATTTGTGCGATTAAAAATTGAATTTCTGTTCAAATGATGGTTAATCAGGGTATTTAGTTGTTCAAATGATGGTTAATAAGGGTACTTAGTCTTCAATTTATGTTCAGATAAATTGAATTTGTGTTCAGTAAAAATTGAATTTCTGTTCAAATTAAAATAAATCTACATATTACGTTAACGTCATGAGCACAATTCTTCCACTTATACTAAATCAAACTTTTAATATACAATGTGTCAGTTCTAGGTACAAACGAGTATTCAACTATTTATCCTATCTAAAAACTGCTTCCAGTATACAATGCTATTTATCCTATCTAAAAACTTTTGAATACAAGCATAAAAACTACTTCCCGTATACAAAATCCCAACAATTCTTCCACTTATACTAAAGCAAACTTTTAATATACAATGTGTCAGTTCTAGGTACAAACTAGTACTCAACTATTTATCCTGGAAACAAGAATGGCGGGACAGGATCTTTCAAGACCGACGAGGTACGTTATCACTGCTCAGATCCTATGTTTGGATCACATAGGAAAAAGGATCTTACTTTTCAGGAGTAAGATCCGTACAAACCAAAGGGATACATGATTTCTTCTACTCATCATCTTCAACATCCACATTCCGTCAATCCCACCCGGATCTTGCTCTTCACATTGCCCTCACAGCTCCATGACCGATTTCCACTTGCCTGATGGTCGAGTCGCTAACGCTAGAGAGCAACAAGAGAAAGTTGGGTCAATTTGGAGTGGAACACGTCCCCACCAGCGTCGTCTGTTTCCCATAACTCTCCAGGTTCTGCAATTATCAATCATCAATTAATTAGGAGCTAGTTCATGTTCATGCATTGTGGGCTTACCATTTTTGGATTGGAGAGAGAGTGCCGATGGACTAATTAATGTAAGTTAAATCCTTGAAGAATTGAACGAACTGATATATTTCTGGATGCATGTATTCCAGGTTCCACTATGGACAGAATGCATTCAAATGTACGCTACATTTGATTCAAAGCAAAGATGATGCTAAATTACTACGTTAAATCTCGAATCAATAATTATCTACTAATTTCGAATTTAATCTCTCTCTCTGTCTAACAAATGTACGCTACATTTGAGAAAGAATGTAATTTTTCTTCCTATTATTAAGAGAAACAAACTACATGTAGATTGGAGAAAGGGACAGCAATCCGAATCAAGAAAGACAAGAAATTCAGAATTACCGACGGATTACCGAGAAAAAAAACACGGGTCAGCTATTACTGACGGAATACTAACAGATTTTTCCGTTGGTAATTTACTGACGGAATATTCTATTAGCATACTTAATTTAATATTTAGAATTATATTTTTTGGTTTTACTGACTGAATTTTTCATCAGTAAATTTAATTTAATTTTTTTATTAAATTTATTAAGTTTTATTAACGGAATTTTTTCGTCAGTAAAGTTTTTACTCTTAGTGACGGAATATTCCGTCAGTAAAATTAGTTTAAATTTTTGATTAAATTTATTATGTTTTACCTACATATAAATCCTTCAACAAATAATATCACTAGAATTTAAAAGAAAAACACATAATACATAACCATATATCACATTGGACAATTACTATCAACTCACGAAGTCATGATCTTTTTTTTTTAAATCAACATCTAAGGCGCGGCGACTTATAGGACTTACTCACACGATATCATGCATGCGATGCAAATGCAAATTTTATTTGTTTATTAACTTTTCATTTTTTTTAAGATAAAATTTTTGGGGTGTGACAATCTCCCCTATTTATAAAATTTTCATCCTCGAAAATTAATTACCATTGTTTATGAAGTTCGAATATCTTAGCTCCATGTCCTTTTCTACTTCTGAAGTCGCCTCGCTTGCATCATGCATACTCCAAAGGACTTTAATTAACGACACTTCCTTGTTCTTAAGTCGAATCACTTTTCGATCTAAGATGGCATTTGACGTCTCTTCAATAGATCGTCGTTCAGTTCCAATCCTTCATAATTGACTATGTTACTTGAATCATCATGACATACTTCCTTAAGTTCGCGACATGAAAAACATTATAAATAAAAGTCAAACTCGGCGATAGTGCTAATTCGTAGGACATTTCACTAGTCCTTTTGAGTATTTCAAATGGTACAATGTATCGAGGCCTAAGCTTTCCTCTCTTCCCGATCCACACTACTCCTTTCATTGGTGACAATTTCAGGAACACTTTGTCACCCTTTTCGAACTCTATATCCTTCCTCTTCAAATCAGCATAGGACTTTTGTCTATCTTATGCTATCTTGATTCTATCTCGAATCTTTGCAATTACTCCTACAGTTCTTTCGACGATCTCGGGTCCCAATATTCTTTTCTCGCCAACCTCATCCCAATGCAGAGGGGATCTACACTTTCTTCCAGACAATGCTTCAAAGGGTGCATCCCTATGCTTTCTTGATAGCTGTTATTATATGAAAATTCCACTAAAGGCAAATGTTTCTCCTAATTGGTTCCAAATCTATGACACATGCTCGCAACATATCTTCCAAAGTCTAAATAGTTTTGTTGGTCCGGAGACGAGTGTCAGGTGTAGAGGAGGGGGGGGGGTAAATACACCTGAGTACAAGTTCTTTTTTTCAAACGCGAAGGACAGCTTAGCTGTAGGTTCCAACTGATGAACATTGCCAAATAGTAACCTTCTGATCGTGGGTCAGAGTGACTCAACTACTGAGTTTGTCCTAGTAACTTCTGTTAGTATTAAATTCTCAGTCGGAGAGTTAGTGCGGATTAGTGTGTAGGGCCCGATAGACTTCGTCTCAGTTTGAAAACATATTTTTCGCAAACCAAATAATTTTGGCTAGTGCACTTTCAAATACGTTTTATGTAAAGTATGAGTTTGTAAGATAGTTTGAATGCAATGCAATAAAACACTTCAATTTCCATTTTTGCAAACTCTTCAATCATTCGGGAAGTATATAGAGCGGTCAAACTCCTTTTCCTGCTCAAAGCATCATCTACAACGTTTGCTTTTCCTGGATGATAATGAATGGTGTAGTCGTAATCTTTTACTAGTTCCAGCCACCTTCTTTGTCTCATGTTCAATTCCTTCTGTGTGAACAAATACTTGAGACTCTTGTGATCAGAATATATCTCGCACTTGCCTCCATATAGGTAATGTCTCCAAATCTTCAATGCATGGAATACAGCTACCAATTCCAGATCATGTGTAGGGTAATTCAGTTCATGCGTCTTCAGTTGCCTCGAAGCATAAGCTATGACCTACCCATGTTGCATCAAGACACATCCAAGTCTTTGTTTTGAGGCATCGCGTAGATCACATACCCTTCAGTTCCGTAAGGAATAGTGAGTACCGATGCTGTAGTTAACTTCCCTTTCAATTCTTGGAAGCTCCTCTCACACTCTTCATTCCACTCAAACTTGATCCCTTTTCTGGTAAGTTGAGTAAGTGGCTTTGCTATTTTTGAGAACCCTTCAATAAACCGCCGGTAATATCCTGCTAATCCCAAGAAACTTCGAATTTCGCTTGCATTCTTCGGTGCCTTCCAATTACTAACCGCTTCGATTTTTGCTAGGTCAACTTCTATTCCTTGTGCAGTCACTACGTGACCAAGAAATACTACTTGATTAAGCCAAAACTCGCATTTCTTGAACTTGGCGTAAAGCTTCTCCTTTCTCAAGGTCTCCAACACCATCCTCAAGTGTTCTTCATATTGGCTTCGGTCTTTCGAATACACAAAAATGTCATCGATGAAGACAGTTACGAACTGATCCAAGTATTGATGAAACACTCTGTTCATCAAGTTCATGAAAACAACTGGTGTGTTAGACAGTCTAAAAGGCATCACAGTAAACTCATAGTGACCGTATCTTGTTCGAAAAGCCGTCTTCGGCACATCACTCTCCTTAATCTTCTGTTGATGATATCCGGACCTCAAGTCAATCTTTGAGAAGATCCCCGCACCTTTTAGTTGATCAAAGAGGTCTTCAATCCTTGGAAATGGGTATTTGTTCTTGATTGTCAACTTGTTGAGCTCACGGTAATCTATGCACATACGCATAGTTCCATCTTTCTTCTTGACGAAAAGCACAGGCGCTCCCCACAGAGATACACTTGGACGAATATGTCCCTTGTCTAACAATTCTTGTAGTTATATCTTTAGTTCTTGTAACTCCATAGGTGTCATTCAGTATGGCGCTCTCGAGACAGGAGCTGCTCCAGGAATTATATCAATGTTGAATTCTACTTGCGTATCTGGGGGTAGACCACTTAGTTCGTCAAGGAACACATCAGGAAATTCCCTTACCACCGGAATATCATTTATGGTTAGTTCCTCCGTCTTTGTGCTTGTAATATTCACCAAGTAGGCTTGGCATTCCTTCTTCCTCATCATCTTGATGGCCTTCATTGCAGTCATGATATGTGATCCTCTCTTTCTTTTACTTCCGTAAAAAGAGAATTGATTTCCATTTGGTGTTGGGAAAACGACTTCACGGTCCTTGCATCTGATAACCACATCGTGCTTGCTCAGCCAATCCAATCCTAATATGACATCGAAGCCCTTCATCTCCACGATATACAAATCTGCTTTCAAGGTCAAGCCATCGATCTTCGACGTTGCTCCTTTTATTCGACGATTTGTTTCCTTTGCCTAGCCTACAAGAAACCCGACCTTGCATGCTACACTCTCCTCTTCGCATTTTTCGGCTACTTTGTTGTAAAATCTTTTCAATATGAAGGAATCCGACGCTCCATAATCAAAAAGAACTACGGCTAATTGATTAAGTACTAAAATGTTTCCAGAGGTAATTAAGTTTACTAACTATAATTGGATACAGTTGATTTACATAAGAAAACTAAAACATAGTTGAAAACTAAGTGGTACCTGGCACCGTCTGTGGCTCATCATCATCCTCATCCGCTTCAACCATGGAGTCAACTCTTGCTTTTCCCCGCTTCCCATTGTTGTTTGGAGCCTTAGTGTTGTTCAAAGGGCAATTATGTGTTACATGTCCCTCCTGGCGGCAACGGTAGCAAATAAACTTTCTTCGCAAGCATTCCCCAGAGTGAATCCTGCCAAATGTCGGACACTTTGGCTTCCCGGTCGAGGAGATGGTATTGCTAGGAACGACTTGCTTCTGCTTCTTTTCAGAACCTTGATTCCTATTATCCTCCCATCGTCTCTTTCCAGTAGTGATAGGCGTTCTAGATGTCGGTCCATCAAGCTTCTTGCGTTTGGCGATTGCTTGGGCTTTCTGCACCAACACATCAAATGTTTTAATCTCATGACCAACTAATATGCCCCCTATTTCATCATGCACCCACTCTAAAAAATCTCCATCTTCTTCTGTTCGGTATCTACCAAGTCAGGCGCAAAATGAGAGAGCTGAGTGAAATGACGCTCGTAGTATACGATTGATCTATTCCCTTCTATTATGGTCATCAACTCCACCTTCTTTTTCCCGCCGAACAGATTCCGGGAAAAACTTATTCAATAGTTGTGTCTTGAAGAAATCCCAAGTCATGTTCTGCTGCTGCTCTGGCGCCATAGTCCGAAGCCGAGAATTCCACCATTATCTCGTGTCCTGGGCCAGTTGATATTTTCGCGCATGTCACTTTTTGAGCGTCAGTGCATCCTAGGTGCTCGAAGATCTGCTCTATCACCAATCCACTCGTCCACAAAAACGGGTCCGTCATTCCCCTTAAGAGTAGGGGGTGACATCGTCCTAAAATCATTCACAATTGGATCTCCTCCTTAGCGTTGCGGGAACATTTCCCTCATAGCCTCCAGTAGTTGTGCATTGCTAAGGTTCTCTGGAGGGTTATTTCCTGTCCCTCCACTGCCATTATTATCGAGTTGTCTTCTCGGAGGCATCTTCCTATTGTTCATATAAAATTCAACTATGTAAGGCCTCTAGGTTCTTATTCTTAAGGCAACATCTTCTAGGACTTCAAATATTTACATAATTTACTTGCATAAAAATCATGCTCATGTCATGCTAGAAAAACATGCTTTCAATATTGTACTTCAATGACTAACTTGAAAAAAAAAAATCTTACCTCGCTGGCACGACGCTGTGGCAGTGATGATGGTCAATTTTCTGCATAACATGAAACAAGTCTACAGGAAAGTAAACCTGCTCTGATACCAAACTGTAACGCCCCAATACCAAACTGTAACGCTCTGATACTTTTTAAGGGACGTCACTACATGCATAAATTTAATCTTCTCAATTTAATTTTAAGAAAAATGGATTTTTAAAAAAAATAAGGCTTTAGTGCATTTAATAACAACGGAAGTCTTGAATTAAAAACATGTGCGTCTACTAATTTACGAAAATAAGTAGAAATAAATGCATAATTCAAGATAAAAACTAAATTAATGCAGTAAAAAGTGGCTTAGATCCTTTCATGTGTGACCATCACCATCAGCCACCTCGAGCATCTGCCGGACCATGATATGAAAAGGTGAAAATATATGGGAGGGTGAGTACGACTACTCAGTGGGATCAAACATTTTATAAATTATAAAGAATTTAATATGAGAAATTAGACATGCTAGCCCGGAGGCTTAATCCGAAGGTTTTACTGCATGAATGCTCGAGGGCTAACCCGAAGGTTTTACTGTGTGAATTGCCCGAAGGCTAACCCGAAGGTTTTACTGCGTGAAAAGCCCGAAGGCTCTGCCTGTACTGAATTACACATGAGAAAAACTGTATAATGTATAATAAGGATAAAAGAAAAACCCCATCTCAACCTTAACTCGAAAGAAAGAAATTGAAATATCAAATGGTTAAGTCCAGCGCGCCTGCCCTAAACATGAAATATTTACACTTAATAATATGCCCATTTAAAAATACTGCACGCGACAATTCAACATCACCTAAACCAACAATGATATACACTACAACCAAATTATTAAAAATACAAGTTCATCTAATACTATCCATTACCTTAAAATAAACATCAATCGTGTATAACCACTTTAATAATATTTATATACTAAGAAGTCAACTACCAAATATGTGACGATGGACAATTCCATTAAGTATGAAATCTGACTTAAGCACAAGACGTATACAGTTACCAACTAACGACTTATAGATCATATATAATTTGAATCTATAATTTTTAAGTCATACAAATTATTACTTATGGGGGGTGGTTCCATCCACACGAAGTCAACCAAAAGTAATAAAACACTTTATTTAAATTAATAAAGTATTCATGATCATATTCCTAAATTAATTCTCATGATAAATCCAGACAGTTTCATAAGAACAACTTAATTGTCCAATTTGATTCACTAACTTCTATAATCACAATAATGGAAACTCCATAAAAATTTCTTATCATACCTTCATTAACGAAGCACACACCGAAGAGTACCTTTATAGACAGTAAAACATAGTTCATAAAGTATTGTGATTTAGTTCAAATTAAACTTAATTAGAATATTGTACCGTAATTGCATAAGATGCGCAAACTTACCTCTTGACCACATAAATAAATTAAAGAACATTCTCAATATGATGATTTTATAAGCTTCCTATCACACTGACGCAATAAAAGAAAACATACATATATTCAATAACATGGAATCACATCAGATCTTGGTTGAGAGGAAAAATAATAAATAGATTAAGCAATTCATTAGGTAAATTCTATCACGGTTCCCGACAATTAATTCAGAAAAGGTTTGAGGTGCATGCATCTCTTGGTTCAAATCATAACAATTTATTTTAAAGATTCTTATCCTAATCTGTAGTCGTAAACCAAAGAAAATACAGCAAAAGTAAAGTGCGAAGATCACAGAAGTTCTCGAAATACCCCAGGAAAGATTTTTAACAAAACTTGAAGGAAGGTCGGAGGTAGAAAAGGTCTCAAGTTTGAGAAAAATATCAAGTGCTGAGAACTAAAGACGAGTTTACCGAATTATATACTATTATGTAACCCTAATTAGATATGGTTTAAGCTTATGATAACATCAAACCAAAATAAGATACGGATTAGATCATCAATAAATCTACTTTGATTTTTAAGAAAACAAAATCTGTCTTATCCAAACGATTTAGCATGAAAAAAATATAAAAGCAATTATAAATAAATACTTCCAGCTTCTTTAACAATTCTTCTGGATACTATTCATAAGAAATTACTTACATATAAGTTAAATACTAATTATGATACTCACGACTAATCATCAACATCTTTTTGTTATTATATATATATATATATATATATATATATATATATATATATATATATATATTATAAGCATTTAATGATGGCAAACTACAAATAATATCACTAGAATTTAAAAGAAAAACACATAATACATAACTATATATCACATTGGACAATTACTATCAACTCACGAAGTCATGATCGTTTTTTTTAAATCAACGTCTAAGACGCGACTTATAGGACTTACTCACAAGATATCATGCATGGGATGCAAATGCAAATTTTATTTGTTCATTAACTTTTTTTTTTAAAGGTAAAATTTTTGGGGTGTTACACCTCGTAATCCAAAAGACAAGTTGGATGTCTTTCTATAGCCGTTGATAGCCGAGTTACTAGAGTTGTGGGAAGATGGTGTGTCTACGTATGATGTTTTGAAGAAGCAAAATTTTCAGATGTAAGCAACTTTGCTCTGGACCATCAGTGACTTTTCGGCCTACTCAATGTTGTCTGGATGGAGTACAGCTGGAAAATATGCATGCCCACATTGCATGGAGCATTCAGATGCCTTTTATCTTTAGAAGAGTGTAATGTCTCGTGGTTTGACAATCATAGGAAGTTTCTACCACTAAGTCATCCTTTTAGGCGAAACAAGGTCTTCTTGAAAAATAAGGTTGTAGCATGTTCTCCACCTGACATGAAGACAAGAGAAAAGATACTAAGTCAGATTGAGGCTTATGGTTTAGTTTAAGTAACTGAAGACTATGATGATGATAACAAAGACGCCTCTAAAGATAATGCTACAGGTTGGAAGAAAATGAGCATATTTTGGGATCTTCCTTATTGGAAATTTTTGTTGCTTCGACATAATTTAGATGTCATGCATATTGAGAAGAACGTATTTGATAATGTGTTCAACACTGTTCTCAAAGTCACAGGAAAGACCAAAGATACACTCAAATCTAGAGCAGAATTGAATACATACTATTACAGACCTGAATTGAAGAAGCCTAACGAGACTAATAGAAATTATCCAAAAGCATGTTACATGCTAGGTCGTCAAGAGAAGCAGACGTTATTATTATGGGCGAAGGAGCTCAGACTTACGTACATCCACAGTTTAAGTTGGTTTCTATCAATCAAACAAAGCCGCTTAGAAAGTATATTACTGTTCTTATCCTAGTATGAACAAATCGAAGAAGGATTGGTTGGAAGCATGTAAAGTGAAACCGAGATTTAAGATTGAATTTCCCACTCAATCTTCATTGGATGAAGCATTTCATGAGGATGACATAGTTAGCCCGCCTCTACGGAGTGACATGACTATAAAAGGTGATATATCGTTAATTCATCCAAGCAGTGAAATGATAGAGATCGATGATGAAGTTGTCGATGAACGAGATGGTGAAGAAGAAGAACATGTAGTGACCTCAGAAGAGGAGGATTTTAGTGACAACTAATAATAGTTACAGGTTTAATCAAGTTCATATATATAACAGATTTGCAAACTTGTTTTCATTATTTTACCGAACACTAATTATTTATTGTTTTCAGATACATGGCACCTCCGAGAGGTTGTGGCGGCAGGACGATATCAGCTCCAACTGGCCGTGGAGTCTCTCCATCTACTGAGCCTGGTACCCCACCCATTGGGTCCACGACTTCTGTTGGCGAGGCCAGCTTTGTTACCATTGATAGCAGACGCTCGTTTGAGATTTATGCTGATGGGTATGATGTAACCAATTCTTTTTGTTTGAATATATCAACTATTTGCAATTCACCTCTAAAAACTAATTTATATTTTAGGATATTGCTTGAGCCTTCCGGATTTGCTCATACAATTACTGAATGTTTCAAGCTCATTAGTAATCCGACTGGATTCACTTGGAAGTTGACCCCCCCCCAAAGAAATTAAGGAGCAATATTTTGAAGAATTCAAGGCAAGTTTTTTGCATTGAAATAGAAATTAAGACTTTAATTTATCTAACATGTTACATTTTCTAAATTGCAGAAATACTTTCGATGGTCTCCTGAATGGGAGAAGGCGGTCTATCAGATGTGGTAAAAGAAGGCAGCCAAGCGATTTAGTGGTTGACATAATGAGATGAAGGAAAGGCGACCAACAAAGCCACCTTACATTACTGACGAGAGGTGGGCCGCCCTAAATGAATATTGGGCGAGGCCAAAGGTGGTGGAGAAGTCGAACATTGCGTCTCGTTGTAGGTAGGGTGCCGGGATTGGCAAGCATAGGGGAGGGTCCCGTTCCAGCTTGCAGTACACTCAGGCTTTGGTAAGTATTATTTTTAATAATTGTTCATTCATAATGTGTTTAGTTTGACTCAATTTGATTTATACATGTGATCAATAGTTCGCCGAGAGTGGATGCTCACTAGAGTCCACCATGTTTAAGACTTTCAAGAGCCTCCATTATAAAAAAGGAAAGTTCTCCACCCAGAAGGCGGCGATGATTTATGTAAGTATTCAATATCTTATATATTTTAATAGGATATCCGATAGATATATTACCAATCATTTATTATTAATGAATAATTCTTTTCTATGTATTTTAGAATGAGTTTGAGGCGGTTGCTGCAGAACAAGGCCTTGACGCCGACAAAAACGTCATTTACTTGAACTTGGACAAGACTCGTGATAAGAAGAGGCGATTGTACGGTTTTGGGGAGGGCGGCAGTAGCTTATTGAACAACGCCGCCCGTGGTTCTACCTCTGTTGGGCCCTCATGTAGTGATGTTGACGACCTTCGGCGCCAAGTACAAGAGGGGAATGAACAAACAAGGCAACTCGAGGAGGAGGTGGTACAGATGAGGCAGCTCGAGGAGGAAATGGCACGGATGAGGGAGCTCATGGTACAGATGCTTGCAAAAGATAACCGAGGCAATAATTCTGACACCAATAATTCTCCCCCTCCATCCTCTGCATGATTTAGATACGATGTTTGAATATTTAGATTTGTACTTGAAGTTTATGTGAATTTACTTGGATTTTCACATGTATTTGAATTAATATTTATATATTTTGCTTTGTGATCTGAAATAGATTGAGTTTCTTGATACAAATTGAATTGAATTAATTGATACAAGCAGTCGAGAACTGGGTATAAAAAAATTATAAAAAATATAAATTAGTGACGGATTACCGACGAAATATTCCGTCATTAAAATTACTGACGAAATATTATGTCGGTAATTATGTACAATTTTAGGCATATATATGATGAAATTTTCCGTCGGTAATTTTAATGATGGAATATTTTGTCGGTAATCCGTCACTAATTATCGCTGACAAATCGTCCGGTGACAATTTACCGACTGAAATTTCCATCAATATTCCGTCAGTAAATTTTACCGACGGAATATATCCATCAGTAAATTTTACCGACAAGCTGAGAGGTGACGTCAAATTCCGTCACTAATCCGTCAATAATCTATTTACCGAAGGATTTTAACAATTACTGACGGAATTTTCCGTTAGTAATCGACGAATTTTTTGTTGTGAATAGAGATTAATTCTACAAAACACTAATCATCAAATCTTCCTTTTATTTGTTCCAACTAGCTAGCCACCATTAATTGTTGAGGATAATCATATAATTAATAAGTAATTATGCGTATCATTACTTTCTTCTCAACTTTCAACTTTCCCTACTCCCTAAATCTTGTGGTCAACTCCTTAATTCACTTATCCAAATACTTCATTTGAATAAGATCATTATTACATGTTTGCTCCTGTTGTATTGTTGTATTGCACAACTTCAATTCTCCTTTTAGTAATGGCGGTTAAAAACTACTTTATAACTTTATCTTACGCTATACATATTACATTACTTTGATCTTTCAAGAAAAGTAGTAAGCTTTTAGAAGACATTTTATATATTTCCTAATTAACTTTCACCATACAACTGATGCATGTTTTGTTATTTTCTGATAAACTAAACACCAAGCTGAAAATCTTAAACTATGTATTACGACATCAATATTTCCCAAGATAAGCACACACCAAAGAGATGTGAGTGAGAATCTCGGGGGCTATAAGATTACATTAACATGAAGAAGTCATCCATGACATAAGGTAATTAATATCCTTGTCAATTATTATAAACATAGATCATCATAACACACAACTAAATAGTGTCATAAAACAAGGTCAAGCAGAGGCCGTGGCCGTGGCAGCGGCGTGCAGGTTAATCTTGTTCTGCAGCTCTTCTTTCCTAGCGCCCACAACCTTGTCCACAATCTTCCCTTCCTTGAAGAACAGAAAGGATGGCATCGCCTCGATTTCGTACTCCTGAGCAACACTCTGCATCCAATCGCGCAAACATTTTGTTAATCAAACACCAACATAACATCCGAGTAAAGAGATGGATGGGAACATTACAGACATACCCTAAGCTCATCAACGTCCACCTTCAACACTATGATTTGTGGCATCTTCTTCGCGATCTCTGCCAAAATTGGAGCAATGAAACGGCACGGCCCGCACCACGAAGCAGTGAAATCTACCACCACCTGATCACCAGCAAACACACGGAAGAACACTAACATCATCATTCACCTATGAATCAGCAAATTCAACTCTTGTAAAGCTACCGATGAAATTAGAATTGACACTGGCTTAATTTTGTATTTTTAACTAGACGACAAACAAAAACTTTCAACTTTCTGGTCATATGACTAATCTATCAGAAACTACTTGATATGAACCAAGACCTCGTTGCCATCTAATGTTCGAAGAACAAGTTAGCAAATAAACAACTCAAATCTTCACGATTATCAACATTTGATCAGGATTCAAATCAAGGGCTTGAGGGAAGAAACAAAACAATCAAAACTCCACCAAAACCACCAAGATACCGTTCTAAACCATTAAACAAGTCTTTCAAAGATCAGAGAACAAAAAATCAAACTGAAAATTAGTAATTATATACCAATTTCAGGGACTCGGCACCCTTCTTGAACTGATCATTCCACTCTTCGACTGAGTGGCAGCCGATCACTTGTCCCTCTTCTACAGAAGCCATTTTTCTCTCTCTAAATCCAAGTAAAATCAGAAGAACGTAAATCCTTTCTCTGAACCTTTAACTGTATCGAATAACAACGCGTTCTGTGCAAGCAGGGAATAAAGTAGAGCGGTGCAATTTATAAGCCCAAATGGACGGTCCGAATTGACCAAAAGGGAGGTTTGTTGGGCATATTTACGGGTGTACCCCCAGGGAAGTAATAATATCATTTTGTGACGTGTGGTGGGATGTCATTGACGTTTTGAGAAGCAACGGCGACGATCTTCTCACTCGGAAAAGTTATTGGTAAATTTCCGGCTTAGATTATCTGATGTTCCTTGTAGGTTAAGAATCGCTATTCGTATTCTTATTCGACAACACGCATTCGAATAAATTATGCTAAAAATCTATTTCAATTCTATCCTAACAAATTCCAAGGTGTTTTGACTATGAAAAAATGCAAATTATGTTCATCACTTTTTGAAGCTAAATATATTGGCCGATTTAGGAGTAGGTGGTGGTCACTGGCAAAATAGGACCGACCCATCGGGGTATCCGAAAAAAGAGTTTGGATTGGATTTCAAAATTAAAACCTCGAAAGTGCATTGAGCTTTAAAAGGCCACCCAAAAAACCATCGGCTCTATGAACTTTGGGCTAAAAAAGTCTAAAAGTTCATCATTTTCGGGCTAAAAAGCCCGCCCAATAATATACTATATTGTTAATGCAAATTGATCTAAGTGGTTCAAAATTTTGTGATTTTTGGCCAAATTGGTCCATAATTCGAATTTGCTTGGCTAAATTGGTCCACAAGATTTTAGATTTTGGTCGAATTGGTCATTCCGTTAATTTTTCTATCAGTCAACAGTTAGTCAACACAATTTCAAAAAAATATTACTTCCTCTAATACCTCGGACATTATAACTGGAGTTGTCCTCTACTGACATTCGTCTGAACGATTCGACGTGTAGGCCGATTTCGTTGTAATGATATCCAACACATATCCAGTGGGTTCTGAACAACTCGACTAAGTCTTCAATGCTGAGTCTAACCAGTTGAGAAATATATGCTACTGAGCCTATCAACTACTGAACTCTATCTGACATATTGAGTTCCTAACATGATGAACTCAACTAAGCTATTACATTATATTGGTTTATCACTCAACTAAGGGTTATGAGATCTTCAAATCTTATACAGAATTATCGCCCAACATGTATCAGAGGAAATTGACAGTACGACGCAAGGGGGAGATGGGAAGATGGACAAGCTTTTTCCGCCGTCGGTATAACAGGACCTCAGTCAATCCGAATCAGAGCAAAGGTACAAGGGACACCCATTTCCATTCTCATAGAGAGCGGCTCAACCCTTAACTTCATCTCAACTCGGTTGTTACGAAACTTGGGAATTAAGGTGGATGCAAAGGAGAGATGTGGAGTGCGTTTGGGAGATGGGCATGAAACCGAAACAATGGGGATTTATAAGGATGTGCTTATGGAGTTAGAGGTGTTAGCATTCTTGGCTCATTACCATGTTTTTCCTTTGGGGAGGTGTTGATGCAATTCTCGATATGGCTTGGTTGGTAACCTTGGGCAAGACCTATATTAACTGGGACGGACAAGTGGTTAGGTTTGAGGTTGGGAGCAATATGATCAAATTGGGTGATGATTATCCTTCAGGGAGAGCTACTGTTACCTTGAAGGCTATCTGAAAGTTGGATAAGGTTGGATTTTTAACATTACTCGTAGGGGCTGGGGAGTGTTGGGTGGCAACTGGTAAGTCAGTAGTGACCGGTGGGGAATCCGGGGTGTTGCAGGAAACTTTGGTGCAATTTGCAGGAGTGTTTAGAGAGCCTAAATGCTTGCCTCCCTAATAGGAAACATAACATGCGGGACCCGAGTCTGTGCGGCCTTATCACTACAACCAAGCCCAAAAAGATGAAATTGAGCGCCTAACTGCGGATATGATTAAGGGCGGGATGATAAGGCCAAGTACAAGTCCATTTTCCAGTCCCGTCTTCTGCGTCAAATATCATGAATTAAATAAGGCCACAGTCTCTGATAAGTATCCTATATTGGTCATCCAAGAGATGCTTGACGAGTTGGCGGGAGCTCAATTTTTTCAAAGATCAACATACGATCCAGATATCACCAAATCAGAGTATATGAGGGAGAAGTTTACAAGACTGCATTCCGGACGCATAGTGGCCACTATGAATTCTTAGTTATGTCGTTTGGCTTGACTAATGCCCCCACCACGTTTCAGTCCATTATGAACGACTTGGTCATGCCCTTGCTTTGAAAGCTCATGCTCATGTTTTTCGACGATATTCTCGTCTATAGCCGCACTTGGCAGATCATAAGAAACACTTGGAGCTGGTGTTATCGGTGTTGCAACCAACCACTTTCTGCTAATATTAAATGCGGGTTTGGTTGTTTGTAGGTTGAATATTTGGAGCACGTTATTTTAGCCTCAAGCGTGCCAATGGATCCCTCTAAGGTTAAAGTAGTGTTGGAATGGCCACCATCAGATTCGGTAAAGGCAGTCCACGGGTTTTTGGGCCTTACCGATTATTACTGGCGTTTTGTGAGGAATTATGGGGGAGATGGTGCACGCCCTCACTCAATTACTTAAGAAAGCTTGTTGCCTTATTTCATTTGGACGACAGAAGCACAACGGGCCTTTAAGGCCTTGAAAACAACAATGACAATAGCCTCGTGCTAGCCATGCCCGATTTATCTCAACTCTTTATTATCGAATGCAATGCCCCCGATTCCAATATCAGGGCGGTAGTGATACAAAATGGGTGACCCATCACGTATTTCGGCAAGGTTTCTGGTGAGAGCGACATGGCTAAGTCTGAATATGAAAGAGAACTTATGGGCGTTGTCCTTGTCGTGCAACTTTGGAGGCAATATCTTGTAGAACCACCACAACCTCCGTCATTTACTTAACTAGAAAATCACCACACCAGCGCAACAAACGTGGGTCACGAAACTTTTTGGATACGACTTCTCTATTGAGTACAAGACATGAGCATCTAATAGGACCGCCGATTCTCTTTCTCTCCAGCATGAACATGAACTTCAATGTAATGTGAACTGTTCCCTGACATGGGTAGATCTTCCAGAAATTTGGGCAGAACAACACGTAGATGCCTCTATTAAGAAGTGTTTAGGGAAGTTTTGGTTGGTAGCGATACACATTCGGGATAGAAGGTCGTCGAGGGGCGATTGTCTTACAAGGGGCGGCTGGTCCAACCTGCCAACTCCGCGTGGATACAAAAAGTTCTAGATGAATTTCATGATACTCCACTTGGGGGTTACACGGGAACTCTTCGGACTTGTCGTCATTTAGCGTTGAGTGTGTATTCGTGAGGGATGATCCAGAAGGTTTAGGAGTTTGTGGCCAGTTGTTTGGTGTGTCAGCAATCTACGTACGATGCATGTTCCCCAGTACGATTATTCCCTCCCAGTCCCTGATCCGATTTTGGAGGACATGTAACACCCTTGCTCAGTTACATGTAATGACATCCACATGATCATGATTATTTATTTATCAACTATCATTTATTACTAAACATAACTATTAGGATCACACAAATATTTACATACATGTCAACACTTTATCTATAACAATACATATGTTTATAATATAATATCAAGCATTCAAAATACGCGGTTAATATATTGAAGAGAAGGATCTTGAACCAACTGGCCAACCTTTGATCCATAGTGCAAAACTCTAGATAGACTCCAGTCAGTTCCAACAAAATCTAAAAAAAAAATATATTGCATTTGGTGAGTTGCAATCTCAATAAGTATAATTCAGTAACCAATTATTTAACTCCAATTCAAGAACATATAATATCCATATCATAAATCAGTAACTATCAAGCATCCATCATTAACACGTAGAACACATTCACTCTACATCATTTATAAATAATATAACACGTCGTCAATAATCACATCTTAGAATAAGTCCATCTCGATTCCAACCACGAAAATGCACGTGTTTTCCATTTTCATTACCTGTTATGGTACAACTAATACCAAGAGAATTGTGATCAAGAAAATGGTCATGACACTCTGTAATCATATATCATATATTCGTGGGAGTTCAATGAACTCAGGTGCCCGCACGGGACTCTGTCATCCAGGTATACTGGGATATTCTTTCAATCTATAGCCTCTCATTAACTCGATGAATTACTTAAATTGTCAAAACGGATTTAATCAAGCAACTAAACTTCACTAACTCCTCATGCACTCTTACGTGATAATCAAAGATTAAGAATGCATGAAATGATGATTATGGACAGATAATTATGCATCAAATGTCAGGCTGTGAAAGGACATCTCGCTAGATTTCATTACAAGTCTGCCCTCCTCACTTTGATTTTTCAGAATTTTAGTCGTGGTTGATCGCTTGTCCAAATACGAACACTTTATCCCCCTCAAGACCCCAATTATAGCTCGCCGCATAGCCAAGCAATTCATTAATCATGTGGTTAAGTTGCATGGTTTTCCTCGCTCTATTATGAGCGATTGTGATCCCACCTTCTTGAGTTCGTTCTGGATGTAGTTATTCAAATCTCAGGCATCAATCTTAAGTTTAGCAAGTCTTATCATCCGGAGGTAGACGACCTAACAAATGTCCTTAATCAAATATTAGAAACTTATTTGCAATGTTTCTCCTCACAACAACCGAAGAAATGGGCCACGTGGTTAACTTAGGCAGGATATTTGTACAACACTTCTTACCAAGCCGCCACCCTCTCTCCAGCGCTACCTGCCAGCTGAATGTCGCGTGGAGGCCCTGGGCCCGATGTGTTGAATAATCATGACGATACCTTGCAACAACTAAAATTTAATCTTCGAATAGCTCACAATTATATGAAGGCCAAAGCTAACAAGCACCGTTGCGACGTGGACTATGATGTGGGTGATCATGTCTTTTTGAAGGTATGCCCTTTTGAGATTTTATGGCCCTTTTGAGATCACTCGTTGGGTCGGGGCGGTGGCTTATGAGCTTCGTTTGCCGCGCACCAGTCGGATCCACCCCCTCTTCCATGTGAGCTTACTGAAGCGGTCTGTGGGAGACCATCATTAAAGGCTTCACTTCCGAACTCATTAGTGGATAGCGAGATTGTGGTTTTTGATCCCTTGCTTGTACTCCGCTATCACAACCGTTCGACTCCTTTGGGCTTTGTTCGTGAAGCTTTAGTCCAATGGCAATACCTTTCGCCTGATGATGGTGGCAGTTGAGGAGCTCCAGGAGCAGTTCCCTGACCTCCGCCTTGAGGACAAGGCAGAAATTAAAGGGGAGACAATTGATGGAAACGAGGCGGATGAAGAGGGAGGACTGTAGATCACAATAACAGAGGAGGGGGGAGCCAAGTCATGGAGAGTGTATGTGAGAAGAAATCGGGCTTGATGGGGAAAGTTTTAGATGTGGATGTCGTGTTTTATTGTATATTATGTCTTTAGTCTTTTGGGAGTTTTAGTTTAGTACTTTATTTTATTTGGCGTCTTTAAATTAGGGTTCAACGGACTTGGGTATTTAAGGCCCATTTTGAGTTGTAATCGCTATCGCGGAATTTATTTGGCATCCATGTACTTCTCGTCGCAATTGAAACATAGGCATTGACGACGCCTTGTGTCCATCTCGACGTGAGATAAACGACGCACGAATGGTTGCCCCATAGTAGGAGCTTGGTTGGAATTGAAGTAGGGATGTTGTTGCCCATACGCCGGCTCCTTTCCTTTGCTACGAAGCTCATAAAGCCTAGCTAGGCTCATAGCCGAGAGAGATCAAGCGGTCGTTGGAGTTTCACTTCGATCTCCAAGTCTTCACGAAGCCCGCTAATGAATGTCTCCGTCGCATGAGGAGGCATCATCAAATTAGTTTGCGCTGATAGGAGCTCAAATTTCTGTTGGTATGCCTCAACAGATCAAGTTTGGCAAAGCCGAATCAGCTCTCCACAAGTATCGGCTTGGATGGGTGTTCCTAACCGTTGGCGATAACGAACCTTGAATTCATCCCATGTAGTCTCGGGATATGTTTTCTGTAATTTAAGATACCATAGTTGGGCGTTGCCTTCTAAGTGGAAAAAGGCAATGATAACCTTGTCGGCCTCAGAAGTGAGCTGGTGGAGGAAGTAGTTGTCGCAACAACTCAACCACACCACGGGGTCGGAAGAATCGTTGTATCGAGGAAACTCGAAGCAAGTACACCGCTAGAAAACGGAATGTCGTCTCCATTGCGGCGTTGGTGTTGATCATCCTCATTACGCTTAGTGCCGTTGATAGAACTTCCATCCAATGTACGTGAGGACAAGCTTTCCAAACGTGTTTCAAATACGTGCAGTTGGTTGGCCAGCTGCTCTTGATCGATGACCAGATGTTGATGTCGCACCTCCGCCCGAGATTGCACTGCATCTACTTTGGCTTCAATAGCCTTGACGGCCTTGAGGATCTCTGCAAAAGGGTTAGAAGGCTGTTGTGAGCTCATCATAACGCCTAGCCCGGATACCAAATTGATACCAACCCAATGTTTGGATCGCGTTACGACACTTGAATTTGGCGAGGACTTGGCTGATTTTTAGGGTGAGGGACCAACTTGCTTCCTTCGTTTACCTGGCTATCGAAGATCACAAATTGGCTTGTAAATAATATGTTTGTAGGATTGCTTATAGTAATAGCAGTAATACAATATAAATTAAGAAATGAAATCTTGGTGCCTTCCATTACTAACAGTGACGCTACTTATAGGCATAGCCTATACAAGAAATAACTAACAATCTATTCCACAATATAGTCGAACACTAATTAACTACTCCACTAACAAAGTGGACACGACTCTATATCAACAACCTTCCCCTAAAACCAAGCTATCATGAAAGAAATAATACTAAGCAAACTAGACACGAAGGCATCCACTACGCTGCATCTTCTCCCTTTCCTAGCCACTTTGATCGAATCCTCCACTACTTCCACGACCGAGCTTCAAGACTACGTCCTCCATAACTTCCTCTACTGAACTTTCTTGACCAAGTTCTTCCCCATCATCGCTGATTTCAACAACTTCAATTGAATTATTAGCTAACTCCCTAACCTCATCCCTCAACTCCTTCAAAAACTTCTGGATGCTTCCAACAAACTCCCCAAAAGTAGGAGTATCCTCTCCATGGTGTTCCACGGGTCTAGGTTCTTCCTCCATTAAATCAGCCTGGACATCTTCCAATAATCTAATAGGCCCACTTGAGGATTCACCAACGACAAACATTGATTGGGCTGCTCCCTCCTTGATCTGCGACTATAGGTGTACTGGATCAGCCTTACTGTCGAACCCATAACACCAATACTATTAAGAGTATTAGGCTGGGGTTTGAGACTGTTCAACAATCAAGAGTATGAAAGACTCTTGACTCCAAGCTTGTGATGTGTATGAGGTTACAGTTGCAGTATGAACAAAATGGAGTTTCTTAGCAATGGATAGTAGAGATATGACGACTAAAACTTGTTCTTTGCTTTGAGAATAGTATGATTGAGTTCATGAAATTGAATTAACCTCTCTAGGGTGAGATACCTTCTATATATATAGGCGAGCTAGGAATAGATCCATTGAACCAGGATCGACTTCCTATTGGCTTCGAGTTGACAACGGTCTTTTGCATTGAATGTATGGACACGTGTCGCGTTTTGCGTGCATATGTAGATAAGGCACTGAGGTACTGTGCTGTCCCCCTTTGACTATGGTTGATATGACGGTCTGGTATTGGTTAATGTTGATATGCTACGTACCGTTTTCTCCGTTAAACATCTTCTTTGAAGTTCGTGCCTCGTACCTCATACTGCCTAAATATCAAGATCCTTCAATTCAGACCGAGGAAGATCTGATTTGTCGATCAATTCAGCATGGAGGAGTCAGATTATCAAAGTTGACTTAGCAGAATTCTACTAGCTAAACAATCATAATCTGAACTAACTTAGTTTGACTATACAAACTCTGGCCAAACAAAACCTAATAAAAATACATATCTATCAATAAGGATTTGAGATCATTCAAAACTTATATTATTTACCAATTCATACAACAATATTTTCCAAGATTCAGAACAAACTAGACACCAGGCATACATAACATAACTACATAAGAGTCTTGATTGTCTAAGATTACATTAACATGAAGAAACAAATTTTGAGTTGTAGCGCAATCTTGCTAAATATAATGAAATTACTCTTTCTATCCAAAAACAAATCACGTTTCGAAGGTTCTGACAATGAAAGATTTTAAAATATGGTAAATATTGTTTACCATACAATAATTCCTACAGCTCTGCCAAGAATTAAGATTAGTATAACAATAAAAAGGGTCAAACCACATGGAACGAATCATTAAATTTAAAAGGCAAATTGGCAAATTTAGTCCCCAATGTTTACCACTTTGGATGAATTGGTCCCTAATCTTTTTTTTTTAGTTTATTGGTCCCCAATGTTTGCTAATTTGGATAAATTGGTCATTCTGTCAAATTTTAAGTTAATTAAGTGTTAATCATAGGGGTAATTATGGAATAAAAGTTTCAGGGACCAATTCATCCAATTTTTAAATAAAACTTTAATTTTTTTATTTTTTTTTAAATTATGATTTTTTTCGGAAAAAAATTAATTTTTCAAATAATTTTTTATTTTAAAAATTACTTTTTTTCAACTAATTTTTTCTTTTTTTTCAAATAATTTTTTTGGTAAACGAAAAAAAATTAATTAATAATAATTTTAGGGACCAATTCATCTAAATAATTTTTTGAATTAACTTTTTTTTCAAATTTTTTTATTTAAATAAAAATTAAGTAAATTTAGATTAACTAATAATTTTGCATTTCACGGTGAAGGAGGGGAGCGGGTCAACACAACGGTTGGGGAATGTGTTATGTTCTTCGAGGAGAGGAGCAGCTGGACGACCCGCTCCTAGTCGTCCAGTTATGGCCTCCCACCTCCTAGTCGTCCTGCTGCTCTTCTCCTCGAAGAACATAACACATTCCTCAACCGTTGTGTTGATCCGCTCCCCTCCTTCACCGTGAAATGCAAAATTATTAGTTAATCTAAATTTACTTAATTTTTATTTAAATAAAAAAAATTGAAAAAAAGTTAATTCAAAAAATTATTTAGATGAATTGGTCCCTAAAATTATTATTAATTAATTTTTTTTCGTTTACCAAAAAAATTATTTGAAAAAAAAGAAAAAATTAGTTGAAAAAAGTAATTTTTAAAATAAAAAATTATTTGAAAAAATAATTTTTTTTCAAAAAAAAATCATAATTTAAAAAAAAAGTTAAAAAATTAAAGTTTTATTTAAAAATTGGATGAATTGGTCCCTGAAACTTTTATTCCATAAATACCCCTATGATTAACACTTAATTAACTTAAAATTTGATAGAATGACCAATTTATCCAAATTAGCAAACATTTGGGACCAATAAACTAAAAAAAAAGATTATGGACCAATTCATCCAAAGTGACAAACATTGGGGAGCAAATTTGCCAATTTGCCAATTTAAAATTGATAAAAATCAATTCTTATGTAGCCATCACACGCCTTAACCTTGAGATAAACAATAATAATGAGATCACGAAATAAGATAAAACGAAGATCGACCCGCTCGAATAATCTCACACTAGTCACGAATTAATTAATTCATATACACAAACTAGTTATAGGGTAGAGGGACACACCTCACCTAGTTAAAAGATAAAAAGAAACATGGAGCTCAATTTAAACAAATTAAGATAGGAAGGAACTCAATTTAAACAAATTTTTCTAAATATATATATTTAATGAGTAGACAACATTAAGATAGGAAGGAACTCAATTTAAACAAATTTTTCAAGAAATCAATTGCAAATTCGTCCACCCAATGATTCTCATCTTAAATTAAATACATATAGTTGAGTAAGGTGTGCATGTAATTGAGCTAGACCATGTGATGGTGACTTCTACACTAATTTATTCCAAACTCTAGCTATGTACTTAAAAGATTCTTTTCTTTACACTTTCATGAAAACTCGTCTTCGTTACTTAATAATCTACGAATCACATAAAATATATAACTGCACTAAGCTAATCATGTGCAATAAATTCGACATAAAAAAAAGATTAATATTTATTAAACATGCAATCTTTTTACCACATGACTGATTCATGACTAATTCAGAAAAAAAAAATCATTGGTAATCTCAACTCCTTCTTTACTATTCTAATCCAATTTGAAGGAATGATTTTGCTGTCCAATTCTATTATGTTCACTTTGTACTGCTAATTGAATGGTGACACATGTCCCATTTAATCTCAACTTACATAAAATAATCCATTTCCTATAAAATGACCAAATTGGTCATTTAATTAATTTTTTCATTAGTCAACTGTTAGATAACGCAATTTTAAAAAATATATTAAAATTTTAAGAGGATATTTTTGGAATGAAAACTCGGAGGACCAATTTTGGCAAGATTTTTTTTATCCAAAATTGTCAATGAATTAAGGTAAAAAACAATAAAATCTTACCACAAATTTTTACCGTCTCCCACCACCGCGTCCCGCTCTCCACAGATACTTCCGCTGTCACTCTCACACTGCAGCTCTTTCCTCGCCGCCTCAGATGCCGTGTTGAGATAAGGATTCAGTAGATGAATCGATAAAATTTGATATTGATAGATTTGATAGATCCCAAAACCCTAGCTGAATATTGTACCTTCGCATCTGTAATTAATAGCTTAGTCGAGTTCAGTTGTTAGAACTCAGTAGGTTAGAGTTTAGTAGCTGTAGGATTCAATAGAAGACCTCGCACTCAGCCGATGAACTCGTTCAGTAGCTACAGGATTCAGTAGAAGACCTCGCACTCAGCCGATGACCTCAGGATCGAAGAAGTCAGTTGGACAGTCAACCACCAGCTGAATCTGCTCAGGAATTCATGCCCATGCACTGAATGCTCAGAAGAACGTCAGTCGGAAAGTCACTTTAGTTAAAGGTCCGAGGATTCAGAGGAAGTCAACCTTATTGTTTGACAAGTCTCACTTACCAATCTACCTCGACCAATAAGGAGCCGACAACGACCTATAGATCTGACAAAAGCTGCTCTCAGACTGAAAAAGAGGAGAATCTCTACAGTGCACCTACTCATCAACGTTCAAATTAAATGAGCCATTTTCCTTGTCGTTTCGACACGTGGCTAGACCTCCCTCCAACGGACCTATTCACCATCGACGACTATAAATAAGAGAAGTCGACATGCGGAGATGACACCAGGAGCCCAAGCTATCCACACATAAACTCTTAGCAATCTCAACGAAGAATCAAGTGAAAAACTAGCGTCCATTGAAGAACCCTTTTAGTTCATCACTAAGAGTTATATTTGTTCCACTTCTCTTATCTAAGCAAACCTCATTGTAATATCTTTAGCTTAGAAACCTCGAGGAAGTTCACATCATTGTGAAACTGTTCTTATTTGTAATAACTTAGTTGGAGAAGACTCAAACTCTTCAAGTTTGAACCCCTGTAATAGTCACTACGACTATAAGTAGAGAATTTGTCCCGCGCACAGATCACTGAGAACTTGCTCAGTATAAACTTCAAGGTTTGTGTCTATCCAGTGAATAGATCAACTGAGACTTGCTCAGTATAAATATAACAAGTATCCTGCTTTGGTCAGGACAGTGGATGTAGGACCCAGTGTGTCCGAACCACTTAAAAAATTGCTGTGTTGATTTACTGTTTTCCTTAACTGCTCATACTACATTCAAAATTGTACTTCATAAAACTCAGCATAAAACCAGTGTTTTCTAACCGAGACGTTTGATAGGGCCTACACTTCCGCACACACTCTGATAGTGTACGACTGTTCGACCGACTAAAGTCAGTGGAACTGAACTCAGTAGAAGATTCTCTTGCCCACGCGATCTGAAGTATATTTGGCGGCCTGACTCAGTTCAGTAGCAAACTCAGCTAGAGCTCACTTCGCGTTTGAGAAAGAAATTTGTATTAAGGTGTATTCACCCCCCCCCCCTCTACACTTGAACCACGTCTCAGAACCAACATGCCGTTCTTTCCATCGGCGCCGTCACTGCACCGCCTCTTCTCTTTCACCAAAACGGGAAAAACCCTAAATAAATTGAATTTAAAAACTGAACTATATTTGTTTCCTCCACGAGTAAGTTTAGCTTAATTCCACTTCTTATCTACACTTCCACAAGCAAATTGAACTTCAACGATTGAAACAGGAAATTAGAAGCACTATACTTGTCAATTTATGACTAGCTTTGACTGTGGCTTGTTTATTTCCACTTGGTTTGTGTCTCGAATATATCATATTTCAAAGCATGCATTAAACTATAAAAAAATACCATTTTTCAGATGCTGGTACTATTATACACCCCGAAATTTTCATTATGTAACACATTTCATCTCATGCATGTTATCAAGTATTCTAGTTCTGTAAGTCGTGCATTAGAAATTAAAATAAAAAAAATTAAAACATCTATATTTATCTTAAATAATTTTTGTTATGTAAATTTATTTTGAACTTTGAATGTGTTTCTTTATATCATATTGTAATTATATTGTTTATTGTTAAAATAGAAATTATGTTAAAATTATGATCCAAGCATTACTTTTATTTCAGATTTCCTAAACCTACAAGGATTCATGAGAGGATAGAATATTTTATATTTGTATCAAATTATTAGGAGATAATTTTATATTATATTTTATAATTGAAATAGATATTGTGTATGTGATATACATGTTTTAAGATTAAATCTAATTGTGTTTATCCATATCCTTATTTATTGATGATTGAATTTTCTTATGTACTAAGTGATAGACTAAATTATATCTAAATGATATAAGTACGAAAATAATTATGGATAAAATATATTTTTTTACCATTTATGATTAGGGATATTTTAAGTAATTTATTCTAGGCCTATAAATACCCCTCATTCAAAACTAATATAGACTCTTATAAAATTTTCGGAAATCTGCCAGTATAACTAGGATCTATGTCAAGAATTAATTACACATTTTTCCATCACCACATACTCATGAAACTTTAGGAACGTATTCCCTGGTATGTTTAGTATTTATTAATAGTTTAGAATTTTACAAGCATGATAAGTGTTTGTTTAAAATTGTTATTCGTACCGACCAGTTTTTGACAGCATCTACAAGAGCTTGGTAGGGAAACTATTTTTTATCTTTTCCTTATGTTGTTTATGGCCATGCTGAATTTGAATGGGATGTATCATATGTTAGGTCATTCATGCTGAAAATATATAATTTTTAGAATACGGCTACTACGATTTTCTTAATTTGTTTGTTGATGTGCCAGATTTTTCTACCAGCTTGCATGTAGGTTGAGAAATAAAAATTCTCGTATTGGTTTAAAATAAATTATTGATCAAGTTCAATTTTATGGGGACTATTTATATGCTAGGATGTCAATGATAAAATTCTAGAACTTTTACGTTGAGTTTGTTATGAGTTTTATTAATTTAGGTCTTGTAGTGTTGAATTAAGTGTTGAATTATGAGCGCATAACAAAATAAGTAAAGATTAGATTGAAATTTTATTTTTAATTAATATTTTTGAGGACATGTTAGAATAGTTTTGGTATGTAATCTGCATTATTTGATGATGATGATGATAATAATAATAATAATAATAATAAATAATAATAATAATAATAATAATAATAATAATAATAATAATAATAATAATAATAATAATAATAATAATAATAATAATAATTATCATCATCATCATCATTATTATTATTATTATTATTATTATTATTATTATTATTATTATTATTATTATTATTATTATTATTATTATTATTATTATTATTATTATTATTATTATTATTATTATTATTATTATTATTGTTGTTGTTGGGAGATGATTCAGTCTTCTCACAATCAGTTGAGACATAACTCAGTAGCCCTGTGCTCTGAATATTCACTGAAGATTTGAAGATCCAAAAACCCTATCTTGATTGATGAACCATTCAGTTGTAATGTGTTCTGTTCTGTCTCTGAGATTTCAGACTCAGTAGACACTCTTCATCTGGTTCAGGCGCTCAGTAGATTACCTGCCTCAGTACTAGAAGTAGAAGACTCAGTGATACTGGACTCATCAGGAGCAGTATACTGAAAGGAGTCAGTGGAACTGAACTCAGCAGGAGTAGTTCACTGAACTCAGAGTTGATCTTCAGTAGAGTCGACTCAGCAGGAGCATGCTACTGAATAGAGATCAGTCTCAGCAACGGCTGGACAATCTTCTGACTGTCAGGATTCTCTAAAGTCAAATCAGTAGAGTCAATACGAGGAAGAGAGAAGTCAGCTTCAGATCTCCTTGAAGTATGTTCTGTCTCACCTACTTTCCTGAACCTCGACCAATGACAAGCAGCCAGCTGTCCATATTCTGATTAAAGCTGCAAGTCAACAACTTTCCAGAAATGGAGGGAAAAGACACTGCAACCATACTTTGAAAGAGCCGTTAGCTACCCAAAAAAGAGAGACACAAGGATCGTCATCTCCAACGGATCTATCCTTGCCTCTACTCTATAAATAGAGGGATATAATTCAAATTGAAGCTCACAAGTGAACCGACGATACACAAGCGAACAACAAACACAGAGCATTCAAAGAGCAACTCAAAACGTCCTAACTCTTTCGCAAGAAGTTCTCAGAGTAATCTCCGGTGAAAGACGACATACCCGCTCATAGGGAACCAAGCTGAACCAGAATTATATAGCCTCTAGTATTCAAGCGACTAAACACGAACCCAAGTCTATACTTAGCCGTTCGTCGCTCTAGAAGCCACTTTCTCGTTTCCTATCCCTCTAACCTAAGCTCAGCTGATCATATCTATAGCTTAGACGAAGGAGTTCATATCTGAACTGATCCTTATTGTAAAGGACTCCTTCATAGTTGGAGAGTTTTCAAACACTTAGTTTGATACCTTGTAAACTGAGACTTGCTCAGTATAAATCTCAAGACCAGTGTTTGTCCAGCGTACAAACCAACTGAGACTATCTCAGTATAATACATAGCCTCCTGATCTTTCGGGACAGTGGACGTAAGATTGTTGGATCCGAACCACTTTAAAAATCGTTTGTGTTCTGTGTGTTCGTTTTCTATTTTTTACTGTTGCATTGATTACTGTGCATACTGAAAATATCTTTAAAATCATTCAACTGAGTTTCAGCAAGCTTAATCGACTGCACTTATATACTGAAACTGTTTTATTAAAAATGTTTTCCCAACGCAACTGAATTTGGGCCTACACATTTCCGCTCTGCAGAACTTTATCTGAACAGTACTGAATTCTGACTCTAGTCAGCTAGCAGAACTCAGTAAAGTCAGTCACTCTGCCACGCGATTCAGAACAACTTATTTGGTCTGCTGAACTTGTTCTGTACGGCACTCTCCTGAAAAGGACTATTCGCGTTTAAAGTTGAGAAATCGGTTTTCAGGTGTATTCACCCCCCCTCTACACCTGAACGTTTACTCTCGGGACCAACAATTGGTATCAGAGCAGGAGTCCTCTAAGACTTTTGTTATTCTGAAACTGGTCTACTTGAAAGGATCCAGAAAACATTTTCACTGAATATCATTCTTCATTCATATCATTATTCACTATGTCTGATATGTTAGGAATCAGGATGGTACCCATGTTCTCAGTAGAGAACTATGGAGAATGGCGGGTCAGAATGGCCGCACATCTGACCTCCCTCCACGACAGCATGACAGAGGTTCCAGAGGACGGACCTATCGTTCCAATGGTTGATAGCGTCGTAGCTCAGGACCCAGCACAAGGAGGAGGAATGGTGACCGGGAAGAAGATCCCTAAAGACAGAAATCTCTTCACCCCTGAGGAGAAGAAGCTTCATGTTGGTCCCGAGAGTAGACGAGTCTTCAGGTGTGGAACACACCTGAGTCAAAGTTCGGCAACGAGCGCGACAGTCAGTACTGCTGAATCAGTACTGCTGAACGCGCGAGCAGAGAATCCTTCTACTGAGTACAGTCTACTGAATTCAGTCAGAGAACAGTAGTTTAGTATCAGGTTTCGAGTGCGGAAGAATAGGCCCAAAAGAATATTCGTCTAAGTCTGAAAACACCGTTTTTATGCTATTTGATTTAAAGTCAGTTTTATGCAAGTGAACAATTAAGCAGAGCGACAATAAATCAACACAGAGTTTTTAAAGTGGTTCGGATATCAAATGATCCTACGTCCACTGTCCCGAAAGATCAGGAGGCTATTTATTATACTGAGTTAGTCTCAGTCAGCTTGTACACAGGACAAACTGCGGCTTGGGGATTATACTGAGCAAGTCCTAGTTTACACGGTTATCAAACTAAAGTGTTTGACAAACTCTCCAACTATGAAGGAGTCCTTTTACAATAAGGAACAAGTTCAAATATGAACTCCTTCGTCTAAGCTATGGATATTACAATAAGATCAGCTTAGATTAGAGAAGGGGAACGAGATAGAACTCTAGAGAGAAGAACTATAAGAATATATCTATGAAAGATTAAGTTCTTCTCTGGATATGGCTTGAATCTTCTAGAGTGTTTGTTCGGTTGAGCTCGGTTCCTTGGATGTGTCCATCATCGTCATGATCGACCTCCCATCCTTTTTCTTCTCACTTTTCTGCGTGAAGGCCCTTCTCTATTTATAGAGGTGACCTAGGCATATGTCCGTTGGAGAGGACGATGCCACGTGTCACTCTATGGGGTAGCAAACGGCTTTATTTGAATTCTACAGAGTCCACTATCTTTAATGAAAGTGGTTGACTTGCAGCTTTATGTCGGCGACTCTGCCAGCTGGCTGCTTGTCATTGGTCGAGGTACAGAGAGTGGTTGAGATCTATTCAGACTTCAAGGTGATACTGAAGCTGACTTCTCAGATGTACGACGTCGGACAACTCTACTGAATTGTTCTTCTCAAGTCCATGGTCAGTTAAAGTAACTGACCGACCGTTGCTGAGTCTGATCTTGATTCAGTAGATAACTTCTGCTGAGTCTGCTCATACTGAAGATCAACTCTGAGTACAGTGAACTACTCCTGCTGAGTTCAGTTCGACTGACTCCTTTCAGTATACTGCTCCTGCTGAGTCCAATATTTACTGAGTCTTCTACTGAATGCACAGCTGTTGAACTTTAGCTAGTCTACTGAGTTCCTAACACGGTGAACTCAGTTAAGCTATAACAATATCGAAAGCTCATCATCTAGCTAGGGTTTTGGGATCTTCAAATCTATCATAGTGAACCTAATTCCCAACAATTTCCCCCTATTTGATGATGCTAAAACTTCTACAAACTTCTCCTAAAAACTTCCTACATGCAACTACTAATCTAATCAACACAGTTCCCCCTTTTAATCATGATACTTAATCCCCTAAAACATAAGACATAAGTCTGACAACTTCCCCCTGGGCAAGTGGCACATAATTACGAGACACATAGATATATATCAGTGAAGTGTGTGTGAGTGTTGAAAGATAAGAACATGCTTTGAAATCTGGGACACTACAGATCTAATTGATAGACACTGAGGATCTGATCTGTAGGCCTTTTCGACCTCTTGGTTCCCCCTGAGTTGGATCTGGGTGTTTTGGGGCTTGAACCTTGGATCTTCCTTTGATAGCTGGGCTGAGGTGTTTACATCTTCTGTTCATTCCTTGTTTGAGTGGTTGTAGATTCTGCGTGTCGAGTTCCCCCTTGGATAAACCTATCAGCCAACTGATCGGAGCTTTTCTGTCCTTCAGTAGTCGCTCAGCCATTAAGATCTCTTCAAAGTCCTTATACCTGAATTATCTAACATTAAGAACATGGTATAGGATGCTATGAAGATTATGCAATATGCGCATGCTAAGAAAACGGTTTTTCAGGATCAGTCCAGTTACACTAGAGCTCTGATCAGAATAACACCATGCACTTTGATCAGAAGTACATCGTGCGCTCTACTCAGAAAAACACTGTGCGCTTTGATCAGAAGAACACCGTGCGCTCTGATACCAATTGTTGGTCCCGAGAGTAGACGAGTCTTCAGGTGTGGAATACACCTGAGTCAAAGTTCAGCAACGAGCGCGATAGTCGATCTTCTGAATCGCATCGCTGAACGCGCGGGCGGAGAATCCTTCTATGCGAGTACGGTCCTCGAATTCGGCCGGTAGAACGAAGTAGTTCGATATCGGGTTTCGAGTGCGGAAGAGTAGGCCCAAAAGAATATTCGTTTAAGTCTGAAAACACCGTTTTTATGCTATTTGATTTAAAGTCAGTTTTATGCAAGTGAACAATTAAGCAGAGCGACAATAAATCAACACAGAGTTTTTAAAGTGGTTCGGATATCAAATGATCCTACGTCCACCGTCCCCGAAAGATCGGGAGGCTATTTATTATACCGAGTTAGTCTCGCCGCGGCTTGTACAGTGACAAACTGCGGCTTGGGGATTATACTGAGCAAGTCCTAGTTTACACGGTTATCAAACTAAAGTGTTTGACAAACTCTCCAACTATGAAGGAGTCCTTTTACAATAAGGAACAAGTTCAAATATGAACTCCTTCGTCTAAGCTATGGATATTACAATAAGATCAGCTTAGATTAGAGAAGGGGAACGAGATAGAACTCTAGAGAGAAGAACTATAAGAATATATCTATGAAAGATTAAGTTCTTCTCTGGATATGGCTTGAATCTTCTAGAGTGTTTGTTCGGTTGAGCTCGGTTCCTTGGATGTGTCCATCATCGTCATGATCGACCTCCCATCCTTTTTCTTCTCACTTTTCTGCGTGAAGGCCCTTCTCTATTTATAGAGGTGACCTAGGCATATGTCCGTTGGAGAGCACGATGCCATGTGTCACTCTATGGGGTAGCAAACGACTTTATTTGAATTCTATAGAGTCCACTATCTTTAATGAAAGTGGTTGACTTGCAGCTTTATGTCGGCGACTCTGCCAGCTGGCTGCTTGTCATTGGTCGAGGTACAGAGAGTGGTTGAGATCTATTTAGACTTCAAGGTGATGCTGAAGCTGACTTCTCAGATGTACGACCTCGGACAACTCTACTGAATTGTTCTTCTGAAGTCCATGGTCAGTTAAAGTAACTGACCGACCGTTGCTGAGTCTGATCTTGATTCGGTAGATAACCTCGCCGAGTCCGCTCTTGCCGAAGATCAACTCGAGTACGGTGAACTACTCTCGCCGAGTTCGGTTCGATCGACTCCTTTCGAATATCTTGCTCCTCTGCTGAGTCCAGTATTTACTGAGTCTTCTACTGAATGCACAGCTGTTGAACTTTAGCTAGTCTACTGAGTTTCTAACACGGTGAACTCAGTTAAGCTATAACAATATCGAAAGCTCATCATCTAGCTAGGGTTTTGGGATCTTCAAATCTATCATAGTGAACCTAATTCCCAACAATTTCCCCCTATTTGATGATGCTAAAACTTCTACAAACTTCTCCTAAAAACTTCCTACATGCAACTACTAATCTAATCAACACAGTTCCCCCTTTTAATCATGATACTTAATCCCCTAAAACATAAGACATAAGTCTGACAACTTCCCCCTGGGCAAGTGGCACATAATTACGAGACACATAGATATATATCAGTGAAGTGTGTGTGAGTGTTGAAAGATAAGAACATGCTCGAAATGCGGGACACTACGGATCTAATTGATAGACACCGAGGATCCGATCCGTAGGCCTTTTCGACCTCTTGGTTCCCCCCCCGAGTTGGATCTGGGTGTTTTGGGGCTTGAACCTTGGATCTTCCTTTGATAGCTGGGCTGAGGTGTTTACATCTTCTGTTCATTCCTTGTTTGAGGGGTTGTAGATTCTGCGTGTCGAGTTCCCCCTTGGACAAACCTATCAGCTAGCTGATCGGAGCTTTTCTGTCCTTCAGTAGTCGCTCAGCCATTAAGATCTCTTCAAAGTCCTTATACCTGAATTATCTAACATTAAGAACATGGTATAGGATGCTATGAAGATTATGCAATATGCGCATGCTAAGAAAACGGTTTTTCAGGATCAGTCCAGTTACACTAGAGCTCTGATCAGAATAACACCATGCACTTTGATCAGAAGTACATCGTGCGCTCTACTCAGAAAAACACTGTGCGCTTTGATCAGAAGAACACCGTGCGCTCTGATACCAATTGTTGGTCCCGAGAGTAGACGAGTCTTCAGGTGTGGAATACACCTGAGTTAAAGTTCAGCAACGAGCGCGACAGTCAGTACTGCTGAATCAGTATTACTGAACGCGCGGGCAGAGAATCCTTCTACTGAGTACGGTCTACTGAATTCAGTCACTAGAACAGTAGTTCAGTATCAGGTTTCGAGTGCGGAAGAGTAGGCCCAAAAGAATATTCGTCTAAGTCTGAAAACACCGTTTTTATGCTATTTGATTTAAAGTCAGTTTTATGCAAGTGAACAATTAAGCAAAGGCGACAATAAATCAACACGAGTTTTTAAAGTGGTTCGGATATCAAACGATCCTACGTCCACTGTCCCGAAAGATCGGGAGGCTATTTATTATACCGAGTTAGTCTCGGTCGGCTTGTACACGTGACAAACCGCGGCTTGGGGATTATACTTGAGCAAGTCCCGGTTTACACTTGTTATCAAACTAAAGTGTTTGACAAACTCTCCAACTATGAAGGAGTCCTTTTACAATAAGGAACAAGTTCAAATATGAACTCCTTCGTCTAAGCTATGGATATTACAATAAGATCAGCTTAGATTAGAGAAGGGGAACGAGATAGAACTCTAGAGAGAAGAACTATAAGAATATATCTATGAAAGATTAAGTTCTTCTCTGGATATGGCTTGAATCTTCTAGAGTGTTTGTTCGGTTGAGCTCGGTTCCTTGGATGTGTCCATCATCGTCATGATCGACCTCCCATCCTTTTTCTTCTCACTTTTCTGCGTGAAGACCCTTCTCTATTTATAGAGATGACCTAGGCATATGTCCGTTGGAGAGGACGATGCCACGTGTCACTCTATGGGGTAGCAAACGGCTTTATTTGAATTCTGTAGAGTCCACTATCTTTAATGAAAGTGGTTGACTTGCTGGTTTATGTCGGAGACTCTGCCAGCTGGGTGCTTGTCATTGAGGTACAGAGAGTGGTTGAGATCTATTCAGACTTCAAGGTGATACTGAAGCTGACTTCTCAGATGTACGACCTCGGACAACTCTACTGAATTGTTCTTCGGAAGTCCATGGTCAGTTAAAGTAACTGACCGACCGTTGCTGAGTCTGATCTTGATTCAGTAGATAACTTCTGCTGAGTCTGCTCTTGATTCGAAGATAACCTCGCCGAGTTTGCTCTTGCCGAAGATCAACTCGAGTACGGTGAACTACTCTCGCCGAGTTCGGTTCGATCGACTCCTTTCGCATATCTTTGCTCTCGCCGAGTCCAAGATTTACTGAGTTTTCTACTGAATGCACAACAATTGAACTTTAGCTAGTCAACTGAGTTCCTAACACGGTGAACTCAGTTAAGCTATAACAATATCGAAAGCTCATCATCCAGCTAGGGTTTTGGGATCTTCAAATCTATCATAGTGAACCTAATTCCCAACACTTCACAATATATGTGAAGTGTCTGTTATGATTTTCAAATCTATCATTGTGAGTATGTGAATGTCTGTTTTGATTTTGAACATAATACTAATATATATAGGCTTCAAAAGTTAATATTATATATTAATATTTATGGACATTAGTTTAATTATATCACTAATGGGCTTCCACATCAATTAACCCATAATATAATAAATTATTCTCCTGGTCTACTTTTATTTATCTATTAATTGGCCAGCAAATTAATTCCTGATAAATAATATTATTAAATAATGCAAAATACATTAATCTATTAATAATAATTTCTGATAGACAATAAATAACTAGGCAATAAATTGTGCCAAATCAGGGATCCAATATAAGAAATAAAACCGGTCCTCAAATTAATTAATTTATCTATGCTCAGCCCATAGCAAAATTAATTAATAAACTCAGATTCATGCCACTAGAGAATCGTTGCTGACTTACCCCTTAATCCAAACTTGACCATGCGCTTGTATTTTTGACTTAATCGATCGTCGTATTTAAGATAGAAATATTCATTAATTAATTAAGCCTACTGACAACTTAAATTAATTATCATCTTATTATATTCTTGAGTTGTATCGCTCAATCTTATTAACACACCTGAACTTAATCAACCGGTCGGGTTTAGTATCATAATCCTTACGAGTTCCTCAGGAGATATTATCAACCTATTTTACTAGGATACGATTGCAAGATACAGACAACCAGCCTGAGCCATAAATGACTACTAGCACCCAAGACACGTAGATCCCGTCGCGATGACGTTCACCTTTGTAGGTCAAAGTGATAGATAGCCAAATGCACTCAGCTGAAGTCTTACAAAGCTTAAGACCAGCTAAGTCACCGAGATCTTGATTCTCCACTAGTGATTCTCCACTAAGGTCAGTTAGGAGAACACATCTTACTGTGATCCATCAATACACCACCTTCAGTGTACCAGTATAGACAAGCAACCAAGACAACCCACTTCTTATCTAAACCGCATCTTATACCGACAACTTATCCTTAAGTTGTGTCAGCTGTGGTAACTGTTTATATCTTTTCAGTTCAACCAATTGTGTAGTCTTCTGTGATACCCGACACACTAGACAAATCTAACTTTTATACAAGATAAATGATTACATGTGCAAATATATATTTATCAGATAGGAGAATAAAATAGTGGTAAGGACTAAACATATTGTATAAAAGAATAAAAACTGCTTCTAGTATACAAAATCCCAACAAGATTCCCCCCCAAACACAGTTTTGGAGAACAACTTCAAGATGCTGGTGTCATCTAGAAATTTCTTTCGAGGGCCAGAATCATTGTCCAATTTAGAACCTAACTCTGATTGCCTAGTTGTCACCACTATCCGCATGCCATTGTTATCCTCGTTGTTGGGAGATGATTCAATAGCACAATATTAGTAGATTTGAATGATCCCAAACCCTAATTTGATTGGTGAACCATTGAGTTGTAATAGTTATGCCTTGTCATTGAGAGTTTCAGACTCAGGAGACAGTCTTTCAGCATGGTTCAGGCACTCAGTTCTGTCTGCTGACTCTTCAGTAGAATATCAGCCTCAGTACCATGGAGTGAAGACTCAGTAGTGCTGGACTCAGCACGAGCAGCATACTGAGAGGCTTTCATACTCAGTAGTCTTTGGACTCGGCAGAGCAAGATATGCGAAAGGAGTCAGTGGAACTGGACTCAACAGGAGCAGTTCACTGAACTCAGAGTTGACCTTCAGTAGAGTTGGACTAAACAGGAGTATACTACTGAACCAAGGTCACACTTAGCAACGGCCAGACAATCTTCTTAATTGTTAAATGTTCTTACATGTTAAATCAGTAGAGTCATACGAGGTACAGAGAAGTCAGCTTCAGATCTGCCTTGAAGTCTGTATGTCTCGACTACTTTCTACACCTCGACCAATGACGAGCAGCCAGCTGTCTACTTTCTGATTAAAGCTGCAAGTCAACATATTTCCAGAAATGGAGGGAAAAGACTCTGCCAGATTTCTTTTAAAGAGCCGTTAGCTACCCAAAAGAGAGTGGCACATGGATCGTCGTCTCCAATAGATCTTTCCATGGCTCATCTCTATAAATAGAGGGATGAATTCAAATCGAAGCTCAGGACACATACGAAGAACACACGAGCGATTACGAGCAAATACCTACCGACTTAAGCTTTCCGCAAGATCTTCAGAGAATTACTTCAAGCGAAAGGCGACATTCGGCTCAAAGGGAACCAAGATGAATTAGATTCAAAGCCTCTAATATCCAAGCGATTGAACACGAACCTAGAGAGATTATTCCTCACTGTTCGTCGCTCTATAAGCCACTTTCTTGTTCCCTTCCCTCTAACCCAAGCTCAGCCGAACATATCCATAGCTTAGATCAAAGGAGTTCATCCCTGAACTGTTCTTTATTGAAAAGAACTCCTTCCTAGTTGGAGAGTTTGTCAAACACTTCAGTTTCATACTTCTAAACTAAGACTTGCTCAGTGTAATCCTCAAGACCAGTGTTTGTCCAGTGCACAAACCAGCTGAGACTAACTCAGTATAATAAAATAGCCTCATGATCTTTTTGGGACAAAGGACGTAGGATTGTTTGATATCCGAACCACTTTAAAATTCGATGTGTTCTGTGTGCTCTATTTTACTGTTGCATTGATTGCTATTCATACTGAAATTTATCTTTCAAAATCATTCAACTGTGTTTCAGCTAAGCTTAAAAGATTGAACTAATATACTAAAACAGTTTTAATAAAAATGTTTTCTAACTCAACTGAATTTGGGCCTATACATTTCCGCACGCTACTGAACTATTACTGAACGACAACTTATCTTGTCTATTGAATTTATTCAGCGAGGCACTATTTTGAAAATGACTGTTCGCGTTTTAAGTTAAGAAAGTTTTCAGGTGTATTCACCCCCCCTCTACACCTGAACGTTTATCTTGGGACTAACAATTGGTACCAGAGCAGGAGTTCTCTAAGATTCTTGTTATCTGAAACTGGTCTACTTGAACGGATCCTAAAAACTATTTACAATGTCTGATATGTCAGGAATCAGAATGGTACCCATGTTTTCAGTAGAGAACAACGGGGTATAGCGAGTCGAAATGGAAGCACATCTGACTTCCCTCCACGATAGCATGACAGAGGTCTTGAAAGACAGACCTCTCGTTCCTATGATTGATAGCGTCGATGTCCAGGATCCAGCACAAGGAGGCGGCATGGTGACTGGAAAGAAGATCCCCAAAGACAGAAGCCTCTTCACTCCTGAAGAGAAGAAGCTTCACAATCTAGACCAGGTTGCCAGAAATGCCATACTGACCACACTGAGTGACTCCTATCTCAGAAGAGTTCAGGACTGCAAGTCCGCGAAGGAACTCTAGGATGCTCTGGCGCTACTGAGTCGGGGGACTCAGAAGATCAAAGCTAACAAACTAGTGCTGGAACTTCAAAAGCTGGAGAGACTGTCTCTCATGCCTTGCGACACGTTGAAGATCTCAACGTCAGATTTATGGATCTGATGAACACTATCAACGGGCTGGGAAAGATGTTCTCCAACCGCGAGATGAATCTCCAAATCTTGAGCGCACTTCTGAACCGTATACTTATGATTACAGTAAACGAGGATTCAGCTCAGTCAAGAGACAGTGAGAGCAAAGAAATCAAAATCACCTCATGCTACAACTGCAAGAAGCCAAGACACTACCAATACGACTGTCTTCAGCTCAGTAGAGCTGAAAGAGCAGCACGAAAAGCTCGAAGGGAGAAGTTCATCAAGAAGCATCAAGCATATATTGTCAGTGAACTCTTAGATGACTCAAATGAAGTCGAATCCTTCATGGATTCATCAGATGATGAAGAGGCATTCATGACCTTAGAGCTTGAAGAAGATGCTGAAAAGTGTCTTATGGCAGGAGAAGAGGATGAGGTAAATTCTCACGCTCCAATTAACTCCTCTTCACACTGCACACACGACACTATTTCAGGTGCAGAAGAGAATCTGGACATCTCGATCGCCTATGAAGAATTATTAGATGAGCATATTCAGATGAGCCTGCAGCTCAGTAAGACTCTTCAGAAGTTAGATACCCTGAAAGTGGAGAATATGAGACTTTCTGAGGAGAGTCAGGTTGCTACTCAGTCAGAAGGACTTGTGTTGAGACTCAGGGAGGAGATTAACCCTCTGATGGCCAAGTCTCAGCATCAAGAAGATCAGATCTCAGTACTGACCAATGACTTGACTCAGAAAGATACTGAACTGAGTCTACTGAAGCAAAAGTTGTCAGGACTTCAGACCGAGCATGAATTGATGAAGAAAAGTGATAATGTCTGGAGGAACCTGATGACAGAGCGATACATAGGCGCTGAAAAGAAGCTTGAAGCTATGCTAGCAAGCAACAAGCCCAAGCATTGTAAGGAGGGACTCGGGTTCAATCACGGAGCCTCTTCATCTGCCCCCGTACGCTCAGAGAACCGGCTGACTGATAGGTTTGTTCTAGGGGAGACTATCAATGCTGAGATCCTGAACCCCTTAGAAAAGAACAAATATAAGATGAAGGCACCTCATCCTAGCTATCAACATTCTGACAAGAAGATTAGCTCAAAATCACCCCAGTTCAGTCAAGGGGGAACCAACAGAGTTAAGTGGCCTGATCAGTATGGACCTCAACTGCTGACACATCCTGATTAGTATGGGTCATATTACTATAATCCTATAGTCAGGAGATGATCCAAAAGTCGAAGAAGAAGAAGAAGAAGAAGAAGAAGAAGAAGAAGAAGAAGAAGAAGAAGAAGAAGAAGAAGAAGAAGAACAAGAAAAAGAAGAAGAAAGCCGTTCAGAAAGCTAAGGTCAGTAGTCCACCAACTCAGAAGATCAGGACTCCTGAACCAGTAAAGCCTCAGAAGTCAGCATCGACCAGTCCAGTGGTCAAGTATGTTGATCAAAGTGGGAAGAAACTGTCTGAGACCACCAGGGTCGTGAGACAGATTTGGGTTTCCAAAACTAACATCTAAAGACCCAAAATCAAAAATAAAGGGTACCTGAATATAATTTTGTTTTGTAGGTGCACAAGGACCCTTGGTACGTGGACATTGGATCTTCAAGACATATGACGTACCATAGGAACATACTGAAGAATTACACTGCTGAAGAAGGACCCAGAATCGAGTTCAGAGATAATACAAAAGGATATACCAGAAGCTATGGAACACTCAGCATTGGAACCACCACAGTTCCAAGAGTATCATATGTTGAAGGACTTCAACATAATCTTCTCTCTATTTTGTCAATTTTGTGATAACTCGAATAGAGTGGTTTTTTACGCTGGTTTTTGTGATGTCATTGATAAATCTATAGGGAAAACAGTGTTATCAGGTTCGCGCAAAAGAATATCTACATAGCTGACTGGAACGCAGCTGAACCTGAAGCATGCTTGCTGGCGAAGAACGAGAACAGAACGGCGTGGCTCTGGCACAGAAGACTCAGCCATCTCAACTTCAAGACGCTCAACAAGCTAGCTAGAAACGCTCTAGTAAGAGAACTATCGAATGAAGTGTTCAGCAAAGACACTCAGTGCAAAGCATGTCTGAAGGGAAAGCAAAGAAAGAAGCAAAATCCGCCTGTTCCATCGCCTTCCACTGATGGAATCCTTCAGCTGCTATATATGGATTTGTTCGGTCTAGTCTCTCGTGTGACGATCAGAGGCAAGAAGTATGCTTTAGTGGTCATTGATGACTACTCGCGCTACATATGGATTATTTTTATTGCCAACAAGTCTGACGTCAAAATAGAGTTGCCTGCGCTTCTGAAAAGGTTCAGTGTCGAGAAGAACACCAAAATTAGAAAGATACGTTCAGACAGAGGAACTGAGTTCCTGAATTCAGTGGTGGAAGAGTTCTGCAAAGCTGAAGGCATAGAGCATGAGACGTCTGTTGCATGCACGCCTCAACAAAACAGGATTGCTGAGAGGAAGAAATGAACACTCAAAGAAGAAGCAAGAACCCTGCTCGCAGACTCAAGACTCCCATCTAAATTTTGGGCAGAAGCAACTGACACTGCATGTTACACTCAAAACAGATCTCTACTGATTAAGCAACATCAGAAGACACCATATGAATTATGGAACGGTAGGAAGCCTTTCTTATCTTATTTCCATATTTTTGGGTGTTCGTGCTTTATCCACAATAATAGAAAGGATCAGTTAAAGACTTTTGATAGTAAGTCAGACCAGGGAGTCTTCTTAGGATACTCCCGGGTCAGCAAAGCCTTTAGAGTTTTTAACTACCGGACCCTTTGCGTGGCGGAAAGCCATCTTGTTGTTTTTAATGAGTTTGCTACTGAAGACAGGAGCAAAAACTCAAAATAAGAATCTGAGGACATCAGTAAACAACTACAGGATCTGAGCCTGAAAGACAATGTTGAGAAGATCCAGTTGTGTTGGGATGATGATTCAGAAGAGGAAACTGAAGATAAGACTACTGAATCTCAGCCAGCAGCAGACGTAGCTGAACAGATTGACTCTACTGAATAGAGTCAATCCCAGGTAACTCAGGTCGATGAAGAAACTGAGTCAATCCCAAATGGTAACTGAGACCTCTACTGAGAATAATAATTCAGGGGGAACAAATGAAGTTCCTGAGCTGAATGCCCCTGAACCTGGTGACTCAGTAGACCCGACTCCAGCAACTGTATTACTTCAATCTCAGAATAGTACAACTAAAATGCCTAACTCACCTACTATCTTTATTGAACAAATTTCAGATGAAGAGTTAAAACATTGTCGATCGTGGCTGGACGCTCACACTTCTGATTTAATTATTGAAGATCCTTTAGCTAGTGTAAAGACAAGATCCAGATTCTATCAGGGAGAAAGCGCACTATATTCCTGGTTCTTGTCTACTGAAGAACCTCAGTTGAGGACGCACTTAAGGATGCTGATTGGATCATCGCCATGCAGGAGGAGTTGAATCAGTTCACGAGAAGCGAAGTATGGGAGCTTCTTGATAAATCCCGACATCAACATGTGATCGGAACTAAATGGGTCTTCAAGAACAAGCGAGATGAAAACAACGTCATAGTAAGGAACAAAGCAAGACTCGTGGAAAAAGGCTACTGTCAAGCCAAAGGGATAGATTTCGACGAAACTTTCGCTCCAGTTGCAAGATTGGAGGCAATCAGACTATTCCTAGCCTACGCAACACATCAACGCTTCAGAGTTTATCAAATGGATGTGAAGTCTGTGTTCCTGAATGGCGTGCTGAAAGAAGAAGTCTATGTAGAACAGCCTCCCGGCTTTCTGCAGGGACATCAAGTTTATAGACTCAGAAAGACTCTGTACGGGTTAAAACAAGCACCCATGGCTTGGTACGATACCCTGTTTGAGTTTCTTCTTCGGAAAGGTTTTCAGAAGGGCACAGTAGACCGCACATTATTCAGCATTCGACTGGACGACGACATATTACTTGTGCAGATCTACGTAGATGACATCATATTCAGATTGAAGAATGTCACTATGTGTCAACAATTTGAGAAGATGATGAAGGATATATTCGAGATGTCAATGATGGGAGAGATGAATTATTTCCTCAAATTTCAAGTCAAACAATCAGAGAAGGGAACATTCATCAATCAAGGCAAATACACTCGAGACATCATCAAAAAATTCGGTTGCACATCCGGCAAACCAATCAAGATCCCGATGAACATGAACATGAAATTCGATCTTAACATAGAGGGAGTATCAGTAGACCATACTGAATTTGGCGCTATTATTGGTTCTTTATTATATCTAACTACTACTAGACCTGACATAACTTATGTTGAAGCTGTTTGCGCTAGATTTCAGGCGAATCCTAAGCAGAGCCATATGGACTCAGCAAAGAAGATTCTCCACTATCTCAGAGGATCACCTGACATGGGTTTATGGTATCCAGCAGATGATAATATTGAACTAACTGGTTGTTCCGATGCTGACTATGCAAGATGTAGGATTGACCGAAAATGAACTTCGGGAACTTGTCAGTTCCTTGGCAGTAAGCTGATCTCATGGTTTTCAAAGAAACAGCATTCAGTAGCGACGTCAACTACTGAAGCTGAATACATGGCTGCTGGAAGTTGCTGCGCCCAAATCCTTTGGCTGAGACAGTAGCTACGCGACTACATTGTCATTCAGAATGAAGTGCCGATCTTCTGCGACAGCTCCAGTGCTATTGCAATCACTCAGAATCATGTACTTCATACTAGATGCAAGTACGTGGACATTAGACACCACTTCATTCGTGACCATGTCGAAAGAAGAATATCAGAATGGAGAAGATCCATACTGACTATCAAAGGGCCGATATTCTGACCAAGCCACTAGCTGAAGCAAGATTCAGAGAACTTTCAGTAGTGCTAGGTCTGCTGGACCCTATTGAGTCAAGTCAGTAAGAGGATTCAGGAGAGGAGCATTCAGCATGGCAGAATGTTCACTCTCAGTACTGGACTTATTCAGTACATGGAGATTCAGCAACCATCTACACGAGGTATCATCTGACTACAATGTTCAGCTGACAGGTTTGCGTATCTCTACTTAGTGGCCAACATAATAATGCATTAATGATTCTGATTCAACATCGTATTCAATGCCTTAAGAGATTGTCATTTAAGATAACGGTTTTTATTAAATGCACGAGATTCAATGCTAAGTTTGCTGAATTCTGCCGCGCATTAAATGCATGTCTTTTCAAGTTACTTCTTTGGCTAGTTACAACTGTAAGTTGACTTAGGCGGCCAACATGATCATTACCTATTTTATAACATTAAATCTTGATCGTCCATCTCATAAAGCAGATTTTACTTGTAATATTTTTTTATACTGATATTAACTATTGCAGATTCTAGATGTAGCAGCGAGAAATGTTACAGTTGGTACTCCGGCCGAGTTTGGTGCGAGCCGATTATGGCTTTCGACACCTGCGAACTCGATGTTATGACAGAGGTATTCGAGGCGCTGAGGGCGTTAGGCCTCGAGGGACTTTTATCGATGAAGCTAGCCTTCTTCCTTCTGCGTCAGGTTTCAGAGCTATATTTCAACTCCGACTCAGTAGACGGAGATATTGTGGGGCGCTTCATTATTCACCATGTCATTGACCCCGCCCGTGCTGACTAATAGATTAAGCAGATGTCCATTAAGCAAGCCCTCCAGATGAGCTTTCAGTTGCCTAGCTCCGGGATCAGTGTCGCAGGTTATAAGGACGACATGGTCGATGAGTATTTGGAAATTTTCTGTGGCAAACCGACGACGTTCAGGGCTACCTTCCCTAAGAATTACATGTTGCCATAATTCAGAGCACTGTCATACATAGTCACCTAGATACTAACTAGCCAAGCTGGCTCTTTTGACCAAGTGTCCAGACCAAAGCTCCAGATGATGATGGCCATCTATGATAGAGCTCAGGTCAACTGGACAGAATTCTTTTTGAAAGAATTTCAAACTCAGGCAGCTAAGTTCGATAAGATCACGAGCAACCTAACTATCAAGGGAAAGCTTCTCTACGAGATGAAGCTGACAGTAATGATAGAGGACTTCTGTGGTGCTGACCACATCACATACGCAGATAAGGCGTATTTTAACCCTAAGAATATCAGGTTTCATAGCAAATCAGCAGCCCTACAGCAGATTGAGGCAGGGCCTGCTGAGAAAGGGAGGAAGAAGTCCACTCCGACTAAGAAGAGAACACCACTGAAAGCTGCTCAGAAGACTCCGTCTAAGAAACAAAAGACGACTTCTGAACCAGTTATCATTCCTCCGTTCCGACTGCGAGATGACTCAGACTCTTATGAGAAAATAGTCTCAGTAAGGCAGTCTCCACTGAAAGGGAAGTGACAGTGGAACAGGGGTCCGAAGCTGAACCGACTACTACTATTTCTCAAACCCCACTGGACGTTCCACCTCTCAGCAGCATCCCTTCTGTTGAGAAAGCTACGTCGCCAATTGATTTGGATGACACGGAGACTAGCACAAAAGCCGAGACCATCGGATTAGAGGCTGAAGCTCTTTAGAATAGAGCCTCCCAAGAAGTCTCAGAGGCCATACTGGAGATCTCAAGTCACTCTGACTTAGTTGCTCTAGCGAGACAGGCCAGGCTTCACATGTTAATCAAGTTCCAGGAATGGTCTTCTCTGAACAAGCTCATCTTACACCATACCTGCGAACAGTTGCATGAACACGAGTTGATTCTCCACGAGCAGATAGGTTATTCTGACCCTGCGGACGTCCGCTCCCTGGAAGATTTAAGGGCGGCAATGCTGGCTATTCTGAACGACCGCATTCCGACAGCAGCCGCGCCTTCTGATGGGTCTGATCCCGATGATCAGGACCTGCCCAGTGATACATGCACTGAGAAGCCTGTTGAGGGAACTCAACTGGAGGTGGGTGCCCAACCCTCAACTGCTGAACTACCAATCAACATCCTCCCTCCAGTAAAGTCGGCGGCTGGAACCTCTCAGGCTGCGGACCCGATACAACTTTTTTTGGGGTCTGCTTTTGAGGTTGCGCTCAGCCCGAAGAGCAGACAGTCCAAGACAGTCGCCAAAGTCTTAAGGAGTCAAGGAGCTCAGAACAGACTTCTGGCCAAGGCTGTCCACAGGACATGGAAAAAGTCTACTCTTGCTAAGAGTGAGGAGATGAAGGAGCTGAGAACCTCTATCCAAAATTCAGCAGCTCCTGACTTCTCAACTATATTCACAAATGCCTTATCCACTCAGAGAGCAGAGTTTGAGAAGCAACAAGAATCCCTGGAAGCTACCCAGAAGCAATTACTGGAAGATTATAAGGCAACTCACTCAGCTCACACTGCAAATATTTCTTCACTGAGTCAAGCTTCAGAGCTCAGAATTCAATCTCTTCAGAAGATTCTTGAAGAGAAGAATGATGCTAAGTTGCAAAGTATTCAGACACTGGTAGATTCCTCCCATAAGAAGTACAGTGATGATCTAATCACAGAGAGGAACGACCTCCATCAAGGGTTTGAGACAATGCAGACAGCCCTGGACAAGCTGGCTACTACATTTGAAGGTCTGAACAAGAAAGTTCAGGTCCCTACCCCTAGCTCAGCTGATGATGCCAAAAAGGGGGAAAGGGCACCAAGGGGGACAAGGTCAGTACGTGGAGCAGCTGGACGACAATCAGCTCCCACTGACCCCCCAAGGGACTCCAGATCAGGCCCAGGGTATCTCAGGTGCAGGTGATGTAGGGCGCGCTGAGACCGGCCCAAGCGGCTCAGGACCAAAGGATTCAGCAACCCAGACTCCTATCGAACATATCCAGCAGGTTGCTGACTTCATAGAGGAGGACTTAGACGAGGAGGAGACTCCTATGCCTACTCTAGTGGCGGGTAAGGGGAAGAAAAAGCTAAAACTCCTAACCCCGCCAAAGAAGGGACAAAAAGATACATCAGTCCTGAGGAGCAAGCTCAGATTGAGGCCGATGAAAAACTTGCCCGGGAGATTGCTGAAGCAGAAGCTGCCAATAAACCCAAGAAAGCTCCGGCGAAGGGAAAAACAAAGGTCTCAGGGGGGAAAGAAGACAGGGACTAGGCCTCCCCCAAGAAAACTGAGAATCGACGATGAGGCCGACAAGGAAAAGGAAGCTGAACAACAATAGCAGCAGATAAGTCTGAAACTGGCCAGCAAGGTGGAACTTCAGGTTCAAAATCCAAATCACAATCACCTGCTGAGTCAGAAGAATAGCACGTTCCGTCCTACGTCCCGTCAAAAGAATAAGAGCTTGAAATGAAGGAAATTTGGGACATGATGGAAAGGGCCTTGGACAGAACAGCAGAAGCAAGACAAATCAGTGAAGCCCGTGAGAGGCTCAGGCTTGCTGATTTAGAAGCCTTGAGACTGAGGACAGAGAAAGAGGCTTGAGAGAGGGTGCCTATGAAGGACTACGAAATTCCTTACGAATATAGGCGAGGCAAGAAGCCTACTGACCAGAAGATTCACAGGTGGCCAAGAGTTGACAAGTGGATGCCATGGGAACGAACTCAGAGATGGGAAACTATTAAAGTTGAATTCTTTAAGAGGTACTTCGTTTGGAGGTACTGGCCCGATATGCTAAAAGTATTGCCTTTGCTGAATGGCTTCTGGTGAACGATCCTGAGATATATGCCAGAGCCCAGAGAGCCTTAGCTGATAAGGAAGATTTCTGGGTTCCTGTTCCTAGGCCTCTGCCTCCTCCACAGAAGCTTGATGGATCTTTATATACTTGAGTGATAGAAGGAGAAGTCAGAAGTGCTATCCAAGCCTTAGAACTAGATGACTCTGACCCTACTGATATGCTGAAGATGAAGAAGCTCAGGAAGGATACCTTCCAGATGTAAGGATTGCCTTTGGCAGGAGAAAAGTCCAGAGATTTTAAGGCAAGGATCCAGAGATTCAGACGTTAGATAGTTTCTTTGTATCTTGTTTTTGAGTTTGTAGAATAGCAAGAGATGTACTGTACTGAAACTTCTTATCATATAAAACATCTTTGTTGTTTGGCCCAACAATACCTAGTCTTCATGGCCTTGTTTATTTAAGCTTAACACTCAGAATCACCTAAGTGATTACTGACTCACACACTCAATGATGATATCTGTGTTGGTCTATTTTTGGTTAGTCTGATAGATCTCTCTTGTATAGGGGGAAATTGTTAATGAGAAACTTATTATATAAGGATTTATAAGGGAAAATTGTTGTTAGAATTCTGTATAGGTTCTGATATTTCTTTCCTGTATCCTTCAGTAGATTAGAACTTGATGAACAACTCCACTGATTCTACTTGTAATATTTGTAAGGAGCTTGTTTATGACAGTTTGTAGTGTTAGGTTTTGGCATCATCAAATAGGGGGAAATTGTTGGGAGATGATTCAGTAGCACGGTATTAGTAGATTTGAATGATCCCAAACCCTAATTTGATTGGTGAACCATTGAGTTGTAATAGTTATGCCCTGTCTCTAAGAGTTTCAGACTCAGGAGACAGTATTTCAGCATGGTTCAGGCACTCAGTTCTATCTGCTGAGTCTTCAGTAGACTATCAGCCTCAGTACCATGGAGTGAAGACTACTGAGAGGCTTTCATACTCAGTAGTGCTGGGCTCAGCAAGAGCAACATACTGAAAGGAGTCAGTGGAACTGGACTCAACAGGAGCAGTTCACTGAACTCAGAGTTGACCTTCAGTAAAGTTGGACTCAGCAGAAGTATACTATTGAACCAAGGTCAGACTCAGCAATGGCCAGACAGTCTTCTTGATTGTCAGATGTTCTTACATGTTAAATCAGTAGAGTTATACGAGGGACAGAGAAGTCAGCTTCAGATCTGCCTTGAAGTCTGTGTGTCTCAACTGCTTTCTACACCTCGACCAATGACGAGCAGCCAGCTGTCTACTTTCTGATTAAAGCTGCAAGTCAACATATTTCCAAAAATGGAGGGAAAAGACTCTGCCAGATTTCTTTTAAAGAGCCGTTAGCTACCCAAAAGAGAGTGGCACATGGATCGTCGTCTCCAATAGATCTTTCCATGGCTCATCTCTATAAATAGAGGGAAGAATTCAAATCGAAGCTCAAGACACATATGAAGAACACATGAGCGATTACGAGCAAATACCTACCGACTTAAGCTTTCCGCAAGATCTTCAGAGAATTACTTCAAGCGAAAGGCGAAATTCGGCTCAAAGGGAACCAAGCTGAATTAGATTCAAAGCCTCTAGTATCCAAGTGATTGAACACGAACCTAGAGAGATTATTCCTCACTGTTCGTCGCTCTATAAGCCACTTTCTTGTTCCCTTCCCTCTAACCCAAGCTCAGCTGAACATATCCATAGCTTAGATCGATGGAGTTCATCCCTGAACTGTTCTTTATTGAAAAGAACTCCTTCATAGTTGGAGAGTTTGTCAAACACTTCAGTTTGATACTTGTAAACTGAGATTTGCTCAGTGTAATCCTCAAGACCAGTGTTTGTCCAGTGCACAAACCAGCTGAGACTAACTCAGTATAATACTAAACCCTCATGATCTTTTCGGGACAAAGGAGGTAGGATTGTTTGATATCCGAACCACTTTAAAATTCGATGTGTTCTGTATGCTCTATTTTACTGTTGCATTGATTGCTATTCATACTGAAATTTATCTTTCAAAATCATTCAACTGTGTTTCAGCTAAGCTTAAAAGATTACACTAATATATTGAAACAGTTTTAATAAAAACGTTTTCTAACTCAACTGAATTTGGGCCTACACATTTCCGCACGCTACTGAACTATTACTGAACGGTACTGAATTCTGACTTCAATCAGCTAGCAGGCCTCAATATAGTCAGTCACTTTGCCACGTGATTCAGAATAGCTTATCTGGTCTACTAAATTTATTCAGCAAGGCACTATCCTGAAAAGGACTGTTCGCGTTTTAAGTTGAGAAAGTTTTCATGTGTATTCACCCCCCCTACACCTGAACGTTTATCTCGGGACCAACACTCATGATAGAAGCAATTTATCTTGTTATTTACCTCGATACCCTAAATGTCATCCATCACGATTAGAAATCTTCTTCGTGATAATTGTTTATGTAATGTTAAACCTACGTTTCCTTCACTCATTCCCATCAAATACTCCTTGGATTCTTTCTGGGCTTGAGATAGAACTTCGTAGAGAATTTCTTTTGTATTTTATTATTGTGAAGTTGTAGTCCAAGCACCCATCACTACAATTGGGATGACTTGGCGATCCTCGTGTGAGCTTATCTAACATTTCAAGCGACATATCATCATCAAACCCTACCTTGTTACTACTTTGTCCAGTGTAAAATTGAACCAATAGATTCAGAGATTTTGTTTGAAAAACTTTCTTTATGATGTTCTCCACCGTATGGGCTTTATTTTTTAGTAGTCTTTTGGGTTGTGGGCTTCGGCCATCAGAACAGGGTGAGTTCCCGTAGTTTAGGTTACGGTTTTGGGATCAAGGCAACTCGACGTGGTTTGGGGCAGAGTATTTGGATTTCGTTATTAGTTTTCCATTGGTTTGCTTAATTGATTTCCTTAATTTCAGTCGAGTATTCCTCGCATAATTTTTTATTGCATCAACTTTGTCCAACTTGCTAGATTCGAACCAGCAACCGAAGGATCTCAACAAACCGACTGCAATCCTCAGCTCTACAATTGGGCTAAGGTTCAAATCCGAATCAAGGGGTAAAGTGTATGGTGGATACTATAGTCGGCGATAAACAACGTGCGGTCATGAAAGGGTGTATGTCTGTGGTGGAGACACAACTCGGAATAGTTTACACAGATTTAACTTAGGTTACATCTCGTCTGGATGCTTTGCTCATTTTGTGGGAACGGATGCAGAAAGAAACGTCGGATAAGGGAAAAGTTCGAAATTGAAGGAAATTGATGGACGATTTCAGCTGGAATATGTTCATGGTGGACAAAAATCATCCAAGGATTGTTTCCCATGAATAAGTTGAACGAAATCGCAGTTCGAAGAGGGCAAATTTTGGCGGCAAAGCTCGCCAGCGACAAGTTGTGTTATTACCCAGTGGCACGTTGTTGCGACTGTGATTGCGGCCAGATTCTGGACGATCGGACGTCGGCAACACAACGAGACATGTGAGGTAAGGCGGAGGAGGCAGCGACAACGGGCTGGGGCCGCGGGTGGCGCGGCTACGACTGCCTGTTGTGCCCGCAGGCTCAAGCAACTCGGTCGCTGTTTCCGATCGCTCCAGGCGGTGCGGCGTTTCCTAGTTCATATAGATGGGGCTCCAGGAACATCAGGGAGGCGGCACTGGCAGCGGGAAGATGACGGGCTGACGTCAGCCCTTGTGTCGCTGACGTCAACCCTCGATGATGTGGTACTACACGTGTCTGCGACGTGTTCATCCTGATGATGTGGCGACGATGCAGTGGATTCAAATTTGAAGATTTTTCAAGATTTTGAAGAGATGTATTATGATCGGGCTATGTAATAGATTTAATTTTAATTTTTATCTATGTGTTGAAGCCCGATGATGACGTTTTAATTTCCTATTTGCGCATTTATTTATTATTATGCTTTATCATGCGATTATGTGTTTAATTGCGCTTAGAAAAGCATGAAAATAAGATTTACGTCGTTTAATCATGTTTAGTTTTTGCGAGCATGTTTTATTATATGCGCTTAGAAAAGCATGCTTTAGGATTTATGTGGTTCAGCATGAATCTAAACAAACCTTTTGAATAAAAATACTAAGCAAGTTTTTAAAATTAAATGTTTAATTAAATTCCATTAAATGGGATAGTAAACACTTAATCGGACCTCCATTTAATTGGACTTTACACAAAAGTAGTAAGACTATGTTAGTAAATGTCCACCTGCACGACTTACTTGCATCTTTGAGCTACAAGTTTTGTGAGATGTGTTTTCCGAAAATAATTTTTAATTATTATTGAGTAGTGGAAGTGAAGCCGTAAACGTCCACTTGTGTAGCTTGCGTGCCTAGTAAACACAAGTACTCTAAAAGATAATAATTAAATAAGATGGCTAATTAGATCAAATTTAATGCATCATGGTTCTCATAGATGTCACCGCGGGTACAATTCACTTCCCTCGAAGTCCCTTCCCGCATTTTAATCTTAATAGTGACATGGTCCTGAATATTGAACTATTAATTTCATTCGTCTTAAAGAACCTAGGCGCTGATTGGAATTAAAGAGCTAGGTGAATAGTTTGGTCTAGGGTTACGCTAGTAAACGTCCGCATATGTGGCTTACAAGTGGAATTCTTAAGGATGTTCGAGGTTCTTAATATCACTGTTTTTACAAAAGGTAAAAATGATATTAATTACGAATTATGTGTGAATATAACATGTTTTTATTTTATATATCTCAGATATGACTGTTCAAGCGATCCTTTTGGGTCTCACCAACAAACCCTTATTGGGTCATGAAAACTTTAACGAGTGGAAGAGAAAAATACCCTATTACTTGAATCTATGAAGATAATTCAAATCTTGCATACTCTTGAGCCATAATTTCCAGGGGATCAGGCAACCCCAGAACATAGGGTTGCAGATGAGAAGTGGACAGATGAAAACACGAAGGCTCGTGTAGCACTTCTTTCCACTATGTGCAATACCCTAGCGGCTGAATATGATAGTATGCCTCATGCTAGTTTGATATGGACATCCCTCTTAGAGAAATTCGGAGAGATGGATAGGTTAATCCGATATCATCTGCTGGTGGATGTCATGAATTGTCATATGCGGGAAGGTGGGTCTGTGCATGATCATGTTTTACGAATGATAAATTTGCTAGATCGACTAACCATAGTGGATAATAGTCTGAGCCTTGGAATCAAGGTCGACATCCTATTGCATTCGCTTCCTAAGTCCTATGCGAATTTCCACTTCAATGCAATTAGGTCTAAAAAGGAGTATACTCTTAATGAGATCTCAAATGAGTTGATTACTGTTGCCGGCATAATGGGACAAGGTAAAGGGAAAGGCGCCGTGTCTTGAACACTTCCTCTAGCTCAATGAATCCTCAGAAAGGTGGAAACCAAAAAAATGGCAAGAAAGGGAAGAATTTCAAGAAAGGTAGTGGGAGTGCAAAACTAGCACCTACTGGACAAGTTTCAAACCCAAAGGTAAAGGGAAGTGCTTCAAGTGTGGTAAGGTTGGATATTGGAAGACTGAATGTCCAAACTTCAAGGCAAAATAGAAAGGTATACGTATTGCTCGAGTTACTGTAACTGAAACTGTTCCAATGACCTCATCTACTCGGGAATGGGTAGTAGATTTGGGGGAAATTGATCATGTTTGTTACACCTTGTATGGGTTTCTGCAGAAAAGGCAACTGAGTAATGGTGAGGTGGTAGCCTACGTGGGCAATGGATCCAGAGTTCCAGTAATTGCAATTGGAGATTTACATTTATCTATTTTAGACTCTATTTTAGTTTTAAGAGATACTTTATTAGTGCCTGAGTTTAGGCGAAATATTATTTCTGTTTCAAAACTCTTTCTTATGTGTGGTTTAAGATCTGTTTTAGAAGATAACTTTTCCATTTCAAAGGGTAATGATCTTATCTGCAATGGACCTTTAAATGGTTCTCTTTTTACTATAATGTCTAATCCGTGTAATTCTGTTAATGTTACTTCCTTATCATCAAACTCCAAGAAGAGGAAAGAATCTTCTAAAACAAATCAAACTTATCTATGACATTTACGAATAGGTCACATCAATCTTAATAGGATCCAAAGGTTGGTGAAATATGGATATTTGGAATCTCTCCAAGTAGAACCAATTCCAACCTGCGAATCCTGCTTGGAAGGAAAGATGGTGACTAGGCCTTTTAAGATAAAGGGTTATAGAGTTACAAAAGCACTAAGTATGATTCATTCTGACTTCTATAGACCTATGTCTACCCAAGATCATAGAGGGTATGAGCACTTCATCACATGTATTGACGATTACTCGAGGTATGGATATGTTTACCTTCTTCGCCACTAGTCGGATTATTTCGAAACCTTTAAGGAATTCAAAGCAAAAGTAGAGTAGAAGTTAGGTAAAGAAATCAAAATACTGCAATCTGATCGTGGTGGGGAATACCTGTCTAACGAGTTCAAGGATTACCTGACATAATATGGAATTACACCCAGCTGTTAGCACCGGGCACGCCTCAGAAGAATGGTGTGTCAGAGAGAAGGAACCGAACTCTCTTAGAGATAGTTCGGTTGATGATGAGTTATGCAACTTTGGCAATTTCCTTTTTGGGATATGTCCTAGAGACTGCGGCATATATACTGAACCGTGTGCCATCCAAGTCGGTTAACACGACTCCAGTCGAGTTGTGGAGCGGGCACAAGCCCAGTATACACCACATAAAGATTTAAGAGTGTCTTGGTTATGGGCTGAATAAGCAGGCAGAAGATCGTTGTTAGCACCAACGCTTGGTTCTTATAGGATGATTATATTAGTAACCACAAGTCTCGAGTCGAGATCATCTTTGAGGAAATACTAGGTGGTCGAGTTCCACTTGAATAGCCAGTTGTGCAAGATAGTACTCCACGAGTAACTGCACAATCTGTTAACACAGCGCCTAACACTGTTCGACGTAGTGGGAGGGTGATATTTATACCTGATCGGTACATGTTCACTGGGGAGACATCTGATCATCTCCCGACAGATGAGCAAGATACCGTGGATCCTTGGACCTACGACGAAGCATTGGAGATATAGATGCAGATTCATGACGAGTCGCCATGGACTCGGAATTTGAGTCCATAACTAATATAGATGTATACGACGTCACATAATTAGTTGAGGGCTGTAAGAACATTTGTAGTAACTGTGTATTTAATGCCAAGCTAGTGGCAAAAGGATTTACTCAGAAAGAGGGTATCGATTATGAGGAGGCCTTCTCGCCTGTAGTAATTATCAAGTTCATTCGAATTCTCCTTGCCATAGCAGCTCTCATGAACCTAGAGATCTAGCAAATGGATGTCAAGACCGCTTTCTTAAATGGTCACCTTGAAGAAGGTAGAGACATATACACGAAACAACCAGAAGGGTATGTGAAAGAGGGCGAAGAACATATAATTTGGAAGCTTAAGAAGTCTATTTATCGACTTAAGCAAGCTTTCAAGTTATTGCACCAAGGTTTTGACGAGGTAGTTAAATCCTAAGGTTTTGTATCCTGTCCTAACGAGGGGTGCATGTATCGTATCTGTGTTACCAGATCCGTGGTGCTTCTTGCACTTTACATAGACGACATCATTTTTATTGGCAACAATGTTGAAGTGTTCTCAGACGTAAAGACGTATTTATCCAAGCAGTTTCAAATCAAGGACTTAGGTGAAGCTGCTTACATCCTTGGGATCATAGTTATCCCAGATCACCAGAAAAGGATGTTAAGCTTGTCACAAGTGTCCTACATTGACACTGTTATTACTCGTTTTAGCATGCAAAATGCCAAGAAAAATTCAGTACTTTTCAGATATGGCATTTTTCTATCTAAGAATCAGTGCTCATATATGCCTGAAGAGATAGAAAGTATGAGGCTAGTATCTCATGCTTCCACTATCGGTAGCCTCATGTATGCAATGTTTTGTACGAGACCAGATATCTCATATGTTGTAGGCATGGTTTCAAGATATCAGTCTAACCCTGGACAAGCGCATTGGATTGTGGTCAAAAAATATTCTCAAGTACCTTGAACGAAATAGAGATTATAGAATTGTTTACCAATCCAACAGTCTAGTGCCTTTGGGTTATACAGACTCGGATTTCCAAACTGACAGAGATGAGAAGAAGTCTACCTCGGGTTATGTGTTTACCTTGGGAGTTGGAGCCTTTTCATGGCGGAGTACAAAGCAGAAGCGCATTGCAGAATCTAGTAGATCGCTCTATAACGGATCTATTTAGAATGGTAACTATAAATATGAAGAATCTTGGATCAGACAAGGTTACAGAACTATTGCATATCTCAAAGCCCCTTCAAGAATTCAAAACATTCACAACTTATAGACCTTTGTTTCAAGTAGTGTCTCTATATTTTGAAGCCCTAAGTTCGTAGTATTCTAAGCCAATATCCACATCCAAGCTTAGATTGAGAAGGTCTAAGATCTTTGCAAGGACCTCTCTAGTTAGAGAACCTAACCTAAACCTAAACCGAACCTTGTAGCGTTGAAGTGTTTGTAGAGTTTCTTTGCTTTAGTAGAAGTCGAAGTAGACGATAACGAAGAAGAAGTGTAAGAGAACTAGGTCAAATTTTGTTACAAGGGAAATACTTGACTTTGTGAGGAAGAGTAGATGTAGGAGTTGTCTCCGAACCACTATAAATCGTGTGTTTACTTTATTGACTTTACATTCCTGTTATATCTATCAGTAACTTTCCTAAAAGTGTTTAACAAACTTTTCCACCCACGTTCAAGAGTTTTTCAACTAGAAAAAGGGGGCTCACACAATTTCACACATTCGCACACTTTTCTATAAATCATGTGTTTACTTTATTGACTTTACATTTTTGCTATATCTGTCAGTAACTTTCCTAAAAGTGTTTAACAAACTTTTCCACCCACGTTCAAGAGTTTTTCAACTAGAAAATGGGGGCTCACACAATTTCACACATTCGTACACTTTTCTAAACTTATTTTTCAAAATGGTTTTCACATGTGTATTCCCCCCCCCCCCCCTCCAAACACATATTTCTCGTTTTAGGACCATCAGAATGATAAAATACTTGAAAATTATTGAAATTTCACCGTAAAACTAAGCACATCATGAGCCAAAAGTATGCTTTCAAACAGAGAAATTAGCACACCTGAACAAGATCGACACGATCATCAGCTCTCTAAAATTGACAAAAATTAACCCAAAAAACTATATTTAACATGAAAAGCAAGCAAACATTACCTAAGGATTGAGATTATTTGCACTATACATCCTTGACTTGCACATTTACTAAATTCAAAATTAAATCAACTAAGAAACTGAAAAAATGATTGCAGTTCCTAGAACAGTTCAATATTTTAAGTTCAATATATCTAAGGTTTTTCTTTTGACCGAAGAGAAGAGGCGGCGTTGGTGACGTGAAGAGCAGTGGCGGCAGCGATGGGAAGAGCGACAACTATGGCGGCGATGAAATGTTATAGTATGAAGCCAGATAAAGTGATTAGTTTTTAACTCCGTAGTTGTTCATTAAGAAAAGAATTTTGTGAGATATCCTTCAATCTAAGGTCTAGGGGATGGATGTACCAGTGATTTTTTGTCTACTCGTAGAGAAGTAAGTATTCAAAATATGCTTTAAAAGTTTCCCACTTCCTGTTGTGAAGAAGACTCTTATTAGTGTGTGTTGGGAGATGATTCAGTCTTCTCACAATCAGTTGAGAACTAACTCAGTAGCCCTGTGCTCTGAACACTTACTAAAGATTTGAAGATCCCAAAACCCTATCTTGACTAATGAGTTGTAACCTGTTTTGGTCTCTCTCTAAGGTTTCAGACTTAGTAGACACTCTGCATCTGGTTCAGGCGCTCAGTAGATTACCTGCCTCAGTACCAGAAGTAGAAGACTCAGTGATACTGGACTCAGTAGGAGCAGTATACTGAAAGGAGTTAGTGGAACTGAACTTAGCAGGAGTAGTTCACTTAACTCAGAGCTGATCTTCAGTAGAGCCGACTCAGCAGGAGCATGCTACTGAATAGAGATCAAACTCAGCAACGGCTGGACAGTCTTCTGACTGTCAGATTCTCTAAAAGTCAAATCAACATAGTCAATACGAGGAAGAGAGAAGTCAGCTTCATATCTCCTTAATGTCTGTTTTGTCTCAACCACTTTCCCGAACCTCGACCAATGACAAGCAGCCACCTGTCCTATATCTGTTAAAGCTGCAAGTCAATAACTTTCCAGAAATAGAGGGAAAGGACACTGCTACCATACTTTGAAAGAGCCGTTAGCTACCCAAAAGAGAGAAACAAAGGATCGTCGTCTCCAACGGATCTATCCTAATCTCTGCTCTATAAATAGAGGGATAAAATAATATTGAAGCTCACAAAAAACCTAAGACACACGAGAACACAAATGAACTCAAAGCATTCAAAGAGCAATTCATAAACGCTTAAGTCTTCCGCAAGAAGTTAGAAGAAACAATCTCCGGCGAAAGACTACATTTCTGCTCATAGGGAACCAAGCTGAATCAGAATCATATAGCCTCTAGTATCCAAGCGACTGAAGACGAACCAAAGTTTACACTTAGCAGTTCGTCGCTCTAGAAGCCACCTTCTTGTTCCCTATCCCTCTAACCTAAGCTCAACCGTTTATATCTATAGCTTAGACGAAGGAGTTCACTTCCGAATTGATCCTTATTGTAAAGGACTCCTTCATTGTTGGAGAGTTTTTCAAACACTTAGTTTGATACCTTGTGAGACTTACTCAGTATAAATCTCAAGACCAGTGTTTGTCCAGTGTACAAACCGACTGAGACTATCTCAGTATAATACATAGCTTCCTGATCTTTCGGGACAGTGGACGTAGGATTGTTGGATCCGAACCACTTTAAAAACGCTTGTGTTCTGTGTTCTTTATTTTACTGTTGCATTGATTTACTGTTCATACTGAAAATATCTTTTAAATCATTCAACTGAGTTTCAGCAAACTTAATCGACTGCACTAATATACTGAAACTGTTTTGATAAAAAGGTTTTCCTAACTCAACTGAATTTGGGCCTACACATTTCCGCACTACTGAACTCTATCTAACGGTACTGAATTCTGACTCTAGTCAGCTAGCAGGCCTCAGTAGAGTCAGTCACTCTGCCACGTGATTCAGAACAACTTATCTGGTCTGCTGAATTCATTCAGTACGGCACTCTCCTGAAAAGGATTGTTCGCGTTTTAAGTTGAGAAATCGGTTTTCAGGTGTATTCACCCCCCCTCTACACCTGAATGTTACTCTCGGGACCAACAATTGGTATCAGAGCGGGAGTTCTCTAAAGACTCTTGTTATTCTGAAACTGGTCTACTTGAAGGATCCGGAAAATGTTTTCACTGCATGTCATTCTTCATTCATATCATTATCTATCATGTATGATACGTCAGGAATCAGGATGGTACCCATGTTCTCAGTAGAGAACTATGGTGTATGGTGGGTCAGAATGGAGGCACATCTGACCTCCCTCCACGACAGCATGACAGAGGTTCTAGTGAACGGACCTATCGTTCCAACGGTCGATAGCGTCGTAGCTCAGGATCCAGCACAAGGAGGAGGGATGATGACCGGGAAGAAGATCCCCAAAGACAGAAGTCTCTTCACCCCTGAGGAGAAGATGCTTAACAACTTAGACCGCGTCGCTAGAAACGCCATACTGACTACTCTGAGCGATTCTTATCTCGAAAGAGTTTAGGACTGCAAGTCCGCGAAAGAACTCTGGGATGCTCTAGCGCTGTTGAGTCGGGGGACTCAGAAGATGAAAGCAAATAAACTCACGCTGGAACTTCAGAAGCTGGAGAGATTTCTCTCATGCCTGGTGACACCATTGAAGATCTTAACGTCAGATTTACGGATCTGATGAACTCTATCAACGGGCTGGGAAAGACATTCGCCAACCGAGAGATGAATCTCAAAATTTTGAGGGCACTGCCAGACGGTCACTGGACTCCCTTTGCTACTTTATTGCGTCATTCTGATTTAGATATTGTTACTCCTGACTATATCTTTTCAGAACTTAAAGCGGAGGAGTTTGACTTACCTCAAAGGAAGCAGCGAGCTGAAGCTGACACCCAAGTTGACCATACCTTTAAAGCATTAGTCAGCACAGCAACTCCGGCATCTAGCAAGGCTGAACCTTCACTCACTGACATACAAGAAGGAAACTTAGCCAAGAAGTACGCACTGCTTGCCGTGAGATATCAGAAGGAGAAGTAGAGGCGCAGAAAGCTCTCAAGAGTCGTCAGAGACTCTAAGGGTAAGAATGAATATACACCTAAGCACACTACTGACTCACATACTTCTGAATGCAGGAAACAGGATAACTCAGCTCAGTCAAAAGACAGTGAAAGCAAGGAAGAAAGAGTCACAACCTGCTATAACTGCAAGAAGCCAGGACACTATCAGTATGACTGTCCTGAGCTCAGCACTGCTGAAAGAGCAGCACACAAAGCAAGAAGGGAGAAGTTCATCAAGAAGCGACGAGCATATATTGCTGGTGAACTCTCAGACGACTCAGACGAAGTCGATTCCTTTATCGATTCATCTGATGATGAAGCAGCATTCATGGACATAGAGCTTGAAACTGAAGAAGACGCTGAAAAGTGTCTCATGGCAGGAGAAGAGGATGAGGTAAACTCTCACTCACCACTTAATTCCTCTTCACACTGCACACACGACACGATTTCAGGTGCAGCTGAGAATCTGGACGTTGCGATTGCATACGAAGAACTACTCAACGAGCAGATTCAAATAAGTCTGCAGCTCAGTAAGACTCTTCAGGAGTTGGATACCCTGAAAGTGGAGAATCAGAGACTTTCACAGGAGAGTTAGGTTGCTAACGAGTCAGAAGGACTTGTGTTGAGACTCAGGGAGGAGATAAACTCTCTGATGGCCAAGTCTCAGCATCAAGAAGATCAGATCTCAGTACTGACCAATGACTTGACTAAGAAAGATACTGAACTGAGTCTACTGAAGCAAAAGTTGTCAGGACTTCAGACCGAGCATGAATTGCTGAAGAAAAGTGATAATATCTGGAGGAACCTGATGACAGAGCGATACATGGGCGCTGAAAAGAAGCTTGAAGCTATGCTAGCAAGCAACAAGCCCAAGCATTGTAAGGAGGGACTTGGATTCAGCCATGGAGCCTCCTCATCTGCCCCCGTACGCTCAGAAAACCGACTAGGTGATAGGTTTGTTCAAGGTGAGACCATCAATGCAGAGATACTGAACCCCATATCCAAGAACAAACAGAAGATGAAGGCACCTCATCCTAGTTATCAGCACTCTGACAAGAAGATCAGCACCAGATCACCCCAGTTTAGTCAAGGGGGAACCAACAAAGCAAAATGGGCTGATCAGTATGGACCTCCGCAGCTGATGCATCCAGCTCAGTATGGGTCATATTATTATGATCCTATAGTCAGGAGAGGATCCAAAAGTCAGAAGAAGAGGAAGAAAGCCGTACAGAAGGCAAAGGCCAGCAGTCCACCTACTCAGAAGATAAGGACTCCTGAACCTGAAAAGCCTCAGAAGTCAGCATCGACCAGTCCAGTGGTCAAATATGTTGACAAGAGTGGAAAGAAATTGTCTGAAACCACCAGGGTCGTAAGACAGATTTGGGTTTCCAAAAACTAACATCTAAGGACCGAAAATAAAAAATAAAGGGTACCTAAATATAATTCTGTTTAGCAGGTGCACAAGGACCCTTGGTATGTGGACAGTGGATGCTCAAGACACATGACGTACCAAAAGGATCTACTGAAGAATTATACTACTGAAGAAGGACCCCGAATCGAGTTTGGAGACAAAACAAAAGGCTATACCAGAGGCTACGGAACACTCAGCATTGGAACAGCAACAGTTCCAAGTGTATCATATGTTGAAGGACTTCAGCAGAATCTTCTCTCTGTTACTCAATTTTGTGATAACTCGAATAGAGTGATTTTTTATACTGGTTTCTGTGATTTCATTGATAAATCTACAAGGAAAACAGTGTTGTTATGTTCGCGTAAAATGAATATCTATGTAGCTGACTAGAACTCAGCTGAACCTGAAGCTTGTTTGTTGGCGAAGAATGAAAACAGAATAGGATGGCTCTGGAACAGAAGACTCAGTCATCTCAACTTCAAGACTCTTAACAAATTAGCTAGAAACACTCTAGCAAGAGGACTGCCGAATGAACTATTCAGCAAAGACACTCAGTGTGAATCATGTCTGAAGTGAGAGCAAACAAGGAATCAAAATCCGCCTGTTCCATCTCCTTCCACTGATGGAATCCTTCAGCTGCTACATATGGATTTGTTCGGTCCAGTCTCTCCAGTGACGATCAGAGGAAAGAAGTATGCATTAGTAGTCATTGATGACTACTCGCGCTACACATGGGTTATATTTATTGCCAACAAGTCTGACGTCAAAACAAAGTTACCAAGGCTTCTGAAAAGGCTCATTGTCGAGAAGAACACCAAGATCATCAAGATATGTTCAGACAGAGGAACTGAGTTCCTAAATTTTATGGTAGAGGAGTTTTGCAAAGCAGAAGACATAGAGCATGAGACGTCTGCCGCGCGCACGCCTCAACAAAATGGGGTTGCTGCGAGAAATAATCGAACACTCAAAGAAGCAGCAAGAACCCTGCTCGCAGACTCAGGACTCCCAACCAAATTTTTGGGCAGAAGCTACTGATACTGCATGTTATACTCAGAATAGATCTCTACTGACAAAGCAGCATAAGAAGACACCATATGAACTATGGAACGACAGGAAGCCTTCTTTATCTTATTTCCATATTTTTGGGTGTTCGTGCTTTATCCACAATAATAGGAAAGATCAGCTGAAGACTTTTGATAGCAAGTCAGAACAGGGAGTGTTCTTAGGATACTCCCGGGTCAGCAAAGCTTTCAGAGTCTTTAACTATCGGACCCTTTGCGTGGAGGAAAGCTCTCTTGTTGTTTTTAATAAGTTTGCTACTGAAGACAGGAACAGAAACTCTAAACCTGAATCTGAGGACATCAGTAAGCAGCTATAGGATCTGAGCTTAAAAGATAAAGTCGAAAAGATCCAGCTATGTTGGGATGATGATTCAGATGAAGAAACTGAAGACAAGTCTACTGAATCTCAGCCATCAGCAGAAGTAGCTGAACAGATTGACTCTACTGAACAGAGTCAATCCCAGGTAACTCAGGTTGATGAATAAACCCAAGTGGTAACTGAGACCTCTACTGAGGATAATATTTCAGGGGGAACTCATGATGTTCCTGAGCTAAATGCCCCTGAACCTGGTGACTCAGTAGATCACACTCTTGTAACTGAATTGCTTCAATCTCAGAATAGTACAACTGAAATGCCTAACTCACCTACTATCCGTGTTGAACAAATTTCAGATGAAGAGTTGAAACATCGTAGATCGTGGCTGGACGCTCACACTTCTGATCTAATTATTGGAGATCCTTGAGCAAGCGTAAAGACAAGATCCAGATTCTGTCAGGGAGAAAGCTCCTTATATTCCTGCTTCTTGTCTTCTGAAGAACCTCAGTCAATTGAGGATGTACTTAAGGATGCTGACTGGATCATAGCTATGCAGGAGGAGCTGAATCAGTTCATGAAAAAATGAAGTCTGGGAGCTTGTTGACAGACCTCGGCATCAACATGTGATCGGAACCAAACGGGTCTTCAAGAACAAGCGAGATGAAAACAACGTCATAGTAAGGAACAAAGCAAGGCTCGTGGCAAAAGGCTACTGTCAAGCTGAAGGAATCGATTTCGACGAAACGTTCGCTCCAGTTGCAAGATTGGAGGCAATCTGACTATTCCTAGCCTACGCAACACATCAGAGATTCAGAGTCTATCAAATGGATGTGAAGTCTTCTTTCCTGAATGGCGTACTGAAAGAAGAAGTCTATGTTGAACAGCCTCCCGGCTTTCAGCAGGGACATCAGGTTTATAGACTCAGAAAGGCTCTATATGGGTTAAAACAAGCACCCAGGGCTTGGTATGATACCCTGTCTGAGTTTCTTCTTCAGAAAGGTTTTCAGAAGGGCACAGTAGACCACACATTATTCAGCATTCGACTGGAAGATGACATTTTACTTGTGCAGATCTACGTAGATGACATCATCTTTGGTTTGAAGAACGTCATCATGTGTCAGCAGTTTGAGAAAATGATGAAGGACAAGTTTGAAATGTCAATGATGGGAGAGATGAACTATTTCCTCGGCTTTCAAGTCAAATAATCTGAGAAGGGAACGTTCATCAATCAAGGAAAATACACTCGAGACCTCATCAAGAAATTCGGTTGCACATCCGGCAAACCAATCAAGATCCCGATGAACACGAATATGAAAATTGATCTTGATAAAGAGGGAGTATCAGTAGACCAAACTGAATTTCGTGCTATAATTGGTTCTTTATTATACTTAACAGCTACTCGTCCTGACATAACTTATGTTGTAGGTGTCTGCGCTCGATTTCAGGCGAATCTGAAGTAGAGTTACATGGACTCAGCAAAGAAGATTCTTTTTATCTCAGAGGAACACCTGACACGGCTTTATGGTATCCAGCTGATGATAATATTGAATTAACTGGTTATTCTGATGCTGACTATGCAGGATGTAGAATTGACCAAAAGTCAACTTCTGGAACGTGTCAGTTCCTTGGCAGTAAGCTGATCTCATGGTTTTCAAAGAAACAACACTCAGTAGTGACGTCAACTACTGAAGCTGAATACATGGCTGTCGGAAGTTGCTGCGCCCAAATCCTTTGGCTGAGACAGCAGCTAAGCGACTATGATGTCATTCAGAATAAAGTGCCGATCTTCTGCGACAGTACCAGTGCAATTGCAATCACTCAAAATCATGTACTTCGCACGAGATGCAAGCACGTGGACATCAGACATCACTTCATTCGTGACCATGTCGAAAAGAAGGATATCAGAATGGAAAAGATCCATACTGACCATCAAAGGGTTCATATACTGACCAAGCCTCTAGCTGAAGCCAGATTCAGAGAACTTTCAGTAGAGCTTGGTCTTCTGGACCTGACTGACTCCAGTCAGTAAGTGGATTCAGGAGAGGAGCATTCAGTAAGGAGGAATGTTCACTCTCAGTACTGAGTAAATTCAGTACATAGAGACTCAGCAACCATCTACACGAGGTATCAGCTGACTACGATGTTCAGCTGACAGGTTTGCGTATCTCTACTCAGTAGCCAATAGAACAGTTCTGTGCATTTATGACTCAGATTCAACATCATATTCAATGCCTTAGAAAATGTCATTTAATTTTAATGGTTTACATTTAATACACGACATTCTATGTAAAAGCATGCTGAACTCTGCAACGCATTAAATGCATATCGTATTAAGTTACTTCTTTGGCTATATACAACTGTATTTTGACTTAGGCGGCTAATATGATCATTGCCTATTTTATAAAATCTAATCCTGACCGTCCATCTCAAAAAGCATGTTCAAACTGAACCGTAGATAATTAACTGTTTATCTTCCTTATGATATATATATACGTTCAAATGTTTGGAACCGACATTTCTACTCTGCAAATATCTATCGAACCCTAGATTTTCTGAGATATCTTCAACTCCTTTACAAAACTTATCTTTCAAAAGTTCTCAGAAAACTCTATGGTAAATTTCAATGATCATTCAGTATCTTATACGTTTATTTTTCTTGTACTTTATTGGATACTGATATATACTGTGTTCGCAGATTACAGATATGACAGGAAACGTTGTGTATGCTTCGGCTGATATGCAAGAGTTCCTTAAGAAGGATCGGGTCTGGTGCGAACCAGTAATGGAGTTCGATGCTTGCGACCTGGGATACATGGAAGAGATCTTCTTCGCCGTCCGAGAGACCGGGCTTGAAGGTTTCCTAACGAGGAAGCCGACGTTCTTCCTCCTGTGCCAGATTGCTGAGCTCTATCTGAACTCTGACTCAGTAGATGGAGACATCAGATGCCGTTTTGTTGTTCACTCAGTAGGCGACCCCTCGCGTACTGATATTGAGGTCAAGCAGATGTCCATCTGTGAAGCTCTCCAGAGAAGCTTCAATCTACCCAACGAAGGGTTAACCACAGTAGCATACAAGGATGATCTTATGGATGAATACCTGACAGAATTCTGTGGGAAGCCGACGACCTTCAGAGCTGCATTTCCTAAGAATGCAATGCTCCCATAATACAGAGCCTTGGCCTACGTAGTGACTCAGCTTCTGACGAGTCAGGCCGGCTCCTTCGATCAAGTATCTAGGCCCATGATCCAGCTGATGATGGCCATATATGACAAAGCTAAGATCAACTGGACAGAATTCTTCCTCAAAGAATTCATGACGCAGTCAGCCAAGTTCGGCAAGACATCAAGACGGTTGAGCATCAAAGGAAAGCTTCTGTATGGTCTGAAGCTTTCCGTAATGATCGAAGATTTCTGCGAATCGGACAAGATTACCTTCGCTGACAAGCCGTATTTCAACACGAAGAAGGACCGATTCCAGAACAGGGCAGCGGCCCTTCAGCAGATCGGTTCAGGGCCCGCTGATCCCAAGACCGGGACTCAGAAGACCTCCACACCAACCAAGAAGAGGTCCCCTCCCAAATCTACTCCTAAAACACCGACCAAGAAGCTGAAGAAAGTCAGTGAGGTCGTGCCAGAGGCAGTGGTTGCTGAGCCTCCTCTGTAGCAGAGGGATGAACCTAAGTCATCCGAGAAAACACAGTCAGTGGAGAAGGCCGTCTCCACTGAACGCGATGACATAGTGGACCAAAGGGTCCAACCTGAATCAGTACAAACTCTGGAAAGCCCCTTGGATGTTCCACCACTCAGCAGTATTCCATCTGCTGAGAAGCAGCCGTCTCCGATAGAGGTAGAAGACTCGGAGACAGCATCAAAATCAGAATCAATCGGGATGGAGGCCTCAGCTCTCAAATCACGAGCCTCCCGAGAGATAGCTGAACGAATCCCGAAGATAGCCGCCCACAGCGATCTGGTCTTACTAGCAAGGCAGGCTAGGCTCCACATGCTGATCAGGTTCCAGGAGTGGCACAACGTGAAGCACCTTATCATCCACCACTCCTGCGAACAGCTTCATGAAGAGGAGCTGATAATCAGAGGGAAGATTGGCTACTCAGAGCCATCCGACCTCGGCACTTTAGATGATCTGAGGGCTGCTATGCTCGCTATGCTGAACGATAGACAACCAGTCTCAGCATCTGCACCCTCAGATGGGTTTCGATGGTCGGGACCCACCCCGTGATTCAGGCCCTGAGAAGTCTGATGAGGGATCTCAACTGGACAAGGATGCTCCAACATCCACTGCTGAACTATCGCTCAACATCCTTGGTCCAGGGCAGTCGGCGGCTGGTACTTCGAAGGCAGCTGAACCCTCTCAGCTTTTTCTAGAATCTGCTTTCGAAGTAGCGCCCAGCCCGAAGAGCCGACGATCAAATTCAGTGGCCAGGGCACTGAGGAGCCAAGGTACTCAGAACCGACTCCTCGCCCGCACCGTCCACAAGACGAGGAGGCAGACCCCTCAGGCCCACAACGCCGAGATTTAGGGGCTAAGGACAACCATCCAGAATTCGCCCGCCCCTGACTTCTCCACCATCCTATCTGAAGCGCTAGCCACCCAGAGGGCTGACTTTGATGAACAGCTGAAGACGATTCAGGCTGGCCAAGCTCAACTTCTAGCAGACTACAAGGCCACCCAAACAGCGCATACTGAATCCGTCTCCTCCATCTCTCAAGCCGCAAATCTCAGACTCCAAACTATTCAGAAGGCGATCGAAGAGAGAGTGGAAAACCAGCTGAAAGAGTTCTAGACAGCAGCCGATGCCTCCCATAAGAAATACAGTGCTCAGCTCACTGAGGAGAGGAATGAGCTGCACGAGAAGCTGACTAAGCTGCACAATACATTAGACGATCTGGCAGAAGCTTATAAAAGTCTGGACAGAAAGGTATCAGTTCCCCCCGAGCCGATTTGTTGATGCCAAAAAGGGGGAAGGAAAAGGAGAAAAAGAAGGAAAAGCCAAGGAATTGGTACTGAAAGCACCTAAGAGAACAAGGTCAGTGGCAGGGGCAACTCAGACTCAGATATCTGCCCCCACTGGACCCACTCAGACTGGCGAGGCCCAGGGTGTCTCAGCAGCAGGCGAGGTAGTGTCTGCTGAGACTGGCCCAAGCGGCTCAGGACCCAAGGAGGTAGCTACTCAGGCAACCCAAACACCCTCTGACATTATCAAAGAGGTTGCTGAGTACGCTGATGAGTCAGAAGAGAAAGAGGTTCCTCTACCTCCCCCAGTTGCTGGGAAAGGTAAGAAAGTTATGACGCTTCCTACCCCTCCGTCTAAGAAGAAAGGACACAGGAGGTATATTACTCCGGAGGAGGAAGCTAAGATAGCTGCTGACGAAAAGTTAGCAAGGGAAATTGCAGAAGCTGAAGCTGCCAACAAGCCTAAAAAGAAGCCTGCTAAAGGCAAGACAAAGGCTCCAGCATGAGGCAAGAAGACTGGATCCAGGCTGCCTCCTAGAACGCTGAAACTCAGTGATGAGGTTGAAAAAGAAAAGGAGAAGGAGCAGCAGCAGCAGACTACTGGACAACAGGGTACCCCTAAGGAAAAATCATCCACACCTGCTGAGTCAGAAGAAGAGCCTCACAGACCCTCCTATGTTGCCTCTAAGGAACAGGAACAAGAAATGCAAGAAATATGGGCTTAGATGGAGAGGTACTTGTACAGAGGAGAAGAAGCTAGACAGATTGAAGCAGCTAGAGAAAGGCTCAGATTAGCAGACCTTGAAGCTCTAAGGCTAAAAGCTGAACAAGAAGCGAGTCATAGGATTCCTGAGAAAGCTGACATTCCATACCGATACAGAAGATTCAAGAAGCCTACTGATCTTAAGATCCATAGATAGCCAAGAGTAGATGAGTGGATGTCGTGGGAAGTAACTCAGAGATGGGAGACGCTGAAAGCTGAATTCATTAAGCGGAATTATTTCTCGAGGTTCAGGGCTGAGAAGCACAAGTCTGTAGCCTTTGCTGAATGGCTCATGAGGGCAGACTTAGAGATGTTCGCCAGAGTTCAGAAGGCTGTCAAAGACAAAGTAGATGTCAGAGTACCTGCTCCCAGAATCTTGCCGCCCCCACTGAGACTAGACGGCTTTGTTCATTATGGAGTGATTGAGAAAGAAGTCAAGGATGCTACTGAAGCCAAATTCTTAGATGAAGAAGATCCAACAGACTTCGCTGAGATACTGAAGCTGAGGAAGGTCACTTACCGGATGTGTGGACTGCCTCTTCCTGAAACCCAATCAAAGGACTTCAAAGACAGGATTAAGCGGTTCAGATGACTATTAGCTTCTGTGTTTCTTTGTATCTCTTTCTGTTCTTCTTAGTGTAGCAGATGATGTAACTGTACTGAATCCTTTCAATATATAAAACATCTCTGCTATTGGCTCTGACAATCCCTTATTGTCTAAATGGCCGTGTTTGTTTATGCTTAACACTCAGAATCACATAAGTGATTACTGACTCACACACTCACTATACTTATATATTTTTGTCAGTTTTTGCTTAGCTAGAATCTGATAGATTGCATAGTTGGGGGAATATGTTGTTAGAAAGGGGGAAAATGCTGATTAAATTCTGTATAGGTCTTGATATTTCTGCCCTGATTCCCTCAGTGGTCTAGGACTTGAAGAACAACTCCACTGATCATACTTGTAATATTTGTAAGGAGCTCTGTGTCTGATAAGTCATAGTGTTAGGTTTTGGCATCATCAAATAGGGAGAAATGTTGGGAGATGATTCAGTCTTCTCACAATCAGTTGAGAACTAACTCAGTAGCCCTGTGCTCTGAACATTTACTGAAGATTTGAAGATCCCAAAACCCTATCTTACTGATGAACCATTCAGTTGTAACCTGTTTTGGTCTGTCTCTGAGGTTTCAGACTCAGTAGACACTCTGCATCTGGTTCAGGCGCTCAGTAGATTACCTGCCTCATACCAGAAGTAGAAGACTCGCATATCTTGGACTCGGCGGGAGCAAGATATGCGAAAGGAGTCAGTGGAACTAAACTCAGCAGGAGTAGTTCACTGAACTCAGAGCCGATCTTCAGTAGAGCCGACTCAGCAGGAACATGCTACTGAATAGAGATCAGACTCAAGAACGGTCCGGACGGTCTTCGACCGTCGATTCTCTAAAAGTCAAATCAGCAGAGTCAATATGAGGAAGAGAGAAGTCAGCTTCAGATCTCCTTGATGTCTGTTCTATCTCAACCACTTTCCTGAACCTCGACCAATGACAAGCAGCCACCTGTCCTATATCTGTTAAAGCTACAAGTCAACAACTTTCCGGAAATGGAGGGAAAGGACACTGTTACCAAACTTTAAAGAGCCGTTAGCTACCCAAAAGAGAGAGACAAAGGATCGTCGTCTCCAATGGATCTATCCTAATCTCTGCTCTATAAATAGAGGGATAAAATCAAATTGAAGCTCACGAAAAACCTAAGTCACACGAGAACACAAACGAACTCAGAGCATTCAAAGAGCAATTCATAAACGCTTAAGTCTTCCGCAAGAAGTTAGAAGAAACAATCTCCGGCGAAAGGCTACATTTCTGCTCATAGGGAACCAAGCTGAATCAGAATCATATAGCCTCTAGTATCTAAGTGACTGAAGACGAACCAAAGTTTATACTTAGCAGTTCATCGCTCTAGAAGCCACCTTCTTGTTCCCTATCCCTCTAACCTAAGCTCAACCGTTTATATCTATAGCTTAGACGAAGGAGTTCACTTCCGAACTGATCCTTATTGTAAAGGACTCCTTCACTGTTGGAGAGTTTTTCAAACACTTAGTTTGATACCTTGTAAACTGAGACTTGCTTAGTATAAATCTCAAGACCAGTGTTTGTCCAATGTAAAAACCGACCGAAACTATCTTAGTACAATACGTAGCTTCCTGGTCTTTCGGGATAGTGGACGTAGGATTGTTGGATCCGAACCACTTTAAAAACACCTGTGTTATGTGTTCTTTATTTTACTGTTGCATTGATTTACTGTGCATACTGAAAATATATTTTAAATCATTCAATTGAGTTTCAGCAAACTTAGTCGACTACGCTAATATACTGAAACTGTTTTGATAAAAACGTTTTCCTAACTCAACTGAATTTGGGCCTACACATTTCCGCACTACTGAACTCTATCTAACAGTACTGAATTCTGACTCTAGTCAGCTAGCAGGCCTCAGTAGAGTCAGTCACTCTGCCACGTGATCCAGAACAGCTTATGCAGTCTGCTCGAATTCATTCGATCAAAGACTCTCTCCGAAAAGGACTGTTCGCATTTTAAGTTGAGAAATCGGTTTTCAGGTGTATTCACCCCCCCCCCTCTACACCTGAACGTTACTCTCGGGACCAACAGTGTGAGCTTTGAAGAAAGGGTAATGAACCTATCATCTGCGGTACTTCTTCCAGATAGAGGTAATCACCTTTTAACTCAAACTCGTCATATATGTACTTCTCTATTCTACCAATTTCTTGATATTGGAAATTCTTATTGAAATTGAGATTCCCCACTCCAATAAGCGTGTGTAGATTCTCTAGGCCCCCATTATTGTCACTCCAAGTTTGACCTCAACATGCCTAAGTTGAGTCATCTACCAAACTTCAACCGGTGCAGTAACCACGTCATGATGGGAAACGAACAAAATGTGTAGATAGTAGAGGAGATTGATCGATGTAATCAATCTAGACATGCAATAAGGCTAATAGTAAGGTATTTCCAATTGACAAATCTAGACAACTTCACATCCTTCATAAAACGTTAGTCTCGAGAAAGCTTTTTTCTGTCAAATGTATGGAATAATCTCAACAGCCTAAGATCCGTAGACGGTCGAACATGTGATGTAGATTCTAAGGCATCGAGTTCATTCTCCCTTGAAGTTTTTCTTAGAATAACAAAGCGGCGTTGTCTGTTCATGCCTTGAGGACTATCTTGAGTTATGACATGATAAAACCTCTCTCTCTCTCTCTCTCTCTCTCTCTCTCTCTCTCTCTCTCTCTTAGCTTCTCTCAAGCATAAATCTCTCAAGAGATCAAGAACCCTCCAGTATTTCATATTTCCTGTAGATCCCAACTTATCAAGATTTCTATCCACTAGCTGCTTTAAGCATTCTTCTCCAACATTTTTCAAGCTTTCCCCACTTCTTGCTTGTAGAAATCCTTTAGAATCCCATAGATTCGTTCTCGAACACTCCTAAGTACAAGAAGCACATATTTAGATAGTCATGGCTCATCTTCAATACCTTGAAATAATGTTCATCATTCTCCAAATTCACAGTCGAGTTCAAGTTCTTGCTTATGTATACCCAACCTTGTCGTGTATGTTCAAGTATTTTCAGAATCCCTCCAACCACAACGATAGAAAGAGGAAGCCCTTTGCAGTTTCTTGCAATATCCTCTCCAATTTCCTTCAATTGTGGAGGGCAGATTTGAATTATAAGAAGAAAATCGGTTACCTTCCTCCACGTATATTGTTGCAGCTTTGATTGTTGCTCGTGTTTCAGACCTTCTGATCTGTGTCCCGGCCCTTTTCTTCCAACAAGATTCCCTCCCCAAACACAATTTTGGTGAACAAATTCAAGCTGCTGGTGTCATCTAGAAATTTCTTTTGAGGGCCAGAGTCATTGTCCAATTTAGAACCTAACTCTAATTGCCTAATTGTCACCACTATCTGGTTGCCATTGTTATCCTCGTGAAAGAAGCAATTTATCTTGTCACATGCCTCGCCCCCACATGTCATCACGATTAGAAATCTTCTTCGTGATAATTGTGTATGTAATGTAAAACCTAGGTTTCCTTCACTCATTCCCATCAAATCCTCCTTGGGATCTTTCTAGGCTTGAGATAGAACTTCGTAGAGAATTTCGTTTGTATTGTATTATTGTGAAGTTGTAGTCCAAGCACCCATCCCTACAGTTGGGATGACTTGGCGGTCCTCGTGTGAGCTTATCCAACATTTCAAGCTACATATAATCATCAAACCCCACCATATTACTACTCTGTCCAGTGTAAGAAGAACCAATAGATTCAGGACTTTTGTCTGCAAAACTTTCTTTATGATGTTCTCCTTCACCTTGTTCTTGATCAAATCCATTGATGTACAGCGGTTGTCGTTGGAGGGGGAGGATGAGTGGCCGTCGTCGGAGGTGGAAGAAGATGGTGATCGACATTTTGCAAGATTTTACGTGCAGCATTTTTCGGGGTGAGGAGTGACGTAGCGCATGCATGGCAAGGGAGAAATGAGGAATATGTTTTTATCTTATTTACATACTATGGTTATATTTTTGTATGGGCTTTATTATTTAGTACTCTTTCGGGTTTTGGGCTTCCGCCTTCATAATAGAGTGAGTTCCCGTATTCCCAACTGAGTTCCTAATGCTGAGTTCTTCAGCTGAACGACGGTTCCTATCAGCTACTAAACTCTACTTAGCCTACTGAGTTCCTAACATGCTGAACTCAACTAAGCTATTACATTATACAAGGTTCATCATTCAGCTAGGGGTTTTGGGATCTTCAAATCTCATTATACTGAAAATCATCCCAACAGTGAGTACGGATCACCATAGTTTGAAGCATTTGCTTGGTCAGAAAATTGCTACTCCGGCGCAGCATATGTGGGTTCCTAAATTTCTTGGTTAAGATCTTATTATTGAGTTTAAAACGGGATTTTCGAATAAGGTGGGAGTCGCATTATCGCGAATGCATGAGGATGCGCGGGAGGAAGGGAGTTGCTAAGCCCTAAGTGTACCGGCTTGGAGGGATCTGCCAGCTATTACTGCAGAGGAGGCCGTAGACCCGGTTTTGCAGAAGATTATTGCCGCGGTACAACATGATCCTTCTAATCAATCGAGGTATTCGATAGTGGAAGGTCGATTGTTGCATGAGGGACGATTGGTTTTGGCGGCTGAATCAAAGTGGATTCCGATTCTCTTACATTACTTCATAGTTCTCCTATAGGGGGACACACAAGTGTTGTACGGACTTATCGAAGGTTGGCGGCTTGTGCTTATTGGAAGGGTATGTTTCCGACTGTCCGTGATTATGTGGCAACATGTAAGGTATGTCAGCGGTCAAAGTATGCCGCTCAATTTTCGGCGGGGTTGCTCCTCCTTTGCTTATTCTGCAGCGAGTTTGGGAGAATATATTCATGGACGTTGTTATGGGACTTCCTACATCGATGGGGTATCCTTGCATATTGGTAGTTGTGGATTAATTTTCTAAATTTGCGCATTTCATACCTCTTAAGGGCCCAATGATGAAGAGACACATCATAAACGAAGAGTCACATGGAGAATTCAAAAGGCAACATAAATAATCGTTTTTATTTAGTGGTAGTTTTAGTGTTTATTATTGTGAGCCTATATAAAGCCCTCTTTATGTTTTAGTTTAGCAGATTTGATGAATTCACGAAAATTGATGGTGGACGGTTCGTTCCCCATTTCCCTTTGCTAGGTCAACCAGCTTTGGATGTTGTTATCTTAGGAATTCGTGCGTCGAATCAATGGGTTAACGAAGATCAACTTTGAGTATTCGTGCGCGAATCAACGAATTTTGATTAATATTTGGAAATTGTCTCCCGCATTTCGAGAAAATCAATGGATTCAATCGGTATCCCTTTTACCATATTTATCAATTTTATTTTATTTAATCTTCCGCTGCATCAGCTTGGTATCAGAGCCGAATCCGGCGTTTGAGGAGAGATCCGCCAATCCAGTTCAGATATCAGCCCCAGATTGGAGGAGTGGGTTAATTTAATTCTTAGTGGGCTCCAACATTATTGTGGCCTGGTTGTTGTTGGGCTCAAAGATTGGTTTTTCCTTACATAAAACTACAGATTTTGAATGTTGCAAATTTGAGGACGAGTTTCTTCCGACTCGGGGAGAATGATGAAGAGGCACATCATAAACCAAGAGTCACATGGAGAATTTCAAAAGGCACCATAAATAATCGTTTTTACTTAGTTCTAGTTTTAGTGTTTATTTTTGTGAGCCAATATAAAGACCTCTTTATGTTTTAGTTTAGCAGATTTGATGAATTGACGAAAATCGATGGTGCGATCGTTCGTTCCCCATTTCCCTCCGCTAGGCGGACCGACTTTGGATATTGATATCTTAGCTATTCGCGCATCAAATAAATCGGTTAACGAAGATCAACTTCGGGCATTCATGTGCGAATCAACGGATTTTAATTATTGTTTGTAAATCATCTCCGGCATTTTGAGGAAATCAATGGGTTCGACCGGTATCCCTTTAACCCTATTTATGTATTTCGTTTTATTTATTCTTCTGCTACATCACCCAATCACAACGCGTCAAGTAGCCAAGAAATTGGTGGACTTCGTCGTTAAGTTGCACGGTATTCCTCGGTCCATTGTAAGTGATCGGGATCCTTTGTCCGTGAGCTCTTTTTGGGGGGAATTGTTTCGCGAACAAGATACTAAGCTTAAGTTCAGTACGGCTTATCATCCGGAGGCGGACGGGCAAACAAAGTTTTGAATCGGAGCAACTGAATCAAATGGAAGTGGGCGGTGGGGCAACCGTGGGCGGGGTATTGGTATAACACGGCGTATCAAACGGCGACAAAGAAAACTCCTTTTGAGATTGTTTATGGGTGAGACCTATCGAATATCATTCGGCATTAGCCGGAGGAGGGTTGAGTTGCCGCGATCACGGAGGTTTGTGTACTAGGGATGAAGTTTTAAAGCAACTACATTAGAATCTATCTCGGGCTCAAGATCGTATGAGGGCTCAAGCGAATAAACATCGGACGGAAGTGGAATATCAAGTGGGTGATATGGTGTTTCTCAAGGTCCTGGCTTATCATCAAAAGTCGATATTGCAGCAGGGTTACTCTCAGTTATCAGTACATTTTGCGGGCCGTCTTAGATGGTACGTCGGGTCGGGGCGGTGGCTTATGAGTTGCAACTGCCCACATCGTCGTGCATTCATCTAGTGTTCCATGTGAGTTAATTGGAAAGGGCGGTGGGAAACCATGTCATCGAAACAGAGCTGCCTCCATCATTTGAAATGGATTTAGGCGGAATTTTTTATCCAACGAGTCGTGTAAGGCAGGGTGTGCATGGGTTAGTTAAGGAGATATTGGTGCAGTGGCAGAATCAGAGTGGGGACGAGTCGTCATGGGTAGTCAGGTAGAGCTGGACGAGTTCCGGCGGCAGTTTCCAACATTTCGCCTCAAGGACGAGGCTTTATTTCAGGAGGAGGGAGATATTGCATTCTCAGTTAACAAGGTGTGTCAGTTTCTAAGTGCGCTTACAACCCAACCCTGGTCAGTAGTGAACCGCATTCTTCGATACCTCATGTTGGTCCTGAGACGTGGTTCAGGTGTATGGGGGGGGGGGGTGAATACACCTGAACAAAAATTTCTCTCAAACGCGAAGTCAGCTGTAGCTGAATTTGCTACTGAACTGAGTCAGATAGCAAAATATGCTTCAGATCGCGTGGGCAGAAAATCTGTTGGTCCCGAAAGCAAACGTTCAGGTGTAGAGGGGGGAGGGGGTGAATACACCTGAAAACTGATTTCTCAACTTTAAACGCGAACATTCCTTTTCAGGAGAGTGTCGTACTGAACAAATTTAGCAGATCAAATAAGCTGTTCTGAATCGCGTGCCAGAGTGACTGACTTAACTGAGGCTCGCTAGGCGACTCAGAGTCGAATACGATGCCGTTCGAGATAAAGTTCAGTAGTGCGGAAATGTGTAGGCCCAAATTCAGTTGAGTTGGGAAAATGTTTTTAATAAAACAGTTTCAATTTGTTAGTGCAGTCGATTAAGTTTGCTGAAACTCAGTTGAATGATTTTAAAGATATTTTCAGTATGCACAGTAATCAATGCAACAGTAAATAACGAACACAGAACACAGACGATTTTTAAAGTTGTTTGGATCCAACAATCCTACGTCCACTGTCCCGAAAGATCAGGAGTCTATGTATTATACTGAGATAGTCTCAGTCGGTTTGTACACTGGACAAACACTGGTCTTGAGATTTATACTGAGCAAGTCCCAGTTTACTGGGTATCAAACTAAGTGTTTGAAAAACTCTCCATCTATGAAGGAGTCCTTTACATTAAGGATCAGTTCAGATAAGAACTCCTTCGTCTAAGCTATAGATATGAACAACTGAGCTTAGGTTAGAGGGATAGGGAACAAGAAAGTGGCTTCTAGAGCGACGAACGACTAAGTATAGACTTGGGTTCCTGTTCAGTCACTTGGATACTAGAGGCTATATAATTCTGGTTCAGCTTGGTTCCCTATGAGAAGGTATGTCGTCTTTTGCCGGAGATTACTTCTTCTAACTACTTGCGGAACACTTTAAGACGTTTGTGAGTTGCTCTTTGAATGCTCTGTGTTTGCAGTTCACTTGTGTGCACGTGAGCTTCAATTTGAATTATATCCCTCTATTTATAGAGTAGAGGCAATGATAGATCCGTTGGAGACGACGATCCTTGTGTCTCTCTCTTTTGGGTAGCTAACGGCTCTTTCGAAGTATGGTTGCAGTGTTCTTTCCCTCCATTTATGTAAAGTTGTTGACTTGCAGCTTTAATCAGAATATGGACAGTTGGCTGCTTGTCATTGGTCGAGGTTCAGGAAAGTAGGTGAGACAGAACAGACTTCAAGGAGATCTGAAGCTGACTTCTCTCTTCCTCGTATTGACTCTGCTGATTTGACTCTAGAGAATCCTAACAGTCAGAAGACTGTCTTGCCGTTGCTGAGTCTGATCTCTATTCAGAAGCATGCTCCTGCTGAGTCGGCTCTACTAAAGATCAACTCTGAGTTCAGTGAACTACTCCGGCTGATTTCAGTTCCACTGACTCCTCTCAGTATACTGCTCCTGCTGAGTCCAGTATCACTGAGTCTTCTACATCTGGTACTGAGGCAGGTAATCTACTGAGCGCCTGAACCAGATGAAGAGTGTCTACTGAGTCTGAACCCTCAGAGATAGAACAGAACACATTACAACTGAATGGTTCATCAGTCAAAGTAGGGTTTTGGGATCTTCAAATCTTCAGTGAATATTCAGAGCACAGGGCTACTGAGTTATGTCTCAACTGATTTGCGAGAAGACTGAATCATCTCCCAACAAAATCTTCTACTGAGTTCAGCTCTACTGACTTTAGTCAGTCGAACAGTCGTTCAGTATCAGAGTATGTGCGGAAGGAAGTGTAGGCCCTATAAAACGTCTCGGTTAGAAAACACCGGTTTTTTCATGCTGAGTTTTGTGAAATACGATTTGTACGTAATATGATCAGTTAAATAAAATAGTAAATCAACACTGCAATTTTTAAAGTGGTTCAGATACACTGGGTCCTACGTCCACTGTCCTGACCAAAGTAGGATACTTGTTATATTTATACTGAGCAAGTCTCAGTTGGTCTGTTCACTGGACAGACGCAAACCTTGAAGTTTATACTGAGCAGGTTCTCAGTTTTCTGTGCGCGGGACAGATTATCTACTTATAGTCGTAGTGACTTTTACAAAGGTTCAAACTTGAAGAGTTAGTGTCTTCTCCAACTAAGAGGAAGTTCTTACAAATAAGAACGGTTTCACAAGGATGTGAACTTCCTCGAGGTTTCTAAGCTAAAGATATTACAATGAGCTTGCTTAGATAACAGAAGGTGAACTGAATAAAACTTTGAGTGATGAACTAAAGGTGTTCTTCAATGGACGCTAGTTCTTCACTAGATTTGGCTTGAGATTGCTAGGAGTTTTGTGCGTAGATAGCTTTGGTTTCCGGTGTCGTCTCTGCATGGCGACCTCTCTTATTTATAGTCATCGATGGTGAATAGATCCATTGGAGGGAGGTCTAGCCATGTGTCGATACGACAAGAAAAATGGCTCCTTCAATTTGAACGTTGTCAAGCAGGTACACTGTAGAGATTCCTCTCTTTTTCAGTTTCAGAGCAGCTTTTGTTAGAGTAGATGGTCGTTGTCGGCTCCTTATTGGTCGAGGTAGATGGGTAGTTGAGACTTGTCAAACATCAAGGTTGACTTCCTCTGAATCCTCGGACCTGCAACTGAAGTGTCTTTCCTAGTGACGTTCTTTTGAGCATTTAGTGCGTGGGCATGAATTCCTGGGCAGATTCAGCTGGAGGTTGCTGTCCATTTGACATCTTCGATCCTGAGTTCTTCAGCTGAGTGAGGTCTTCTACTGAATCCTGCAGCTACTGAACTCTGTCCTACTGAGTTCTAAGAACTGAACTCGACTAGGCTATACGAAGGTACAATATTCAGCTAGGGTTTTGGGATCTATCAAATCTATCAAGGCTATCAGATCTATAGATTCATCTACTGAATCCTTATCCCAACACCTCAAGCACACGATGTCAATTGGTTTGATTATTCCTAAGTCCTCATCTATGTTGATCAGTGCTTTCTCAGATGCCGATTGGGCAGGCTGCCCGGATGATCGTCGTTCAACTGGTGGATATGCAGTGTTCTTTGGAAAAAAAATTGATTTCTTGGAGTTCACGTAAACAAGCCACAGTGTTAAGGTCAAGTAATGAGTCTGAGTATAAGGTATTGGCAAATGCAACTGCAGAAATAGTATGGCTACAATCTTTGCTAGGGGAGCTTGGCATTGTTCAAGATCGACCCCCCTTGTTTATGGTGTGATAACTTGGGTGCCACATATCTTACTGCAAATCCAATTTTTCATGCTCGTACAAAACATACAGAAATTGATTTCCATTTTGTTCATGAGCGGGTGGCTCTTAAGGCATTGGAAATAAGGTTCATTTCTTCTAAAGATCAAATTGCATATGGTTTCACGAAACCTTTGCCGCTGCGGCAGTTTTCAGAAATTTGGCGCAATCTCAATCTCATTGGTTGTGATTGAGGGAGGGTGCTAAAGTTAGTAATTGCTCATTTATTCTCTTCCTAATTATATGATTTGCAGTTATTAGGATTGATATATAACTATGATAATTTTCCTGTGATTTCTCTTGTAGTTATAGCTCCTCTAATTTAGCTTAGCTATTGATTGTTTTATATTCTTTATATAAACGAATCAAATCAAGAAGTCCAAGTGTGGCTATCTAAAATCAATTCTCTAGTTATCTTTCAATCTTTTTATGTTAAAGTTAGTAATTGCTCATTGATTCTCTTCCTAATTATATGATTTGCAGTTATTAGGATTGATATATAATTATGATAATTTTCATGTAATTTCTCTTGTAGTTATAGCTCCTCTAATTTAGCTTAGCTATTGATTGTTGTATATTCTTTATATAAACGAATCAAATCAAGAAGTCCAAGTGTGGGTTTCTAAAATTAATTATATTGTTCTCTTTCAATCTTTTAATGGTATCAGAGCTGAGCGATTAATCTTTCACTATGACTTCTGCTGCTAATGGCTCAGCCACTTCTATTGGTATCCTTCCATCTTCTTCCTTCTCGAAATTAATCACTGTAAAGCTGGATCGGGAGAACTATATGGTATGGAAGGCTCACTTTCTTCCATATCTACGTAGTCATCAATTAATGGACTTTGTGGATGGGACGATCGTTGCTCCCGCAGAGACGGTCACCCAAACGGTGGAATATCAGCAAGTTAGAGTTCCTAATCCTGAGTATATCACCTAGATGCAAAAGGATCAAGGAGTCCTAAGTACGCTTATGTCATCTCTCTCTGCAGAAGTGCTTCCTCAAGTCATGTTGTTGAATACTGTTGGGAGATGATTCAACATTAGATTGATTAGATGTTTAGAAGATTTGGCTGATCCCAAAACCCTAATTTGATTGGTGAACCATTTCGTTGTAATAGCAACGCCTTGGTCTCTGAGAGTTTCAGACTCAGTAGACTTTCCTTCAGCATGGTCCGAGCACATAAGTTTTATCTGCAGATCCCTCAGTAGACTATCCGCCTCAGTACCATGGTGTGAAGACTCAGTAGTGCTGGACTCAAGAGGAGTAGCATACTGAGAGGTGTTCAGTTTTAGTAGTGCTGGACTCAGCAGGAGCAGCATACTGAAAGGAGTCAGTAGAACTGGACTTAGCAGAAGCAGTTCACTGAACTCAGAGTCGACCTTTAGTAGAGTTGGACTCAGCAGGAGTATACTACTGAACCCATGTCAGACTCAGCAACGGCCTGACAGTCTCCTTGATTATCAGATAATCTAATATGTTAAATCAGTAGAGTCATCCGAGGTTATTCACATCAGAGAAGTCAGCTTCAGTATCTGTCTAGAAGTCTGTGTGTCTCAACAACTTTCTGTGCCTCGATTAATGACGAGCAGCCAGCTGTCAAAGTTCTGGTAAAAGCTACAAGTCAACCACTTTCCAGAAATGGAGGAAAAGACTCTGCAAGATTCCTTCAAAGAGCCGTTAGCTACCCAAAGAGAGTGACACGTGGATCATTTGTCTCCAACGGATCTATCCATGGCTTACCTCTATAAATAGAGGGAAAATCAAATCGAAGAATAGAAAACAAGAACGAGCGATTACGAGCAATATACGAACAGGTTATAAAAGCTTTCCGCAAGAACTTTAGAGAAACACTCAAAGCAAAAGGCGACATCCTTACTCTAGGGAACCAAGCTGATTAGAATCAAAGCCTCTAGTATCCAAGTGATCGAACACGAACCCAGAGAGATTATTCCTCATTGTTTATCACTCTAGAAGCCACCTTCTTGTTCCCTTCCCTCTAACCTAAGCTCCACTGAAAATATCTATAGCTTAGACCCGAAGGAGTTCATATCCTGAATTGTTCTTATTGTAAAGAACTCCTTCATCGTTGGAGAGTTTGTCAAACTTATAGTTTGATCCTTGTAAACTGGGACTTGCTCGGTAAAATCCTCAAGGCCAGTGTTTGTCCAGTGCAGAAACCAACTGAGACTAACTCAGTATAATAAAATAGCCTCCTGATCTTTTCGGGATAGTGGACGTAGGATTGTTTGATATCCGAACCACTTTAAAATCATTGTGCTCTTTTTACTGTTGCATTGATTTTACTGGTCATGCTGAAAACCGTTTTACAAAATCATATAACAGAGTTTTAGCAAAGCTTAAACTGAATGCACTAACCTACTGGATCAGTTTTAATAAAAACTTTTTCAAACTCAACTGAATTAGGCCTACACTTTTCCGCACTCTACTGAACTCTTACTGAACGGTACTGAATTCTGACATCAGTCAGCTAGCAGGCCTTAGGATAGTCAGTCACTCTATCCACGCGGTCCAGAACAACTTACTTGGTCTACTGAACTTGTTCAGCAAGGCACTGTCCTGAATTGGACTGTTCGCGTTTTAAGTTGAGAAAGTTTTCAGGTGTATTCAACCCCCCCCCCCAACACCTGAACGTTTATCTCAGAACCAACAATTGGCATCAGAGCAGGAGTTCTCTAAGACTCTTGTTATCTGAAACTGGTTCACTTGAACGGATCCTGAAAACGTTTTCACTACATATGTCTGATATATCAAGAATCGGGATGGTACCCATGTTCTCAGTAGAGAACTACGGGGTATGACGAGTCAGAATGAAAGCTCATCTGACTTCCCTCCACGACAGCATGAGAAAGGTCTTGGAAGACGGGCCTATCGTTCCCATGATAGATAGTGTCGAAGTCCAGGATCCATCACAAGGAGGAGGAATGGTAACCGGGAAGAAAGTCCCTAAGGACAAAAGCCTCTTCACCCCAGAAGAGAAGAAACTTCATAACCTTGACCGGGTTGCCAGGAATGCCATACTGACCACCTTAAGCGACTCTTATCTCGGAAGAGTTCAGGACTGTAAGTCCGCCAAAGAACTCTGAGATGCTCTGGCGCTACTGAGTCAGGGACTCAGAAGATTAAAGCTAACAAGTTAGCGCTGGAACTCCAGAGGCTGGAGAGAGTGTCTCTCATGCCTGGCAACACGATTGAAGATCTCAACGTCAGATTTACGGATCTGATGAACACTATCAATGGGCTGGGAATGACGTTCTCCAACTGAGAGATGAATCTCAAAATCTTGATAGTACTGCCAGACGGACATTGGACTCCCTTTGCTACTTTCCTTAGACATTCTGATCTTAATATTGTTTCTCCTAATCATATATTTTCATAATTGAAGGTTGAGGAGTTGGAGTTTGGTCTACCACAGAGGAAGCAGCGAGCTAAAGCTGACACTCAGATTGACCATGCCTTTAAAGCATCAGTCAGCACAGCAGCCCCTTCAACCAGTGATCTACAAGAAGGAAGCTTAGCTAAACGATATGCACTGCTTGCCATCAAATATCATAAGGAAATGGAGCGGCACAGAAAACTTTCCAGAGTCGTCAGAGACTCAAATAGTAAGTCTGAATACTCACCTAAGCGCACTCCTGAACCACATGCTTCTAAAAGCAGGAAAAAGGAGGATTCTGCACAGTCAAAAGATAGTGAAAACAGAGAAAGCAGAGTCACCTCCTGCTACAACTGCAAGAAGCCAGGACACTACCAGTACGACTGTCCTGAGCTCAGCATAGCTAAAAGAGCTGCACGAAAAGCTCGAAAGGAGAAGTTCATCAAGAAGCGTCAGGCCTACATTGTCGGTGAACTCTCAGACCACTCAGATGAAGTCGATTCCTTCATGGACTCATCAGAAAAATATCATATGTTGAAGCACTTCAACATAATCTTCTCTTTGTTAGTCAATTTTGTGATAACTCGAATAGAGTGATTTTTGACATTGGTTTCTGTGATGTCATTGACAAATCTACAGGGAAAACAGTGTTATCAGGTTTGCGCAAAAAGAATATATACATTGCTGACTGGAAATTAGCAGAACCTGAAGCATGCTTGCTGGCGAAGAATGATAATAGAACGGGGTGGCTATGGCACAGAAGACTCAGCCATCTCAACTTCAAAACGCTCAACAAGCTTGCTAGGAACGCTCTAGTGAGAGGACTGCCGAATGAAGTGTTCAGCAAGGACACTCAGTGCGAGGCATGCATGAAGGGAAAGAAAACGAAGAAGCAAAATCCACCAGTTTCATCACCTTCCATGGATGGAATCCTTCAGCTCCTACACATGGAGTTGTTCGGCCTAGTCTCTCCTGTGACGATCAGAGGGAAGAAGTATGCTTTAGTGGTCATTGATGACTACTCGCGCTATACATGGATCATATTTATTGCCAACAAGTCTGACGTCAAAATAGAGTTGCCTACGCTTCTGAAAAAGCTCAGTGTCGAGAAGAACACCGAAATCATAAAGATTTGTTCTGACAGAGGAACAGAGTTCCTGAATTCTATGGTGGAAGAGTTCTGCAAAGCTGAAGGAATAGAGCATGAGACTTCTGCTGCACGCACGCCTCAACAAAATGGGATTGCAAAAAGAAAGAACAGAACACTCAAAGAAGAAGCAAAAACTCTGCTCGCAGACTCAAGACTCCTATCTAAATTCTGGGCAGAAGCAACTGATACTGCATGTTACACTAAGAACAAATCACTACTGACAAAGCAACATCAGAAAACACCATATGAATTATGGAACGGCAGGAAGCCTTTCTTATCCTATTTCAATATTTTTGGGAGTTCGTGCTTTATCCACAATAATGGAATGGATCAGTTAAAGACTCTTGATAGCAAGTCAGACCAGGTAGTCTTCATAGGATACTCCCGGGTCAGCAAAGCCTTCAGAGTTTTTAACTACCGGACCCTTTGCGTGGAGGAAAGCCCTCATGTTGTTTTTAATGAGTTTGCTACTGAGGACAGGAGCAGAAACCCAAATTCAGAATCTGAGAAGATCAGTAAACAGCTACAGGATCTGAGCTTAAAGGATAATGTTGAAATGATCCAACTTTGTTGGGATGATGATTCAGAAGAGGAAAGTAAAGTCAAGACTACTGAATCACAGCCAGCAGCAAATATATATGAACAGATTGATTCTACTTAACAGAATCAATCCCATGTAACTCAGGTCGATGAAGAAACCCAAGTAGTAACTGAGACCTCTACTGAGAATATCAACTCATGAGGAACAAATGAAGTTCCTGAGCTGAAAGCCCCTGAACCTGGTGACTCAGTAGACCTAACTCTTGTAACTGAATTGCTTCAATCTCAGAATAGTACAACTAAAAGGCCTAACTCACCTACTATTTGTCTTGAACAAATTTTATATGAAGAGATAAGACATCGTCGATCGTGGCTGGACGCTCACTCTTCAGGCCTTATTATTGGAGATCATTAAGCAAGTGTAAAGATAAGATCCAGATTCTGTCAGGGAGAGAGTGCTTTATATTCCTGCTTCTTGTCTACTGAAGAACCTCAGTCAGTTGAGGACGCACTTAAATATGCTGACTGGATCATTGCCATGCAAGAGGAGCTGAATTAGTTCACAAGGAACGACGTATGGGAGCTTATGGACAGACCCCGACATCAACATGTGATAGAAACTAAATGGGTCTTCAAGAACAAGCGAGATGAAAACAACATCATAGTAAGGAACAAAGCTAAACTCGTGGCAAAAGGCTACTTTGAAGCCGAGGGGATAGATTTTGACAAAACATTCGCTCCAGTTGCAAGATTGGAGGCAATCAGACTATTCCTTGCCTATGCAACACATCAACGCTTCAGAGTTTATCAGATGGATGTGAAGTCAGCGTTCCAGAATGGCATACTAAAAGAAGAAGTCTATGTAGAACAGTCTCCCGGTTTTCAGTAGGGACATCAAGTTTATAGACTCAAAAAGGCTATGTACGGGTTAAAACAAGCACCTAGGGCTTGGTACGATACCCTATCTGAGTTTCTTCTTCAGAAAGGTTTTCAGAAAGGCACAGTAGACCGCACACTATTAAGTATTCGTCTAGACGACGACATCCTACTTGTGCAGATCTACGTAGATGACATTATATTTGGATCAAAGAATGTCATCATGTATCAGTTGTTTGAGAAAATGATGAAGGACAAATTCGAGATGTCAATGATGGGAGAGATGAATTATTTCCTCGGATTTCAGGTCAAACAATCAGAGAAGGAAACATTCATCAATCAAGGCAAATACACTCGAGACCTCATCAAGAAATTCAGTTGCACATCCTGCAAACCAATCAAGATCCCGATGAACATGAACAAGAAAATGATCTTGAAAAAGAGGGAGTATCAGTAGACCATACTGAATTTCGCGCAATTATTGGTTCTTTATTATATCTAACTGCTACTAGACCTAACATAACTTATGTTGTAGGTGTCTGCGCTCGATTTCAGGCGAATCCTAAGCAGAGCTACATGGACTCAGCAAAGAAGATTCTCCGCTATCTTAGAGGAACACCTGACATGGGTTTATGGTATCCAGTAAATGATAATATTGAACTAACTGGTTATTCTGATGCAGACTACGCAGGTTGCAGGATTGACCGAAAATCAACTTTAGGAACTTATCAGTTCCTCGGCAGTAAGGTAATCTCATGGTTCTCAAAGAAACAACATTAACTAGCGACGTCAACTACTGAAGCAGAATACATGGCTGCTGGAAGTTGCTGCGCCCAAATCCTTTGGCTGAGACAGCATCTACGCGACTATAACGTCATTCAAAATGAAGTGCCGATCTTCTATGACAGCTCCAGTGCCATAACAATCACTCAGAATCCTATTCTTCATACTAGATGCAAGCATGTGGACATTAGACACCACTTCATTCGTGACCATGTCGAAAAGAAGGATATCAGGATGGAGAAGATCCATATTGACCATCAAAGGGCCGATATTCTGACCAAGCCTCTAGCTGAAGCTAGATTTAGATAACTTTCAGTAGAGTTAGGTTTGTTGGACCCTGCTGACTCAAGTCAGTAAGTGGATTCAGGAGAGGAGCATTCAGCAAGGGGGAATGTCCACTCTCAGTACTGGACTCATTCAGTACACAGAGATTCAGCAACCAACTACATGAGGTATCAGCTGACTACGATGTTCAGCTGACAGGTTTGCATATCTCTTTTCAGGAGTCAACCCAGTATTTAATGCTGCTATGATTTTGATTCAGCATCGTATTCAATGCCTTAGAGAACTGTATTTTCAGGACTCATTAAATGCACGACATTCTATGCTAAGATTGTCGAACTATGCATTGCATTAAATGCATGTCATGTCAACTTATTACGCTATATACAATTGTATTTTGACTTAGGCAGCTAAGTTGATTATTACCTTTTATAAAATCGAATCTAGACCGTCCATCTAATAAAGCGGGATTTAAACTGAGCCATAGATTAAAAACTGTTCATCTTCACTATTATATATATCAATGTTTAAGCACTGAAACAACCATTTTCACCCTCTGCTTTAAAACCCTAAAAATCTCTGAACCTAGAATATTCTTCTTGCAAACTGCATTAACCTTCAATCAGAGATTATTACGGTAGATTTCCTTGCTTATCTAGTATTTATGCTTACATGTTGAATTATTCAATACTAATACTGAGTTCTGCAGATTCAGATATGGCGCAGTCACACATTTCAGTTGTTTCTCCAGTCAACATGATCGAAATATTAGAGAAGGACCGAAGGACCGCGTCTGGTGAGAACCCATCATGGAGTTCAACACGTGCGAGCTTGATATCATGGTTGAGGTATTTGATGCGCTCAGAGCATCAGGCCTCGAAGCTTTCTTGTTGAGGAAACCGGTGTATTTCCTCCCCGTCAGATATCTGAGTTATACCTCAACTCAGAAGCGGTAGACGGTGACATTATTGGAATATTCACAATCCATCACGTGGCTGACCCCTCCAAAGCCGATGAAGAGATGAAGAAGATGTCTATCAAGCAGGCTCTTCAGAGGAGTTTTAAACTACATGATAGTGGAATCAGTGTAGAAGGGTACAAGGACGATATGATAGACAAGTACTTGGAGATCTTCTATGGGGAGCCAACATCCTTCAGAGCCGCGTTCCCAAAGAACTCCATGTTACCTCAGTACCGTACCCTCGCCTACATAGTAACACAAATCCTGACGAGCCAAGCGGGCTCCTTTGATCAGGTGTCCAGACCAAAGCCCCAGATGATGATGGCGATTTATGATAGAGCAAAGGTCAACTGGACAGAATTCTTCCTTAGAGAGTTCCAGACACAGGCTGCAAAATTTGACAAATCCACTTATAGCCTCAGTGTCAAGGGAAAGTTACTGTACGGGATGAAACTTACCGTGATGATCGAGGACTTCTTCGAAGACGATCACATCACGTACGCGGACAAGGGATACTTCAATCCCAAGAAGATCCATTTTCACAACAAAGCAGCGGCCCTTCAGCAGATTGGGGCAGGGCCCGCTGAAGTTAGGAAAGGGAAGAGGAAGACTTCCACTCCTACGAATGGGTCTACTCCTCATAAGAATCCTCAGAAGAAAAAGAAAACATCTACTGAGAAGGTTGTTATCATACCTCCGTTCACATTGAGAGACGACTCTGACTGATCTGAGAAGATAGTCTCAGTGGAGAAGGTTGTCTCATTTGAGAAGGCAGTTTCAGCTGAGAAAGAAGTCTCAGTGGAACAGGGGAACGAACATGAGCCGACAACTCCAATATCTCAGTCCCTGCTCGATGTTCCACCACTCAGCAGCATTCCATCTGCTGAGAAAACCATGTCACCGATAAACGTAGACGACATGGAAACTAGCACTGAAGCTGAGACCATCGGGCTTGAGGCAGAAGCTCTTCAGAACAGAGGTCTCTGAGGCATACCAGAAATCACAAGTCACTCTGACTTGGTGACTATAGCTCAGAAGGCCAGGCTTCAAATGCTATAAGGTTCCAGGACTGGATCACTCTTAGTCGCCTGATCCAATACCAGTCCTGCGAACAACTGAATACCGAGGAGATGGAAATTCGCCAGCAGATAGGCTACTCCGAGCCTGTGGATATCAGCTCGCTCGAGCATTTAAGGGCGGCGATGCTGGCTATTCTTGACGACTGCATCCCTTCAGCAGCCGCGCCTTCAGAGGGTTCTGATCCCGATGATCAGGACCCACCCAGTTATGCAGGCCCTGAGAAGCCTGCTGAGGGTACTAAACTGGAAGAGGGAGCTCAACCCTCTGCTGACCTACCTGTCAGCTCCCTCCCTCAAGGACAGTCGGCAGCTGGAACCTCTAGTGTTGTGGACCCAGAACAGCTTTTGCTGGGGTCTGCATTTGAGGTTGCGCCCAGCTCCAAAGGCCGACGATCTCGGATAGTGGCCAAGGCTCTGTAAGGCCAAGGGGCTCAGAACCGCCTATTGGCGAAGGCCGTCCACCGAAGTTGGAAGAAGGCCACTTCAGCTCAGAGTGAGGAAATCAAGGAGCTGAGGACATCTTTTCAGAATACAACCGCTCCTGATTTAACAGCCATACTTACTAACTCTCTAGCCACTCAAAGAGCTGAGTTTGAACAACAGCAAGCATCGGCGCGGCCGCCCGAGGTTACTCGGAAACTTTCAAGCGCAATGCGATCGAGCACTTCAACAACATCTCTTCACTGACTCAGGTCCATTAGCTCATAATCGCATCAATCCAACAGGCCTGTGAGGAGAAGATAGATGCCGAGCTGAAAGCGATCCAGGAGTTGGTTGATTCCTCTCACCGTAAGTATGGTGATGATCTAATAATAGAGAGGAACGATCTCCACCTGAGACTCGAGGGTATGCAGAAAGCCTTGGATAGGTTAGCTGCTGCATACTCAGCCTTGAACAGCAAGGTTGTTCCAGTCCCAACCCCAGGCGCAGCTGATGATGCCAAAAAGGGGGAAAGGACAGTAAGGGGGCAGAAATCAGTACCGGGAGCAACTCTAAGCCAATCAGCTCCCACTGATCCCTCAGGAACAGTCAAAGGTCAGGCCCAGGGTGTCTCTCGTGCCGGTGATGTAGTGCGCGCTGAGACTGGCCCAAGTGGCTCAAGACCTAAGGGACCCAAGGAATCAGCAACCCAAACTTCTCCCGAGCATATCAAAGAAGTTGCTGAGTTCCTTGAGGAGGATTCAGAAGAGGAAGAGACTCTTCTACCTCCACTAGTGGCGGGTAAAGGGAAGAATACTTTGAAGATCCCTACCCCACTAAAGAAAGGGACTAAGAGATACATCAGCCCAGCTGAGCAAGCCAAAATCGATGCTGATGAGAAGTTAGCAAGGGAGCTAGCTGAAGCTGAAGTTGCGAATAACCCGAAGAAGGCTCCGACTAAGGCTAAGACAAAGGAGTCAGGAAGGAAACCTGGTACTAGGTCTCCTCCTAGAAAACTTAAGATCGACGATGAGGCCGATAGAGAAATGGAGAAGGAAAAAGAAGCTGAGCAGACTGAACAGCAAGGTACTGACTCTCAGTAGCAGCAAGATTCTGAACATCACTAGCAGCAGCAAGAAAGACCAAGCGCTGAGCTAACTATTGATGAGATGATCAATTTCAGCATCATCGCCCTGGACAAAAGAGCTCAATATTACCAGATAGAGGAGTTCAGGAGCTCTAGCCAAAGAGAATGTTGTTGAGGCAGCTAGGGAAGCTGAACGACTGAAGTTCAGGCCACCTCCGCCGAAAGATACTGAAATTCTACGAGGCAGGCGAACCAACAATCAGAAGATTCACAGATGGCCTAGGGTGCATAAGTGGATGCCATGGGAAAAGACTCAGTAGTGGGAGACACTGAAGGCCGAGTTCATTAAAAGATACTATGCATTGAGATACTGGCCTGAGTCCCACAAGAACCAAGCATTTGCTGACTGGCTATTCAAATGCGACACAGAGATTTATGATATGGTTTAGAAATCCATTGAAGACAAGGAAGATGGTCAGACTCCTGCTCCCAGACCTCTGCCACCTCCTCAGAAGCTTGATGGATCACTTTACACAGGTGTGATATAAGGAGAGGTCAGGAATGTTGTTGTGGCACTTGAACTTGATGCGAATTATCCAGATGATGTGCCTAAGATTCAGAAGCTAAGGAAAGATACATTTCAGATGTATGGATTCCCTCTGCTGGAAGATAAGTCTAAAGATTTCAAGGCAAGGATCCAGAGGTTTAGAAGATAGCTCCTGTTTGCTTCTTTTCTGTTTTTGATAGATAGCAAGAGATGTAAATGTACTGAATTTCTTACATATATATAATACATCTTTGTTGTTTGGCCTGACAACATCTCATTGTCTCTATGGCCTGTTTATTTAAATTTAACACTCAGAATCACCTAAGTGATTACTGATTCACACACTCACTGCTTATCCTGTGTTTGTCTGTTTTGCTTAGACTGATAGACTCTGTTTATGAGGGAAATTGTTGTTTTGGGGAAATTGTTGTTAGAATTCTTTCAAATTTTCTGTATCCCTCAGTAGATTAGAACTTGATGCACAACTCCACTGATTCTACTTGTAATATTTGTAAGGAGCTTATATCTGATAGTTTCTAGTGTTAGGTTTTGGCATCATCAAATAGGGGGAAATTGTTGGGAGATAATTCAACATTAGATTGATTAGATGTTTAGAAGATTTGGCTGATCCCAAAACCCTAATTTGATTGGTGAACCATTCCGTGGTAATAGCAACGCCTTGGTCTCTGAGAGTTTCAGACTCAGTAGACTTTCCTTCAGCATGGTCCAAGCACAGAAGTTCTGTCTGCTGATCCCTCAGTAGACTATCCGCCTCAGTACCATGGTGTGAAGACTCAGCAGTGTTGGACTCAGCAGGAGCAGCATACTGAGAGGTGTTCAGGTTTAGTAGTGCTGGACTCAGCAGGAGCAGCATACTGAAAGGAGTCAGTAGAACTGGACTCAGCAGGAGTAGTTCACTGAACTCAGAGTCGACCTTCAGTAGAGTTGGACTCAGCAGGAGTATACTACTAAACCAAGGTCAGACTCAGCAACTGCCTGACAGTCTCCTTGATTGTCAGATAATCTTATATGTTAAATCAGTAGAGTCGTCCGAGGTTATTCACATTAGAGAAGTCAGCTTCAATATCTGCCTAGAAGTCTGTGTGTCTCAACTACTTTCTACGCCTTGACCAATGACGAGCAGCCAGCTATCAAAGTTCTGGTAAAAGCTGCAAGTCAACTACTTTCCAGAAATGGAGGAAAAGACTGCAAGATTCCTTCAAAGAGCCGTTAGCTACCCAAAGAGAGTGACACGTGGATCATTCGTCTCCAACGGATCTATCCATAGCTCACCTCTATAAATAGAGGGAAAATCAAATCGAACAATAGAGAACAAGAACGAGCGATTACGAGCAATATACGAACAAGTTACAAAGGTTTCCGCAAGAACTTCAGAGAAACACTAAAAGCGAAAGGCGACATCCTTGCTCTAGGGAACCAAGCTGATTAGAATCAAAGCCTCTAGTATCCAAGTGATCGAACATGAACACAGAGAGATTATTCATCATTGTTCATCACTCTAGAAGCCACCTTCTTGTTCCCTTCCCTCTAACCTAAGCTCCACTGAAAATATCTATAGCTTAGACCCGAAGGAGTTCATATCCTGACTGTTCTTATTGTAAAGAACTCCTTCATGGTTGGAGAGTTTGTCAAACATATAGTTTGATCCTTGCAAAGGCGGATACAAAGGGGGCGGGTGGGTGCGACCGTCCCCCCGAACTTCCGTGTAATACTATGAATTGTTTTCAATTTTTAGTAATTTATACATTTGTCCCATTTAAATTTTTGGATTCGCCCCCCGAGATTTTTGAATTTGTCAACTTACACCAAAGTAAGAATTAAGAATTAGTGTGAATGTGACCACTAATTTAGGCAAATATTAAAAAATGTATGTTACGTGTCACTAATTTTAATTTTCGTGAAGGTCTAAAATTTGAAGTTTTGGATATCTATTTTGATAGAGTTATATATATATATATATATATAATATAACATAGATCTTTTATGTAGTTATATGTTATGTTTGTGCTTTCTTTTCTTTTTTTATACTTGATTGTCCTTTAAGTAAATTTAGCGACATTTGAAGCATAAAAAACTCTATCATTCAAATACTTGATTAATTTATAAGTTAGAAATTGTTATTCTTCGTAATATCCTCCAACTAAATCTAGGCATCGTCAAAATACAATTTTGTACTATATTTTTTGAATAAATTACAAACAACATATAACGGCTATTCGTAAAAGAAAATATAATATCGCTAAATAAGCCTTAATTAGTAAGTATATTTAGACCAAAAACACCCCCAAAAAAATTTCTAGGGGGCTCCGCCCCCAAACCCCTGGATAAATACAACTCATCCCCGTAAATTTCGCCCCCTAACAATAAATCCTAGATCCGCCCCTGCATCCTTGTAAACTAGGACTTGCTCAGTATAATCCTCAAGGCCATTGTTTGTCCATTGCACAAACCAACTGAGACTAACTCAGTATAATAAAATAGCTTCCTAATCTTTTCGGGACAGTAGACGTAGGATTCTTTGATATCCGAACCACTTTAAAATCGTTGTGTTCTTTTTACTGTTGCATTGATTTTGCTGGTCATACTGAAAATCATTTTACAAAATCATACAACAGAGTTTCAGCAAAGCTTAAACTGAATGCACTAACCTACTGAAATAGTTTTAATAAAAATATTTTCAAACTCAACTGAATCGGGCCTACACTTTTCCGCACTCTATTGAACGCTTACTGAACGGTACTGAATTCTGACATCAGTCAGCTAGCAGGCCTCAGCAGCAAGTCACTCTAGCCCTCAGTATAGTCAGTCACTCTGTCCACACGATCCAGAACAGCTTACTTGGTCTACTGAACTTGTTCAGCAAGGCACTCTCCTGAATTAGACTGTTCGCGTTTTAAGTTGAGAAAGTTTTCAGGTGTATTCATCCCCCCCCCCGCTACACCTGAACGTTTATCTCAGGACCAACAAATACTGCTGCCAAAGTGTGGCAAACTCTTGAACGCATGTATTCATCTTGCTCTAAGGCTCGGGTCATGCAAGTGTGGCGACAATTGGCGACCGCAAAGAAGGGAAATATGACGGCATCACAATATTTCAATATAGTGAAGGGGTATGCTGATACCCTAGCCACAGTTGGCAAGCCTATGAGCGATGATGAGATTGTCTCATATTTGCTTATTGGGCTGGATTCGAATTATGATTCTCTGGTGACATCCTTGACAACCAGGATCGAGCCCGTATCCTTGAATGATGTGTTTGCTCATTTGCAAGCCTACAACATGCGGCTCGAGCTTAATGATTCATCATTTCAGATCCAAGGTGTTGCAGCCAATGTTGTTTCTCGCGGTAACAGCAAGAAGAACAAAAAGAATGGAGTTTATCACAATTGAGGTGCGCAATCGACTTCAAACCAAGGTGCATCCCGTGGAAATAACTATCACAACTTTGGATATAGATATGGTCGTGGTAGTGGCAATGGTGGCAATCGACCAGTGTGTCAGATCTGTGGCAAGGTTGGGCATGTGGCACTGAAGTGCTACAGTCGTTTCGATCACTCATATCAGGCTAATGATTCTAGGATGGTGTGAAGATGGCTGCTGCTGCAAACTTCACACCATCCTATACTGTTGATTCGAATTGGTATAGAGATACTAGAGCCACTGATCATATCACAAGCGACCTTGATCGGTTGACTATAAAGGAGAAATATATTGGAAATGACCAGGTACAAGTGGCCAATGGTGCAGGTATGTCTATTGATCACATTGGTCACTCCAAATTCTCTACTCCTAATCGTGATCTTTATCTCAATAATATACTTCATGTTCTAACCTCTTCCAAAAATTTATTATATGCCCATAGATTTACTAGTGATAATGATGTCTTTCTCTAATTTCATCCTAAATATTTTCTTGTTAAGGATCAAGCAATGGAGAAAATTCTTCTGCGCGGGGAATGTGAGCGTGGTTTATATCCTTTTCCATCATGCGACAAGTCCACAGCTTCCAAATCAGCCTTTGTTATTTCTCCAACGTCTGTTCAATAGCATCGTCGCTTGGGTCATCCATCCACTTCTATAGTTAAAAAAGTTCTTCAAGATTTTCAGCTTCCATGTTTAATAAATTCAAATAAATAAACAGTTTGTGATGGTTGTCAACAAGGCAAAAGCCATCAGCAGCCTTATTTTGTGTCTAATAAAATTTTATGATCTCCACTTGAACTTGTTTTCTCAGATGTATGGGGACCAGCACCTAAATCTGTAGGTGGTTTTAAGTATTATGTCAGTTTTATTGATGATTTCAGCAAATTCACGTGGGTATATCTTTTAAAGAACAAGTCTGAAGTGTTTGCTGTTTTTCTTCAATTTCAGACTCTTGCTGAACGCCTTCTTAATAAACGAATTCTTTGTGTGCAAACTGACTGGGGGTGAATATCATAAACTCAATTCATTTTTTCGCCATATTGGAATTGCTCATCATGTCTCGTCCTTATGCTCATCAGCAAAATGGAGCAGCCTAGCGTAAACATAGATACATTGATGAAGTTGGATTATCTCTTCTTGCACAAGCATTTATGCCTCTTAAATTCTAGGATGAAGCTTTTCTTACTGCTTGTTTTCTCATTAACCGTACACCTAGTAAAGTAATCAACTTTGCTATTCCTCTTACTCGTCTTCTTGGGCTGCAACCGGATTATGTTTTTCTCAAGATTTTTGGTTGTGCATGTTGGCCACATCTCAGACCGTTTACCAAACACAAACTTGAGTTCCGCTCTAAGCAATGTGTATTTTTAGGTTATAGTTCTATACACAAAGGGTACAAGTGTCTTCATATTTCTTCAGGTAGAGTTTATATTTCCCGTGATGTTGTGTTTGATGAGGATGTTTTTCCTTTTGCTCATGAAGTGCCTCACCGTGCTTCAAGCTCACAAAATTCTTCAACCTTATTACCTTGGTCATTCTCACCATTTTCTAATCCCTCACATTCTGAACCTCGGAGTGACTATGTAGTCATTGAACATATTTCTAATGACATACAGGCTACTGATTTTGAGTTTGTGCAGCAAAATTCTGATGTTGCAGGAAATGATGTTGTAGGATCTCCTTCTACTTCAGATTCTACTTCAACCGCTAGTATTTCTACTTTGGACTCTTCTAGTGCTGGTGTTGAACCGGTTGTAGTACAAGCCTCCACACATTCGATGCAGACTCAGGTTAAAAATAATATCCGACGAGTTAAGAAGTGCACTGATGGTACTGTTACTTATTCAAAAGATGGTCGTCGTGCGCTTAGTGCTGTTGTGGAACCTACATCCTTTACTGAAGCTCTCAAAGATGAAAATTGGCATCGGGCAATGGATGAGGAATACAATGCATTATTGCGTAATAATACATGGCAGCTTGTTTCTCCTCATCCACAACAAAATGTTATTGATTGTCGTTGGGTGTTCAAGATAAAGAGGAAAGCTGATGGTTCAGTAGAAAGATTTAAGGCACATCTCGTCGCAAAGGGTTTTAAGCATTAATATGGTGTTGATTATGAGGACACTACCAGCAACCATCCGACTTGTGTTGTCAACAGCTATTTCTCGTGGATGGTGCCTTACGCAACTAGATGTCCAGAATGCCTTTTTGCATGGTTTTCTTGAAGAGGAGGTATATATGAAGCAACCGCCGGGATATGAACGAGAAGACAGTCCACGCCATGTTTGCAAGTTGGTGAAGGCACTCTATGGTTTGAAACAAGCGCCTCGAGCATGGTAGTTTATGTGGATGATATTATTTTTGGTAGCTCCTCGACATCGTTTGCTAGCGAAACTCTTCAACATCTTCAAGTAGATTTTGCAATTAAGAATCTTGGTGACTTGCATTTTTTTCTTGTCATTGAAGTTGTTCGTACGCCGTCTGGTCTTAAACTTTCTCAAAAACGATATGTTCTTGATCTGCTTAAGCGTGCCAATATGGAGGGATGCAAGTCTGTGACTACATCTATGTGTGCTACGACAAAGTTATCTCGGACTGAGGGGGAGATTTTAGATGCAGCTGAGGCAACCCGCTATCGAATTATCGTTGGTGCACTACAGTATTTGACTCTTACTCGTCCTGATGTTGCATTCTCAGTTAACAAGGTGTGTCAGTTTCTAAGTGCGCGTACAACCCAACACTGGTCAGCAGTGAAACGCATTCTTCGATAGCGGGTTGCCTTAGCTGGATCTAAAAGATGTGTCGCGGTCGTCGCCGGAGGGGGAAGATGAGCGGCCGTCGCCGGAGGTGGAAGAAGACAGTGATCCCGCGTTTCACGAGATTTTACGTATTGCGTTTTTTGAGGCGAGGAGTGATGTAGTGCATGGATGGCAATGGAGGAATGAGGAATGTGATTTTATTTTATTTACATATTATGGTTATATTTTAGTATAGGTTTTATTATTTAGTACTCTTTTGGGTTGTGGGCTTCTGCCTTCATAAGAGGGTGAGTTCCCGTAGTTTAGGGTATGCAATATTAGGGTTTTGGGATCAAGGCAACTCGTCTTGGCTTGGCGCAGAGTCTTTGGATTTTGTTATGGGTTTTCCATTGGTTTGCTTAATCGATTTCTATATAATTTCCGACGAATATTCCTCGCCTAATTTTGTGTTGCATCATCCATTTTTGTAGATCATGATAAAAGCTGAAGTTAGTGGTTGGTACTTCACCTCCACTTTCTGATGCAGCAATTTCACTCTTGTCTATCTCAGATTGAATTATATCTTCTGCTACATAAGTCGCATCTGTGATGCGAATCTGCAAGGGATCTTCTTCTTCACTATTGCCAAGGGGGGGTCTGAAGATTTCAAGAAATTGCAGCAAGAAGTTGATGTTTTGAGTGAGAGATTCAGCTTGTTGTATGCGGAGAGAAATCGGAGGGGGTGGATGCTGGTGAAGCTGATCTATATTATGCTTAAGTGAGGTCAGAGCTCCATAAGCGGCCATCAAACTGTAATTACAACTATTTCTTTCAAGTATTGAGAAAAAGTGCAGCAAAGATTGGATGATGGAGGAAGTTTGAATGAAGATGACATTACATCTGTACTAAAACAGATTATTGTTAGTAAAATCTATTCCAAATGCATAAATGATTAGCACGGCATCCTAGTTTGTCTTTATGTTATTGTTATAAAAATGTTAATTAACAAACAATATTAGTTTTATATATAAATATACTACTCTTTAATTATAGTCAAAATTACTTTCAAGAAATAAAGCATCCTAAGAGTCATCTAAATTATAAAATTATAAAATATTAGTATTAGCTGAGAAGTCAATTATGACTACATGCCATTAGCAATATAGCAAAAGAATAACGCCATTATGTAATTTAAATCTAGCAGCAAACTCGCTTTTGACATCTCATAATTATTCTGGGTCATACTTATTTAAATTATTAACAAAGAATAAAACGGAAATTTCACAATAATGCCAACCTATTTGAAATTATAAAGTTTAACCCAACCTATTAAAGAGCTACACTCTTAAATTTTGATAATACGTACGGTTAATATCAGGTAAAGGATTTCCGTCAAATGCACCGTTAAAATTAAGAATTAAAATGATTTTGTCGAAAAATGAAAGGCACATTCTTCTTAAAAGTTTCTTAAAAGGTCTTATAAGGAAAAGATAATCATATATTAACTTTTATATAAACGAGTAAACACATGTACAAGTCGATGTGGAAAAATAATAATATGAGTTTTAACATGCCCCATCACGTATATGCCGGTATGAACATCGGACTACTACACATGGAAACAAATGGGTCCATAGGGACCACCCCAACATAAGGACAAAATAAACAATCATCGACTTGGGTCTATTCTGATACTATGATCAATTAGGTCACATTCTTCTTATAATGCCTTATAAGGGGAAGGAATGTCGTATAAGGAGAAGTAATATACAATCTTATACAGAGAAATCACGATCTTCACAAAGTCGATATGAAATAATAATACTGGGCTTTGACACATGTGCTGTGGACCGATTATCATGAAGGAGATGATAAAAAACAATAGCTTGAAAACACCTTATAGTTTAACCGAGTTGAACATTACTACATGATTTTTAAGATTTACCAAGCCAGAAATTGGTTCATCTCCATTTTGGCTCAACTCCTCACAGTTTTCCAATAAACACATTTTAGATAATAGGTAACTTAAGAATCTATCCATTACATATCAATATAAGAAATGACAGTAAATTTTGCAGCCGTTAGGGTTTTCATCCATATAGTGCAACCTGACTTGTTTCATCTGAGGCCCTCACATTCTTTCTCTACAGAAGTTGGATTTTTGCCATTATTAACACCGAAAATTAATACAAAAATGAAATGGTTGGGAAATGAGAGAGATCCATGATGAGACATTAATCTTACTCCGGATAAATCTCGGCGTCTCATGCTTCGAGAACAATGATGTCTGAGATAAGAGATTGGTAGGAGATAACGCTAGCATATCTCCTCCAAGGCCTACCAAGGAATGCATGTCCCGTTTCTGTCATGGAGGCATCCTCCTTTGAATATGGACCTAAGAGGTTGGTCTGAACTTTCTCTTCCTTGGGCAGTTATATAACATGTTGCCTCAGTATTAGGTATTTGTATATTCGACGATATACTACAAATAAAACAAATAAGTCATCAATTCATCCCTAATTAAATACTCCCTCCGTCCCATTATTAATATCCCACTTGCCTTTTTTGGTTGTCCCATTATTTTTGGTTGTCACATATCTAATAAGGAAATAAATGAGTGAACCACAATCAATCTAAGCAAGTGGACCCCACTCCTTTATACTTTTACACCACAACTTTACACTTTTACCTCCACTATCTTAATTACCGTGTCCAGTTCTAATGAGACATAAATAATGGGACGGAGGGAGTATATAGTAAGGACCAAACACACAGACACGCATAATATTACGAGAGTAGGAGACTAGCTATGATCTACATCATCTTTGTCTTTTTTTTCCTAGTTTTTAAAAATTGTGATTTGATTTTCTAAGGAAAACAAATCGAAGTAAAAAAAAAAAAAAAACCTTATCGTAGCCTGCATTCATAATTTAATCAATAATTACCTTATAAATGAATTAACCATATCCGAAGATGAAATCAATAGCTCATTCAATTGTGGGTATATTAGTTTTATTTCATTTTTGCAGTTTTTTTTATACATATATTAATATATTGTACTTTTGCACATATTTTTTTCACACATAAGGTTTAGATTGCTTAAAATAATAAATAATATCAAATATATAAACTAATTAAAAGATCCTGAAGCACACTGATGCATACTTACTCTCCCACATTTTAATTTTAAAAGTATAGTTTATTTATAATTAATTAATAAAATAAAAATATGTTCATTGCCACTACTACAAAAAAGCAAATAGACAACGGTTTTTATCCGTTGTCTATGGCAAAATATACCGTTGTTGTAGGTCCCGTTGTTGTAGAGTCTCGCTCATAGACAACGGTTTTTAACCGTTGTCTTTAATATTTTGGACAACGTATTTTAACCGTTGTCTTTGAGTTATTTTCTCTGTTGTCGTAAATACGTACGACAACGGTCAGGAACCGTTGTCATATATGTTTCGAGAACGTTGTCGTCTAGAGTTTTGACAACGGTTTATAACCATTATCGTAAATGTTTTTAAGCGTTTTAAATATCTTGACAACGTTTTAAGACTGTTGTCGTAAATTTTTTTGACCGTTGTGGTATTGATTTTTGACAAAAGTTGAAACCGTTGTTGTAAGATTTTCTTGTGGTATTGATTTTTGACAACAGTTGAAACCGTTGTTGTAAGATTTTCTACCGTTGTTAAAAATTGCGTTGTCGTGTAAATAGAGGATAAGGCAACGGTTTTATCTGCTGTCGTTTTCGCTTAAAACAACAGATTTTTGAAAAAAGACAACGGTTTTAATATATTGTCATTTAGAGTTTTGACAACGTTTGTTTATGTTATTTACCGTTGTCGTAGATACATACACAATGTATAAGTTACATTGGACAACACTTTTAATATTTAAAAGCGTTGTCATCTGTATCAAGGACAACGTTTACATTAATTCATCAATAAAGCTAATAAAAACCTGTATACGAAGCAAAATATAATATTTCCCATTGAATCCTTCTAGAGAAGCTCCATACAATTAAAATAAAAACGGGTAAATCTAGAGTGTACTCATGAGTTCAAAATCAAAGTTCAATATGTTACTAGGAAATTCAAAAGACGAACACAGATGTGAAAATAAACCTTCAAAACATCAATTTGCTGACTATTCAATGCATCCCTCATTTGTTGAATGCTTGTCCAAACACCCTTATCTGCAACATATTGAAATACATATATTTTTTTCATTCAGTGCAACAGAAAAGAGGAAGACTATAACTCATGATCTCATCAACATATATATAATTTACCACTAGCAGATTACATAATAACACTAAGAACAACTAAAACATAACTCAACAATAACTCACTATCAAAGCATTTAAAGGCACATCTCACAATCACCAATCACGAGCAAAGCATAAGAGGACAATCACCAATCACAAGCACGGCATAAGAAGACCATCATCAATCACCAATCACCAATAAGCCCAAGATAAAATACTTAAAGACCACATTAAATTCATCATATTAAACAATTAACATTTGACAACAAATAACATTTTCTCAACACCTTTTATAACTATGAATTACCTTCGACTAAATTATATATCGTTGAATATATTATGCCCACTCCTTCATCACAATATTAATGTCATCCGCAACGTAACTTCTTCCTTGAAACTGTGAAGTTTAAATATTTGTAATTACTAGATAGATAAGCAGCAAATACTTTCAATAACTTAAGATAAAATATTTAAATACCACATTAACTACCAGCTCAATCATCCCAAGCATCTCACTCCGAGTGGAATCAGACTCAATTATGTCTCGCATATATCTCATAATGTAATAACAGCACTGGTAGGAGTCTGGTTGTGTGGGAACCTACATTGAATAATAACTAATGTTATTATTATCATTATTCTTATTTATTTGAGATGACATACCTTAGGTAAAGTCCAATTAGGTGTCTTTTTGCTTCTCTTTGCATTCTCAACATTGAACATCCTCAAAGCCCTTCATATCAACGATAAAAATTACTTAATTGAAGTACTACTTTGGAATATATTAATTTGACAAAAACGAAATCGATAGAAAGGAAAACTTACAATGCAACAACTTGTTTCCACTCTCTATGGAGATTTCGAGTATATAATAGGATCCAAGTTAAAAATGTTTTCTTTGTGAGGGTCTCTTACTGTCAGAATCGAATTCGCACTGTATATGCAAAATAAATTATAGAATATTATCGACAAATTTATTTTAAGAATATATGGGACTGTCGACTTACCCCACATTACATGGAACAATGACCAATTGATCTTTCATTGTACCAACAAGTCTGCTCTTCAATTCTTGTGCTCTTCGTTCAATTTCTTCTTACACAAATTTGTCATCAGTTTTTATGGAAGGAATGTGTCCTACATTATAGGGATCAACAAATCTAAATTGTATAGACTTCTTTAACTCTTTCACCCTATTGTATAAGTGCCTCCAATTGAACAAATAACAATGCAAATATAAATTTCATTTGTATCTGATGAATACCGAAACTCAATCACCAAATTCTGGATTAATTTGGCCACGAGAAATCCTAAATTCGGAAGAGGAACCCCTAGCCTTCTTTCGGTAATCACCGTGACAATTAAGCAAGAATGAAAATCAGATTTATCACACTTAAATAACGAAAAGAAATTGAAATTAAGATAAACCCTAATTCACGAATTAGGTCCCGAAAACACCAAGTTTTCGCCGTCTCAAGACATCGTCTTGCAAATACGAAATTGTTCCAGAAGCATACTCAAACTAAGGTTCTCATCTCATATATATAAGATGGATACCCACAATATAATTAGAACCTAATAATAAACAAGCCCAAAAATATAATAAAACATCCTATAATAAGATAGAAATAAAATAGGAAATAATTGAAAACCGAGAATAGATCTTCTCGCCCATGCACTTCATGCAACGTCAATGCCTTCGCGATCGCCCCGAGCCCTTGTCACGTAATATCTTGTAAACCTTCTATCCCTGTCAATTGCTTCGTCTCGTGCCTCATCTTGTACTCGCTCCACATCAGTATCTAATTAAAAATAAGTTAATTACGAAAAATGTGAAATCATATACTCAAGGTAGACTGCAATGCAGTTATATGAAATTGGCTTCAACTGAATGAACTGCCTACACCACCCTGGTCCATACCACCCTTTTTCATGTGTTCAAGTAAAATACAATTCTGGTAAGGTATACACAAAAATATTACTTCAGTTGTTAAAGAATAGCCAGCACATGATGTATGAAATTATGCATACTATATTAATGAGGTACAGATAGTATTCTCTCCGGTCCAGCCCAAACGTTCAACTAAGGGGATGATGCAAAGTAAACTTAGAAAGAACACCCAGCCCTGGAATAGTTCAATATTAATCCAAATAAATAATGACTGTCAAAAGACAAATTGAGTTGGACGAAAATGGAAACTCACATGATTCTTTGTAAGTTTATCAACCAATATTCCTGAAGGACCACAAGGTACAAGCCAGTTCAATTTATTGGAAAACAAAACAATCCTTACACTACCACATATGCTCCTTAGTATACATTCCAAGCCACAATTTTCTGATCCTGGACAAACAAAACGACTCCAAAGAATTATATGTGCATAATCTGACTTTATCCCAATTAATTGAGCCCAAAGTATTATTTTTCTACAAAGGGGAAGACGTCCTTCATTGGAATCAAAGAAATACCTAACAAATCAGTTAATGCCCTCTTGAAATCAGGAAGCAACCAACAGAAACCTGAAGCAGTTAATGCACTCTTGAAACACTCTTGAAACAAATCACCAAAAACTCGTAATGACCATTATGTATTCTAAAAGCTGTCTTCGGAATGTCCGTGTCCTTCATCCGAATTTGATGATATCCTACACGTAAATCGATTTTAGAAAAAACCCTAGCGCCAGCTAACTCGTCTAGAAGCTCCTGAATAATAGGAATCGGATATTTATCCGGTATAGTAGCCTTGTTGAGTTCCCGATAGTCCACACAAAATCGCCAACTCCCATCTTTCTTCTTAACTAGCAGAACCGGACTTGAAAAAGGGCTAGAACTCGGTCTCACGATTCCCGCCGATAGCATGTCTGATACCAATCGCTCCATTTCATCCTTTTGCAAATGGTTGTATCGATACAGCCGAACCACGACTGCGCCCACATTCGGCTTCAAGGGAATGTTATGCTCTACCCCTCTTTCGGGGGGAAGTCCGTTTGGTTCATTGAAAACTTCTAGGAATCGCGTTAATACCGCATCCACCATCGCCTTGGCGGAAACATCTTCCAATTCACCTGCAAAAACCCAACTTGTGCCTAAATCGAAAACCCATGCAGCCATCTCGATGTCCTCCCATTTTTGTAAGGCCTTTAGGGTTACCGGAGAACGTAGCCGCGATCCGTCTCCCTTCAGTCGCACCATTCGGCCATTTAACTCAAACATGATGTAGAGTTTGTCGTAATTCACTCGCAACTCTCCAAGAGTCCATAACCAAGCTACTCCTAATATCACATACACGCCACTAAGAGGAAAGACATGGCAATCGACTTGGATCGGTCCTGGCCCGAAATTAATTTCGGCGCCCGCACAAAAGCCTTCTGAACACACCCGATGACCATCTCCTAGTCGTACCGGAAAAACCCTACTCATATCCACCGACAAACCTAATTCTTTGACCAACGCATTAGATAAAAAATTATGTGAGGCACCGCTATCAACCAAAATCGTGACCTCTCGCCCGCGAAGCATACCCACAAGTCGAAGCGTCTCTGCTCCCGATAATCCAAATGCCGAAAGTGCTGTCAATACGACGCCATCGGATCCACGTACTCCTCCTACGTCGGTTGTGGGAATAACCTCATAATCTCCGCTCTCTGTAAGTACTACTTCCTCCAATTCTAATTTCTCGGTATCATCCTCATCTACCATTAAAATGCGTAAATTCTTTACTGCGCATACATGATTTGTCGGATGATACGGTAACTTACATTTAAAACATAATCCTTTACTCCGCAAATCTTCTCGCTCATTCTCAGTCATTCGACGGAAAGGAGCTCGAGTCACTCCCGGTCGTGAGTTCGCTGTCCCCGTTGGAGGGGCTGGTAGTGCCAACGTGGCCGCCGGCTGAATCGGCCGGGCATACTGCAATGCCGGTTTTCGGGGCGTCCAGGCATCCTTGCTACCACCATACGTTCGTGTTCGATTTCGAACCGTAATTTCTGCCTTCCTAGCCAGTTTAATTGCCGTCAAAAAATCTGTAGGCTCGATAAACCACACCTGATCACGAATTTGTTCTTTCAATCCCATGATAAATATGCTAAGTATGTTCTCCTTCGGCACAGTTTGTACTTGATTTGCTAAGTGCGTAAATTGGTCAATATAGTCGAAAACCGACTCCGTTTGTTTTAGTGCCGCCAATTTCGCGAATGCACTTCCGTCACAACCTTCGTCAAATCTCTCCGTGAGTGCGCGGGAAAAACTTGTCCATGTATATTCTGGCGATTCCGCGGTAAACCATCCATACCAATTTAACGTCGGTCCTTCCATAGCCACGCCTAGTAATTGACGCTTTTGCGCCGTCGAACTCCCATATAGTTCAAAGTGATGGTTGACGCGTGATATCCATCGAAGCGGATCGTCACCGTTGAAAACTGGTAACGGAGGGGGAAAATTGTGCCCACCTTCAAAACCTTCGGCCCTTGTGTTATCCCGTGTTAAGAGAGCTTCTATCTGTTCTTGAATCTGCGCCAGAGTCTCAATCGTCTTAGCCGATGTCACCGTCAATGCCTCTAACTTTCCTTCAATCGTCGTCACGCGTCCCTCCATAGTCGTCTGTTGGTTGCGGCTGGCTCTCGTCTCCACCATGCACCGTCAAAGGATCCGGCAGGTCGGACCAATTGATGAACACCGAAACTCAATCACCAAATTCTGGATTAATTTGGCCACGAGAAACCCTAAATTCGGAAGAGGAAACCCTCGCCTTCTTTCGGTAATCACCGTGACAATTAAGCAAGAATGAAAATCAGATTTATCACACTTAAATAACGAAAAGAAATTGAAATTAAGATAAACCCTAATTCACGAATTAGTTCCCGAAAACACCAAGTTTTCGCCGTCTCAAGACATCGTCTTGCCAATACGAAATTGTTCCAGAAGCATACTCAAACTAAGGTTCTCATCTCATATATATAAGATGGATACCCACAATATAATTAAAACCTAATAAAAAACAAGCCCAAAAATATAATAAAACATCCTATAATAAGATAGAAATAAAATAGGAAATAATTGAAAACCGAGAATAGATCTTCTCGCCCATGCACTTCATGCAACGTCGATGCCTTCGCGATCGCCCCGAGCCCTTGTCACGTAATATCTTGTAAACCTTCTATCCCTGTCAATTGCTTCGTCTCGTGCCTCATCTTGTACTCGCTCCACATCAGTATCTAATTAAAAATAAGTTAATTACGAAAAATGTGAAATCATATACTCAAGGTAGACTGCAATGCAGTTATATGAAATTGGCTTCAACTGAATGAACTGCCTACACCACCCTGGTCCATACCACCCTTTTTCATGTGTTCAAGTAAAATACAATTCTGGCAAGGTATACACAAAAATATTACTTCAGTTGTTAAAGAATAGCCAGCACATGATGTATGAAATTATGCATACTATATTGATGAGGTACAGATAGCATTCTCTCCGGTCCAGCCCAAACGTTCAACCAAGGGGATGATGCAAAGTAAACTTAGAAAGAACACCCAGCCCTGGAATAGTTCAATATTAATCCAAATAAATAATGACTGTCAAAAGACAAATTGAGTTGGACGAAAACGGAAACTCACATGATTCTTTGTAAGTTTATCAACCAATATTCCTGAAGGACCACAAGGTACAAGCCAGTTCAATTTATTGGAAAACAAAACAATCCTTACACTACCACATATGCTCCTTAGTATACATTCCAAGCCACAATTTTCTGATCCTGGACAAACAAAACTACTCCAAAGAATTATCTGTGCAGAATCTGACTTTATCCCAATTAATTGAGCCCAAAGTATTATTTTATAGTAGCCTTGTTGAGTTCCCGATAGTCCACACAAAATCGCCAACTCCCATCTTTCTTCGTAACTAGCAGAACCGGACTTGAAAAAGGGCTAGAACTCGGTCTCACGATTCCCGCCGATAGCATGTCTGATACCAATCGCTCCATTTCATCCTTTTGCAAATGGTTGTATCGATACGGCCGAACCACGACTGCGCCCACATTCGGCTTCAAGGGAATGTTATGCTCTACCCCTCTTTCGGGGGGAAGTCCGTTTGATTCTTCGAAAACTTCTGGGAATTGCGTTAATACCGCGTCCACCATCGCCTTGGCGGAAACATCTTCCAATTCACCTGCAAAAACCCAACTTGTGCCTAAATCGAAAACCCATGCAGCCATCTCGATGTCCTCCCATTTTTGTATGGCCTTTAGGGTTACCGGAGAACGTAGCCGCGATCCGTCTCCCTTCAGTCGCACCATTCGGCCATTTAACTCAAACATGATGTAGAGTTTGTCGTAATTCACTTGCAACTCTCCAAGAGTCCGTAACCAAGCTACTTCTAATATCACATACACGCCACTAAGAGGAAAGACATGGCAATCGACTTGGATCGGTCCTGGCTCGAAATTAATTTCGACGCCCGCACGAAAGCCTTCTGAACACACCCGATGACCATCTCCTAGTCGTACCGGAAAAACCCTACTCATATCCACCGACAAACCTAATTCTTTGACCAACGCATTAGATAAAAAATTATGTGAGGCACCGCTATCAACCAAAATCGTGACCGCTCGCCTGCGAAGCATACCCACAAGTCGAAGCGTCTCTGCCCCCGATAATCCAAATGCCGAAAGTGCTGTCAATACGACGCCATCGGATCCACGTACTCCTCCTACGTCGGTTGTGGGAATAACCTCATAATCTCCGCTCTCTGTAAGTACTACTTCCTCCAATTCTAATTTCTCGGTATCATCCTCATCTACCATTAAAATGCGTAAATTCTTTACTGCGCATACATGATTTGTGGGATGATACGGTAACTTACATTTAAAACATAATCCTTTACTCCGCAAATCTTCTCTCTCATTCTCAGTCATTCGACGGAAAGGAGCTCAAGCTACTCCCGGTCGTGAGTTCGTTGTCCCCGTCGGAGGGGCTGGTAGTGCCAACGTGGCCGCCGGCTGAATCGGCCGGGCATACAGCAATGCCGGTTTTCAGGGCGTCCAGGCGTCCTTGCTACCACCATACGTTCGTGTTCGATTTCGAACTGTAATTTCTGCCGTCCTAGCCAGTTTAATTGCCGTCAAAAAATCTTTAGGCTCGATAAACCACACCTGATCACGAATTTATTCTTTCAATCCCATGATAAATATGCTAAGTATGTTCTCCTTCGGCACAGTTTGTACTTGATTTGCTAAGTGCGTAAATTGGTCAATATAGTCGAAAACCGACTCCGTTTGTTTTAGTGCCGCCAATTTCGCGAACGCACTTCCGTCACAACCTTCGTCAAATCTCTCCGTGAGTGCGCGGGAAAAACTCGTCCATGTATATTCTGGCGATTCCGCGGTAAACCATCCATACCAATTTAACGCCGGTCCTTCCATAGCCACGCCCAGTAATTGACGCTTTTGCGCCGTCGAACTCCCATATAGTTCAAAGTGAGTGTTGACGCGTGATATCCATCCAAGCGGATCGTCACCGTTGAAAACTAGTAACGGAGGGGGGAAATTGTGCCCACCTTCAAAACCTTCGGCCCTTGTGTTATCCCGTGTTAAGAGAGCTTCTATCTGTTCTTGAATCTGCGCCAGAGGCTCAATCGTCTTAGCCGATGTCACCGTCAATGCCTCTAACTTTCCTTCAATCGCCGTCACGCGTCCCTCCATAGTCGTCTGTTGGTTGCGGCTGGCTCTCGTCTCCACCATGCACCGTCAAAGGATCCGGCAGGTCGGACCAATTGATGAATACCGAAACTCAATCACCAAATTCTGGATTAATTTGGCCACGAGAAACCCTAAATTCGGAAGAGGAAACCCTCGCCTTCTTTCGGTAATCACCATGACAATTAAGCAAGAATGAAAATCAGATTTATCACACTTAAATAACGAAAAGAAATTGAAATTAACTTAAACCCTAATTCACGAATTAGTTCCCGAAAACACCAAGTTTTCGCCGTCTCAAGACATCGTCTTGCCAATACGAAATTGTTCCTGAAGCATACTCAAACTAAGGTTCTCATCTCATATATATAAGATGGATACCCACAATATAATTAAAACCTAATAATAAACAAGCCCAAAAATATAATAAAACATCCTATAATAAGATAGAAATAAAATAGGAAATAATTGAAAACCGAGAATAGATCTTCTCGCCCATGCACTTCATGCAACGTCGATGCCTTCACGATCGCCCCGAGCCCTTCTCACGTAATATCTTGTAAACCTTCTATCCTGTCAATTGCTTCGTCAACTCCCGCCCCCTCAAAAACGGCCTTGTCCACAAGGCGGAAATTCGGAAATTGGTTCCTAAACTCCTCTACTTCCACCCACGATGCTTCTTCCTCTCCTCGGTTTTTCCACAATACTAGTACCTCCTGAATTCGACTGTTAGAAACAACTTTCTCACGCCCACGCAATATTCGGTCCGGATCAAAAATACTCCCGATCTCTAAATCTAACGAGGTTGGTAAAATCGTTTCCACCGAATGATTCCCGATTACTTTCTTTAGCTGACTAACATGGAATACTGGATGAATGCGGCTTCCCGGAGGTAACTTCAACTCGTACGCCACGGCTCCAATTTTACGGCAAATCTCGAAAGGCCCAAAAAATTTAGGCGTCAATTTGGAGTAATGTTGCGGCATTACGGATGTTTGACGATGGGGTCTAACCTTGAGGAATACGTGATCGCCAACGGTATACTCCACTTCCCGGCGATGTCGATTAGCTTGTTCTCTCATCCTGTCTTAAGCCCTCTCCAAATTTCCACGTAATTGTCGAAGAATCTCATCGCGCGATTGTAGCCCATCGGATACTGCTGCCACGCGACATTCTTCCGGCAAATGGCGCAAAAGGCTCGGCGGTGGTATCCTATATACTGCCTCAAACGGCGTCATGCGTGCCACGGTTTGGAACGACGTGTTATACCAATATTCTGCCCAAGATAACCATCCCGCCCATTTTTTTGGATGTTCAGACGAAAAGAACGTAGATACGTTTCCAAAATTCGATTTAATACCTCAGTTTGCCCATCGGTTTCCGGATGGTATGCCGTACTAAATTTCAGCTTCGTGCCTTGCGTTTTAAATAGTTCTCTCCAAAAAACTCTAACAAATAGTGGATCTCGATCACTTACAATAGTGCCGGGTATCCCATGCAATTTCACCACATAATCCACGAATTGAACAGCTACTTTACTCGCGGTTATGGGAGTCCGGAGAGGTATAAAGTGCCGATATTTTGATAATCTGTCCACCACCACTAGAATACACGAATATCCCATGGATTTAGGAAGGCTAGTAATAAAATCCATCGAAATGTCTTCCCAAATCCGAGAGGGAACCGGTAATGGTTGTAGCAACCCGGCAGGTGATTGTGCCTCGTATTTCGACCTTTGACACGTTAAGCATTTAGCAACATAATCCCGTACCGTGGCAAACATTCCCTTCCAATAAACACTTGATGCAATCCTCCGATAAGTTCTTAACACCCCGGCATGACCACCCATGGGAGTATCATGGAACTCGTGTAACAAAAATGGTATCCAACGCGATGTCTTTGCTAACACCAATCGGCCCTTGTGAAACAGTCTACCCTCCATGATCGAGTAAGAAGGCCGACTAGTAGAGTCTCGGCTTATATCATCAATTATTTCCTTCAATCCTTCATCCGCGGATTGCTCTTGAATTATTTCCGGCAAATTATCCCAAATAGGCATGCTCAACGCTAAATACGAACCTTCTTGCACCTCGGTTTCTTCATAGTGCCGCGAGATGCATCGGCGACTTGATTTGCTTTGCCGGCTTTATATTCTATGGTAAAGTCATATCCAAGCAACTTGGCCACCCACACTTGTTGAGCCGGTGTCGCGACCTTCTGGCTGAGTAAATGCTTCAAGCTGTGGTGATCACTTCGAACCACAAATTTCCGTCCAATCAAGTAAGGCCGCCAATGCTAAATAGCCATCACCAAGCTCATCAGTTCCTTTTCATAGGCCGAAGTGATCTTATTTTCGGCGCGAAAACCCTTGCTATAAAACGACACTGGGTGTTTATCCTGCATCAAAACTGCTCCAGTGCCGGAGTTAGAAGCATCACATTCAATAATAAAAAGTTTAGAAAAATCAGGTAACATCAACACCAGCGCTGAGGTAATGGCTCGTTTTAGCTCTTGGAAAGCTGATTCTGCTTCCTCGCCCCATACAAAGCGTGTCGCCATCGCCTCTTTTTGTAGTAAACTCGTGAGCGGTTTTGCAATTATCCCATAATCTTTGATAAATCTCCGGTAATATCCCGTCAAGCCTAAAAATCCGCGCACTGCTTTGATCGTAGACGGCGTCGGCCACTCCACCACCGCGTATACTTTCTCCGGATCCATGGCCACTCCTTCCCTCGAAATGAGATGCCCTAGATAATCCACCTTGGTTGCTCCAAAGGTGCATTTCTTTCGGTTGGCGTAGAATTCATGCCTACGTAACGTATCCAAAACCATAGAGAGATGCTCTACATGTTCTTGCCATGACGCACTATAAACCAAAATGTCGTAAAAAAAAACCAACACTCCTTTTCTTAGCCATGGCCGAAACAATTCATTCATCGCCGCTTGAAAAGTGGCTAGGGCGTTCGTCAAGCCGAACGGCATCACCAAAAACTCGTAATGACCATTATGTGTTCTAAAGCTGTCTTCGGAATGTCCGTGTCCTTCATCCGAATTTGATGGTATCCTACACGTAAATCGATTTTAGAAAAAACCCTAGCGCCAGCTAACTCGTCTAGAAGCTCCTGAATAATAGGAATCGGATATTTATCCGGTATAGTAGCCTTGTTGAGTTCCCGATAGTCCACACAAAATCGCCAACTCCCATCTTTCTGCTTAACTAGCAGAACCGGACTTGAAAAGGGGCTAGAACTCGGTCTCACGATTCCCGCCGATAGCATGTCTGATACCAATCGCTCCATTTCATCCTTTTGCAAATAGTTGTATCGATACGGCCGAACCACGACTGCGCCCACATTCGGCTTCAAGGGAATGTTATGCTCTACCCCTCTTTCGGGGGGAAGTCCGTTTGGTTCTTTGAAAACTTCTAGGAATCGCGTTAATACCGCGTCCACCATCGCCTTGGCGGAAACATCTTCCAATTCACCTGCAAAAACCCAACTTGTGCCTAAATCGAAAACCCATGCAGCCATCTCGATGTCCTCCCATTTTTGTAAGGCCTTTAGGGTTACCGGAGAACGTAGCCGCGATCCGTCTCCCTTCAGTCGCACCATTTGGCCATTTAACTCAAACATGATGTAGAGTTTATCGTAATTCACTCGCAACTCTCCAAGAGTCCGTAACCAAGCTACTCCTATTATCACATACACGCCACTAAGAGGAAAGACATGGCAATCGACTTGGATCGATCCTGGCTCGAAATTAATTTCGACGCCCGCACAAAAGCCTTCTGAACACACCCGATGACCATCTCCTAGTCGTACCGAAAAAACCCTACTCATATCCACCGTCAAACCTAATTCTTTGACCAACGCATTAGATAAAAAATTATGTGAGGCACCGCTATCAACCAAAATCGTGACCTCTCGCCCGCGAAGCATACCCACAAGTCGAAGCGTCTCTGCCCCCGATAATCCAAATGCCGAAAGTGCTGTCAATACGACGCCATCGGATCCACGTACTCCTCCTACGTCGGTTGTGGGAATAACCTCATAATCTCCGCTCTCTGTAAGTACTACTTCCTCCAATTCTAATTTCTCGGTATCATCCTCATCTACCATTAAAATGCGTAAATTCTTTACTGCGCATACATGATTTGTCGGATGATACGGTAACTTACATTTAAAACATAATCCTTTACTCCGCAAATCTTCTCGCTCATTCTCAGTCATTCGACGGAAAGGAGCTCGAGCCACTCCCGGTCGTGAGTTCGCTATCCCCATCGGAGGGGATAGTAGTGCCAACGTGGCCGCCGGCTGAATCGGCCGGGCATACTGCAATGCCGGTTTTCGGGGCGTCCAGGCGTCCTTGCTACCATCATACGTTCGTGTTCGATTTCGAACCGTAATTTCTGCCTTCCTAGCCAGTTTAATTGCCGTCGAAAAATCTGTAGGCTCGATAAACCACACCTGATCACGAATTTGTTCTTTCAATCCCATGATAAATATGCTAAGTATGTTCTCCTTCGGCACAGTTTGTACTTGATTTGCTAAGTGCGTAAATTGGTCAATATAGTCGAAAACCGACTCCGTTTGTTTTAGTGCCGCCAATTTCGCGAACGCACTTCCGTCACAACCTTCGTCAAATCTCTCCGTGAGTGCGCGGGAAAAACTCGTCCATGTATATTCTGGCGATTCCGCGGTAAACCATCCAGAGCAATTTAACGCCGGTCCTTCCATAGCCACGCCCAGTAATTGACGCTTTTGCGCCGTCGAACTCCCTTATAGTTCAAAGTGATGGTTGACGCGTGATATCCATCCAAGCGGATCGTCACCGTTGAAAACTGGTAACGGAGGGGGAAAATTGTGCCCACCTTCAAAACCTTCGGCCCTTGTGTTATCCCGTGTTAAGAGAGCTTCTATCTGTTCTTGAATCTGCGCCAGAGTCTCAATCGTCTTAGTCGATGTCACCGTCAATGCCTCTAACTTTCCTTCAATCGCCGTCACGCGTCCCTCCATAGTCGTCTGTTGGTTGCGGCTGGCTCTCGTCTCCACCATGCACCGTCAAAGGATCCGGCAGGTCGGACCAATTGATGAATACCGAAACTCAATCACCAAATTCTGGATTAATTTGGCCACGAGAAACCTAAATTTGGAAGAGGAAACCCTCGCCTTCTTTCGGTAATCACCGTGACAATTAAGCAAGAATGAAAATCAGATTTATCACACTTAAATAACGAAAAGAAATTGAAATTAAGATAAACCCTAATTCACGAATTAGTTCCCGAAAACACCAAGTTTTTGCCGTCTCAAGACATCGTCTTGCCAATACGAAATTGTTCCAGAAGCATACTCAAACTAAGGTTCTCATCTCATATATATAAGATGGATACCCACAATATAATTAAAACCTAATAATAAACAAGCCCAAAAATATAATAAAACATCCTATACTAAGATAGAAATAAAATAGGAAATAATTGAAAACCGAGAATAGATCTTCTCGCCCATGCACTTCATGCAACGTCGATGCCTTCGCGATCGCCCCGAGCCCTTGTCACGTAATATCTTGTAAACCTTCTATCCCCGTCAATTGCTTCGTCTCGTGCCTCATCTTGTACTCGCTCAACATCAGTATCTAATTAAAAATAAGTTAATTACGAAAAATGTGAAATCATATACTCAAGGTAGACTGCAATGCAGTTATATGAAATTGGCTTCAACTGAATGAACTGCCTACACCACCCTGGTCCATACCACCATTTTTCATGTGTTCAAGTAAAATACAATTCTGGTAAGGTATACACAAAAATATTACTTCAGTTGTTAAAGAATAGCCAGCACATGATGTATGAAATTATGCATACTATATTAATGAGGTACAGATAGCATTCTCTCTGGTCCAGCCCAAACGTTCAACCAAGGGGATGATGCCAAGTAAACTTAGAAAGAACACCCAGCCCTGGAATAGTTCAATATTAATCCAAATAAATAATGACTGTCAAAAGACAAATTGAGTTGGACGAAAACGGAAACTCACATGATTCTTTGTAAGTTTATCAACCAATATTCCTGAAGGACCACAAGGTACAAGCCAGTTCAATTTATTGGAAAACAAAACAATCCTTACACTACCACATATGCTCTTTAGTATACATTCCAAGCCACAATTTTCTGATCCTGGACAAACAAAACGACTCCAAAGAATTATCTGTGCAGAATCTGACTTTATCCCAATTAATTGAGCCCAAAGTATTATTTTTCTACAAAGGGGAAGACGTCCTTCATTGGAATCAAAGAAATACCTAACAAATCAGTTAATGCCCTCTTGAAATCAGGAAGCAACCAACAGAAACCTGAAGCAGTTAATGCACTCTTGAAACACTCTTGAAACAAATCAGCTCTAAGAGAGAAACAAAACCAGCTACAGAATAGAAAATATTGAAGCCACAATATAGAGCACATCTATTATTATCACAAACAACTGAAGAAGTACCCCAGACAATATGTGAAGGATGAGTAAAACCATAATATTAACCCGTAAGAAACTTGCTGGTGTTCGCCGGACGTGGCCTCGGTAGCGGCGGTTCGGTGGCTGCTTCGAATCTCGGTGCCGAACGGGATGAAAACAGAGTTGGGCGCGATCTTCTTCAGGTAAGGGTATGTTTAAATAAGGGGTGATTTCTTAAATACCCAAATCGATATTACAAAACTCAAATTTACCCAATCCTTATATTTACTACACAAAATACCCAATTTTACTTTACAACCCCTACTTTTCAGACTTGTCAGACTGCGTAAATGATTGAAATTGGATATCTGAAGCAGAACACGGAATCCCGCTCACGTCCCGCTCAAATCTCGCTCACGCGCTCAAATCCCGCTCACACCAGGTCAAATCCCGCTCACGCCCAGCTCAAATCCCGCTCACACACTCAAATCCCGCTCACACCAGGTCAAATCCCGCTCACGCCTAGCTCAAATCCCGCTCATGCCCACGTCAAATCCCGCTCACGCCTAGCTCAAATCCCGCTCACGTCCCACTCCATCCCGCTCGAGAAATCCCGCTTTACCTGTCAAGTCCCGCTCAACTTTTTGACTTTTTCATAAAGTTAGGGGTAGTGTAGGTAAAATTGGGTATTTTGTGTAGTAAATATAAGGATTGAGTAAATTTGAGTTTTGTTATATGAAATTGGGTAAAAGAGAATAATACCACTTTAAATAACTATACTCTTTTTTTATTATATTATTTTTTATTGTATTATTATATATATATATATATATATATATTATTGTATTATATATAAATACTAATATTAATATTAATATTATATAAGTATATATATATATATAAGTGTTAAGTGTTACTAAAAAATATATAAGTATAGTATTTTTAATTTTTATATTATAAAGTATTTTTAAATTATATTTTAAAATGTGTGTTTATAGATTTTAATAAAAAAATAAATTTAGAATTTTTATTTTTCATATTACTAAAAAATATATAAGTATAGTATTTTTAATTTTTATATTATAAAGTATTTTTAAATTATATGTTAAAACGTATATTTATATATTTTTATAAAAAAGAATTATATATAATTTTTATTATGATTTTTAAAAATATAAAAATTTATAATTAATTAACATATATACATATCTAGGTAAAAGACAATGTATAAACAACAACAGTTATTAACATCGTTGTCTATGAGCACATATTTACACATACGACAACTGGTCAACGACAACGGCTGTTAAAAATCGTTGTCTACGTGTGCATCCATATACTACGACAACGCTTAAATAACAACGGTAGGCACTACCTGTTGGTCCGGAGACGAATGTCAGATGTAGAAGGGGGGTGAATACGCCAAAGTACAAGTTCTTTTCTCAAACGCGAAGGACAGCTGAGCTGTAGGTTGCAACTGATGAACAGTGTCAAATAGTAACCTTCTTATTGCGGGTCAGAGTGACTCAACTACTGAGTTTCTTCTACTGACTTTTGTCAGTATCAAATTCTCAGGCGGAGAGTTAGTGTGGATAAGTGTAGGGCCCGATAGACTTCGTCTCAATTTGAAAACGTATTTTTCGCAAACCAAATAATTTTGGCTAGTGCACTTTTAAATTCGTTTTACGCAAAGTATGACTTTGTAAGACAGTTTGAAAGCAATACAATAAAACAGTAAATGACACAAGCGATTTTTAACGTGGTTTGGATACGCAAGATCCTACGTCCACGATCCTGCTGAACAGGAGGTCTTGTTGATTAATCTAAGCAAGCCTCAGCAAGGTATCTGTGCACTGGACAGACCGTTCTAAGTTATAGTCTTTAGCGACTTTACAATCCAAACCGAGGTTTGAAGGGGAGGGGATGTTCTCCAACTATGAAGGAGTTCGTACATTAAGAACAGTCACGAAATGTGAACTCCTTCGAAGGTTCTAAGCTATAGATATAATAATGGAGCTTAGATAGAGAAGAGGGATCTAAAGAAAGAAACTCTAGAGAGAAGAACTAGAAATATTCTAATCAGCAAGTTCTTCGCTGGATCTTCGTGAAAGCGCTAGAGTGTTTTGAATGCTTGAGCGTGTAATCTCTTTGATATCCCATGCGTTGAGCTCGGAAAGGCTTCTCTATTTATAGTTGTGACCCAGGCATTTGTCCGTTGGAGGGGACGATGCCACGTGTCACAAACGTCCAAGGAAAACGGCCATACAGGATTTAGACAAAACAGATAATGAAAATAAGAACAATGTAGTCTATTACATCATCTAGTCCTAAAGACACTACACTAAGTGTACAAGACGGATTTTGGGATCTTCAATTCAATAGTAATAAATTACTAAGATTTGCCCCATTACCGATAAATAGACAAGTCATATTACAAGAACTACTGATAAAATAAAACTAAGTACCCTTTAAATGTTGATTAAGATCAACCACTGACTCATAACCCAACAATTTCCCCCTAATTGATGATGTCAAAACCACTAAGTACTAAACTACTGACCCAAAGGGGCTTCAGTAAAAACTGAGCAGCTAAAACAGGGTAATCAGTAGATAAAAGATAGGCACATCAGAGAAAGATAGGTTACGTGTGTGTGTGTCAGATCACTTCAGTGATCAGTTGTGATACAATAAAACAAACACAGCCATAAGACAATGAGTAGTTGTCTGGCCAAGCAAAGAACTGATATAATATATGAAAATGAGAGATTACAGTCAGTCTAAGCTTCTATACAGAGGAATATCAGCTACTGCCAACGCCTGAACTTCTTGATCTTGTCTTTGAACTCGGCAGACTTAGCAGCAGGAGGATCCAACCCATAAGATTTGTATACTCTGGCTCTAAGGGTCTGGATGTCATTGAGATCGCCTGGCTGCAAAGGATCTAAGTCGTTATGGCTCGCAGCAGTCTCGACCTCGTCCTCAATCTCCTTCATGCATATAAATCCTCGAGTGGTCATGGGAGGAGTCAGTTGTCGGTAGGCAGGGGCAGTGAGTGGCAGCTTCTCCTTGAAAAGAAGTAACTTGATCTGTGCTCTGAAGTTTGCATCGTACTGATAGATGAACTCGTCGAAGAGATCAGCTGTCGACACTTCAGCAGGATAGCAATGCAACACATAGTAAGCCTTAATGAAATCAATCTTCAGCTCCTCCCACTCCTCATTCAGATTCCAAGGGATCAATTTGTCAACACGGCGGTGCGAAGTCTTCTTGAGATATGCCTTCTGTGCACCTCGCCTGAAGAACTTGGATGTCCTTGGCACCTGCTTGCTTTATCGAGGATTGGTTCCCTGGCGATTTTGTCAGTAAGATCGATGATTTTGGCCAGGTCTTCCAACCTCTTCTTCTCCCTTAAGGCCGCAGCTCTCCTATCTCCTCTTCGGAGATTTAGCCCTTGTTGCGTGGCCTCCCAGGTCGCCTTATCTTCTGCCTCCTACTCAGGCGTAAGAGTAGAGATTTTCTTTAGCCTCTGAGCAAGCGGCAGGTTGTCAGTGTCTAAGTCGCCAGTAGGCTCATCAGCTGATTGCTGAGCCTTCTTCTTCTGCTCATCCAGTATCTTCTTGGCAGTACTCTTAGACATCCTGACACTTGGCTGTCTCTTCTTCTTCTTAGGCTTCTGAGCCTCTTCCTCCAGCCTTAGCTCATAATCCAGCTTATGCTGGAGTTGCTGAGCCACCTCTTGTTGAACTCCTCCTGCTCCGCTCGAGTTTTGAACTTGGGCGTCGGGGAAGGAGGTGGAGTAGATTCAGTAGCTTTCTCCTTCCAATGCCTTTGAGGCGGCAGGGGCTCGTCCTCCTGGTCAACAAATTGTGCGACCTCCTCGATATGCTGCGCCTGAGCCGAGGATCCTTCACCTGATCCTTCAACTGGCTCGGGCAGCTGAGTTGTTTGGACTTGAGGGATTTGGACTGTGGGAGGGGGAATAGAGCTAGTTCCAGCCTGAGCTGCAGAAATTTCCCCCTTGAGGACTTCCCTCACTTCTGACTGCCCACCCAACTGAGCTCTTCCTTCCCTTTCTTCCCCCTTTTTGGCATCATCAGCAGTCGGGGTCAGAAGCGTTCTGATTACTGCTACTTCCTTCTAAAGATCGAAGATAGCAGTCTTAATGGAAGTGGTGGTGGTGTTGCAGTCTCCGACGGCATTGCAGTAATGTTCCCAATCAGCTTCCGGATCCTTGCGGATTTGGCGGATGTGGGCTTCTGCTTCGTTCCTCTATTTCAGAAGCGATGCGTCGTGGGAGGCAGTCATCTCGGCCTGGATTGATGAGTCAGAATTCGTACTATGCAAATTCTATTTATTTTGGCGTCATTTAAGCTGTTGGATTGCATTTCTGTGTTGTTTTATAGATTCCCGAGCTGATGTGACGATGACAAGATGATGAGGTGGCATGCACGAAATTAAGGATTAAAAGGGTTTAATTTGAGCGAAATTTACGTAGAAGGAAAGTGACGGATAAGGAAAGAAGGAGTATGGAAAGATTTGGATATAATATATCTAATAATATATTTCCATACTTGGGATAAAATATCTACTTCTACAAGGAAACAAAAAAACCCTAAATAAGAGGGGAGAGAGGGACGAAAGGAAGGGGTGATTCTTATCGCCATATGACCGCCGCACAAAGGGAGGAGGATTGATTAATATAATATCTTTTATCATCATTCTTGGAGGATATATTTTAATGATCCTTATAATCATCTTACGGCCAGCGAAGGGGAGAGATTTTATTTTATTATTCCATCTTGATATATCATCACCATATTCACGCCGCGAGGAGAGTCGAAGGGAGATTATTTTAATTTTAGATTCATCATCATCATTCACGAAGCCGAGGGAGATCCGAGTCCGAAGGAGTATTCATCATGTTTTCATAGTTCGTATTTCAGTTTTAATTTCGTTGATTGTAGTTTAGATTTGGAGAAAACAACATGTTCTTGCTTCCGTTTACATTCCCGAATGCTTCCGTTTTATTTTCCTGTTGGATGATTTGAAGACTTAATTTGGTATTTTCTGATTCCTTGGGTTTAATTTTGTTCCAATTCGTGTTTAACTGATTTTTTTATAGTTTGGAATTTTGTGCATAATTATTTCATGATTTTCAACATGTTTTGTGTTCTGTTCAGCAAACCGGTCTGTCTGGCTAGTCCAGCCGATATACGCGGCTAAGTCTTTTTAGGGCCGGCGAGATGTGAAACATACACCACCATATTTTCGTGAGACTAGGGCTTAAAACTAATCACTTAGGTTCTGAATTAATCTAGGTTAATTAAGTGGATTAATTAATTAATAGTGTTAGTGATCGATTGTGAGTGTGTGTGAATCATCTTGTTGGACCCATTTTATTTGCATAAGTTTATTCCGTGTTTAATTCCTGCTATTTACTTTCTTTGTTTTAGTTTAGAAAATTCTCAAACTTGCGTGGTCGCTAACCAACCCTTGATTAATAGGAATTTTAGGTCTAAAATACTCCGTTCCCTCTGTTCGATACCTGTTGCTATACTAATTCTAGTTCTAGCAATTTTGCAGGATTATTTGGTGAAAACAGCGATCACCAAATTGGCGTCGTTGCCGGGGAACGGTGTTATCTTTAAGCTTATTTTTCCTAATGATCTTTCGTGCTTTTTAAGTGTTGCATGAGCAGGTCTTCCCGCCCTTTTCTATACTTCGATCCAGAAATTGAAAAGACTGCGAAAAGGAACCGGAAGGCAACAAAGTTGCAAAACCAACCAGTGCTGTCACAAGCAGAAACAGGTCCGACTGACCAGACAGAGGAAAGAACCAGCGAGTCAGAATCTGAAATCGGTCCTACTGGTCAAATAGACCCATTTTCTGAAGGCAGTAATTCTGAATCTGAAGAAGAAAACATGGCTGAAGAAGAAGGAGTCAATCTGAAGATGAACTCAGGTTCGAGGAACTTGGGAGAGGACTTGCCCGGACCAACCAACATAACTACCAGTGAGCAGATAGATGTGAAGCTGAATTTGGTCGCGGCATATCCAAAGTTTTATGGGAAGCTGAACGAGAATCCTTTTGCTTTTCTGGAGGGATTCAATCAGGTCTGTGATCTGCACAGGCAAGGTCATTTGGATGCTTTCAAGCTCAAAGCATTTCCTTTTACTCTACAAGATGGAGCTCGAGCATGGTTTTCTGGACTTCGACCTAGGTCGATTACTACTTGGGCTCAGATGCGTCAGACATTCCTGGACAAGTATTTTCCTCAATCCAAGATGAATGGACTCAAAAAGGAGATTTTCGGGATTACTCAAGAACTTGACGAGTCCTTTGGAGCATACTGGGAGCGATTTGGGAAGCTAGTTGATAGCTGCCCAAACCATGGTTTTTCTGATGTGGATCTGCAGCAATGTTTCTACCAAGGAATGACAGATGAGTCTAAGACCATGGTGAATGTTGGATTGAATGGTAGCTTTGCTAATAGCTACTACACTGATGCGAAGGCAATCATTGAAGGCCTTGCCGAGTCTACATCGCAATACAAAGGACCAAGGATGCAAAGGAAATTTGTGAATCTTTCGAGTGGAGACTTTCTAGATGATCTTGATATGAAAGTTGGGCTAAAAATGGAGGAGAAGTTCAACCAACTCGAAAACAAATTGGATCGTCTATTCAAGGAGAGGAATCCTCCTTCCTCTTCCTCTTCATCTGCGCGCACAATGGCTGATTACACATGTGGTGCATGTGGTCAAAGAGGGCACACATCTCTGCAATGTCAAGGCGAGGATGTTAATGCAGCCGACAATTGGAATGGAAAGAACAAGGTTCATCCGAACTTAAGGTGGAGACAAGATGATCAAGCGCCACAACCGCCAAGGAATCCTCCACAACAATCATTCCAACAGCCTACATACCATCATCAACAATATCAGCCACCGCAGCAACAAGGGTTTCAACAACCCTACAGACCTCCACATCAAAGGCAATTCCCGCAGCAATTTCAGCAGAAGACTGGCCCGTCTGGCCAGACGGACCAGAGCAGCCCGTTGGAGAAAATAATGGCTGAAATGATTACTTCTCAGAAGAGTACCATTGCCTATCAACAACAGATGCAAGAGGAGATTAATCAGACCAAGAGGGATAATCAAAGCACCGTTGAGAATTTATCCAAGCAGATTTCCAAGTTGAATTCTTCAATTCAAGAGATGAAGGCAAGTCAAGGGCAATTACCGTTGCAAGTCCAGCCCAATCCGAATGCTAGGGCTAATGTTAGTCAAATTAGTATGTTCGATAAAAAGAAGAATGAGTTCCAACATGTAACTGAAGGAGAGCAAGGTGCCCAAACATACAAGCACGTGGAATTTCCACAAAGTCAAGTACAACAACTAATCCACTGGTATGACAAATTATATCGGACACCTACCCTCGGTATAGAGCAACCTTACCGAGCTTCGCATCAAATGGCATTGAAGCCGAAAATGTCAATCATGCCTCCGCCCGACCAAGCCAACCAGGGATCCTCTATGCTTGAAGAATTGATGTGCGAGATGATTGTTTCTCAAAAAGATGCCATTGCATATCAGAAGCAGATGCAGAAGGAAATAACTTCAAATCATGATGAGCTCAAATCCGTGAAGAGAGAATTGCAACAATTGAAGTGGGAGCAACAAGATATCTTGGAAAATCTGACCAAGCAAATGTCTATGATGACCACTTCGCTAGATGAAATGAAGGCAAATCAGAGGCAATTACCTTCTCAGACTCAGCCAAATTTGTCTGCCTATAGTTGCAATCACATCATGTTGAGGAGTGGAAAAGAGTTGTCTGAACCAACACCGAAAGCAAGTCCCCAAAAGATTAGATCTGCAGCAGAACAGACCACCGAGCTGACCAGACCGAGCATTCTGACAGACAAAGAAGGACAGACTGCCCAGAAAGACCTCACAAAGTTGCAGAATTTTACTGATGAAGTTCTGCCAAGCAGAGAAGGCCGATCTGTCCAGACAGACCCGACAGAATTACAGAATCTGGTTGATGGAGAGCTGACTGACAAAGAAGGTCAGAATGCCCAGAAAGACCTGACAGAGTTGCAGAATTTTACTGATGAAGTTCTGCCAAGCAGAGAAGGCCGATCTGTCCAGACAGACCCTAAAACTGCTATACCTCCATCGTTTTCTGAGGCATTGGAGAGGAAACGGACACCGAACAAGGAATACATGGATTACGTGAAGTTGTTCAAGAAGCTGGAAATCAACATACCTTTCCTCGAAGCCGTGAAGATTCTCCAATTTGGGAAATTTGTCAAAGACTTCATAGCGGGTAAGATCCAGCAGTCCGAGAAGATATTGATGGACACGTCGGTGTCAGCAATCATCCAGAAGATGCTTCCCGCCAAGTGCGTAGACCCAGGTATGTTTACTTTACCTTGTCTTATGGGAAATGTCATGGTTAAGCAGGCTATGTGTGACTTAGGTGCATCAATTAATGTTATGACGTTGTCTGTGTATAATCAATTAACTGGAGTTGAGTTGGTGTATACACGAGTGATTATACAACTTGCTGATAGATCATGCATTGCACCCATAGGCTTCCTAGAAAATATCCTTGTCGGAATCAACAATTTTGTCTATCCTGCTGATTTCTATGTTATAGATACCAATGATAGGCAAGTTGAGGGTAGTGCGGGTGTTCTCTTGGGTAGGCCATTTTTGAAGACTATTAGAGCAGTGATTGATGTTGATGAAGTTTCCATAAGTGTTAAGTATCATAATGAAATTTATGTTCATCATATTGATAATGCACTTAAGAACCCTAATTATCATGAGAATGAAGATGCCCTTTCTACTGATGTTATTGAGTGCTTTGTCCAAGAATATCTTGAGACGTCTTTGTTGCAGGATAACTTAGAACCCACTCTCACACATGGATTCGCAGATTTGGATGCCAATGACATGAGGGATAAAGAGATTAAGGAGAGCATCATGGCACTCTATGCTTCGCCCGAAACTGACAGTAGAATCGCCGACTTAGCCAGGCAGAGCATTTCCAGCAGACTGTTATCTTCTGATGATCAGCCATGCATTTCAAAGCTGAAGCCCCAACCTGAAAGAGATAAGCAAAGGGCAGCAAGGGAGCAGACTTCCATCATTTGGCAAGTGGATAGACCATCAACCAAGTGTGAGAAAGAGTTTTGGAGAGAGACCTATGATGATTCCATATGGTATAAAGACCGTGGGAAGAGATTGCATATGGTGATCAAGATAGTGGATGTGACTCCACTATGCATACCTCCACCAGATTGACCCTTTAAGAGGAGGTCTAGCCAAAGACTTTAAAGAAAGGCGCTACCGGGAGGCAACCCGAGTTTATTATCGTTTATTTCCTTTGATTTTATTTTTTTTTTTTTTTTGTCTTTGTTTTTGTGTTGTTTTTCCAGATCTAGGCTACGAAGGATGTTGTGGACTTTAAGTGTAAGGAGAAAAGATCTCAGAGGATTTAGTTGCGTGGTGAGCTTGCAGCCCTTCATCGCCGGTTTGATGAGCTAGAGCAGACTGTCCTGCCCCGTCTACCCAGGCGGGGCGATAGGTGATGTCGTTTCCCCATCGTTTTTATTTTTTTATAAGTCTTTGAGTCTGTGTTTTATGTGTTTTTATCTTGTTTGTTGTGTCTACACTTGATCTTAGTAGAGATCAAGTGTAAGGAGGGTTTGTTTGTTTTTTTTATTATGTGTTTTTCTCATGTTCTCCGTCCATTTTCTTTTCTTTTCTTGCGTGAGGGCACACAAGGGTTTAAGTGTAAGGAGGGAGGTCTTTACGTCGTTTCACTTTGTGTCGTCCTTTGTTTTATGTCGTCGAAGCATGCCAAAATTTGAAGTTTTTGATGCACTCTTGTTCTTTGTTTAAGCATGTTTGATTTGTGCTTTATGTTTCAATATGCAAGCATGTTAGTTGTTGTGAAGAGTAGGATTTGGTGCACATTTTGTATGTAATTTGGGATGACAAATAATAAGAAAGTAGTGGATCGAATTTTTACACACTCCATATATTAGACTTAAGCCTTTAAAGTAGGACACTTCCTACTAATTTCTTTGAGAGTGTTTGTCCACGAAGTTGCAATAAAGGTGAGTCACTTGCGATGCATGATAGGAGGCACTAGGGATTGAGCCATTTAGCCGCGACAATATTTTCCTACCTTATATTATCCCCTAGTAAACTAATTTGAGCCTTGCCCAATTCTTTGATTTAGTCAGAAAATTTTAGCCTATGCCTTTTTAGCCTTCTTTTTTTCTCGTGTCATTGCATGTTTTACACGCTTGTGTGAGATTGATCTTCTTATATATCATTTGCCTACCTAGTGTATATGCTACGAAATTAGTTGTTGGCTGGAATTGTGTATGAATAGCAATATCTAAGGTTCGATCGTATTTGTACCCAGATTTTCGTGAATAATGAATAGTGCTGATCCACGGCAAAAAAAAAAAAAAAAAAAAAAAAAAAAAAAAAAAAGTGGAAAAATCAGTTTATTTTAAGGGTATTTGTTGATATATTAAGTAGCATTTGATGTGTAATTCTTTAGTGGTGGGCATTGTTTATTTACTCTTGATTATCTAATTTTAAGCAAGTATGACATGCATGATATTGATCTACATTTGTTGGAGCTTAGAACCCCTAGGACCCTTACCAACGAAAATTTGTCTATGTCCCAAGCCCCATTACAACCAAAGAGAAAGACCTCCTTGATATTGTAGTTGTGACAATCTTTTATCGTGATAGATGGACTAATTTCTTTGAGTGGCTTGACCGGACTTAGATTAGAGAGTGTTGAGTGAACCGTGAGGATGATCCACTTTTGCTTAGGTTTTTGACCAAGTTAATATTTATGTGCCTAGTCTTAAATTTGCACTCTACTTGTTTGATGAGATTCATATTTGCATAGTTTGACATGTTTTGCTAGTTCATTGAGTGTGGAGATTATGGATTTGATTGGTATTGCTTCTTATTTTCGCTCGTGTCTTGTTTCTTGTCTTTGTTCTTGTGTTGCTTCTTGTCTTTGTTTCGTGTCTTTGTCTTTTCCTTGTCTTTTCTTGTCTTATTCTCGTCTTGTGTTGTCTTTTTATTCTGAGTCTTGAGTCTTGGGGATTGACTGAATTTGAATAGTACGTATTCTTTTGTGTTTCTTATACTTGAGGGCAAGTATAGTTCAAGTGTAAGGAGGTTTGATGAGTCAGAATTCGTACTATGCAAATTCTATTTATTTTGGCGTCATTTGGGTTGTTGGATTGCATTTCTGTGTTGTTTTACAGATTCCCGAGCTGATGTGACGATGACAAGATGATGAGGTGGCATGCACGAAATTAAGGATTAAAAGGGTTTAATTTGAGTGAAATTTACGTGGAAGGAAAGTGACGGATAAGGAAAGAAGGAGTATGGAAAGATTTGGATATAATATATCTAATAATATATTTCCATACTTGGGATAAAATATCTACTTCTACAAGGAAACAAAAAAACCCTAAATAAGAGGGGAGAGAGGGACGAAAGGAAGGGGTGATTCTGATCGCCATATTACCGCCGCACAAAGGGAGGAGGATTGATTAATATAATATCTTTTATCATCATTCTTGGAGGATATATTTTAATGATCCTTATAATCATCTGATGGCCAGCGAAGGGGAGAGATTTTATTTTATTATTCCATCTTGATATATCATCACCATATTCACGCCGCGAGGAGAGTCGAAGGGAGATTATTTTAATTTTAGAATTCATCATCATCATTCACGAAGCCAAGGGAGATCCGAGTCCGAAGGAGTATTCATCATATTTTCATAGTTCGTATTTCAATTTTAATTTCGTTGATTGTAGTTTAGATTTGGAGAAAACAACATGTTCTTGCTTCCGTTTACATTCCCGAATGCTTCCGTTTTATTTTCCTGTTGGATGATTTGAAGACTTAATTTGGTATTCTGATTCCTTAGGTTTAATTTTGTTCCAATTCATGTTTAACTGATTTTGTTATAGTTTGGAATTTCGTGCATAATTATTTCATAATTTTCAGCATGTTTTGTGTTCTGTTCTGCAAACCGGTCTGTCTGGCTAGTCCGGCCGATATGCGCAGCTAAGTCTTTTTAGGGCCGGCGAGATGTGAAACACACACCACCATATTTTCGTGAGACTAGGGCTTAAAATTAATCACTTAGGTTCTGAATTAATCTAGGTTAATTAATTGGATTAATTAATTTAGGCTTGATCACCCTAGGTTAGTTTAATTCATAGCTATTTTAGTACTTCCATCGTTTCTCGTGGGATTAGGCTAAATATGTAGCAAATTGTTCTTAGGACAATTGGATTAATTTGGTAGGAGACTATTAGATGCCCACCATACGAGTAGGCTCCTAAATTGGGTTCCCTTAGTTCTTAAAGCTGATTAGGTGTTAAATCTATTGATTGCCCACCAACGTAGGTTGCATCTAATTTAGAGAAGTAGTCGTTTCAATGCCCACCATGGCGATTACCGAATAATTAAGGGAGAATAGGGGATATGTCAGTTTAATTACGGTGTCCTACAACTAATTGATTTAAGTGGATTAATTAAATAAGAGTGTTAGTGATCGATTAAGAGTGTGTGTGAATCATCTTGTTGGACCCATTTTATTTGCATAAGTTTATTCCGTGTTTAATTCCTGCTATTTACTTTCTTTGTTTTAGTTTAGAAAATTCTCAAACTTGCGGGGTCGCTAACCAACCCTTGATTAATAGGAATTTTAGGTCTAAAATACTTCGTTCCCTGTGTTCGATACCTGTTGCTATACTAATTCTAGTTCTAGCAATTTTGCAGGATTATTTGGTGAAAACAGCGATCACCGGATAAGCTTCAGGGCGGCCGCGACCTTCTGCACACTAGAGGTGGCCATCCTGTTGCGCTCATCCATGGTGGTTTGGACTGTGGCTAAGCTCTCAGCCAGCTGCTCAGCAAACTTCTTATGCTGGGCTTCGAGCAGCTGCTAACATTGAGCAGCCAAGTCCGCCTTTTGAGCTGTCAGCGCAGTCTCGATAATCTCCCGAAAATTAGGGGAAGGAGCGTCTGAGACCTTCTTGACTGCGCTTGCAAGTCTGTCAATTGTCTCCCTCTGCGCCATTGTGTACTGCGCCCACTTCGGGTGGACGTCCTTAGCCAGGAGACGATTTTTGTCTCCTTGCTTTCTGGTCGCGCGGTTGACAGACTTTGAGGACACAGAACCTATTGGCTTAATCTGGTAGGACGAGGTTCCAAGCCTCTGCTCTGAGGCTGCGAGTTGTTGCTTCCTGCTGGTCGAAGCAACTGAGGCGACACCTGATTCAGGAGGTGGAGGTGGTGACTCGCCCTTCTCGCTGGGAGACTTTCCCTCAGCAGAATCTCCCTATTCTGCATCCTTGGGTGGTGCCTGTTCATCATCATCATCATCATCATCATCATCATGAGAAGGTGGCAACGGGCTCCTGGCAGTCTGCTGTGAGGACCTCAGCTCTAGAAGATAGAGCATTGCTGAGCGCAGGTCCTCAAAGGAAGCGATGTCAGTGGGTTCCCGAAACCCTATTGCTGACTGCAGACTCTGTTCCTCTGCCAGTAAGGACAATGCAGAGTGTTAGGCATTTCAGTAGTACTATTCTGTGACTGAAGCAATTCAGTAAGAAGGTTAGGATCTACTGAGTTTCCAGGTTCAGGGGCATTTAGCTCAGGAACATTAGTCGTTCCCCCTGAGTTTATATTTTCAGTAGAGGTCTCAGTTCCACTGGGGCTTCCTCATCGACCATGGTTACCTGATGTTGATTTTGTTCAGTAGAATCAACCAGGTCAGCTACAAGGCTTGCGGTATGGGTCTGAATTTCTTCATCGTCTGACTCATCATCCTAATAATGCTGGATCTTCTCAGCTTTGTCGTTTAGTGAGAGATCATGTAGCTTGCTGCTGACATATTCAGGATTTGTCTTCTTTGGTTTCTTGTTCTTAGTAACAAACTAATCAAAGACAACATGAGGGCTTTCCTCCACGCAAAGGGTCCGATACTTGAACACCCTGAAGGCTTTACTGACTCGAGAGTATCCTAAGAATACTCCTTGATCAGATTTGCTATTAAAGACCTTCAACTGATCCTTCCCATTATTGTGGATAAAGCAAGGACAGCCAAAAATATGAAAATGAGAAATAGTAGGAATTCTCCCTTTCCACAGTTCGTATGGCGTCTTCATGTGCTGCTGTGTAAGTAGTGAGTGATTCTGAGTGTAGCAGGCGGTGTCAGTAGCATCAGCCCAGAACTTTGAGGGTAGTCCAGAGTCTGCTAGGAGCGTTTTTGCTGCTTCTTTTAGTGTTCTGTTCTTTCGTTCAGGAAGTCCGTTCTGCTGAGGGGTGCGAGCTACTAAAGTCTCGTGCTGAATTCCCTCCTTATCGCAGTACTCTTTAACTACTGAGTTGAGAAATTTTGTTCCTCTGTCTGAGCGAATTCTCTGAATCTTGATATCTTTCTCCACACTGAGTTTCTTCAGCAGTCTTGGTAGCTCAGTCTTGACATCAGATTTGTTGGCTATGAAGATGACCCACGTATATCTCGAGTAATCATCAACAACGATGAGGGCATACTTCTTACTTCTTATGGTCACTGGAGAAACTGGCCCAAACAAGTCCATGTGAAGCAGTTGAAGGATTCCATCAGTGGATGGTGACGGAATTGGTGGATTATTTTTCTTTGTCTGCTTTCCCTTCAAGCACGCTTCATAATTTCTCTCTTTGATAAAGGCTTCATTGGGCAGTCCTCTGACCCTAGAGTTCTTGGCTAGCTTGTTCATTATCTTGAAATCCAGGTGACTGAGTCTCCTGTGCCACAGCCATCCTGTTTTATCACTGGATTTCGTCTGAGCAAGTAAGCAAGCCTCAGGTTTTGCGGTATTCCAATTTGCAACGTAGATATTCTTTTTCCACGAACCTGATAACACTGTTTTCCCTGTAGATTTGTCAACAACATCACAGAAACCAGCGTCAAAGATAACTCTATTCAGATTATCACAGAATTGACTGACAGAAAGGAGATTATGTTGAAGTCCTTCAACATATGTTACTCTTGAACCGAAGGCATCCCAATGTTCAGTGTTCCGTATCCCCTTGTATAACCTTTAGAGTTGTCACCAAACTCAATTCTGGGACCATCTTCTTGTACGTAATTGGTCAGCAGGCTCTTTTGATACGTCATGTGTCTCGAGTAGCCGCTGTCCACAATCCAAAGGTCCTTATGCACCTGCAAAACAGAAACATTTTTAGGTACCCTTTGGTTCAGTTTGGGTCCTTAAGCGTTAGTTGGTGATTTCGCAACCCAGGTCTGTCTCGGAACCTTAGGAGTCTGAGACTTCTTTTTCTGAACCTTGTCAGTCTTCTTCTCCACTGGTCCTGGAGATACTGATTTCCTGGCAGTTTTGGGTTCAGTAGCTTTCTTCTTCTGAGGCTTTGTGGTCCTCCTGACCCTAGGCTCATAATAGTACGAACCATACTGTGCTGGATGCTCATACAGTGGCTCGCCATACTGCTCTGCCCACCTGACCTTCTTAGTTCCCCTTGAATTTGATCGTGGTGTTCTGGGGCTAGAACCTTTGGTCAGTTGCTTCTTGTTGCTCGGCTGAGGTGCAATCATTTTTTGTTTGTTCTTCGCCTGAGTTGTTGGTTCAGAAATCTGAACTTTCCCTCTGACGAACCTATCAGCCAGCATTTATGAACCTTTAGAAGTAGAGGTGGAAGCTTCATGAGTGTAGCCATGTCCTTCTTTCATGGCTGGTGGCCTCTAAGCTCTAAGCAGGCTTTCCAACTTCTCTTTGGCTCCCAGGTACTGTTCAGTCATCAGTCCTCGCCAGACCTCATCACTTTTCCAAAGTGATTCGTAATCTTTCTCAACCTCTGCGAGTTTCTGACTGAGTCGGGCTATTTCAGTATCTTTCTCAGAATTGTCCTTGGTCAGAACTGATAACTGAGTTTCTTGAAGCTGAGACTTAGTCATAAGAGATTCAATCTCTTCCTTGAGTCTCGCAACTAGATTCTCTAAATCAGTAGAGACCTGACAATCAGAAGAAAGTCTTTGATTCTCAACCTTTACCTGTTCCAATTCCTAAATAGTTCTGCTGAACTCTCTGCTTAACTGAATCTGCTCCTCTAGTAGATCTTCATATGCTTGTACCACGTCTAGAGGTTCATTTGTGACTGAGCATGTATCTTGTGTGCTCTGTGAAGTGGAGGTTATAATAAGTTTCGAGTTTACCTCAGCCTCTTCTCCGGCCATCAGACAATATTCAGTCGTTGATTCTGGATTTGTTTCTCCGACCTCAACGGCTATAAATGCAGCTTCGTCTTCAGAAGAATACATGAAGGTATCTTCCTCAATTGAGTCATTGGATATCTCTCCGGCGATGTAGGTCTGCCTTCTCCGGGCAAATTTCTCACGTCTGATAGTGTCCCTCTTTCTTGCAGTTGTAACACACAGTTGTTCTGCCGCCTTTTCCAACTGAGCTGTTGGATGGACTAGCAGCAGGTTCTGCATTCCTGCAATCAGTAGATGGTTTAGATTCTTCCCTTTTTCGATGATCTTTCTTACCTGAGGGAGAATCTCGGAGGTATTTCTTCAGCTTTCTGACTCTTTCTTTCTCTCTTTGATACTTGAGAGCCATGAGCGCAAGCTGATCAGTAGCGGGAGTCTCGAAAGACTTAGCATCTGAAGCAGCTACTATTTTGCTAGAAGAAATGGGGTGGCTCCAGTTTTGCTGACTGTCGCTTTGTAAGCGTGATCTATCTGGGTGTCAGCTGGAGCACTACAACATCTTTGGGGTAGGCTGTGCTCGAACTCCTCAGTCTTTAATTCTGAAAAGATAACGTTAGGAGTTAAAGCATTAAGATCTGAGCGACGTAAATAATTAGCAAAAGGAAGCCACTTCAACCGAGGCAACGCTCTCAGGATCTTGGTGTTCATTTCTTTGTTGGTGAATGTCCTCCCCAGCCCGTTGATCACATTGATCTGGTTTGTAAATCTGACGCTAAGCTCGTCAATGGTCTCATTGGGCTCCATGCCAAATGTGTCGAACTTCTGAAGCTCTAGCTCGAGCTTGGTCTCTTTAATCTGCGGGGTTCCATGGCTCAGTACAGCCAGGGCATCCCAAAGTTCTTTTGCCGTCTTGCAATCTTGCACCCTCCCGAGGTGTGAATCGCTGAGCATAGTTAGGATTGCATTCAACGCAACTCGGTCGAGGTTGTGCAGCTTTTTCTCTTCAGGCGTGAAGGTTGATTTGTCTTTAGCAACTTTAGCACCAGTCTGTGCTCCTACACCTCCCACAGCGGCATATTGAACGATGTCGATCATGGGAATGATGGGTCCTGTCTCAAGAACATCAGTCATGCTGTCGTGCAGCGATGTAAGGTGCGCCTCCATTCTCACGCGCCATATCGTGTAGTTCTCCACAGAGAACATCGGTACCATCCTTATACCTGACATATCAGACATTATGGGTGAGAGTATAAGGATGTATGAAGAGATGCTTGTGCAGTGAAAAATGTTTTCGGGATCTGTTCGAGTAGACCAGTAGTTTCAGAACCGATGATCAGGAGAACAACGTTGCTTTGATACCAATTGTTGGTCCGGAGACGAGTTTCAGGTGTAGAGGGAGGGGGGTGAATACACATGAGTACAAGTTCTTTTCTCAAACGCGAAGGACAGCTGAGTTGTAGGTTGCAACTGATGAACAGTGTCAAATAGTAACCTTCTGATTGCGGGTCAGAGTGACTCAACTACTGAGTTTCTTCTACTGACTTTTGTTAGTATCAAATTCTCAGGCGGAGAGTTAGTACGGATAAGTGTAGGGCCCGATAGACTTCATCTCAATTTGAAAACGTGTTTTTCGCAAACCAAATAATTTTGGCTAGTGCACTTTTAAATACGTTTTATGCAAAGTATGAGTTTGTAAGACAGTTTGAAAACAATGCAATAAAATAGTAAATGACACAAGCGATTTTTAACGTGGTTCGGATACGCAAGCTCCTACGTCCACGGTCCTGCTGAACAGGAGGTCTTGTTGATTAATCTGAGCAGGCCTCAACAAGGTATATGTGCACTGGACAGGCCCTTCTAAGTTTTAGTCCTTAGCGACTTTACAATCCAAACCGAATATTGAAGGGGAGGGGATGTTCTCCAACTATGAAGGAGTTCTTACAATAAGAACAGTCACGAAATGTGAACTCCTTCGAATGTTCTAAGCTAAGGATATAACAATGGAGCTTAGATAGAGAAAAGGGATCTAAAGAAAGAAACTCTAGACAGAAGAACTAGAAATATTCTAATGAGCAAGTTCTTCGCTGGATCTTCGTGAAAGCGCTAGAGTGTTTTGAATGCTTGAGCGTGTAATCCCTTTGATATCCCGTGCGTTGAGCTCGGAAAGGCTTCTCTATTTATAGTTGTGATCCAGGCATTTGTCCGTTGGAGGGGACGATGCCATGTGTCACAAATGTCCAAGGAAAACGGCCATATGTTCGAAATATTGTCGCAGAGTAGTTGGTCACTGTACATGAGAGCAGCTTTAGTTGGTCAGAGCAGGTAAGGCTTAGACCGCTTCTCATTGGTCGAGGTTTGTGGTAGGTGAGACTTGTCAGACATCAGTGTTCATCTGAGTTGACTCTCAGTCATCCTCGTATGATCTTCTACTGACTTTCGAATGTTGTTAAAAGTCGGGTCGTTTCTTGTCGGATACAGTAGATCTGACACGATCTCTGTCTTCTTCGTCTGAGTCTACTGATAAAAGAATCTTCTACTGAGCGAAGTCAGCTGATGACTCTGAAGGTACTGAGCTCTGTCTTGTGTTCTTCTACTGGAAGGTCAGCTAGTGAGAAATCTTCTACTGATGTGGAGTCAGCTGATGACCTGAGAACACGAGATCTTACAACTGATGACGTGCGGTTCTGGAATGTAACTTCCTACTGAAGTTCAGACCAACAAATAACCCTTACAGGAATTAGACAAAACAGATAATGAAAATAAGAACAATCTAGTCTATTACATCATCTAGTCCTAAAGACACTACACTAAGGGTACAAGACGGGTTTTGGGATCTTCAATTCCATAGTAATAAATTACTAAGATTTCCCCCATTACCGATAAATAGACAAGTCCTATTACAAGAACTACTGATAAAATAAAACTAAGTACCCTTTAAGTGTTGATTAAGATCAACCACTGACTCATAACCCAACACTACCGTTGTCTATGAGCGCCTTTTGACATACGACAACGGATCAACGAACAACGGTAGTAAAAAAACCATTGTCTATGAGCGCATTTTTGATATAAAAGACAACGGTTTTAACTACGACAACGGTTTTTCGGGCTACGACAACGGTTTTACACAAATAACGTTGTCTTTCAAGTGTTGTCGTATGCCAAATTTGTAGTAGTGTGCCCTCACGGAAACTAATCATGAACATACATGAAATAGTAAATATCTATCCTATAATATTGTAAACGTCAGTCTATTATAGAGTCTTCCAATTACCACGCATTAAATAAACCATTTATGATTAACATTGTTCAAGAGTTCACTCGTATTTAATTTAGTTTACACTTCAATATTGATAGGTAGGTTAAGAATGTACCCATTACTATTAATGTAAGAAATGACAGTAAGTAATTCCAGCTTCGCAGCTGTTAGGGTTTTCATCCACTTTGTACGACCCAACTTGTTTGATCTGGGGCCCTCGCATTCTTTCTCGATAGAAGTTGGATTCTTTCCATTATTAACACCGAAAATTAAGACAGGAATATAATGGTTGGGAAATGAGAGAGATCCATGAAGAGAAATTAATTTTACTCTGGATAAATCTCGGCGTCTCATCCATCGGGAGCAATGATGCCCGAGAGAAGAGATTGGTAGAAGATAACTCTAACATATCTCCTCCGAGGCCTACGTAGGAATGCATGTCCCGTTTCCATGAATGAGGCATCCTTTGAATATAGTAGATTGTTCTGGACCTTCTGTTCCTTGAGCAGTTATATAGCATGTTGCCTCTAGATTATGTATTCCTCTGTTCGACGATGAGTTTAGGAGACTAGCTATGGTCGACATCATCCTTCTCTTTTTTTCTACTTTTGCTAAATTTTTCTTTCATTTTCTAAAGAAAACAAATCGAAGTCAAGAAAACTTATCGTAGCATACATACATAATTTAATCAATAATTATCTCATAAATGGATTGACCATTTCTAAAAATGAAATCAATAGCTCATTCGATTGTGTTTTTGATGTATCAGTGTTCTTGCACACTTTGAGCAAGGAAGTGCCAAATGTTTAAGAAAATAAAAATAAAAATTACAATATATCTAAAACATCTATTACAGTTTGGGATGTTTGAATAATAACTTCATTACATAAAAAATTAATTATATACCTTTTTTATTTTCATATTTTTAATTATTATTGTTTATTTATTTTTGGTTTATGCACTAATTACTCTTTTATCTTCACTTACTCCAACCACTACTTTTTTGTGTTTCTAGGTGGATGTATTATTTTTATTTTATTCTTACAATTATTTTTTTATACATATATTAATGTATTTTACTTTTGCACATACTATGTTTTCGCACATAAGATTTAGGTGGCAAAAGATAATAAGAATTTAAAATATAAAAAGTAATTAAAAAATCGTGAAACACAATGATGCACACTTATTCTTCCCATATTTTGTTTTAAATGTATAGTTAATGAATAATTAATTAATAAAATAGAATTCACGTCCAACACTTCACGGGAAGTAATCATGAATATACTTGAAACATTAAATATTTATCCAGTAATATTGAAAATATTAGCCTATTACAGAGTCTTTCAATAACCACACTTTAAATAGATCTCCCATAATAAACATTATTCATGAGTTCACTAATACTCCCTCCGTCCCGGTATTACTGTCTTACTTTTCTAATCGGATTATCTCGCTATTATTGTCATCTATCCTAAAATAGCAAAAAATATTCTAAAACAAAAAATGAAATGGCCCCTCCTACTTACTACTCATAGTCATATTTTCATACTCTCTCTCTCCAAAAGTATATTCATGAGGGGGTATTTAATTTAGATTACACTTCAATATTGATAAGTAGTCTAGAAATCCATGTGTCGCTATCAATGTAAGAAATGACAGTAAATGACTCTTGTTCTGTCGCCGTTAGTGTTTTCGTCCACTTTGTGTGACTGGACTCTTTTGATCCAGGCTCTCTCATTCTTTCTCGATAAAAGTTGGATTCCTGCTATTACTAACACGGAAAATTAAGAGAATATAATGGTTGGGAAATGAGAGTGATCTATGAAGAGAAATTAATCTTACTCCTGATAAATCATGGTGTCCCATCTTTCGGAAGAATGATGTCCGAGAGAAGAGATTGGTAGAAGATAACTCTAGCATATCTCTTCCAAGGCCAGCATAGGAATGCATGTCCCGTTTCCGTCAATGAGGCATCTTTGAATACGTACCTAGGAGGTTAGTCAGGACCTTCTCTTCCTTGAACAGTTATATAGCCTATTGCCTCAGGATTATGTATTCCTCTATTCAACGATGTACTGTAATTCTTTTATCAAATAAAATAAATAAATTATCAATTCATACCTAATTAAATAGATAGTAAGTACCAAATACACATGCATAATATTATGACTTTAGAAGACTAGCTATAATGGACATCATCCTCGTCTCATCATCTCCATTTTGGCTCTGTCTTTTTTGCCCTAATGCTTAATGCTTGAATTGGATTTAATAACATGAATAGAGGTTGATTCCACGTATTCGTAAAGGTTAATGTTGCATTTATTTAAATCAATAATTTGGAAGAAAAAATGCGAAATGTAAATGAATTAGGGGTTATAATGATTTTTCCATATAAAATATTAAGCTTTTGTTGAGACATACTTGGCTGAACTTTTTATAATTAATATATAAAAACCACAAGGGAACAGGCTTAGATCCCATATCACACGAAGATCATAATCATTACATTCATCCCCTCAAAATCCTCTCTCACTCTCTTTGTGCCTCTCTCCACCGCCCTTAATGCACTCTCCTAACTATTAAAATTGCGAAAATCAAAAGCGAAATTAAACCTTAATAAATAAGATTAGGTACACATTTGCACGCATTAATCATAGCTGAGCTGAACTGAACTGGACTGGAAAATATTCTTCCTTTTTCTTCATCAGCTGGTCAAACATTCTCCGTTGACTGCCTCAAGAGTGGCTGAGTTATGGACGACTTGATCTGGGGGGTTGCTCTGATGGTGCTGTGCTCCGCGTGGGACTGGATCGCTGCAAATTTCTTCTCTTCGCTCTTGCCCCATAGAACCAAATACAATCCTAGTATGATTAGCACTGCGCCAATGATCCTGTGCATCGCAATCCCACAATAAGTGATTGATATATTCCATCTATTATTGATATATAATGACATACGAGATGAAATAAACGACAAAACATCGAGACGAGAAGAAAGATACATGGGAATACGATAGATATCAATTTGGTTATTAACAAAACGAAAAAGACTAGAAATCAATTTGTTGTGACATTCTTGACTCACAAGGATATGGATGAACATGAAATGTACACATGAAGACTAATTCTGGATAGCTATATATGCGTATTTAATTCGTATTATAAAATAAAACAAGAAATTAAATGACATACCCTCCTAAGTAGAATTCCTCTCCCAAGAGTATCGAAGATGTAATAGCGACCACGAGCGTCTGAACGGGCTGGTAGACGGCGACGAAAACGGGACCACCCCTATCAATGCACCAGATCTGTACAGCGAAGGCGATCCCTGATGCCACCACTCCCTGCATTACATCAACTATGCTCTCATTTTTCTTGCTTCTATAATTTACTAAATAACTATTTCTGAATTCTGATGAACCTTACTGTCACATTAAATATGGTATTTTTGTACAAGTAAATGAAGATATATGGTACATCACATGGCTCAACTCAAGCGTGGAGGTTTAAGCCCCACGGCTGCTTCAATAATGTTCTCTACTGTCTCGACAACTTATTTAATATTGACCCTTCTCTTAGCTTCACGAAATATAATTTTATTTTTGCAAGAGTTACCGTTATCATACCATTTCATTTTCATCAAATTTTCTCGAGATAAAAAAAAATTAGATGAGGCATATGTGAGATCAACATATATAATAATATACTAGTCACAAATGAAATAAAAAATAAAAAATACTGATAATTAGGTCATTGTTTACTATCAATACTTTGCATGTAGATGCGATTGCAGGATTTATGATTTGGAGGTATAAAGTTAAATTTTCGGGGATGGAAAATGAACGAAATAGTAAATTTTCAAAAAACATAGGTGACTTAGAGTTTTCAATATCCTCGTCTCTGCTAGTTAGTGGCAAAGTGTATTAACTAAACTTTTGCGTTAGTGATTAATTAATTGTACTTAACGTATTAAAACTATATGTATTTATCTAGAAAAACTAACTTCATAATTAGTTAGTTAGCAAGCAATTTCAGTATTTTGATTGAGAGAGGAACATACGGCGTAGAAGACACTGAAGACTTCGGAGCCATTGCGAATAAGCCAAGCCGAGCCGTTCCTCTCGACGAAGGCGGCGATGAGGAGGAACTGCAGAATCCCAAAGAAGCACTGGTAAGAAGTGAAGGAGAGGCGAGCCGGATACCTCTTGAGAATGGGCGCCTGCAGCACCAGCCACGCCGACCACGACAAGCAGTGGCCGATCAAGTATATGCACCCCAGCGTCCAGCTCTTCCCGCTCCCATCTCCCAGAACCATCGGAGCCGCCGCCTTCGCCGCCGTCATCTGAAGCGACGGCGACGGGCTGTAGATGACTGGACCCTTGAAGAGTGTGATCACCGACGCCCCGGCCACGCAGAAGAGCAGCCCTGCCACCTTAGAGATTCCGTCTTTACGATCCAATTTCACTTTCTCGATCCTAAGAAGATGGTCGAAGATTGAGAGAGTCAGATTCTTGAATAGTTTTTTAAGAGATGGAATCTTTTTAGAATATTAATTTCTTGCCTTAGTACGACTGCCATGAGGAATGTGATGGCGGGAACTGAGTTTTGTATGGCGGAAGCGAAAGTTGGGGAAGTGTTGTCTAGTCCCAACAAGTAGAAAAGTTGGTTTGCAGTAATACTATATTTAGAGAGAGAGAAGATTCGTATTAGTCTCTCAAAATGATTAACATAATCTAAAAAAAAATTTAAAAAAAAAATTTGATCGATCATCATGTAGATCTTCATCGTACCCAACAGTTGCAAGAAGAAAGAACTCGATGGCGAAGCTCCAAGTAATAGGTGGTCTCTCTTTCCTGTCCATATATCAAAAGATTAAATGCATAATATTATTTTTCTTCTTTAAAATTAGCATAAGTTATGGACTTACTTTTCGAGAAAATAAGCGAAGGGGAGGAGGAGAATGAAGGCAAGAATGTTTCTATAAACTGGGAAGACGATCTTGCTAATGCCCATGTTGAGGGCAAGGCATGAAACGACATGGAAACCTGCGTATCCAAACTGGAGGGCTAACATAGCCATGTGAAGCTGGGCTTTCTCCGGGACGGAGCATATTCTCCGACCCATACCCGAACTGGCGCCGACGTCCGCCATGACTTGCTTGCTATAGGAAGTTATCAAGATTAGATGATGGTGTACAAGTGGTGGTCATAGGGTTGATTTTAGGGTGATATAAATATAGCTGTGTGTGAGTGTGGGTGGGTCCCTTTTAGATGTTTTTGGTTGTATAAAAGGAAAAATTAAAGGAGTGTAAATTAAATGTATTTATTTGGGAGGTAATTGAAGGTGGTGGTGGTGTGGGGTAGGGGGGTTGCGCACACGAGGGGAGGTGGTGGTTTGCACCGTGCATCTGTCTTCTTCCTCCCAACCCCACCACGCCTACCCTCCCCATTTTATGCCATTCCGGTCAACATAATGTATACTTTGTTTTTTTTTTTTTTTTTTTTTTTTTTTTTTTGACGAGGAACCCTCAGCCGCTAATAGCAGCGTGTCCAGTGGGAATTGAACCCATGACCTATCGGTCCCGGGCCACCCACCTTCACCGCTATGTCATCCCAAGGGGACATATACTTGTTTCTTAACATTTGTATTGTACTACAATTTATGCTATCAATCCAACCTCAACTATATTTACCTTTTTCAATCATCATTTACACTTTAGGTTGCGAATTTGCATGCGCAAATCATAACAATGTAAATAGGACTTTCACATCATGCTATTTTGACCCTCTCCACTACTTTAGGCTACATACAGTAATACTTTTATCTTTAAATTTTTTTTATTACATTTCAACATTTTCGACGGTATCCTAAACCTATTAATAATTAATCTCTTACTATCGCACATTTTTTAGTAAACTATTTTAAAATATCAGTAGACTGTCCATACATTATTTCAATAATAACTAATAGCAAATAAATTAAATTAGAAAAAATAGGGGTCAAATGATTTCTTATGCAATGGAGTGATTGTTTCAATAATCAAAATTATAAAATATAAATTTTCATTATACACAAGTTCTGAATTATTGGGCTTATAAGATATATGTTCCACTCATGGTTGTAAGTTGTAATGAGATACATCAAAGTCTAGGGACTTATGTGTAATAATGAGGAAGTTATTTAATAACTTATTTTCTTATCAGCTTTATTTATGATTTTACCTAACTTCATCCTAAAAGAATCTGTTTTCTCTCCTCTTCACTCAGAGAACAGAATAAACTCAAATAGTCCCCTTGGGATGGCAAAGTTGGTGAAGGTGGTTGGCCCGGGACCGAAAGGTCCTGGGTTCGAATCCCACTGGAAGCAACTTTGTAGAGCCTGTCACCTATGGTTAGCCTAGGGTGGTTGAACTCTCCTGTGTGGTTTGCAGGCTACTGCACAAGGAGCGGGGTTTACACAGTGCGCACCGAAGGTAGCGGCTGCGGGTTCCACGTATCAAAAAAAAAAAAAAAAAAAAGAATAAACTCAAATACATGAACACTTAGATTGTAAACACCATAAAACTTTTTTTATCATCTCTAACTGATCTCGGAGCTTTTGATTTATCAGAAGTTTGTTTTATTGCTTCCGCCTATATTAAGGTACAAATCGAATTGTATATCTATTCCCTCATAAATTAATAGATACCTCTGGTCCTTCATACCCTAAATGACATAAAACTTCAAAAATGGAAGATCAAGAGTACACTATACTTTATATACCAAACATCTTACCTTTAAATCTCAAAACACGGATACTTTCCAGATAAAGATATCCTAATTTATCTATTCGATGGTTGTGAGGAAGTATCCACTAATGGAGGTCCCTTTACAAAACTTTTGTATGATGAGGAAAAATAATTAAATGAAATTCTTTTAAAAGTAATTAGAGTGGTACTTCCACTAACAACCCACCTCCGCATACGGGTCAGTACTATGAGACTACTTGGTAATGAATTCAGGTATGATAATAATAATAATAATAATAATAATAATAATAATAATAATAATAATAATAATAATAATAATAATAATAATAATAATAATAATAATAATAATAATAATAATAATAATAATAATAAAGCTTATGATATTTGAAATGCCTTATATTTTATTTTTTATGCAAATAAAATTTATTTCTTATACATTATTTTTTAACTAAATATAATAAAAATGTTTCAAATGCATGGGCATGGGATCTCCTACTTTGGTGGTGATTTGGATATGAGGAAACTCATTTATATATTAACTTTCATTTCCATAATAGAGTGCTCATTTTCAAAAATCAAATACCTTGGATGACTAATCTTTTGTTGGGTATGAAATTTAGTATGATAAGATTTGAAGATATCAAAACTCTAGCTGAATGATGAGTCTTGTATAATGTAATAGCTTAGTTTATTTCATATGTTAGGAATTCAGTAGACTAGCTAGGTGATAGATTCAGTAGAACATTTGTTTTCAGCCGGAAGATCTCAGCATGAAGAAACTCAGTTGGGTATTTCAGAACTCACTGAATCTGTAAAGAAATTCGAGTCAAGTATTAAATATCTTAAAAGAATGTCGTGGAAGAAAATTCAATAAAAGGTCCGAGAAATCAGAGGAAGTCAACTCAGTGTTTTCTTGGAGTTTGAACAAACATCACCTACTCTCTAACCTCGACCAATGAGAAGCTGTCAGCACTATACATGCTCTACCATAAAGCTGCTTCCTAGACTGAAAAAGAAGAAATTCCTACACTGACATGCAAAATGAAGATGGTCATTTTTCTTATCGTTTTCGACACGTGTCTAGACCTTCTTTCAACTGATCTATTCATTAGTCTTCATGCAGAGAAGATAACAAGGGAACCAAGCATTCAAACGCACAAACACTCTAGCGAACTTAAAGCATATCACAGTGAAGAACTCGTTCATAGAGAGATCATCTTAGTTCTTCATACTAGAGAGTCATTAGTTCTTATTCTCTATTTTAAGCAACATATTGTGTTATCATAAGCTTAGAAAACTCGAAGGAGTTCAGCTTTCTGAACTGTTCTTATTGTAAAAACTCCTTCTTAGTTGGAGAATATCAAACCCCGTGTTTGAAACTTATAAAGTTACTAAGACTATTACTAGAGTATCTGTCTAGCGTACAGATCGACTGAGACTCATCTCTGGACCAACATCTTTCATATTCTTAATAATGTAAGATATCCACGTACCAAACAGACCCTTAATTCTTTTACCTTTAACAACATCGTATTCCCCTCTTGTAAGAGACCATCATGATTCTATAATCTCATAAAAAATCCAGTAAAGTGACTAAAGTCGATGGCTGTCCAAACGAGAATGAAAAATGTAGAATCATGTTCTCTAGCCTCTTTTCTAAGTTGAAAAGCAAATTTCTTTTCCGACAGCGATCAATCACATGTGAAACTTTAACATTAATACTCACTGTTACTGTCTAGTGCAATGGCACTATATGACATTTTATAGTCAGAGGTATGTAGTAAAAAATAGAGAAAAATCGATATATTGCATTTATTGTATCGAAAAAAATATTGAAAATACTGAAATGATTATATATCGTAATTTTCTGATACGATATTATACCTGATGTAGGTCTTTTGTATGCTAACGATATTGATTTTCAAACGCTGGAGTATACTGATGAATATAAAAATTCGATATATACTGCAATATCCTAGTATACCGATCAATACTAAAAAGTCGGTATATTGATAATCCGAGTATACTGAAAAGTAAGAGAAATGGGGTTTTAGATACAGGGGTCTACTGAATACAAAAAATTTGATATATATCACACTATCGTGGTATACAGATCAATACTAAAAACTCGATATAAAGGTAACTTGGGTATACCACACAAAGCAAGATATACTGCATTTTATACCCAAAAAAAGGCATTGTGTCAGTATATGATATGTTCTATATTGAAATATCACTATACTTGTTCCGGTATTTTCAACACGACATACAAAATGGGAGGAAAACGGTATATTGTACCGAGTCATTGCATTATAATTGAGATAGGGGTGGAGGATTTATGATTGGGGGATTTAAAATTTAAAATTTTCTTAGTGCCAAAATGCATAATTATATCATGCACTCGTCTATATGCCTATGACTGTAGGTAATTGAGTCTACAGTTACTATGATCCAAAAAAGATGAGATGAGATGAGTTGAGTTTATTTAATTCGCTTATAATTGAGTCGAATTTGATTTTAATTCATCATAAACATTTTAAAGTCTCACAATTTTGGTGATAAGCATAGGAATTAATAATAGAAATTATAATGTTTTAGGTGGGAAGAAAGTATGAGTGATTGTGACCAAAACGGTCGGATAGCAGCCTGACCAGTTGTAAACTTTATTGGCTTGTACATTTCTTACTTCACACGAATCTTATATCATTCATTTACTTTACTCAACACAATCTTCTATCTGGAATCTTGTTGCCTTGTCCTCTTCTCTTTGTCATCATACCAAATTAACTATATTAAGAAAAAATATATATCAAGCAGTTTTTTTTTTGTGAGTAGAAATTGGTATTCAAATTTAGTTTTCCTGGGAATGTTTAGTGGTATTGAGTTAGAGCTTTTACTCTGTAATATACAGATATTGCACTTTAGTAATATGAAATGTCATAATTTATTTTAAAAACTTTGGTGAGGTCGACCTCATGTAAGGTTGATTTTTTTTTTTAGATTAGGGATGGGATATGAATTAGATCAACGGTTTCGGATATATGGGTTTGGATTAAAGTGCTAAGGCATTATTATACCCGACTTTACGTGATATTGACCTCATGGGAGACCAGCCCAGCTGTAAAATTTATTGATGGGTAATGTTATGTGATTTTCTAAGTACGTCCAAGAATATATAGTTTGATGATATTGATGTCATTTTATTATACCTTCCTAATGTATATGTTTAGACTTTAGAGATGGTCCGAAATAATGATAGGGGAATGTGTAGTACGATGAGAGCGGGATTTATTGTCTGATTTGAAACATAATCAATAGACATGGGCACTCAATCATAACAATTTGTTACCGCCTGATCAAAACAAATAGAGAGGGGAAATGATTCTCACCTGCAAAAAGAAATCATCCTCGTTTCTAATCATAAAACACGTTACATTCATTAACGCATGCATAAACATTGAAAAACAAAAATTGAGTTCATCATATTATTACAATGCAGCAAATCATAAAAAAAGAAAAGAAAAAGATTATAGGCTTAATCATGATATTAGTGCTTTTTACATTTCAATTACATTTATTTGCGTTATTTTCGTTTTAGAGAAGAGTAGTCATACTTTTTGGTTTCTTTTTCTACAAATATGTCAATCTATTGGTAGATGCTAATCATTTTCCATAGTGTGTTTCTCATCATCCGTAAACACGATGACTTGAGTGCATGGACAACATGCCCCTAAAACAGCTGATATGGAAATTAGCTTAATCGTCCTAATAAAATGAAATTGAGATATTTGTGGAATTAGTTGGAATAGTATTTTCTGAGATAGGGTATAAATATGAATTTTAATGTAGTTATGGTGCAATTACATCCCTGGATTTTATAGTGGAGAGCAAAAGTATACCGAATTATAATTTTGTACAAAATTTTAATTAAACGGTGTAATATACTCTTGCGTCAATTTCTCATTTGTTTTTTTACATTTGTCTTCCAAAATAAGGTAACTTTTCTATACATCTGTCAAATTCATACCATACGCGCAGCACATATAAGTAAATAACACTAGATGAACCATATGCAACACATTGAATGCATTAGATTAATATATACGGCATGTCCCTAAGTATGTCGATATGGAAAATTAGTTTCATCACTTCATGCATCCCAATAAAAACTAAATTGGGATATTTATGGGAGTAAATTGAAATACTATTTTATTGGAATAAGGTGTAGACATATGCTTGAATTTAATGGTGAAGAGTATGTTTTGATGCAGTATATCATTAATGTATGCTTTGGTATAAACATACTTTTCAACTTTATACTATGAAGTGCAAAGCAAAAATTTCATGAGTTTATGTTTTTGTGCGAAAGTATACAAGTATTCAAGTAAATGGTGCACTATATTCTTTCAACAATTTCCCATTTCTCTTTTATTTGCTTTTGACAATTTTCTTAAAAAATAAGGTAAATTCCCGAATTGTCTGCAAATTCTCGAATTCAATACCAATAATCAATACTTGCAATGAAAAAAATAGGTTAATGTTTTATTTTCATTGACAATTAAAGCTTGAGTCCCCCAAAATCCCTTGCACAGAACGACATGATGAAAATATATGTTTGCATTTGATGGATCCAAAACAAATGAAACTTGTAATTAACGTGGTAGGCCAAAATAACTGATAAAGATGTCACTTTGTCGCAGTGACTTTCATCGATTTTCATGAATGCACAAGAATCTGGCTCATGAAATAGGAAACAGCCTACATACAATATTCAAACTCTTATTCATAATAATCAAAAAAATATATACTTTTTTCATTGTGGTATCACATCATAGAAAAATGTGATTGAATTATGAAACTAAGTTCCCCCCACGTTTGATAAGGTTGCAGTATGAAGATAGATTCAATTAATCTTTACAGCTTTTGTTTGGCACGTAAAGTGATTCCACCAGCCCTCCAAACATGTACCATATTTCAAGAAAAGTAATATTAATTGGAAAAGTTTACATAAGCTAAAGCTCTGTTGATATGTTTAAGCCGTCAGTACATTCATCATGTGCAACTAGAGAGAGAGAGAGAGAGAGGGCTGATCGCTATCGGCACTTCACTCTTTGCGGAAAGATGAGCACGAGAAAGTAGATTAAAGATACATAGATAAACCTAAGCCGTTATTTTAACACAAGGTTTCTCCGATTTGCTTTTGATGATTGGTTGGGTCCGCAATGAGCACGATCCCATTTCAAGCTTCTAAAATTACACTTTAAGTCCAACTATAGGCCAATGTAAATATGTTATCCTATAAATCTATCGATATTTGTCACATGAATCTTTATTTGAACAATGAAAGACAAATAATAGAAGAAACAAAACTCCAACTTCGTTACACCTAAACAGAACGGGAGGGAAAAAACGAAACTGTGAGGAAGTCCAAGTATGCAAGCAAGCAATAGTGGCAAATAACAGAGGCATAATCAGAAAGCCATTTGTGGTTAGGATTTAGGAAAGACCATGAAAATCTCCCTCTTATCTGTTTCTTGCTTTTTACATCCAAGGCCCAATTGCACATGTTAAAAGAAGGCAGTACAAGTATCTCTTGACCAAAGATGCAATAAAATCTTCACTAGTTGGTCACTTTCATCATCCTTGTCGCCCACACTAGAGATGCTTGACCTTTCACAATTCAAAGGAAGTCATTCTAGATGCTCAGTTTCCATCATCTTAATAGACATCTTAACTAACAAGGTGTTGTAAGGGAAAACTACATTATAGAAAGAAATTTCATAGCTTTTATACAGAAAGGATATTGTGATACTGATCTACATAAACACACTGGAAAATTTGAGGGAAACTGACAAGAAAAACGCATGCACCTACATATCAGGAGTTTTAGAATAGGAGAGAACTTTGTCGTTTCAATGGCCATACCTAAATGCTGACGTAACTCAAGTTCAAACCCATGGGAGTGACTGTCCATAGCATGTGTTATACAAGTATTAGGATTGTCCATTCTACTATAACAATAAATACAAACAAAATATGTCTTTCCGTGTACACATAAAAAAATAGAGACTACAATCCTGAGTAGACATGTTCCAACATACACATAGTCCATGACAAGTTTATCTGCTTGATGAGAATTAGAGATGTTACCAATTTCTTTTACATATACAACTTTTAGACTCTCACAAATTCCTCTTCATTAATGGACAACACTCCATTGCCTAGAGTTAATGGTGTAGCAATAGTGCAAATACAATGTGAAAAAAGGAGAATGTGAAACCTGAACCCACACAAAAAGTAATTATAACAAAACAACTAATTCATTTCTCAGCAGAGTAGATTTTAGTAAAGCAAGCATGTTAAGTGGCAACAACTAGTATTCCACTTCTAGTCTCAGCTTAAGGATAATTTAGGGCAAGATCTGTTATGTAAAACTTACAGGAAAGCTCAAGTACCATGCCGTGTCATGGATATGGCATATACGATATCGTTTTGAAGCACAAAATGGCATATTGTCAAAAACAAAGGGTATTGATATTTTGAATGACCTAAGGGATTCACTATGGTACTAGTGACAGTTTTCTGGTCTCTTGTAATCCTTTTGGACACTCCGGTTTATGATGGTAAAAGTTAGATGCAAATGTCATTTAGCTTTGAGTTCCTGGGGTTCAATCAGTACTATTAGTGAGGTAATGCCTTCAGTACTTATACTGTCGAGGATTCAGTTCCTTACAGGAAATATTTGTGTAGAAAAAGATAGTAAAAGAAATCATGGACCTCAAAGAATCAATGAATAAATTTATTGATTAGTCAGAGATAGACAACCAATCAGACCTAGGTAACTCCTTGAATCGTGTGTTCATCAGCAAAAGTTTTCAAATCAAGTAGAGCATCCAATAGAAAATGAAATCTAAGAGACAGCTAGACAACCAAGAAGGTTTAATTGTTACATACAAACATAGCTAACACGAAAAAAGTTACATACATACACTCAATGAGATGATCGAGACCAATCACAAAGAAAATAAAGAAAACTGTAGTCAATTTCAGAACCATGACCAAGTAGCAAGCATCAACATAAGCAAAAAAAAAAAGCATATATTTTTTCCTGAACAGTACTAGTTGTTGAGTTGGTGACAACATTTGCTTACAAGGCTCTGCAAGTTCAATTTTCACTTCAGTAAATTATATTTCAGGAAATTGTGAGGGATCAGAAATCCACACTTCATATAGGTGCTCTCTGCTACTCTTTTAACATTTTTGAATGCATTATCAGTAAGAGTAAACAATATTCATGTTTCTTTTTGGGAGGTTTATCATATTTATTTCTTTGTAGATATCTCTATATTTTTATTAGATAGACTTTCTATTCAGTTGAGATTGAAAACTATCTCTACTCCCACCTATATATGAGAGTCTCCATACTAGTATATATAGAGTAAATTAATCTTTTTCAGAATAAGCAATATAATGCCCGCACCGGCTAGATGCTTGGAAGAAGAGCGTATCACGTAAAATACGAAAGTGACATAAGGGGAAATGACCGAGCAATAATAGAACTCCATAAAGACACACTAACAGAAGATCGACAGAAAAAGAAAACTGCAGTGAAACAACACTAACTAGTGATCCAATGAGAGTTCATGAAATACACATATGTAGAAACCTAATCCATCCACAGGCATAAACATGTGTTAGCAATTTTGGTATAAGTATAACTCTCTTCCTTTCGTAGTTCTATGAGAACATTAGATCTAGGAACCTCTCCATATCTAAACGGGATATAGGCATTAAAGACTGGTGTTCTTTTTCTTATACGACATAATTTGTATAATCTAATATACATATGCATGTGAAGTTATTGTTCAGCACCTGTATCCTCGACAGATTTCTTATACTCTGGCTTGAGCTCATATGTACCTTGGTTTGTTCCTCTCTTATTATATATGCAGAGCTCATTTAATATCTCTTTTAAAAATTGCTGCAAAAAAGATATAGGATATTAGTCAGATAAGTGTAACTTAAGAAACTCAAAGACATAGTGAACCTGCATATGGAAAAACAGACGCATACAAGGGACTCTTAGTCTGCAAGTTATACAAGCCCACATAGAATTTAACAAACAGTAGAAGCAGAAATCTCAATAGATAGAATGATTGGTTAAAAGGCATACCGCAGGTTGATCAGTCTCTTGAACCAGCTGCTTGAGTGTCCAATTAGGTTGCCTTTCGAAAAGCTTAAACATAATATCTTCAAGCTCCCCACGATCCCTTCTAGTTCTTTTCATATCAGATCCCTTCACTGGAGCTGGTCTTTTCTTATCCTGCACCAGTCAAAATTTCTTTAGCAATTAAAATTTTCAGAAGTTAACAAATAAACAATTAAGGCATTCAGAAGTTAGGGAAAAAACAACCATGTTGAGATGGAAAACATGCACTGGGGAATAAGTTTCCACCCATAAACCCTGAGACACTACATTCGTATTCTAGCAGAGTCCCACTTCAATTTCATGAGGATAACCAAAATGACATTAAGGAAGTTGGGGCTATAAAGATCAGATTGGCATAAACTGGAGGGTAGGTCAATAAACTACTACCTTTCCAAATCTTATATACTGACTTTGCCAACTCCAAACAAAAGCATTTTGAAAGAACTGTAACCACGCCATGAGATTATAATAGCGTAACTGTGACCACCTAGCTAATTTAAGGCCTCTTTTAAACATCATAATTCCAAGGAAAGAAAGACAATATCACAGATTAAAGTTATTAAATGCTTTTATCATAGGTTGACAGATCCTGTTCTGGACCAGCTCTAAGATATACCAATATTCAATTTTTTAAGTAAAACTCTACATAGCACACGAGAAATGCCGAAAAGAGAAATGCTGAAATATATTTAACTGGTAAAATGAATTAACTAATATTTACTTTAGAAGTCGACGTAATAAATCCCATCATTCCAGGCATGGGCCTCATGTGTACACCACGATCATTATTAATAACCTGATAAACATCAGAACCAAGATTATTACTAACTTCAGCATGAATGCATCCAAGAACCAGTAGAGGCAAGTTAATGACACCTGGATTTGTCTATTCTTGATCATGGACTTATTCGTCCTTTCCCGGCACATTTTTCTATACTCTTCAATGTTTCCGTGGTGGGGTTTCATGTCAAATTTATGTTCCACTTTTCCTTCCATTGCAACTCTTGCTTTAAAAGGAAACATTGCATTATATACAAATCTAGAAGACAAAATAAGGACTAATAAGTACATCCAAACTGTTTTGGTTGAACATAGATATGCATTTTAAAGAAGATGGACAAAAGGGTAGCACAGGGGTTCATAGAAATACAAATCCTGGAAAAAATAAGCGGCATACTTAACTTAAATGAAACTGAAATTCATGCATACAATTGAAATTGTCATGTTTCTAAGAAGACTACTAACAAAAGGTAAAACTGAAGATTTACAGAAGAGTGATAATGCTAAAAAAAAAAGGCACTGTTCATTGATCTTAATTCTTACACATGAAAGAGATTATTTTTCTCTCAACAATCAAGAAGAAAGAACCTCATATATGTAGTTGGTATACAGAGTATAGACTAATACAAATCTATCTAAATAAATAGAGATGTTTACAAAGAAATATAATAAGCTCATTACTCTTAGTTGCTCTTTTGCCCCAAAATGCTTAGAGACCGGAAACCAAGCATTTCCCCTAGTTTTTTTATTTTAATAAACCGTTAGCAGTCTAGGACTTCTACAGTCCCGTGCAGTTTCCTTCAATACATCAACACATCTATTTATACTCCAGGGCATACTCAACGAGAGTCGCAATAGCTGACAACCTAACATGCAGCACGGCAGCGCATATTTAAACTCATACAGCACAAAGCCATAATTACCGTCAAGAATCATAACAGTCTAATACTTCGGGGCATTGCAGCAGAAATTGTTCCAAATCCCTTAGAACGGAAATTGACACTGTAACATAAACCAGAAAACTATTTCCACAATAAGATTCAAGAAGCAACAAGGACAACAGATACGAGGCATTCATACTTCGCTAAATAGGGGCAAGAGGAAAATAATTGGTAAGCTGGGGAAAAACTCACCTTGATTCGATTCAGAGAAAATACCCATGGGAACAAAGTCCTTGGACATGTTGAGAGAGTAACTCTTCGGTACATTCACAACATCACTTCCAGCCATCTCCATACTAAACTGAAAACTCAAACACAAGTTCAATCAAAATTCATAACCCTACAAGACTTCCCAATCCTCGAAAAGCAAAAAACATACACCGCCCTTGCAGGCAGGAGAGTATGCGACTGATTTACTTGGAGGGCGGAGGATTCATCGGGCTGGAGGAGATCGAGAGAGACCACGACTTTCGCTACGGGCGGCGAGTCGGCGGCGGCGGACTGCCACGCCTTAGAGACGAGCGGTGGGCACTTCATGAGCCACACCGATCGGTCGGCCTTTGAAGTTTCGACACTGTTGTCACCATTACTGTAGTCATCCTCCATTGACAGAATCCTCAAGCTTGTGACCGAGCTATGCGGTATTCCTCGGAAGTGAGCGTGAATTAGATTACGACGACTGAAATTGGACTCTGCCCAATTGGTCGGTGATAGGTTTTTCCTTCTCTTGTTTCAAAATTTTAGGTTTCGATCGGTGTTACGGATGTTGTTGCGATGTTTACACACCTTTTCAAATTAACAGATTTATTCGGTAAACTTTACTCTTTTAGCATTTCAAAAGTATATATATAATATATTTATCCATTATATAGTAAAAATCTATATAATTTAATACTACATAAATTAATAAATTTTTTAAGATATTATGTCATGCAAATTTTGTGTTTTCAATGACATATTCATCATACTCAGCAGTTTTTGGGTGATACAACAACTTCAACAATTTTCAAAAACTTTTTTTTGGATATCATAGAATGACATTATATAGCAATAAAACTGACACTTCCAATCAAATAGATTGACACATAAATTATATAATATATACAAATGACTAAATACATACCAATTCTATGACAAGTCCCATGAAGTCTGAGTTCTCTTCTGGATTTGACTTCGCGTTGTCTATATAGTGCAATTTTATCAAATTGAAGTCAATTACAATTCCAAAAAAATGAGTATTGAAGCATTTCGAAAAATATATCTTTATAACAATGAAAAATAAATAATTATATATCAGCATATGATATATCTATATTACAAGGAAAATAAGCAGTGAATTTTTTTCTTACCAAATTTGCATTCATCATATCAGTACTCTGTTCCAAGCGTCTCATCCAATACATCCAAAAAATTAATACATAATCTTCTCTTTCATCTTTATTTGTAGAATCTTTTTCAGTTATGCAGACTTTAAGAGCGTTCTATAAAAAAAATCAATAGATCAACTTATTAAAAAAAGATGAGAACTAATAATTTTGTTTATCGAAAATTGAGCATTAAAATAGAACTTTTCAATGTTTTTTGAATGGGCATGAGCTCGATATTTCTCTGCTTTATTCAGCAACAGACTCCAAACATCAATAACACTGATGTCAATAAAGGTAGAATTTGTCATGCTGTTCATAGCGCAGAATAACACGAAGAATCGGCCCGCATGCGCAAAGATAGTCTCTCTGTTTTTAGGAAAATATGTTAACCACCATTGATAATTAGCAAAAACGTTAAAAAAACAAAGAAACTATAAATACTTACTCAATTTTTCGTCGATGTGTGTGGAAAAAGTAATTAACAATATTCTTCTCCAGTTGATTAAGTTCTGACAACTATTTTATATATTTCTTCATGAATTGGGAAGTATACTTGCAATGTTCTCCACTAGCAATCCAAACAACATCGCATATTTGTCATGGATCCATTATTTTCACTACATAAACTGTGCATTGTAGAGTGTCATTTGGTTGAAAACATGTATCAATTATTATCTATCAGAGTGTCGATTTTTGGTAATTGATAATTTTAAAGAATATGGCAATACCGTCATCAACAGCTGCCAATTCTGATATTCTGGTAATCAGAGCATCAATTTTCACACCTTCGTCATCTGTCCTTGGGACATTTCACTAGGTGTGCTTTGTGATAAGAGTCTGAAATTTGAAAGTGGGTGATTCTCATGTTCTTCACCGGTGTTTATATAATCCTTGTCCACTACAAAAAGAAAAGATAGAACAGATGTCAGTTACCTGCTTGTTTTGAACATTTCTTCATATAGATTACCTGCTTGCTTTGAACCTTTCTTCATATTGAGGAATTGTTCGAGTATCATGTCAATGTGAGAGTGAAATTCTAGATTCTGAAAAAATCCATCCATATCATTGTCTGCAGAGCCTTGAGAATGTAGGGAAGATGTTCATTCAACCTCTTTATCATCATTCGCGGTTAATTTCTTCAATCTCTCAAGATGAACACGAGTAATTACTCTCAAATCCCTTTGCAAAAGCAGGAATATCTCATTCAAGGCCTATAAAAATACAAAAATAATCAACACTTTGCATAACAAAAACATTGAAACTTCTCTTGAACATAATTGACACATTTATTGAACATAATTGATACTTTACATTACAAACAATGTCACTTTTACTGAAACACAAATTGACACGTTTATTGAACACCAATAACACTTTAAATTACAACAAATGACACTATGCAAAAGCAGGGATGTCTCGTTCAAGCCCTATAAAAAATACAAACATTTACACTTTTATTGAAACACGTTTAGTAAACACAATTCACACAGTGAATTACAAACAATGACACTTAACAAAGAGCATTGATGTCTTATTCAAGCACTATAAAAAATACAAAGATAGTCAACAATTTGAATAACATAAATTAACACTTTTAATGAACATAATTGGCTTTAATCTCAGTGTTAGTCTTCTCACTGATAGACAGATTATACATAATCATTCGGTTATCAGTTTGGTCTTCTTTAGATAGGGGTTCTTTAGCAGCATCTCACAAAACTTGATCTTCAAGATCAGCTTTGATTGGGCATGATTGTGATGTCTGATCTTTCATCTTCAGACTGACTGGATAAATATCTTCTACCCACATGTTCCTACCAAACTCCCCAGCATCAAACTCTAGATCTAATCTCTCTTTGAATTTCACAGATGTCCAATGCTTAATTAAGAGCAAGCTACTGCTCTCAACTTTACCCAACCACATGAACCGATGAAAATAAACAAGGGGGAGTCTTAATAGACAGTCGTTGACATTCTTAAGGGATTGAACGCCTTTACACAATCTTTCAATAACAAATGAGCACCAATCAAACCTATCAATACTAGGGATATAAATCAATAACTTAAAAACATAAAAAATCAATTGTTTGATTCTTAATAGGGGCAAGGAAATTTGACAAACTATAAAGAACAAAAAAACGCTTGAAATCATCACCCCCATCTCTTAAACTAGGCCCACTTAACATATCAGCTACCATAGACTGATTCACCTCCTTCTTATTAAACCCATTCCTACTCTTAAAGTCATTTAAGATTGTGTCACTCTAGTCGTCATTTAACAAGACCTTATTGCCCTCATTTCTAGGAAGTAAAAATAAATACCTAACACCATCTGTTGTATACACAATGGTCTTATTGTTAGAAAATGTAAGAGCACGACTAATGGGATTAAAATTTCTAGTAAACCAAGACATCTTACTCTATTGTATGTACTTAAACCTCTTCAAGTAAAGAAGACCATCAAACCATATTTCTTTAAGGGCTGCTTTTTTAGGATCACTCAGCTCGGATATGATCTGACATAATCGAGCATGCCTACACTTTACAGTAATAGTACTTGCAGCACTGCACAGAAAATACAGAAACAACGGCAAAGTATTAGATATATTTTTCTTATGGTATTTTGATCATAAGTACAAATTACTTACTCTTTTGATTTTTGATGATCACTCAGCTCATAAATGGTCTTCTTGCTCCCTTTTTGTAATTCAAGTGGTGCTTGGTTTCTTTTGCATTTGTTCGGTTGAGAAGGTGAGTCAACACCTTCTGCAATCTTCGGGTTCTTGCACTTTTTAGGGAGTTCACAATCTTTGGAAATAAGTTTTTTTTTTGTTCCTTTTTGGCAACCTTCTTCAAATCCAATGTCTCCATTGCAGCTGAAGCAAGGATGTCAACTCCCGAAGGTGTTTTGGTTATTTTAGCAGCTTCAGAAGCAGGGGGTATGGATAGGGGTGTAAGTGGTTCCGGTCCGAACCGCGAAACCGACGGAACCGAACCGAACCAAACCAAAAAATGCGGTTCGGTTTCGTGGTTCGGTTTGGTTTATATTTTCCGAAATCGTTTACAATCGGTTCGGTTCACGGTTCCAAAGATTTAGAAACCGCTCAAACCGAACCGAACCAATGGAACCGAATGAAATATAAAGATTTTTGTTAATACTACATACTACTTACTTACTAGGTAGTATACTAATATGTGATTACTAGGGGTATAGTAGGTAATTGATATATATGTAAATATGTAATTAAAAAAATTAAAAAAGAGATGTTAATACTACTATTACATTAGGGCAGTAGGGCACGCCGCACAGCTGAGTCCTGACTACACCACTCTTCTGTCTTCTCAATTCTCATTTCCATCTTCTTTCTCATTTCTCAATTCATTCTCAATACTATTTTCACTTTTTCTACCAAAACGTAAAATTTGAACAACAAGTCCTCCATCCGTATGAATTTTTTCTGGGAGTTCTTAGTTCATCCGTTTACGTGGAGTCATGAAGTTGTTTCATTTTGCTGCTGCCTATGTGGATTGTGAAGTCATGAATTTGTTTCCCCTAGTTGGAGATTAACTATTGTAGTTATGTTAAGTATATTTATATTTTGTTAATATTTTGGAGCCCTAGTTGGAGATTAACTTTGTAGTTATGTTTAGTATATTTATATTTTGTTAATATTTTGGAGTTGTCGTGCTTGAATTTCATTCACGTTAAGCATGTATGGAATATTATGGTTCAAAAAAAACTATTTAGGATTTAAAAAGGTAGAACCGATGAACCGAACCGAACCATTTCTAAGCGGTTTGGTTCGGTTCAGTTCCAAAAGTAAAGTACACCTTAAACCGAACTGAACCAAACCACTTTCATATGTTCGGTTCGGTTCCTAAATTGTACTAAAAACCGAACCGAACCGAACATTTACACCCCTAGGTATGGATTCACAGTGTTTTTGAACTGAAGAAAAAACTGGAGCTTCGACTACTGAAGGTTTTTCAACTGAAACAACAACTTTATGAGAATGTTTTTGAGAAGGAACAGCAGCACGAACTTCAACTTTAGACTGTTTTTGATCTGCTACACGAACTTCACCTCTAGACTGTTTTTGAGCTGTATCATGAACAACAATTGTAAGTTGAACATCAGATGTAGCTTCAGAAGCTTTCTGAACTGCAGCATTGTCTGGATCTGCAAAAGTGAGAGCTGCCCTCTTCTTCCATATAGGAGCTGCATGGGGAACAATTTGTGTTGCTCTTCTCCTTGTTGTTGCAACTGGAAGTTCGGATGGTGGAAGTATAGTTAGAGGCTCTGCAGTAATAGGGACTTCAACTGCCCCCGAAGCATCGACTCGAGGCACATTTAAATCATCAGTTGCACGACCTCTAGTCATTGGCATTTTCACCTATCACACAACAACGTATGTGGGAAACACACTGAATAAAATCAGCTTGAAATCACCACTCAAACAACTTAAAGACATTGTGAATACCAAAACACATACACAGACACCAAGTGTAATTGTTCGGGTACATGTGTCAATTAGTGTGAGTAACAAACAGTACCAATGATTCTGAAGGTAAAAACAGACAGAATAGGTATCAATCCGCCGAGCACGGCGTCACCAAATTCTCCGACCTGACTCCCGCCGAGTTCGAGAAGAGCTACTTGGGGCTCCACAAGCAGTGGCTGAAGCTTCCGGCCGACGCCAATCAGGCGCCAAAGCTTCCGACTGAGGACCTCCCGGCCGACTTCGACTGGAGAGACCACGGAGCCGTTGGCGTAGTTAAGGATCAGTTTTGCTCTTAATCTTATCATATGGCTTCATTAAATACATCTTATAATATGCTCTTAATCTTGTATTGAAGTGCCAGTTGGTGAGGAAGGTCGACTTAGGTCTTAGGGTTTGGATGAGAATCATTTCATGCCATGCCCTATCCTCTGAGCGAATTACTCTTTCAAAAATGGTTTTTGTAGTTGTAAATTTGAGATAATGGACAAAAAAAACACGCATCCTATGATGAACAAAATAGTCAAGGGATTGCATATCGGACAACTGTAGAGAACAACAAGGAGTGGATTGAGGTGTTATACCTGATTAAGTGATTGAAACTGTTGTAATTGGGTGAGGATTGTTACAGGGCTCTCGCGTGCGCTTGAAGGAGCACACTATCTGGCAACAGGGGAGCTCTTGAGCCTCAGTGAGCAGCAGCTTGTTGATTGTGATCATGAGGTTCGTCGCTCTATTATGTATTCATTTGCAGATGGGAACCAAGTTGTATTTATTTATTTATTTAGACCCTCCTCTACTTGAACTGATTTCTTAATATGAGACAACTTGATGCACAGATTAGTAGTACCGTTGGTTGCGTTATCATAATAACTCAAGTGCACAAAATCCTCCTGGTTTATATTGAGACCTCCTTCTCCTTGGTTGCAGTGCGGTCCAGCTGAGCCTAATTCATGCGATTCTGGTTGTAATGGAGGATTAATGAACAATGCCTTTGAATACATCCTTAAGTCTAGTGGAGTTCAAACAGAGAAAGATTATCCTTACACCGGCGTTGATGGTACCTGCAAATTCAACAAGAACGGGATTGTTGCAGGCATATCAAACTTCAGTGTCGTTTCTTTAGATTATGATCAAATCGCTGCAAACTTGGTGATGTACAGCCCTCTTGCAGCTATCATCACTTGACACCACATGGTAGACTTCTCATCGACTTTCATGGGCTTATTGAATTCCTACCTTTTGTGCAGTGGGGATCAATGCACTTTGGATGCAGACATACATAGGAGGAGTTTCATGTCTTTATATATGCGGCTAATCATTGGATCACTGATGAACACCGAATTCGAAATTGTTTATCGATCGTATTTATGATCCTCTCGTAAATCCTATTCGATGCGTTCACGAACCCTAATCGCCGATTTATTTGATTGTTGAGGAGATAAGAAATAATTCTGCCAATTCGAAATTAAGATAGAAACGAAATTCAATAGCAACTCGAAAAGAAAACAAGGTCCTACGAAATCGAAAGGGTTTCGTCCTCCACAAGACAAAGTCTTGCCCAATTCAATCCAAATCCAAAACATGCATAATACTAGGGTTCTCATCCCCTTTTATAAGGATGGACACCCACAATAATAAAGTTCCAAACTAACGAAAACATGCCAAAAATACGATAAATACTAATATAGAAATAATAATATAAAAGTGCATGAAATCCAAATTTGCCATCCATCACCGAAACTCCCTTCATGATTGCATGCACATGCACGTCCTTCTACGTTTGATTCACCCGAGCTCGTCGTACGTAAAACCGCGTAAATCGATTATCCCGAGCTGCTTCATTTCCGACCGAATCTTCCAATTCTTCTGATCGCTCCATATCAATCACGGTGTTGTTCTCGTCGGGTACGATTCTGCTGGCTACGCTTGTATACGTCTCAAGAACAAGCCTTACTGGATCATCAAGAACTCTTGGGGAGAAAGCTGGGGAGAGAGCGGCTACTATAAGATCTGCAGGGGCCATAATCTGTGCGGGGTGGAGTCTATGGTATCAACCGTCACTGCAGTTCATCTCAATTCTTCCAACTAATTTACATAGATGCATATTTGAATATCTGCTTGGTCTTAATGTTCGTAGACGATATATTAGGATATAGCTACCTATGTTGTGTATATAAATGTTAATAATGTTGTCGTAACTTGAAATATTTATATCACACCAGTAAATGTTGGTAGCATTTGCAGTTCAACTTAATTTGCAGAAACTGTCTCGATAGACCATTGGGGTCCACAATCTAAAAAAATAATCTGGAAGATCAAAAGATATATAAAGCTTACAGAAAGTATTGAGTCTGTTACATCTGCAAAAACATATAGGGTCCAAAAGCACTAGGTAAGGGCAATAAAGATGCTGTTAGAGACAAGGTTTATCGACGGAGGTCAACGAGGAGCGAGAGAGAAGAAAACTTGAGGAATAGAGCAATGGGAGCCGAGGCCGACGACGGTTGCATGGCAGGAAAGGAAACGTGGGCATGCACAAGTGGAAGTAATTAGACTTAGTAGATTAATTATGTTTTCTTTAAGTATGGTTTGTTATTTATTTAATAAAGCCCATGAACGGGTTCGGCCACATGAGGCCCGGTAGTTATTAGCCTATTTATATTAGAATTGGAGGATGACTAAGGTATCGAGGTTTTGGAGTATTAGCCACGATCAATTCGGCGTGATTATACGCTTGGGACGAAGTTCATACTTTCGTTAGGACTCCTTCTTGGAGTTGTTCTTGATTTCGCAATTCAATTCAGTTTTTGATATTACAATCGTGTTGGAATTCCCTTTACTCTAACAAATTGGTCCGACCTGCCGGATGACAAACACGAGACAACAACAGATGGAAACACGGATCGAGGAGTTGGAGAAGGGATTGAAGGCCATGGATTCGCGTTTGACGGGTGAATTGACAACTATGAAGAACTCGATGGCTTCGATCCATGACCTACTACAGAATTTAGTTAATGATAAGAAGGGGACGGGCGACGGCAAAACCAGTAGGGCATCCCCAAATCACGGGGCCCCTCCGAATCCGAACATAAACCCTAATCTTGATGATCAGGGTTCGGCCGAAGGACCGAAGGCTGACCAGACCTCGAGTGCAACTAGTTCAGCTGAAGCGGTGGTCGGCAAACCACAAGTTACGTTACCATCGTTTGATGGGAATGGCGCCGAAGGGTGGTTGACGCGAGTCGAACAATACTTTCAACTTCGTAATACCCCGAGACTAACCGGTTGGATGTGGCGCTTGTAGCAATGGAAGGCGATGCCTTGCCATGGTTTCAGTGGGTCCGGGCAACTAGTCCGGACATGAGTTGGTCCGGATTTAAATTGGAGATGGTTCGGATGTTTGGCGCCAACCCGCTCGCTAATCCGTTTGAAACCCTAGTTCAAACACGCCAAACTCACTCTGTAAGTGATTACGTTACGGTGTTTATAGCTCGCATGGTACATGTTCCGGGATTGGACGAGAAATACTGTCTTGGTTTGTTTCTTAATGGGTTACGCGATGAGATTCGACTAAAAATCCGGTCACGCGATGCTCGTACGCTGTCGGATACAATACACTTGGCAAAGGAGATTGAACAGGAGGTTAAGATTTTAGGAGGATTCGGCAACACATCGGCCGGAGGAATGCAGCGATCGAATTTCATACCGTCAAAGTCTGGATCACAGATGTCGCATAATTTGTCGCAGTCATCACACTATCGAGGAATCCAGCGCAATAATGGGTTCCAGGAGAAAGTGAAGGACTCCACGTCCTCCTTGGGGTCGACGGCGAGAACCGGTGGTATCGGCAGAAATCGGCCAGTCAAGCAGATAACACAACGAGAATATGCCGCTAAACGAGCCGCGGGAAAATGCTTTCGTTGCGATGAGAAGTGGTCGCCTTCTCACAGATGTGCCGATAAAAATCTACAGGTAATTATGATTTCTGATACGGAGGAAGGTGGAGCCGAGGACAGTGAACTATTTCACGAGTTGGAAGCAACGGGACAAGAGCAGGGTTCGGATGAGGAACGGGAACAACCGGAAGCCAATTCTATGATATTAACCAAATTGGCCGCACAAGGGTTTGATGGGCCCCAAACCATGAAGATGACGGGCTCCTTAGCCGGACGACAGGTATGTGTAATGATCGACAGTGGAGCGAGCCACTGTTTTATTTCTTCTCAGGTAGTTGCGGCACTGCAGTTGGAGCGGCATCTACGAGCCGATCGGCCATTCGGTTAGGGGACGGCCGCCGATCGAGCATTTTAGTGGTTGTGTTCGACGTGCGTTTGTTGCTCCGGGATCGAGAATTTGTGTTGGATTGCTATGTGTTCGAATTGGGCGGAGTTGACATTGTGTTAGGGGGTTTCGTGGTTGCGGACATTAGGAGATGTGCGGGCCAACTGGGAGCACATGACTATGAGATTTACACATAACGGCGAATCCGTGATGTTAAGGGGTAATTCAGCCTTGGTTCGACGCGAAGCCACCATGCAACAACTTGCGAAAATTGGCGAAGAAGGAGACCGTTGGCTGCTTTGGGTCGGCGTGCGACGTCACCGGTTCATGGGGATTCGAGTTGGCAAAGCAAGCCTGGTCGAAGCTCGAAGGTATAGATCTTAAGATACAAATGGAGGCCGAATTTCCTAAAGTCATGTTACCACCGCAAGGGGCTTCCTCCTCATCGTGGAGTGGACCATCATATTCCGTTAAAATCGGGAGCATCGCCGGTTTCGGTTCGCCCGTATCGATATAGCCATTCGGCCCAAGGATGAGATGGAGAAGTTGGTACAGGAGATGCTTGATGCGGGTATTATTCAGCCAGTTCGAGCCCTTACTCTAGTCCGGTTCTATTAGTCCGCAAGAAGGATGGGAGCCGGCGTTTTTGTGTCGATTATAGACAATTGAATAAGCATACAATTCCGGATAAGTATCCATTCCCGTAATTCAGGAAATGTTAGATGAATTGAATGGAGCTAAATGGTTTTCGAAGTTGGATTTGAGATCCGGGTATCATCAAATTCGGATTGCACCCGCGGATGTTTCGAAGACGGCTTTTCGTACTCATTCGGGCCATTACGAGTTCCTAGTTATGCCCTTCGGATTAACTAATGCGCCGGCCACATTTCAATCGGCAATGAACGATCTATTAAGAGCTCATTTGCGTAAGTTCGTACTAGTTTTCTTTGACGATATTCTGGTGTATAGCAGGGACTTGAAGACGCATATGGATCATTTACGAACGGTGATGACTTTGCTGGAGACGGGCTCTTATGTAGTCAACCCAAAAAAATGTGCATGGGGCCAAACCGAGGTGGAATATTTAGGGCATATCGTGTCGGCGCGAGGGGTGCAAATGGATCCGAGTAAAATTACGGCAATTTTGCGTTGGCCAATTCCGAGTACAATTCGCGGCGTGCGCGGCTTCCTAGGGTTGACGGGTTATTACCGTCGTTTTATTCGAAATTATGGTCAAATGGCGAGAGGGTTAACTGAACTTTTAAAAAAAGATAAACTCTCAAATTTTGTTTGGACGAATGAAGCTAACACTGCTTTTCAGGCTTTGCGAGCGGCGGTGACTACGGCACCGGTATTGGCCACGCCGGATTTCTCAAAGGCTTTTGTAGTGGAGTGTGATGCATCGAGCCGAGGGTTGGGGGCGGTTTTAATGCAAGGTGGCCGCCCATTGGCGTTTTTTAGCAAGGCCGTCTTGGATCGTAGCTTGGCGAAATCGGCGTATGAGCTCGAACTAATGGCGCTCGTTTCCGCGGTGCAGCATTGGCGTCCCTATTTGGTGGGGCGCCATTTTACGGTACGGACCGACCAACGGAGCCTTCGGTTTCTTCTTAATCAGTCCGTGTCGACCCCGGCTCAACATTATTGGGTCGCGAAATTGTTGGGGTATGATTTCGATATTGAATATAAGCCGGGCGTAGCCAATAAGGTGGCCGACGCTTTGTCAAGACGTTATGAAGATGAAGTGGAATGTGCTGCCATCACATTGCCGGTTTGGCTCGGATGGACCCTTGTTGCTGACGAGGTGAAGAAAGATAAGGAAATGGGTGCAATTTACAAAGCTGTCGCCGGCGGGTCTACGGCATTCACACACTTTCGAATTATTAATGGCGTCCTATACTACAAAGGAAGGCTAGTGATTGCTAAGCACTCTTCGTTTATCCCACGATTGCTCACAGAGTTTCATGCCACGGCTCAAGGTGGTCACGCCGGCGCCTACCGAACTTATCGTCGCATAGCTCTTAGTGTTTATTGGCCAGGAATGATGAAGGATGTTACGAAGTTTGTGTCGGAATGCTTAGTATGTCAGCGACATAAATACGAAACCCGCTCGCCGGCGGGACTTCTACAAGCATTGCCAATTCCAAACCGAGTATGGGAAGACGTAAGCATGGATTTCATCGGTGGGTTGCCGCGGTCGAAGTGAGTTTGATTGTATTATGGTTGTAGTGGACAGATTATCTAAATACGCTCATTTTTGCGGGCTTAAACATCCGTATACTGCAAAATCGGTCGCCGAGTTGTTTGTGAAGGAAATTGTGCGGCTTCATGGATTTCCAACATCCATTGTCCTTGATCGTGACCCGATATTTTGTAGCGAATTTTGGCGGGCTATGTTCAAAGCCGTAGGAACTAAATTACGCATGAGCTCGGCGTACCATCCGGAGACCGATGGACAAACGAAGTAGTTAATCGGCTGCGTTGAAACGTTTTTACGGTGTTTTGCATCTGAGCGACCTAAACAATGGAGTAGGTGGTTGGCGTGGGCAGAATATTCGTATAACACTAATTTTCACTCAACCACGGGTATCTCGCCGTTCGAAGTTGTTTACGGCCGACCACCGCCCACTATTATGAGTTTTCTACCTTCGGAGGTTCGTGTGAAAGCGGTCGCTGATGAACTGCAAGCCCGCGATGGAGCTCTTCGTCATCTGAAGGAGCACATCGGCCGTGCTCAGGATTACATGGTTCGGGGAGCCAATAAACGTCGGAGGGAGGTGGAGTTTGAAGTAGGGCAAAAAGTTTTTTTGAAACTAAGACCGTATCGCCAGAAATCTCTCTTCAAGCGTAAAAATGCTAAGTTGGCGGCGCGTTTTATGGTCCCTTCTTGGTCGAGGAGCGCATTGGTGCGGTGGCGTATCGAGTGCGATTACCGGATGGGTGTCACTTGCATCCAGTATTCCATGTGTCTCTTCTCAAAGCGGCGATCGGCTCACATAATTTAGAGGAAAAATTGCCGACGAATTATGGACGGTGAATCCGGAATTTTATCCGGAATGGGTGCCGCGAGACCGTTGGGTTTGGCGAGGCGACGATCGAATCCGTGAAGTTCTCGTCATAATGGCGCGATAAGTCCGAAGATGATGCAACGTGGATCGACGTGGCGGATCTATCGAGTCAATTTCGAATTCGACCTTGAGGACAAGGTCGTTTGGAAGGGCGGTGGAATTGTTAGAGACAAGGTTTATCGACGGAGGTCAAAGAGGAGCGAGAGAGAAGAAAACTTGAGGAATAGAGCAATGGGAGCCGAGGCCGACGACGGTTGCATGGCAGGAAAGGAAACGTGGGCATGCACAAGTGGAAGTAATTAGACTTAGTAGATTAATTATGTTTTCTTTAAGTATGGTTTGTTATTTATTTAATAAAGCCCATGAACGGGTTCGGCCACATGAGGCCCGGTAGTTATTAGCCTATTTATATTAGAATTGGAGGATGACTAAGGTATCGAGGTTTTGGAGTATTAGCCACGATCAATTCGGCGTGATTATACGCTTGGGACGAAGTTCATACTTTCGTTAGGACTCCTTCTTGGAGTTGTTCTTGATTTCGCAATTCAATTCAGTTTTTGATATTACAATCGTGTTGGAATTCCCTTTACTCTAACAGATGCCACCTCGACTAACGCATACCAAATTTCCACACTGCATAAGAATGAATGGTCCAAGTCAAAAATCTTAGTTTATTACAATGGAAAGAAACTGTAATCATAAACACAAAAGAAACTGTAATCATAAACACAAAAGAACAATAGAGATGGGTTCAACAGATATACGAATCCAAGTTTTTCCTCTTAGTATGAAGCTCCTAAATCTCTCAATCTCTCCAGATGCAACACTTCCACTGATGATGTATTCGTTTTCTGAAATTGTGAAAGGTCGGTAATAGAAATAAGCAATTCACAATCAAATTATCTTATCTGCGAAGGAGAACATAGCAAGCCAGATGCATCAGCGCCGACTGCTGCAAGATCACAAACAGTGCATAGCTGCCCTTGTTGAGATGGCACGAAATGAGTACTGCAGTACGGGCAGGTTACATCTTTCTGCCCCCTATAGATGGGGACGTATGTTGCCCCACATACAACAAACGGATTTCTAAAGTCGTAGTTGAGTTGAGTGGCATCCGTCATGTTCCTTTCTGCAGCCTGCAGAACTTGGCGAGCTTGTCTGGCTTGATTCTCGTTACTTGGATTACTCTCCAGAAGGCGCCTAGCAAAGTTGGCTGCGGTGCTCAGATTTTTGGCCTTGAAGCAAACTGTCATTGCACTGCTCAGTGCGAGTCTCAGATGTGGAGGCTGGAGGCTGCAATGGGTGAAATAAGCTGCAAGTTCCAGCTGACGAACTGGATTGTCCTTTAGTTCCCTCCTCTTAAGCTCCATTTGCAAACCAAGGATATACTCTTTTACTACCATAATCAACTCCTTGATCTCGTCCACCTCTCTTCGTGTTTCAACTACTATCAGTGGAATAGTGTGAAGAACAGATAGGAAATATCGAAGAGCTTCAGAAAACTTTCCAGCAGTGGTTGCTTTGTATCCAGCCTTGAGCTTCTCATCTAGTTGAGAGGAGTTGAAGACAAGAGCGGGGGGGCCTCGCACATTGGGGCTTGCTGATTCACTCCAACCCCTCTCCACTGCAACAGATAGGACTGGTGCCGAAGAGAAGGCACGCAAGTAACTGTGACTGCCCAAGTGAAGATCAATAAATTGCGATCTTAAAGGGACAAAGTTACATATCCCTAACTGACGGCTCAATAAACGCAGTGCTGTATCAAAGTTGCCAGCAGCTGCATGTTCAGCAGCAAGAGATGATTTCTGGACCCATATCTGACTTACAGGCATACCAGGAGTGGGGCAAACAAACATAGAACGAGCATTGAGAGCCGCCTTTGGTGTCTCAGCATCAGGAGACAGATCCAGATCCTCAAGATCCCATCCTCCCTCCTCATCATTCTCATTGTGCACGTTTTCCTCCAGCTCTGTATTGATGTCTCCGTTCTGCAGATTGTCCACATCACCAATATCCAAAGCCTCACCCCAATCAGCATCTGCACCCTCCTCATAATCTTCTTCTGCCCCTCTACCTGTATCATCAAGAGAACCCTCAAATATGCCTTTACTAACCATTAACAGTGGCCAATCTCCAGCACATAGCACTGGACTGGGAGGTATCAATAAAGAAGCTTTCCTCCCTTCTGGCAAAGGAGGAACATTATCTCCCAGTTCCGCAGCTAAACGTTCTGCCACGTCGTGAAGCCCATGGCTGGAAGCTGCTACGTAAGCCAGGGGCAAGTGACCCGCATTCTCCAGGATTTTCACCCGCTCTCGCACATCACCAAGATACAATGCATTATGAAACTGGCCCATGACATCATTTTTCACCTCAGCAATTTTCATCATTTTCGACAACTTTTCCAGATTACCAGTTATAAGATAATGAAAAGAAAGCCTCTCAAAGTTCTTTGTTTTCTGGTATGCATATTCAACAATTCCTGCATTTCCCTGCCGAAGGGCCTCTACCCCAAGCCTGTACCAGTAATCCTTCTCATCAATCTTTTTAGCAGATTCAAGGGCTTTCTCAATGTTACCACTTTCAAGAGCTAAGTTGAAGCGAGTCCTCTCATCCTTCACAAAATAGAGAGCAACTTGTGGGAAGCCCTTCTGTTGCAGATATGCAATCATCGCTTGTCCACACAGTTCTGAATTTTTTATCATGCTCATAACATGATCATATCTCTTCCTCAGCAGAGACAACTTAAAAATATATTCAGTCGAATCAATAATGATCGGACGGTTTTTTCCATCTCGGTCTAGACAAAAGATTGTATTCCCGTATATCTTTGTAATGTACACTGGGACATCCAGGGTCTTTATAATTCCACTATCACCGTTAGGCAGGCAGTACTTAATGTGTGTTAGTGTAGTATAAATGAAAACACCATTATCGTCCCATGCTCCACTCTTTACGCGAATAGTCTCATGAAGCGTGCAGCGGTGGGCAAGCTTTTTATCAGTAATCACAATTGAATGCTTGCTAAGCAAAGCAACACTCTCCATATCCTGAGACCACACTACATATCTAACAAAAGAAGCTTGAAGATCTCCAAGAATAATTCTTTGTTGGAGATCAAAGATGACAACTTTGTCCTCGGCCCTGCAGAGCAGATTCCCAGTGCCAGCATAGAATATAGCATCAGTAGCAATAGGTAGGACACTCTTTTTCACTACTTCATTTCTTAGGTTCTTAACCAGGACTTGATTGCTGCTCTTCTCAAGCACAGCAAACCTATTTCGAGCCACAAAAACTGCCGATCCCCCAGCACCTCTTTTTGCCTCTTGGGCAGAATCGCCTCTGCTGTAGCTATCTTTGGGTACAATGTAGAGCTCATAAGAACCACTATCCGCGTCAGAGCATACCAAAATTGCATTTTCAGTAGGACTATAAGAAAGAGTTCGTGGTGCTTGATTCAAACTATTAGAACCCGGACGACGGATTGGTATTAGCTGTGTATCTTTCTGAGTGGAATACTCAAAAGAACGTAGAAACCGATCCTTAACATAAAACACTGATTCACCGCTGATAGAGAAGGCAGGACGTTCTCTCTCTAGCTTAAAAACAATCATGCCACTATCATGGCCAGCAGCAAGAAGGTTCATCTCAGGATGGGCAGCAAGGATCCAGAACCTGTCATGCTCCCTCCTGAATGTCTGCAAGCCAGTTCTCTTAGTAGCATCCCAAACTCTGATACTCTTGTCTTCCGAATTTGATACAATAATGTCCTGCCTTGCATGGAACAAAACACAGGAAACATTGTTCATGTGCCCCCTCAATGTGTCCACCTCCCAAGCCTTTGTATCTGAAAACATATCATGCCTTTAATATTGAAGCAACATATATATGATGAGAGAAAACTGTATGAATAACATAAAGTTTCTGACTGATAAAGAAAGATCTATATGCAATTCCTACACTTTAAAATAGGCTGATATAGAATCCTCTACTAGCTTCTTATTTTATTTTTATTATTTATTTTTTTAAGTTTTTTAGGTTGGAGGAGGGTGAACATACATGGCTGGCTACTGTGTTAGGGAAGTCGCTTCAGAATATCATAGCCAGAACAATTCAAACACTAAACGGAGATATGTTATACTACAAAATAAAATACCAGTATAGCTCAAGTAGCACCCCAGGGATAAAAACTGGAGATCAAGCTTTCATACCATTCATGCGCCAGATTTTTACTTGGCGGTCGTCTGCCCCAGAAACAATCAGAGGGAGAGTCGGATGAAAAGAAGCCCAGTTAACCCCTCGGTCATGGCCTTCCAAGACATACTTCACAACAGCATCAACCCCACCAAAGAAGTCTGCATTCATTTGAGACAATCGCATAATGTCATCAGCAGGAGATACTGTTTTCTTCCTCAAGGCACCAATATCCCAAACACGGACAGTCTGATCCAAGGAGGCTGAGACAACCAAATCTTCTTTGGGGTGAAATGAGGCACACATGACATAGTGGTTGTGTCCCGTTAACACAGAAATGCAAGTACGGGATTGCCAGTTCCATATTCTAATTGTCTGATCATCACTTGCACTTACTATCCAGGGATACTCATGATGAAATTGGACTGTCCGGATATAGTCAAGATGCCCAAGAAGAGTAAATAGACATCTATGCAATTTATAATTCCACACCTTAATTTTGTAATCATCACCTGCCAAAAACAATTTGTGCATATTAATCAGAAATGCATCTAGTATCAAACCAAGAATCCAATTGATCAGAAACAATCAAGTTGAACCATACCTTCCACAGAATTAAATCATGAAATATTTCGCAGGAGCAGTTAACTAATTAATCATTGATGGAAACAGCAAAAGCATAACTACCAAAAGCACTAACCTAAGGCGCAAATGCCTCATATTGTCTAATGCACCAAGCACAATTAAATCAGGCACTAGAAATGGACATAAAATATGTGCATGTTTTTTACTGAAAAGAAAGTACAACAGAAAATATCAAGAAAAAGAGAAAAATATCTATGATCAGCAAGCTCTAATTAGCAAGATGAAGATTGCTATTTTAATTCATAAACAAGTATTACCACAAGATTCGTATTTTATAGGACTTTATAAACAATAATGAATTGCATGATACACACAAAGAGCTAGGACATTTCCTTTTACCCAAGCTGCTAGGCTCAGAAAAGCATATATCTCAGGCAAGGTCTAGGACATTTCCTTTTACCCAAGCTGCTAGGCTCAGAAAAGCATATATCTCAGGCAAGGTAAACGCCAGACATATAATTGAGTCCCATCAGCATTACCTAGACCCTTAGATGTGTGCCTTTGAAAACTGAGCAAAAGATTACATAACATGATAGCTAGAAGCTGCCAAAAAATATTTGTTAATACAACAAACATGATTAAAGTCACTAGTAGTTTCTATTCTATGCATAAGATCATATAATATATTCCACGTGCGCTAACATGATGGAAGAAATCCTATAAAGTCAAATCAAGCTCCAGAAAAACAATATTCCACTAAAAATCAATTCAGAGAATGAAAACCAAACGAGAATCAGGGATAGGATTTAACATCTGTAGATAAATTCATTTACTCAATAACTGGATGCACTTTTTCAGAATGGAATCAGACCATGCTTTTTGGATTTTCGGAAATGGAACACTAAACATGGATATCCTATTGATAAGACGACCTCAACAATAGTCATCCAAGTCACAATCTTATAACTACAAGACCAGATTTGAGAGAGCCAATTTCATTTTACTAACGGAGAACTTACAATATCAGTTATCAGTCACTTAAAGAGAACACCGATGGTTTAACATCACAAAGCGTGCGGGATCTGATACACCATTAAACTCAACTATTGCGATCACAGAATCCAGAAATGACGACACACATTCAAATCATCATCGTTAATCAAATTTGCAAAATTCTACCAATATCACATCAAAATCAGCAGATCCACAACAAAATGCACTCTAGTCACTCCTTAAAACGCAAATCCTCACCAAAGAAAACAGAGATCACATTGCAACAGCACAATCAAAACAACATCAACTCTAAACAGGGAAAAATGACAGCGAAATTCAGACCTCCAGAAACGAAAAGCGGCTGGGATTTGTGGAAGTGAACGCCGCGGACAGGTCCGTCGTGCTCGTCGAACCGGTCGATGAGGGTGCCCATGCGGTAATCCCAGAGCTGGATCACGCCGCTGTGGAGACTCGCTAGGATCCATGGCCGCTTGCTGTGAAAGCTCAATCCTTTCACTCGATTGCTCTTCGTCTCGAATTTCGTCAGCATTTTTCTGCAGATCCACTCTCCACGCGGTAACGAGATGGAGAGATCTGAATTAGTGCCAATTTTTTTCCAAACCCTGATCGAGATTTAGATCTGTGATTTTTTTTGTATTTTTAACGACATGAGTGTGGGATAAGAAGGGGGGGGTATAGGTCAAGGAGAATGCGTTTATTTCTTTGTGCTTGCTGCCGATTTACTCTACTACCCGCTTTGGATCCAACTCTTGAAATCTTAAGCGAGTTTACGAGATTAATGTTCATACAGTCTTTCCTATAAATTGACTGGTAAGTAAAAGCCGTAAAGACCTTACATAAGGCACTTTCTATATTATATTTTAATACTATTAATAATATAAACTTAGCATTTTTCGTAAATTATAGATTCATCACTTCTCCCAATAAAAAACGCGCATGAGATTTTTATCTCACTCACATGGCGATTTTGATTGCATTCCTCAGCGCAAATATAAGATAGAATCCGTTTTGATTACTACAAAAAAATTATTATACTTACATCCTTTTTAGTAATAACCTTATTATCGAAAATAAATATTTATTTAACGAGATTATTATTTTATCGAATATTATTTTAGTCTGCTACTTTTGGTGGGCACATAGTGACCGATAGGATTTGAACCAATGACCTTTGACCACGAATAGATCAGTTGGAGGGGACCTAGACACATGTCAAAAATAACAAGGAAAACAGTCATCTTCAATTTGAACGTTACTGTAGAAATTTTCTCTTTTTCAGTCTTGAGGGCAGCTTTTGTTAGTGCAAATACAGTGCTAACAGCTCCTCATTGGTCGAGGTTCAATGATAGGTGATGCTTGTTCAAACTACAAAGCAGATGCTGAGTTGACTTCCTTTGATTCCTCGGACACATATAGTGAGTTATCTTCTACTGACATTCTTCAGAGAAGTTCAGTTTTATGCCGATTTTTGTCCACATATTCAGTAGGTTCTGACTGACCATACTGAGTCTCAATTGCTGAGTCTATCCAGCTGAAAAAGATCTACAGTTGAACTCTAGAGTTCCTAACATGCTGAAGTACTCAACTAAGTTATTACATTATATTGTTCATCATTCAGGTAGGATTTTTAGATCTTCAAATCTTATCTATTACTGAATCTTATCCCAACACAGAGAACTAATCAATCTTATGTTTCAAACATTTATACAAAAACCCATGAAATAAGAGATTTAAAAATACTTTTTGCTAAAGAATCAAAGGTGTTCTTCGGAATGCCTCAAAGAATACAAATTTCACCTGAGCAAAGGCAGATCGATTCTAAGAGCTAGAGGAAAGAAGAGGTGAAAAAATTGTATGCAGTAATCTTTCTAAGGTTCATGCAAAATTAGTGTTCTCATAATCGGTCCAAAAATTAGCACAAAACTTAAATTTAGTGATTCAATCGGTTAAACAGTTGGGTTGACCCGGACAATCTATGGCTAAGGTGTGTATTCAAAGTTATAAATATATTTTTGTTATCTAAAAGAAGACAAGAGTTCAATTCTCAATTGCAACATTTTTATGAAAAAAAAAATTATTCTGAGAGTGGTCAAAACTGGTTTGGCTCAGGTCAATGAGTCCCAATTCAACCATTGACCTGGCCTGATCGCACCGGGCCCATGAGAGAAATGAGTCGACATGCAGCCCTGCTTGGATTTAGGATTGAATCCCAATCGAACCAGTTCAACAGAACGGGCAGTATCGATTTTATTAACACAATGCGAGATTCTAAATGAGATTCTGGAAGGATGGAATCGCTTGCTAGTCGCGACTGTGAGATCACCAATGTAATATATGTATTTCTCATTTTTCTAATTTAGTTTTTACTAAAGATTATTAAATTAACTAAAATATTAAGAGAATAAAAAATGATAATTCTACATCTCTTGCTGGACAAATTAAAAGTCAACTAAAATTAGAAGTGTAAAGTGGTGAAGTGGGTACTAGCCTAGTGGCCTTATTTGGTAAAATTAGAAAAGAACAAAAAAAATTAAGAAGGGGGTGGCGGTGGGTCGATTAACCGCCAACTCGCCCGCCCGGTAGCAGTTTAATAAACATTGATTTATGGTTATTTTTTTTTAGAAAAGAAAAAAAAATTAAGGAGGTGGGTGTGGGTTGATTAACTGCCAATCCGCCCGCTCGGTAGCAGTTTAATAAACACTGATCTATGGTTATTTTTTAAAAAAATAATTGGCGGTTACTTACGGTTTTCAACAGCGGATAAAGCGAGCGAAAGTGGTTGGACAATTTTTTTTGCACACCCCTAACATTAATGTTGCAAGAGATTTCCGAGTTGAAAGCAACTTAAGTTTTTATATTGATAACAATCCTAGCTTTGTTGCACTAAGTTCAAGTGAATGAAAATTTCAGGTAATTATTCAGTTAAATTAAATTTATTAGTATTGTAAAATATGTTATATTTATTCGCTAAAATAATTGTATGTTTTATTCTTAATGGACTAGTACAAAATCGTACACAAAACACCTCACAAGGATCTTCTACTCATAATGATGATGAATTGATAGATTTTTAACGCATTGTTCAGGTACAATTTTTAAATATGTTTTCGTATATACTTAGTATTTATTTGGATGATTCTATTAGTACCCTTCCAAGATCTGATATCGATAACTTTTTTCTAAGTGATGGAACTCAAATAGTTTTAATTTGTGCTTATGTCTGAGTTGTCCGTTGTGGAATCTCTAAGACGTGTTCTGCCAACTATTAGGAAGTGGTGTAGTTCTTGACTCGTACGTGCTCTTTAGTTTGTTTAATTATGTGGTTTTTATGGCAAACTAGAATTGTCTAGTATTTGGCTGCATACACCTCCCGTTGGATCTAACTATAATGGGGCTGCACCAATAGAATAATATATATACAAGTTTTGCATGATATCTAATATGTTTTTAAATATTTTATAACCATGTGGAATGCCGAGCTTTCTTGCATGTAGAGTAGCTTGTTTATCTTGTGGGTGATATTGATCGAAACGGGTTTTTTCAAATTCAGATTTATTATTTTAAAATGAAATTATCTTTCTTGGAACATGGTGATGCAAAAATCCTTTTGTGGGGATCAAAGTGCTACTTCAAAGAATCCTTTTGTTGTTTTAAGATCCACAACACAAAATCTGACGGGCTTGTAGAGTTGCAGTTCTGTGATGGGGGTGGATTTTTGCTTCTATTCTCTTGGATTTTAAATGTTGCAACTCTAGATACTATCATCTATATTTTCTCTATTTTTTGTGAAAAATATTATTTTCTACTGACACAAATAGTCATTTATTGTTAATAGTATAATTTTGTTTCAATTCAATTAAGGAATATATGTAAATTAATGTTGGATGTAAGAAAATGCCGCCGCGGTTTTACCATCACAAAAATATGCCGCTAACATTTCATGTACACGACTTACGGGCATCAAGTATTGGCGTCTAAAGTTGAAATGCCGCCAATTCGCGGCATTTTTCGAGGCACAAAAAATACTGTCAATGCCATATTGACATGAGTTTAGGCGGCACAAATTGACGACAGAAAATTAAAATGCCGACAACCCACGACTTCTTTTTAGGCAAAAAAAAAGGGTCGTCAATGTTTCATACATTTTCGTGGCACAAAAAAATGTTGCTATTCTTTTAGCTGCATTTTATGTTGGCAAAAACTTGTGTGCACCATGTTGCATATGCAATATGATCCAATTACTTAATTTTGATCCGTTTTGACCCGTATTTGACCCGTTGACTCGCTTTGACCCGTGTTGACTGCTGATATCAGCATGACATCATTAATATTTTTTTTATTATTTTATTATTTTTTTACGTTTTTTTCCTCTTTATTTTAAGGACGGACGTGTCACTCTTTGCATACAGAAGTGTCAATCGTAACAAACAAAAGTGTCAATCGCAACAAACAAATTTTTTTTAATTAAATTTTTTTTTCCTTTTTTTTCATTTTTTTTAACGTTTTTTCCCATTTATTTTAAGGACGGGCGTGTCACTCTTTGCATACGAAAGTATCAATTGTAACAAACAAAAGTGTCAATCGTAACAAACAAATTTTTTTATTTTTTTTCGATTTTTTTGATAAGTAAGGCGTGTCATTTGTAATGAATAAATGTGCCATTTGTTTTTTATCCAAAGTGTCAATCATAACAAACAAAAATATCATTTGTATTTGAATAAAGTATCATTTATTGACTATCAATTATTTTTGAAAAAAATGCGATTTATTTCGAAAAAAGTGTCATTTGTTTATGAAAAAAGTATCAATTGTCTATGTTGTTTGTGTTAATCATGACAAAATAACGTATCAATGATGAACAGAGTGTCTGTTTAGGTCATAATTCATAATAGATAGCAGAGTGTCAATTGTCTGTGTACGTGTCAATCACGATAAAAGAACGTGTCAAACATGACAAAAGAACGTGTCAATGATGAGCAAAGTGTCTATTTAAGCAATAATTCACAATAGAGAGCAAATTGTTCATTGTCTTTGTTGTGCGTGTCAATCATGGCAAAAGAACTTGTTAGCAGAGTGTCTATTTAAGCCATAATTTACAGTAGAGAACAGAGTGTCAATTGTCAGTGTTATTTGTGTTAATTATGACAAAAGAAAGTGTCAATGATGACCAGAGTGTCTGCTTAAGCCATAATTCACAATAAAGAGCAGAGTGTCAATTGTCTCTATTGTGCGTGTCAATCACGATAAAAGAACATGTCAATGATGAGCGATTGTCTTGTTTAATCATAGTAGATAAGAGTGGAACAACATATTTAATAGCTGCCTCTGTTCATAAGAAAATCACATAATTCCCTTCTCACTCTCAAATCAATAGACAATAATACGATTAAAAAGTACGATAAAAGAAGAAATATAATGCTCTAGCCCTTACAACCTCTAAGTTAATTACTCAACTGTAACTAGGAACACAAAAGTGATCGAACCTAAGCTTGTAAAACCAACAGATGATTGACATCTAAATTGTGTTTCAAATAATAAATTAAATAGTCATAAAGTCTATATATTTTATAGAACACGTTTCTACTTGTTCACTAATTATACATACCTATTCACTAATTAAATCAACTTACCCCACTAATAAATACTTGGAATCTGGCTCATGTGAAGGACTTTCTTCTACTTCCCAGGTTTATATTTTTGACTTTTCTGATTTTTTCCATCATATGGTAATTTACTACTGATACTAATAGTTACAGTAAGACACTTCATTGTTTCTCCTATTCTTCCTCCCCTTCGTTTCTGCTTCTTCTCCTTTAGCTCTTGATGCTTCCTGTTCCTCTCACCGTCATAGCCACTGTTTATCTTCCCATCTCCGGTAGCGGAAGGACCAGTAAGTTCGGGGTGTTCAATCGCCTGAGTCTCATTCCCGCATTTCGTCGAACAATTGACCTGCACTCCTTCTCTCTCTTGTTTATCAATTTCCTCGCCACGCATCTCTGCATCATTTGATAAGACGGCTTCATATTCATCAAACTCTTGAACTGCGTTCTCTCTGGTGCTTTCTTCCACTGGAGCGGCAAGCAGTTTTCAGTAGAATTAGCAGAAGAATCTGTGGCGTCGTCCGCAACGAAATTGACTGAGCCATTGCAAAATTGTAGACTGCTGCCAGGCGTCGGCTCCTCCGAAATATTAGTGAAGCTCCAGTGGACCGAGGCGGCGGCGTAGAGATCGGAGGCGGAGTGACGACGGCGGAAACATGGAGGACTGTGGAGAGAGAGAGAGGGGGGAGTGAGAAAGAGAGAGAGAGGGGAGTGGAGAGAGAGAGAGAGAGAGAGAGAGAGAGATGAGTTGCACAGAGAAAGAGAAAGAGAGGAAAGAGAAAGGGGTAGTGGGGAGGGGAGGACACGGGAGAGAAGGAATGTTTTTTTTTTTTAATAAAGTAGAAAATCGGGTCAAATTCGGTCAAACCGGGTCAAAATTGAAAATTGAATCATGCTGCATGTGCAACATGATGCACACTAGTCCTTCTCTTTTATGTTTTGCCGCACTGCATTTTTCCGGCATGGGCATTTTTGGTAGAAAAAAATGTAGCTAAAAATCTTACGAGGTATTAAGCACAATGTGACTTTGATATTGAATCGATTACACACTAAAATTCAATATAATAAGTGGACCTCAAATTTGTAGATCTAAAATTATAACTAAACGCACAAACAACAAAAGATTCTGAGAGTAAATAAAATCATATATAAAAGACATAAATTAAAAAATAGAAGTAAATAGAGATTAATAATAATAATAATAATAATAATAATAATAATAATAATAATAATAATAATAATAATAATAATAATAATAATAATAATAAATGGGACTACATGATTTGGGAAAAAAATTAAGAAAATTAAAAAAAATGATTAAAACTAGTAAAGACAGATTTTAGTTAGCCAAAATTTCAAAAATAGTACTCCCTCCGTTTCTTTATTGATGTCTACCTTACCATTTTAGGCTGTTTCATTATTAATGTCTACTTTCCTAAAATGGCAAATTCTCACTATCAACCCAATATGAGGTGGGCCCCTCATTATTTATTATCCATCTAATTTTCTTATACACTTTCTCTCTCCAAAAGTTTCTCTTTTGCACGATTCCGCTCCGCTCCGAACGTAGAAAATTTTGATTTTTAACTTTTTAAAAACTTTAGATTATTTCTTTTATTACAACATAAAAAAAATAATAAAAAAAATAAATCAAATGCTTAAAATATGCCTTAATAACATTTAGATAAATTCACACCAATCATTCATCGAAAACCGTGCCAATTTATTAATACAATTTAAACTCATTAATACGCCCACTACCTTAATCTCCGTGCCGATTCTCAACTAGACATTAATAAAGAAACGGAGGGAGTACTAAATAGAGATAATAAATAAAAAATAGGATTAAATGATTTAAGGAATTAAAAAGTAAGAGAAATGGGAGTTATGAGTTTAGACAAGGCTAGAATTTCCAACTTGCATGAATTAGTATACTAAAGTTGAATATATTTGAATTAGTATAATATCTTTACTAAACTCTGAGTGGTGCTGTAGCTTCACCTATGGTGATGCATGAATTAATGATTAGTCTTCTACTGATATGAGAATGTATGAAGATTCGGGCAACTGGGTGTAGGTCCTTTAGAATGGTGAATCAGATTGCGAAATTGGGGATTAGGAGGATAAGCACACAATGTTGGTCCAGAGAACTCCTGTATAATAAATTCAAGAACTCATGCTTTGTTCAGGACAGTGGACTTAGGATCTTGCGTATCCGAACTACTTTAAAAACGGCATGTGCATTTATTGTTTCATTCGTTACTGTTCATGCTGAATAAAACTGATTTGCTAAAACTCATAAGTAAGATTTTTAGTAAAACTGAATCCACGCACAAGCATAACTTAAATCGTTTTCAGTAATAACGTTTTTTAAGAAGAGACAATATAAAACCGGACCTACACATTATGCACTTATTCATCTACTGAGTTTACTGTAGACTGACTGAAGTCAGTAGACAGTGTTCGGTATTTCAAATCACTCTGCCCATGCAATTTGAAAGTTTTCTGGCTAGCTGACTCGCTTAGTAGGACATGCAGTCGAAGATTGACTTTCACGTTTGAGTTAAAACTTGGACTCAGGTGTATCACCCCCCCCCCCCCCTACACCTGAAGACTCGTCTCTGGACCAACAATTGGTATCATAGCGGTGTTCTTTTGAATATAGTGGTCTACTAGAACAAATCCTGAAAAATGATTTTTACTGCATTTGCATTTCTTTCATTGCATTCTATATTATCTCTATAATGTCTGATACATGTCAGGTTTTAGGATTGTGCCCATATTCTCAGTAGAGAACTATGCGATATGACAAGTAAGAATGAAGACGCATCTAACGTCACTACATGACAGCATGACGGAGGTTCTTGAGAAGGGCCATATGATCGACATCATCGAATTTGCAGCTGTGGGAGCAGTAGGTGCCAGAACTGGAGAAAAGGTAGTCAATGATAAGAGCCTCTTCATGCCAAAAGAAAGAAAGTTGCACAACCTTGATCAAGTCGCACAAAATGCTACATTGACAACGCTCAGTGACTCATATCTCGGAAGGGTACATGACTGCAAGACAGTGAAAGAACTCTGGGATGCTCTAGCTGTTCTGAGTCATGAGACTCCACAAATCAAAGAAAACAAGCTAGAACTGGAGTTACATAAGTTTGAAGTTTTATGCATTGATACCAGGAGAAGCAATTGATGACTATAGCACAAGATTTACAAACCAGATTAATGTCATCAATGAGCTAGTAAAGACGCTCACCAACAAGGAGATGAACACTAAGATCTTACGAGGTTTAACTAGGCTTAAGTGGTATTCATTTGCTACTTATTTGAGACGTTTTGATCTTACCATTGTTACTCCTGATTTTATATTCTTAGAACTCAAAGCTGAGGAATTCGAGTACAGACTCCCTTAACCTAGCTTCAGGGTTCCTGCTGACATCTCAACGGATCATGCTTATAAAGCAACAGTCAGCACACCAAGAGCTTGTCCATCAGCAGCAAGTAATTCAGTAGCAACCACCATGCAAATTCCAACTGCTGATAGCCTTGCTGAACAGTATGCTCTTCTAGCTGTGAAATATCAGAAGGAGAAGGATAAGCTCAGAAAACTGAAGAGAGTTACTAAGAACTCTCAAGGTAAGAATAATAATTATAAAAAGAAAGAAGAGTCTAACTCTAAAAATGAATGCAGGAACACAGATAATACTGCCAACACAAAGGATGATACATCTAGAAGCGAAGGCAGAATATCGACGTGTTACAACTACAAACAGACAAGACATTATCAGTACGAGTGTCATGAGCTATCAATTGTTGAACGAGCTGAACGGCATGCCAGATAAAAGAAATTTGCCAAGAAAAGGCAACAGGCCTACATAGCTGGAGAGCTTTCTGATTGCACAAGTGAACAAAAAATATTCATAAACTCATCAGACAATGAAGCCGGATTCGTAGCAATCAAAGTTAAAGGGACTGAACAGTGTCTGATAGTCGGAGAAGAGAGTGAGGTAAATTCTAATCTATATTTAAATTCCTCTTCATGTGGCACACATGACACATGCTCTGCTGCAGCAGAACCTTTAGATGTAGTTCTATCCTATGAAGAATTCTTGCAGGAGCAGATTCAGATGAGCACTCAGTTTAGTAAGATACTTCAGGAGCTGGAACTCCTAAAAGATGAAAACCAGAGACTTTCAATGAAAAGTCAGGTCTTTACTGAGTCAGAAGGACTTGTTTTGAGACAGAAGGAAGAGATTTACTCTCTGATGACCAAATCTCAATCACAAGAAGATTAGATCTCAACCCTGACCAAAGACATTTCAGAGAAAGACACTGAAATTGCTAGTCTAAACTAGAAGCTCACACAGATCAAAGTTGACTATGAAGCACTAATAAGAAGTAATGAAGTGTGGAGAACGTTAATGACTGAGCATTACCTTAGAGCAAAAGAAAATCTTGAGGCGATGTTGCGAACTCAGAGACCAACCTTCACTGAGAAAGGACTCAGATACACTAATGAGACATCAACCTCGACAAACAAAGGCTCAGATAAGCTGACAGAGATTTTTGTTCAAGGAAAAATAGAATATGGAGAGTCTAGACAAGCAAAGAACATACAAAAGCTGAAAGCACCTCAGCCTAACTATCATCAAGTGACCAGAAGTTCAAGCCCTAGAGCACCCAGATGACATTCAGGGGGAACTAAGAAGGCCAGATTGGCTGAACAATATGGGCAACCAAGGTGGACTCATCCAGCGCAATATGGATCATACTACTATGAGTCCAAGGTTAGGAGAAGTCTAAAAGTTCAGAAGAAGAGGACTCCCGAACATCAACTAGCCAAGAAATCAGCATCTCGAGATTCAGTAGTAAAATTTATTGATGACAAGGGAAAGAAGTTGTCTGAAACCGACAAGGCTATCAAACAGATTTGGGTTCCAAAAACTACTAACATCTGAGGACCCAACATGAATCTAAATGGTACCTGAATTTATTTTCATTTTGCAGATGCATAAGGACACTTGGATCATGCAGAGTAGATGCTCGAACATATGGCATACCAGAAGAATCTACTGACCAACTACGTTCAACAAGAAGGACCCAAAATTGATTTGGTAACAACTCCAAAGGATATACAACGGGATATAGAACATTGAACATCGGAACTGCCATAGTTTCCACAGTAACGTATGTTGAAGGACTTCAATATAATCTCCTTTCAGTCAGTCAATTATGTGATAACCTTAATAGAGTCTCTTTTGATGCGGGTTACTATGATGTTATTGATAAATCTATAGGAAAAACCGTGCTATCAGGATCACGGAGAAAAAATATCTACGTTATAGATTGGAATACCACTGAACCTGAGACTTGCTTGCTTGCACAGACTAAATCATCTGATAAAACAACATGGATGTGGTACAGAAGACTTAGTCACCTGAACTTTAAAACGATGAACAAGCTAGCAAGAGATTCAAAAGTCAGAGGACTGCCCAATGAAGTATTTAAACGACACAATAATTGTGAAGCACGACTGAAGGGAGAGCATACAAAGTCAAGTAATCCACCTATTCTGTCACCTTCTATTGATGGAGTCCTTCATCTACTTCACATGGACCTATTCGGGTCAGTTACTCTAGTGACAATCAGAGGCAAGAAGTATGCTCTCGTGGTCATAGACGACTACTCGAGATATACATGGATGATCTTCATCGCCAATAAGTCTGATGTTAAGAATGAATTGCCTAAACTATTGAAACGACTCAATGAAGAGAAGGATATCAAAATACAGACAATACACTAAGATCGAGGCACATAATTCCTTAATTCTATGATGAAGGAGTACTGCGAAGCTGAAGTAATTCAACACGAGACGTCAGCAGCACGCACACCTCAACAGAACGAACTTTTTGAAAGAAAGAACAGAACACTAAAAAAAGCAGCAAGAAAGTTACTGGAAGACTCTGGTCTACCATCAAAGTTTTGGGCAATAGCTACTGACACAGCCTGCTATACACAGAACCGCTCACTACTGCCACAAGCACACATGAAGACACCATATAAACTATGGAAAGGGAGAATATCTTCTATTTCTCATTATCATATCTTTAGTTGTTCATGCTTTATCCACAATAATGGAAAAGATCAGTTAAAGGTCTTTGACAGCAAGTCAAACTAGGGAGTGTTCTTCGGATACTCCAGAATCAACGAAGCCTTCTGAGTCTTTAACTATCGGACACTTTGTGTGGAGGAAAGCCCCCATATTATATTTAACGAGTTTGTTACTAAGGACATAAAACAGGTTTCAAAGCATGATACTAAAGTTGTCAGCAACAAGCTACAGGATTTGAACTTAAACGATAACACTGAAAGAATCCAGCATTGTTGGGATGATGATTCAGACGATGAAACAATTCACACTCACCCAACAAGAACGGTAGTTGAACTGATTGATTCTATTGAACATAATCAATCCCAGATAACTCAGGTCGATGAGGAAACCCAGTAGTAACTGAGACCAACACTGAGAATAACACCTCAAAGGGAACCAATGATGTTCCTGAGCTTAACGCCTCTGAACCTAGTGACTCAGTAGATCTCAACCTCATTACTGAAGTTCTTCAATCTCATAACAGTACTACTAAAATTCCTAATAACCCTACCATTTGTGCAGAAGTAATTTCATAAGAAGAAACGAGAAAAAGATGTTCATGGCTCGATGCTCATCCTACAGATCTAATAATTGGTGATCCAACAACCAGTGTAAAGACAATATCCAGATTCTGTAAAGGAGACAATGTTTTATACTCCAGCTTCTTATCTACCTCAGAACCTCAGAACATAGATGATGGAGTGAATGATATTGAATGGATCATCACCATGCAAGAAGAACTGAATCAGTTCATCAGAAATGAAGTTTGGGAGCTTGTTGATATACCAAAGCACCAACATGTCATTGGAACCAAGTAGGTATTTAAAAACAAGCGAGATGAAAACATCATCATCAGGAACAAAGCTAGACTTGTCGCTAAAGGATACTGTCAAGCTGAAGGAATAGTTTTGATGAGACTTTTGCTGTAGTTGCAAGACTAGACGCCATTCGTCTATTCCTAGCTTATGCGACACACCAACCTTTCAAAGTATATCAGATGGATGTAAAGTCAGCCTTCCTGAACGGCGTACTGAAGGAAGAAGTTTATGTAGAACAACCGTCTGGCTTTCAATGGGGACATCAGGTTTATAGACTCAGAAAGGCTCTATATGGGTTAAAACAAGCACCTAGGGTTTGACACGATACCCTATCAGAATTCCTACTTCATAAAGATTTTCGGAAAAGAACAGTAGATCGCACTCTATTTAGCACCAAGTCAGAAAATGACATACTCCTAGTGCAGATCTATGTGGACGATATTATCTTCGATTCAAGAAACATGACCATGTGTCAACAATTTGAGAAGATGATGAAAGAAAAGTTCGAAATGTCTATGATGGGAGAGATGAATTATTTCCTTGGGCTTCAAGTCAAATAATCCGAGAAAAGAATTTTCATCAATCAAGCTAAATACACCAGAGATCTCATCAAAAAGTTTGGTTGCGATTCTAGCAAACCAGTCAAGATTCTCATGAATACGAATTTGAAAATTGATCTTGACAAAGAGGGAGTATCCGTTAACTCTATTAATTATAGAGCCATTATTGGTTCCTTAGTATGGGAGTAGAGTCTCCATATTTATTGAAGATGCTTGCATCGACAATGTTGCCTTCGCTAATCACAATTCTTCGATCCAAAGTCTATCCAGTTTCTGAATAAAACTGCAGCTGAGAAGTCTATTGGACGTGGAGTTGCCTATAAGCGTTCAACACCAGCCACAACACGTCCAAAGCAAGCCACGAAGAAGAGGAAACTGGCTAAGAAAGACGACACTCCTATTGTTGTCACTTAGTACATTGATATTCAGGACTCAGAGTCTGGCAAGGAGGATGCTACTTTGAAAGATAAACTCAAGAGAATAGATTCAGAAGAGACTCCATTGAACACCTTATCAGATCAGACGTTTAACAGACTGTAGTCTCACAGACCGAAGAAACACAACCTGAAATTGCTCTTAGGGAAAACAACACAACATTTAATGAGATCGCCTAATAGACTCCAAAATTACTAGATCATCCTGATCTAGTTGATATCGTAATTCGGACAAGAGTACAAATGCGTTTAAGGTTCCTCGCTTGGGATCTTCTTGAAGGGACGATGCAGATTAGGACTATTCCTACTCTAATGTTCGAAGACCAGAAACTGCAAGAAAAAATTGGCTATGGACAGCCTATAGGCATTGGATCTATGGATGATTTAAGAGCCCTCATGTTATTTCTTCTAAGTGAGAAGAGTGGGACTGATGTTTAGACTCAGACACCGACTCACAAGGATGATGTTGAAGCTGACAAGGACTCAACACCCAAAGATGCAGACCAGGGAGGATTTGCTGAGGGAAAATCTCCTAGTGATCAAGATGATGCACCACCTCCACCTCTTTCATCTGGTGTCATCGCTGCTGATCCTCCTTCTTCCTCGAGGCAGCGGATCACAACAAGTGAGGAGAGACTCAATGAATCGACCTACCAAGCTGAAGACATACCTGATGTCTCAGCTAGGTTGTTCAACAAAGGATTGAAGAGACAAGGACACAAGAACAGACTTCTGGCCAAAGATATCCATATCAAATGGCCCTAGTACAGAAAAGCTCAAACTGAGAAGCTGAAGGCCTTAACCAGTGAAGTACAGAGGGTTAGTACTCTGATTTTTCCAGATACTAACATAATCTTCTCCAAGGTATTAGATGCGCAAAAGACTGATTTATCCGTGCAATTTCAGCAACTCCTCGAAGCTCAAGCAAAGTCATTCACTAAGAAGCTGACTTCTGTTGTAACGCACCGAAATTTTAAATATAAAATGCATTGCATATCTATTCATGCATGTTATCAAGTGTTTTAGTTCTGTAAGTCGTGCCTTAGAAATTTAAATGAAGATTAAAGCATTTATCTTATTTGTCATTAAATCATTTTTTGTTATGTAAATTTATTTTGAACTTTGAATGTGTTTATTTATATTATATTATGATTATATTATTTATTATTGAGATAGAAATAATGTTAGAATTATGAGGAAAAATAATATTTATTTACTTAGGATTTCCTAAACATGCTGGCAGTGGCTGATCCAAGGGGGGGCGCCCGGCGGCGGCTTCTCGCTCGAACTCGCATCGAAACACGATTTTATATATGTAATTTTTAAGAAATTTCGTATTTCGCCCTCCGAATGTACACTTCACCTTCTTCTCTATCGATTTTTTTAGTTTCGCGGCCCCTCCCTCGTAATCCTGGATCCGCCCATGCCTGCTGGGATTCATGAAAGGATTGAATATTTTATATTTGTGTGAAACAATTAGGAGATAATTTTATATTATGTTTTATGATTAATAGATATTTTATGTGTGATATTCATGTTTATGATCAATTTTAATTGTGTCTATATCTTAATCCAACTATGATTGAATCTCTTATATGGTAGGTGATAGACTAAATTCTATCTAAATTATATAAGTACGAAAATAATTATGGATAAAATATATTTGATACCTTATATGATTAAGGATATTTAGATAATGATTTATAGGCCTATAAATATCCCTTAGTCGCTCATAATATAACGTCCCATAAAATTTTCGAAAATTTGCCAGCATATCTACGAACTGTTAAGAATTATTTACACATCTTAACGTCGTTATCTCGTCGTGAAAATTTAGGATCGTCTTCCTCGGTATGTTTAGTATACTCTATTATTTTTTATAATCTTACAAGGATGATAAGTATTTGTTAAAAATTGTTCTTTGTAACCTGCCAGTTTTTGACAGCATGTTCATGAGCTTGATAGGAAAATTATTTTTCATGTTAACTTTGATTTTTTTTCGACCATGCTGAATTTTAATAGGATATACTATATGTTAGGTCATTCATGTTAAAAATATAGAATTTTTAGGTTACTTTTGCTATTTATTTGTTAATTGTTTTCTTGATATGCCAAATTCTTTTGTCAACATGCATGTAGATTGAGAAACAAAAGTTTTAATGTTACTATTAAATGAATTCTTGATTATGATAAGTTTTATTGGGATGGAATAGGTAATATGTTGTTAATGTTAGAGATCTATAATTTTAGGACAATATTTTTATGATTTCATTAATTTATTTCATGAATTGACGAATTACTCAATAAATGAATGAGTTGTCAATAGAAATAAGATTATGTTTAATATACTTAAGTTTATTGCCATATGAAACCATTAAAATTGCATGTTAATTAGTAGATTATGTATAGTATACGTTTGTTTGATTATTTTGATCTATGTGTTGAATTATTTGAATTATTGATGCATGCACGACATTCCATGTAGAGTCATTAAGATAAATTTCCATGTATAGGATCGACGCACATGACTTAAACATTGATATCCATTATTTTCATCAAGTCAAAGTTAAAGTGGGAATGTTACCGTTTATCTTTATTATATATTGTGCTCGATATTTTATGTGATTATGACAGATATGAAAGGAAGGGTTGAAATCGGACCCTAGGATCGAAATCGGATCCTCTATGAAAAGTCGATCAAAATCAGGCCGTCAGTCAAAATCGGACCGTTTGAAAAGTTCATGTGGTCTGTGTGGCCAAATTACAAGTTTATGTGGTCTGTGTGGTCGAGTATCTCTTTCCATGATCTAATTTTCCATGTCTTATCAGTGTAATTTATAATTTCAATAAATGTGTACATCTCCCACTGAGTAGTCGTACTCATCCCTATTATTCTTACATTTTTCAGGAAATGGCTCGGCCGATGCATAAAGGTGTTGGTGGTGATGGTCACGAGGATAATTTATCGTATTTAAATTATTGCTTTTAGTTTAAACTTATCGTTATTTCTTTTGAAATGTTAGACTTGGTAAATTTTTAATTAAGACTTCAGCTGAGTATGAAAATAACCTATGTTTTGCAACGATTCTATTGAATGAAAATGTTTTGAAATAATTAAAATATGTATGTTAAGTATGAAGTAGCGTCCCTTGTTAAATTATGAAAATTGGGGCGTTACATCTGCTATAACTGAGTTCAAGACCGGCAATGAAGAATGCAAAAAACTCACATCAGACAGTATCTCTAAGGCATTGACTGAACAACACGATGCGGGTCAAGAAATTCGAAAAGAGTCGATCACCTTAGTGGAAGACTATCTCAAGAAGATTGACAATACCAAATCTGAACTACTGAAGACTATCAGAACTGCTCATGACAGTGAATGGGAAAGATGTACTGATGCAATATCTGATATGGATGCCAGAGTTGGAACGGTTCAGCTCGCAGTAGAAAATCTTCAGAGCAAAGTAGCTACCCTCTTTACCCTTATATCCAGGCTTGATGATGCCAAAAGGGGGAAGGAGTGAGTAAAGATATTAGGACTGAAGAAATAAGAGTTGAGAAAGAGGAGGACAGACAGAAGGATAAAGGGGAAGAAGATAGTGCTTAGCAAGAACAACGAATTGTTCTGCTTATCTCAGGGGTTGTTGGAGGATCAGGAGAAGAATCCTCAGCAAAGGCTGCCATAGAAGAAATAACTCAGTTTGCTGATGAGCCGATTGAAGAAGAAGAGCTCATTCGAGATGAAGCTAAAGGCAAGAAGAAAACTCCACGATCTCCTACTCCTCCTCCAAAAATTCCAAACTGTAAGAGTACAGAAGAGCAACAGGATTACGATAGAAAATATGCTGAACATTTAGCTGCTCAAGAAGAAGCTTTAGCTGAGAAGAAGAAGATTGGAAAGAAAAATGTGAAAGTGTTTGCGGTTGTGCCTATAAAGACAAGATCCACTATCCCAAGGCAGACAAGATCTAAGGCCGCTAAAGCCAAACAAGCAGAAAAGTCGATAGAAGCTCAAAAGTCCAAATCTACTGAAGCAAAAGACTCTGATGTTGAAACAGAGTCAATGTGTGAACAACATGTACCCTCCTCTACTCTAACTAAGAAACAACTTGTGGAACAGAAGGATTTTGGGACGCATGTGAACGAGGATTGGACATAACTGCTGAAGCTAGATAGATCGGTGAAGTAAGAGAGAGAATTCGTCTAGGATAAATAACTGAGAAAGAGGCCAGAGAACAAATCCAAGTCATGGATAGAGAAGTGCCTACAACATCTAAATTTTTTATAGGCGAAAAGGACCAAAGGATCACCTCCAACACATTATACATCCCGCTGAGACAGTTGGATGCCATGAAAGCTAGACCAAAGATGAGAAGAGATAAAGATGGACTTTATCAAAAGCTACCATGTATGGCAATCAATTGAAAAGTCAGCAGATCCCTACTCACTCTTCAGAGATTATCTATCATCTATCAGACGGATCTATATGCTGAAGTTCAGACTATCCTGGACAGTAAGAGCATTCCACTGAAAGCACCTGAATTAAAAATTCTCCCTCCTCCTAGAACTAAAGATGGTAACATCTGCATGAAGGAGATAGAGGATGAAATCACCTTCGCTATCGACATGAATTCTCTAAGTTATGAAAGGTCCCGAAGATCAAGAAGCCATCAAGACCCTCAGAGAAAATGTCTTCTCATCTTATGTCCTTGAACTTCCAGAAGCTAAGTCAGCCGCCTTCAAAGCGAAGATTCAGTATTTCAAGAAGAAGAGTTGATTAGTTTTCAGTATAGTGATAACTAGATTTATGTACATGTAACTCTTATTCATTAATGAAATCTATCAATATTTTGGCTGAGACCACTACTCATTGTCACAATGGTTGTTTTACCTTTCAACACTTCTGATCACCTAAGTGATCAACACACACTCACTAGTTGCTTATCCTTTGTGTGTTTTTCTCCCAGGTTCTTAGATTTCTTTTATCTTGATTGGGAGATATTGTGTTGTAATGGTTTTGAAATCATCAAATAGGGGGAAATTGTTGGGATGAGATTCAGTATAATAAGATTTGAAGATCCCAAAACCCTAGCCAAATGATAAACCAGATATTGTAATAGCTTAGTTGAGTTTAGTATGTTAGGAACTCAGTAGGCTAGCTAGAGTTCAGTAGTTGATAGATTCAGTAGAGTAGAATTTTGTTTGCTGGACGGAAGACTCAGTATGGTTAGTCAGAGCCTACTGAATACGTGGATAGGAAAAGGTATGAAGCTGAACTTTTCAGAAGAATACCAAAAGGAGATAATTCAGTCCGAGGAATCAGAGGAAGTCGACTCAATATCCACTTTGGAGTTTGAATAAGCCTCACCTACCATTCTACCTCGACTAATGAGGAGCTGCTAACACTATACTTACACTAACAAAAGTTTCCCTCAAGACTGAAAAAGAGAGAATCTCCACAGTAACGTTCAAATTGAAGATGGTCGTTTTCCTTGTCGCTTTTAACATGTGTCTAGGTCCCCTCCAACGGATCTATTCACAAGTCAAGACTATAAATAGAGATCAAGCTTCAAACGATGAAGACACTACCCGGAACACCAAGCATACAAGCATAAAACCTCTAGCGAACTTAAAACTCACTCAGCTAAGAACTCACTAGTTAGAACATCTGTTATAGTTCTTCTCTCTAGAGATATATTGTTCTCAATCACTATTCTAAGCCACCATTGTTAGATCATAATCTTATAAACTGAAGGAGTTCATATTCATTGAACTGTTCTTATTGTAAGAATTCAGTCTTAGTAGGAGAAAACTCAAACTTAGTGTTTGAAACTATGTAAAGTCACTAAGACTATAACTAGAGTATATGTCCTTCGAATAGATCGACTGAGACTTTCTCAGTATAATAAATTCAAGAATTCCTACTTTGTTCAGGACAGTGGATGTAGGATCTTGCGGATCCGAACCACTTTAAAAGCTGCATGTGCTTTCATTAGTTTACTATTCACGCTGCATAAACTGATTTGCTAAAATTCATAAGTCATATTTTCTGTAAAAATTGAATCCACGCACAAGCATAACTTAAATCTTTTCAATAGTAACGTTTTTCAAAAAGAGTCGATATAAAATCGGGCCTACACATTCCACACTTATTCATCTACTGAGTTTACTATAGACTGACTGAAGTCACTAGACAATATTCGGTATTTCGAATCACTCTGCCCACGCGATCTGAAAGTTTTTTTGGCTAGCTGACTCGCTTAGTAGCACATTCAGTCGAAGATTGACTTTCGCGTTTGAGTTAAAACTTGGACTCATATGTATTTATTTCCCTCCCCCTACACCTGAAGACTCATATCTGGACCAACAGGGTTTAAGAAATGCAAATATTTTAATATTTGTTTCTTCATACCTCTTCTACTACCTTCCGTTTTACTGCTGAAAAGGAATATCAGTTTCTCCATTTTATGATATTAAATGCCAAGGGTTAACTATATAGTAAGATGATCTCTAAATTTCTATAATCATAATGTAAATGTTTATTACTTTTGTGTTTGATTTGCTTATCACTTCGGTTTTATAGAACTAAAAAAATACTCACTCCGTTTCGTTATTGATGTCCACTATACCATTTTGGGCTATTCCATTATTAATGTCCACTTTCCTAAAATGGCAAATTACTCACCATCCACCCATATGAGGTGCGCCCCTTATTATTCATTACCCATCTCATATTCTTATACACTTTCTCTCTCCAAAAGTTTCTCTCTTATACGATTCCGCTCCGCTCCGACCGTAGAAAATTTTGATTTTTAACTTTTTGAAAACTTTAGATTATTTCTTTAATTACAACATAAAAAAAAATTAAAAAAAATTAAATCAAATGCTTAAACTATGCCTTAATAACATTTAGATAAATTCACATTCATTCCCACCAACCATTCATCGAAAACCGTGTCAATTTATTAATACAATTAAAACTCATTAAATATATCTTCAAATAAAATTTCTTAATCTCCGTGTCCATTCCCAAGTGGACATCAATAACGAAACGGAGGGAGTAGTATAATAGCGATGGTTAACGATTCACTTATTTAATTGACAACGCAAATAGTAAATTTGCAATTCTATTCAAATTAAATGTGATAATGTTTTTCTTATGAAATGTGGAGAAGTGAACGTGTTAGCATACTATAAAATAGAAATATATATAATTAGTAAATATAAATGCGTTAATGGTAATTTGATCTCTAATAAAAGGTTTAAGGATATATTTGTTCTTTATAGCAAAACTAACAACTAAAAAACGGATTAAATTTTGAATATTTTTGTCCAATTATTTTTGAAAAGTGATCATTATTGCCCATAACATATTTGGGGTGGGGATCTTCTATCCCACTCTATGTCCCACTACATGTCCCACCCTCAAGGTTGACTCAACTAAGAGTTAGATGGAGACATGAAGTTAGGTTAAAAGGACACATGTCCTCATCTTAAGGGGTGAGACATGTAATGTGATATAGAGTGGGATAGAAGATCCCCACCCACATATTTGAGAGGTATGTTTGCTCTCTGCACTATATTCGAGAGACTTTTATCCACTCTTTATCAAAAAATAAAATAATAATAAGTCGGAGAATTTTTATTATTTTTTAAAAGTTGTACAAGGTTATTGGTTCAAAGACGAGCTTCAGGTGTAGAGGCGGGGGGGTGTGAATACACCTGAATGCAAATTTCAAACTAAAATTGCGAAAGTTAGTTGAACTGAAGAATGCTACTGAACTCAGTTAGCTAAATATGATTTCTGGATCGTGTGGGCAGATATTCTTTTACTACAGATTTACTAACTTATGTCAGTGAACAGTATTTCAGTATCAGAAGTTGTGTGCGGAAGTGTAGGCCATAAAATAATCATCTCAGTTGAAAAGTCATTTTATGCTATTTGATTAAAACTCAGTTTTATGCAAAATGGACAGTTATCAATGCAACAGGTAAAATCAACATAAGCAGTTTTTAAAGTGGTTCGAACACGCTGTGTCCTACGTTCATTATCCTGAACAAAACAAGAGTTCTTGATTAGATTATACTGAGCAAGTCTCAGTCGATCTGTTCACTAGACATATACGTTCTTGTTTGCTTAGAGCAAGTCTAAGTTAATCTGTATGCTGAACAGATGTCTATTTATAGTCGTAGTGATTTTACAATTCTCAACCGTGAAGGTGTGAGTTTCTCCAACAATGAAGGAATTCTTACAATAAGAATAGTTCAAAAGATTAACTCCTTCGAGGTTCTAAGCTATTGATATTATAATGAGCACGCTTAGATTAGAGAAGAGAAACTAATGTATCTCTAGAGAGAAGAACCAAAGGAATCTATTAATGAGCAAGTTCCTCGCTGATTTTGGTTCTGTTTTGCTAGAGAGCGTATGGGATTTGATCGCTTTGGTTCCCTATTGGTCTTCTTCTCTATTTATAGTCTTCGATTCATGAATAGATCCGTTGGAGGGAGTCTAGACATGTGTCGAATAAGACAAGGAAAACGACCATATCAATTTGAACGTTGTTGTAGATGTAATGTAGAGATTTCCTCTTTTTCAGTCTAGGAGCAGCATTATGGCAGAGCAGGTAGGGCACTGTCGGCTCCTTATTGGTCGAGGTTATGAGAGTAGGGGAGGCTTGTTCAAACTCCAAGGTACGATGAGTTGACTTCCTCTGAATCCTCGGACCTTCAACTGATGTATCTTCTTGACATTCGTCTGATAAATTAAGTACGCATGCTCGAATTCCTTTGCAGATTCAGTTGGTCGATGGTTGTCCAACTGACTTCATCGATACTGAGTTCTCCGGCTGAGTGCAGAATCTTCTACTGAATGCACAACTACTGAACTCTAGTCTACTGAGTTCTTAACAAGTTGAACTCAACTAAGCTATTACAATATCGAAGGTTTATCATTCAGCTAGGGGTTTTAGGATCTTCAAATTTTATTATTCTGAATCTCATTCCAACAAAGGTTATTAATGAGATTCAGGTATTTTATAATTTTTTGCATTAAAACAAGCTTATTAGAGCATCTCCAATAATTTTGATATTTTTGAGTTGTTGTATCCTTATTTTACAACGAAAACAGTATTTCAGCTTCAATACTTCTGTTCTATTTTACAACAGATAAAAGAATATTTCAGTCTTAATAATTTTTAAAACTTATATTCCTTTTTTATCTATTCACTCTTACTAAATTTTAGAACTTATATTAAAATAAATTAAAATGTTAATTATCTTTTCTTTTGTGCTCTTTAATTATTTTATGTTTTATTTAGTTATTTTATATAGTTGTATCTGATTTTAGTTGTCCAATATAATTTTCTATTTTAATTATCTTAATTTATATTAAATCAAAATACCAAATTATTAACCTATATAATTAAATTTTAATTATTTTAATATTAAATGAGAAAAAATAGCACACCCTCCATCCTTGTACTACAAATACAACCAACCTTGTTCTATCTCCATTTTACCACACCATATATAACACTATTGGTGAGTGATTTTTGTTGTAAAATAGGGCAAAACCACATTATAGCACACCATTGGAGATGGTCTAAAATATTTTTGTTCTTATTGTTAAACTTCAAGAATATTTTTACTCCAAATATAAACTTCAAAGATATAATTTATACCAAGACATACATTAAAGGTGTATTTTCTGCTCAATATAACATATTTACGCCTTATCCCTAAAAAAAGTTTTAAATACTTTCATCTTATATTCTTCTTCGCTTCTTTCAAACTCTTTTAACTCACTCCAATTTATTTGCTACTTTTCAAGCGGCCCAAGTAGACCTCCTTGTATAATGCTCGTCGCATTATCACGAAATTTCTAATTATTTGATATTCTTCTCTAATTGAAAAAAAAAAAAATTAAAAATCATTTTTTAGTAAACTCCTTAGTTTAATAGTTCCATATCGTCCAAGTAGAGAAATGATTTTGTTTAGTTTGGCGCTTTTAAATAAGAATTAGCCCATTGCTCAAGATTAGAGGATATCAAAAAATTGTAAAGAAAAAACATTCGGTTTAACGAATTGACATGTGCAAGAAAAATGTGGATTATTGAAAATTACAAGAGAATAAAGTTATAGCATGGGAAATGAATTGATCGCAAGTGCCTACAATGATTAGGTCGGGTTACAAGGAGTCCTTGGCATTGCATACATTTAAGGAGTAATTTATTACCGACGCAATCTCTTAATTCTCAAACCTTCTACCATTACTCTTACCAAGAACGCCTTTTCCTCAAACAATCTAAACAACAAACTCCAATACATGTAACCCAAAATTTTATCAAAATCACGCAAACATATGCCTGCTTAGATTCTCTGAAGCTCTATATAAACAACCTACGTGTAAAACTGTGGAACACAAATCATATCCATCAATAGTAGTTGGCCCTTTTCGACGAAAAAAAAATACATTAAGTTTCTCTGTTTTTTGGTGGTGACTGATAACAAGAAATGACTCATTCTTAAATTACTTTATCAACTCCTGCAACCCCTTTTCACCCATTTGGTAAACCTTTCCTTTTTTGGCTATCACATGGTCCCTCAACCCTCTTTAATGATTCAACCCCCCTTCTTTCCTCTTTATAATTCATCTCTTCAGATTACTATCTCCAAGATCTGCAGAGTTTAGAGGGAGAGAGAGAGAGAGAGAGAGAGAGAGAGAGAGAGAGAGAGAGAGAGAGAGAGAGAGAGAGAGAGAGAGAGAGAGAGAGAGAGAGAGAGAGAGAGAGATGGCTCGTGGGAAGATCCAGATCAAGAAAATAGAGAACCAAACAAATAGGCAGGTAACTTACTCCAAGAGAAGAAATGGTTTGTTCAAGAAAGCTCATGAGCTTACTGTTCTTTGTGACGCAAAGATATCTATCCTTATGATCTCCAGTACTCAGAAACTTCATGAATATATCAGCCCCACAGTCACGTAAATCTCTCTCTATATATAAACATATATGTATACTTTTAATTTAGATTTGCAAAAAAGATTAAAGGGTTAGAACCTTGATTTGGGATTTTTTTGTTGTTTTGTAGGACAAAGCAGATTTTTGATGAATACCAGAAGACTGCTAGGGTTGATCTTTGGAGCTCCCACTACGAGGTTCTTTGACTTCAATATTTTTTTTTTCTTTTAAAAATCAAGTTACTATAAAAGTTTACCCAAGATCTTGTCTTGAATTTAAATTGATTTTTATTTTTTTTAATAGAAAATGCAAGAGCACTTGAAGAAGCTGAAGGAGATTAACAGGAATCTGAGAAAGGAGATTAGGTATGATTATGAAAACAACAACAAAGTTTTACAGCTTTTAAACTGAAACCCCCTTTTTTGTTCTTGTAATTTATTTTCTTATTTTTTATAAAATATTTATTTATCAGGCAACGGATGGGAGAAAGCTTGAACGACCTACCGTACGACCATATGGTTAATCTCATCGAAGATATGGACAAGTCTCTCAAGTTGATTCGCGAAAAAAAGGTTTTTGATTCTCTCTCTAGTTCTTTCTCTCTCTTCTCAAGAACAAAAAAATCTTATAGGGTTTACTGTTTCTGGTCAAATCTGGTTATTTAGATCTGCCGTTGATTCTAAAAAGGGACATCTAAATTGCAGTCATTAATTTGTGAAAGAAAGTATAATTATTGATAGATTGATGGATGAGTTTCAATAACTTTAATTGCTTTCCGGAAATTATGAAAAATATCGTGGAATTATGCAGAAAAGCCTGCAATTAAACAGAAAAATCAAATTCAGATAATCAAAGAATTTTGGATTTATAGTTAGAACTTCTTATGTTCTATTACATTCAAAATACCATGATTAAAATTAAGACGGAATATGTTTTATTTCTGTAAGTCATGATTAAAATTAAGATGGAATATGTTTTGTTTCTGTAATAATCCACGTAATTATATATTTGCTCCATATAATGATTTTAATTTTTTACTCTTACCAATAACAGTACAAAGTCATCAGCAGCAAAATTGATACCGGCAAGAAAAAGGTAAGTTAAATTTACCCAAAAAAAAAAAAATCATTTTTTTGGTCTTTCTATGCATTTGATTTTGATCAGCAAAAATTATATATATTGATTTTGCAGCTGAGGAATGTTGAAGAAATACATAGAGGCCTTGTGCTTCGATTTGTAAGAATTTTATTCTATCTATTATATATGTATGCGTGTTACAAATTTGATTCTATACATGTGAGATTCGAATCTACGACTTTATTCTGGTGTAGGATGCAAAGCAGGATGATCCACACTACGGCTTAGTTGAGAATGAAGGTGATTATAATTCCGTTCTGGGATTTCCACACGGCGGGGCAAGGATCATCGCGCTTCGCCTGCCGCCTAATCACCACCCTCACCACCACCACCATGCTAGCCTTCACAGTGGAACCGGAGCCTCAGACCTCACTACATTTGCCTTGCTTGAGTGAATGTTTTGTCATATATATCGAATGTGTTTGATTATGTATGAATTTGTATTTGTATGTCTTGCAACGAGATTGAGAAGGGAAAAGACAAGAAAGATGTATGTTTGTTAAGTTCTTATGTTTATAGACTGCGTGTGTCTGATTGATTTGAGTATTGTGGATTTCTATCTACTTTGGTTATGTATGCAGTTGTATAATTGAATTGTAGTTGAGCTTTTTAATTTCTTATTTTAATGATTGATTCAATGCCCAACTCTAGCAGGTGCCTAACCTAGACTATAACTTATTAAATGCTTTTCAAAATAAATTATTAAATTTTTAAAAGTTTATACTAGTTAGGCCCAACAAAGTACATTTATCCATTCAGTATTATATATTTTCTTTTATATATATTGGGCCATGAGATGTACTTAGAAAATGACCGATCTAAGTTTCGCATTGAATGATTCTTTGTGGCCCAAGTTTGCGAGTTCGGATCTAGGGATATTAATTGATTCTAACTGAACTGAACCAACCTTTTTTGATCGAACTTATTCAAAAATGTTTGGTTTGGTCTTCGGTTTTACCATTTGATTACCGAACCAAACCGAACTGAAAATATTTTAAAATTTTTTGTATACTGAATATATTTTATATGGGTTTTTCCAATCAATTTATTTTCATATGTCTTTGTTGGATGATGATTCCATCCTCAGCACTGTTACTCTTAGTGGGAAATGATTCGGTCTTAGACACTGATCTTAAGCTCAGTAGCCTTGTGCTCTGTACTTGTCTGAAGATTTGAAGATCCCAAAACCCTATCTGATTGGTGAACCATTCCGTTGTATATGTTGTTTGTCTCTGAGGTTTCAGACTCAGTAGACACTCTGCTCTGGTCAAGGCGCTCAGTAACTTATTTGCCTCAACACCAATGTAGAAGACTCAGTGATACTGGACTCAGCAGGAGCAGTATACTGAGAGAGTCAGCTGAACTGAACTCAGCAGGAGTAGTTCACTGGACTCAGAGCTGATCTTCAGTAGACTTATCTCAGCTGTCTATCTACTGAATATAAGGTCAGACTCAGCATCGGCAGACAATCTTCTGAATTGTCAGATCTTTTTGAAATGCAATCAGCATAGTCATATACGAGGAAGAGAGAAGTCAGCTTCAATTAGCCTCGAAATCTGTTCTGTCTCAACCACTTTATTCACCTCGACAAATGACAAGCATACACGTGTCATCCTACCTACTAAAGCTGCAAGTCAACACTTTCCGGAAAAGGAGGAAAAGGCACTGTTACCTACGTCAAAAAGAGCCGTTTGCTACCAAAAGAGAGAGAGAGAAGAAGATCGTCTCCAACGGATCTATTTCAATCTCTGCTCTATAAATAGAGGGATTATTCAAGAAGAATGCACGGAATGCACGTATCTAGAGCAAAAATCAAGAAAGCATTCAACGAGCAAAGAACCCAAAGAACTACGTCTTAGCAAGAACTCGAAGAACAATCTTCCGGCGAAAGACTACATTCTAGCTCATAGGGAATCAAGCTGAACCGACATACAAAGCCTCTAGTATCCAATCGACGTTACATGAACTTATAGCTTACCTTCAGCTGTTCGTCGATCTAGAAGCTACTCACTCATATTTCCTATCCCTCTAACCCTAAGCTCAACCGTTCTTATCTATAGCTTAGACGAAGGAGTTCACCTTTGAACCCGATCCTTATTGTATAAGGACTCCTTCACTGTTGGAGAAAGTTTGTCAAACACTTCTAAGTTTGATGTTTGTAACCGAGACTTGGATCGATATAAAAACCAAGACGCGGCTTTGCCCAGTGCGCAGCCGACCGAGACTAACTCCGGATAAATAATAGCATCCTGATCTTTCGGGACAGTGGACGTAGGATTTGAGCGATATCCGAACCACTTTAAAAATCTCTGTGTCGCTTACTTACTGTTGCATTGATTTTACTATTCATACCGAACATCATTTCTTAAAATCAATCAACTGTCTCAGCATACTAAACTGAATATCTGCTGAGCTGAGACTTTCATAAAACGTTTTCACCACTCAACTGATTTGGGCCTACACACATTTCCGCACGCTGAACTCTTACTGTAGATACTGAATTTCTGACTCAGTCAGCTAGCAGATCTCAGTAGAGTCACTCTTTGCCGCACACGATTCAGAACAGCTGTTTGGTCTGCTGAACTGTTTCAGTCAGACACCATCCTGAATAGGACTGTTCGTGTTCGAAGTTGAGAAATCGAATCAGGTGTATTCACCCCCCCCCCCCTCTACACCTGACCGTACACTCGGGACCAACAGTCTTTTAATTAAATAAAATCTTGTTAGAATTATATCTTGGATATTAATTAACGTAGAGAAAAAATATGTATATAATTTTTTGTTAAAACATTATTATAAAGCATGTATCTATTTTTTTTGTCAATTTTTTGTCTCTTTTAAGTTCTTCTTATACAAAAATTGAAGTGAACCAAACCGAATTTTTTGGTTTGTTATTTAATTTAGCAAAATATAAAATCGTAATTCTAATTAATCGAATTTTATTACGTTTAACCGAATTAACAACCCTATTCAAATCAATTAATATTGTTGGGTATTGGTCTATCATACATTATTAGTCTAGTAGGATTTATTTTTAAAAGTATTCAAAAAAGCTTATAATAAGTTTATCCAATATGAACCATAATAGCAACTACAAATTATCTTTAATAGTAAAAAAATCAATCAAATAGAATATTATGACTACATAATGCTATAAACTATATATCAGAATATAACAAAACCTAACACAGCTGTTCAACAGTTCAAGTACATGCAGGCACACATGTAGGCTGTCTAAAACGTACATTACACATTTTTCATTTCCGAAGCTTTCTTCATGAGGAAATAAATGAGATTTATTAATATATTATAGTCAGGATTTCTGGAAGTGATACATGTTGTCCGTTATTCTTTCATTCTTTCAGTAGTAAAAGACCAAAAAATGTATAAGCATCATGTTTCGTCTGAATAAAACATCATGACCCCAAATTGAGGATTGGAGGTTTTGTTACTTTTTTAATATGAAGAATTATTGTTCTTGTACAGTACAGTTGTACTCTCTCCGTCTCATTCATCTTGCAACATTTTTCTTTTTGGGACGTCCTATTTAGCTTGCATCGTTTTTTAAAATAGAAAAAAAATGAGTGGACCACAATCATCCTAAATAAGTGGGCCCCATTATTTTTTACTTTACATTACTACTTTACACCTTTACCCCACTATCTTAAAATCCGCACTCAATCCCAAATGTTGCAAGATGAGTGGGACGGATGAAGTAATATTTAGAGCCGTTTGGTGTTCTACCCAAGACGTTAAAGTCAAACACAAATATACCCATCTCTTATATATAACTACACTACATACCCAGGTTTACTAAAATACCCCTACTTTTCAATAAATACAATCTCTTTTCAATGATTGCCAACTGTTTTTATAATTTTCCGTGAAATAAATGATTGATTTTGTTAAAAAAAAAATATCACGGGTCCGATCACGTCCGACCGATCGGCCACGATCGGACAAGCATGATCGGCCGTGTCCAATCGATCGGACACATGAGCATGATCGGACATATCCGATCGATCGGCCAGTAGATCGGCCGGTGTGCATATGTCCGATGCGGTCGGACACCGGTAAGGTCCGATCGATCGGATCGGAGCGTGATCGGCCGCGGCCGATCGATCGGACACATGCATGATCGGCCGGTGTGGCCAGATGTCCGATCGGTCGGACACATCCGGTAAGGTCCGATCGATCGGACACTTTATTAAAATGTGTCAGTGACTATCACCTTTTTCAGTGCCCTATCGCGTCCGACTGATATGTCAACACTGTGTTATAGTGTACCTTCACTTTTCACAGTATGCCCTATCATGTGTCCGACCGATAGGGCACTCGTGAATAAATTCATCAGTGTGCCCTATCACCTTTTGACAGTGTGCCTTATGACATGTTCGATCAATATTACACACTTTCACGTGAATAAATATACAGTTTGACCGATAGGGCACAGTTTATCAATGAATTCATTACAATTCGTCTCATCACTTCACTTATTTCTCACAACTTCTCTTCTCAATTGCTACCATTCTCCTTCATTTCCACCACCACCAAAGCAAGAAAAAAATATGGAGAATGATTCGAAACAATTTGTTGTCAATTTTAACGGAGTTTTCGATAGTGAATCGAAATATGTTGGCGGCCAAGAGACAATGGTTTGGATTCCGGCAAACAATATTTGTGTTGCAGTACTACGACAATATATTCAATACGCTCTGGATGCATATTCAGTTCCGCCCGACTACCACATCTATTATACTGCAGAGTCTCGTAAAAGTCATAGAACGATCAAGGCCGTTATCGGGAGTGATCTTGATCTACAACGTATTTGTCTTCTAGACGTAGAGCCTGCAGTATATTTAGTGCACCCCAATAATACCGGCGTAGTAAATCGTGAAGCTCGAAACTCAACATTCGTTGAGTCTTATCAATTCGGAGGTGATAACCAATTTGAAGGGCCAAACAGTGGAAGCAACCCAGGTGGGAGTCGAAGCAACCCCGGTGTAAGTGGTCAGGAAGAGGAGACCCATGTCGAAACAGATGAAGATAAGAAGCTTATCTCGACACTTCATCTGAGGATGAAGATGAAGGTATTCCTGAAGCATTGATCAATTGTTCGCTTGGTGGCTTTGCTGCATGGATCCGACGAGAGGGCGGCGTCAACCAACTCATGTCAATGCTTCTTCCAATCACTCGTCCAAATACCGATGATGAAATATTATACAGCAACATGGAAGCAGCAAGTAATTGGATCATTCCAATTATACCTCTCGATACATCCGACCCACCATTCACAACGAGCTTGCCTCTTACAATATTTTCCATAAAATACTCAAATATAAAATATACTTACAAAGACTGTAGAGTCCGCTATGACTGTGTGTTGGACATCTGGAGTCACGGATAGGTTGCCCTGACCTAGCCTGACCCGCAGCCGATGGGTCAGTAGCGAGTTTATCATCTGACAATCCATATTATAATCAATCTTTAACAAATTCTCGAACCATTCTCGTTCAAGTGGAAAAGCATCTGGACGTCGAAAGGCCAAGCTTTTACCGGACAGAAAAGCATCAAAACTCTCAGCCAACGAGTTACTCGGCTCAAACATATCCTACAAAATTTAATTATTAAATTAGGAAAAGAAATTAAATTATTTGAAGAATTCTCTTACCAACAGGCCGCCAGTCAAACCCAGATCTAAATTGTAGTTGTTTGCTTCTACATCCATAGCCTCCTCATTTTGAGTTGATGGATCTCTCTCCCATACATCAAAGGTATGTGGTGCGGGCTCGTCCCACCGAGGCCACTGCGTAGTCTGAGCGTGCCAGCTATATCCAAACTGAAATGGTCTAGGCTCCTCCTCGTGATCATAATATGATGAATATTGTCTTGACCTACTACTTCTATCCAGCAGCTCCTCACACCTACTCACTAGCTCCTGACTGAGAGTCCGATGATAATCATCAATTCTATTCATCATAGCTTGCTCGCACCTTTCAAAATTCTCTTGAATAGATCGACTGATCATGGCCTCTATTCTTGGGTCCAGAAAACTAGATGTCTCACCAACTGCTAATAATTATCAAAAAAGGAGACGATTATTAAAGGAAGAATTGACCAGAAAATTTTCACTTAGAATTTAAGTTTATTACCAGATGCATCTCTCGCTGCTGATGAAGATGCTTGTGTACGGCGGTCCCGCCTCTGAACTCTCCTACTATCTACGACAGTGTGCCCCTCCTCTTGCTCCTCCTCCTCACCGACAACTCCTCTACTCGTACTACGTCTGCTCTCCTCGGTGCGCCTAATCAAGATACGCTGTCCATCTTGATAATACTGCGCCGGCTGTAGGGGGTTCAAGGGCACAGGAAAGTGTATCCCAAATGGATTACTACCGACTGCACTCTGCCAATATGGACACCTCTCCTCAAGCTCCTTCGGTTCTAACACTTAAAACACTACCGAGTCTCTCATCTGAAATACATAATATTTGTGCATTAAATATTAATAAAAAAATTGTAATTAATAATAAAAGTATTTTTACCTGGCGCTTAAAAAATCCGGCTATATCACGCTGATCGGTGTCATTAAACGACCACCGTAAATAACGAGGAAAACCATCGGGATGTAGAAGGGTCGTACAACGAGCTCCAAAACTAGGAATGACCTCATATGCCCACACCTATATTACAATATAAATATATCGAGTTATTTAAACTAATAAATATTTATAAATTAGTAATAATTAAGTTGTGAACAAATATTATACCTGTAGTGCCCAAATCGGCCCATAGAGATTATACTTTGATCCTACGAGGTCCAGAGAATTTGGTACGTAACTGAGGTAGTGCAACATGGCCTCGTAGGTAAAAGCACCCCATGGAAACGCATTCCATTGGTTCATATCATCAGCCAATACCCATATCCATGTATCAATCTTCTTAGTATCTGCAGGAGCATAGAACCAGAAGAAAAGAGCCAAAATATTCGACAACTTAATCAAGTCATCATCTGAAACGCCACCGGACTCATATGTTGTAAACCAGCTTAACAAGTTCTTTGCTTCAATCGGTCTCCCACCATTGAACCTAACGTAAACCCCAGACTGAGTAGGTTGATAAGATGTTGCCATATCGAAACTACACTCACCGAACATGAGCCCAGTAACCAATGCAAACTCCGGATGAGAGAAACGGATGTTCTGACCAACATAATTAAACCAAACCTCCGAAGGTCGTACCGAAATCTCATAGCACAATAGCTGGTGAAGAGCCCGCATAGCATTCTTACCATCTGGCCAACCCACTCTGCCCCCGAACTGACCACAAATAAATCGATGGACTAGATTCATAGCACCCTGACTAGATAATTTCTCTCTAATCAATGTTCCTAAAGTATGATTATAATATGTTGTGATCCTCGGGGAAACGTCTCGTAGTGCTAACCGTTTAAAATTGACCTATATATTACAATTAATATTTAATAAAATTATAATTATTACAGTTATAATATTTAATAAATAACATTAATTAAAAAAAATCGCGTAAAAAAAAAAAGTGCCGATCGGTCGGACCGGTTCAGACCGGCCAGACCGGTCGGCACTAAAGCTCAATGTCCGACGACAATGGCGCGCCGATTTTCCGGCGATTTATACCTCATTTTCACCAATTTTCACCAGATCTATGTTATACTCACTAAACCCAACATATATATTTAATCAAAAACCACTTTAAACATGCAATCATACATTAATTTCAACATCTACAAACTAATTTACAAACTAAGATTTCAAGATAAATACTAACCTCTTCCATTATTTCCGACCAATTTGGATGAAGATATAGTGTTGTATGGGCGTGCCGATGAGCGTCCGACCTTGCTGTGACGATAGGTAGGATTTTGTGTCCGATTCGTGTGCCGATCGAATTATTTCGGCACTTTCGGCACTGTGAGTAATATATATAAATTTATTTTTTTTAAATTTAAAGCCCGATCGATCGGCACAATTTTTTTTTCTTTTTAAATATTTAAAGCCCGATCGATCGGGCACAATTTTTTTTTTAATTTTTTTTTTGGAAGCCCGATCGATCGGCCCTTTCTTGATTTGTGCCGATCGATCGGCTTGATGTGTTAAAATCAGTGTATTTTTTGAATCTGACAAGTTTCAGGTTAAAAAATTGAAAAAGTGAGGGTAATTTAGTAAACTTGGGTATTTCCTACATAGTTTTTAACAAAATGGGTAGTTTTGTACTTTATATAGCGGTTTTGGGTAGGATTGTACAATTCCACTAATATTTATGAAATATTACTATCTATCAGATGTACTATAGTGATTTTTCTTCATTGTGGTTTACTTTTTAATTCGGTTAGAGTAATTTTCTTTTCTTTATTTACGATTCTTGATTTGTCAAAGAGACCTTGAATTACTCGTCCAATCGAAATCTTTATCCAGCATAGTCCTAAAAATCCAACAACTTCATCAAATTTCACATATATAGGTTCCGGTGAGAATAATTTTTATCGTGTGACTTTCAATACAAAAGTACTACAATTTCAAAATAAAGGTACTATACTTATTTAAAGGTATTGTACTTATATTTGCCAGATTACTAGAAAGATCCCTAAGTGCAATATGATCATGTGAAAGTGTAGTATTATCATCTATAAAGTGCATGTACATTTGTCTTTAAAGTGCATGTTCACACGTTCACACGTTAAGAGCATGTTCATATTCGAACCTCCTCATATATATATATATATATAGGGAATGTATATTATGAGATCCAAATCTTAAAAGAGATACGAGAACCGATCTCGTCCCTTCATTTCGCAAATCTAAGGCTCTCATTTTATCCCCAAAAGCATTTAAATTTAAATCAAAAAAGGAAAAAATTGCCTCATTAAGGGCAAATTTGAAAACTTCTCTTTTCTTTTTCCCTAACCCTCCATTTTCGGCTGTTTGTGTGTATTAGAATTCTCACTCTTCATTTTCGTTCTTCATAACTTACGAGCGCCTCAAGTTTTTCTTCAAATCGAAGACTTGGAAGTCGATTATTTATGGTGGGTTTCGAAGTTCTAAGCGTCTTGAGTGATTTAAGCTCGTTTTCCTTGTCTATTTATCCCGATTATTGCCGATTTTGAAGATTGATTTCTGCACATTTTTCGAATTTTTACAGATCCAATTAGAAGGTAAGAATTACTTATGGTTTTTGAAAAATTGTAGTTCAATATTTGTGGAATGCTTTGTTGGGTTCAAATTCTTGAAGCTCGATGTCATTTCATATTTTTTTTCGTAGAGATTTTTCGATTTATAGGGTAGTAGTCTTTTTCTAAGTGATTAGGGTTTCATTATGAATATTTATGAGATGTATGTATCGATTAAGTATTGTTTTTATGTTGTAGATTAACTATTATAATTTTTGCATACGTAAGTACAATGTTCATGCATATGTATTTGTTAGTTTATGCTGATACTGTGTAATATTCATGCATGCAGTTTGTAGAATGACTGAATTGTTACAGTCAATTGTGTCTCTTGAATCCGTTGAATCCATTTACATTCCTGATTGCCCGGCCGAATTGAAACCGTATGTTGGACGGAAATTTGTTACTCTTGACGAGGCTGAAATTTTCTATAGAAACTATGGAGGTTTGTGCAGTTTCGATATCCGTAAGTGGTCGGAAATGAGGCGGTAGACTACAGTCTAGGAAGGAGGCGGCATTGCGTGCTAAGTTGAAGCCTCAGAGGAAGTGTCGAAAATGCAACCAGATGAGACATCATGATTCAAGAAACTGCCCTAACGTTAAGGATGTACAAGATTCCTATTAAGTTTTTATGCAGAACTTAGTAGAGACCTATGCACTGAACCATTTGCATTATTTGGACTAATTTTGTATTAACTGAATCGCTTTACTTCATGTTATGTTATTTTCATGCATACCACCGTTGTTTTTTATGCTTATGTTTTATGATTTTCATGCATATATACTATACCTCTCAAGTTCAACCTTTATGGTACTGATTATGTTCAAGGTTTTATATATCATGCATACCGAATTGATGTTTCATGCATTTGTTTTATGACTTCATGCTTATCTATATATGTTAAGGTTTTATATTTCATGCATATCGTATTGTATTTTCATGCTTATGTTATGTATTGTTTGTGCATATACGTTTTTTCCCTACAAGATTGTTTATATATCTGCATACTCCCCAATTGTTTTTAGCATATGATCGAATTATGAATGCATAACTTAGAATACTTTATTATACCAAAAGATGTTTTTCACTACATTGCTTCCACTACCTAATCCTTAAAAAACATAAAGACCATCCGAAGTACTAAGTTTATCCTACGAAATTATCCAAACGAAAGAGTCGCACAACCCAACATTCTAACTATCAAGCAATTCTTTGACACATTCTTTTGAATCAAGTTCATTCTCATCTGCATGTCCAACCGCCTCTAGTTCAACCGTCTCCTTCATTTTGTTGTCATCGAAATTAACTATGCTCAAACAATACCGCATCCTCAAAAGATTTATCTGCTTCACACCTTTCCTTAGAAATCCCGTGTCCCAGTTGATTAAATCACCCTTGAACGTCTCCATGTGTCTCATCAAATAAACTCCTGCAAGAAATCAATCATATTTATCAAGTAGTATTTTGGCAAATATATTTATGCTTACCATTCTCTTAATTTATGCACACAGTGTTATTATTTTATGCTTATTAAATATTACCTGAATCCATAACTTTCGATTTGTTGCCCCACACTGGAATGATCATTTCTGGCTCGCATTTCTCTACCATATTTTATGCATACACCAAACGGATTTTATGCAAACCATGTTATTTTATTATGCACATGACTCACGGATTTTATGCAAACAACAAACGGATTTTATGCAAACCATGTTATATTTTTATGCTTACCAATCCTAAATTTTGAATCACAGACAACAAGTATTATATGTACCAAACGAATTTTATTTTATGCTACCGAATACATATGTTCATGCTCATAGAACTCTACAATAATGCTGATCCTCAATAATCATATCATTTCTTTTTCAGGCATATCAAGACTCAATTTCAACCACAGAAGACACAAAATTTATGCTCATATTTCATTGCAATAATGCTACAACACAATTTTAATATGAAAATATTACACCTAATAATGCCTAAAATTGCATACATGCGTCCATACTATGACCGTTGCAATCGAAATGCGAAAATCAATATTGGAGACCTGAAATCAACCAACCTAAATTAACAAACCGATTACATTCACATCAACATGAATTTCACAATGAAAACAAGCAAAGAACAGGGTAAAAATATTATATGAGCATCAATTACACCATTCCAAAAAAACAAATCTATACTCTGATAAGGTTAAACTGGTGTTTAGGGTTTCAGAATTTGCTCATTTGTTTCTTAATTCCTTCAAATAACAAATTCGTACCCTTCCATATTCACAAATCTCATCGGTTGCCATAGGGTTTCATTCACATTAACAATCATATCTCTACAACACCAAATAATCCATGGGTTTCCTAATTTAAGTAACGAAAACGTAAAACATACCTGAATACTCGTCGATTTGAGGCAAATCGACTCTAACTCTGCGAATTGTTACTCGATTTCTGTACTGAAAAACGAAAATGAGTACTGGGTCTTCTCGGTTGTCGATGGCAGTTTTGGGAGTAGTGTGTGTTCTCGTTGGTGGATGAACGTCACTCCTCGATTATGGAATAAGTTTGTATCACTCTCGATTTTGGAGTAGTGGGTCTTGTAGGTTGTGGATGGAAGTTTTCAAAAAAATGGCGAGAATGGAACCGCCCAAATCGAAATGTTTTGAAAGTGGGAGAATGAAAGAAAAGATTTCTAGCGCCCTAATCTCTTTTTGATTTCTATGCCCAAAACACCCTTTCCTCCTTTTTTTTTTTTTTTAAGAAAGAAGTGGTTGATATTGGCCATTAGATTAGGACCGATCGACGCTTAGGATCGGTTCTCATACCTCTTTTGAGTGTTGGATCTCCCTAGATCCACACCCTATATATATATATATGGTATGGATCTAGTATTTAACGTGAAAACTATGAATTATGCATAATATTTATTTGTTTTATACATAATCCTTATATTTTTTTAGATGAATTGGATGTTTTAGTTCCCAATTATGAGGTTTGTCCAATTTGGTCCCTAATTTAATTTTTTAGTTAATTTGTCCCCAAACTATAGAATTTTGGATTATTCTGTTAAATTTTTTGTTAGTCAACTATTAGTCAACGAATTTTAAAAGGCATTTTTTATATAATTTTATTAAGGACAAAACATCCAAAAACTGAAAGATTGAGCACCAATTTGGTATAATTTTTTTTTTAAATTTTTTTATTTGTCAATAATCAAAATATATATTAATCATTTTAATTTTTTAAGGACCAAATACGCCTATTTTAACTAGGTTAGGACCAATCCCGCCAATTGTAATATATTAGCTCCGCGACTAAATTTTTTGAATATATTACTATGATAACGAGGGATTAAAACTTAGAATATTTAAAAATCAAGGGATAAAACTATACTAGATTTCCATTCAAAACTTATTTTTATTCCAATAGGATTTATTCCTTAATTTTCAGATATTTTATGTGTTAATCACGTTTTCATAGTAATATCGAAGAAATTTTTTCATGAATAATAAAATTTGGCGATTATGATCCCCAAATATATTATACGTCGCGGGAATGGTCCTCAAACTATTTAAATTGACGTAGTTGGTTCTTGAAAAAAATCAAAATGACTAAAATATCTCTTAATTTTTGACAAATTAAAATTTTTTAAGTAAAAAAAAATTGGCCAATTGGGTCCTCAATCTTTCGGTATTTGAATGTTTTGGTCATAGAATAAAATTATACCGAAATTGCCTTTTAAAAATCGTTGACTAACCAAAAATTTAACAGAATGACCAATTCACCCAAAATTTTATAATTTGAGGACCAATTAACTTGAAAAAAAATAAGAGACCAAATTGGTAAAACACTCATAGTTTGGGACTAAAACGTCCAATTTGTCTATTTTTTATGCAAAAAAAATTATAATTTTACATTATTGCATAATCTTTATATGTTTTATGCAGAAGAGCAAAAGTTTAAAACTATAGATTTTTTGAATAAAAAAAATACTTCCTCCGTCCCACAATTCTTGTTCCACTTTCCTTTTCGGTTTGTCCCACAATTATTGCTCCATTTTCTACAATAGTAAATTATTACAAACACTTTATTTGAGGATCTCATATCTTTATAAACAACTAACAACTCTCCTAAAATACCGTGTCGAAAAGCTTTAGAGCAAGAATTATGCATTAAAGAAATAAAGATTATGTATATAGTTCATGTCATAGGGCATAGGCAGATTTGGAGCGCAGGCAAGGGTCATTTTCCCCTACTAAATTGTGCAGTATTTTGGACTTTTCTCAAATATTCTAATATTTTGAAAATATTATTGTTTTGTCCTTATGTTTTGAAATTGTAGATTATGTCCGATAGTTTTACATTCTTATAAAGAAGAGTATTGAGAAATTATATTTGCCCCAAGGTTTGGGTCGTTATATTTTTGTCTCCATAGTCCATACGTATGACGATTTCTTTTCTATTTTGAGAAGACTATATGCATTCAGCATTCGTCATCGTGTGTGCAGTATATATATGCTTGCATCCACTGGCGGAGCCAGGATTTTGAATTGGGGGGGGCGAATTATGTGTGAGGTTGAGTGTTTCTCATCCGGGGGTTCGGGGGTGAAGCCCCCGAATTTTTTTTTTAGTGTAACAATGAATATAAGGAATTCAAAAGTACTTCGAACACGGCCTCTCGCTGATCTGCGAAAATCATTCATATCAGGAATTTCTATTTCCCGGTTCCCTTGCTTACAAAACACCTTCACTTTTTCCAACAATTCATCTTTGTCACCTTTAAATTTCTATTTCAAATACAAATGGTTGAAAATCAGTGCTATTATATTTATACCAAGATGCAAGACTCAACAAAAGTATCAATTATTCAACAAATTAAGGGTAAAGTAGTGAACTAGGGTTTAGAGTTTAGATTCCAAATTCTAGAGTAGAAAACTAAAATTTGAAACAAGTTTAAAAAATCTACCTTCTATTTCTCGGGGAGTTGGCGCGGCGACCGACGAGGCGATGACTTGCGGAAGAAATCTTTTTCTACATAAGGTGAAAATGTTGAAGCTTTGAAGGCAACACAGGGGAAAACTCTCTGTTACTTTGTATCTCTATGTGAGTTCTAAGAAATGCGATGGAAATTTGATTCACAAAAGAGTATTTGTGGGTTGGGCTTCAAAGTTTTTTAACAAATTAACTCATTACAAATTATTAAGAAATATGGGCCAACAATTGAAAGAGGTAATAAGTGGGCTGAAAGCTTATGTTGGGCTTTCAAAATTTTTTAACAAATTAACTTATTACACTATAATTAATATTAATAATATGATATATATATATATATGTATATTATATATATATTAGTTGTCAAAAGTTTGGGGGTGGCGGCCGCCCACCGGCGCCACCCTCTCCCTCCGCCTCTGCTTGCATCTTTCTATTTTTATTTGATATACATAATTCCTCTAATAAGATATTATTGTACTTTATTTTTAATGTAAAAGCAATAATATAGGAGTATTTAAAAGGATATTCCCTTAAATATTTTTTCAAATTCCCTTTTCAAATTTGTTTAAATGAGTCAAAATTCAAAGCCAACATGACATTTCCCAGCGTGACTTGACTACTGACATATCAGGTGAGTCAACATCGACCATATCCGACTTTTCAGTAAATACACAAACTCTTTACAGTTTTTTTTTGCAGATAAACTTTGAATTTATTTTTTAACACAAAGTCGAAATGTAATTTTTTTTAATTTTAATTTACTTCTAGAGTGAGATTTTTCAGGATTTTTTTTTAAATACACACGATTTTTTTAAATATTATTATTAAGAGGCTTGAAGAATTTTCAAATTCTTGTTCCTTGTTACAACTATTTTCTTGAGCATTTTTTATCTAATTTTTGATAGATGGATGTGAATGTCTTTCGTTTCATTCTACATTTTATTTTCATATTACATACAATAAATAAAATTAACATTAGTTCGATTCAATACGATCTATTTAGTCAGTCATTACAGGACGGAATTAGGCTCCTTACTTAGGTCTTCGTGACCCAGGGAGAAGCTTGGCTGATTTGCTGCCCTGTCTTGAGGCCGCGTGATCAATCGACGGGCGCGAGAATTGCGTGAATGATGAGACCGGCCTAACCTATTCAATTGAATTCGGATATTCATTAGAAAAATCTTATTAGAGATTTACAAATAAAAGAAAAAAAAATTAATCTGTTTGAAAAAAAAATTAAATTCAAAGTTCACATGTAAAAATGAAAATTGTACTGGTAAATTGAGTATTGTTGATGCTGACTCACTCAACATATCATGTAGTTACATCACGCCAGAAAATGTCATGTCAATTTTAATTTTTGACCCATGTGCAATTTGAAACAAATAAAAAGTTGGTGTATTTACTGACCAAATTAAAAGTTTGTGTGCAAAAAGAGAATTTGAAAAAAAATTGATGTTTTAAAATATCCCTATTTAAAAAGTCAATAATAATCAAAAGACATCACGTTTAAGACAAACATCAATTCCAAGTAATATGAAATAATTCAATATTTAGATTCAAGATCCGCATAATCTTGACATTAGTTCTTGTAATAACGAGACATGTGATTGTATATGAAAATAGAACGGCAAAGCAGTAAACTAAATAAATTTGGTGCCAGATATGAAGATATTCTGATCTCAATTTTGGTACTATGATGCCTACATATCCTAATATTCTTACAAGATATAGAACAATAAAATTTCCAATATTATCTCTCAGATCTGGTCTCCAAAATGTGTGATTTGTCTTATTGTTAGCTCGGCTGGCAGCCTGAAAATTGTTAATTGTATTTTCCTTATTAATTATAAGAAGGACAACCTCTTCTAGGTTCTACCATACTCTGAAGCTGTATACACAAATCCAAATGGTATATGAAAACTACTACACCTCCAAATCATAACATAAGTACATTGTGGATAGAGGTGACATTTTGTCCTAATATTACTAAACTACCTCTATGAGTGAGTCAGTGACTAAAAGAATTCTACTACCATTTGTTACCAGAAATTATTCTTTTTTTAATTTTTTATTCATAGATAAGAGGACAAATTATACTCCTATGTTAGAAGTTTCCAACGCAAAATTTGCATGATTACTAGATTATATTGAGAATTTAAATCTTACGTAAAAACATCAATTATTAATAAAAAGTTGCCCAGAGTTCCGAATGTTCTAACGGTTTAAAGTACAAAGAAAAGGCAAAATTATATATAGATTATCATTTCAGTACATGTGAAAGATCCAAAAAATAAAATACAAAATATATTTGACAGTTCTACTTTTTATTTTATTCTATAGTCTCGCCTCCTCGTTAAAATCCTACATCATCCCTATCCCAAATTGTGGATTTTCTAGGTATCGATCAGGATCCCCTATCCTACTATAAGTATCACACTATACGTCTCACTAATAAGGTGAGAACATGTGTTTTTTAACTCAACAACACTAACCTTGGGTTATAATATTTTGTACGTCCCATAAAAAAATGTCTTGTTTTTTTTTTAAGTTGTCTCATAAAAGTGTTATGTTTATAAAAAAAACAAAGAATGTGTGGCCCAAAATTAATCGCTCAACAATCAAACAATATACAACATATCTGTGTCCCATATAAATGAGACATTTTCTATTGGGGAAGGAGTATTATTTAATATTTAATTAAAACAAATCATGATTAAACAAAATTCCCGCAGATTCTCTAATCCACCAAAATCTTCCCCGCGAAACCGGCACGATGAAAACCCCCAATTCCTTCTTAATTTCTGGAATTTCCCGACGTTAGTATTACGAAGAGTTTGACTTTCTTGCTTTCTGTAAATCGACGGAGGAATAAAAATTGGTATGTGGTTCTTCTATCCTGAAGCTTTGGAAGCGCAAATTCTTAAGAGCTTTAGAATTGGAATATACTTTTAGAACAAATAAAAGATCAACAAATATGGTGATCGATAAAATGCTTAAGAGATTTAGAATTGGAATATGATGGTTTTAATTTAAGTATAATATGAAATTGTCGATCCATCTATTGTGAGAGATTTAGAATTTTGGTTGAGAACAAAAGTATGAAATTACGAGCTTGGTTTAGTTGCTAATTTCCTGAACTTATTTCGTTTATTCACTACAAATTAAAGGAGCTACTTTTTCATGGTCATCTTGCCTTTGAACAGTTTGACATATAGTACTATTTATTTGACTTTCATGATTGACCTTTATGTGTTCTAAATACCCACAAATGATATATAATATTTAATGGTAAAGGATCTCTTGCTGTCTTTTTTCAATGATTTCTTAGTTATATTTAGATTTTGTATTTGTTGATCATCTAGGTTTGAATCGGTGGAATATTGATATCCTCTGTTATAAGCCATTTACGTGATGTATTTTAGAATCAATATCATTGATTTAAAAATCAATGTTGAATAGGATATGTCTTCCGAATTTAATTTGATTCATTTAGTTGGCATATGTCCCTGTATTGCGACTACATTATTTAATTCTATTAATTTGTATATCTCAGGCAACTAGTGTAGTACTCATGTATCTGCACAGATCTTTTTTATATTTCATATCTGATTATCTCCAACTTCTTATTATAAATGAATGTGATAAATAAATCTTGATACGTATCACATATGAGTATCTTGGTAAGTTTGTATCATGTATCGAGCCCCACCAATAAAGCTTGAAGTTACAATTAGATGTTTACCATGTCTGAACGAATTTGTTTCTTCTCTAATCAGTGCCTAAAAATCACTTTATATGTCTGCACGTAACTCTGGTTAATTCATTCGAATGTATAATAATCTAGCTGACTCTTTCATTGTATATGCATCAATCACGAATTGTTGAAATAATCTCTTCATACTCAAAAGTGTTGAAATCTCTTTTGTTATCTCATGAAGTCTAAAACCAAAGAATTATCTCGTGAAGCCTAAAACTAAAGAATTATTTGAAGCCCACACATGTTCTTTTTGAAGGTTTGTGTGCTGCTGAAAAGGGAATGCTCTTTTTATATTCATCATTGACATATGGAAACAACAATGGATATTGCAAAGCAAGATATGAATAATGCAACTAGTTTATTAGTTGTAGTAACCATTATTGTATCTCAACTATTATATCTTTGTCTTGAATTGATTATTTACAATCACCAACGACCAATGTAGCAACCTCCGGTACAATATGAGGGTTATATGTCCTTGTATCTCATTTTCTCTTTCAAATCAACCTTAGATTTATTTTTGTGCTTCCCCAAATTTCTCCCTTTCATTCTAAATGATTTCACCATAGCGGTCTTTCCTTGCCTCGCTGGGGTCGATATTGTTGTTGTTGAGAATTACTATTCCACTATCAAGGCATTATGTTGTTTCTGAAGTTCCTCCTATCACGATCATTCCATTTCCGCTTTCCCTTTCCGCCATCATAGGAAGGTGTGGAATCAGATGTTGCAGGTGCTTTTGCTTTTTCCTTCGGCATCCATGACTCAATGCTAGGTGCCATGCTCAGCAGCTACGGGTATGTTAGGGTGTTCATCATAACAAGGGCAATACGTATTTCAGGGCGCAATCCGCTTCTTAACTTGTTTGCTTTGTTCTTTTCGTTGGCCACTAGGTCTGGTGCGTAGCGTGACAACTGAGTGAAGGCTCGGTCATATTTAGTGACTGTGTTTGTTCCTTGTTTTAGATTCTAAAATTCATTGCGTTTCGCCTCGCGATGACAGCTTGGAACGTATTTCCCTAAAAGTTGTGTCTTGAAATTCTCCCATGTAAAGGCTACGAAATGATCGTCGGTCAGGGTTCGGCAAACTGACTCCCACCAATGGTCGGCCTCATCTTCCAAATGGTATGAGTCACAGTTCACCTTATCATTCTCTTCACATCTTATGTATGCGAAGATTCTTTCGACCGCCCTAACCTATTTTTTGGCATCTTCTGGCTTGTCGGTTCCGTCAAATGTCGGTGGCTTTTCTTTTCTAAACCGATTACGTCAAATATCGGTGGCTTGCCGGTTACGAAGGAGGAACCGGAAGACAAAATTGCAATGGAGCAAATTGGGAACAATCCTGAACCAGAGAGGCTGCAGGGAGACTACACAAGGCCGATACTTGGAGCCAATACTACCTGCATTGTCCTAGAAGAGACAACAAGGAATTATGATCTGAAGCCTATCTACTACCATATGCTACCATCTTTCTACGGGCTAGCAACTGAAGATCCTCTTGCTCATATGAGGGAGTTCTATGCTACATTGGGGACTCTTCCTCTCAGCGGGCTCACTACTGATCAATTAGGAAGACGATTGTTTCCCTACACTTTGAAGGATAAAGCTAAGACTTGGTTGAATACTCTACCTGCTAGCTCTTTGCGAACAATGGAGGATGTGTTCAAAGCATTCACTGAGCGATACTACTCCCGAAGCAAGAGCCACGAGTTGAGGCAGCAGATTGCTACTTTCTCCCAGTTTGACAATGAGACATACCATGAAGCTTGGGATAGATTCAAGGGACTCCTCATCCAATGCCCACATCATAATTACCTGGTCATGATGCTGAATGAGTTCTTCTACAATGGATTGCTCTTGCCGTGTCAGATTATGGTTGACAACATGGCTCCCGGAGGCATTCTTGCACTGACCCAAGTACATTGCATGAGCTTTTTGAGACGTTGAAGGCTCGTTCCGTACAAAGAAGTCAGAGAGTGAGACAACGTGGAACGTAGGATGTGCGGGCTGCACACGCGGATGACACTGTTAAGGAGCTTCAACTGCTTAGACAAGAAATCAAGGAGCTCAAGCAGAGACAAGTGTAAGCCCCAAAGATTGGCGAGGTTTGTACCATTTGTGATGATCCACAACACTCTACTACCCAATGTCAGTTTAATATCATCCATAGCCAATTTCAAGAAGAAGAAGCTAATTGGGGACAAGGCATAGGACATCAGGAATGGGAGGAGAGAAAGCAATATCAGAGGCCGGACCAAAATTTTCTCCATAAGCAGCAAGAGTACAATCCCAACTATAAGAGTTACCAGAATTATGGAGGACAGAATACCAATCAACAGCAGCACTTTGGAGGCACATCATCATCTCGCCCTCAACAAAAGATTGAGGAAGCTGAACTGAATGCCATTGCCATCTTGCAAGACACCTTAAACTGCTTTATGAAGAGTTCTAGGGAGCAAATGGAGACACTCACCACTTCTGTTAAGAACGTGGAAGCAACTTCCAAAAATTTGGGGACTCAACTTGGCCAGCTAGCTCGGGAAGTCGCTTTGCTTAAAATGCTACAAGGAAAACTACCCGGACAAACTGAAGAGGTGAGATCCATTACTATTTTGCTTGGTGATGATCCGGAGAAGGCTAAAGAGAAAATCGACGAAGTTGCTATGGCTATTGTTGATGAAAGGACAAGAGATGAAGAGAAGAAGCCTACTGTTCGAACTCCTTTGCATAAAGCTGTGAATCCATACAATCCCCCACCTCCTTTTCCAGGACGCCTCAAGGTTAACAAACAAGAAGAACGTTTTGGATCCTTGTTCAATATACTCTCTAAAGTGAAGATCAATCTGCCGCTCTTAGACCTCGTCAAGAGTATTCCAAGGCAATCCAAGTTCTTCAAGGAGCTCATCACCAACAAAAAGGATTACGAGTAGAGTACAAATCTTCCTACACTTGAATCAGGGGGTGTTGTAGTTGATATATCGGCTCTACCGCCCAAGTTAGCAGATCCTGGAAGATTCGACATCAATATCTCTATGGGCAAGGATAGAGTTACACGATCTATGCTAGATCTTGGAGCTGGTATCAACCTAATGCCCTACTCTGTCTACAAAATACTGGGAGTTAACAATTTGAAGCCTACACCTATGAGGCTTCAATTTGCTGATAACTCGGTGAAGACCCCAATGGGGATTGTTGAAGATTTGTTGGTAAAGGTAGACAAGTTTATTGTTCCAGTTGACTATATTGTTCTTGATGCAGATGATACTTCTCGAGGGCTAGGTGACCAGCTTATCCTCCTAGGGAGGCCATTCATGGCAACCACTAGGACTTGTGTTGATGTACCATTACGAACTGTGAAGATGGAAGTCTTGGGGGAGGTTATAGAATTCAAAGCACTAGCTCCAACCACATTGGGAACTAATGCCTCAACTGCTGAAGTTAACATTGTGCAGCCTGCATATGATGTAGTGAAGGATTCTGATGGTACAGATGGATTAGGAATACACACATTATTCGATGAGGAGTCAACTGATGTCGGTGTTCCGAACTTGGATAAATGTAATGAAGATCAAAAAGACATGTTCCCGAAGAAAACCATCTATGTCAGATGCACTAAAGCTGCTTGTGGGAAGAGCACACTGGGTAAAACACTCTATCCTGGTCTTAAAGTTCTTTTATATGACGATGGTTCTAGAGTTTTTCCAGGATACCAAAGTTCTACATTCTCCGGACCATTTCATGTGGTGGACGTTTTGTCGCATGGTGTGGTGAAGTTGATGAATCCATGGACAAAAAAACATTTCAAGGTGAAGGATGTCTGTGGAGCATCATCGAAGGAGGCGTTCGACAAGGCTGTAGTCGGGCGTCCAAAGTCGTCAAGTTTCTAATCTGATTCAGCAAAGTCAAGCCAACGACTCTAACCAACAGTGCTTCGTGGGAGGTAACCCACATTTGTGAGTTTTTCTAGTTTTCTTAGTTAGATTTACTGCTTTCCATTAAAAAAAATCTGAGGAGGAAAATTGACATATATGCATCGCCTATTGATTTTTAATGCATACTAAGCTATATCAGAGCAGTAGGGGAGCTGATACGGTGGGGATTAACTTTGGATCTGAGCCTGCCAGATCAAGCTTCGCATATGTAGATCAATCGGACATCACCTATACATTAAGGAAGATTCGTTTACCCAATTTTCTTTGTTTCACTCTATTTTCATACTAAGGACTAGCTCGTTGATAGGTTTGGGGGGGTATGTCGAATCTTGAACCCTACTGATTTGGTCTGTATAATTATGATTCTGTGATTCTCCATGTACTTGATATTTGAACTACTATGACTTATGTTATTTGATGTTTATGCATTTCTTACCTTAAAATTTTTCTTTGCTGAAGCATTGTTGAATAGAATTTGAGCATGATAAAATTTTCGAACATGAAGGATGTAAAAGTATGGTAGTCCAAAGCCTTTGAGAATTTGAGCCTGTTGTGAACTGACGAAATCCTATGTCGGTCTCAATTTTCTTTCATGTGTGATACTCGCTTTAGGGAGAACATTTAGAACTTGCTTTGAGTCTGTTTGAAGTTTATTGAACACTTTTCGTATATGGCATTGATATGATCTTAGGCACTATCTCGTTCTTTAGCCAGAGCCAAACATGATTCCTACCTTGAACATCAACCTAGTAAGCCCCTTTGAGCTTAATGTATCCTTTTTATTCATGTACCTCCACCTAAATTGCCTAACCTATCTAGCCTTAACCGAGGATCTAGTAGAGTCATTAGTGTTGTGCGGAGAAAATGGAGGCTTGTGAGGGTTTGGTGATCAAGGGACAAATATTTGCTGAAAAGTGAGATTGGTGTGAATTGATTTTGATTATATCCAGCCTGGTACCGAACTTGATGACACCGTGTTATACTGAAATCTTTATCTAATTATTGGTAGAGAGTTGGCAGGTAAACAATTGGATAGAATATGGGAGACTTGTGCATGTACTCCTAACTTCGATTGAAAGGGGTTTATTGATGAGATATGTTAGAGTTGGGAGGTGTTGAAAAAAAAAAGAGAAAAAAAAGAGAAGAAAAAAAAAACAAAAAGTGAAGGAAAAAAATGAGGAAGTTAAAAAGGGGAGTATATTTTTGACAAAAAAAATGTGAGAAATTGGGGTGACTTGATTTGTTTGATTATGGGTGATTCAAATGTGGTTGGTTTTAGAGGTTTAATTTGATATATCATCATTTGGTTGCTCTACTAGATCCTTGATTGTTCGTACATTATGAGTCACTTTTCCTATATATTCCCTACCGTTTTTATTACATGCCTTAGCCCCATTACAACCAAAGAAAGACCTTCGTGATCTTTGTCATGAATTGTGTTCATTATGAGTAGAATTAGACAATCTCCAAGCTTATGAAGATGCTCTCCTAGGGTTGAGTTTGAGTGATAATATTACCTTTATACACTTGAGTGTTTGAGTGATACAGATTTCTGGAGAGGGATTGCTCTACTTCGATGTTCTATTTTGTTTTGAAGGTGGCATCAAGCTTGAATGATTTTCACATGGTAATGATGTGTTCTTCTAAAAACTAAAATAGGCTCGAATTGCTATGCTCATCTTTTTGATATTTGGTCATAGTCTTTCTTTTATCTTGTTTCTTTGCTTGAGGACAAACAAAAGCTTAGGATTGGGGGGATTTGATGAGTGGTTTTTATACCATCTCATCGTGTTCTTTTTAAGATTATTTACATCTTTTTCTATTCATTTTTAGCTTTTGTTTTGCTTGGAATTGTATACTTTCGATGGTTTTTGGTTTTGTAGGTTTCTCACGCGTTTTGAGCATATTTGGTGGTATTTGGCACCAAAATGAAAGAAACCATGACCATTGATGCATTTTTGGCAAAGATGAAGTTTTTTGGATGAAGAATGAAGAGGATTTGAAGCCGGATGTTGAAGAAATCGTGTTTCGGAGCTCATGTAACAAGACAGTTGGAAAATCGCGTGGCAGGCGGATCTAACGATCTTAGAATCCGATGTCCACCGTCCACATCGTAGTTCTATGTGTTAGGAACATTGTGGCAAAGTTTCGTGGTGATCCAACGGCTAACGAAGGAGATATCGCATTTTTCCCAAAACGCGACAGTGCAGAAAAAAGTGTTCGGCCGAAGACGTCGGACCGCAGTCCGCCTTTTGTGCTGGACCGCGGTCCGCTATGTTCTGACTCAAAAACTGGAAAATCCGTGGGGGTCGGACCGCGGTCCTCATTTGTGCTGGACCGCGGTCCGCGTTGTCTACAGCCCAGAAACAGTTTTTTTCGGCCCGAAACCTATATAAACCCTTCCGGACTTCTCTCCTTCGAACCACACACCATAATTTCGACTTTTTCCAGCCCCCCAAGCAGAGAAACACCCAAGGCAGCCCTCCGTTGAAGATTCAAGACGAAGATTGAAGACCACAACCCGAGAACCAAGCGCGAGGATCAATCCGCTAGATTCTAGGTTGTTTTATTCCTTCTCAGTTTTGTTTAGGGTTTTTGATACTTGAATTCTATGGATTATTTTTGCATCTTTTGTGATTATTTTCCTACGAATATGAGTGGCTAAATCCCCTTGTGTGGGGGTTTAGCAGGATCTATGTTTTTGATGAATTGATTCAAACCCAAGTTTTTCAATGAATGAATTGTTTTGTTTCTTAATTGTTGAGCCTTCTTTTGATTTCTCTATGATTCTTTAATGTGACTAGCCATCATCTTAGATAATTATAGAGAATATAGGTAATAGATAATACGGCGCAACATACCCGGTTATTTATTTAGACGTGCAATTAAGTGTCTAGATTGTCACCATTAGTTTGGGATAGTTTAGATGGTTCCTTAAATCCTTGAGCATGATACGATCCTTAGGTTCATGATATGATCACTAGATTGACCCTTAGGATTATAAGTTAGAGATCTCTCGCCATCATACGGAATCCCTAAAGCCTTAGTGGATGAACCAACAAAATAAATTCATAAATGCTAGCTAGAGAATGGGAATGAATCGATCATCTTAGGCATAGTGATTGTTAAACCTCCGCACTCTTCATCAAACTTGAAACACACCCATTAACCCAGTTCGCTTTGCTTTTACTTGCTCTTTTACTTTCTTGTTATTTTAATTTAGTAGTTTTAAGTAAATCAAACTCAGTTTAGGACCAAGTAGATAGTGAAATAATTAGGATATTAGAACCCAGGTGAGTCCTTGTGAGATCGACCTCGGGAGTTGCTAGATTAGGTACTATACCGACTCGTGCACTTGCGAGAATTATAATTTGTTCATCAATGGCCTTCTGAACTCTTGCATAAATCTCCGGATCAGTCTTCAGAAGCCATTCAGCAAAGGCGATGGACTTGTGCATGTCAGGCCAATATCTCCAGAAGTAGAATCTCTTAATATAATCAACCTTCAGTGTCTCCCACTTCTGAGTCCGTTCCCATGGCATCCAATCATCAACTTGGGCTTCCTGAGTCTTCTATGTTTGTATGGAATGTCAGCTTTCTCAGGTATCCTCTGGCTTGCTTCCTTCTCAGCCTTAATCCTCAGAGCTTCTAGATCAGCGAGTCTGAGTCTTTCTCTTGCTGCACTGATCTGCCTAGCTTCAGCTCCTCTGTCTAGGTACTTTTCCATTTGATCCCATATTTCCTGCATCTCTTGCTCTTGTTGCTTAGAAGGAACAATAGGAAGGCACATGCTCTTGACCTTCTTCTGAGTCAGCAGGTGTTGAAGATTTTTCTTTGGAAGTACCCTGCTTACCAGATTGCTGCTGCTGCTGTTCTCTTTCCTTTTCCTTATCAGCTTCATCACTTAGCTTCAGCTTTCTAGGAGGTAGCCTTGTCCCGGGCTTCCTTCCCCTTGGAACCTTGGTTTTACTTTTGGCCGGCTTTTTCTTTGGCTTGTTGGCAGCCTCAGCCTCGGCTATCTCCCTTGCTAATTTCTCATCAGCTGCTATCTGAGCCTCTTCCTCGGGAGATATAAACCTTTTAGTTCCTTTCTTTTTGGTTGGAGTAGGTAGCTTCAGTACCTTCTTTCCTTTCCCTTGCACTGGAGGAGGTAGAGGGACTTCTTCCTCTTCTGAATCCTCCTCTGCATACTCAGCAATTTCCTTGATAATGTCGCTCGGAGTTTGAGTTGCCTGACTAGCAGATTCCTTGGGTCCTGAGCCACTTGGGCCAGTCTCAGCAGGCACTACAGCCCCTGCTGCTGAGACACCCTGGGTCTCACCCTGTGCAGTCTGAGTAGTGGGACCAGTGGGAGCTGATTGCTAAATATGAGTCGCTCCTGTCACTCTCCTTAGTCCTCTTGGTACTCTGGGTACCTTTTCCTTTTCTTCCCCCTTTTTGGCATCAGCAAATAATCCTGGGGTAGGAATTTGTACCTTCTTATCCAGACTTGTGTATGCTGAGGCAAGTTTGTCTAATCCGTCTTGCAGCTTTACAAGCCTCTCATGGAGCTCATTCCTCTCATCTGTTAATTGTTCATTGTACTTCTTGTGAGAGTTCTCCATCTCAGTATGAATATCCTTCAACTTCTGATCCACTTTATCTTCCATGGCCTTCTGAATAGTTTGGAGTCTGAGCTCGGAGGTCTAAGTTAAGGAAGATATGGAGTTAGTGTGAGCTATCTAGGCTGCCTTATATTCTTCCAGAAGCTTAGCTTGGGCAGCTTCCATCAGCTTTTGTTGCTCTTCGAAGCTGGCTCTCTGAGTGGCAAGTGCATTTGTCAGAATTGTTGAGAAGTCAGGGGCAGGCGAATTTTGAATTGAAGTCCTGAGCCCTGTATCTCCGCACTATGAGCCTGTGTGGACTGCCTCCACGTCTTGTGGACGGCACGGGTGAGGAATCTATTCTGAGTACCTTGACTCCTCAGAGCCCTAGCCACTGACTTCGAGCGTCGGCTTTTCGGGTTGGGCGCTACCTCGAACGCAGACTCCAGCAACAGTTGTGCTGGGTCCGCCGATTTTGAGGTACCAGCCGCCGACTGGCCTGGAGGAAGGATGTTGAGTGGTAGTTCAGCAGTTTGAGTAGGAGCATCCTTCTCCAGTTGAGTTCCCTCATCAGACTTCTCAGGGCCTGAATCATGGGGTGGGTCCTGATCATCAGGATCTGACCCATCTGAGGGCGCCGCCGCTGAAGTGGGTTGACGGTCGTTCAGCATGGCGAGCTTGGCTGCCCTCAAATCTTCCAAGGAACAGATAGCAGAAGGCTCTGAATAGCCTATCTTGTTCCTAATCATCAACTCCTCTTCATGGAGTTGTTCGCAGGAGTGGTGCTGGATCAACTTGTTCAGTGTTAACCACTCCTGGAACCTGATCAGAGTGTGGAGCCTAGCCTGCCTCGCCAATATGATCAGATCTGCATGGCTGGCTATCTCCGGAATGTGTTCTGAAATCTCTCGGGAGGCTCTTGATTGTAGAGCAGATGCCTCCATCCCGATTGATTCTGATTCAGAAGCAGTCTCTGAGTCTTCACCTTCTATGGGAGACTGTTGTTTTTCAGCAGATTGGATGCTGCTGATCGGTGGAATGTCCAAGGGGATCTGATCAGTAGGAGTTGTCGGTTCAGCTTCTACCCATTGGTCCACGGCATCGCCTTGTTTAGTGGAAACGGCTTTCTCCACTGACAGAGTCTTCTCAGAGGACTCAGCCTCGTCCCTTAGCAGTAGAGGCGGTTCAGCTACGACCTCACTGACTTTCTTCAGTCTCTTGGTCGGTGTCTTAGGAGTAGACTTAGGAGGAGACCTCTTCTTTGTAGGTGTTGAGGTCTTCTGAGAGCTGGGCTTGGGCTTAGCAGGCCCTGAACCAATTTGCTGAAGGGCCGCTGCCCTGCTCTGGAACTTTACTTTCTTCGGATTGAAGTAAAGCTTATCAGCATATACTATTTGGTCAGCTCCGCATAAGTCTTCTATCATTACAGATAGCTTTAATCCATATAGGAGTTTTCCCTTCACAGCTAGGCGGTTGGATGATCTATCAAACTTGGCGGCCTGAGTCATGAACTCCTTTAGAAAGAACTCAGTCCAATTGATCTTGGCATGATCGTAGATGGCCATCATCATCTGAATCTTCGGCCTCGATACTTGATCAAACGAACCAGCCTGACTCGTCAGTATCTGAGTGACGATGTAGGCAAGAGCTCTGAATTGTAGGAGCATGGCGTTTTTTAGGAAGGCGGCTCTGAATGTTGTTGGCCTCCGGCAGAATATTTCTAAGTACTCGTCCATTAAATCATCTTTGTATCCCACAGTACTGAATCCTTCGCTCGGAAGTTTGAAGCTACGCTGAAGTGCTTCCTTAATGGACATCAGTTTGATTTCTGGAGCAACATGGGAGGGGTATCCAATCGTATGAGTAACGAATCTGCATTTGATATCTCCTTCAACTGATTCTGAGTTCAAATATAACTCAGCTATTTGTCGCGGGACGAAGTAAGATGGCTTCCTAGACAGAAAACCCTCCAGTCCTATCGTCCTCAGTGCGTCAAAGATCTCTTCCATGAAATCGAGGTCACAGGCATCGAACTCCATCATAGGTTCACACCAGACTCGATCCTTCTCTAGGATTTCTTGCATATCAAGGGGAACACTTACGTCCCTTCCTGCCATGATGTAATATTCTGCAAACGAAAAAATATCAGTATCGAATGAAAAATATTATAAAGATTATATACAATGCTGAATAATCATTAAAGATTTACCAAAAATTTTCTGAGAGATTGAGATAGAAGTATGCAAGTGAACGAAAGCTTTTCTCAGAAAATCTAGGGTTGTGAAATTTGCAGAGTAAAATGGCGGTTTCTAAACTTTGAACGTGATTTGATATGTTAAAGAAGATGAACAGTTAAAAATCCACGGTTCAGTTTAAATCTGCTTTATGAGATGGACGGCTATGATGTAACGTTATAAAATAGGCAATGATTTAGTCGCCTAAGTCAAAATACAGTTGTAACTAGCCAAAGAAGTAACTTGAAAAGACATGCATTTAATGCGCCGCAGAGTTCAGCATACTTTACACACAATGTCGTGTATTAAATGTAAATCGTTATATTAAATGACATTTTCTAAGGCATTGAATACAAAGCTGAATCTGAATCATAAATGCACAGAGTATTTTCATTGGCTACTGAGTAGAGATACGCAAACCTGTCAGCTGAACATCGTAGTCAGTTGATACCTCATGTAGATGGTTGCTGAGTCTCTACGTACTGAATTTACTCTGTACTGAGAGTGAACATTCCCCCTTGCTGAATGCTCCTCTCCTGAATCCACTTACTGACTGGAGTCAGTAGGGTCCAGCAGACCTAGCTCTACTGAAAGTTCTCTGAATCTGGCTTCAGCTAGAAGCTTGGTCAGAATATCTGCCCTTTGATGGTCAGTATGGATCTTCTCTATCCTGATACCCTTCTTTTCGACATGATCATGAATGAAGTGGTGTCTGATGTCCACGTGCTTGCATCTAGTATGAAGTACAGGGTTCTGAGTGATTGTAATTGCACTGGAGCTGTCGCAGAAGATCGGCACTTCATTCTGAATGACATCATAGTCGCGTAGCTGCTGTCTCAGCCAAAGGATTTGGGCGCAGCAACATCCGGCAGCCATATATTCAGCTTCAGTAGTTGACGTCGCTACTGAATGTTGTTTCTTTGAAAACCATGAAATCAGCTTACTGCCAAGGAACTGACAAGTTCCAGAAGTTGACTTTCGGTCGATTCTACATCCTGCATAGTCAGCATCAGAATAACCAGTTAGTTCAATATTATCATCTATTGGATACCATAAACCCATGTCAGGTGTTCCTCTAAGATAGTGGAGAATCTTATTTGCTGAGTCCATGTGGCTCTGCTTAGGATTCGCTTGAAATCGAGCGCAGACACCTACATCATAAGTTATGTCAGGTCAGGTAGCAGTTAGATATAATAATGAACCAATAATAACACGAAATTCAGTATGGTCTACTGATACTCTCTCTTTATTAAGATCAATTTTCATATTCGTGTTCATCAGGATCTTGATAGGTTTGCCGGATGTGCAACCGAACTTCTTGATGAGGTCTCGAGTGTATTTGCATTGATTGATGAATGTTCCCTTCTCAGATTTTTTGACTTGAAAACTGAGGAAATAATTCATCTCTCCCATCATTGACATCTCGAACTTATCCTTCATCATTTTCTCAAATTGTTGACACATGATGACGTTCTTTGATCCGAAAATTATGTCATCTACGTAGATCTGCACAAGTAAGATATCGTCTTCCAGTCGAATGCTGAACAATGTGTGGTCTACTGTGCCTTTCTGAAAACCATTCTGAAGAAGAAACTCGGACAGAGTATCGTACCAAGCCCTGGGTGCTTGTTTTAACCCGTAGACCTGATGTCCCTACTAAAAACCGGGAGGTTGTTCTACATAGACTTCTTCTTTCAGCACGCCATTCAGGAACGCAGACTTCACTTCCATCTGATAAACTTTGAATCGCTGATGTATTGCGTAAGCTAGGAATAGTCTGATTGCCTCCAATCTTGCAACTGGAGCGAAAGTTTCGTCGAAATCTATTCCTTCGGCTTGACAGTAGCCTTTTGCCACGAGTCTTGCTTTGTTCCTTACTATAACGTTGTTTTCATCGCGCTTGTTCTTGAAGACCCATTTAGTTCCAATCACATGTTGATGTCGGGGTCTGTCAACAAGCTCCCATACTTCGTTTCTCGTGAACTGATTCAGCTCCTCCTGCATAGCTATGATCCAATAAGCATCCTTGAGTGCGTCCTCAATTAATTGAGGTTCTTCAGTAGACAAGAAGCAGGAATATAATTTGCTTTCTCCCTGACAGAATCTGGATCTTGTCTTTACACTTGCTGAAAGATCTCTAATAATTAGGTCTGAAGTGTGAGTGTCCAGCCACGATTGTCGATGTTTCAACTCTTCATCTGAAATTTGTTCAACACAGATAGTAGGTGAGCCAGGCATTCCAGTTGTACTATTCTGAGATTGAAATAATTCAGTTACGAGAGTAGGGTCTACTGAGTCACCAGGTTCAGGGGCATTTAGCTCTGGAACTTCATTCGTTCCCCCTAAATTATTATCCTCAGTAGAGGTCTCAGTTACCACTTGGGTTTCTTCATCGACCTGAGTTACCTGGGATTGAATCTGTTCAGTAGAGTCAAGCTGTTCGGCTACTTCTGCTGTTGGCTGAGATTCAGTAGTCTTGTCTTCAGTTTCCTCTTTTGAATCAGCATCCCAACATAGCTGGATCTTTTCAACTTTATCTTTCAGGCTCAGATCCTGTAGCTTCTTACTGATGTCCTCAGATTCTGATTTAGAGTTCTTGCTCCTGTCTTCAGTAGCAAACTCATTAAAAACAACATGAGGGCTTTCCTCCACGCAAAGGGTCCGTTAGTTAAAAACTCTGAAGGCTTTGCTGACCCGGGAGTATCCTAAGAAGACTCCCTGGTCTGACTTGCTATCAAAAGTCTTTAACTGGTCCTTCCCATTATTGTGGATAAAGCACGAACACCCAAAAATATGGAAATAAGATAAAGAAGGCTTCATGTCGTTCCATAGTTCATATGGTGTTTTCTTATGATGCTTCGTCAGTAGAGATCGGTTCTGAGTGTAACATGCAGTGTCAGTTGCTTCTGCCCAGAATTTGGATGGGAGTCCTGAGTCTGCGAGCAAGGTTCTTGCTACTTCTTTGAGTGTTCTATTCTTCCGTTCAGCAACCCCATTTTGTTGAGGCGTGCGCGCGGCAGACGTCTCATGCTCTATGCCTTCAGCTTTGCAGAACTCCTCCACCATCGAATTCAGGAACTCAGTTCCTCTGTCAGAACGTATCTTCTTTATTTTGCTATTCTTCTCGACAATGAGCTTTTTTAGAAGCATTGGTAACTCTGTTTTGACGTCAGACTTGTTGGCAATAAATATGACCCATGTGTAGCGCGAGTAGTCATCAATGACCACTAAAGCATACTTTTTGCCTCTGATCGTCACCGGAGAGACTGGACCGAATAAATCCGTATGTAGCAGCTGAAGGATTCCATCAGTGGAAGGCGATGGAACAGGTGGATTTTGTTTCTTTGTTTGCTTTCCCTTCATACATGCTTCACACTGAGTGTCTTTGCTGAATACTTCATTCGATAGTTCTCTTGCTAGAGTGTTTCTAGCTAGCTTGTTGAGCATCTTGAAGTTGAGATGACTGAGTCTTCTATGCCAGAGCCACCCCGTTCTGTTGTCGTTCTTTGCCAACAAACACGCTTCAGGTTCAGCTGAGTTCCAGTCAGCTACATAGATATTCTTCTTGCGCGAACCTGATAACACTATTTTCCATGTAGATTTATCAATGACATCACAGAAACCAGCATCAAAAATCACTCTATTCGAGTTATCACAAAATTGACTAACAGAGAGAAGATTATGCTGAAGTCCTTCAATATATGATACTCTTGGAACTTTGGCGGTTCCAATACTGAGTGTTCCGTAGCCTCTGGTATAGCCTTTTGCGTTGTCTCCAAACTCGATTCGGGGTCCTTCTTCAGTAGATCCTTCTAGTATATCATGTGTCTTGAGCATCCGCTGTCCACATACCATGGGTCCTTGTGCACCTGCAAAACAGAATTATATTTAGGTACCCTTTATTTTTTATTTTGGGTCCTTAGATGTTAGTTTTGGAAACGCATATCTGTCTCACGACCCTGGTGGTCTCAGACAGTTTCTTCCCACTTTGATCAACATACTTGACCACTAGACTGGTCGATGCTGACTTCTGAGGCTTCACAGGTTCAGGAGTCCTGATCTTCTGAGTAGGTGGACTGCTGACCTTAGCCTTCTGAGCGGCTTTCTTCTTCTTCTTCTGACTTTTAGGTCCTCTTCTGACTGTAGGATCATAATAATAGGATCCATACTGAGCTGGATGTGTCAGCTTTGGAGGTCCATACTGATCAGCCCATTTAACTCTATTGGTTCCCCCTTGACTGAACTCCGGTGATTTGAAACTGATCTTCTTGTCAGAATGCTGATAGCTGGGATGAGGTGCCTTCAAAATCTCAGCGTTGATGGTCTCCCCTCGAACAAACCTATCAGCTAGCCGGTTCCCTGAGCGTACGGGGGCAGATGAGGAGGCTCCATGGCTGAATCCAAGTCCCTCCTTGCAATGCTTAGGCTTGTTGCTGGCTAGCATCGCCTCAAGTTTCTTTTCAGCGCCCATGTATCGCTCTGTCATCAGATTCCTCCATACATCATCTCTTTTCTTTAGCAGTTCATGCTCAGTATGAAGTCCTGACAACTCTTGCTTCAGTAGACTCAGTTCAGTATCTTTCTGAGTCAAGTCATTGGTCAGTACTGAGATCTGATCTTCTTGATGCTGAGACTTGGCCATCAGAGAGTTTATCTCCTCCCTAAGTCTCAACACAAGTTCTTCTGACTCAGTAGCAACCTGACTTTCCCGAGAAAGTCTCTGATTCTCCACTTTCAGGGTATCCAACTCCTGAAGAGTCTTACTGAGCTACAGGCTCATCTGAATCTGCTCGTCTAAAAGTTCTTCGTAGGCGATCGAGATGTCCAGATTCTCATCTGCACCTGAAATAGTGTCGTGTGTGCAGTGTGAAGAGAAGTTAAATGGAGCGTGAGAGTTTACCACATCCTCTTCTCCTGCCATAAGACACTTTTCAGCATCTTCTTCAAGCTCTACGGCCATGAATGTCGCTTCATCATCTGATGAATCCATGAAGGAGTCGACTTCATCTGAGTTGTATGAGAGTTCACCAGCTATGTATGCTTGACGCTTCTTGATGAAGTTCTCCCTTCGAGCTTTGTGTGCTGCTCTCTCAGCAGTACTGAGCTCAGGACAATCATACTGATAACGTCCCATCTTCTTGCAGTTGTAACAGGTAGTGACTCTCTCTTCTTTGCTCTCGCTGTCTTTCGACTGAGCTGAGTCCTCCTGTTTCCTGCAATCAGAAGTATGTGAGTCAGGAGTGCGCTTGGGTGTGTATTCAGACTTACCCTTAAAGTCTCTGACGACTCTTGAGAGCTTTTTGCGCCTTTCCTTCTCCTTCTGATACTTTACGGCAAGCAGCGCGTACTTCTTAGCCATGTTTCCTTCTTGTATGTCACTGAGTGAAGGTTCAGCCTTGCTAGACGCTGGAGCCGCTGTGCTGATTGATGCTTTGAAAGCATGGTCGATTTGGGTGTCAGCTTCAGCTCACTGCTTCCTTTGAGGTAGACCGAACTCGAACTCCTCAACTTTAAGTTCTGAAAAGATATGGCCAGGAGTAACAATATCTAAATCAGAATATCTCAGTAAAGTAGTAAAGGGAGTCCAATGACCGTCCGGCAGTGCCCTCATAATCTTGAGATTCATCTCTCGGTTGGAGAACGTCTTTCCTAGCTCGTTAATGGTGTTCATCAGATCCGTAAATCTGACGTTATGATCGTCAATTATGTCACCAGGTATGAGAGACAGTCTCTCCAGCTTCTGAAGTTCCAGAGCCAGTTTATTTGCTTTAATCTTCTGAGTCCCCCGACTCAGTAGCGCTAGAGCATCCCAGAGTTCCTTCGCGGACTTGCAATCCTGAACTCTCCCGAGATAAGAATCACTCAGGGTGGTCAGTATGGCTTTTCTGGCAACCCGGTCTAAGTTGTGAAGATTCTTCTCCTCAGGGGTGAAGAGACTTCTGTTCTTGGGGATCTTCTTCCCGGTCACCATACGTCCTCCTTGTGCTGGGTCCTGAGTTACGACGCTATCAACCATTAGAACGATAGGTCCGTCCTCCAGTACCTCTGTCATGTTGTCGAGGAGGGAAGTCAGATGTGCCTCCATTCTGACTCGCCATACCTCGTAGTTTTCCACTGAGAACATGGGTACCATCCTGATTCCTGACATATCAGCCATTGAGAATAATGATATGAATGAAGAATGAAATGCAGTGAAAACGTTTTCTGGATCCGTTCAAGTAGACCAGTTATAGAAAAACAAGAGTCTTAGAGAACTCCCGCTCTGATACCGATTGTTGGTCCCGAGAAGAACGTTCAGGAGTAGAGGGGGGGTGAATACACCTGAAAATAATTTCTCAACTTAAAACGCGAACAGTCCTTTTCAGGAGGATGCCATACTGAACAAGTTCAGTAGACCAAATAAGTTGTTCTGAATCGCGTGGCAGAGTGACTGACTTCACTGAGGCCTGCTAGCTGACTTTAGTCAGAATTCAGTACCGTTCAGCTGAAGGTCAGTATGGTGCGGAAAAGTGTAAGCCCAAATTCAGTTGAGTTTAGAAAACGTTTTTAAGAAGACAGTTTCAGTATATTAGTGCGATCGATTAAGCTTTTCTGAAACTCAATTGAATGATTTTAGAATTATTTTCAGTATGATCAGAAAATCAATACAACAGTAAAGAAAATAAAGCACACATAACACAGAGATTTTTAAAGTGGTTCGGATCCAACAATCCTACGTCCACTGTCCCGAAAAGTTCAGGAGGCTATTTATTATACTGAGATAATCTCAGTCGGTTTGTACACTGGACAAATACTGGTCTTGAGATTTATACTGAACAAGTCTCAGTTTACAGAGTATCAAACTAAAGTGTTTGACAAACTCTTCAACTATGAAGGAGTCCTTTACAATAAGGATCAGTTCAAAGATGAACTCCTTCGTCTAAGCTATGGATATAGACTGCTGAGCTTAGGTTAGAGGGATAGGGAACAAGAGTGTGGCTTCTAGAGCGACGAACGGTTAAGTATGGACTTGGGTTCGTATTCAGTCGCTTGGATACTAGAGGCTTTATGATCTAGTTCAGCTTGATTCCCTATGAGCAAGTATGTCGCCTTTCGCTGGAGATTACTCTATGAAGTTCTTTCGAAAAGCTTAAGTCGTTTTGAGTTGCTCGTGAATGCTCGTGTGTTCTTCTGTGTTGTTCGGTCGTATTCTCGTAGGTGAGCTTCAATTTGAAATCTTCCCTCTATTTATAGAGCAGAGACATGGATAGATCCGTTGGAGATGACGATCCATGTGTCTCTCTCTTTTGGGTAGCTAACGACTCTTTCAAAGTATGGTGGCAGTGTCGTTTCCCTCCATTTCTAGAAATTTGTTGACTTGCAGCTTTAATCAAAAAGTAGACTGTTGGCCGCTCGTCATTGGTCGAGACTGAAGAAAGTAGGTGAGACAAACAGACTTCAAGGTGGATCTGAAGCTGACTTCTCTGTACCTCGTATGACTCTGACGATTTGACTTTTAAGATCTCTTGACAGTCAGAAGACTGTCTAGCCGTTGCTGAGTCTAATCTTTGTTCAGTAGCATACTCTTGCCGAGTCGGCTCTACTGAAGATCAACTCTGAGTTCAGTGAACTACTCCTGTTGAGTTCAGTTCCACTGACTCCTTTCAGTATACTACTCCTGCTGAGTCCAGTACTACTGAGTCTTCTTCTTCTGGTGCTGAGGCTGATAGTCGGCTGAAGAACCGGCGGACAGAACTGAGCGCCTAAACCAAAATGAAGAGTGTCTACTGAGTCTGAAAACTCTCAGAGACAGAACAAACAATTACAACGGAATGGTTCATCACTCAAATTAGGGTTTTGGGATCTTCAATTCTTCAGAGCACTAGGCTACTGAGTTATCTACTGAATCATCTCCCAACAGTTCGTGGAGGTGCTGAATCATCTCCCAACACTCACCTACCACAAACCTCGACCAATGAGAAGCGGTCTAAACCTTACCTGCTCTGACCAACTAAAGTTGCTCTAATGCACAGTGACCAACTACTCTGCGACACTATTTCGAACATATGGTCGTTTTCCTTGGACGTTTGTGACACGTGGCATCCTCCCCTCCAACGGACAAATGCTTGGGTCACGACTATAAATAGAGAAGCTTTTCCGAGTTCAACGCACGGGATATCAAAGGGATTACACGCTCAAGCTTTCAAAACTCTCTAGCGCATTCAAGAAGATCCAGCGAAGAACTTGCTTATTAGAATATTCTTAGTTCTTCTCTCTAGAGTTTTTCTTTAGATCCCTCTTCTCTATCTAAGCTCCATTGTTATATCCATAGCTTAGAACCTTCGAAGGAGTTCACTTTTTGTGACTGTTCTTATTGTAAGAACTCCTTCATAGTTGGAGAAAATCCCCTCCCCTTCAAACTTCGGTTTGGATTGTAAAGTCGCTAAGGACTATAACTTAGAAGGGTCTGTCCAGCACACAGATACCTTGCTGAGGCTTGCTCAGATTAATCAACAAGACCTCCTGTCCAGCAGGACCGTGGACGTAGGATCTTGCGTATCCGAAACACGTTAAAAATCGCTTGTGTCATTTATTGTTTTATTACATTGTTTTCAAACTATCTTACAAACTCAAAATTTGCATAAAACATATTTAAAAGTGCACTAGCCAAAACTATTTGGTTTGCGAAAAATACGTTTTTTCAAATCGAGACGAAGTCTATCGGGCCCTACACTTATCCGCACTAACTCTCCGCCTGAGGATTTAATACTGACAAAAGTCAGTAGACGAAAATCAGTAGTTGAGTCACTCTGACCTGCGATCAGATGGTTATTATCTGGTACTGTTCATCAGTTGCAACCTACAGCTCAGCTGTCCTTCGCGTTTGAGAAAAGAAACTTGTACTCAGGTGTATGCACCCCCCCCCTCTACACCTGACACTCGTCTCCGGACCAACACTAATTTTTTTAAATTTTCAATTGGATTGGTTCTTTGTTAATTTTCTTATGCATATTTTTCATGGTGTTTGGTGCCTAATCAATCAGTAGTTTTCTCATGGCTCCTCATCTTCATTGCATCGAAATCTCAGTCACACATTGAACCTAATTTTGTTATTTTAATTAAACGCATTAGTACTACTTCACTTGTGTTGTATGCTTATAGCCAGTGGCGTAGGCACAAGGGGGGGCAGTGGGGGCCAATGCCCCCACTGGAATTCGAGAATTTGTTAGGGGTAATTTCATAATTTCCAATTAATTATAAAATTTATTAATATATTTAATATTCTAAATATGTTTTTCAATTTAAAATCTTTTGGGTGGCCCAAGTGCACCCATTATGAATAACAACAGCTATCCACTCCACTCCCGCTCCAACCCTCCAACACCAGCTGCGGAGCTGCCTGCCTCTCTTTCCAATAGAATCCAAACTCAGGTATTCATCCGCCGGTTCAGTTCGGTTATTTAGGCCGGTTTAGCCAAATTGTGAACACCCCTACCAAACTGTACAGAGCTAGCTGACCTGGACGGCTGGACGCCTCGAGGGTTCAATAAACGACAGGAAGCAGTAATCTTGTGATTCATAAATCATAATACTTTTCGTGGCTCCATACAGTAGATATTATTATTCCTAATAATTTCCTCTTAACTAAATTTAGAGTGATGTCAAAATAGGATTGTGTACTATGTTTTTCGAATAAATATAAAAAATATATGAGTTATTCATGAAAGAATAATATAATCCTTAAATAAGCCATAAAGAGTAAGTATAATTAGATATAAGTAGAAAAATGTGCTAAAAAAGTTTTTTTCGGGGGCTCCGCCCCCGAACCCCTGTACAAAGAAAACTCAAGCCCAATAAATTTTGCCCCCACTAGCTCGATTTCCTAGCTACGCCACTGCTTATAGCCAATTACATAGCTAAATTCTGGAAAGGCTAATTGTTTGCAGTGTTTTAAAATTATTGTATTTGTCATCCCATAATTTCATATAAGTCGATGCATAATTTCGTAAAAGTTGATGCATAATTTCTTAAAAGTTCATGCATAATTTGAGCTTTTATGAAAAAAAAAAAGGTGATAAATTTGAAAATTAGTGTTTGTAGTATGCATAGATCAGTACGTTTTGATGCATTATGTGTGGATTATGATGCAAATAACTTGAAAATATTAAAAATTATATTTGTATGATGTATAAATCGGTTAGTTTTGATGCATAAATCGTCATGTTTTGATGCATTATGCCTAGAGTGTATTATGATTTCTTATTTACAGGTGTTCACCTTAAGAGGCAGGCATATGGAGGCATACCGGAAGAGGAATGCATTGAAGAAAAATCTTAATTTATTTTTAGAAATATGGTCCAAAGATTAAAATCATGTTGAAATTTTGGTTATTTATCTTAAACCAATAACTGCGTATTCCTAACGATTTAAGATGTGTACGAACGAGATATCCAAAAAAAAGATTTATATTACTTTTTTTTACTATAATATTTTTGCCCAAGATGTTCATAATTTTGAAAAACAATTCGATTTTCCCTACATAGAATTATACAATAAATATAATGTAACACAGAGAAATGCATAGTAACTTTAACATGAAATTATTAATTCAATAATATGCATTGACAAACAATAAGAATATGCATAATTGAAATTACTATAAAAAAACTAATTATCAACTAAAATAAAAAATATACGGGGAATCTTGATTTCATTAATAAATAGTTGGATTTATAGGTTAAAAAAAACAACAACATTGTTTATAAAAATAACAAAAGGATCAAAGAATGGATTGAAATTCATTTTTATGCATATATTAACTTGAATTTATGCAATAACATATAAAGTCTAATGCATTAAAATATATAACAGAATTTGTTCAGTAATTAGTGGCTTCAATATTAAAACTTATTACTATTTCTCAATCAAATGAACTCATAGATTAGAGTTAAAATTGTTTAATCAATAGATATATGTCTGTTACGATTTCTCTACATCAATTAATTTGTTAAATACATAAATAAATTAAATAGTTAAAACTTACCTTATCCAAAAGAAATCCAACCATACATGCACGATATATTAGTAGTTATATAAATCTAAAATTACACTATTAACCTTTTGAGTATTCATTCATTTAAGAAAAATACAAATTAACTAATTAATATTATCCGTTGATGCAATTAAATAAATGGATAAGATTGGTTCTTAATTCTCACTAATTGTCTTGGCTCTTATTGGATCCAAATCCTATATATATATATTACCTTATTCACCTTTATCCATTCTCTCATAACAATATATACATATTTGGTCATATATGTATATTCCCTACGCATCACTCTCTCTCTATATAAAAAAAATATGGATGAAATCTAGAATTGCAATATTTTAATAACGATGAGTATGTTAGTATTAAATCCATAATTAATCACCCAGGTTGAATAATTAGGTGTGACAAAAATTAGGGATACTACACACATGCCACCATCTTCGTGTATGGCATATATGTCAGAATGCAGTTATTCATCTTAAAGATACATTTTCTAAGTACAAAGATTTTGCAAAGGACTTCAGTAGCTGCATGTATGACCACGATGAGAGCATGACTTCATTGTTGCATGGAATCAAATGCTCAAGGATTATCAGCTTTAAAATAACAATTGGTTGGCCGACATGTTTCATATACGGGAGAAATGGGCACTAGTGTACGGAAGAGACCATTTTTGTGCTAATATGAGTACTACTCAACGTAGTAAGTCAATGAACAAAGTAATCAAAGATTATATAAGTTACAGAAATGATCTGCCATAGTTTTTCCACCACTTTGAGACATTACTCAATGATCGTCGGTATAAAGAGTGGAGAGCAGATTTCCACATAGATCATAGTACGCCATCCGTATCATTTCCCTTACAAATTTTGAAACACGCTGCAAGTATATATACTCATACTATTTTTGAGTTTTTCAGGAAGAGGTCGGCAGATCTTATACATGCAGCATAGAGATTCATGGTGAAAGTGAAACGATTACTAAATATAATATTGCATTTTTTGGATGTAGTCGTTCGCATTGTGTTCTTTATGATTCAATAGATGGTTCAATATCTTATGGTTGCAGAAAGTTTCAGTTTGTTGGAATTTTGTGCTCGCATGCCTTGAAAGTTATAAATGAGAAGAGAATTGTGACTATCCCTGATTAATATATAAAGAGAAGATGGACGAAAAATGCCAAAAGGGGAAATGTGAAGGTTCAGTTCCAAGACATGAGTCACGTTGATCCGAAAGAAGTGATGAGTTGTTGTGTTAGGGAATTAAGTCAGCTTACTCACCATTTGTGGCAAAGAGAGGGGAAAGTAAGACAAAATATGAAATTGCCAAAGAGAGTCTCCTGAAGCTGTTAGAGCAAGTTGATGCAGTTTCTGAGAACAATGAAGTTGAAAACCATGTGAGTGAGACATCAAGGAAAAGTTTGGTTGAATGTTCTGGAAAAGCTAATCCCATTGGCAAAATTGTTCGAGGGTTAAAATCCAAACAAAAGATCACGTATAACACGAGCAAAAGACCAAAATGTGGTCTTGAAAAAGCTACCAACAAAAGAATGCGGAAGTCAAGGAGTCTGCTTCAATAGTCAAGCTCAACTCAATCATGAACCAGAACTTGTCTTAGTAACACCATCAACACAAGCTGATAACTTGTCATAGTGACTTCAAATTAAGTTTCTGATATTTATTGGTACATTACTTATTGCTTCTCATATTATTAATTTATTGTTAATATAAGGTGAAAGACAATGGAAAATCAATCATGACCGCGTCATCAATAGGAAATGAGAATTTATATCTTCACGATGTGCGTATATTCTCACAAGAGCTGCTTTCACAGGTAAAAGAACTTTTATTATTTACAAGATAATATGTTTTTAAATTTGTTTGTTGTGCACTTTTTTAGGATTCATTGAAGTACTCTCTTGCCACGCCATATTTTGGTTCGAACTCGAATTTGAATGAAAAATCGAGTTCGAAATCTATCGCAGAAAGTGACACAGAACAAGGTTTGTTTGTGTACCGCATGATCAACATGAATGGGAACAAATAGAGAGAAGCCAAGATTAGATGCAGTTTTACTACTTTAGCAGCTCAAGATTTTTGATACTTAGATTTTTGATTTGACTAGTTTTTATGTTAATTTTTCTCTGCAAAATAAGACTACTAGTTTTCATTTTCATAATAATTTTCTCTGCAAAATAAGAATGGTATGCTGTTTTGGTGTGCTTATAGTTTGAAGCCCTATTGTGTTAGTTTATTTAATGTTGTTTTTGCACACGGATGGATATAATTTATTCATGTCAAGCATATATTATCTCGTGGCAAAACATTACGATTTTACTATGACATGATTAATAAAATATTACATTAACAACTTAAGAATTAATATATATATAGGATATGGATCTGATGAGAACTCATCCTATAATAAGAACTAGGAACTAATTATGGCCTTAGATTTTAATAAAATCAATGGACAAGATTAATCTAGTTTTTTACTTTTTTTCCGAATTATGCATAAAGGGCATATCTGGTATTGCAAAAAAAAAAATTCACCTTAGAAACCTCCGCAGTTTCATTTATCCAGAAATCTATTAAATCCTTTTTGAAACTGTTCATGGAAACTCTCAATAACCGTTTGCGGAGCGGATGAAATCTCTACTTCGTGAAGAAATCTACAGAAAGTTGAAGGTGAGTTTTTCTATAAAACTACAGTATTTGCAAAATCAAACTCATTGTATTGGTTTACTTTCTTGTTTGTTGCAATTTTTAGTAATTTGTTTCTTTTTTTTTCTTATTCTTATAATTCCGATGGTACGAACACAAAAGCACATATAATTTTCTTAATGTTTCTAGGGATCGAATTTTGAAAAAAAAAAATCAATTTTTCGATATTTTGCTCATTGTTAATATAAAATTCATAGGAATTGACTCTCTTCTGCAGAACGAGAACAGTGTTTTTGTTCAAAATATTTATTTTGTAGTTTTTTTTTGGTGTTTTTTTTGTTGTAAAAGAGTATTAATGTAAAATGTAGTTACTATATTGTTTCGTTTTTGGATTAGGTTTTGAAAGTGAGGTGTTTCTACATTCTAAATACAACAACATGAAGGAAGAAGGTCAGTTTTTTTTTTTCCCAAACTTCTATTGACATTGTGCGTGAGTAGAGAAATTGAAAGATATTTCTTGTTAATTTATTTTATATTGTTCAAATTGTTGTGCTTAAACATAAATGATTTGAAACATAACTAGTGTTTTGAAGTTGCGAAATTAACAGCTCAATAATTGTACATACTGAGTTGTTAATTTCGTATTAAATATCCAATTAATACTTATTTTGTAAAGTAAATTATAAATAAGGGTATTAGGGTAATTTACATTTTATTTGATTAGAAACATATCTATTTAAGGAATGATTGTAAAGTAATAAATTATCCTATTTAAGGAATGATTGTAAACTAATAAATTATCCTAAGAGGCGTTACATGTACACTAACAAAAATTGATTAAACAAACTTAATTTTAGAGGCTAACCATAATAAACAAAATCAATGTTTGGTATAAAATTAAATACAGAAAATCAACTTTAAAACAATTAGCATTGCCTCCAACAATAATATTAAAATGTATTTTATATTACATGTTGTTGATGCATCTATTTATACTATACAATGTAATTATATATGCATGGTGTGCATATTTAAGTGTGCTTCTTATATAAATAGTGATGCATATGATATGATGCATGAAATTATAATGGACAATGCATATACACATGCATAATAAATTGTGTTCGTTTGTATGCATTGTAATAATTATATATATATATAAAGTAGATGCATATGAGAAGTTATTGAAATACATCATTTTTATAATATTATAATGCATCAAATTTATAATATATGATTCATATACATATTGATGTGAAAGTGTTTTGCTTGTATGCATTATAATTTTATATAAAAAACTAACCCATATAAAATGTTTAATGTTAAAACGCACCACATAAATTAATAATATATAATCAATATTAAAAGTAATCAAACACTTTATACATATGCATTAAACAATTACTATCTATGCATTATTTTCATTGTTGGTGGAGAAGAAGATATACTTTTAAAACTTATGCATCAAACTAAATAAACATATGCATCAAACAATTTATACATATGCATCAAATTGAATAAATTTATGCACAAGAAAAGAAAATAATGCATCATTCGAAATTATGCATTGATTCATTTTAATATTCTCTAAATTGTATTGCATATTACTTTTTGTTTATTGATTCACCCCAATATTAAATATTATTTATTTATTAATTATGGAAATGTTCCAATATTTGCGGAAATGTTCTAATTTTGCGGAAATATCTCCAATATTTGTTTATGGAGTATTTGTTTATGGAAATGTTCCAATATTTTTGCAAATCGTATTACATACTATTTGTTTATTGATTCATCCCAATATTCTGATAAGATCGAATTTAATATTTCCTAAAAAAGATATATTATATATTATTTATATTACAAATATACCCTTACATTAATAAAGATTTGAAAAATATTAATAATATATGGGAAAATCTGGCCGTTAATCTAATTTTAATCTATGATCCTGATCAGTTCTTAATTCTCATATAAGGGTTGATTCTCATGCTACCCTATATATATACAAAGATGATAAATAATAATCTTCAAGAGTGAGCTTTGCAATATGTGATCGTCACTAACTTTGTGGAGTCGCCTTCTTTCATTTAACCAGTTTCTCATTAGACTCGGATATTGGGCATAAAATATTGATGAGGAGGATCTGTTAGAGGCAGTTGTGTTTGCTTAGGCGACAAACTCATTTAACTTCATAGTGTTATAAGAAATAATACTGTCAATGTCCAACAGATAAATTAGCTCCGACAAAGAGGGAGACTTGGGAGAGAGTGTTTTAGCTAGTCATTTAGTTGTTCAACACATCCGAACATTTGAGAAGAATATATTGACCAAGACTTTTAATTGTCTTCTAAACCAGTTGAGAAGATAAATCCCACGAGCCCATCTTCAGCAAGCCAACAAGTTGTCGTCCTCGAAGTCAGTCTACTACTTCAACGTCAAAGTTGATTGTGAGCTCCTTAGACATTTTGATGGGATTAAACATAAACGAAACTTTAGAGAACAGAATTGATGAAGAAAGAGGAGGCTTCGAGAAAAGGGGGAGAGTATGAGAAATTAGAAGAATTTGCGTTTCCGAAGAACCACATACTCACCAATTTTTCACTACTCCGTCAATTTCCAGAAAACAAGAAAGTCAAACTCGTCGTAATACTAACATCAGGCCTAAACCCTAAACCCTAATTAATAGATTGCCTTCCAGTTCTCTTAAGGGCAAGTGCCCTGAATATATTTTTACAGGAAAACCTCTGGATCTTTCTCATCTTAGAGTATTTGGTTGTGCTGCTTTTGTGCATAAAAAAGGTGATAAGTTAGATTCTAGGTCTAAGAAATGTATTTTTCTAGGTTATCCAGAAGGGGTAAAGGGGTATAGGCTTTGGGAAAGGAGTCAGCCTGGTTTTAAGGTAATTATCAATAGGGATGTGGTTTTCAATGAATCTGAATTTCCTTATTTGCCTGCTTCTGTTTCTCCTTCTGATAATGTTACTCCTTCTAAGGTGGAGCCTCAACCTCTTATGTCTGAACCTGTTGCCTCTGATTGTGAATCTGAACCTATTGTAGATCATGATGAGTCCAGTGGTACTTCTGAGTCTGTGTCTGTTGATTCTGATTCCTTATCTGACTCTGAATTGCATGATAATACTGACATTGTGGTTGATTCTGCACCATCTGATTACATGTTATCTAGAGATAGACCTAGAAGAGATATTTATGCTCCTCCCAAATATGATGATTATGTTATGCATGCTCTTAATGTATGTGATTCTTTGGATAATGAACCAACATGTTATTCTGATGCTATTCACTCTGCTTCATCTGATAAGTGGATAACTGTTATGCAATCTGAGATGCATTCTTTGCATGTGAATAATACTTGGATTCTTGTTCCCAAGCCTGCTTCCTGTTCTGTTATGGATTGTAAGTGGCTTTTCAAGCTCAAACATGAACCTAAGTCTCTTAGATATAAAGCTAGGTTAGTTGCTAAGGGTTTTACTCAAAAAGAGGGGGCAGATTATTCAGAAATCCTTGCTCCTATTGTGAAATTGACTACTGTGTGCATTATGCTTTCTTTAGTTGCTCATTTTAACTGGGAACTGAAACAAATGGATGTTACTACTGCTTTTCTTTATGGTGATTTGGATAAAAAGATATACATGAGACAACCTGAAGGCTTTGTGGATTCTAAAAAACCTGATCATGTGTGCTTGCTGCAGAAAGCTTTATATTGTTTAAAACAGTCTCTTAGGCAGTGGAATAAAAAGTTTTATCAATGCATGCGTTCTTTAAATTTTATCAGAAGCTCTTTTGATCATTGTCTCTATTATACTAAAGCTGCATCTATTCATGTATATTTATTGATATATGGGGATGATATGTTAATTATCAGCCCTTGTGTTAAGTCCATTAAACATGTTCAAAAGTGCCTGAGTGACAATTTTGAAATGAAGGATTTGGGGGGATGCCAAAAAGATACTTGGCATGAATATTGATAGAGATAGAAAGCATGGTACTCTTGTTCTAAATCAAATTTCTTATGTGGATAAGATTTCGAGTAAATTTGCTATGTCTGCTGCAAAACTTGTTAATGTGCCTCTTGCTTCTCATGTTGTGTCCCCAAAAACTGATTCTGAAATTTCTAATATGCAAAAGGTGCCTTATGCTAATGCTATAGGGTTTGTTATGTATCTTATGGTGAGTACTAGGCCAAATATAGCCTATGTTGTTAGTTGTTTGAGCAGATACACGTCTAATCCAGGTTTGACTCACTGGAATGCTTCAAAGTGGCTGTTTATATATTTGAAATCTACTAAGTGTGTTGGATTAAGATTTTCAAAGTATTGTGATAATACAAAATTCATTGGTTATGTGGATTCCAATTATGCTAAAGATGGAGGCAATAGGAAGTCTACTACTTCATATGTGTTTACTTTCTGTGGGTCTTGTATTAGTTGGAAATCACAGTTGCAGCCTATTGTGGCTTTATCTACCACTGAGGTAGAATATGTTGCTGCTGCTGAAGCTTTAAAGGAAGCTGTTTGGCTTAAGGGCCTCTTGTCTGAACTGAATTTTCTGCATAAAGATGTGACTTTGTTTTCTGATAGTCAATCTGCTATTCAGTTGTGCAAATATCCAGTGTTTCATGATCGAACCAAGCATATTGATGTTAGATATCATTTTATACCGGATATGGTTGATAAAGGCATTGTGATACTTGATAAGATTCATACAGATCTTAATCCAGCCGATATGGGTACTAACACTTGTCTTAAGATTCTGAATCTTGATCTAAGGTAGAATTTGTGTGTTTTTCCTTCTACTGTTGCCTGTGTTTGCTGGGTGCAGGGAATTGGTTGCGGGTCTGCGGAGAAGGGGCGATGATGACAATCAAAGATCCAAGTACAAACTTTCCTTCTCATTTTGAAGGCACACCACTACTTGGCCTAAGGTGGAGTATGTAATGTTGATAGGCCCAGTCTGTGCTGCACCTCGTGCCCAAGCCCAAATTGCTAGAGCAGGCCCACACTCCAGCTCGACCCAGTTTGTTATATTTGGTCCGTAACGGCTGCGTCCGTTTCTGCAATATTCTCTCGACCCGTTATGTAACCCTACCTGTAAAAGGATGGGATGGATGCTTCGAGATCGATGCGCAACTGCTCTCTATCTCTCTGTTCTCTCTTCGATTCATTTTCTTCTCTTTGTGAGATCTAGATTGTTTCTGTGTGAGTTTTCAGAGTGAGATCTTGTAATAGCAACTTTGGCTTGTTGGTGTTGTGCAGTGCGGTGGTGTGGTGGTTGTATTGGACGGTCTGAGCCTCAATATAATCTGTACTTGATCCTTACAGTTGAGATCATCTTAAACCGGTTCTGAATTGTTGGAACGTGGAACCGGCGATTTTGAACTGAAACCCTACCCAAGGTTTCATTTTTAGAAATATTAGAACTACGGAAGACTTTTGATTTTTTGATGATACGTAGATAATTTTATTCTTAATTTCTGATTTTATTTTTAAGTGAGGTTTGATTAAAGTTTCAATCATCTCAACACATTAAATTTCTAGTACTCGTTATAATTCCAAAAAATATTTTTTTCTTATAACATAGTTCTAAAATATATTTTCTCAAAATTAAAAAAATCAGAACCATTGATTTCAACTGGAACCGTACTCGAACTGAAACTGTCAGTTTCGAACCAAAACCAAACCGTGAATTGTTCTTGACGGGCCGGTTCATATTCCAATTTTTCGAACAGTCGGTTCGTCGGAACGGAAACGGAACCGTCCACCACTAATCGAGGGATACTAAAAGCATAGAGAACCGAAACTGATTCCATGATATGCTGAGATTTACTTTATTTGCCCCTCTACTTTTTGGACGAATTTGAATGAAAAATTTAAAAAAGGGCGGTGCACCAGCTCAAATATTTTAAGCAGGTTAGGCGAGATGTGAAATTGTTTGCTGGCCACTTCCGTTCTAACTGCAAAAATATAAATATATATTAATATTTCTTGGAGATGATAATATTAAACAATTGAATCAAAAAGAATATTCCTCCTCATCTTTGCCCTACAAAAGAGACACATGCTTACCTCGAACCCCAAATAAACAGTAAAAATTAAATGGTGACACTTTTAATGTGTGAACGTGTCAACTTTCGGTAAAAAGAGTTCGACCCTACAATATTATTTATTCCTCGTCTTCAAAATCGATGTATTTTGGTTATTGTAATTAAGGAGGTGTTTGGTTGTGTTTGGTTCATGGGTATCCTACTCTATTATGGGTATCACTCGAGTTTGATACCCATATATCGTATTAGGTACGTGGGTATCGATCCCCTACTATGGGTATCAAACCCATATGAGAATGATTTTTTTGAAACCCAAGTGATAGGTGGGTATGAGTTTTGATACCCATATGGGTATCAAAATTATATTTTATGTATTATTTTTTAAAATTGAAATTTATTTTTATAATATTATTTAAAAATAATAATGATATAAATATATATTTTCAATTTTATAAATAACAAGTATCATTAGTTAGAAATATTTTAGCATTAATATAAAAATTTTTTTATAAAAATATATACACTTATGTTTGAAATAAATAACTTTATAAAAATATATACACTTATGTTTATCAAATAATAAACAGTATTATTTAAAAATATTTAAACATAATTTATCAAAGTGTTTTTAATTTAATAAAAAGTAAATACACCATTTACAATTATTTTTTAAAATATTAGATAATTTTTTTGTAAATAATCAAATAAAAGATAATGTACTTTTTATTAAAATGTTCCTATATTAAATTTCACAAAATAAAAAAAAAAATCATGTTATTATTATTTATCACGTTAGAATATTCACAAAATTATCATAATTTTTTTATATAAAATTATTCATTCTCATTGAAGCCTAAGTACAACCAAACATCATATTTGGTTATCATACCCATTCACTAGCAAATGTCAAACATCATTAAAGGAATTACTCATAGCCATACCCAATCACCCTACTATCATACCCATTACCATTGTCATTCCCGAATTCTTACCAAACGGCCCCTAAGTTTTGTAGTTTTGCCAAAAATTATTTTTTCTTTCATATTTGTTCTTATTTATCACTTCTTGACTCAATACACATTATTAGCAACTCAACCTTCAAATATTTTTTAATGAAAAGTCAAATTTTCAATATTGATAAATAACATGCAAAACTAGGAGCATTATACGTGACTACTTGAGTACATATCTCCTTTAAAAATTCCATCATCTTTGAATTCCACAATTCTTGTCTTTAAATTAAAAGATTAATGAATGAAAAGTAAAATCTATTCTTGCACAAACCAAATGTTGCTATTCTTTAAACATGTATATGTAAAGCACTATGGATCTCTATTTCATTTATTGTGTCTCATTTCATGTTCCATTAATAAAATGACATACATTTTCTTTTTTCCTAAATTAATCTTATTCATAATGTTAAAGAAACTCAAATAGAATATATAATTATAAATAAAATACACATGTCATCATTTTATTAATAAAATATATATAAAAATACAAAAATTGGAATTGATGATTCTCACTATCTTTAAAGTTAGGTAATATTTCATTCTCTTTCTAGGATGCATAAAATTAAGACATATTATATCGTTAAATAGAAAAACCATCAACTTTTATCACTATAGACGGATCTAAGCCTTTGAACCACCTTAAACTAGATTAGTTGGATGATAACTAAATCCTAATCTTTTTAAATTGATAAGACCTTAAGCTGATCCAAACCTAGGTGTCCCCTGGCACGCTGGCAATCACCACCTTCACTATATGTTGTACATCAAAATGATGTAATCCCTTCATCACTAAAAATGACTAAGTTTTTATTTTCAAGACGTTACACTACAAATAATACGTTTTCCTTTTTAAGACGTCCCATGATAAATGAGACATTTTCAAAAATGGTAAAGATTGTGTTAATCTTATTTAATTACCAATAAATTAAACAATCTACACTACATAACACTACTTTCTTAATCCTCACACTGTAAAGAAATATATCATTTCTAATGGGACGGAAGGAATATTATATAAGTTTTGCTACAATAAAACTCGATTTTACTTTTTTCTAGTACATCATCATGGTCCATGATACTATACAATAGTAATTATTATTAAATAAATTAATTTTCATGTTATTCATTTCAAGTTTCAACCCATCCATAAATGCGCATCTATATAAGCACACAATTTATGTATGTATAAATTCTTGATTTGTAGTGATAATATTAATAATCTCATCATGCCTCTTTGTCTCATCAATTCAATTAATTCCGTTTCTCGTTCATCAAATAATAATTACAAATGAAGATCCTCTGCGATGTATGCGGCAAAGGCGAGGCCTCCTTCTACTGCGCCGCCGACGAAGCCTCCCTCTGCGCCGCCTGCGACCACCGCGTTCACCATGCTAACAAACTCGCCGGAAAACACCACCGGTTCTCCCTCCTCCACCCCTCCCCGAACCAAACCCCTCCTCTCTGCGACATCTGCCAGGTAAAACACACAAAACTTAAAAACTTTCTCAACATAAAAATCATAATATATCCTTTTACTAATAATGTAGGAAAGAAGCGCCTTCTTGTTTTGCCTGCAAGACAGAGCTATTCTCTGCAGGGAGTGCGACATCCCAATCCACAAACCCAATCAACGCACACAAAAACACACTAGATTTCTCCTCACCGGCGTTACGCTTTGTTCCGAATCTCCCGTGGAATCTGCATCGACAAACCTCAACGACGCCGTTTCAAAATGTACAAGCCAAGAGCCCTCCGAACAAAGTAATAGCAATCTCCAGTTCTCCACAAGTAGCATTTCAGAATACTTGATAGAAACGCTTCCCGGCTGGCAAGTCGAGGACCTTCTAGATTCTTCTTCGCCTTCTCCCTCCGTTTGCCGCAAGGTTTGCTTCTTCAAAATCTAAATATTCAAGAATATTTTGCAAAAAATAAAATGATTTTTTTTTAAATTTATTTTTCTCCAGAGTGGAGAAAATGATCCGGTGCTGCCATTGTGGGATGCTGATTTCCACAGCAGCAATATGGGACTATGGGTCCCTCAAGTTCAAGTGCACCAAACTCAAAATCAATCATCTCTAGATAATAATTGTAACCACAACAATGTGGCCTTTGGATTAACAAATGGTTGCAGTGATCGGTCCTCCACGAATAGGATCAAATCCACCAGAAAAAGAAGCGAATCAGACAACTCCTTTGCTGTTCCACAGATCACCCCTCCTTCCAATGCTGCCTTCAAGAGATCAAGAGTTTTTTGGTGAAAAATACTCAGAAAAATCCAATCTTTTTTTACATCCCACCGTCGGAAAATCAGTCATCTTCATTCCCTTTTCGTTCTCTTGATTTTCTTGTTCCAGTTTTTTGGGTTGTAATTCTCTTTTGTTTTTCTTTTTCTTATTGTATTTCTTTCCTTTTTGTAAATATCTGATGTTTATATTATTTAATGGAAAGGGATGCTTCAAATCAGAAATCACTTTTTGTTGGCATATTCTTTATTTCTATATTAATATTTGAGGATGGTACAACCAAGAATTCTAAGAGTGATTATGAAAGATGCGAAGTAACAGTTAAATAAGGTTTTCATTTCCTCTTTTAGGGAGTATTACAATTTGCAAGTCTGCTGTATTATTGTTACTTGTTATCTGCTCCAAATGGATTTCTATTTTTATAACTTGGATAAACGAGGTCTTATCTAGCGTTTTGATTTTTATGTTACACTTTAGTTTTATATTGAAAGATCTAGTAATTGAAGTGAAGAAATGATTTGTATAATTTATGCACTAGGCTGTCCTTTTTCTATTAGATGAGGATCTTGTTTCTTCTTTCGCGGTGGATGTTATTTATATTAATCATGTAGATAGAGTTCTTGATAATAACAAATAAGTGTGATTGTTGCTACTAGATCATATAAAATGTTTTGAATGCTGAGATTGTCAATCAAGACTTCAAGAATTATCACATTTGGTTGGGCTGAAGATAGTTTTTGAGGTTTCCCAAGATGATAATAATGAAAGCATCCACATGAATCATCGCTTGAAAATAAAGTTATGGTGTTAGAACAATATGAGGAGGTTCAAATATGAACAATCTGTTATCGTGTGAACACTGAACTTTAAAAACAAATATACTGCACTTTTAAAGCAAAGATACTACATTTTAAAGTGCAGTACTTAAAGTGCAGTACATTTGTCTTTAAATGCAGTACGTAAAATGCAATATATTTGTCTTTAAAGTGCAGGCTGTTCACACGGGAACCACTCCCTAGAACCAATATACATATATTTTAATAAAGCTGCAAGAAAACAATGAAGTATTAAATTGAAAAACAAAGTTGACGAAACCTCTATCCATAATATAAATACGCTCGCTTATAGATTCAAAATATTTTATCTACAAAATGCCTTCACCCTGTTTACTAGAGGATAAAAATTGACCCAACATTGTCCCGCTACGTAGAGGGGATGGCAGAGTGGTTGAGGTGAGGTTTCCCAGGACCGACAGGTTATGGGTTCAATCCTCACTGAAGCCATTCTGTGTGAGCTTGTCACCTGAGGGTGGTTTAATCTCCTGTGTGGTTTGCAGGCTACTGCACAAGAAGTTGAGGTTTACCAATCTCCTGTGTGGTTTGCAGGCTACTGCACAAGAAGTTGAGGTTTACCCAGAGCGCACCGAAGGTAGCGGCTGCGGGTTCCTCAAATCAAAAATAAAAAAAAAAAAATTGACCCAACACTCGATTTCTAGACTAGGTTGAGCTAATTTCTTAAGGCCTAATAAAATTTGGACCAGTTTGATGGTCCTAATTTTATTTGATAAGTTTTTTCAATCACACGCAAAATAACTTATTATTTAAAATAAATTTAAATAAATTATTTTTCAACTCTTTCAAATGAGCCTAAACTCGTTCGGATTTAAATTTATTTAAATAACATTTTTTTGTTGTATTCTTTTATTTCAAAAATTTGCTATGCGGCATAATTTACCATTTAAGTTGTGGAAGGTAGAAAAATCCTGGAAGTGATCATCTGCCTCATAATGTGGTGTCCATTTGGTGGCCCACCAATCACGCGGCGTCACGCGTGCATTGGTGGACCATATTTTTATAACCACACGACACATGTCCTCACCTTATTGGTAGGACATGTAGTGAGACTTGCAGTGGAGCAGAAGATCCTCTCTCGAAAAATCCCGCCAGCTACTCCTCTTGTCCGCTAATAGCATCACCACTTGGAAGGTCGCGAGTGTCGTGCTGAACTCCTTTGTGAGCTACTGAGCTTGACGTTTAACTTACTCGTGAACACAAGTTTTTATGTATTAGTGTACCATACATATACGAACTTATTTAATCAATCCAGGATTCAGTTTATGGAGCTTAACTCTCATTAAAATTCAATTTACTCAAGGATTTTGATGAATTATACACTATTTATACATGAATAAAATTTTTACCACCAAACACTATAAAAAATATAGTGGTATTATTGCTATTACCCATTTTCGTATAACAAAAATAAAAAATACCCAATCCTTATATTTACTACTCAAAATACCCAACTTTACTTACATTACCCTTACTTTTTCAAAAAATTGAATTAATTGAAGAAACAAACAAAAAAACACATGAATTTGAAACGAATTAATTCGAGACTTAAATCCCGCTCAACTCCCGCTCAATCCCGCTCACTTAAATTCAAATCTTGCTCGAAAATAAGGCTGCCAACACCCGAATTCCGCTCGACCGAAAGACAAAGCCCGCTCGAGCACCGGCCGAATCCCGCTCGGGGACAACGAATCCCGCTCGGCAGAATCCCGCCGCCCGTCTCGCTCGTCCAGCGCCGTCCCGCCCGCCACGTCTGCAATTCCCGCTCGGCCGACAGCAAATCCCGCTCGCCGAGCGAGATTTCATCCAGATCTAGATCTGAATCCCGCTCGTCTCCTCTCTTGCATTCAGTTCTGAAAATTTCTCTCTTTCTCTCTATCGCCGAATCCCGCTCGAGAATACGATTTCGGAGTTGAATTCGACACCAAAACACAAGAATGGTCTGCCAGGTTAGTCCCGCTCGAAATTTATCCGTTAATTTGACGCGAATCTTAATTATTTGATGAGAATGTTTTTTTGAGAATTATTCGAATTTGAGCATGAATTTTGTTTAATTAGTTGAATTTTATAGAATTATTCGAATTTAGGCATGAATAATATTGTTTAATTCGTTAAATTTTTTGAGATTATTCGAATTTGAGCATGAATTTTGTTTAATTGGAGCATGATTTTATGATTTTAGGAGCATGAATTTTTCTGAATTTTTGGAGCATGATTTTATGATTTTCGGAGCATGAATTTTTCTGAATTTTTGGAGTATGATTTTATGATTTTCGGAGCATGATTTTTTTGAATTTTTGTAGCATGAATGAGTGATTTCCGGTTGAAAAAATATCGCAATCTCGCTCGGTCGATCGGAATCCCGCTCGGCCAAACCAAAATCCCGCTCGCCGAGCGGGATTTCGGTTCGGCCGAGCGGGATTCCGATTTTTTTTAACTGTTATATTGTATCGGTGCAGTCCGTTTTTAAAAGTATTGATCTTCTCGATGCGACTTCGAGGATAGACATAGAATTCTACCCGAAGATTTTTGATATAATTAATTTTTTTTTTGAAGTTATCGGGGACGGTGCTATAGTAAACGAATTTAGGAATGAAGTTTTTGGTAGCTTTTTGGATTGGAGGGTGGGTAGGAATGCAGCAAGGGCTCTCCATATGTTGATGTGTCATGAGAATGAAGCGGACGGAGATGATTCTGATATTTGGTTTTCCGTGTCCGGGACGACTACCCACTTTTGTTGTTTCGATTATGCCCTTGTCACGGGTTTAAAGTTTGGATCCGACAATTTTGATCAGCATGCTCAGCATGATCCCCGTTCCTCGACTGTGTACAAACAGTTAAATGATTGTACACCAATAACGGGCAGAGATTTGTTGTCAAAGTTCGAGAATGGAGATTTGTGATTGGAAGAGTTGGGCTATTTGAAGGTGGCTCATGTTCTAGCCTTAATTTACTTTTTTCTCGGTTATAGCGACACGAAATTAGTCGACACGTGGATTTGAGTATTAGTAGATGATCTACGTGCATTTGACCTATTCCCGTGGGGCTCGTACACTTACGGTGCGCTGAAGCACTATTGTAGTTTTGTTCCGAGAATGGCGGAACAGACATCCAAGAAATATCATTTCTATGGACCCGTTTGGGCACTCCAAGTGTGTATAATGATTTTATTAATTTAATTATTAGAATTATTCATATATATCATGTACTAATCAATATTGATTTTCCTTCACTGTAGATTTGGTCCTATGAGGCTATTCCCGATTTTGGAGCGATTTGTGCAGAGAGATTGTCTACAACTGAATTTCCTCGTTGGAAGAATTGTTTCTTTGGTGGAGGCCAACCAAAGAAGCTTAACAGTTTCTGGCATCGTCAGGTAAAAATATTAAATTTAAAGTTGATTTTGTTTATATTATATATATTTTTTAATTTAATGTAGTCTAATAATAATTTATTTAATGTAATTGCAGTTTGTTGTCCGAGATGGTCTCACACCATCCAATGCGGAGATAAACACTTATTATTGGCAGAGTGTCATTATGGACGATCGACTACATGTGTCCTATATTGCGGCTGAGAATCCGTTACATCCCACGATCATAGGGGACCATGGGGTACGAGAGCTATACAAATTCGGATAGCAGTCACAGCGTCCAACCAGTTTTAGAGGAACCGAACAGAGGCAACGCCGTTCCACTGAAGGTGGTAAGCGGGTTCGAATGGAGACTGGACAGAGAGAGCCCGATCAACACCAAATCTTGACCGTCGAAGACGTTCGAAAAGTCGTAAGGGAGGAACACCAGAACTTGCAGAAGGAAATAGTTCGCGAACACCGGAACTTGCGGAAGGAAATAGTTCACGACGTGAAGGCACTATTTCGGTCGGTGTTTGGTCGATCTAGGAGCCGAGGCATGGGTACTACGTCCTCTCACGCGAGCGGCAACCGTACACCACACGGTCTTATTAGGAGTGAATCGGTGTCGATGGGACACCGTCGTGACTGAGATGAGGAAATGGGAGATCAGTTTCGTCGGGTTGAGGAGGAGAGAGCCACCTCGGTGTATCACCCGAGATTGAGGGGAGAACCGGCTCGGTGTACCGCCCCGAGATTGAGGGGAGAACCAGCTCGGTGTACCGCCCCGAGGTTATGGAGGTAGATGGCGAATCGGATACTGAGGCGGAGCAGCCGGTCATTCTACCGATGCAAGGTCGACACAGCGTCTACGAGCGTGGATGTTATGCTCCGGGGTCGGTGAGGAGCATGTTTGACTATTTCGACCCTATTTACGGAGATTATCCGCCTCGTCAGAGCTGGTCCTACGGTGCACAACCCATGCACCCACTTCCTTTCGACGGTGGAAATTGACGTCAGTATTATGCTCCTGATCAGGAGCAGCCTTCAGGACACCGCCCCGAGGTTGGTGCATTGTCTGCGAACCCGGTACGGGTCGAGCCAACCCTGTCGGACGACCACAATTGGCTCGATGATTTTTCGTTTGATTCAGTTTATCAGGTACCATATAATATTTAATTTTTATTTAATTTACTTTATTAATTATATCATGTTTTTTTAATAGTTATCATTTAATTTTAGGCTTTGACGACTCCCCGAGCTAACCCGTATGGTGCCCCAATGATGACCGCTCCCATAATAGTTGAAAATTATCGGCAACACCGGGCATCTGGACTATGGTGTTTCACGATTGCTGCGAATTATCCTGTCCGCCCCGATTTATTCGACGACCTCGAGGATCCAACTAAGGAGTTGGAGCAACAAACCATGGATTTATACATAGGAGCACTGAGGAAGATGAAGGGTCTCGGGGGTATCGATGTGTTGGGTACTCCCCACTATCATCAGACCGTGATAGTCGATTCGGTTTTCTTCATAAGTAATAATTCAATATTTGTATTATGCTCATTAAATAATTACTGACATTTTTTCCATTTATTTAACAGAACGTTCTCTGCGTGAATTGGAAGAAATGCATTTCGGATCCGGATGATCATATGCACTACACGGACTTCAACTATGCGCATTTCTGGAAGCCGAATGAAAGTCTCATGGAGTACATTGTCGGTAAAAACTTGACGGAACATGCGGAAAAGTGGTATAGTGCCAAATACGTAAGTATTTATATTACTTTTGCTTAGTTGTTTATTTATATTATAAATTATTCATATTAATTAATTCTATTTTTTTGAAGTTGTTACTGTCATGTCTCTGCTTCGATCACTGGGTCACTGTTCGGATTGACATTGGTCATTGGAGGATTGAGGTGTATGATTCGCTTGCGCATAAAGCCGATGATCATGGCCGAGCACGTAGGATTCGGCAGTTGAGACCTCTGGCGAAGCTGATTAGTCCATATTTGTCGTACGGCGATTACTGGCGCCGTAATGACTTTGGATATCAGGATCCCCAACCGCGGTCGCCCATTGTGCAGTTTGTGCCTCGTGAGCAGCAGTTGAAGCAAGCAGATGATAAGAGCTGTGGACCGATGGCCTGCATGGTAGTTGAGAGATTCATTGCCACTTACCCGACAGTCATGTGGGGCAACGAACTCGGCAATATAGTTGTGTATCGTCGGTTGATGGCTCAGAGGATCTTTGACATGTGCTATATGAGGCCGGGTTTATGATGACTATCTTAATTTATATATTTGTATTTTATTGACATATTTGATTTGAACTTATGATTTTTTTATTCAATTTAGGATTTTTTTGATTACTTTGACAATTACTAATTAACATAATTACGAATTAACATAATTATGAATTCACATAATACAAATTAACATAATTACGAATTCATTGATTACCGGCGAACGGGAGACTTCGATCTAGACCACTTTTTTTGAGGTGATTCAGCTATGTTTGAGGTGAGCTAACTGTACCGGCGAACGGGAGACTTCGATCTAGACCATTTTTCTTGTCCGACATCCATTAACTTCTCGTATGCCTCAGGATAGGCTTGACGAATCCCTTCCATCGCACGATCGAAATCATACATCGTATAAGCATAGGCAACATCATGATACATCTTGATAAGCGTCTTACCATATCGTGTAAGCTTATTCTGAAGATGATAGTAACAAGTGTCATGGGCTGCTTCCGGATAAACAACCTCTAACGTGTTAGCAATGTTCCGGTGTTGATCGGATATGATCATTAAATTGGTTGACATCGTAAATGCTTCTCTGAGTCGGGACATGAACCACGTCCAAAAGTAATCGTTCTCAATTGGACCCACACCAAAGGCTAGTGGAAAAATTTGGTCGTTGCAGTCTATCGTAGCAGCCACAAATAACACTCTTTTATTCCTTCCTTTCAAGTGAGTCGCGTTGACCATAATCAGATCTCGGAGGTTAAATTCCCACGGGGCACGAGAAACATTAAAAGCAACGAATAATTGTTGGAAACGACCTTCTGAATCGACTTCGAGATCAGTCATTGTACCTGGATTCGTTGTTTTCAGTACGTAGAGGTAACGATGAAGCATCTTGAACGAATCTGAGTGTCCGCCAAAAATCATCGCCACAGCACAATTACGGGCTCGTAGAGCAAAAATATAGCTTGCTTGAAAACCGAATTCACCCTGGATAGCTGCCATAATTTCTTTCGGTTTTAGGACAGATTTTTTACGGCGCATTCGCCGAGCAACATAAGCAGCGAGCGCCTTTGCACGAATCCTTCTTGGACCAGTCTGTGAAAAATCTCGATTACATGTGTGTTCGGCATGCAAGCAGTTTACAATCCACAACACATCTCTGCGAAACGATGCCCGTAGAAAAAATGGATAGTCAAGACTCCGTCTGCATTTATACTCAATCCGACCACTGTCAGAGCGAGCCACCCTAAAATCGAGACCTTGTTCCATGTGCCGAAGTGCAACATCAGCAAACAAATCCGCCTTCTCCCAAAATGTCGCACCTTCACGGAGTGGACAGTCCACAACGTGATCCAGATCTCGAACCATAGGTGAATTCGATGCATCGAGAGGAATGACTGGAAGTAAACCGTCATTTACTTCTTCGCTGCCACCATATATTATTTCGTTGCTTGGAAGGGCACGGTTGTCCGGCATGAGCATAGATATCAGTTGATTCACACCACCTTCACGTCGGATCCATGCCGCAAAGTCGCCAAACGTACATTGATTTAATGCACCAACTTTGGGTAAAATTGCCTTTTCGATTTCCGATCTAGGTATTTAAGAAACACCCCTAAAATATACTTTCAATGTAGAATCATTCTTGTCTCATTTTCGTTTTTAGCTGTTCCTAAATTTTTATTTTATTTCTTAAAATAGCAAAAATTACTACAAATATTTTATCTTAAGGGTCTACCATTTTTACCCACAACCAACAACGCTCATAAATTACCGTATCTAAAAGAAATGGGACAACAATTGTGGAACGATGGGAGTACAAAATAAAGAAGGATATAGTTTTGGTCGTTGCTTAACGAGCGAATTATTGAGGTCAAGATAATCGTGAATTTACCCACGATTTAGCAATAAAATTTCAAAATTCCCAATCGCTCAATTTTTAATCATGAAATTCTAATTTATAAGACTTTCTTCACATTTATATAACAAATAACTTCAATATCAATTATTGATCCTACTTGCCCGCTACACACGCGTATATGCACGGGGTTCCTTCGTCGGCCATTGTCATTGACCATTCGTCGACGCCCGCTTGCCCGCGCGCGGCGTGCCGTCATCGCCTGACTGTCACTAGAGTTATTCGGTCACAGACAGCCCGTCATTGCCAATGTAACCACTAAAATATCGACGATTCGGTTGTACATCCGTCGGTAGATGATGAGAGAGCTCAAAATCCGACTATAACATATTACTGATTGAATATGCCGGCAGTCTTTAGTTCTATTGGTATGCCGTTGACAAAAATCACGAATTTTGTTGTGAAAAAATAATCAAAATGGAACAATAACTCACTTTCTAGCAAATTCAATTTCCACTGAGATGACGTGACTTGTTTAATACTTCATTTTAGCAACGTAATCACGTGAAGAGCAATGAATAACATACTGGAAAAATGGTGGGAGCCAATGAATAAGGTTGAACTACTAACGAAAATTGTATATACGATATGTATATTAGTTCCAATATTAAAAACAATAAAATCCCAAAAGATTAAAACAAATGGACAAAATATTAAACCAACATAAGATTCCTCATCTTCACTCCACTTTTATTTTTATTTTTTTATTATTAATAACTCAATATTGGATAAATTCCCCTTCAGAAGACTTTTCTTGTTAAATTTTCTCTGGTCTTTGAAGATTCTTGGACACAAAATATTTCCTTTTCTATTCGTCTTTGTTCTTCAAAAATCAGTTTTATTCTTTTACATATTTGAGATTTATGGAGCGGCTGGATGATGAAAACTGAACTTTGAATGGAGATTAGATGTTAAACAGTATTCCAGTCGAGACATTCTAAGCGTCACCTACCCAGAATATGTACATTGCGCCCTATGAAACACGAATAGCAGAAAAATCTAAATGGACTCGAAACTTAAAATACTTCAGCTACTTTGCTAGCAAGAACACGGTCCCGTCTCTCCACGAACTCGAATGGGAACCACCCTGCCTTGCCTTTGCATTCACCCTCGGCCCACCCGTTATTGCTCACCTGCATTTAAAGCAAACATAACAGAAAACTTTCTTCTTAATACGGAACAGATGGAGATAATAGAAGCAGCGTTGAACACGGCAAAACAGACCTCTCGAACAACAACATAGTCGCCAATGGCTAAAGTCAACTCAACATCAGAGTCAGCTTGGTAAGGATGGATGACCTTCAATACAATGGAACGTTATGATGTAGGTACATAATCGATCAAGCATAACTACACTGTTGGACAAAGTTTTGAATACCTCCCCCAAGAAGTAGCCGATGCCATCGGTTGATCCATCAAATGGCTGAGAAGTAAATAAAGTTTCACCCTCTTTGTAAGAAGGGGGTGGATCGCTTATATTATCTGGAGCTGGAACAGGAGACTCCTCAGTTTGTCGACGGGCAGACAACATCTTCACATGAACATCAATCAAAATAATGTGATTCTTTAAAGAAACATTTTCTAGAGGGACAATACCTCGTGTTCAAGCTGATCGAGTATCTGTAGTACATGGTGATGATAACTTCGCTCAGCTTCAACCTTATGTCAAAATATCATGAAGTAAGAAGAAGCTGGCAATGGCAATACAATGCATTTTAGTTATGGCATATACATTACCATGGCTGTTAGTCGCTGGAGAGTTAACCTCTGCTGTTGGCGTTCCACAGCAGCCATTGCAGCTGTGGCTTCTTTACCCAAGGTAGCCATACTTGACTTAAGTTCGTTAAGCTTCATTGCTGCAGCTTCGTGCTTTAAATTTTGATCTGAATTGTAGTTTGTTTCCCTCACCCTGGCTTGGCATCTGGCAACTTCGATGACCTAGCTGGGCCAAAATATGAAAGGAAAGCCATAAAACACAAGGAGTATTTCATTTATCCATAGCCAATCCCAATATTGTAAAATGACCTAAGTAAGAGTTGGGTGCACTTACCTGAGCTTCAGCCTCCTGCCTCACTCTATCATATCTCTGTGCAAGATGCCGAGCATCTTCTAGTGCAGATCCCACTACCATTGCCCTCAAGGGCTCAGCAACCTGCAGCAAGATTAGTTGAATCAAACTATACAGATGAAGAAGAAGATGACATTTAACAAGTTGGTTAAGGCAGTTTTAAGACCTGTGTCCCAAGCATTCTTAGTAGATTTTCATGTTCTTTTTCTATTTGAACGCAAGCTCTACTAAAGCTTAGTGCAGCTTTAGATAGAGTACTCCCATTAGTACACATGTTCTCGCTGCCATATTTTCTACTATCCTCAGACAGCTTGGTGCCTGCGAAGAACTAACTTTATTAGGTGGCCTTGAGTGTATGAATGATTACAAAGATGTGAGCAACTTACCAATTTCAACTTGCTTGGATCCAGTTACTATATAACCCTCTATCCCTCGGACTAGGTCTCTTTGAAAGTGCTGGCAAGCATAGAATAGGATAAGAATGTATTAGGCAAACTGATTGAATGTAACAGAGGCGGAGTGGATATGCAAAACAACCTTGGCAGCTCTTGTGGATATGTAAACCTTCTCTATATTTTGATGCTGCTGGAGTTCAGCTTCATCAGATGCAATGCTGTCCAAACCAACTCTACCACTGAATTGTCTGAGAACAGCCTAATAGAAAAGGCACACACACCAAAGAACGAAAAGGATTAGCTGCCAAGAAAACATTCTGCAATCTACAATTTGCTCTTTACTGTCCCACATACTTATGTTTTCTATAACGAACCTACAGTGTCTACAAATTCGCGACACAGAGTTCGTCACAGGGACATTGTTGATATAAAGTTGTGTTTAGAGCAAAGGGAAAGGGTGAATGAAGCAAGCAAAGAAACTTTGTTTACAGGTCTGAACCAACACAATCACATTTCTCTTTACTTATTAAGTAAATCCCAAAGCAACTAAACATAAGAGTCTTATCAATCATACACAACTCTTATACAGATACAGATATTTACTTATAATAAAATTAATTAAACATACGCGAACATCTTCAGAATGAAATAATGCATCATTTCAAGATCCTCTAAAATACCAACGTCTGAGATTGCCGCTAGGTTTCTTCAAATCAAAACCTTCGTCCCAGAAAAGAGGAAAATCTCACATTTTGACATAAACATGCTCAAGCTGTAGACCAGTAGTTTGCCGATTTGTGAGAACTTGAGTTATTCACAAATTCAACGTATGTCCAGTCGAATCATATAAATAATTAATTTCAAAGTTTAATGTATAACAAATTGTAAAATTATCAGAATGTAACCGAAGCTAGGGCTCGGTATACTTTCCGAGCTACTACGTATTGTTTGTGTGACTGTGGAGTGTGTATATGTCAAAATGTGTGCGTGTGACACGGCGAGAGAGAGAGAGAGAGAGAGAGAGAGAGGGGAATGAGTACTTGCTGTTGCTTGGCCACTTGTTCTCTGAGCTTCGTAGCCTGCTTTCTAATGGCTTCCATTTCATAAGACGGAGAGAGAGAGAGAGAGAGAGATGGGGGAGTGTGTTTTGAATTTGTATAGTGTGACTATTACTATTTATTCATCTTCGTCTGCCATGTTTTTTCACTTTGACCTGCCTTCTTTATTCTCACTTCCAAGTTGCTTATATCTTACGCGCTTCCACCACTCTTTCACAAGGTTTGTATATATCATATATCAATTTTGTATAGGCTTATATACTATACCATAAGAGTATTGATATATAGTAAATATAACCATTTTTTTAATGAGAAATGTCATCTGTTAATAAATAATGGTACATATAAATTCCTCCACCCTCTCTCCTCGTACTAATTTCCGATTGCTTAATTTGCATGAAAATTAGTTGATACAATAAAGTTACACAAAATTTAAAGGAAAATTGGCTTAAAGGTGGATATGAGTTTTGGCTAAATTGACTTCTTGTTCTAGTTTCTTGATCAATTTCATCCTCAAAATATTAGAATTTATTAAATTGATCATTCTGTCAATTTTCAAAAAAGACCATTTACGTTAATTTATCCATAATTTTTGCATTTTCGATTAATTTATTCTCTCTTTCCTTCTCCTATCTTTGACAAACTAACCTGGCAAAAAGAAAACGAGACATTATAATTGGATTGTGGGTGTTGATCTCCTCTTGTGCTCTCCAATCATTACTCATAATGGAAGCACACCTTGAGGGCCGGCTTAACCCCAACAACATAATTTGATAACCAAGCAAACGCCATCATTTCATTTCACACACCACCATTATATTGTTAAGATTTATCTATTTGAAGTTTTTAGTGTAACCGAATTTCATGAATTTTAAAATTATGAATGTTATTATGTGTGAGTCTGTTATTTATGGTAAATTTAGATTGGTTTGCATTTCTTATGTGGTTTACAAGCTATACATAATGTAAGTCATTCTTTGTCACAAATCAACTTAGTATCAATCTTGTCTCTTTAGTATAAGATTGGATATATAACTTCCTCCTTTATGAGACTTTTTTAGGATAAAGAGGTGCATTTCTTCATGATATCAGAACTGCCCATTTGATTCTTTGAAGCTTTGATATGAATATATGATAATTTGAACTATTTCAGTGATAGTTTATAATCTTGATTGACCATTAGTATCCTTCCTTTTTGGTTCAGTTTTATTTTTAGAAAAAATGATTTTGTGTTGGTCAATCAAAACAATTCGAGAAATAAAATTTGGTTATACAGCAGAATAATATGTCATAGCTACACTTGACATGCACACATATATGTAAAGCCATCCATGCGAGCAAATAGGTTACAACTCATGGAAGGCCAAAAATAACACTTTTCTTTACTCACTCCGAAAACTTTTTAGATTGTTCGTTTCTATATTGGCCTAATTATATTTACTACCTATGACTTATTTATGCATATTATATATCTTATACATTCCTTGTAATTTATCCCAAAAATATTATAGTACACACCCTATTTTGATACGGTTAAGATGAAGTTGGAGAAGATTCAAAATTTTATTCAAATGCTAAATTAAGTATGTAAAAAAGAAAACACAAACATAATATATCAATTGACGAAGAGATTCAAAATTTTATTAAAATGAGCAATTAAATATCTGAAAAAAGAAAGCACAAACATAATATATCAATTGCATAAAGTTATACATATTAAACTACATGTGCAATTCTATTAAAATAGATGTTCAAAACTCAAAATTCTAGACCTCCACTAAAATTAATGCACTTTACATGTAGTATTTTTTTAATATTTTCAAAACTAGTTGTCACATTCACACTAATTTTTAATTTTAATTTAGGGTAATGTGACAAATTCAAAAATCTGGAGGCTTAAAAATTAAATTCCAACATAGATATAAATTACTAAAAATAGAGGAGTTGTAGTATTACAAGAAAGTTTGGGGCGGTGTCACCCACACGCCTCCCTTTGTATCCTCTCCTAATCATATCACAAAGATATAATACGACACTAATACAAAGATAAACGAAATCACACGAAAAAACTTATTCTAACTTTTTTTTTTCTTGCAAAATAATTAAAATACCATTTGCTTCAAAATATTATAAATTTGTATCCTTAGAAAATTCATGATCATCAATCTTAAATTTAAATAATTAAGAAAAATTATAAGGTAAAGAATAATATGACAGAAATTCTAATTATTTGAAAAATATATTCATTTAGGTAAATTAGAGAAATATGATCCAGAAAATTTAATAATTTAGAAAAAATAAAAATTAAAGGGCCTCAAACGAAGTTAAGAAAAAGAGAAATAATCAAACTAATGGATCCAATTGATGACCAATTTAATCTAAAAGTGTAATCTGATTAAATACCAACAAAAAATTAATAAAAGTAAAATAAATAAAAGAATAGTTCACAAAAAGAAAAAAACAAATTATTAACTTAGAGGGCTGGATAAAATTAAAAAATAAATCAAATAAATCAAAGGCATCAATGATCATTTTCGCAAAAAGAAAAGTAAATAATAAAACTAGGGGCCCAATGTATCTAATAAAAAAAACAAATAAGGAGTATTAGATTTAAAAAAAAAAACAGTTACATCAAACAAGCCCAATCATGAATTTACCTCTAAACATTTTCAAAACATTCAAAATTCCCACTAATTCTACAGATCCTATAACTACATTACACATGTGAATCAAATTAAAACACAACTCCTCCAAAAATCACTTCATAATAGAAAATCCATAGCTACCAAAGCAAAAACCGAAACAAAAAAAATGGCAAGATCGCAAAAGAGAAAAGCATAGAAGCCGCTGCAAAGTTCGGTTGCTCAACTCGTACAGTTGTTAGGTTGTGGGCAGCTGCCCCAAAAAAAGAAAGATAGCAATGAAGTAATCTATCTACAAAGTGGAAAGCAAACTAATCCAAGAAAGAAGAGAGTCCAAATCGATATAGATTTAATTCAAAGTTTGCGTATTTTGAAGAGAAGTACAATTCGAAAACTTGCCAAAGGAATCAGTCAATCTAAGGGCACAGTGGGACGAGCGAAAGACAATATGATCAAAGCTCACACATGTGCCATCAAACCTAGTCTAACTGCCCCAAATAAGTTACTACGCCTGCGGTTCTCACTAGAAGCCCTAGAGTTGGATAGAATCATCAATGTTCTCAAGTTCAAGAATATGCAAAACACGGTACACATCAACGAAAAATGGTCTTACCTCACTAGGGCTGCACATAGATTTTATCTAACCCCTAGTGAGGCGGGGTCTCATAGAGACTACCAAAACAAAAATTTCATCACAAAGGTGATGTAAATGTGCGCGGTGTGCAGACCGGTATTTTCAGAGGAAGGGACTGTATTATTTGATGGAAAAATTAACCTTTTTCCTTTCACATATAAGATGAAAGCAGTCAGAGCAAGTAAAAATAGACCTGGAGGGATTCCAGACACTAAGGCAATACAGTTAATAACAAAAGAAATTATCAAAGAGTGTATTATTACTAAAGTAACCTGTATATCTGCTATATGAACACATTGTTTTTAGAATTTATATGTTACACATTTTCTGGTGATTATTTAATTACTTTCTAAGTTGTAAGTATTGTATCAGTTCCACTACATTTCTAGAATTGTTAGGGGTTGTAATGTTGTTTTGAAAGTTGATAGTCATATTAATTAGTGTCTAAATTGCTTGCATTTGGTCCGTATGTCAGATTATACCTGCTATAAAGACCAAATGGCCAACAAATGCCTCAAAAGTGATTTTCATTCAACAAGATAACGCCAAAACTCACATAAAAGACTTTGATCTAGAATTCATAGTTACTGTTTCAACATATGGCTTTGATATAAGGCTTGTGAACCAGCCACCAAATTCACCAGACACAAATGTCAATGATTTTGGGCTGGTTTAGGGTACTACAATGCATTTAGATAGAGAATGCTTGCTATAATATTGATCAACTGGTCAATGCAGTGTGCATTTCTTTTGAAGAACTATCACCTATGACACTAAATAAAGTGTTCATCAGCCTACAAAGTTGTATGGTTGAAATTATGAAGGTTAAGGGTCACAACTCTTATTGTGATTGTTTCAGAAGAAATAAAACAAAAGATTGTCTTTATATGATTTCCAACGAAATTAGATAAAAAGTATATCAATAAAAAAATATTATTACTATGGTTCAAGAGAAAGTAACAGTATCTATTGTAAATATGCAGTCACGAATAATCCAGCCAAAGTAACAAAATCCCTCACATGAATAAAGATGCATTGCTTAGACAAGATATACTTCCAATTGATTTGGAAGTTTCTTCCAATATTGTCCTAGAGTGTCTCTCATATATGCTTGAGAATGGGATCCTAGAAGACATCATGGAATTGAGGAATATGTTGTCTTTGAAGACAATAGACTAGATATCTTCTTGCAGATGCATATTAGATTAGTGTGTAAGAAACTTGTTGTAAATCAGTCTTTATTTTCACTCTAACTACACTATATTATGTATGTTAAGTTGTACTGACAGACTTACATTTTGTACTTAATTCGAAAATCCAAAAGCATTTAAGTTTTGTTATGTGAAGACCATGACTTTTTACAACTGTGCTTTTATTACTGACAACAATATGCAATTAAGGGAGACATTATGCAACCAAAAATAATCTGCAACCATCATGAATCATGATCCACATAAAAATCAAGAAACCATAAAGCCTTCACATAGAAACCACATAGGATCCACATAATGAAAGAATAGGAGGGAAGAGTTGATTATCTTCCTCCACGTATATTGTTACAACTTTGATTGTTGCTAGTGTTTCAAATCTTCTTTCAGATCTTCTGATCTGTGTCCCGAACCTTTTGTTTCTCTGTGTGGTTAGAGAACTGAAGAAAAATTATTATTGTCTCTCTCCCACTTGCATATATCGTGTGAGAATATGAATGTGTGTATTGTCTATGAACAGAATACTAATATATATAGGCTTCAAGAAACCAATATTATATTAATATTTATAGCACATTAATTTAATTATGCTTATAATGGACTTCCACATAATAAACCCATAATATAATAAATAATCTGTTGGACTACATCTATTCATCAATAAATTGACCTAGCCAATTAATTCATGATAAATAATATTCCCTCCGTTCCACTCCATTAGTCCATTTTTCCTTTTTGGGTCGTTCCACTCCATTAGTCCACTTTCCCTTTTTAACTTAAAATAATACTCTAATATATTCAAGTGGACCCCACTACTTTATCTATTTTACACACAACAAACAACTTTCTTAATCTCCGTGCCGAAAAGAAAGTGGACTAATGGAGTGGAACGGAGGGAGTATTATTAAATAATACAAAATATATTAATCTATGAATAATAATTTATCAAAAACAATAAATAACTAGACAACTAATTGGGTCAGATCAGGGATCTAATACAAGAAATAAAGTTGAGCCTCAAATTAATTAATTATCTATGCTCAGCCCAAAACAAAATTAATTAATAAACACAGATTCATTCTACTTGGGAATTCGTGCTGACTTACCCCTTTATCTCAACTTGAGCATGGGCTTGTATTTTAGACTTAATCTATCCCCGTATTTAAGATAGAAATATATGTTAATTAACTAAGCCCATTGACAGCTTAAATTAATGAACATCTTATTATATTCCTGAGTTGTACCACTCAACCTTATTAACACACCTGAACTTAATCAACCGACCGGGTTTAGTGTGTTAATCCTTACGAGTTCCTGAAGATTTCTTGAAGTATTCAAATTCAAATTCTCCCTCTCCTCTTGCGGGTCGGGATTCTCATCTACATCCTTTGTTGCAATGTCATCATTGTTGAAAGTGTTCTTTGCATGTGGTCTTCTTGATTCAATTTCCTTCTTTCCTCTTGAAGATCATCACCTCTTCCAAGAAGATCATCTTTTCTTACATATTCTAAGTGAACATAAAGTAAACATTATATTTTCTGTGCGCAAACTAGTAGAATCTCCATTATTTGAGTGGACGTATATTAATTACAAATGAGCAATCTCATCTTATTTATAACCTTTACTTTCAGAATGATTATTCAAGATCTATTGGATCTAACACTCGAAAATTGAACATGTAAGTCCTATCTTATTCTGTACAATTCTATGCAAACTCAAAGACTTGTTTGTTAAATTGAACATAAAGTCCTATCTTATTCAGTACAAATCTATACAAATACAAAGACTTGTTTGTTAAATTCAATATTTGATGTATGTGTTATATAAATTTACACTATTTTAGAGAATTCTATACAAATGTGCAATTATCTATGCTTATTTAAAAGAGTGGACCAAATTGATTTAATTTATTCTTTTATAATAATAATAATATCATATTATAATTCTTACTTATTTTCTTGTTCCACAGATAAGTTAGAACAATGATGAGGCTGAATACATTATGCATCATATTCACGTGGAATAGATATACATAAAGAAAATATTTTTTAGCACAAAATCATACTCCCTCCGTCCCATTGGAAGCGTCTTGTTTTCCATTTTGGGCGTCCCATTAGAAGCGTCTTGTTTCTAAAAAAGGCAAGAATATGTGGACAAGATTTAACTATCCAAAAGTCAAACAATATACACCACACATTATCATTTTCTTAACATCCGTGCCCATTGGAAACAAGATGCTTCCAATGGGACGGAGGGAGTATTACTTTATCATATGTTATGCTATTATGCAACAAACGATTGTCTCTCCTCACACACACATGGAAGCTGCTATTTGCACTTAGAAAATAGTTAATTTGATACATTTCATGTTGATCATTTTACTATCATGAACTAAAAAAAGATAAATTTGCAAGAATAGAAAAGGGAGGTTTGCTGAAATACGTATTCCCACTAAAAATAACACAATGCTACCCATTCCTTAAAGTTATGTTCACCAAATACCCAATATTACCAAATTACCCTCAGATTTTCGTCAGCATGCATGAATCCAAGTGTTTCCTCTGTAGTTTGTGCTAGCAATGACTGATTTTCGAGTGGATTATAATTTTTTGTCAAAATCAGCCAGTGCCGATAGAGTGCCTAAGGGTGCCGCTGAGCGCCTACATTTTATTTTCAGTAAATAACATAGGCATTGGAATTTAGAATTTTTTTGTTAAAATTAGTCAGTGTCGATTAGGGATGGCAAAATGGCAGGTCGGGTCCGGGTATCATACTACCCGGACCCGCCCCGCGCAACGGACCCGCGGACCCGCCCCGCCCCGTGGACCCGTACGGGTCTGCACCATTGGCCCCGGAACCGGACCCGCACGGGGCGGGTCCTACCCGCCCCGCCCCGTAGTTTTTTTTTTTTTTTTTTTTCTTCTCATTACTACAAAAACACTATTCACTACGAACTAATCAAGTTGCAAAACCTGTTATCGTCAATACTACTACAACAAACATAAAACAAACACAATTTCATATGTTCGGATATTACCAAATAAACAAAATACAAATTATAAAGTCATGAAGATGTCCAAATCATAAAGTCATAAAGATGTTCATATCCTCATAGATAATTACAAGTTAAATATAGTATATTGAATTCTAGAAAATTAATATTTATATTTTATAAGCTAATTTTTTGTTAGATGTATCAATTTTTTTTATTTTAGTATGTAATATTCTTATATATAACTATACATGTAAAATATTAACAAATGTGAACATTAGCTCAAACGGCATAAGTGCATATAAAAAATTATTGATACGGGTTCGAATCTCACAAGTAACACTTTTACACTTCTAAATTCTAATTTGTTACGGGGCGGGTCCGGGACGGGTCCGGGCGGGGCGAGGCGGATCCGCGGCTGGAACCGGAACCGCCCCGGACCCGGTACAGGTCGGGTCCGGAACCGCCCCACACTCCTACGGGGCGGGTATTACCCGCCCCATTGCGTGCGGGTCCAGGTCGGGTTCGACGGGTCCGGGTCCTTTTGCCATCCCTAGTGTCGATAGAGTGCCTAAGGTGCCGCTGAGCAGCTACAGTTTATTTTCAATAAATAATCTAAGCTCGAATTCAAAATACACACAATGCCTATGGTATGCATTAGAGTGCCTATACAAGACCTCAATTTTTGATTAAAATATTTTTTTTTGGCAAAAACCTATAGTGTCTGGGGAGCCTAAGGTGCCTCTGAGTGCCTACAATTTTTTTTTTCAATGAATATTATAGGCACTTGAATTAAAAAATACACATAGTGCCCATGGTAAGCCTTTAAGTTCCTATAAATGACCTCAATTTTTGATTGAAATATTATTTTTGTTAAAACTATCAGTGCCTATGGCGTGCCTAAAGGTGTCGCATAATGCATATAGTTTTTTTCAATGAATATTCTAGGCACTTGAATTCGAAAATACACATAGTGTCAATGCATGCTTTTAAGTGCCTATACATGACTATCAGTGCCTATGGCGTGCCTAAAGGTGCCGCTGAGAGCCTATAGTTTTTTCAATCAATATTCTAGGCACTTGAGTTAGAAAATACACACAATGCCCATGTTATGCTTTTAAGTGCCTTTAATAGTCTCCGTGCCTATGGCGGGTCTAAGGATTCCACTACGTGCCTACAACTTATTCTCAAAGAATATTGTAGGCACTTGAATTCAAAAAATATACGCAATTACTATACATGCCTCAATTTTCGAGACTGACAAGACACAAGAAGGATGACTTTTTTTGGAATTTGGTGGAGTGCTGATGGAAGACATATGGGTGCCACGGCAGTGCCTATTATTGAGAGTACATGTCATACTGCGAATCTATTGTAGGCGACATGCTATCTCATTTATTCTGTCAAGTACCTATGGAGAGCCTATAAGTGCCGATGGAGTGCCTATGGTGAATTTCCATGCAAAATTATGTTGATAAGACTAATGAACAAAGCAAAATTGTGTTGATACAATTCTTTTGCATATAAGTATGAGGAGCTCTATATGTAACCTTACTCCTCCCCAACCACATTTTCAAATTACTCCTACTCTCACTCCCTTCTCATTCTCTTCATTCTCATTGCCAAAAAATGGAAGACTTTCGACCTAGTATTATAAAAGTGAACGGCGAATTAGATCATGAATCGAATAACGTCGGCGACCATTAATTCATTGTTTACATTCTTTCAAATAATATTTCTCTTGCATTTCTCCGGTAGAACATTGACATAATGCTTGTTGCTTATTCTCTTTCGTGCAACTACTTCATCTACTATATTGCTGCTTCTCGAAAAATCTGTAGGATGATGAAGGTCCTCCCCGGCCACGATATTGATTTGATGCGTTTGTGCACTATTGACGTAGAGCCGGTGGTATTTCTGTTTATCTTATAGTTCAAAACCCTTAATTTGCAGTCCCCAACCTAAACCAATTACCCAAAGACATTTCGCATTTCAAAGGTTCTAATTGGTTTGGGGAGCACGGTAGCGAAAACACTCCATATGGAAGTGTTCCCGAAAGGGATGTTTGTGTCGAGACTGATGAAGATCGCGAGGCACATCTCGACTTATCATCATCAGATGATGAGGATAAAGATATTTCTGATGCTCTAATTAATTGTTCTCTTGCCGATTTTGCTGCATAGGTCCGGCGAGAGGGTTGTGTTAGCCAACTTATGCCTATGCTTGTCCCAGTGAACCACCCCAGCACGAATGACGATATCATATATAGCAATATGAAAGCAGCAAGCAATTGGTTACTCCCAATTGTGCCCCTTGATATATCCGATTCACCAGTGGCGTGGAACGTGGATCATGTTGTAGGCAGGAATTTGTGACTAGGATTGATGTTTACTTCAAAAGATGAACTTTATGCTACAGTGGCACTATTCCATATGGAAAACAAAGCTAATTTCAAAGTTCAACGTTCGTGCGCTACGCGATTGGAGTATATTTGCAAACAAAGTCCAGATTGTCCATTTGCTTTGCGGGCACACTGTAGTGGCAAGCAGTATTGGGAAGTGACTATATTCCGCCAGGATCACACTTGTTTAGGTGATTTGTCCGGCCTTGGAAATGTACGGGCTAAAGTTCTAGCCACTTATATTGCACGTAGAATGCGCCGCCAAAGCAAGTTCATGAAACCAAAGGATATTCGGGCAGATCTAATGGATAAGTTTGGAATTCAAACGAAATATGGTGTTGCCTTGCGAGCACGCAATGCAGCAATATCCATGATTTACGGGGACATGCAGAGTCATTCAGCAAGTTGCCTAAATATTTGCATTTGATCGAAGTGACGAATCCTGACACTTATATTGATCTCGATGTTGGTGACGATGGTCGGTTCTGACATATTTATTTTGCAGTAGGTGTATTGTGTACACCGTGGTTGTATAATCTATGAAAGGTAATTGTTGTCGACGGAACGCATCTTAAGGGGAGAAATAAGGGAATATTAGTCGTCACTGCTACTTTTGATACGAACGAACAAATATTCCCACTGGCTTTTGGTGTTGGTCCGATCGAAAATGATGTGTCGTGGACGTGGTTTATGCTACGTCTGAAAGCTGCATTTCCTCCGGACGAGAGTTTAGTCATTGTGTCGGACCGACATAAAAGTATAGCAAATGATGTAAGAGCCATTTTTCCAGATGCGCAAAATGGCCTTTGCTACTACCATCTCTCCAACAAGCTTGCCCGACACGGTGATTGGGTGATTCGAATGTTCTATGACGCTGCATACGCATATCGGCCAACCAAGTTCCATCGGTATATGAACGCCATCCGATAAGCAAAACCCATAATTTATGAGAAGTTGATGGAAATCGGACCGGATAAGTTTTCTAGATTGTACAGCAAAGGCCGTCGTTACAGTCTACTAACATCGAACGCTGTTGAGTCGATCAATGCTCGATTACTACAAGCCAGATATCTTCTAATTATTGCTATGCTCGAGGCAATTTGGCATATGCTTGAGGTTTGGTTTGATGAACGTTGAGGAAAGGCAAATGCGAGAAATAATCGATTGACAGTGGCTTCGAAAATGATAATGCAAAAAGAAGTGGATGCAACTCGAAAGTATACGCTTGTGCAGGTCACTGCTGACACATACAAGGTTGAAGAAGGTGATCAACAGTGGAGGGTTCAGCTCCAGAACGAAGTTTGTGAGTGTGATGTATGGCAGATGGACCTGTTACCGTGCAGTCACGTTGTTGCTTTTCGTTATAGTCGGCGTGAAAATTTGTATGATCATATCCACTACTTCTACACCACGAACACATGGAAGGAAATATACGCCGGTGTCGTAAATCCATTACCTCTGCGGGACGAGTGGGCTGTTCCAGCGGAGGTTGAGGATATTGTTGTTCTCCCACCAACAATTCCTCGCCAAGCGGGACGCCCAAGGACTAGTCATCGACCTTCTGATGCAGAAGCGAGCACATCTGCTCATAGACGTCGTGCACTGAAGAAATTCGACAACTGTGGCGAACAGGGGCATACAAGGCTGACATGTTCAATTTCTGGAACATCAAATAATGGATGAAATTTTTTAAATTATCTGTAGTTGTAATGCTAGCGGTGTAGTATTTGTATTTCAATTTCTATGTATGTACTTCGTGTTTATTTCTATGTAGTTTGTGTTTGTATTGGATATTTAATATTTAATATGGGTGCCTAATGCAGCCGAGGGAACCATAGGCTCCCTTAGGCACTTTGTATTCAATTTTGTTTTAAATACATTTACTCCCTCTGCCATGATTATTCAAATTTTTTTTAAATACATTTACTCCCTCTGCCATGAATATAGTCGGTCGAGACGTCACTTCCTGAAATAATAAAAGGGTGCTGATGGATTGCTCGACACCCCTAGGCACAAAAATATTTTTTTAATTTTTTTTAAGATGATACATGTGTCCCTTGTATCGGCCAACAACTTCTACGGCCGATAGAGGGAATTGTGATCGAATTCTTATTTGAGTGCCTAAGGGTGCCGATGGAATACTCAGCACCCCTCGGCACCCTTAGGCACTCTAATAATTTTTTATTTTTTTTAAATATGATAGATGTATTCCCTCTACCGACAAACAACTTCTACGACCAATAGAGGGAATTGGGGATCGAATTCTTATTTGAGTTCCTAAGAGTGCCGATGGAATTCTAGGCACCTTAGGCACTCTAATAATTTTTTTTAATATGATACATGTATTCCCTCTATCGGCCAACAACTTTTACGGCCGATAGAGGGAATTGGGGATCGAATTCTTATTTGAGTGCCTAAGGGTGCTGAGAGAATTCTCGACACCCTTAGGCACTCTAATAAATTTCTTTTTAAAATAAAATAAAATATATGATTCATGTATTCCCTCTATCGGCCAACAACTTTTACGGCCGATAGAGGGAATTGGGGGTCAAATTCTTATTTGAGTGCCTAAGAGTGCCGATGCAATAAGAGTGTCGATGCAATTCTCGGCACTCTTAGGCACTCTAATATTATTTTTTTAAAAATTTTAAATATGATACATGTATTCCCTCTATCGGCCAACAACTTCTATGGTTGATAAAGGGAATTCGGGATCGAATTCTTATTTGAGTGCCTAAGAGTGCCAATGGAATTCTCGGCACCCTTAGGCACTCACGTAATATTTTTTTTAAAAAAAGATAAATGATATTCCCTCCGTCCCATAGAAAGCGTCTCCTTTCTATGGGGCGTGGAGTTTTAGGAGATATGTTAATTGAGTTGTTTGAATGGGGCCTACCTATTTAATTGTATCTCTCTCTACAATTAAGAAATGGTTACTTTACTCTAATCTTTTCCTCTTCTTTCCTCTCTCATCTTACAGTTTGCATTAATTGTAGGCGCTGAATTTTTTTTATCGAAACCATATTACAGTTTGGATTAATTGGTTGGATCCTTAGTCCTTAATTAAATAAACTATTAAAAGACAAAATCGAAACTTACTAAAACAACACAATTTTGTTTAGGGACCGAGAGGTCCAATCAAGCTTGTTACTCAAAAAATGGAGGGAACATCTACACAAAATACACCAAAACCTTACCAAATTAGCTAAGGAAATTTGAATTTCCCACCTACTTACTCCTTTAAATACACGGCTGAGACAATAATCAGAATCTTTCTTTCATAACAACATTTCAAAAAGATGGGGAAATTGGGGTGGAAGGATCTAACAAATGAAGAAAGAACTTCCATCTTCCAATTTCTTCTTGAAGGCAGCAAGGATGGCAAGGCAGGGTATGGGAAGGTGGTTGAAGCAGCAAACCGATACAGCGTTACGAAGCGGACGATTTCTCGGATTTGGTACACTGCAAAAAAGCAAAAACAACAAGGCCGGGTAATTCAACTCAATTCACGCAAGAAGATGGCCATACATCCGAAAAAAAAACATATAGACCTACAATTAATAGAAAGTTTGCCAATGCACAAGCGATCAACCATAAGAAAATTAGCAGCTGGCATTGAATGTAGCAAGAGCACAGTGTGGAGATGGTTTTGTCTAGGCCTAATCAAAGCTCATACCAACGCAATCAAGCCATCACTGACAGTAAACAAGTTCTTACGTTTGCAGTTCTCACTTGAGGCACTAGATTTTGATAGAATCCTACACCGACTTAAGTTTAAGAACATGCAAAACACGATTCACATCGATAAGAAGTGGTTCTATATGACAAGAGAGTCTCACAGAACCTACTTAACACCTGCTGAGACTGAGCCGCATAGATCTTGCAAGAGCAAGAGGTTCATCACCAAGGTGATGTTCATGTGTGCGGTTTGCAGACCCATCTTTGATGTGGATGGCTGTGTGCTTTTTGATTTGAAAATTGGAATTTTTCCATTCACTGAAAGAATTGCAGCAAAAAGAAGGAGCAAGAACAGACCAGCAGGGGCTTTTGAGACAAGGCCGATTCAATCCATCACTAAAGAGGTTGTTAAGGCATGTTTAATTCATAAGGTATGACATATAGTACATGTTGTTCTACTACTGTAGGTAGCATATCTTTTATGTTGTTGTAAAGCATTCATAGAATTACATGTAAGCAATCATAATACAGTCTTTAAATTGATGAAGAATGTATAGAATTACATGTAAGCAATCATAATACAGTCTTTGCAAAATCAGCAATAACATGCAGAATCAGCAATAACATGCAGAATATATTTTACAGCAGTGTCTGTTTAGTTCCTGTATAGTTTCTATACAGAATAGTGTCTGTATAGAATTACAGAATACTTACATTCTTTACATTATATGTAAAGAATATGATTAAATTTCAGACATGTGTCTTTTGATTACAAAAGACACCAAGAGAAGAAACACTGGAGACATAGTCTTGTCATTACAAAAGACTAGAAGGTTCTCCAGACATGAGGTATTTTAACAACATTGTAGAAGAATGCATTCATAGAAAAATAAACATTTTATAACTTTTTTTTTATTTACATCTACAGATTTTACCTGCCATCATGGAAAAATGGCCTGCAAATGCATCAAGACTCATATTCATCCAACAAGATAATGCACGGCCTCACATTAGGGATTCAGATCTAGAATTTAGGGAAGCAGCTTCTCAAAATGGATTTGACATAAGGTTAGTGCATCAACCACCCAACTCACCTGACACTAATGTCAATGACCTTGGGTGGTTTAGAGCAATACAAAGTATCCAGATTGAATCAGATTGCAGAACAATAGATCAATTAGTTAATGCTGTTTGCAAAAGCTTTGAAGATCTCACACTAATGACATTGAACAAGGTATTTATCTCACTACAAGGTTGCATGATGGAGATTATGAGAGTTAGGGGACAGAATTGTTATAAGATTCCTCATTTCAAGAAAGACATGCTAATTAGGTAGAATGCACTTCCTGACAATTTAGAAGTTCCAATAGATTTAGTTAGGGAATGTTTTACTTATTTGCTTGAAAATGGGATCATCCAAGAGGTTGAAGATCTGAAGAGTAGGTTGGGATTTTGAACCAGGAGATGCAGATGAGATTATGGGATAAGGGTATATATCTTTTGTTATAGATTTTTTGTATATGTATAGGGTATATATATTCTGTTATAGATAAGTAGTACCCTCTCACTCCATTCATCTACATCTATAGTTGCAGATGAGTTTAGTGAGAAGGTTTTGTACCCCAGTCTCACTTTGCAAATCAATTCCAATGATAAGATATTGTTACCAATATCCAATCATGAAGATATTCTTACCAATATCCAACACAAGGTTCTTACCAATATCCAATAACATGGTTCCTAAAATAATGAATCATCAATTCATGCAGTTCCATATTAAATGCACCAACATATCCAGAGGACTTCAAATCAATCACAAGTACACCAAGCAAATAACCACAAACGTTTTAATACCATATCTCAGATGAAATTCATGCAGTCACAGAAAGGCAAACACGATTCAAGGTACAAGCGTATTCTTATCATCTTAGACTTAAAGACAACATCAACCACAAACTGCTCTTGCATATATACTGGACATGATTTATTGATTCAGCATTTACACAGATAGAAAGATTAAAGTCAGGAATGGTCTCACCGGAGTATAACCTGTCGGAATCCAAATTCGCATCATTTCATCTATGACTCTCTCACCCGGGGTCATAGCGTGCCACCGGATAAACCACTCCTCGTCGGACTCCCAAATCAGAGGACAAGGTATACTTCTGCCTTTCATACCTATACCCGAATTCTCTTCAAAGATCTGCCCTCCGTCGGCTTCCTCGTCCTTCTTCCCGCTCAGCATCGATTTTACATTCACCCAAGGCCAACGACAACCATTTGTAGTATCTTGTTCTATCTTCGGCTTTTTCGACGGATGGGCGTTTAATGTACAGGGAGACAGCCCGGATAACATCATCGCGGTGTGCCGAGGGCCGAGGGTTCCATGGCTCAGATCTACAATTTCATTCTTCACCGCCAACATAGGAAAGGAATTAGGACGAATTACAGGCTGCGCAGGTTTCTCATAGAAACCAGCAGCACAAACGACTTCACCGTCGTGTAGATCTGAAACATCGTCCTTCACCTCCACCAAGGGTTTCGGATGAGGACGGATCTCAGGTTTGTGACCCTTATGATAGAAATCAGCAGCCGTGAGAGACGACCACGGTTCCAATTTCATGGCGGTGGAGAAGGAAATGGCGAGATCTAGGATTTTGCGAAGAGGAACAGGCGGCGGAGGCAAGAAGAAAGTAGGGTTCGAGGATAATGAGAGAGACAAATGTTTTGATAAGAGAGAGAAATGTTAATGTTAGGTTAAGAGAGAGAAATGTTATTTAGGTTAAGAGAGTAATTAGTTGGATTAATTAGGAGTGTTAATGATTTAATTAAGGAGTTAAAATTTTCCATTTTCGGAAAGAGGACACTTTCTGTGGGACACCCCGAAATGGAAAGGAGGACACTTTCTGTGGGACGGAGGGAGTACATATTAATCTAATAAAAGATAGAGTGCATATTAATCAAAATAAAATCGATGTCAATAACAATACAATATGTCTAGTTATTATCATATATAACACTGCTTGAAACACTTCCATGCCATCCACTCCCGATATGTGCGAATGTTAGACTATTGATTCCCCCAGGCCGGTGTAGGAAATCCAGTGATCAGCCGCTATGCTGACATGCATATATATGGGCCGCAACTATGAGAGTGACTCTGTTCGAACTGGACATCCGAGGGCATCAAATGCAGTTCTGAAGACTGCAATCCAATGTACGACAATTGGAACTTATTAACCATCCAGTAACTACCAGCATGTGAAACAAATTTCATTAGCAATTTCGAAAATAATCAAACGACACTAAAGTTGAATACGACGCACATCAAGCAAACGCCCTATCAGCTTCCGGAGCGATCACAAATTTGCTTTTCTATATTCAAATATGTCTGGATCCGGTTCTTGGTTTAGTGAATCATATAACTCAAGGGTCCAGCTCTCGATGCACAATCTTGCTAGGACCCAGTGTCTGGCAGCCAACACCGAAAAGATGATCTATAAATAAAGCAAATTTGGATTTTAAAGTCCCCACCTTCGAACCTAAACGGCTAAATTGAAAAATGAATAAGTTAAAAACTTACAAATTTAGCATTTCACCACGTGGGCTTGTTCGCGTCCGTTTCTGATCCAAACACACACTCGAGCAAACCATCATTAGGGATCCAGTCAGAGTAGCTAACTATGGTCTGCTCGTGTACCTCGTTACCCTGCTCATGAATCTTGGAACTCCAAGCAGACGCTAATGCAGTCTGACACATATTTGAAAACTTGAATAAGGGAATGCGGATCAGTCATAACCTTGCAATTTGAATAAAGGATACTTACAAAAACTGTAGAGTCTGCAATAATAGTGTAGCGAGCATCAGGGGTGGCCAGCACATCACGATCCTTATCTAGAAGTCTCCCACGAAGATAACATATGTACTAATCCACCATGGCTTGCCCCATGTCGTATTTTACATCGAGAATATTTTTGAAAAAGCCGTGGAGCAACCCCCCCCCCCCTAAAGCATTAATTGAAGGAAATATTAGGTTAGGAATGATACCTTCCTCCTTCGTATGTTGTCGCGGCTCTAATTGTTGCTCGTGTGTTAGATCTTTTGATCTGTGTCCCGACCTTTTTTTCTCCCTCTGGGTGGTCAGAGAACTGGAGAAAATAAGATTTCTGTCTCTCACTAACTCACGCACGGCGTGTAAGAATTTGTGTATGTGTGTGTTCTGTTTCTGAACAGAATACTAATATATATAGGCTTCAAAAGCCAATATAATATTAATATATTTGTAGCCCATTAATTTAATTATATTTCTAATGGGCTTCCACATAATTATCCCATAATATAATTAATTAATCCACTGGGCTACTAATATTTATCAATTAATTGGCCCAGCCAATTAATTCCAGATAAATAACATTATTAAATAATGTAAAAATACATTAATCCATTAATAATGATTTCTAAGAGACAATAAATAACTAGACAACTAATTGGGCCAGATCAGGGATCTAATACAAGAAATAAAGCTGGGCCTCAAATTAATTAATTATCTATGCTCAGCCCATAGCAAAATTAATTAATAAACACAGATACATTCCACTAGAGAATCCGTACTGACTTACCCCTTTATCCCAAATTGAGCAAGGGCTTGTATTTTAGACTTAATCGATCCCCGTATTTAAGATATAAATATCCGTTAATTAATTAAGCTCACTGACAACTTAAATTAATTAACATCTTATATTCCTGAATAGTACCACTCGACCTTATTAACACACCTGAACTTAATCAGCCGGCCGGGTTTAGTGTGCTAATCCTTTCGAGTTCCTCAGGGGATATTATCAACCCATTTTACTAGGATACAGTTGTAAGATATAGACAACCAGCATGAGCCACAAATGACTACTAGCACCCAAGATATGTAGATCCGGTCTCGATGACGTTCACCATAGTAGGTCAAAGTGATAGATAGCCAAATGCACTCAGCTGAAGTCTTACCAAGCTTAAGACCAACTAAGTCACCGAGATCTTGGTTCTCCACTAAGGTCAGTTAGGAGAACACATATCACTGTGATCCGTCAATACACCACCTTCAGTGTACCAGTAAAGACAAGCAGCTAAGGCAAGCCACTTCTTATCTAAACTGCAGCTTAAACCGACAACTTATCCTTAAGTTGTCTCAGCTGTGATAACTGTTTATATCTTGTCAGTTCAACCAATTTGTGTTGTCTTCTATGATACCCGACACACCACACAAATCTAACTTTTATACAAGATAAAGGATAACATGTGCAAGTATATAAATTTATCAGATAGGAGAATAAAATAGTGGTAGGGACAAAACACATTGTATACAAGCATAAAATTTGCTTCCAGTATACAAAATCCCAACATTAATGTTGCATGCTTTCTAGTGAGAATGAACTCCTCGAAAATTCACCTCAGCACACTATCACGATCAGCCATGTATGGTATTCCAGTAGGATTGTATCTGGAAGTGATGAGTGTAGACTACAAAGAGAAAATATATTAATGCACATTTCAAATATATAAAAGACATAAGAAATGATGACTACCATGAAATTAGGCCAATTTGACAAGTGAGCTTACCTCTACAAGAGATGAACGCATCAGTGGCTGGTGACCTCTTTCAGTGGCCACATACTAACTCGGACCCACTCCAGATGCATGTGTTAGCGACCAACGACGGGGCATCCACACATCCCTTACCTCATACATACTATGTCACCCAAAGTCAAAATGCTCTACTCCATAACAAAAGGCTTCACTTTAGAACACTCTCAGAAGCATTCTCCCACGGGTCTGCATTTGGATCCATAGGGTCCTCTAGGGAACCTTCTACTGACTCCTCTCTGTTACAAGGGGACCACTCACTAGTCGGTATGCGGCGATGCAAAACCACTGTATCCTCTTCATCATTATGGTCGGTCTCAATATTTATCAAGAAACTAGTCCTATAAGTGGTTCCCGACTGCTTGCCACGTCGAAATACCTTTTTCAACGCTTCTTTCACTCTTTTGAAAAATTTATCCTCCCGCTTATCCCAATGCTTGTCCACCTTCTTTAACAAGGTCTGCTCGCGCTTGTCCGACCGCACATCAAAATCCCTCATCATTCTATTATACTCGACTCGAGGCATATCTTCAACCCCACTGCCAGATGATTCTCCTGTTGCGTCGGCACTTCCTTTCTTCTTTGCTTTTCTCTTCGCTGCAGGGGCCCGTAGCCTTGGCACACTATCTCTGTTCTCCTGCCGCGGCTGCACTAGGATCGGTGTTGGGAAAGCTGTAGAGACCGGGTTTTCCCCATTCACACTTCTCCAGTAGTCTTTCAACTGCTCCTCATCAGTCGACATGAGCGTGGACAAGAGGGGTGACTCCATCTGTTCAAGATGTTAAAATCAAATGTCAGATTATACACAAGTAAGATAGTACAATTTTGTTGAACTAATGAAAAAATAAACTAAATAAATTTACCGGAGATGCAAAGAAGCTAATCCACTCTGTATCTGGTGGCGTAATATATGCCCACTTTGTATAGTAGGGCATACCTTCCTGATTGGCGGACACACAACCGTGCCAAATCTAGAATCGTCTCATAAGCCCAAATCTATATCATAAATCATATTAATTAAAAAAAATGATTTTTAACCAACAAATTAAAAATAAATAACCAATCCACAATGGTACTTGAAGTGCACAGACTGGCCCGTACAGATTGTATTTCAATTTGACAAGATCCACTCGGTTAGGGACAAAGGTCAAATAGTGTAGTAGGGCATTGTAAGTGTAGGAATCCCATGGAAAAGTGTTCCATGCGTCCAAATCGTCGACCAAGACTCATATCCACGTTTCAATCTTCTTCGTATCAGCAGGTGCAAAGAAGGACATCAAAGCCACTAGATTTGCCACCTTCAAATAATCATCAGCCGAAAGATCACCAAGCTTGTTATCTCTCAACAGTCCGAACAATTCCCCTCCTGATATGACTTTACCCTCTCTAAGTCTCATGAAGACTCCCAACACTTGTGACTTCCGAGGCGCATCCGGATTAAAGGTACTTTCCCCGAATGTCAATCCAGTAACTAGTGAATACTCTAATTTTGAGAATCTAAGCTTTATCCCAGATTTATGAAAACGAACCTCCCCAGGTTCGCACTGCACCTCGTAGCACATCAATTGATGCAAAGAATGTGAGACACTTTTCCTTCTCCTCCATTGTAGAAGGTGCCCAAATTGACCACTAATAAATTGCTGAACTAACTCATTACCCCCCCCCACACACACAAACACACATTAAAGAGACCGCCTAATCAATTCGGGCAACTGATCTCTTCAATAAGTGGTAATTTTTGGAGATTTTTCCCGAACTGGTAATCGGATATAAGCAGGCTGAAAATAAATGATTATTCATTATTAAAAAAAAATAAAAAAAAAGAAGTGCCGAGGTCAAGCAGAAGCCCTCGGCCGAGAAGATTTCTAGGCACAAACCAACCAGTGCCGATGGAGAATCTCCCATCGGCCCTCCATCGGCACTGCCCTCGGCACAAGCAGTAAACTGCAGTTAAATGCAGTTTCTACAGAAAAACAACAATTCAAGAAAATTCGAACGAAATTCGTGTATCCAACAACAACCCCAATCAGATTACATGACTAAATCATCCCCTAATTATATATTTTCATGTAATTTCGCATTCAATTTCAAGAAATCATTCAAAGCCGATGGGGCCGAAGAAAAACATACATGTGCCGAAGAAGACATAGCAGCAGTGGCATGGCTCGACGTTCAAACTGCGGCGGGACGTCGGGTTCAGTAGCAGCGGGATGTCGGTTCAGCGGCGGCGGGGCATCGGTTCAGCGGCGATAATGTGGTGTGCCGAGAGAGAAGAAATGTTTCAATAATGTCGGTTCGTTCTGGTGCCGTTTTTGAACAAAAAAAAATTAAAAGCAGTGCCGATGGCGTGCCTTAGTCTATCGGCACGGCTAATAATGTCGAGAATCTTTGTTTTGAACAAAGATTTGACTACTTTGTATAGTAAATCGGCACTAGTGGGACACCATCGGTATCCGTAGGCTCCCCTCGGCACTTGATGACAATTGCTTCTATTTTTGTCGAACATGTACACAATCATTGGGACATCAAATGTCAGTCAAATCTCATATAAGACAAGTGAAAAAGTGAGGGTGAATTGGTAAAATTGGGTATTTTGTAGCTATAGTTATTATAGATGGGTAGTTTTGTGTTTTTTTTAAGGGGGGTGACTAGAAACATACATTTCCACAATAAAAAACTAACTATCAATCAACGACTCGCTTTTTTAAAACTAGCAATTAAGTATCTTGGAGAACTGAAGTAGTTGATAATTCCAAGCCTAAATTGTTTTGAAGGAGAACAATATTTGCAAAAATTATGAACCCAAATTTTAAGTGAATAATGAATAATGATATGGAAATAAAATTTTGGGATATTATGTAATTAAATGAAATTTGAGATTTCCAATAATTTGGTTCCCCATGTGGTCGCCCATGATCGCCCGCCCTCAGACTACAAATATCGCTTGTAAAAACCCACCAGGTGGGTTGTGAAGAGAAAAACAGGGATATTCGTAGTCTCAGGGTTGGGCCTGCCTGAGAGCAATCTCGCATTCTCGCTCATTCGTTCTCGCCACTACAGGTCTTTTTCTTTTTACACTTGCATTTTTTTTTTTAATGATAAAGATGCATTTTGATGGGGCTGAGGAGATATACCTGTATTATGACTTTAGATTTTTTGAAAGATGATTTCTTCTAAAAGACTTATTACTGTTTTTGCTAGATCTCTTGATTTGTAGCTTGTTGTACCACACAAGTGGTGTCTCTTTCAATATTTACTTGAGAAAGCTATGAATGTAAAATGCTGAGATGGTTAAGAAAAACCTCTGGAACAATTATCCATAAGCTTACCTGCAACTTTATACTATGTATGATCACTTACCATTGAGACAAGTTCAGTTGAGCCAACTACATATTCTGATGAATGTGAATCTAAAGCTGACACAATCTTCAACTATATATATTAATATTATATTATGATCCCCATTCTTCCCTAGTTCAGGCATCGTGTGTCGATTTGATTTGTAAACAATCAATGTTTTGCTACACAATATAACACTGTTTGCGTAGCAAAACCGAGGAGGAGGAGGAGGAAAGGCAGCTGCAACAGCGGATGAAATGCCAGTACAAAAACAAGCCAATTTTCACAGATAGACCTCTCTCATCATCACTCATAATGAAAGTATGCCTTGAGGGCCGGCCTACATAATTTAATAACCAACCGAAACCCATTATTTCATTTTACCATATGTTATTCCAATCTTATTAAATAAATAAAAGTAACAAAAAAAATCAAAGTTAATTGTCCATCTTAACAAATTGATCACAATAGATTTTGATCAGAAACCCTTTCAGACAAGACTGCGTGCAAATAATTGTTGGCGCTAAACAAGCAAACACTAAACAAATAAAAGTCTTCCCTAGATTAAATTCATAAAGTATTGTTGAAAGTATCATGACTGCTAAGTAGAATACAAAGGCCTCCACAATGCAATGGAGAAGCCCATCGTAGCCCACCGACCTCCTCCATTAACTTATACTGAATCTCGCAATCAAATTCAGAGAGTGATTCATTGAATTCCCAACAAATAACAAATGTATAGACAAAAGAATGTTGGTCACTTCACATAAATTGAAAAAATCTATACAGCATTCTCTCTCTAACTATGACCTCAATTCCTCGAACCAAACATGATTAAGAGCCTCTTCTGCTGTGATCCTCTCAGTCGGATCATAAGTCAAGAATCTCTTCAGTAGATGGAACCCATCTTCTGTAAGAAGCGAATAACAAGGCTGATTCTCATCTGGCCTCCCAAGAATCTTTGATATTTCCATAAACTGATCGGATTCCGACTCCCCTGCAAACAACACCTTCTTCAACACCAATTCCGCCATTATACATCCAGCTGCCCACATGTCAACCGCGCCCCAATGCATCTTCTCCACTCCGTGAAGTTGCTCCGGAGCTCGGTACCACAGCGTGCCAACACGAGACGAATGCGAGCCCAGTCGAGTCGATAGTCCGAAATCGCATATCTTCAACTGTCCCTCCTTGTTTACGAGAATGTTTGAAGGCTTAAGGTCTCTGTGCATCACCCCGTTCTCGTGTAAGAACTTCACACCCTCCAACAACTGCTTCATCAAGCGCTTCACTTCAATAATGGCCAACCCCTCTTTATTGAAAGCTATATATCTTTTTAGATCAAAATCCATGTACTCCATAACCACGTAAACGCCTTCATATTCGTCCGCCACCACTTTCTTGAATCCGACGATGGAGGGATGGTGGCCGAGGGATTTGAGGAGATCGATTTCCATCATTGTCGTCGGACATAAACCATCCAACTCCTCCTTCACAGCCAAGATTTCTCCGGTTTTGTCATCTCGAACTCTGTATACTACGCCATAAGAGCCTTTACTAATCACACCCAAATCCTCGTACCCATCAACGCACAGACTATAATGAAAATATTCAGAAATTCTGCTCTTCTTCAAATCATCGATTCCAGAAGAATGTGACTCCAGTTTTCTCTTCTTTTCCTCCTTCGAACTGATGATTTGTGGCGATTTCTTCACTTTAATAGCATCTTTTGGCTCGGTTCTGCGCGCAAACCTTCTTCTGCCGAAAAGTCTTCGATAATCCAATTTGGGTTTGTCAAGACGGCTGAAGGCATCGTGATTGTTCTGGCAAATTTCCATCACGATTGCAATGGCTGGTAAATATCTTGTTTGACGGATGAGAGCAATAAAATCGAGAGAGAGAGAGAGAGAGGGAGAGAGTTTATAGTAAGGGTTTTACTTTGTACGCAAGTTTGAGCGATATATATAGACGCAAGTTTGAGCGAAAGATATAATAATATAGGTCTACTAGGATTAGGAAACGTCGTAAAATTACGCCAATCTTATGAGATTCTTTTTTGGATTCAAATCCTTTATAATATTACCTTATCAAGATAGGAGTATATAATTACTATTTCATTTTTTAGTAAATAACAAATTAAATTAGGGTATTTTATCATAATTTATTAGTAAATTACAGATAATAATGATAAAGAAACAACGCACAGAGTGTACTCAATTACATAACTCCACAAATTAATGTAAAATTTACGTAGTGAGAGAGGCTCAAACTCAAGTACATTGTAAGATCTAAGAAGTGAGAGAAAGTGGCAACAACAATGGACAAATCCTAGACAACAAAGAATCCACAGGAATAAACAAATCGAAATGATATTATTGTACAAAGGAGCAAAAGAAGCCTAAGCTCTAACAAAAAATCCCAGAAAGTTAAATAAAATTCACACTAATTTAAACAGCTAAAAGAATAACACAAAGTTAGGAGCCAGCAGCAGAGGAGCCTTTGGAACCAAACCACAAGCATTTATCCTTGACAGCTTCTGCCTCATTAGCATACTCTTTAAACCTATACTCTTCTTGCTTGCTCGAAGCAGGCACTTTCCCTTCACTGTAGCACTGGCTGCACAGGCTGAACCGCGCTTTCATCTCCTTGAAGCGCGACCCAATTATGGGATACCGACACGTAGCACAAACGTGGCTGCCATGGCGACTCCTATCCCCGGTCTCAAGCTTCAACAGAGTCGACATGATGCTAAACCCCCATTCTTGGTCGTCGAACACGGTGACAAACTCTGCCGAGGAAACTAAAGAGTTGTCCGTCTCTCCATGGATTTCAAGAATTTCACTTATCCCATGTGTGGGGATGTAGATTGTCCTCAACAGCTTGATATATCTCTGGGCATCAGATTTCTTGATCTGGGCATTGCCTTCATTCACCGGCCTCCATAAGAGGGATTCATATGCAATTTGCTTCCTTTTATCTGCAGAGCCACCACATAGAGGAGCAAGAATAGCAAAAAGCATGCCTAAATCTACCCTTCCGGATTCCGATTCATCCAAAACACAAAGGATTTTCTGGTTTATAGCTTTGACTGCCCCTACAAAAGTTTCAGGCTTCAAGAAACTACGTAACTTGTACAGAATGCCTTCGAGTGAGGCTTTTCGTATGGACTTTTCTGGCACGCCGCTACCAGAATAGGAAATCGGCACATCCCCTTCACTCATTTCTTTCTTTATCTGATCAACATCACACCGGTTCAACCTAGTGATCCTCTGAAACGATCTGATATCAAGAGCTATAGCTAGTTCTGGCCTTAACGTGGTTTTCGCGCCGAAAACCTTAAATTTCGAGGGCTCGATGGTAGTGAAGGCTGCCTCACCATTACCATTACCATTCCCCCTTAACTTCCTCTTCTGCAGCTGCTTCAGATGTGATATAGCATCGTGCAGTTCGACTCTGTTGGTCATTTTCAAAGCTTCTTTGAGTGCTTTCTTGGCTTCATCCGTTTCTCCAGCTCCTAAGAAAGAGACAGCCTTATTCAACTGAGCCCTCCAATGGTTTGGACACACGGCTAGAACCCGAGTGTACATCTCCGATGCTCTCTGATACCTACCCATATCCATATACAAACCTCCCAAATTGTACAAAGCATCCACATGACCGGGTTTTAGATCAATCGCCTTTTGGAACTCCTTAATAGCATTCTCATCATCACCCATGGCATGCAAAGCAGAAGCCAAATCACAATGTGCATCTGCATAATCATTCTTCATGTAAATAGCCTCTTCTAAGGCCTTCACCGCAGCCTTATACTCCCCAACACCAAACAAAGCACTGCCCAGAAGCTTCAACGCTCGGAAATGAGTGGGACACAAAATAGCAGCCTCTCTATAATGCTCACAAGCACTAAGAACCATCCCTTCACCTTCAAGTGCAATCCCCAAATTCACATGAATCTGAGGTAATAAATAAGCCCATTGATTCCCACCAGCCTCTGCTGCCTCTAAGGCAAGAAGAAACTCGGCTTTCGCCTCACTATGCCTACCAAGAACATACAAACAATTCCCTGCTCTAAAATGAGGCTTCACATCAAATGGTGTCAATTCACAAGCCCTCTTAAAACTTACCAACGCCTCCTTGAATAAGTAATGCTCGTACAACACACGACCGATGGCCATTTGTCCATCAAACGCCTCCGGTCGAGATCTAGACCTATCCGCCCTCGACCTCAAGACTCCCAACTCTTTAACAAAGGCTGCATAATCAGCAGCAGATTCATCCCAAATCACTCTCTTATCTGATATCTCCGTCGAGGGCCCAAGCTCCCTTGACCAACCAGGATCGGAGAAAACGTCTGAATTGTCATTCTTTATCTTCCCATCCTTCATTTGCTTCGTTTTCAACCTCTTAATCAGAACCTCCAGATCATCAACGAGCTTCCAAGTATCGTCGAACACAATGCCGTGGTTAGGCGAAGCAGCCCACGCAGCAGTGCGTTGTTTCTTGTGGGGCTCCATCACGCGCTCATCCGCAACGGAGGAAGACGCCGCCGCCTCCTCCGAGGCCTGAGAAATTCCATTTTTGTCCTCGGACGGCTTAAGCTCGAGGCCAAGGGCATCAAAATCTCTATCGACGTCACCGGCTCCGTCGTCGTAAGTCCGAAGAAGGCCGTCAAACGTGAGTCCTTTCTCGCCGTCGATGAATTCCCCGTACGTACGGAAAACCTCGTCGAGGATTGCGCTAATCTGCTCTTCGCTGAACTTAACCCTAGGGTTCACGGCCACCACCAACGCCGCCATCTCCTCTCGATTCAAGCCCCCATCCCGGTCCGCGTCGAATTGCTGGAATATTCTCCTCACTTTCTCCGATCTGGTCCCTCGAGTCGTCATCGCTCGTATTGACCCCTATTTCGAGATATTATAGGGTTTCGAATCACGAATGCCGGCTAAATTGAAGCTTTATTTGGAAACCTGAGCTTCAATCATCAATATCTCTTCAGAGCCAACGAATTGACGCCTCAACATATCTGGAGCTAGGGCTTTACATGAATATAATAAACAGCAATGGAACAAAAGAATCAGCAAATATAGTTACTCCATCTGCTGAGAAATCGAAATAAAATGGGAAAATTCTATTTTCTGATTTAAAGTTGGGGTGAGAGGGCGAACCTCTGTTGTTATGTTGGTTGGATAGGATCTAGAGAGACAAAGAGGAATGAAAAGAAAAGAGTGCCATTTGTTTCTCCCTCTAAATTCTTTTTCCATTGTTTCTTCTTTCCTTTTTCTTTTTATTGTTTCTTTCCAATTTAATATGCCATCAATCATAATATTGTCTTTGATGATGGAAGGTTTTTTTTTTTTTTTTTTGGGGGGGGTTTGGAAATTTTGTTGGTCCCGAGATTAAACGTTCAGGTGTAGAGGGGGGTGAATACACCTGAAAACAATTTCTCAACTTTAAACACGAACAGTCCTTTTCAGGAGAGTGTCGTACTGAACAAGTTCATTAGACCAAATAAGCTGTTCTGGATCGTGTGGCAGAGTGACTGACTTCACCGAGGCTCGCTTAGGCGACTTAAGTCGAATTCGATCTGGTTCACCAAGGCTCAATATAGTGCGGAAATGTGTAGGCCCAAATTCAGTTGAGTTTTAGAAAACGTTTTTAATGAAACAGTTTCAGTATGTTAGTGCGATCGATTAAGCTTAACTGAAATTCAGTTGAATGATTTTAGAAATTACTTTCAGTATGCACAGTAATCAATGCAACAGTTAAAATAGAAACCACACAGAAAACAGACAGTTTTTAAAGTGGTTCGGATCCAACAATCCTACGTCCACTGTCCCGAAAGATCAGGAAGCTATGTATTATACTGAGATAGTCTCAGTCGGTTTGTACGCTGGACAAACACTGGATCAGTTTACAACGGATCAAACTAAAGCGTTTGATAAACTCTCCAACTATGAAGGAGTCCTGTACAATAAGGATCAGATATGAACTCCTTTGTCTAAGCTATGAATAAGATTTGCTAAGCTTAGGTTAGAGGGATAGGGAACGAGAAAGTGGCTTCTAGAGCGACGAACAGTTTAAGTATGGACTTGGGTTCGTATTCAGTCGCTTGGATACTAGAGACTTTATACTCGGGTTCAGCTTGGTTCCCTATGAGCAGGTATGTCGTCTTTCGCAGGAGATTTCTCTTTGAACTTCTTGCGGAAGACTTAGGTCGTTTAGAGTTGCTCGTGAATGCTCTTGTGTTCTTGGATTTCTCTGTGTTCATAGGTGAGCTTCAATTTGAATTGTTCCCTCTATTTATGGAGCAGAGACAAGGATAGATCCGTTGGAGACGAGGATCCTTGTGTATCTCTCTTTTGGGTAGCTAACGGCTCTTTCAAAGAATGGTGGCAGAGTACTTTCCCTCCATTTCTGGAAAGTTGTTGACTTGCCGCTTTAATCAGAAAGTTGACAGGTGGCTGCTCGTCATTGGTCGAGGATGAAGAAAGTAGGTGAGACAGAACAGACTTCAAGGCAGATCTGAAGATGACTTCTCTCTTCCTCATATGACTTTGCTGATTTGACTTAGTAAATTCCGACAGTTAGAAGACTGTCCAGCCGTTGTTGAGTCTGATCTATATTCAGTAGCATGCTCCTGCTGAGTTAGCTCTACTGAAGATCAACTCTGAGTTCAGTGAGCTACTCCTACTGAGTTCAGTTCCACTAACTCCTTTCAGTATACTGCTCCTGCTGAGTCCAGTATCACTGAGTCTTCTTCTTCTAGTACTGAGGCAGATAATCTACTGAGCGCCTGAACCAAATGAAGAGTGTCTACTGAGTCTGAAACCTCAAAGACAAAACAACACATTACAACTGAATGGTTCATCAATCAAAGTAGGGTTTTGGGATCTTCAAATCTTCAGCAAATATTCAGAGCACTGGGCTGCTGAGTTATCTCCCAATGAGTTGAGGAGCGACTGAATCATCTCCCAACATTTCCCCCCTATTTGATGATGTCAAAACCTAACACTATAACTATCAGAAACAGACCTCCTTACAAGTATTACAAGTAGAATCAGTGGAGTTGTTCTTCAAATTCTAGACTACTGAGGGAGTCAGGGAAGAAATATCAGAACCTATACAGAAAAACTATCAGCAATTTCTCCCTTTCTAACAACATTTTCCCTCATCTATAAGTAATCTAACAGACTAGAATCTAACGAAGTAAAAACTGACAAAATAAATATATTCAGTGAGTGTGTGAGTTAGTAATCACTTGAGTGATTCTGTTGTTAAGCATAAAGATAAACAAGGCCATATAGACAATAAGGAATTGCCAGGGCCGAATAACAGTGATGTTTTATATATAATGAAATTCAGTACAGATATATCAGACTGCTATTCTAAGAAAACAGAACAGAAATTACAAGAAATACAGAAGTTATCCATCATATGAACTGCTGAATCCTGTCTTTGAAGTCCTTTGATTTTGATTCAGGAAGTGGCAGTCCATACATTCTATAAGTGATCTTCCTCATCTTCAGTATCTCTGGCAAATCAGCAGGCTCGTCTTCATCTAAATGTCTTGCTTGGGCAGCATCCTTAATCTCTTTCTCAATCACCCCATAATGAACAGAGCCATCAAGTTTCAGTGGGGGAGGCATGATCCTTGGAGCTGGGACCCTGACATCAATTTTATCTGCTATGGCCTTCTGAACTCTAGCATATATCTCTAGGTCAGTCTTCAGAAGCCATTCAACAAATGCGATGGACTTGTGCATTTCAGGTATCTCCAAAAGTAGTATCTCTTGATGTAGTTTGCCTTCAGTAACTCCCACCTCTGTGTCCGCTCCCATGTCATCCATTCATCAACTCTGAGCCATCTGTGAATCTTAAGGTCAGTAGGCTTCCTGAGTCTTCTGTATTTGTAAGGAATATCTGCCTTCTCAGGAATCCTTTGGCTTGCTTCCTTCTCAGCCTTCAGCCTCAGAGCTTCTAGATCTGCCAATCTGAGTCTTTCTCTTCCTGCTTCTATTTGCCTTGCTTCAGCTCCTCTGTCTAGATACCTCTCCATCTGATCCCATATCTCTTGCCTTTCAAGCTCTTGTTTCTTTGAGGGAACATAGGAGGGTACATGCTCTTCTTCTTCTGAATCAGCATGAGTAGATGATTTTTCTTTTGAAGTTCCCTGTTGACCAAATGTCTGTTGCTGCTGCTGCTCTTTTTCCTTCTCTTTATCAGCTTCATCGCTCAGCTTTAGTTTCCTTGGAGGCAGCCTTGTCCCAAGCTTCCTACCTCCTGCTGGGGCCTTAGTCTTGCCTTTGGCCGGCTTTTTCTTTGGCTTGTTGGCAGCCTCAGCCTCGATAATTTCTCTGGCAAGCTTCTCATCAGCAGCTATCTGAGCTTCTTCCTCAGGAGTGATGTATCTTTTAGTTTTCTTCTTGGGAGGAGTGGGAAGTTTCAGTACTTTCTTGCCCTTTCCTTGCCCTGGAGGAGGCAGAGGAACCTCTTCCTCTTCTGAGTCCTCCTCTGCATACTCAGCAATCTCCTTTGATTATATCACTAGGTGTCTGAGTTGCTTGAGTAGCAGAATCTTTGGGTCCTGAGCCACTTGGGCCGGTCTCAGCAGGCACTACATCTCCTACTGTCGAGACACCCTGGGCCTCGCCTTGTGCAGTCTGAGTAGAGGAACCAGTGGGAGCAGATTGTTGACTCTGAGTAGTTCCGGCCACTGTCCTCACTCCTTTAGGTACTCTCAGTACCTTTTCTTTCCCTTTAGTTATCTTCAGTTTTCCTTCCCCCTTTTTGGCATCAAGAAATAAGCCAGGGGTGGGAATCTGGACCTTCTTATCTAGACTCTTACAGGCTACTGAAAGATCATCCAATGCGTACTGTAGCTTTGTGAGTCTCTCATGCAGTTCGTTTCTCTCATCTGTTAGCTGTTCGCTGTACTTCTTATGAGAGGCGTCTACTGCTGTCTGAATATCTTGCAACTTCTAATCCACCTTATCTTCCATAGCCTTCTGAATTGTTTGGATTCTGAGTTCGGAGGCCTGAGAGATAGAAGAGATGGATGCAGTGTGAGCTGACTGGGCGGCCTTGTAATCTTCCAGAAGTTTTGCTTGGCCAGCCTCCATCAACTTCAGTTGCTCTTCGAAGTTGGCTCGTTGAGTGGCGAGTGCTTCAGTTAGGATAGTTGAGAAGTCGGGGGCAGGCGTGTTTTCAGTAGAAGTTCTGAGCCCCTTGATCTTCGCACTCTGAGCCTGAGTTGTCTGCCTCCACGTCTTGCGGACGGCACGGGCGAGGAGTCGGTTCTGAGTTCCTTGAATCCTCAAGGCCCTGGCCACTGACTTCGATCGTCGGCTTTTAGGGCTGGGCACTACCTCGAACGCAGACTCAAGTAGAAGCTGAGCTGGTTCTGCTGATTTTGAGGTACCAGCCTCCGACTGACCTGGTCCAAGGATGCTGAGAGGAGGTTCAGCAGTAGAAGTTGGAGCATCCTTGTCCAGTTGAGTACCCTCATCAGGCTTCTCAGGGCCTGAATCACGGGGTGGGTCCTGACCATCGGGGTCAGACCCATCTGAGGGTGCCGTTGCTGAGGTTGGTTGGCGATCATTCAGCATGGCTAGCATGTCAGCCCTCAAGTCATCTAAGGAACATATGTCAGATGGCTCTGAGTAGCCAATCTTGTTCCTTATCATTAGCTCCTCCTCGTGGAGCTGTTCACAGGAGTGGTGTTTGATCAGCTTGTTCAGAGTAGACTACTCCTGGAACCTGATCAGCATATGGAGTCTAGCCTGTCTTGCCAGTATGATAAGGTCAGTGTGGCTGGCTATCTCCGGGATATGTTCAGCAATCTCTCGGGAGGCTCTTGATTGCAGAGCAGATGCCTCCATCCCGATCGATTCTGACTCAGAAGCAGTCTCGAAATTTTTCGACTTCAATCGGAGACTGTTGCTTCTCAACAGACGGAATGCTGCTAAGTGGAGGAATATCCAAGGGGCTCTCAGTCGTAGGAATCTGTTCAACTTCGACCCCTTGGTCCACTGTTTCATCTCGTTCGATGGAGACGGCCTTCTCACTGAGTGAGTTTTCTCTGAGGCCTCAACCTCGTCCCTCAGTTGCAGAGGTGGTTCAGCAACAACCTATGTCACGACCTCACTGACTTTCTTCAGTCTCTTGGTCGGCATCTTGGGAGTAGTCTTGGGAGGCGACCTCTTCTTCGTAGGAGTGGAGGTCTTCTGAGTTCCTGTCCTGGGATTACCAGGCCCTGACCCAATCTGTTGAAGGGCCGCTGCCCTGCTCTGGAATCGAACCTTCTTTAGGTTGAAATACAGCTTGTCAGCATACACCACATTGTCAGCTCCACAAAGGTCTTCTATCATAACAGATAGCATCGTGCCGTATAGTAATTTTCCCTTGACTGACAGGCAGTTGTCTAAATGATCGAACTTCGCAGCCTGAGTCATAAACTCCTTCAGGAAGAATTCAGCCCAGTTAATCTTTGCATGATCGTGAATGACCATCATAAGCTGAATCTTCGGTCACGATACTTGGTCGAACGAGCCGGCCTGACTCGTCAGTATCTGAGTCACTATGTATGCAAGAGCTCTATACTGGGGAAGCATAGCATTCTTTGGGAAGGTAGCTCTGAATGTTGTAGGCTTCCCGCAGAACACTTCCAGATAGGGGTGTAAGTGGTTTTGCTCCGAACCGCAAAACCGGTAGGACCGAATCGAACCAAACCGAAAAATGTGGTTTGGTTCAGTTTCGCGGTTTGGTTCGGTTTATTTTTTAAAAACCGTTTACATTCAGTTCGGTTCGCGGTTTCAAGATTTTTTGAACGGTTCGAACCGAACCGAACTAATATCCTATTTTTTAATATTTTATTTAATATTTGTCTTTCTTATATGAGAATATTGTTGGATTTAGATATTAGATTTAAGTTTAGATCTATTCTATTCTATACAAATGAAGAGAAATGAGTAACAACTCTATACTTATGAGTTCGAAATGAGTGACATCTTATAAATTATTATTCTTGCATTATTTAAGATTTAAAAAATAAAAAATAAAATAAAAAAGTGAACCGATGAACCGAACCGAATCGAACCATTTATAAGCGGTTCGGTTCGGTTCAGTTCCGATATTGAAAAATCCATCAAACCGAACCGAACCGAACCATTTCTATGTATTTGGTTCGGTTCCTAAAATACATAAAAAGTCGAACCGAACCAAACCGTTACACCCCTACTTCCAGATACTCGTCCATGATATCATCCTTATAGCCCACTGTGGTGAAACCTTCGTTCGGAAGTTGGAAGCTTCGCTGACGCGCTTCCTTGATAGACATCAGCTTGATTTCAGGAATGACGCGGGCGGGGTCTCCAAGAATATGAGTGACAAATCTGCATTGGATGTCCTCTTCTACCGACTCTGAGTTCAGATATAATTCAGCTATCTGTCGAGGAAGGAAGTATGATTGCTTCCTTGACAGAAATCTCTCCAAACCAGTTGCCCTCAGCGAATCAAAGATTTCCTCCATGAAATCTAGATCGTAGGAGTCAAATTCCATCAACGGCTCGAACCATACATGGTTCTTCTCGGGGATCTCTTTCATGTTCATCGGTCCCATAACATCTCTTCCTGCCATATTTTATAATCTGCAAAGACAAGAGATCAGTATCGAACGAAAAATATTAAAGAAATATCATATACGATGCTGAATGATCATGAAAGATTTACCAAATGTTTTCTGAGATATTTGAAAATGAGTTTGCAAGGAAACAAAGGCTCTTTCTCAGAAAACTAGGGTTCGTAAAGATTGCAGAGTGAAAATGGCGGTTTCCAACTTCGAACGTGTTTATATATGTTAAAGAAGATGAAAAGTTGATAAATCCACGGTTCAATTTGAAATAACTTTATGAGATGGACGGCTAGGATTTAATGTTATAAAATAGGTAATGATCAATTTAGCTGCCTAAGTCAAAATACAGTTGTAAATAGCCAAAGAAGTAACTTGATACAATATGCATTTAATGCGCCGCAGAGTTCAGCATGCTTTACATAGAATGTCGTGTATTAATGTAAACCGTTATATTAAATGACATTTTCTAAGGCATTGAATACGAAGCTGAATCTGAATCATAAATGCACATAATATTTCATTGGCTACTGAGTAGAGATACGCAAACCTGTCAGCTGAACATCGTAGTCAGCTGATACCTCGTGTAGATGGTTGCTGAGTCTCTACGTACTGAATTTACTCAAGAGTGAATATTCCCCCTTGCTGAATGCTCCTCTCCTGAATCTACTTACTGACTGGAGTCAGTAGGATCCAGCAGACCTAGCTATACTGAAAGTTCTCTGAATCTGGCTTCAGCTAGAGGCTTGGTCAGAATATTTGCCCTTTGATGGTCAGTATGGATCTTTTCCATCCTGATGTCCTTCTTTTCGACATGATCACAAATGAAGTGATGTCTGATGTCCACGTGCTTGCATCTTGTATGAAGTACAGGATTCTGAGTGATTGCAATTGCACTGGTGCTGTCGCAGAAGATCTGCACATCATTCTGAATAACATCATAGTCGCGTAGCTGCTGTCTCAGCAAAAGAATTTGGGTGCAACAACTTCCGGCAGCCATATATTCAGCTTTAGTAGTTGATGTTGCCACTGAATGATGTTTCTTTGAGAACCATGAAATCAGCTTACTGCCAAGGAACTGACACGTTCCAGAAGTTGACTTTCGGTTAATTCTACATCCTGCATAGTCAGCATCAGAATAACCAGTTAGTTCAATATTTTCATCAGCTGGATACCATAAACCCATGTCAGGTGTTCCTCTGAGATAGCAGAGAATCTTCTTTGCTGAGTCCATGTGACTCTGCTTAGTATTCGCCTGAAATCGAGCGCAGACACATACAACATAAGTTATGTCAGGTCGAGTAGCTGTTAGATATAATAATGAACCAATAATAGCACGAAATTCAGTATGGTCTACTGATACTCCCTCTTTATTAAGATCGATTTTCATGTTTGTGTTCATCGGGATCTTGATTGGTTTGTCGGATGTGCAACCGAACTTCTTGATGAGGTCTCGAGTGTATTTGCCTTGATTGACGAATGTTCCCTTCTCAGATTGTTTAACTTGAAAACCGAGGAAATAATTCTTCTCTCCCATCATTGACTTCTCGAAATTATCCTTCATCATCTTCTCAAACTGCTGACACATGATAACGTTCTTCGATCCGAAGTTTATGTCGTCTATGTAGATCTGCACAAGTAGGATATCGTCTTCCAGTCGAATGCTGAATAATGTGCGGTCTACTGTGCCTTTCTGAAAACCTTTCTGAAGAAGAAACTCAGACAGGGTATCGTACCAAGCCCTGGGTGCTTGTTTTAACCCGTACAGAGCATTTCTGAGTCTGTAGACCTGATGTCCCTGCTGAAAGCCGGGAGGCTATTCTACATAGACTTCTTCTTTCAGCATGCCGTTCAGGAACGCAGACTTCACATCCATTTGATAAACTCTGAATCGCTGATGTGTTGCGTAGGCTAGGAATAGTCTGATTGCCTCCAATCTTGCAACTGGAGCGAAAGTTTCGTCGAAATCTATCCCTTCAGCTTGACAGTAGCCTTTTGCCATGAGTCTTGCTTTGTTCCTTACTATAACGTTGTTTTCATCTCGCTTGTTCTTGAAGACCCATTTAGTTCCAATCACATGTTGATGCCGGGGTCTGTCAACAAGCTCCCATACTTCATTTCTCGTGAACTGATTCAGCTCCTCTTGCATAGCTATGATCCAGCCAGCGTCCTTAAGTGCGTCCTCAACTGACTGAGGTTCTTCAGTAGACAAGAAGCAGGAATATAATGCGCTTTCTCCTTGACATAATCTGGATCTTGTCTTTACGCTTGCTGAAGGATCTCCAATAATCAAATCAGAAGTGTGAGCGTCCAGCCACGATCTACGATGTTTCAACTCCTCATCTGAGATTTGTTCAACACAGATAGTAGGTGAGTTAGGCATTTCAATTGTACTATTATGAGATTGAAGCAATTCAGTTACTAGAGTTGGGTCTACAGAGTCACCAGGTTCAGGGGCATTTAGCTCAGGAACTTCATTTGTTCCCCCTGAATTATTATCCTCAGTAGAGGTCTCAGTTACCACTTGGGTTTCTTCATCGACCTGAGTTACGTGGGATTGACTCTGTTCAGTAGAGTCAATCTGTTTGGCTACTTCTGCTGCTAGCTGAAATTCAGTAGACTTATCTTTAGTTTCTTCATCTGAATCATCATCCTAACACAGCTGGATCTTTTCAACTTTATCTTTTAAGCTCAGATGCTGTAGCTGCTTAGTGATGTCCTCAGACTCTGGTTTAGAGTTCCTGCTCCTGTCTTCAGTAGCAAACTCATTAAAAACAACATGAGGGCTTTCCTCCATGCAAAGGGTCCGATAGTTAAAGACTCTGAAGGCTTTGCTGACCCGAGAGTATCCTAAGAAGACTCCCTGGTCTGACTTGCTATCAAAAGTCTTCAACTGATCCTTCCCATTATTGTGGATAAAGCAGGAACACCCAAAAATATGGAAATAAGATAAAGAAGGCTTCCTGCCGTTCCATAATTCATATGGTGTCTTCTTATGCTGCTTTATCAGTAGAGATCTGTTCTGAGTGTAACATGCAGTGTCAGTAGCTTCTGCCCAGAATTTGGTTGAGAGTCCTAAGTCTGCGAGCAGGGTTCTTGCTGCTTCTTTGAGTGTTCTATTCTTCCTTTCAGCAACCCCATTTTGTTGAGGCGTGCGCGCGACAGACGTCTCATGCTCTATGCCTTCAGGTTTGCAGAACTCTTCCACCATAAAATTTAGGAACTCAGTTCCTCTGTCTGAACGTATCTGGATGATTTTTGTGTTCTTTTCGACACTGAGCTTTTTCAGAAGCGTTGGTAACTCTGTTTTTACGCCAGACTCGTTGGCAATAAATATGACCCATGTGTAGAGCGAGTAGTCATCAATGACCACTAAAGCATATTTTTTGCCTCTGATCGTCACCGGAGAGACTGGACCGAACAAATCCATATGTAGCAGCTGAAGGATTCCATCACTGGAAGGAGATGGAACAGGAGGATTTTGATTCCTTGTTTGCTTTCCCTTCAGGCATACTTCACATTGAGTGTCTTTGCTGAATACTTCATTCGGCAATTCTCTTGCTAGAGTGTTTCTGGCTAGCTTGTTGAGCGTCTTGAAATTGAGAGGGCTGAGTCCTCTGTGCCAGAGCCAACCTGTTTTGTTGTCGTTCTTTGCCAACAAACAAGCTTTAGGTTCAGCTGAGTTCTAGTCAGCTACGTAGATATTCTTTTTGCGCGAACCTGACAACACTATTTTCCCTGTAGATTTATCAATGACATCACATAAACCAGCGTAAAAAATCACTCTATTCGAGTTATCACAAAATTGACTAACAGAGAGAAGATTATGCTAAAGTCCTTCAACATATGATACTCTTGGAACTGTTGCGATTCCAATTCTGAGTGTTCCATAGCCTCTGTATAGCCTTTTGTATTATCTCCAAACTCGATTCGGGGTCCTTCTTCAGTAGTATAATTCTTCAGTAGGTCCTTTTGGTATGTCATATGTCTTGAGCATCCGCTATCCACATACCAAGGGTCCTTGTGTACCTGCAAAACAGAATTATATTTAGGTACCCTTTATTTTTGATTTTGGGTCCTTAGATGTTAGTTTTGGAAACCTAGATCTGGGATGAGGTGCCTTCATCTTTTGTTTATTCTTGGCTAGGGGGTTCAGAATCTCTGCGTTGGTGGTCTCCCCTTGAACAAATCTATCAGCTAGCCGGTTTTCGGAGCGTACGGGGGTAGACGAGGAGGCTCCATGGCTGAATCCAAGTCCCTCCTTACAGTGTTTTGGCTTGTTGTTTGCTAGCATCGCCTCAAGCTTCTTTTCAGCGCCCATGTACCGCTCTGTCATCAGCTTCCTCCAGACATCATCACTCTTCTTCAGCAGTTCATGCTCGGTCTGAAGCCCTGACAACTCTTGCTTCAGTAGACTCAGTTCAGTATCTTTCTGAGTGAAGTAATTGGTCAGTACTGAGATCTGATCTTCTTGATGCTGAGACTTGGCCATCAGAGAGTTTATCTCCTCCCTGAATCTCAACACAAGTCCTTCTGACTCAGTAGCAACCTGACTCTCATGAGAAAGTATCTAATTTTCCACTTTCAGGGTATCCAACTCCTGAAGAGTCTTAATAAGCTGCAAACTCATCTGAATCTGCTCGTCGAGTAGTTCTTCATATGCGATTGCGACGTCCAGATTCTCATCTGCACCTGAAATAGTGTCGTGTGTGTAGTGTGAAGAGGAGTTAAATGGAGCATGAGAGTTTACCTCACCCTCTTCTCCTGCCATGAGACACTTTTCAGTGTCTCCTTCAAGCTCTACGGCCATGAATGCCGTTTCATCGTCGGATGAATCCATGAAGGAATCGACTTCATCTGAGTCGTCTGAGAGTTCACCAGCAATATATGCTTGTCGCTTCTTGATGAACTTCTCCCTTCGAGATTTGCGTGCTGCTCTTTCAGCAGTACTGAGCTCAGGACAATCATACTAATAGTGTCCTGGCTTCTTGCAGTTGTCACAGGTAGTGACTCTCTCTTCTTTGCTTTCACTGTCTTTCGAATAAGCTAAGTCCTCCTGTTTCCTGCATTCAGAAGTATTTGAGTCAGGAGTGCGCTTAGGTGTATACTCAGCCTTACCCTTGGAGTCTTTGACGACTTTTGAGAGTTTTATGCGCCTCTCCTTCTCTTTCTGATACTTCATGGCAAGCAGCGCGTACTTCTTAGCCAGGTTTCCTTCTTGTAAGTCACTGAGTGAAGGATCAGCCTTGCTAGAGGTTGGAGCTGCTGTGCTGGCTGATGCTTTGAAGGCATGGTCGACTTGGGGGTCAGCTTCAGCTCGCTGCTTCCTTTGAGGTAGACCAAACTCGAACTCCTCAGCTTTAAGTTCTGAAAAGATACGGTCAGGAGTAACAATATCTAAATCAGAATGTCTTAGTTTAGTAGCAAAGGGAGTTCAATGACCGTCTAGCAGTGACCGCAAAATCTTGAGATTCATCTCTCGGTTGGAGAACGTCTTTCCTAGCCCGTTGATAGAGTTCATCAGATCCGTGAATCTAACGTTGAGATCTTCAATGGAGTCACCAGGCATGAGAGACAGTCTCTCCAGCTTCTGAAGTTCCAGCACCAGCTTATTCGCTTTGATCTTCTGAGTCCCCCGACTCAGTAGCGCTAGAGTATCCCAGAGTTCTTTCACGGACTTGCAGTCCTGAACTCTCCCGAGATAAGAATCGCTCAGAGTGGTTAGTATGGCATTTCTGGCGACCTGGTCTAAGTTGTGAAGCTTCTTCTCCTCAGGGGTGAAGAGACTTCTGTCTTTAGGGATCTTCTTCCCGATCACCATTCCTCCTCCTTGTGCTGGGTCCCGGGTTACGACACTATCAACCATTGGAACGATAGGTCCATCCTCCAGTACCTCTGTCATGCTGTCGTGGAGGGAGGTCAGATGTACCTCCATTCTGACTCGCCATACCCCGTAGTTCTCTACTGAGAACATGGGTACCATCCTGATTCCTGACATATCATATGCAGTGAAAACGTTTTATGGATCCGTTCAAGTAGACCAATTTCAAAATAACAAGAGTCTTATAGAACTCCTGCTATGATACCAATTGTTGTCCCGAGATTAAACGTTCAGGTGTAGAGGGGGGGGGGGTGAATACACCTGAAAACAATTTCTCAAGTTTAGACACGAACAATCCTTTTCAGGAGAGTGCCATATTGAACAAGTTCAGTAGACCGAATAAGTTATTCTGGATCATGTGGCAGAGTGGCTGACTTCAACGAGGCCTGCTAGCTGACTTGAGTCAGAATTCAGTACCGTTCAGCTGAAGCTCAGTATAGTGCGAAAATGTGTAGGCCCAAATTCAGTTGAGTTTTAGAAAACGTTTTTAATGAAACAGTTTCAGTATGTTAGTGCGATCGATTAAGCTTAACTAAAACTCAGTTGAATGATTTTAGAAATTACTTTCAGTATGAACAGTAATCAATGCAACAGTTAAAATAGAAAAACACACAAAACACGGGCATTTTTTAAAGTGGTTCGGATCCAACAATCCTACGTCCACTGTCCCGAAAGATCAGGAAGCTATGTATTATACTGAGATAGTCTCAGTCGGTTTGTACGCTGGACAAACACTAGTCTTGAGATTTATACTGAGCAAGTCTCAGTTTACAACGGATCAAACTAAAGTGCTTGACAAACTCTCCAACTATGAAGGAGTCCTTTACAATAAGGATCAGTTCAGATATGAACTCCTTCGTCTAAGCTATGGATAAGATCTGCTGAGCTTAGGTTAGAGGGATAGGGAACGAGAAAGTGGCTTCTAGAGCGACGAACAGTTTAAGTATGGACTTGGGTTCGTATTCAGTCTCTTGGATACTAGAGGTTTTATACTCGGGTTCAGCTTGGTTCCCTATGAGCAGGTATGTCGTCTTTCGCCGGAGATTTCTCTTTGACCTTCTTGCGGAAGAATTAGGTCGTTTAGAGTTGCTCGTGAATGCTCTTGTGTTCTTGGATTTCTCTGTGTTCGTAGGTGAGCTTCAATTTGAATTGTATCCCTCTATTTATGGAGCAGAGACAAGGATAGAGCCGTTGGAGACGACGATCCTTGTGTCTCTCTTTTGGGTAGCTAACGGCTCTTTCAAAGAATGGTGGCAGAGTACTTTCCCTCAATTTCTGGAAAGTTGTTGACTTGTGTTGGTCCCGAGAATAAACGTTCAGGTGTAGAGGGGGGGTGAATACACCTGAAAAATCGATTTCTCAACTTTAAACGCAAACAGTCATTTTCAGGAGAGTGTCGTACTGAACAAGTTCAGTAGACCAAATAAGCTGTTCTAGATCGCGTGGCAGAGTGACTGACTTCACTGAGGCCTGCTAGCTGACTAGAGTCCGAATTCAGTACCGTTCAGCTGAAGTTCAGTAGTGCGGAAATGTGTAGGCCCAAATTCAGTTGAGTTTAGAAAACGTTTTTAATAAAACAGTTTCAGTATGTTAGTGCAATCGATTAAGCTTTGCTGAAACTCAGTTGAATGATTTTAGAGATATTTTCAGTATGAACAGTAATCAATGCAACAGTTAAAACAGAAAAACGAACACAGAACACATGCAGTTTTTAAAGTGGTTCGGATCCAACAATCCTACGTCCACTGTCCCGAAAGATCAGGAAGCTATGTATGATACTGAGATAGTCTCAGTTGGTTTGTACGCTGGACAAACACTGGTCTTGAGATTTATACTGAGCAAATCTCAATTTACCGGGTAACAAACTAAGTGTTTGAAAAACTCTCCAACTATGAAGGAGTCCTTTACAATAAGGATCAGTTCAGATATGATCTCCTTCGTCTAAGCTATGGATATGATCAGCTGAGCTTAGGTTAGAGGGATAGGGAACAAGAAAGTGGCTTCTAGAGCGACGAACGCTTAAGTTAAGACTTAGGTTCGAACGCTTAAGTAAAGACTTAGGTTCGTGTTCAGTCGCTTGGATATTAGAGGCTTTATAATTTTGGTTCAGCTTGGTTCCCTGTGAGCGAGTATGTCGTCTTTCGCCGGAGATTACTCTTTGAACTTCTTGCAGAAGACTTAGAAAGTTTTGAGTTGCTCATGAATGCTCGTGTGTTCGGTCGTTTCATTCGTTGGCTCGTAAGCTTCAATTTGAATTGTATCCCTCTATTTATAGAGTAGAGATAAGGATAGATCCGTTGGAGAGACGATCCTTGTGTCTCTCTCTTTTGTGTAGCTAACGGCTCTTTCAAAGTATGGTTACAGTGTCCTTTCCCTCCATTTCTGGAAAGTTGTTGACTTGCAGCTTTAATCAGAATATGGACAGCTGGCTGCTTGTTATTGGTCGAGGTTCAGGAAAGTAGGTGAGACAGAACAGACTTCAAGGTAGATCTGAAGCTGACTTCTCTCTTCCTCGTATGACCCTGCTGATTTAGACTTAGTAAATTCTGACAGTTTAGAGGACTGTCCAGCCGTTGTTGAGTCTGATCTTTATTCAGTAGCATGCTCCTGCTGAGTCGGCTCTATTGAAGATCAGCTCTGAGTTCAGCGAACTACTTCTGCTGAGTTCAGTTCCACTGACTCCTTTCAGTATACTGCTCCTGCTGAGTCCAGTATCACTGAGTCTTCTTCTTCTGGTCTTAAGGCAGGTAATCTACTGAGCACCTGAACCAAATGAAGAGTGTCTACTGAGTCTGAAACCTTAGAGACAAAACAAAACAACATATTACAACTGAATGGTTCATCAGTCAAAGTAGGGTTTTGGGATCTTCAAATCTTCAGCAAATGTTCAGAACACTGTGCTCCAACAAGTTGAGTAGCGATTGAATCATCAACCAACATTTTCCCTCTATTTGATGATGTCAAAACCTAACACTATGACTATCAGAAATAGAGCTCCTTACAAGTATTACAAGTAGAATCAGTGAAGTTGTTCTTCAAGTCCTAGACTACTGAGGGAATCAGGGAAGAAATATCAGAACTTATACAGAAAAATAACTAATCAACAATTTCTCCCTTTCTAACAACATTTCCCCCTATCTAAAAGCAATCTAATTGATCAGAATCTAACAAGGTAAAAACTGACAGGATAAATATATATTCAGTGAGTGTGTGAGTCAGTAATCACTTGAGTGATTCTGTGTGTTAAGCATAAAGACAAACAAGGCCATATAGACAATAAGGAATTGTCAGGGCTGAACAACAGTGATGTTTTATATATAATGAATGGTCAGTACAGATACATCAACTGCTATTCTAAGAAAACAGAAAATACAGGGAATACAGAAGCTAACTATCATCTGAACTGCTGAATCCTATCTTTGAAGTCCTTTGATTTTGATTCAAGAAGTGGCAGTCCATACATTCTGTAGGTGATCTTCTTCAGGTTCAGTATCTCCGGCAAGTCAGCATGCTCATCTTCATCCAAGTGTCTTGCTTGGGTAGCTTCTTTAATCTCTTTCTCAATTACTCCATAGTGAACAGAGCCATCTAGTTTCAGTGGGGGAGGCATGATCCTTGGAGCTGGGACTCTGACATCAATTTTATTTGCTATGGCCTTCTGAACTCTAGCAAATATCTCTGGGTCGGTCTTCAGAAGCCACTCAGCAAACGCGATAGACTTGTGCATCTCAGGCCAGTATCTCCAGAAATAGTATCTCTTGATGTAATCTTCCTTCAGTGACTCCCACCTTTGAGTACTTTCCCATAGCATCCATTCATCCACTCTGGGCCATCTGTGAATTTTCAGGTCAGTAGGCTTCCTGAGTGTTCTGTAGATATATGGAATATCTGCCTTCTCAGGAATCCTTTGGCTAGCTTCCTTCTCAGCCTTCAGCCTCAGAGCTTCTAAGTCTGCCAATCTGAGCCTTTCTTTTGCTGCTTCTATTTGCCTTGCTTCTGCTCCTCTGTATAGATACCTCTCCATATGATCCCAAATTTCTTGCATTTCAAGCTCTTGACTCTTCGAGCGGACATAGGAGGGTACAAGAACTAATTCTTCTGAATCAGCAGGAATAGATGATTTCTCTTTTGAAGTACCCTGCTGACCAGTTGTCTGCTGCTGATGTTCCTCCTTTTCTTTTTCTTTGCCTGTCTCGTCACTCAGCTTTAATGTTCTTGGAGGCAGCGTTGAACCAGATTTTCTACCACCTGCTGGAGCTTTGGTCTTGCCTTTGACTAGCTTTTTTTTTGGCTTATTGGCAGCCTCAGCCTCAGCAATTTCTCTTGCAAGTTTTTCATCCGCAGCAATCTGAGCTTCTTCCTCCGGAGTGATGTATCTTTTAGGTCCTTTCTTTTTAGAGGGAGGAGTTGGAAGCTTCAGTATCTTCTTGCCTTTAGCGGCAACTAGAGGAGGTAGAGGGGCCTCTTCCTCTTCTGACTCCTCTTCTGCGTACTTAGCAATCTCCTTGATTATGTCACTTGGAGTTTGGGTTGCTTGAGTAGCAGAGTCCTTGGGTCTTGAGCCGCTTGGGCCAGTCTCAGCAGACACTACATCGCCTGCTGCTGAGATACCCTGGGCCTCGCCAGACTGAGTAGAGGGACCAGTGGGAGCAGATTGCTGACTTTGGTGCTCCGGCCACTGTCCTCATTCCTCTTGGTACTCTCAGTACCTTCCCTTCTGTAATCCTCAGCTTACCTTCCCCCTTTTTGGCTTCAGCAAATACGCCATGGGTGGGAAGTGGTACCTTCTTATCCAGACTCTTGTATGATGCTGACAGATCATCCAAGGCGTACTGCAGCTTTGTGAGTCTTTCATGCAGTTTGTTTCTCTCTTCAGTAAGTTGTTCGCTGTATTTCTGGTGAGAGGCGTCTGCTGTTGTCTGGATATCTTGCAACTTTTTATCCACTCTTTCTTCCATAGCCTTCTGAATTGATTGGAGTCTGAGTTCGGAGGCCTGAGAGATGGAAGCGACGGATGCAATTTGAGCTGACTGGGCGGCCTTGTAGTCTTCCAGAAGCTTTGCTTGGCCAGCCTGAATCAACTTCAGTTGCTCTTCGAAGTCGGCTCGTTGAGTGGCAAGTGCTTCATTCGGTATATTGGAGAAATCAGGGGCAGGCGTGTTCTGAATCGTCGTTCTGAGCCCCTTGATTTCTGCACACTGAGCCTGAGTGGTCTGCCTCCACATCTTGTGGACGGCGCGGGCGAGGAGTCTGTTCTGCGTTCCTTGACTCCTCAGGGCCCTGGCCACTGACTTCGAGTGTCGGCTTCTAGGGCTGGGCGCTACCTCGAAAGCAGATTCAAGTAGGAGCTGAGCGGCTTCTGCTGACTTCGTGGTACCAGCCGCCGACTGACCTGGTCCAAGGATGCTGAGAGGTGGTTCAGGGGTAGAAGTTTGAGCATCCTTGTCCAGTTGAGTTCCCTCATCAGGCTTCTCAGGGCCTGAATCACGGGGTGGGTCCTGACCATCGGGGTCAGACCCATCTAAGGGTGCCGATGCCGAGATAGGTTGGCGATCATTCAGCATGGCTAGCATGGCAGCCCTCAAATCTTCCAAGGAACATAGGTCAGATGGATCTAAGTAGCCAATTTTGTTCCTTATCATCAGCTCCTCCTTGTGGAGCTGTTCGTAGGAGTGGTGTTTGATTAATCTGTTCAGAGTAGACCACTCCTAGAATCTGATCAGCATGTGGAGTCTAGCCTGCCTTGCCAGTATGATGAGATCAGTATGGCGGGCTATCTCCGGGATTCATTCAGCAATCTCTCGGGAGGCTCTTGATTGCAGAGTTCATGCCTCTATCCCGATCGATTCTGATTCAGAAGCTATCTCAGAATCTTCAACTTCAATGGCAGATGGTTGCTTCTCAGCAGACGGAACGCTGCTCAGTGGAGGGACATCCAAGGGGCTCTCAGTAGCAGGGATCTATTCAGCTTCGACCCCTTGGTCCACTGTCTCACCTCGTTCAGTGGAGACGGCCTTCTCCACTGACGGAGTCTTCTCTGAGGATTCAGACTCATCCCTCAGCTGCACATGTGGTTTAGAAACTACCTCTGGTATGACCTCACTGACTTTCTTCAGTCTCTTGGTCGGAGTCTTTGGAGTAGACTTTGGAGGGGACCTCTTCTTCGTAGGGGTCGAGGTCTTCTGAATTCCTGACTTGGGATCAGCAGGCCCTGTCCCAATCTGTTGAAGGGCCGCTGCCTTGCTCTGGAATCTGACTTCTTTAGATTGAAGTATAATTTATCAGCGTACTCCACATTGTCAGCTCCGCAGAAGTCTTCGATCAAGACAGATAGTTTTGTGCCATATAGTAGCTTTCCCTTGACTGATAGGCAGTTGTCTGAGCGATCAAACCTTGCAGCTTGAGTCATAAACTCCTTCAGGAAGAATTCAGCCCAGTTGATTTTTGCATGATCGTGAATGGCCATCATAAGCTGAATCTTTGGCCTCGATACTTGGTCGAACGAGCCGGCTTGACTCGTCAGTATCTGAGTCACTATGTATGCGAGGGTTCTATACTGAGGAAGCATATCACTCTTTGGGAAGGCTGCTCTGAATGTTGTTGGCTTCCCGTAGAATTCTTCCAGATACTCATCCATGAGATCGTCTTTATAGCCCACTGTTGTAAATCCTTCGCTCGGAAGTTGGAAGCTTCGCTGAAGCACTTCCTTGATAGATATATGCTTGATCTCAAGAACTACGCGAGCGGGGTCTCTAAGAATATGGGTGACACATCTGCATCGGATGTCCCCTTCGGCTGACTCGGAGTTCAGATACAGTTCAACTATCTGGCGAGGGAGGAAGTACGATGGCTTCCTAGACAGGGACTTCTCCAAACCCGTCGCCCTCAGTGAATCAAAGATTTCCTCCATGAAATCTAGATCGCAAGCATCAAACTCCATCATCGGCTCGAACCAAACACGATCCTTCTCGATGATCTCTTTCATGTTCGCCGGAACCATCACATCTCTTCCTGTCATATTCAGTAATCTGCAAGGACAAGAAATCAGTATCGAACGAAAAATATTGAAATTATCATATACGATACTGAATGATCATGAAAAGTTTACCAAATAGTTTCTGAGAGTTTTGAAAATGGGTTTGCAAGGAGGCAAGCCTTTTTCTCAGAAAAACTAGGGTTCGAAAATATGCAGTGTAAAAATGGCGGTTTCTAAACTTTGAACGTGTTTATATATGTTAAAGAAGATGAACAGCTAATAAATCCACGGTTCAGTTTGAAATAGCTTTTGAGATGGACGGCTAGGATTTAATGTTATAAAATAGGCAATGATCATTATAGCCGCCTAAGTCAAAATACAATTGTAAATAGCCAAAGAAGTAACTTGATACAACATGCATTAAATGCGCTGCAGAGTTCAGCATACTTTGCATAGAATGTCGTGTATTTAATGCAGACCGTTATATTAAATGACATTTCATAAGGCATTAAATACGAAGCTAAATCTGAGTCATAAATGCACATAATATTTCATTGGCTACTGAGTAGAGATACGCAAACCTGTCAGCTGAACATCGTAGTCAGCTGATACCTCGTGTAGATGGTTGCGGAGTCTCTACGCATTGATTTTACTCAGTACCGAGAGTGAACATTCCCCCTTGCTGAATGCTCCTCTCCTGAATCCTCTTACTGACTGGAGTCAGTAGGGTCCAACATACCTAGCTCTACTGAATGTTCTCTGAATCTGGCTTCAGCTAGAGGCTTGGTCAGTATATCTTCCCTTTGGTGGTCAGTATGGATCTTTTCCATCCTGATATCCTTCTTTTCGACTTGATCGCGAATGAAGTGATGTTTGATGTCCACGTGCTTGCATCTTGTATGAAGTACAGGATTCTGAGTCATTGCAATTGCACTGGTGCTGTCGCAGAAGATCGGCACTTCATTCTGAATGACATCATAGTCGCGTAGCTGCTGTCTCAGCCAAAGGATTTGGGCGCAGCAACTTCCGACAGCCATATATTCAGCTTTAGTAGTTGGCGTCGCTACTGAATGCTGTTTCTTTGAAAACCATGAAATCAGCTTACAGCCAAGGAACTGACATGTTCCAGAAGTTTATTTTTGGTCAATTCTACATCCTGCATAGTCAACATCAGAATAACCAGTTAGTTCAATATTATCATCAGCCGGATACCATAAACCCATGTCAGGTGTTCCTCTTTGATAGCGGAGAATCTACTTTGCTGAGTCCATTTTACTCTGCTTACGATTCGCTTGAAATCGAGCGCAGACACCTACAGCATAAGTTATGTCAGGTCGAGTAGCTGTTAGATATAATAGTGAACCAATAATAGCACGAAATTCAGTATGGTCTACTGATACTCCCTCTTTATCAAGATCGATTTTCATATTCGTGTTCATCGGGATCTTGATTGGTTTGCCGGACGTGTAACTGAACTTCCTGATGAGGTCTCGAGTGTATTTACCTTGATTGATGAAAGTTCCCTTCTAAGATTGTTTGACTTGAAAACCGAGGAAATAATTCATCTCTTCCGTCATTATAATCTCGAATTTATCCTTCATCATTTTCTCAAACTGTTGACACATGATGACGTTCTTCGATCCGAAGATTATGTCATCTATGTAGATCTGCACAAGTAAAATGTCATCTTCCAGTCGAATGCTGAATAATGTGCGGTCTACTGTGCCCTTCTAAAAACCTTTCTGAAGAAGAAACTCAGACAGGGTATCGTACCAAGCCCTGGGTGCTTGTTTTAACCCGTACAGAGCCTTTCTGAGTCTGTAAACCTGATGTCCCTGCTGAAAGCCGGGAGGTTGTTCTACATAGACTTCTTCTTTCAGCACGCCATTCAGGAACGCAGACTTCACATCCATTTGATAAACTCTAAATCGCTGATGTGTTGCATTGGCTAGGAATAGTCAGATTGCCTCCAATCTTGCAACTGGAGCGAAAGTTTCATCGAAATCTATTCCTTCAGCTTGACAGTAGCCTTTTGCCACGAGTCTTGCTTTGTTCCTTACTATAACGTTGTTTTCATCTCGCTTGTTCTTGAAGACCCATTTAGTTCCAATCACATGTTGATGTCGGGGTCTGTCTACAATCTCCCATACTTCATTTCTCGGAACTGATTCAGCTCCTCCTGCATGGCTATGATCCAATCAGCGTCCTTAAGTGCATCCTCAACTGACTGAGGTTCTTCAGTAGACAAGAAGCAGGAATATAAAGCGCTTTCTCCCTGACAGAATCTGGATCTTGTCTTTACGCTTGTTGAAGGATCTCCAATAATCAAATCAAAAGTGTGAGCGTCCAGCCACGATCTACGATGTTTCAACTCTTCATCTGAGATTTGTTCAACATAGATAGTAGGTGAGTTAGGCATTTCAGTTGTACTATTCTGAGATTGAAGCAATTCAGTTACGAGAGTATGATCTACTGAGTCACCAGGTTCAGGGGAATTTAGCTCAGGAACTTCATTTGTTCCCCCTGAATTATTATCCTCAGTAGAGGTCTCAGTTACTACTTGGGTTTATTCATCGACCTGAGTTACATGGGATTGACTCTATTCAGTAGGGTCAATCTTTTCAGCAACTTCTGCTGCTGGCTGTGATTCAGTAGACTTATCTTCAGTTTCTTCGTTTGAATCATCATCCCAACACAGCTGGATCTTTTTAACTTTATCTTTCAAGCTCAGATCCTGTAACTGCTTACTGATGTCCTCAGATTCTGGTTTAGAGTTCCTGCTCCTGTCTTCAGTAGCAAACTCATTAAAAACAACATGAGGGCTTTCCTCCACGGAAAGGGTCCGATAGTTAAAGACTCTAAAGGCTTTGCTGACCCGGGAGTATCCTAAGAAGACTCCCTGGTATGACTTGCCATCAAAAGTCTTCAACTGATCCTTCCCATTATTGTGGATAAAGCACGAACACCCAAAAATATGGAAATAAGATAAAGAAGGCTTCCTGCAGTTCCATAATTCATATGGTATCTTCTTATGCTGCTTTGTCAGTAGGGATCTGTTCTGAGTATAACATGGAGTGTCAGTAGCTTCTGTCCAGAATTTGGATAGGAGTCCTGAGTCTGTGAGCAGGGTCCTTGCTGCTTCTTTGATTGTTCTATTCTTCCTTTCAGCAACCCCATTTTGTTGAGGCATGCGCGCGGCAGACATCTCATGCTCTATGCCTTAAGCTTTGCAGAACTCTTCCACCATCGAGTTAAGGAACTCAGTTCCTCTGTCTGAATGTATCTTGATGATCTTGGTGTTCTTATCAACACTGAGCCTTTTCAGAAGCGTTGGCAACTCTGTTTTGACGTCGGACTTGTTGGCAATAAATATGACCCATGTGTTGCGCGAGTAGTCATCAATGACCACTAAAGCATACTTCTTGCCTCTGATCGTCACCGGAGATACTGGACCGAATAAATCTATATGTAGCAGCTGAAGGATTCCATCAGTGGAAGGAGATGGAATAGGTGGATTTTGATTCCTTGTTTGCTTTCCCTTCAGGCATGCTTCACACTGAGTATCTTTGCTGAATACTTCATTCGACAGTCCTCTTGCTAGAGTGTTTTTAGCTAGTTTGTTAAGCGTCTTGAAGTTGAGATGGCTGAGTCTTCTGTGCCAGAGCCACCCCGTTCTGTTGTCGTTCTTCGCCAATAAACAAGCTTCGTGTTCAACGAGTTCCGATCGGCCTACGTAGATATTCTTTTTGCGCGAACCTGACAACACTGTTTTCCCTGTAGATTTATCAATGACATCACAGAAACCAGCGTAAAAAATCACTCTATTCGAGTTATGACAAAATTGACTAACAGAGAGAAGATTATGCTGAAGCCCTTCAACATATGATACTCTTGGAACTGTTGCGGTTCCAATGCTGAGTGTTCCATAGCCTCTGGTATAGCCTTTTGCGTTGTCTCCAAACTCGATTCGGGGTCCTTCTTCAGTAGTATAATTCTTCCGTAGGTCCTTTTGGTATGTCATATGTCTTGAGCTTCCGTTGTCCACATACCAAGGGTCCTTGTGCACCTGCAAAAAAGAATTATATTAAGGTACCCTTTATTTTTGATTTTGGGTCCTTAGATGTTAGTTTTGGAAACCTAGATTTGTCTTACGACCCTGGTGGTCTCGGACAGTTTCTTCCCACTTTGATCAACATATTTGACCACTGGACTGGTCGATGCTGACTTCTGAGGCATTACAGGTTCTGGAGTCCTGATCTTCTGAGTGGGTAGACTGCTGACCTTTGCCTTCTGTACGACTTTCTTTTTCTTCTTCTGACTCTTAGGTCCTCTTCTGACTATAGGATCATAGTAATATGACCCATATTGAGCTGGATGTGTCAGCTGCGGAGGTCCATACTGATCAGCCCACTTTGCTTTGCTGGTTCCCCCTTGACTGAACTGGGTTGACTTGGTACTGATCTTCTTGTCAGAAAGCTGATAGCTGGGATGAGGTGCCTTCATCTTTTATTTGTTTTTGGCTAGGGGGTTTAGAATCTCGGCGTTGATGGTCTCCCCTTGAACAAATCTACCAGCTAGTCGGTTTTCTAAGCGTACAGGGGCAAAAGAGGAGGCTCCATGGCTGAATCCAAGTCCCTCCTTGCAGTGCTTAGGCTTGTTGCTTGCTAGCATCGCCTCAAGCTTCTTTTTAGCGCCCAGGTACCGCTCTGTCATCAGGTTTCTCCAGACATCATCGCTCATCTTCAGCAGTTCATGCTCGGTCTGAAGTCCTGACAACTCTTGCTTCAGCAGACTCAGTTCAGTATCTTTCTGAGTCAAGTCATTAGTCAGTAATGAGATCTGATTTTCTTGATGCTGAGGCTTAGCCATCAGAGAGTTTATCTCCTCCCTGAGTCTCAACACAAGTCCTTCTGACTCAGTAGCAACCTGACTCTCCTGAGAAAGTCTCTGATTCTCCACTTTCAGGGTATCCAACTCCTAAAGAGTCTTACTGAGCTGCAGACTCATCTGAATCTGCTCGTCGAGTAGTTCTTCATATGCGATCGCGACGTCCAGATTCTCATCTGAGCCTGAAATAGTGTCATGTGTGCAGTGTGAAGAGGAGTTAAATGGAGCGTTAGAGTTTACCTCATCCTCTTCTCCTGCCATGAGACTTTTCAACGTCTTCTTCAAGCTCCTCGGCCATGAATGCCGCTTCATCGTCTGATGAATCCATGAACGAGTCGATTTCATCTGAGTCGTCTGAGAGTTCACCGGCAATATATGTTTGTTGTTTCTTGATGAACTTCTCCCTTCGAGTTTTCTGCGCCTCTCCTTCTCCTTTTGATACTTCACGACAAGCAACGCGTACTTCTTAGCCAGGTTTCCTTCTTGTAAGTCACTGAGTGAAGGATCAGCCTTGCTAGAGGTTGGAGCTGCTGTGCTGACTGATGCTTTGAAGGCATGGTCGACTTGGGGGTCAGCTTCAGCTCGCTGCTTCCTTTGAGGTAGACCAAACTCGAACTCCTCAGCTTTAAGTTCTGAAAAGATAGGGTCAGGAGTAACAATATCTAAATCAGAATGTTTCAATAAAGTAGCAAAGGGAGTCCAATGACCGTCTGGCAGTGCCCTCAAAATCTTGAGATTCATCTCTCAGTTGGAGAATGTCTTTCCCAGCCCGTTGATAGAGTTCATCAGATCCGTGAATCTGACATTGAGATCTTCTATGGAGTCACCAGGCATGAGAGACAGTCTCTCTTGCTTCTAATGTTCCAGCGCTAGCTTGTTTGCTTTGATCTTCTAAGTCCCCCGACTCAGATGCGCTAGAGCATCCCAGAGTTCCTTGGCGGACTTGCAGTCCTGAACTCTCTCGAGATAAGAATCGCTCAGAGTGGTCAGTATGACGTTTATGGCGACTCGGTCTAAGTTGTGAAGCTTCTTCTCCTCAGGGGTGAAGAGACTTCTGTCTTTAGGGATCTTCTTCCCGGTCACCATTCCTCCTCCTTATGCTGGATCCTGAGCTACGACGCTATCAACCATCGGAACGATAGGTCCTTCCTCCAGTACCTCTGTCATGCTATCGTGGAGTGAAGTCAGATATGCCTCCATTCTGACCCGCCATACTCCATAGTTCTCTACTGAGAACATGAGTACCATCCTGATTCCTGATATATCAGACATGGTAGATAATGATATGAATGAAGAATGATATGCAGTGAAAACGTTTTTCAGATCCGTTCAAGTAGACCAGTTTCAGAATAACAAGAGTCTTATAGAACTCCTGCTCTGAAACTAATTGTTGGTCCCGAGAATAAACGTTCAGGTGTAGAGGGGAGGGGGGGGTGAATACACCTGAAAAACCGATTTCTCAACTTTAAATGCGAACAGTCCTTTTCAGGAGAGTGCCGTACTGAACAAGTTCAGTAGACCAAATAAGCTGTTCTGGATCGCGTGGCAGAGTGACTGACTTCACTGAGGCCTGTTAGCTGACTAGAGTAAGAATTCAGTCCCATTCAGCTGAAGTTCAGTAGTGCGGAAATGTGTAGGCCCAAATTCAGTTGAGTTTAGAAAACGTTTTTAATAAAACAGTTTTAGTATGTTAGTGCAATCGATTAAGCTTTGCTGAAACTCAGTTGAATGATTTTAGAGATATTTTCAATATGAACAGTAATCAATGCAACAGTTAAAACAGAAAAATGAACACATAACACAGACAATTTTTAAAGTGGTTCGGATCCAGCAATCCTACGTCCACTGTCTCGAAAGATCAGGAAGCTATGTATTATACTGAGATAGTCTTAGTTGGTTTGTACGCTGGACAAACACTGGTCATGAGATTTATACTCAGCAAGTCTCAGGTTACAGGGTATCAAACTAATTGTTTGAAAAACTCTCCAACTATAAAGGAGTCCTTTACAATAAGGATCAGTTCATATATGATCTCTTTCGTCTAAGCTATGGATATGATCAGCTGAACTTAGGTTAGAGGGATAGGGAACAAGAAAGTGGCTTCTAGAGCGACGAACGGTTAAGTAAAGACTTAGGTTCGTGTTCAGTCGCTTGGATACTAGAGGCTTTATAATTCTGGTTCAGCTTGGTTCCCTGTGTGCGAGTATGTCGTCTTTCGCCGGAGATTACTCTTCGAACTTCTTGCGGAAGACTTAGAAAGTTTTGAGTTGCTCGTGAATGCTCGTGTGTTCAGTCGTTTCGTTCGTTGGCTCATAAGCTTCAATTTGAATTGTATCCCTCTATTTATAGAGTAGAGATAAGGATAGATCCATTGGAGTCGACGATCCTTATGTCTCTCTCTTTTGGGTAGCTAACGGCTCTTTCAAAGTATGGTTGCAGTGTCCTTTCCCTTAATTTCTAGAAAGTTGTTGACTTGCAGCTTTAATCAGAATATGGACAGCTGGCTGCTTGTCTTTGGTCGAGGTTCAGGAAAGTAGGTGAGACAGAACAGACTTCAAGGTAGATCTGAAGCTGACTTCTCTCTTCCTCGTATGACTCTTCTGATTTAGACTTAGTAAATTCTGACAGTTTAGAGGATTCTCCAGTCGTTGCTGAGTCTGATATTTATTCAGTAGCATGGTCCTGCTGAGTCGGCTCTACTGAAGACCAGCTCTGAGTTCAGCGAACTACTTCTGCTGAGTTCAGTTCCACTGACTCCTTTCACTATACTGCTCCTGGTGAGTCCAGTATCATTGAGTCTTCTTCTTCTAGTCTTAAGGTAGGTAATCTACTGAGCGCCTGAACCAAATGAAGAGTGTCTACTGAGTCTGAAACCTCAGAGACAAAACAGAACAACATATTACAACTGAATGGTTCATCAGTCAAAGTAGGGTTTTGGGATCTTCAAATCTTCAGCAAATGTTCAGAACATTGTGCTGCTGAGTTATCTCCCAACAAGTTGAGGAGCGACTGAATAATCTCCCAACAACTTGCCGCTTTAATCAGAAAGTTGACAGTTGGCTGCTCGTCATTGGTCGAGGATGAAGAAAGTAGGTGAGACAAAACTGACTTCAAGGCAGATCTGAAGCTGACTTCTCTCTTCCTCGTATGACTCTGCTGATTTGACTTAGTAAATTCCGACAGTTAGAAGACTGTCCAGCCGTTGCTGAGTCTGATCTATATTCAGTAGCATGCTCCTGCTGAGTCAGCTCTACTGAAGATCAACTCTGAGTTCAGTGAGCTACTCCTTCTGAGTTCAGTTCCACTGACTCCTTTCAGTATACTGCTCCTGCTGAGTCCAGTATCACTGAGTCTTCTTCTTATGGTACTGAGGCAGATAATCTACTGAGCGCCTGAACCAAATGAAGAGTGTCTACTGAGTCTGAAACCTCAGAGACAGAACAACACCTTACAACTGAATGGTTCATCAGTCAAAGTAGGGTTTTGGGATCTTCAAATCTTCAGCAAATATTAAGGGCACTGGGCTGCTTAGTTATCTCCCAATGAGTTGAGGAGGGACTGAATCATCTCCCAACAAATTTAATTCAATCTTTTGTCGAAAACTATGTTTTTCTTAGTTGATGAAATACCGATTAAGGTACATAGTTTTATGATAGAAGGTTATTAGTTTGAAGTCTAATTTATGCGTGAGTCTTATACTCATTGCGTCACATTATTTCATTTGGTTTCTTTTCGGTATAAACATTAAATTTTTTTATTTAGGTGTATATTTTATGAGTATTAGTTGTATTAAGAAACTAACGAGAAAAAAATCAAAATTGGTCTTCTAATGTGGCCATTGTCCGATTTTGGTCCTTTATTATGACGTCATCCGATTTTGATCCTCTAACTTTCATACTTGTCCAATTTCAGTCCTCCGATAGAGAGTGAATATCAAGCAAAATTTCCGGTTAAAATCTCACGCGCTCGTTTTAATACTTATTATATTATTATTTATCTTCAATTTTAATTAAATAACTAAATTAAATTAGTAAAAAAATATAATCTTCTTCATTCTTTCCCAAGCATACCCGTAAGCCCTAATTCTACCAGTTTGAAGAGCTTTGCTCTATGTTCATACATCCGGCCAGTAAGTAAGAAACTCAAATTGTGATGTGTTCGCTCCGGCGAGTAAGCGAGAGTATATATGTGAATGTGTGTTTGACAAATTTTTATCACCAATTTCTTGTAGTTTACAAGTTTCAATTCTAACTGACAAGATGCTTGAGAGGCTCGAGAATTATCATCATCTGTCGTACTGGTGCTGGAGACGGATGCTTGAGATTCATTGAAAACATAGCAAGTAACAAAAAACAGAAATTAGTATTAAACTTTGCTCTTTGTAATCTTCTTCATAGTTTGAATAAGGTGTTTTATCCTACTTGAATCTCGTGTTTTGAATCGTTAGTACACGCTTTATTTGATGAGGGGATGCAGGGTAACGTATCAATGATAATAACATCCAACTTGGTTAAAATGCAGTAACAGAGAGATGAACAAATAATCAAAACATGAAAGTTAAATTTCTGAAATTTGGAAAAATGGTAGAGAAACTGTGGTACATTTAGTTCTTGTTATGATGTTTTATTTAATGTGGAAATGATTAAACTTTTGGAATATCAGAGTTGTTCTTCAGTAACTTCTGACATATTTTGTATATACAACTCTATGTTGAACAAAATTGTCAAGATTCTTGTGAATTTTAAATTCTTGGGCAAATGTTGTAAGGGCTGGCCTGATTTATTGAATTAGAAGGCTTGAGTATCAATTTGATTGCTTTGATGACTGGGAATTATTTATTTAATTGAGCCACTTGTCCTTAAGTATTTAATTATTTACTGATGCTTCTTCTTAAAGTCGAGCATAATAAATTAATTGTCTTAGTAATTGAGGCCAGATTGGTATCATCAATTTTGTAGAGATTGACACCTTATAACTTGGTTGAATGTTATATTTGTTCTTGAGATCAAAATCAAAGAGCCCCTTTTCTTGATTTTTGAAATGAGTTGCTGAATTATGTAAAGATTGATTTTTCTAAGGCTATTTGACTTTTCTTTGCTGCAATTATATATATATATATATATATATATATATATATATATATATATATATATATATATATATAGGGTATGGATCCGGTGGGAAGACATAGTTATGTAGGAAGGTGAGAAGTATGCATATTCCTTATATGTTTTATGCATATTCTTTATTTTTTTTATGCATACATCTTGTATTTTTTACATTTTTGCCCTTATGCATAAAACATATAAGGAATATGCAAAAGGAATATTCCAGAGCATATTCAATTTAAACCATCAAAAAATGAAATCAAGGGTGCAGATTCCTTCTTATATCTTATTTTAAGGAGGCTTCTCATATGATCAATTCCCTATATATATATATTTATATATATATATATATATAGATATATATATATATATATATAAACTTAAATTATACATGTTTCATTTTCTATCAAACATAGAGGTTATGTTTTTGCGTCATGTATACAGGAGGATTCAATGGATGATAACACAGAAATTGGGATGAGTTTGAGTTTTATGATAGTGGGTATGAAGATGATAGTGATAAAGGGTGAAATGAAGAAAATGATAAAGACGATGAAAGTAACTCATAAAGTAGTACCTCAGAAGGCGGTGCAAGAGGCGGGGATGAAGCTAGGGACGATTTTTACCCTTCTGATGCCGATGTGGTTGAAAATGCAGTTTGAGATAGTGATGAATATTTCACTAGTGAGAATTATGAAGGAGATACAGGAGAAAAATTGAAATCCAATAACTTTAGGGAGATTGACACATTTTACCCAAAGTTTGAGGTGGGGCAATAGTTTTCTGGCAAGAAACTATTGCATGAAGCTATAAGGTCACATGCTGCTGAGACAAGAAGAAATTTGAAAATAACAAAAAATGACAAAATCAGAATGCATGTAAAGTGCAAGGGGAATGAGAAACGGAAAAGTGTGGATCAATGTAGGTGGTTGATTCATGCTCTTAAACTAAAGGGAGAAGAAACATTCAGAATTTGCTCAGTACAACAGTAAGCACACTTGTATCACAACTTCAAAAGTCAAGATGATTAAGTCTATTTGGGTGGCTGAAAAATACCTTGACTATTTTAATGATCAACCCAATATTGACTTGAAGGGGTTTAGAATGCTGGTTAAAAGACAGATGAGATTTAACTTAAGCAGGCAGCAAGCAGTAAGGACAAGACAAACAACTTTCAAAAAATTGCACGGGGATCCAGCTAATCAGTATAATAGCTTGTGGGATTTAATTGGTGAGGTGAAAAGAGCCAATCCTAGTTCAACTTGCCTATTGGGTTTTGATTCAGATGATCAGGGCAAGTTTGACATGATGCATATTTGTTTAGAGGCTGTGAAGAAGGGGTTCAATGCAGGTTGTAAACCAATAATTGGTGTAGATGATTGTCATCTAAAAGGGATTTTTGGGGGTGTTCTATTAACTGCTGTTGGTATAGACCCGAATAATAATCTTTTTCTCATAGCTTAGGCAATGGTGCTTAAGGAGTGTATTGAAACATGGGAATGGTTTTTGGGTATCTTATTAGCTGATTTGGGTTTGGAAGAGCACAGTAAGTAGACCTTTATGTCTGACAAATGAAAAGGTCTTCTAAATGCATTTGATGCAATGTTTGAAGGGTCGGAAATAAGGCATTGCTTGAGGCATATGCATGCAAATTTCAGATCTGCTGGATTTCGAGGTGATGCTTTCAAGCTTGCCTTATGGAATTGTGGAAGAACACTACTTTACCACAATTCGAGAGAAGAATGGAAGAAATGGTCAAGCTTGATCCGAAAGCTGTGGAGCGGCTTTCTAACAAACCTAAAAAGCATTGGAGCAAATCGCATTTCAGAACATATCCCCAGTGTGATATATTTTTGAACAATATTTGTGAGTCTTACAACAGGATGATTTTGGATGCAAGATCTCTTCCCATTCTTTCTATGTGGATAAGTTTGATTGGAAGTTCAATGATGAGATTACAAAAGAATAGGGACAACTGGAATGAGAAATGGAAAGGTCTAGTTTGTCCTAAGATCATGAAGACCCTTCAAAAGAACATAGATAATACACGGGGTTTGATAGCAATCAAGAGCGATGGCTATCACTACATGGTTGAAGTGTCTCCACAAGAGTTTTACAGTGTTGATATGTCTGCAAGGACATGTGGGTGTAGAGCATGGGATTTGACGGGCATCCCGTGTAACCATGCTGTGGCTGCTATTGCTGAGCAAAGGTTGGATCCAGTGGAGTTTGTCAGAAATTGTTATCATGTGTCTACATACAAAAAAGTGTATGGAGAGTTTATAATGCCTATCAGTGGAAAATATGAGTGGCCACGATTAGGATTCATACCACCTTTGACTCCTAACGAGGGTAGAACAACTGGTAGGCCTCAGACAGAGAGGAGAAAAGAAGCTGGTGAACCAACAAAAAATCGAAAAAGAAAGTCGCGAGGGAAGCAAGCTCAGATATGAAAGTCCAATCCAAACAAAATGAAGAGACAACAGACAACCTGTAGATGTAGTCATTGTAGAGTAGAAGGACATAACATTTTAGGATGCGCACTTAAGAAGCAAGGAATATCTTATTATACATCTTATTAAAATTTTCTATTGATTTAATTGATTAGTATGGTTTCTACATAGGTGGATTTAATGAATTTGCCTACCTCGAGTACTGTTGATGTTCCTGAAATCATCCTTGTTCTGAGCTTTCCAACCTCGACTACAAGCACTCGATTAATACTTTTACTTTGTAGTTTTCTTGTTAACTTGAAAAACATAAAACTGTTTGATTGCAAAATAATCTCCCACTAATTTAATTGCATGATATTTTATATAGGAGAATCAAAACGCCTCACGTATTGCTGGTGCTTCTAAAAGTGTTCATGTTCTGAGCTTCCCAACATCGACTACAAGCACTCAAGTAATACTTTTACTTTGTAGTTTTCTTGTTAACTTGAAAAAATGAAACTGTTTGATGGTTGTCATAATAATCTCCTACTTATTTAATTGCATGATATGTTGTATAGGAGGGACCAAAATGCCTCACATATTGTTGGTGCTTCTGAAACTGTTTCTGTTATGGTAATACTTATATTTTGTTTCTTTGTTGACTTGAGAATCATTAAATTGATCTCTTTTAAAATAATTTCCTAATTTTTAATTGATCTAATGTGCTTGCAAAGGAGAATTTCTCAACCTCTCGTTTTGTTGGGGCTCCTGAACTATTTCAGTTATGAGCTTCCCAACATCGAGCAAAAGTAATCAAGTAATACTTACCTTTGTAATTTTCTTGTTGAAACACAAAATTGTTACATTCGGCAAATTAATCTCTAACTGATTTAAACTCTTGATATTATATAGGAGGATTTATAAATCTCACTTACTACCCATGCTACTAAAAATGTGACTGCCATGAGTGTCCCTACTGATTTTATTACAAGTGATCATGTATTCTATTCACACTAGATATTATAATTGGTCGGTGAAAAATATTCTTCTGTCTTAATGCTATACGTGTTGCATGTGCAGGAGAATTTGTCAACATCTAGTTTAGGTAAATTACAGGTATGTCAATTACAAACTTTCATACTATTAATTGTGAATTTGTTAATAATTTTTTCATTATTTATTATTGTTCATGAGTTGTATAGGTATATAGAAAATGAAATAGAGGTAATTTCATAAAAATAACTTCAAAGTCGAGTGAGTTACAAGTATGTTTGCGATTAAAAGATTTGTTAGCAATAAGATATTATGTGATATGTATAATTTACGTATCTCACTGTTGTAGGCCAAAGGACCGAAGAAAATGTCTAGCTCATTTGTGAGGAGTTCAAGAGGTACAAAGGACAGTAAGAATGCTTCTTTCAATCATCCCCCAGGGAACCAGAACACGTCCAACACATTTCCTGTTGGTGGATCAGCAACTCTTATAGCAACGCCAACAAATACTGCTATTCCGACTTTGAAGCAACCATTGGTGCAAGGACCTTCAATGTACCAACAGCTAATTGGTGGAAACAATGCAAATAATTTTACCCAAAATATCAGGATCAACAATGCAATAATCCATGTAAGACAGTCACTTGGCACAAGAGTAATATCCACGACACAGTTGGAAAAATGGAGGGATGAACAAAGGGAGAACATGAGGAAAAATGCACAGAAAAGACCAGGTCGTTTGAGTGTGTGTGTGTGCATGTGTTTTTAATGCTTTTTACTAATATTTTTTTTATGGTTTATAGGCCTTTGTGAAACTATGGGAAGCAAATTATGCATTTTCTAATTACTGGTGATCGTTGTTTTCATCAAATAAATCCTGCAAAATCCTAGAACTTAGATTAGTATAGCAAACAGGTATCGAGGGAACGGAGATTTGAAACTTTAAATTCCTATTAATCTAAGGGTTGGTTAGCGACCACGTAATTTTTGGGAGTTTCTAAACCTAAAATAAGATAGTAAATAGTAGGAAATGAATACGGAATAAACGTATGCAAAGAAAACGGGTCCAGCAAGATAATTCACACGCACTCACAATCGATCATCGACACTAAAGATAAATTAATCCCTATAAATAACTCAGTTGCAGGACGCCGTAATTAAACTGACACACCCCCTATTTCCCCTTAATTATTGGGTAATCACCATGGTGTGCATTGAAACGATTACTTATCTAAATTAGATGTAACCTACGTTGGTGGGTAATTAATAGATTTGACACCTAATCAACTTTAAGAACAAAGGGAACCCGATTTAGGAGCCTACTCTTATGGTGGACATCTAATAGTCTCCTACCAAATTAATCATATTGTTCTTAGAACAATTGTGCTACTTATTTAGTCTAATCTCACGAAAAACAATGGAAGTACTAAATTAGCTATGTATTAAACTAACCTAGGGTGATCAAGCCAAAATTAATTAATCCAATTAATTAACCAAGATTAATCTGGAACCTAAGTGATTAATTATTAAGCCTAAGTCTCACGAATTTGGTTAAGTGCGTGTTTCACATTTCGCTGGCCCTTAAAAGAAATTAGCTACGCATAACGGCCCGACTGGCCAGGCGGACAGGTATGCTGAGCAGAACACTAAACATGCTGAAATTCAGAATTAAATACACGAAAATAACAGCAATTAAACGAAAAGAATCAGACACAAATTCGAATGAAAATTGAACTGAAAGATTAGAAAATACCAATGTGGAGAATCCTAAACATCCGAATCACAACGAATTGAAAACATCAAAATCCAAACTATGAAAGCTAAGTAAGGAAAGTGTTTGTTTCTCCAGAACTAAACCTAAACGAAAGTAGAAACTGTAAATCTGAACGGCTATGGAGTTGGTTGCTGAACTCTCCCTCTCACTGATCTCTCTCGTTGGTGGATTCAGTCTCTCGCTGGCGGCGTGAAGTTGATGATGAAAAGATAATAAAATAATCAATGCTTGTCTCCCTCCTCCGGCTCGGTCATGGGATGAATAATGGAATATTAAAATAATCCTTTCTCCTCTCCCTCGTTGGCGGTAAGATGATGAATAATGATGATAAGGATGTTGTTGTAGACGTGATATTCTCCTCCCCCTTTTATTCACGTCCGCTCCTCCCACTTATCTAGGGTTTCTTGTTGTTTCCTTGTAGAACTAGAAATCTTATCCCAAGTATGGAAATATATTATTAGATACATTATATCAAAATCTTTCCATACTCCTTCTTTCCTTATCCGTCACTTCCCTTCTACGTAAATTTCGCCTAAATTAAACCCTTTTAATCCTTAATTTCGTGCATGCCGCCTAATCATCTTGTCATCGCCACATCAGCTCGGGAATCTGTAATACAGCACAGAAATGCAATCCAACGACCTAAATGGCGCCAAAATAAATAGAATTTGCGTATTACGAAGTGGACTCATCAAACATCCTTATACTTGAACTATACTTGCCCTCAAGTATAAGAAACACAAAAGAATATTTACTATTTAAATTCAATTAGTCCCCAATACTCAAGACTCAAAATAAAAGCAAACACAAGACGAGAATAAGACAAGAAAAGACAAGGAAAAGACGAAGACAAAGACACGGAACAAAGACAAGAAGCAACACAAGAACAAAGACAAGAACAAGACATGAAACAAAAACAAGAAGCAATACCAATCATATCCGTAATCTCCACACTCAAAGAACTAGCCAAATATGCCAAACCATAAAAATATGAATCTCATCAAACAAGTAGAGTTGCAAATTTTAGACAAGGCACACAAATATCAACTTGGTCAAAAACCTAAGCAAAAATAGATCATCCTCACGGTTCACTCAACACTCTCTAATCTAGGTCCAGTCAAGCCACTCAAAGAAAATAGTCCACTCTATCGCGATAAAAGATTGTCACAACTGCAACATCAAGGAGATCTTTCTCTTTTGGCTGTAATGGGGCTTAGAACACAGACAAATTTTCGTTGGTAAGGGTCCTAGGGGTTCTAAGCTCCAACAAATGTAGATCAATGCCATACATGTCATACTCGCTTAAAATGAGATAATCAAGAATAGATAAATAACTCCCACCACTTAAGAATTAAACATCAAATGCTACTTAATATAACAACAAGTTCCCTTGAATTAAGCTGATTTTTCCATGTTTTTTTTAAATCAGCACTGTTCAATATTAACGAAAATCTGGGTACAAATACGATTGGACCTTAAATGTTGCTATTCATACTCAATTCTGGCCAACAGTTAATTTCGTAGCATAAACACTAGGTAGGCAAATGATATATAAGAAGATCAATCTCTCATAAGCGTTTAAAATATGTAATGACACGGGAAAAGAGAAGGCTAAAAAGGCATTGGCTAAAATTTTCTGACTAAATCAAAGAATCGGTCAAGGCTCAAATTTAGTTCGCTATGGGAAAATGTAAGGTAGGAAAGTATTATCGCGGCCAAATGGTTTAATCCCTAGTGCCTCCTATCATGTATCGCAAGTGACTCACCTTTATTGCAAACTTCGTTGAGAAACATTCTCAAAGAAATTAGTTGGAAGTGTCCTACTTTAAAGGCTCAAATCTAATATATGGAGTGTGTAAACTTCGATCCACTACTTACTTATTATTTGTCATCTCAAATTACATACAAATGTGCACCAAGCCCTACTCTTCACAACCACTAACATGCTTGCATATTGAAACATAAATCACAAATACAACAGGCTTAGCAAAGAACAAGAGTGCATCAACAACTTCAATTTTTGGCATGCTTCGACGACACAAAAGAAAGGACGACACAAAGTGAAACGACGTAAAGACCTCCCTCCTTACACTTAAACCCTTGTGTGCCCTCACGTAAGAAAAGAAAAGAAAAAGGGCGGAGAAACATGACAAAAACACAAAACAAAAACGAACAAACCCTCCTTACACTTGATTCCTACTAAGATCAAGTGTAGACAAAGCAAACAAGACAAAAAAACATAAAACACGAAAAATAAAACACAGACTCAAAGACGCAAAAAATAAAAACGATGGGGAAACGACATCACCTATCGCCCCGCCTGGGCAGACGGGGCAGGACATTCTGCTCTAGCTCATCAAACCGGCGACGAATCTTCCTCCTTACACTTAAGTCCACAACGTCCTTCGTAGCCTAGATCTGGAAAAACAACAAAAAAAAAGACCAAACAATAATAAAATCAAAGGAAATAAACGATAGTAAACTCGGGTTGCCTCCTAGTAGCGCCTCTCTTTACAGTCTTTGGCTAGACTATCTCCCAGGATCAACTTTCTGATGGTGTACATAGTGGAGTCACATCCACTACCTTGATCACCCTATGTAATCTCTTCTCACGGTCTTTATACCACATGGAATCATCATAGGTCTCTCTCCAAAACTCTTTCTCACACTTGGTTGATGGCCTATCCACTTGCCAAATGATGGAAGTCTACTCCCTTGCTTCCCTTTGCTTGTCTCTTTCAGGTTGGGGCTTCAGCTTTGAAATGCATGGCTGATCATCAAAAGATAACAGTCTGCTGTAAACGCTCTGCCTGGGCAAGTGGGCGATAATGTCGTCAGTTTCGGGCGAAGCATAGAGTGCCATAATGCTCTCCTTAACCTCTTCATCCCTCATGTCTTTGGCATCCAAATCAAAAAATCCATGTTTGACAGTGAGTTCCATCTTATCCTGTAACAAATGCGTCTCAAGATATTCTTGGACAAAGCTCTCAATAACGTCAGTAGATAGGGCATCTTCATTCTCATGATCATTAGGTTTCTTAAGTGCATTATCAATATCTTGAACATAAATTTCATTATGATACTTAACACTTATGGAAACTTCATCAACACTAATCACTACCCTAACAGTCTTCAAAAATGGCCTACCCAACAGAACACCCGCAGTACCCTCAACTTGCCTATCATTGGTATCTATAACATAGAAATTAGCAGGATAGACAAAATTGTTGATTCTGACTAGTATGTTCTCTAGTAAACCTATTGGAGCAATGCATGACCTATCAGCAAGTTATATAATCACCCTAGTAGCCACTAACTCCACTCCAGTTAATTTATTATACACAAAAAGACCAGATAAGCTGTTCTGAACGAGTTCAGCAGACCAGATAAGTTGTTCTGAATCGTGTGGCAGAGTAACTGACTCTACTGAGACCTGCTAGCTGACTTAGAGTCAGAATTCAGTATCTTTCAGATAGAGTTCAGTAGTGCGAAAATGTGTAGGCCCAAATTCAGTTGAGTTAGGAAAACGTTTTTATCAAAACAGTTCCAATAGATTAGTGCAGTCGATTAAGTTTGCTAAAACTTAGTTGAATGATTTAAAAGATACTTTCAGTATGAATAGTAAATCAATGCAACAGTAAAATAAAGAGCACTGAACACAGAGATTTTTAAAGTGGTTCAGATCCAACAATCCTACGTCCACTGTCCCGAAAGATCAGGAGGCTATGTATTATACTGAGATAGTCTCAGTTGGTTTGTACGCTGGACAAACACTGGTCTTGAGATTTATACTGAGCAAGTCTCAGTTTACAAGGTTATCAAACTAAGTGTTTGAAAAACTCTCCAACAGTGAAGGAGTCCTTTACAATAAGGATCTGTTCAGAAGTGAACTCCTTCGTCTAAGCTATGGATTTAATCGGTTAAGCTTAGGTTAGAGGGATAGGGAATAAGGAAGTGGCTTCTCGAACGACGAACAACTGAGTATAAGCTTTGGGTTCGTGTATCGTCGCTTGAATACTAGAGGTTGTATAATTCTCATTCAGCTTGGTTCCCTATGAGCAGAAATGTAGTCTTTCGCGGGAGATTGTTTCTTCGAACTTCTTGCGGAAGACTTAGGTTTTTTTTGAATTGCTCGTTGAATGCTCTGTGTGTCCTCGTGTATGCGAAGGTTTCTCGTGAGCTTCAATTTGATTTATCCCTCTATTTGTAGTGAAGAGATTAGGATAGATCCGTTGGAGACGACGATCCTTTGTCTCTCTTTTAGGTAGCTAACGGCTCTTTCGAAGTATGGTAGCAGTGTCCTTTCCCTCCATTTCTGGAAAGTTGTTGACTTGAAGCTTTAACAGATATAGGACAGGTGGCTGCTTGTCATTGGTCGAGGTTCAGAAAGTGGTTGAGACAGAACATACTTCAAGGAGATATGAAGCTGACTTCTCTCTTCCTCGTATTGACTCTGCTTATTTGACTTTATAGATCTTGACAGTCAAAGGACTGTCTGGCCGTTGCTGAGTCTGATCTCTGATTCCATAGCATGCTCCTGCTGAGTCGGCTCTACTGATGATCAGCTCTGAGTTCAGTGAACTACTCCTGCTGAGCTTAGTTCCACTGACTCCTTTCAGTATACTGCTCCTCCTGAGTCCAGTATCACTGAGTCTTGTACTTCTGGTGCTGGGGCAGATAATCTACTGAGTGCCAGAACCAGAGCAGAATGTCTGCTGAGTCTGAAACCTCTGAGACAAAAACAGATTACAACAGAAAGGTTCACCAATTAGTATAGGGTTTTGGGATCTTCAAATCTTCAGTAAGTGTTCAGAGCACATGGCTACTGAGTTAGTTATCAATTGAGAAGACTGAATCATTTCCCAATGTTTGTGCTGTTGCTGGGGACTGAATCATCACCCAGCGCAGCTCTTCATCCTCAATATTCTGCATTGATGCAAGATCTGCCAGACTGCTCGGCTTGGCCAGTTCGGCGGTCTGTTCTGCTTCAGACCGAATCTTTTGAGGACTCGCATTCGGTGTTGGTTCGGCCAACTCCTTTCCACTCCTCAACATGATGTGATTGCAACTATGGGCAGACGAATTTGGCTGAGTCTGAGAAGGTAATTGCCTTTGATTTGCCTTCACTTCATCTAGCGAAGTGGTCATCATAGACATTTGCTTGGTCAGATTTTCCAAGATATTTTGTTGCTCCCACTTCAATTGTTGCACCTCTCTCTTCAAGGCTTGGATCTCATCATGATTTGAAGTTATTTCCTTCTGCATCTGCTTCTGATATGAAATGGCATCTTTCTGAGAAACAATCATCTCGCACATCAATTCTTCAAGCATAAAGGATCCCTGGTTGGCTTGGCCAGGTGGAGGCATGATTGACATTTTCGGCTTCAATGTTATTTGATGTGAAGCTCGGTAAGGTTGCTCTGTACCGAGGGTAGGTGTTCGATATAATTTTTCATAGCGGTAGATGAGTTGTTGTACTTGACTTTGTGGAAATTCCACGTGCTTGTGTGTTCGGGTACTTTGCTCTTCATCAATTTCCTGCTCAAGCTCAGTCTTCTTTTTACCGTACATGCTAATTTGTCTTACATTAGCCATAGCATTCGGATTGGGCTGGACTTGCGACGGTAACTGCCCTTGACTTGCCTTCATTTCTTGATCGAAGAATTCAACTTGGAGATTTTCTTGGTTAAGTTCTCGACGGTGCTTTGATTATCCCTCTTGGTATGATTAATCTCCTCTTGCATCTGTTGTTGATAGGCAATGACGTTCTTCTGAGAATTAATCATATCAGCCATCATTTTCTCTAACGAGCTATTTTGGTCCGTCTGGCCAGACGGCTGACTCTGCTGCTGAAATTGCCTTTTGATGCTGGGGCTTGTAGGGTTGTTGATACCCTTGCTGTGGCGGTGGCTGAAACTGTTGATCCTGATATGTGGGCGGCTGGTATGTTTGTGGTGGAGGAATTCTCGGCTGTTGCGGCATTTGATCCTCTTATCTCCATCTCAGGTTTGGAAGATTCCCTTGTGGTCCGTTCCAATTATCAGTTGCATTAGCATCCTCTCCATGACATTGCAATGAAGTATGTCCTCTCTGACCACATGCTCCACATGTGTGGTCAGCCATCGTGCGTGATGATGAAGAAGAAGAGGAGTTCTTCTCCTTGAACAAACGATCTAATTTGTCTTCGAGTTGGCTGAACTTCTCCTCCATTTTTAGCCCAACCTTCATGTCATGATCGTCTAGAAAGTCTCCACTCGACAGGTTGACAGATTCCTTTGCATCCTTGGTCCTTTATATTGTGATGTAGACTCGGCAAGCCCTTCAATGATAGCCTTAGCATCATTATAGTAGCTATTAGCAAAGCTACCCTTCAAACAAACATTCACCATGATTTTGGACTCATCTGTTATCCCTTGGTAAAAACACTGCAGCATATCTACATCAGAAAAACTATGGTTTGGGCAGCTATCAACTAGCGTCCCAAAGCGTTCCCAGTATGCTCCAAAAGACTCGTCAAGTTCTTGAGTAATTCCCGAAATCTTCTTTTTGAGTAAATTGGTCTTTGATTGAGGCAAGTACTTGTCCAGAAATGTCTGACGCATCTGAGTCCAAGTAGTAATCGACCTAGGTTGAAGACCAGAAAACCATGCACGAGCTCCGTCTTGAAGAGTGAACGGGAATGCTTTAAGTTTGAAAGCATCCAAATGACCCTGCCTATGCAAATCGCAGACCTGATTGAATCCCTCCAAGAAAAAGAAAGGATTCTCGTTCAGCTTCCCATAAAATTTTGGACATGCCGCGACCAAATTCAACTTCACATCGATCTGCTTAGTAGTGGTTATATGAATTGGTCCGGGCAGGTCCTCTCCCAAGTTCCTCGAACCTGAGTTCATCTTCAGATTGGCTCCCTCTTCGTCGGCCATGATTTCTTCCGAACTGCTCTCTTCATAAGACTGGTCCGCTTGGTCAGTCAGAGCAGTTTCGACTTCTGGTTCACTGGTACCATCACCAGCTTCTGTTATGTCCTCTGCCTGGGCAGTTGAAGCAGTTTATGCCTGCGACAGAACTTGTTGCTTTTGCAGCTTTGTCGCCTTCCTATTCCTTTTTGCAGTCTTTTCAATTTCCGAATCAAAGTATAGAAAACGACGGGAAGACCTGCTCAAGCAACACTTAAAAAGCACAAAAGATCAATAGAAAAATAAGCTAAAAATAACACCATTCCCCCGACAACGGCGCCAATTTGGTGATCGTTGTTTTCACAAAAAAAATCCTGCAAAATGCTAGAACTTAGATTAGTATAGCAAACAGGTATCGAACACAGAAAACAGATATTTTAAACTTTAAATTCCTATTAATCTGAGGGTTGGTTAATGACCACGCAATTTTTGGGAGTTTCTAAACCTAAAACAAGATAGTAAATAGCAGGAAACGAATACGGAGTAAATGTATGCAAAGAAAACGGGTCTAGCAAGATGATTCACACGCACTCACAATCGATCATCGACACTAAAGATAAATTAATCCCTATAAATCAATCAGCTGCAGGACGTCGTAATTAAACTGACACACCCCCTATTCCCCCTTAATTATTGGGTAATCGCCATGGTGGGCATTGAAACGATTACTTCTGTAAATTAGATGTAACCTATGTTGGTGGACAACTAATAGATTTAACACCTAATCAGCTTTAAGAACTAAGGGAACCCAATTTAGGAGCCTACTCGTATGGTAGGTATCTAATAGTCTCCTACCAAATTAATCATATTGTTCTTAGAACAATTGTGCTACTTATTTAGCTTAATCCCACGAGAAACAATGGAAGTACTAAATTAGCTATGAATTAAACTAACCTAAACCTAAACGAAAGTAGAAACTGTAAATTTGAACGGCTATGGAGTTGGCTGCTGAACTCTCCCTCTCGCTGATCTCTCTCGTTGGTGGATTCACTCTCTCGCTGGCGGCGTGAAGTTGCTGATGAAAAGATAATAAAATAATCAATACTTATCTACCTCCTTCGGCTCGGTCATGGGATGAATAATGGAATAATAAAATAATCCTTTCTCCTCTCCCTCGTTGGCGGTAAGATGATGAATAATGATGATAAGGATGTTGCTGTAGACGTGATATTCTCCTCCCCCTTTTATTCACGTTCGCTCCTCCCACTTATCTAGGGTTTCTTATTGTTTCCTTGTAGAAGTAGAAACTTTATCCCAAGTATGGAAATATATTATTAAATATATTTTATTCAAATCTTTCCATACTCCTTTCTTTATCCATCACTTCCATTCTACGTAAATTTCGTCCAAATTAAACCCTTTTAATCCTTAATTTCGTGCATGCCGCCTAATCATCTTGTCATCGCCACATCAGCTCGGGAATCTGTAAAATAGCACAGAAGTGCAATCCACGGCCCAAATGGCGCCAAAATAAATAGAATTTGCATAGTACGAATTTGACTCATCAATTACGTACTCCCTCCGTCCCAACGAGCTGTGCTCGTTGGAACGGATGGAGTACTATATAGGTTGCTGATTCCTTTTGCTAGGTTGATGATAATTGTGGAATTTATGGATTTTGTGATCTTTATCTTTAGGTGTTGTGGATTTTGGATTCTCAGAAGATATGTATTCATTTATCATTTATATGTTGGCATGTGCACTTCTCATTTTCCTTATAAATTAGTAATTTATTGTTATCGAGACAATTTGTGGTTCGAAATTTAATTTAATGTTATGGACAATATATTTAAGGTTCGAAACTTAATTTAATTAGATATCACAAATTAATATTTGGTTGGAAAAATAGAAAATATTACTCGAATAAATATCAATTAAATGTTGCAGATCTCAGTCTAATGAAATGATTTTATCATTTTTAGTGCTTTAATCCCGACTTTGTCCATTTTTAGTCATTTAAATGTAGCATATGTTTAATTTTGGTCATTTATTGTAGCTGTACGATTTTGGTCCTGTAATGTTTAATACTGACCGATTTTGGTCTTGTAATTGTGAAGAGTGTCCGATTTTGGTCCTCTAACTTTAAACAACATCAATTTTTGGTCCTCTGGCAGTGAGTGTAATACACGCGCTTTTTCCGTTTAGAATCTAGGTCATAGGACTAAAATCGAACAATTATTAAAGTTAGAGAAGCAAAATCGAATAGCGCCATAATAAAGGACCAAAATCGGACAGTGACCACATTAAATGGCCAATTTCGATTTTTTCTCAAAAACTAACACATTTTTCTAGAAATGATTGTTTTGAATGAATGACAATTCATCTAAATTCTTTTAAGACATAATTGAGTCAATTCATTTTTTAATATTGTCATTGAATAAATGATTTAAAGTTTCCAAAAAGTTAAGAATTATAAATTTATGAGTTCAAAGTGAAACAAAATCTTGAGAGAGAAAGACTTTTGAAAAAGAAAATAAAATGTAAATAATTATATCATTATATAATTTCAACATCTTCATTATACATCTCAATTCTAAATAATTAATTAATTAATTATATGAATCTCACACTTTACTAATTCAAACCAATCCATATAAATAATCATGTTCAAAAAAAATTAGACAAGAGTAATGGAGCATTATTCATTAGTTTACTTATCTCATCTAATTTGAGTCAATGATGGCTGAGCGGGTGTCATTATTTGCTCAATTATGACAGATTGTATTAATAAGATTTAAGACATAGAAAAATGACAATGCAACAGATAGCTCGACAGTTAGGAACTAATTTCTTTTCCAAATTATAACATTTCAGCGCCGCAACGTGTGCGCCGGTGTATCAAATTTGCCAACCTACTAAAAATGATATGGATATAATTTATATTTCCCCGTTTAGTTATTAATGATTCAAAGTTTTTCGATATTAAGAAAGTTGGATTTAGTTTTTCGATATTAAGAAAGTTGGATTTTGTATGTAAAGTAATACTATTTCCATTCCATTAGTAGTATTTTATTTCTTTTGATATGATTATTAAGAAAATTATATTATATTTTGTGGTGTGTATTGTTTAACTTTTTGAATAGTTAATTCTTGTCCACATTTTTTACCTTTTCTAGCTAGAAATGACACTTCTAATGGAACAACCAAAAGAAGGAAACATGACACTAATGGGACGGAGGGAGTATAATTTACTGGATTATGCTTCATTAGAATATAATTTTAAGTATAAGTCATTTTTTATGAATTGATCCAAAATGAAATGCGAGCCACTATAGAATGAATGAAGTATTATATTAAGCTACTCTTGCTTTTAATTTGTACATTCTTTTTCTTAACTAGCAACGTAAAATCAAGGTTCGATCTATAGTAACCGTATTGTGGTCATATACAAAACACTCTACTATTAGATGGTGTTCAAGGGACCGATTAGTCTCATTTCTGGGTAGATTTTGCTCGAGTGTGATCTTGGGGAGTTACCTCACCCATGGGAAAAATCGGATATATATATATATATATATATATATATAGGGTAGGGTTCTAATGAGAACCAACTCCTATATGAGAACTAAGAACCAATATTAATCATAGATTTTGATTTTATAAACGGTCAGATTTGAATCCAATTTATTAGTATTTTAATATTTTTATACTTTAGTAGGAGTAATTTTGTAACATTAATGATACCAATATTTTTGAAATAGGAAAGATTTACACAAATCTAGTCTAATTTTTTTTTTCCAGATTTACACAAATTAAAATGCATTACATTAGAATTATGATGCATTAAAATATAGTTTTGATGCATATACAATTTTCATATATTTGTTTTAATTTTCTTAGATTCCAAAATAAAAAATAAATTATTCACTTATTAATTATATGCATTACACGTAATAATGCAATGCATCCCAAAAAATAAAAAAATCCGATGCATTAGTATATAATGTTTGATGCATCAAACATGCATTAATATCAGAATGAGGTGCATTAAAATATAACGTTTAATGCATTTCTTTATATCTTTGAATGCATCCATAATATCAGAGTGAGATTCATTAAAATATAATGTTTAATATCAGAGTGAGTACATCCATAAATATAATATGCATTTCTTTTATATCTTTGAATGCATCGATCTATATTCATAATGCATATAAACTATAAAATAAGAATATAATAATAACAAAAAATTAGTAATTATTGTATTCCTTAAATTTGATTTTCTTTATGCATTATTATATTATATTATGGTATGCAATGATTTTTTATTTATGATGCATGTTAATCTTCACTAAAAATAAGAAATTAAGTTATTAAAATGTTATATGTTTTGATAGTTCATACGTATATAGATTGAATTACTAGCCGTGATTTATTCAATCTTATCATGTTTAGTTGATTCTATTTATGATAATTTATCATATAGCTAAATAACGGCTGATTACCAAATTTACCATATCAAAAAATGTATTCCATAAATAAGAGATATGTTTGTTATAGTATACAATGTAAAGTACAAAAATAACCTTTACTAATTTTACATTAAAAATAATGAATTAAATGAGTGTTTATTAACAACCGTAGATTGAAATATATGTACGATTTAGATCAGTTCCTAGTTCTCATTTGAGGTTATAGTTCTCATAAGATCTCTTCCCTATATATATATATATATATATATATATATATATATATATATATATATATATATATGTGTGTGTGTGTGTGTGTGTGTGTGTGTGTGTGGTGCTATTCACATGAGAACCAATCTTTATATGAGAATTAAGAACTAATCAGAATCATAGATTTTAATTAAATTAACGGCCAGATTTTCCCATATATTATTAATATTTTCTTAATCTATATTAATGTAAGGGTATATTTGTAACATAAATAACACATAATATCTCTTTTTTAGGAAAGATTAAATTCAATCTTATCAAAATATTGGAATGAATCAATTAAAATAGTATGTAATACGATTTGCAAAAATATTGGAACATTTCCATAAACAAATACTCCATAAATAAATATTGGAGATATTTCCGCAGTATTGGAACATTTCCGCAAATATTGGAACATTTCCATAATTAATAAACAAACAATATTTAATATTGGGGTGAATCAATAAACAAAAAAGTATTAATATGCAATACAATTTAGAGAATATTAAAATGAATCAATGCATAATTTCGAATGATGCATTATTTTTTTTCTTGTGCATAAATTTATTCAGTTTGATGCATATGTATAAATTGTTTGATGCATATGTTTATTTAGTTTGATGCATAAGTTTTAAAAGTATATCTTCTTCTCCGCCAACAATGAAAATACTACATAGATAGTAATTGTTTAATGCATATGTATGAAGAGTTTGATGCATAGGTTTATATATTATACGGCATACAAGCGAATACATTTTAAAATTCACTATATATTATAATTAATGTGGTGCATTTTAACAATAAATATTTTATATGGGTTAGTTTTTATATAAAATTATAATGCATACAAGCTGTTGGGTGATGATTCCATCCTCAGCACTGTTTCACTCGTGGGAAGTGATTCGGTCTTAGACACTGATCTTAAGCTCAGTAGCCTTGTGCTCTGTACTTGTCTAAAGATTTGAAGATCCCAAAACCCTATCTGAATGATGAACCATTCCTTTGTATCTGTTTTGTCTCTGAGGTTTCAGATTCAGTAGACACTCTGCTCTGGTCAAGGCGCTCAGTAGCTTATCTGCCTCAGCACCGACAAGAAAGACTCGCAATCTTGGACTCGGCGGGAGCAAGATATGCGAGAGAGTCGATTGAACCGAACTCGGCGGGAGTAGTTCATCTGGACTCGGAGCCGATCTTCGATAGACTTATCTCGGCGGTCCTATCTACCGAATACAAGGTCGGACTCGAGAACGGCGAGATAGTCTTCGGGGTCGTCGAGAATCTTTTGAAAGACAATCGGCATTGTCATGTACGAGGAAGAGAGAAGTCGGCTTCGATGCGTCTCGAAGTTTGTCTTTGTCTCAACCACTCCATCCACCTCGACGAATGACAAGCATACACGTGTCTTCTCACCTGTTAAAGCTGCAGTCAACCTTTTACCTAAAAAGGTGGGAAAGTACACTGTTACCTACACCAAAAGAGCCGTTTGCTACCAAAAAGAGAGAGAGAGAAGAAGATCGTCTCCAACAGATCTATTTCAATCTCTGCTCTATAAATAGAGGGATCATTCAAGATTTGAAGCTAACCAAGAACACGAGAGAGCGAAAACGAGCGAATTCCAAAGAACAAAGTCTTAGCAAGAACTCGAAGAACAATCTCCGGCGAAAGACTACATTCTAGCTCATAGGGAATCAAGCTAAACCGACATATAAAGCCTCTAGTATCCAATCGACGTTACACGAACTTATAGCTTACCTTCAGTTGTTCGTCGATGTAGAAGCTACTCTCTCATATTCCCTATCCCTCTAACCCTAAGCTCAACCGTTCTTATCTATAGCTTAGACGAAGGAGTTCACATTTGAACCCAATCCTTATTGTATAAGGACTCCTTCACTGTTGGAGAAGTTTGTCAAACACTTTAAGTTTGATAGTGTTGTAAGCTGAGACTTGGATCAGTATAAAAAGCAAGACGCGGCTTTGCCCAGTGTGCAAGCTGACTAAGACTAACTCAGGATAATAAATAGCCTCCTGATCATTCGGGACAATGGACGTAGGATTTGAGCGATATCCGAACCACTTTAAAAATCCTGTGTCTCTTACTGCTTTCTTAACTGTTGCATTGATTTTACTATTCATACTGAACATCATATTTAAAATCAATCAACTGTCTCAGCATACTGAACTTTTAATCTACTGAACTGAGACTTAAAACGCTTTCTCACAAAAACTGATTTGGGCCTACACTATTCCGCGCACTGAACTCTTACTGTAGATACGGAATTTGACCTAGTCAGTTAGCGAGATCTCGGTCGAGTCGGTACTCTTAGCCTTTAACTCGATTCGAAACGGTTATGCAGTCCGGTTCGCCGAACTGCTTGGTCGGACACCATCCTGAATAGGACTGTTCGAGTTCGAAGTTGAGAAATCGAATCAGGTGTATTCACCCCCCCCTCTACACCTGACCGTACACTCGGGACCAACACAAGCAATACACTTTCATATCAAATATAACAAATTATGCATTTCAGTTTTATAATAGGTGTTGAAGAAAAATATAGAACTTAAATCAGTATCGATAATATGATTCTATCAATAAGTTATTAAGAATTAATGCATCAATACACAATTTAAATGCATTTTAAATTATAGGCTAACGAATGACTATTCATTTTTTTCTAAAATTGAATTCAATCTTTCTCTATTTAATTTGTTCCAATATTACTAGATCTTTAGTAAAATAATACTTAACAAAAAAAAATAATATTCCATAATAAACCTTCATAATCAACTCTCCCAAATAAGTTAACGATAAATCAAGAAAAATAATGAAAGTATAATTAGTCTTAATCCAGCATAATAATTACTTACCAAATGCAAACAGACCGTGTCCAACATAATAAAACGAAAATTAATTAATTTAAAAGTGATAACAACAAAGACACTAAATATCTATTATTGATATTCAGAATTAGAATAAAAGTAATTAATGCCACTAAGTAGGGAAAACGGTTACAACAATGAAAATACTTTAAATATTAAGTAAGTTACCATAAAATATAAAGATTGTGACCCATAAATAACTCATATTTTGTAAATTCAAAAGACACAATTACCGTTGTGCCCTTTTAGTAATTATTCTAATTAGAAAACTACAATAAATAACTAACAAATTATATCCGTTGATTAAATGAAATTGATGGATATGATTGGTTCCTAGTTCTCATTAAATCATTTGGTTCTCATATGATCCAAATCCTATATATATATATATATAGGGTAGGGTTCCCATGAGAACCAATCCCTATATGAGAATTAGGAACCATTATAGATCGTAGATCTTATTTCAATCTACGGTTAAATTTACACTAAAATCTAAAATATTAAATTAATTTTTAATTACATAAGGGAAAATCTGTACAAAAAAATATGGGTAAAATTGAAACATTTCATTTGTGAAAACATTAATTACAATCATATTAATTTCGAAACATTAATATGGGTAAAATTGAAACATTAATTTGTGAAACATTCCATTTGTGAAAAGTTTTCTAAAATCGCCGATCTCAACTACTCAATCATATTATTTAATACGATTCATTCATGTGTATGCATAAGCTTTTACATACCATTTAATGCATAATTAGATTACATGAATGCAACACGATATATTATTTGATGCATAATAACTTGCCAATCCAACAACACGATATATTATTTGATGCATAATAAACTGACACTATTTGATGCATAATACCTCGGTAATAAAATATATTTTTGATGCATAATCTATCAGCAAGTTGATGCATGAAAATAGATGAATAATTAATTCGATAATGCATCTACGCACAATGAAATATGCCTCTACATATAATAAAATATGCATCATTTAAACAACATTATTACTCAAATTTTTATAAGAAAAAAATCAAATGAAAATTTATGATTCATGAACTACATTATCTCTACTTATTATAATTGAATTGTAATAAATCTTTAATAAAATATTATCTTTAGATTGATTAATTAAATATAAAAAATACTATAATTACAATATTATTTATGGTAAAACTATGATTAGTATATAATCTCTAATTAATGTAAAGCAATATCTAGGGAAATTAAAGATAATCATCGTAGAAAAAATTAGATATCCAAAAATAAAAGATAGACTAGTTACTGTATATAATGTAAATTAAAAAATTGTTCATGTGATGCATATGTATGCATTGCTCGATGCATACTTATTCTTAATGTGATGCATATTCCCGTAAATCAATCTAGTAGCTTGAAAAAGGTCCATCGACACAAATATTACTTTGATGCATATATATGCATTATTAATGCATAAGTATTCCTAACTTATGCATTTGAATAACAATTCCCATGAGAAGTACCAACTCCTATATAAGAACTAAGAAATAATCAGGATCAATAATCAAAAAGTAATATGCAATACTATTTAGAGAATATTAAAATGAATCAATGCATAACTTCGAATGATGCATTATTTTTTTTTCTTGTGCATAAATTTAATCAATTTGATGCATATGTATAAAGTGTTTGATGCATATGTTCATTTAGTTTGATGCATAAGTTTTAAAAATATATCTTCTTCTCCGCCAACAATGAAAATAATGCATAGATAGTAATTGTTTAATACATATGTATAAAGTGTTTGATGCATATGTTCTTTTAGTTTGATGCATAAGTTTTAAAAATATATCTTCTTCTTCGCCAATAATGAAAATAATGCATAGATAATAATTGTTGGTCCCGAGTGTATGGTCAGGTGTAGAGGGGGGGGGGGTGAATACACCTGAATCCGATTTTCTCAACTTCGAACACGAACAGTCCTGTTCAGGAAAGTGCCGTACTGAAATAATTCAGCAGACCAAATAGCTGTTCTGAATCATGTGTGGCAAAGAATCTGACTCTACTGAGATCTGCTAGCTGACTGAGTCAGAATTCAGTATCAAACAGGTAGAGTTCAGCGGTGCGGAAAAGTGTAGGCCCAAATCAGTTGAGTGGAAAACCGTTTTAGCAAGTCTCGGTTCAGTAAATAGACAGTTCAGTATGCTGAGACAGTTGTATGATTTTAAAGTAGGTTTTCAGTATGAACAGTAAAATCAATGCAACAGTAATCAGAAAGCAACAACAAGACACATATTTTTAAAGTGGTTCGGATATCAATCGATCCTACGTCCACTATCCCGATAAGTTCAGGAGGCTATTTATTATACTGAGTTAATCTCAGTCAGCTTGTGCACAGGACAAAGCTGTGGCTTGGGGATTATACTAAGCAAGTCCCAGTTTACAAAGGCATCAAACTAAAGTGTTTGACAAACTTCTCCAACTATGAAGGAGTCCTTTTACAATAAGGATTGGGTTCAAATATGAACTCCTTCGTCTAAGCTATAAGTATATTCAGTTGAGCTTAGGGTTAGAGGGATAGGGAATGAGAGAGTGGCTTCTAGATCGACGAACAGCTGAAATAAGCTTTAGGTTCGTGTATCGTCGATTTGGATACTAGAGGCTCTTCTAACAGTTTAGCTTGGTTCCCTATGAGCTGAGAAGGTAATCTTTCGCCAGAGATAGATCTTCAAGTTCTTGCGGAAGACTTAGGGTTTTCTGGTTCTAGCTCGTTTGAATGCTTGTGTTTGATTTCGTCGTTAAGCTTATGCGCATTCTCTCTCTTTCTCTTGAAATGTCCCTCTATTTATAGAGCAGAGATTGGAAAAGATCCGTTGGAGACGATCTTCCTTTCTCTCTCTCTTTTCGTAGCAAACGGCTCTTTTGAAGTAGGTAACAGTGTACTTTCCCACCTTTTTAGGTAAAGGGTTGACTACAGCTTTAGCCGGTGAGAAGACATGTGTGTTCTTGTCATTCGTCGAGGTGGATAGAGTGGTTGAGACAGCACAGACTTCAAGGCAAACTGAAGTTGACTTCTCTCTTCCTCGTATATGACAATGCTGATTGTCTTTCAAAAGTATTTGACGATTGTGGCTGTCTCGCCGATCTTGAGTCTGATCCCGTATTCAGTAGGTAGATAGCAAGAGGAAAGTCTATTGAAGATCAGCTCTGAGTTCGGTGAACGCTCCTGCTAAGTCCAGTTCCACTGACACTTTCGCATATCTTGCTCTCGCTGAGTCCAAGATATCACTGAGTCTTCTACTTCTGATGTTGAGGCAGATAATCTACTGAGCGCCTTGATCAGAACAGAGTGTCTACTGAGTCTGAAACCTCAGAGACAAATAACGATTACAACGGAATGGTTCACCAATCAGATAGGGTTTTGGGATCTTCAAATGTTCTCAACAATCAGAGCACTAGGCTACTGAGCATGGTTTAGTATAGAAGATAGAATCATTTCCCACTAATTGAGACTATGCTGAGGACAGAATCATAACCCAACAATTTCCCCCTATTTGATGATGCCAAAACCTATCATCTATACTAACACTAAACAAACAGAAATAGAGCCCCCTACAATATTACAGGTAAGATCAGTGGAGTTGTTCCAACAGTTCTAGACTACTAAGAGAACAGGGCAAAACATAATTTCCCCCATTACATAGCAACTAGACTAGCAGAATCTAACAAAGTAATAAACTGACAAGAAAGTAAATAGTGAGTGTGTGAGTCAGTAATCACTTCAGTGATTCTGAGTGTTAAAGCATAATACAAACACGGCTGGATAGACAACAAGTGGTTGTCAGAGCCAAAATCAGATTTGTATATATGAGTGATTCAGACCAGTACAATTACAAATCTTGCTAAGCTAGGAAGATCAGAACTAAGCCTAGGAGCCCTTAAACTGCTTGATCCTGTCCATGAATCATTGAGATTGCGTCTCTGGCAGTGGCACTCCATACATCCGGTATGTATTCTTCCTCAGCTTCAAGTATGCAGCAAAGTCTCCTGGCTCATCTTCGTCCAGTTCTCTTTTTGATGCAGCATACTTCACTTCAGCTTCTATTACCCCAAAGTGGATTGAGTCATCATTTCTTCTAGGTGGAGGTATGATTCTGGGCTCCGGAACACTGACTTCTATACATTCAGATACGGCTTTATACAAGTATATGTATAGACCAGGTTCAATTAACATCATCCATTCTGTGTAGGCATCAGTCTTAGTCATGTTGGGCCAGAACTCTATCTTTGCAGATTCCCATCTCTAAGTAAATTGAGCAGGTATCCAATTGTCTGTCTTTGGCCATCTGTGCGATTTCAGATTAGCTGGCTTCCTGAACCTTCTGTATCGATAAGGAATATCAGCTTTTGAAGGTACTCTCGGCTGGCCTCTTCCTCGGTCCTTTTCCTCGGTGCTTCAAGGTCCGCTTCCCGCATTCTCGTCTCGGCGGCTCGAACTTGTCTAGCCTCTTCGCCTCTGTATAAGTATCTCGTTCATTTGGTCGAATATGGCCTCAATCTCATCATCTTGGGCTTCGGTGGCTTTCGAGGAATGTCTTCGATTCGGCGAGAGTACTTGATTTTTCTTTTGACGTACCACCGCTTCTCGGTGCTTTGCTTTGCTTTTGCTCTTTCTCTTTCTCCCTATCTTCTTCATCCTCGATAATCGGTTTCCTTGGAGGTATCCTAGCAGGCTTTCTTCCTCCTCGAGCCGGAGATTTTGTCTTTCCTTTGACAGGCTTAGACTTTGGTTTATTAGCGGCTTACTGTTTCAAAGCAATCTCCCTTGCCGCCTTCTCATCACCGCAATTTGAGCCTCCTCCTCGGTGAAATGTATCTCTTCGTTTTCTTGGCCGGAGGGGTTGGGAGAGTCGGCACTTTCTTGCCTTTTCCCCGAACAGGTGGAGGGAGAGGAGCCTCTTCCTCTTCCGACTCTTCTGCTCGGCATACTCTGCAACCTCCTTGATAATATCGGTCGAGTCCGGGTTGCATGAGTAGCCTCGGGTTCTCGAGCCACTTGGGCCGGCTCATCGTGCTGCTTGCGGCCCAAGACACCCTAGGCCTTACCCTCTGTCTGAGTCTGAGTCTAAGTCCTGCTTATCTCAGTCACGGACTTGGTCTTTTTCTCATATCTTAGTGAAGCTGTTCCCTTAAGTAATTCAGCAGTTTTGGTAAGGGTCGGCTTCTCAGTACTCTTCTCTTTTCCTTCCCCCTTTTTGGCATCATTAATTACAGCCGGGGTAGGGACGAGTACCTTCTTGTCTAGGTGTTTGTAGACAGCGGATAGTTCGTCCAGTCTGTCATGGATCTTTGTCAGCGCCAAGTGCAGCTCATTCCTCTCATTAGTCAGTTCCTCCGAGTATTGCTTATGGTTGAGCTTGTTCAGTAGCATGTGTATCCTTGTCCTGGGGATTTTCCTCATCAAGCTTTCCAGGCCCTGAATCACTGGGTGGATCTTGACCATCGTGGTCTGATCCATCTGAGGGTGCTGAGCCAGTTGCTAGCTGCCTGTCATGTATCATTGCCAGCATAGCAGCCTTCAGGTTCTCCATAGTGCTGAGGTCAGCAGCCTTCAGGTGCTCCCTCAACTTCAATTCTTCTTCATGAAGCTGCTGGCAGGAGTAGTGGTGTACTAGACGTTGTAGATGGGGCCACTCCGGAAATCGCAGCAACATGTGGAGCCTTGCTGATTTTGCAATGAGCAACAAATCAGAGTAGTCAGCAAGCTCTGGAATCTGTTGAAGAATCTCTCGGGATGCTCTGGATACGATCACTGAAGCTTCCATCCCAATTGTCTCTTCTTCAGATGTTGTCTCAGACTCCAAGTCTATGGGAGACGTCTGAGTCTCAGCAGGAGGCACACTGCTGAGTGGTGGAACTGAGAGGGGGCTGTCAAGACGCTGAATCTCTTCGCTATGTGCTTCTGTAGCATCCCCTTGTTCCACTTCTATGGGTTCCTCAGTGGAGACAGCCTTCTCCACTGATTGAGTCTTCTCAGATGATTCTGACTCGTCAATCAGCCGCTGAGGCTGAATAGGTTGCTGAGTAGCCTGAGCAGTAGGAACTTCAGGAGAGACCTCAGGTTCAGTAGGCACGTTCGGAATGGCTTTCCTCAGTTTCTTAGCTGGTGCCTTTGGAGTTTTTGCTGGAGGTGTTCTCTTCTTCGAGGGTGTAGCTCTGCCGAGGCTTAGTCTGCGAGTTACGGTCGAGGGACTCGACCCGATCTGGCGAAGAGCAAGAGCCTTGTTGTGGAATCCGACCTTCTTCACATTAAAATACTCCTTGTCATTGTAGGTTATTGGTTCAGATCCACAGACATCCTCTATCATTATGGACAGCTTCAGTCCATAAAGAAGCTTGCCCTTTACACTCAGCGTGCAAGAGGCCTTGTCGAATTTGGCCGCCTGAACCATGAATTCACGGATAAAGAACTCCGTCTAATTGATCTGAGCTCTATCATATATGGCCATCATGAGCTGGATCTTGAGCCTCGATACTTGATCGAATGAGCACCGCTTGGGCCGGGTCGATGAGCTGCGTCACAATATAAGCCAAAGCTCTGTACTGAGACAGAAAGTTGTTTTTAGGAAAAGCAGCTCTGAAGGTCGTGGGCTTTCCACAGAATATTGTCAAGTAGTCATCTACAAGATCATCATTGTACCCCACAGTACTGGCTCCTTCAGAAGGCAGATCAAAACTTCTCTTTAGCATCCTTGATCTCGTGAACGGCGAATCTTCCGATTATGTCCCCGCCTACTGAGTCAGAGTTAAGATAAACTTCGGCCACCTGCCTCGGGAGGAAGTATGTCGGCTTCCTTGAAAGAAAACTTTCAAGCCCTGACTCTCTAAGACCTGAGAAGATCTCGTCCATATAATCGAGATCACAGGCGTCGAACTCCATGGTTGGCTCGAACCAAACACGGTCCTTGTCCAGGATTTCTTGCATGTTAACTGGAGCAGACACCGAAACATTTTCACTTGCCATTGTACCTGTTACACTAGCATTTATCAGTATCGATTTAAATAAAACAGTTTGTATAGCGATTCTGAAAAAGAAAATTAATTCGTGTAGCAGTTGTAATAAGCATACCGAAAGAGAGATTGAGATTCTGAAAGGATATGCAAGAGGGGATTGCAAGAAATGATCTCAGAATTTTCGGATGCAGAGGATTTTAAGTGCGGTAATGGCGGTTTCTAAAGATATGATCGAAAATATATATCTAACGTGAAGATGAACGGTTTTCGATCAAAGGCAAAATTTAAATCTGCTTTATGATATGGACGGTTAAGATTGGATATTAAAAAAGGTAATGATCACAGTAGCCGCCTAAGTCAAAGCCAGTTGTAAATATGCCTAAGTAGTAACTATGAGATGACATGCATTAAATGCGTGGCAGAATTCAGCATACTTATGCATAGAATGGCGTGCATTAAATGAGAGTCGTTTTCATTAAATGACAAATTTTAATACCATGCTGAATCTGAATTATAAGTGCAGAATACTGTTCTATTAGTTACAACTGAGTAGAGATACGCAAACCTATCAGCTGAACATAGTAGTCAGCTGATACCTCATGTAGATGGTTGTTGATTCTCTACGTACTGGTTATACTCGCATCGAGAGTGAACATTCCCCACTCTTCGAAATGGTCCTCTCTTGAAGACTCTTCTTGGCCGGGGTCAGTAGGGTCCAGCAGACCTAGCTCTACTGAAAGTTATTTGAATCTGGATTCAGCTAGAGGCTTGGTCAGAATAGCAGCCCTTTGTTTGTCAGTATGGATCTTTTCCATCCTGATATCCTTCTTTTCGACATGGTCACGAATGAAGTGATGCCTAATGTCCACGTGCTTGCATCTCGTGTGTAGTACGGGGTTCCGAGTGATTGCAATAGCACCGGTGCTGTCGCGAGAATATCGGCACTTCATTCCGAATGACGTCATAGTCTCTTAGGCTCTTTGTCTCGGCCAAAGGATTTGGGGCGCAACAACTTCCAAGAGCCATGTATTCGGCTTCGGTAGTTGACGTGGCTACCGAGTGCCGCTTCTTTGAAAACCATGAGATCGGCTTACTTGCCTAGGAACCGACAAGTTCCCGAAGTTGATTTTCGGTCAATTCTACATCCTGCATAGTCAGCATCGAATAGCCCGTTAGTTCAATATTATCATCCACCTGGACAATAAACCTATGTCTGGTGTGCCTCTCTGGTAGCGGAGAATCTTCTTTGCTCTGAGTCCATGTGGCTCTACTTAGGATTCGCCTGAAATCGAGCGCAGACACCTACAACATAAGTTATGTCAGGACGAGTAGCTGTTAGATATAATAAGGAACCAATTATTGCATGAAATTCAGTTTGGTCTACTGATACTCCCTCTTTATCAAGATCGATTTTCATATTCGTGTTCATCGGGATCTTGATAGGTTTGCCGGATGTGCAACTGAATCTTTTGATGAGGTCTTGAGTGTATTTGCCTTGGTTAACGAACGTTCCCTTTTCAGATTGTTTGACTTGAAAGCCGAGGAAATAGTTCATTTCACCCATCATTGACATCTCGAACTTGTCCTTCATCATTTTCTCAAACTGCTGAGACATGACGACGTTCTTTGATCCGAAGATAATGTCGTCTACATAGATCTGCACGAGTAATAAGTCGTCTTCCAGTCGAATGCTGAACAGCGTGTGATCTACTGTGCCTTTCTGAAAACCTTTCTGAAGAAGAAACTCTGACAGGGTATCGAACCAAGCCCTGGGTGCTTGTTTTAACCCATATAGAGCCTTTCTGAGTCTATAAACCTGATGTCCTGCTGAAAGCCGGGCGGTTGTTCTACATAGACTTCTTCTTTCAGTACGCCGTTCAGGAACGCAGACTTCACATCCATTTGATAGACTCTGAATCTTGATTGGGTGCCTAGGCTAGGAATAGTCCGATTGCCTCCAATCTTGCAACCGGAGCGAATGTCTCATCGAAATCTATTCCCTCCGCTTGACCAGTAGCCTTTCGCCACGAGCCTTGCTTTGTTCCTTACTATAACGTTGTTTTCATCTCGCTTGTTCTTGAAGACCCATTTTGTTCCAATGACGTGTTGATGTCGGGGTCTGTCAACAAGCTCCCAAACTTCGTTTCTCGTGAACTGATTCAGCTCCTCCTACATAGCTATGATCCAGTCAGCATCTTTAAGTACATCCTCAATCGTCTGAGGCTCTTCAGTAGACAAGAAGCAGGAATATAATGCGCTTTCTCCTTGACAGAATCTGGATCTTGTCTTGACTTTTGTTGAAGGATCTCCAATGATTAGATCAGGAGTGTGAGCATCTAGCCACGATCTACGATGTTTCAGCTCTTCATCTAAAATTTGATCAACACAGATAGTAGGTGAGTTAGGCATTTCAGTTGTACTATTCTGAGATTGAAGCAATTCAGTAATGAGAGTGTGATCTACCGAGTTTCCAGGTTCAGGGGCATTCAGCTCAGGAACATTAATAGATGTTCCCCCCCGAGTTGTTATTCTCGATAGTGGTCTCGCATTACCTCTAAGGTTTCTTCATCGACCCGAGTTACCCGGGATTGACTCGTTCGGGAGTGTCAACTGTTCGGCCTACTTGCGTTGCTTTGGTTCGTATTCGATAGAGCTTATCCTCGGTTTCTTCATCTGAATCATCATCCCAACAAAGCTGGATCCTTTCAGGTTTGTCTTTTAGGTTCAGATCCTGTAGCTGCGTACTGATGTCCTCAGATTCAGACTTAGAGTTATTTCTCATGTCTTCAGTAGCAAACTCATTAAAAACAACATGAGGGCTTTCTTCCACGCAAAGGGTCCGATAGTTGAATACTCTGAAAGCTTTGCTGACCCGAGAGTATCCTAAGAAAACTCCCTGATCTGACTTGCTATCAAAAGTCTTCAGCTGATCTTTCCCATTATTGTGAATAAAGCACGAACAACCAAAGATATGGAAATAAGATAAAGAGAGCTTCCTGCCGTTCCATAGTTCATATGGTGTTCTCTTATGCTGCTTTGTCAGTAGAGATCAGTTCCGAGTATAACATGCGGTGTCGGTTTCCGCGCCTGAATTTGGTTGGGAGTTCTGAGTCTGCGAGTAGAGTTCTTGCTTGCTTCTTTGAGTGTGCGATTCTTTCGTTCAAGCAACCCCGTTCTGCCGAGGGGTGCGCGCAGCCAGATGTCTCATGCTCAATCCCTTCGGTTTTGCGTAACTCCTCTACCATGGAATTAAGGAACTCGGTTCCTGCGTCGAACGAATTTTGATTATCTTGGTGTTCTTCTCGACACTGAGCTTTTTCAGAAGCGTTGGTAACTCTGTTTTGACGTCAGACTTGTTGGCAATGAATATGACCCATGTGTAGCGCGAGTAGTCATTGATGACCACTAAAGCATACTTCTTGCCTCTGATCGTCACTGGAGAGACTGGACCGAACAAATCCATATGTAGCAGCTGAAGGATTCCATCAGTGGAAGGAGATGGAACAGGTGGATTTTGATTCCTTGTTTGCTTTCCCTTCAGACATGCTTCACACTGAGTGTCTATGCTGAATACTTCATTCGGCAGTCCCCTTGCTAGAGTGTTCCTTGCTAGTTTGTTGAGCGTTTTGAAGTTGAGGTGGCTGAGTCTCCTATGCCAAAGCCATCCTGTACGGTTGTCGTTCTTCGCCACGGACAAGCTTCGGGTTACTGCCGAGTTCCGGTCGGCTACATATATATTCTTTTTACGCGAACTCGATAACACTGTTTTCCCTGTGGATTTATCAATGACATCACAGAAACCAGTGTCAAAAATCACTATATTCGAGTTATCACAGAATTGACTAACAGAGAGAAGATTATGCTGATGTCCTTCAACATATGATACTCTAGGAACTGTGGCGGTCCCAATGCTTGAGTGCTCCATATCCTCTTGTATAGCCTTTTGCATTGTCTCCAAACTCGATTCCGGGTCCTTCTTCGGCCTATATAATTCTTCGATAGGTTCCTTTGGTACGTCATATGTCTTGAGCATCCACCGTCCACATACCAAGGATCTTTGTGCACCCGCAAAACGAATTATATTCGGGTACCCTTTATTTTGTTTTTGGGTCCTTAGATGTTAGTTTTAGTAACCCAAATCTGTCTAACAACCCTGGTGGTTTCAGACAGTTTCTTTCCACTTGAGTCAACATACTTGACCACCTGGACCGGTCAAAGCCGACTTCTTAGGGCGTTCGTGTTCGGGAGTCCGGATCTTCCGAGCCGGTGGATCGCCGACCTTTGCCTTTTGTGCGATTTTCTTCTTTTTCTGACTCTTGGAACCTCTTCTGACTATAGGATCATAGTAATATGACCCATACTGAGCTGGATGTGTCAACTGAGGTGGTCCATACTGATCAGGCCACTTAACTTTGCTAGTTCCCCCTTGACTGAACTGGGGTGTTTGAGTACTGATCTTCTGGTCAGAATACTGATGCGTAGGATGAGGTGCTTTCATCTTTTGTTTGTTCTTTGCTGAGGAGTTCAGAACATTTGCATTGATTGTTTCCGCTCGAACAAACCTATCAGTTAGACGCACTTCTGAGTGTACGGGGGCAGATGAGAAAGCTTCCTGGTTGAAGCCAAGTCCTTCCTTACAGTGCTTGGGCTTGTTGCTTGCAAGCATAGCCTCCAGCTTCATTTCAGCGCCCATGTAACGCTCAGTCATCAGGCTCTTCCAGACATCATCACTCTTTTTCAGTATGTCGTGCTTGGTCTGAAGTCCTGAAAGTTCTTGCTTCAGTAGACTCAGTTCAGTATCTTTCTGAGTCAAGTCATTGGTCAAAACTGAAATTCGATCTTCTTGATGCTGAGACTTGGCCATCAGAGAGTTTATCTCCTCCACCGAGTCTCAACACAAGTCCTTCGGCTTCGAGTAGCAACCCGACTCTCCCGAGAAAGTCTCCGATTCTCCACTTTCAGGGTATCCAACTCCTGAAGAGTCTTACTGAGCTGCAGACTCATTTGAATTTGTTCATCTAATAATTCTTCATAGGCGGTCGTGATGTCCAAATTCCCATCCGCACTTCGAAACGATTGTCGTGTGTGCGGTGTGAAGAGGAATTAAGTGGTTCATGAGAGTTTACCTCATCCTCTTCTCCTGCCATTAGGCACTTTTCAGTAGCTTCTTCAGCTTCAAGCTCTAAGGCCATAAAAGCTGCTTCATCATCCGATGAATCCATGAAGGAGTCGACTTCTTATGAGTCGTCTGAGATTTCGCCTGCAATATAGGATTGTCTTTTCTGGGCGAATTTCTCTCTCCTTGCCTTACGTGCTTTGCGCGTTCGAAGACTCTCGAGCTCAGGACAATCATATTGATAATGTCCTGGCTTTTTGCAGTTGTAGCAAGCGATGACTCTTTCTTCTTTGTTTTCGCTATCCTTTGATGGTGCTGAGTCATCCTTCTTTCTGCATTCAGAAGATTGTGAGTAAGGAGTGCATTTTGGCGTATAATCTGACTTACCTTTTGTGTCTCGGTATGCTTTAGTCAGTTTTCTGCGCCTCTCCTTCTCCTTCTGATACTTCACAGTGAGCAACGCGTACTTCTGAGCGAGACTTCCTTCTTGTAGATCATTGAGTGAAGGTTCAGTCTTACTCGTTGTCTTGCTCGTCGCTGGAGATGCTGCGCTGACTGATGCTTTGAAGGCATGGTCAATTTTATTGTCAGCTTCAGCTCTTTGCTTTCGTTGAGGTCTGTCGAACTCAAACTCTTCTGCCTGAAGTTCTGAAAAGATATGGTCAGGAGAGACAACATCTAAATCAGAATGACGCAATAAAGTGGCAAAAGGTGTCCAGTGTCCGTCCGACAGTGCCCTCAGTATCTTGAGATTCATCTCTCGGTTGCTGAATGTCTTTCCCAGCCCGTTGATGGAGTTCATCAGATTCGTGAATCTGACATTTAGATCTTCTATTTTGTCACCAGGCATGAGAGACAAATTTTCCAGCTTTTGGAGTTCCAGCGCTAGTTTGTTAGCTTTTATCTTCTGAGTCCCCCGACTCAGTAGCGCTAGAGCGTCCCAGAGTTCCTTTGCCGTTTTGCATTCCTGAACCCTGCCAAGATAAGAATCACTAAGAGTGGTCAGTATGGCATTTCTGGCGACTCGGTCTAAGTTGTGAAGCTTCTTCTCTTCAGGAGTGAAGAGACTTCTGTCTTTAGGGATCTTCTTCCCAGTCACCATTCCTCCTCCTTCAGCTGGGGCCTGAGTCACGACACTATCGAACATGGGAACAATATGTCCATCTTCAAGCACTTCAGTCATACTATCATGGAGGGATGTCAGATGTGCTTCCATTCTGACTCGCCATACTCCATAATTCTCTATTGAGGACATGGGTACCATTCTTATACCTGACATATCAGCCATGAAGAATAATGATATGAATGTAGAGTGATATGCTGTGAAAACGATTTTCCGGATCCGTTCAAGTAGACCAGTTTCAAGATAACAAGAGTCTTAAAGAACTCCTGCTCTGATACCAATTGTTGGTCCCGAGTGTACGGTCAGGTGTAGAGGGGGGGGGGTGAATACACCTGAATCCGATTTTCTCAACTTCGAACACGAACAGTCCTGTTCAGAAAAGTGCCGTACTGAAATAATTCAGCAGACCAAATAGTTGTTCTGAATCATATGTGGCAAAGAATCTGACTCTACCGAGATCGCTGGTAGGCGAGTCGAGTCGACCCGTATCAAACGGTAGAGTTCAACGGTGCGGAAAAGTGTAGGCCCAAATCGGTTGAGTGGAAAAACCATTTTAGCAAGTCTCGGTTCGGTAAATAGACGATTCGAGTATCTTTGAGACGGTTGTATGATTTTAAAGTAGGTTTTCAGTATGAACAGTAAAATCAATGCAACAGTAATCAGAAAGCAATAACAAGACACAGATTTTAAAGTGGTTCGGATATCAATCGATCCTACGTCCACTATCCCGATAAGTTCAAGAGGCTATTTATTATACTGAGTTAGTCTCAGTCAGCTTGTGCACAGGACAAAGCTGTGGCTTGGGGATTATACTGAGCAAGTCCCAGTTTACAAAGGCATCAAACTAAAGTGTTTGACAAACTTCTCCAACTATGAAGGAGTCCTTTTACAATAAGGATTGGGTTCAAATATGAACTCCTTCGTCTAAGCTATAAGTATATTCAGTTGAGCTTAGGGTTAAAGGGATTGGGAATGAGAGAGTGGCCTCTAGATCGACGAATAGCTGAAATAAGCTTTAGGTTCGTGTATCATCGATTTGGATACTAGAGGCTCTTCTAACAGTTTAGCTTGGTTCCCTATGAGCTGAGAAGGTAGTCTTTCGCCGGAGATAGATCTTCAAGTTCTTGCGGAAGACTTAGGGTTTTTTGGTTCTAGCTCGTTTGAATGCTTGTGTTTGATTTTGTCGTTAAGCTTATGCGCATTCTCTCTCTTTCTCTTGAAATGTCCCTCTATTTATAGAGCAGAGATTGGAAAAGATCCGTTGGAGACGATCTTCCTTTCTCTCTCTCTTTTGGTAGCAAACGGCTCTTTTGAAGTAGGTAACAGTGTACTTTCCCACCTTTTTAGGTAAAGGGTTGGCTTGCGGCTTTAGCGGTGAGAAGACACGTGTGTTCTTGTCATTCGTCGAGGTGGATAGAGTGGTTGAGACAAGCCACGAACTTCAAGGCAAACTGAAGCTGACTTCTCTCTTCCTCGTATATGACAATACTGATTGTCTTTCAAAAGTATTTGACAGTTCTGACTGTCTGCCGATGTTGAGTCTGATCCCGTATTCAGTAGGTAGATAGCAGAGGAAAGTCTACTGAAGATCAGCTCTGAGTTCAGTGAACTGCTCCTGCTGAGTCCAGTTCCACTGACTCTTTCGATATCTTGCTCTCGCCGAGTCCAAAGATCACTGAGTCTTCTACTTCTGATGTTGAGGCAGATAATCTACTGAGCGCCTTGATCAGAACAGAGTGTCTACTGAGTCTGAAACCTCAGAGACAAATAACGATTACAACGGAATGGTTCACCAATCAGATAGGGTTTTGGGATCTTCAAATCTTCTCAACAATCATAGCACTAGGCTGCTGAGCATGGTTCAGTATAGAAGATAGAATCATTTCCCACTAAATGAGACTATGCTGAGGACAGAATCATCACCCAACAATAATTGTTTAGTGCATATGTATAAAGTGTTTGATGCATAAATTCGAATATTTTGATGCATTCATATAAATGAATATGTACCTACTTTTTTATGCATAAATATATCAAATTTGATGCATATGTATGAAGAGTTTGATGCATAAGTTTATTAAGGTTGATATATATGTTTAAAACAAACATTCTTATAACATCTATATTTATTAATGAAGAATTATACTTCTTAGATGCTACTAAACACGTAATTTTGATGAATTAGTAATTACGTTTTGTTTCATTTTGTTTCATCTATTATATTTAATATATATTTTCACTTCCTAAAATTAATTATGAAATGTAAAACAAATTACAACAATAACCTTATCTTATTGTTTAATAAATAAAAAAACATTGAATGATAGCTTTAAATATAACCATAGATCAAAGAATATAAATGGTTAAGATTGGTTCTTAGTTCTCATATGGGAGTTGGTTCTCATTTGATCCTTCCCATATATATATATATATATATATATATATATATATATATATATATATATATATATATATATATATATATATAATATATATATATATAATGAATTTATGGAAGTAAGTTGAGCATTAAATGTTTGTTGAATTAATTAAGAAAATCAGCCGTCTTTGACCGCGTTTTCGAGCCTTGAAACGTATCTGATTTACGAATTGAAGTATATATCGTCGATCTACGTTCCAAGTAGAAGATCGTAATGTGTTCAATTTCTCGATTCCGATTTTCGGTGAGTGAGAAATAGCAGCTCGAAGTATGGAGGACAAAACTAAATTATTACCTAAAGTGGAGGAACTTACCTTATTCGTGTTTTGAAGAGTTAATGAACAATGTTTGTTGTGGTATTTAAGTCTCTACCATTTAGTAGGAGATAACAAAGTGACATGTAGTGGGCTTGGGCCACACATGCTCATGCGCACAAGCCTTTTTGCCTACCGCCTCACACGTGGCGCGCCGCACCGCGCTCAGTCCGGCTCACCCCAGCCCGGCCCGAGTCCATGTCCTTGGACTTGGATTTGGATTTTGACAATTGGTACTTTAGGTGGTGACTAATGGGCTTGGTGGGCTGCTTGTGGGTTGGCTCAACACTTGGTGTAATGCTCTTGCTACACCTTAACGTCTCTTTTTGAAAGTCTCTAAAATGAGACTGTAGAACTCTCTCCACCACTCCACTTCTCTCCCCACTATATGCCTGCCTTAATTGGCAGTATTAATTGATCCAACAACCTTTCACCTGGGTGGAAGAACCTATAAATAGGCTAATCTGCAAAGCATTTCAACACCACACTCATCTGCATCTCTCTCAGCATACTAGCTTCTTAGTGTCAAGCTTCTGTCTTCGTCATTGTCCAGTTCGCCGAAGCTCGACGATCTTGCGATGGAAGAACAAAAGTCGTTTCATCTTTGGGGACGATATGCCAGTACCGAGAGCACTACCGGGGTATATTTCTTCTTACGGAGGGAGGACTCCTCGACTCGATGTTTCTCCATTTTGTTTCGTGTTTGTTTTTCCGACTTACTTGTTTTTTTGTACTCAACAATCGCAAGTCGAAATAGTCATTACCTTAGCTGCTTGGAGTTTATCGGAAAACTGAAACTGAAATATGTCTTCCTCAAGTGCTGCCACGCCGCTGCCGCCACTAATGTCGCGGCTGCCACCATTGCTGCTTCTGCCACCACCGCCGCTACTTCTGACGTCGTTGGCTCATCCGGCATTGTCGTTCTGCCGATGTCTGTCCTGACTCTAACTCCGGCCTTTGGCATGCCTAACTACATGGCGCCAAATCCCACACTTGCCGCTATGTCCGCTGCCACCTATGCAAGAATCACACTTAACCGTGCTAATGCCACTAACTCGGCATTTAATTTCATTGCTATGTCTTTTGCTTTGCAGACTAATGTCCATCTTGGGAGTGTGAGCCATCTTAGAGTGGTGGGGGGTTCAACTCCGATATTAACGAGACTGTTACACTCGTCGAGTGTGTTTTCTGCTGTCAAGAACCCGTCAAAGTTCGGTGGAGCTGATTTCAAAAGTTGCAACAGAAAATGTTGTTCTACTTGACAACGTTGGGATTCACTAGTATTTTGAGGGAGAACGTACCTGTACCTCCAAGTGAAACCGAGCAGAATGTTAAAGTCCACATAGTTTATGAGAATTGACTTACATCTGATTATATTGTAAAAATTTCTTGTTAAGTGGACTAGAGGATAGCTTGTATATCATGTTCTTAAATGTAAATACCTCCAAGGAAATTTGGGAGGCACTTGAAAAGAAATATTGTAGTGATGATGTAGGTACCAATAACTTTGTAGTTGCCAAGTTCTTGGACTACAAAGTGGTGGACTCCCGGCTGGTTATGGACTAACTGCAAGAGTTTCAAGTCATTGTGCATGATGTCCACGCCAAAGGTATGCTTTTGTCAGATGTTTTTTACTGTGGCAATCGTGATCGAAAAACTTCCCCCAAGGTGGAAGGACTTCAAGAGCTATTTGAAGCATAAGCGAAAGGAAATGACGCATAAAGACCTTGTTGTAAAGCTCTGTACCGAGACCGATATGAGGAGTCGAGATGGAAAGGGCAAATCACCCGTGGACCCGAGAATCAACCTCGCAGAGAAGGGCGGAAACTCCAACAACTCCAGGAGAGGGCGTCCAAATAGTAACCCCAAAGGGAAGGCCAATGTTCAAGCTCGCAAGTTTGAGGGGGACTGCTATAACTGTGGCAAGTACAACCACAGGTCCAAGGATTGTCGTAAATAAGAGAAGAATAGGGATCGTCAAGCCAACATGCTGGAGATAGCCTTACTGAAGCCGACCTTGCAGTTGTCGTCACCAAAGAAGTGAATGTCGTGGAAAAACAAGGGAAATGGTATATTGATACTGCTGACATGGCATATGTTTGTGGTGACTGAAGTTGCTTCACCAAGTACAAGAGTTTCCAAGGGAGGAAGATGAATATGTGAAATCAAGCCTCATCCGAGATAGTTAGCTATGGTACTGTGGTGCTAAGGTTGATCTCCGGGAAGAACCTTACTCTTGGAGAGGTGCTACATGTCCCTGATATCCACAAAAATTTAATGTCCAACTCAGTACTAGTCAAGAGAGGTTTTAAACTAGTTTTTTTAGTCTAACAAGTTTATTTTGTCAAAATTTGAAATGCTTCTAGGAAAAGGTTACCTGTTTGAGGAACTTTTCAAGTTGAGTGTTATGGCTATTCGCCAAGAGCCCATGAGGGCAAAAATATTAAAAATGAAGCTGCTTCCTCTTACTTGACTGAGTGTTCTGATTTATGGCATTGTAGATTAGAAAATGTTAATCTAAATGTGATAAAAAAGATTAGTTAATCTCGATCTACTTAAAGTAAATAAGTTTAACAAAAACAAGTGTGAAGTTTGCGTTGAAGCAAAATTGGCTAAGTTGCCATTTCATTATGTAGAAAGTAACACTAAGCCTCTAGAACTTATTTACATTAACGTGTGTAACTTAAAGTTTGTACAAACTAGAGGTGGTAAAAAGTACTTTATAACCTTTATTGATTATTGCACTTGATATTGTACTATTTATCTATTAAGGAATAAAGATGAGTCGATTGAATCTTTTATTAAATTCAAAGCAGAAGCCGAAAACTATTTTGATTGTAAAATCAAGATGGTACGAAGTGATAGAGGTGGGGAGCATGTAGCCCCCATTTGAAGAGTTGTGTATGTCAAGTGGTATTATTCATCAAACCACCACCCCCTATTCGCCTCAATCAAATGGTGTTGTTGAACAAAGAACCACACTTTAAAGGAAATGATGAACACATTGTTGATTAGTTCTGGACTGCCCCAATGTTGGGATTTCTAGAATGGAAGTAAATTTTATGCTTGTATACAATGTGTTTTTCCTTTCCACTATTTTATTCTCATATATGATATATATTTGAACATGTTTAATCCTTTATCTTATGTAAGAGTTAGATTGTATAATGTGTTATAGATCACAGAAGACTACTCAATTTGTTGGACTAACAAGATATAAACATTTATTATAGCTGAGATAACTTACAGAAAAGTTGTCGGTTTAAGCTGCAGTTTAGATAAAAAGTGGCTTGTCTTGCTGCTTATCTATACTTATGTACTGAACGTGGTGTATTGACGGATCACAATGAGATGTGGTCTCCTAACTGACCTATGTGAAAAACCACTAGTGGAGAACCTAGATCTAGGTGACTTAGCTGATCTTAAGTTTGGTAAGACTTCAACTGAGTGCATTTGACTATCTATCACTTTGACCTACTATGGTGAACTTCATCGCGATCGGATCTATATATCTTGGGTCTTAGTAGTTATTTGTGACTCAGGTTGGTTATCTGTATCTTGCAACCGTATCCTTGTAAAATAGGTTGATAATATCCCCTGTGGAAATCGTAAGGAGTAACACACTAAACCCGATCGGTTGATTATGTTAAGGTGTGTTAATAAGGTCGGGTGATACTACTCAGGAATATAATAAGATGTTAATTAATTTAAGCTGTCAGTAAGCTTAATTAATTAAAGAATATTTATATCTTAAATACGGGGATCGATTAAGTCTAAAATACAAGTTCATGCTCAATTTGGGATAAAGAGAAAAGTTAGCATGAATTCTCTAGTGGAATGAATCTGTGTTTATTAATTGATATTACCTGGTCTGGCCTAATTAGTTGCCCAATTATTTATTATATCTCAGAAATTATTATTAATAGATTAATGTATTTTTACATTATTTAATACTGTAATTTATCTAGAATTAATTGGTTGGGCCAATTAATTCATAAGTAAAAGTAGCCTAGCAGATTAATTAATTATATTATGAACTGATGTAGAAGTTTATTAGGAATATAATTAAATTAATGGGCTATAAATATTAATATAATATAAATATTTGAAGCCTACATATATTAGTATTCCGTTCACAATCTGAACACACATATACACACATAAAACGTACACATGCACGTTTGTGAGAGAGACAATTTATATATTTTCTCAGTTCTCTGACCACGCGGAGGCAGAAAAGGGTCGAGGCATAGATTAGAAGGTTTGAGCAGAAGCATTAATAAGAGCTACAACAACATACAAAGGAGTCAGGTAAATTATATTCCTTCACCCAGAACATGTGGGGGGAAGCCGTTTTTACGGCTAACTACTTGTTAAACAAAATACATGTTTAAGGTAGGGATGTTACTCCTTACGAGTTGTGGAAAGGAGGGAAACTTTCCTATAAATACTTCAAGGTGTGGGAGTGTTTGGCTAAGGTAGAAGTGCATTTGTCTAAGCAAGTTACAATAGGACCTAAGACTGTCGATTGTATCTTTATATGATATGCACTGAATAGTAGTGCTTACTGTTTGTCATGCATAAGTCGGTCATACCCGATATGAATGTAGGAACTACTATTAAGTCAAGGAATGATATATTCTTTTAACATATCTACCCATGTAAAAAGGAGGATAAGGTTGAATCGAGCTCTAGTGGTGAAGCTAGAGAGATTCCTAGTAGTTTTGAAAATGTGGGGGTAGAGTCTGCTAGGCGTAAGAGGCATGCTTTGAATCGTGAAACTTTAGAACCAAGACGTAGCACTAGAGCAGGGTTCCTAAGGACTTCGGTCCTGATTATGTAGTTTTTCTTTTGGATGAAGAACTACGGTCTATAAAAGAAGCTCTTTCTAGACCCGATGTCCCACTTTGGCTAGAAGCTGTCCAAAGTGAGACTGACTCAATCATGCAAAACCACACTTGGGTCTTAACTGACTTACTCAAAGGTTGCAAGCCCTTAGAATGTAAATAGATCCTAAAACTAAAGTATAAGGTAGTGAGTCAATTGATAAAGATAAAGTCCGTTTAGTGGTTAAAGGTTTAAACAAATTGAAGGATATGATTTATTTGATACATATTCACCTGTAATGAGGATTACTTCTATTCTCGTGCTTCTCTTGATTGCTACTTTCCACAATCTTGAGATTCACCAAATGGACGTGAAAACCGTCTTTCTAAATAGTGATTTAGAAGAGGAAATTTATATGGAACAACCCGAAAGGTTTGTTGTACCTGGCCAAGAGCGAAAGGTATGCACATTGGTTAAATCCCTGTATTGGTTGAAATAAGCTTCGTTACAATGGCATTTGAAATTCGATGAGGCCATGTTGTCGAATGGTTTTAGATTAATGAATGTGACAAGTGTGTTTACATAAAGAATACGAATAATCGTTTCATAATTGTTTGTCTTTATGTAGATGATATGTTGATTATGGGACATAATAGTCAAGTCATAAATGACATCAAGCGTATGCTTAAGAGAGTTTTCGATATGAAGGACATGGGAGTGGCTAATGTAATTCTTGGAGTTAAGATCCAAAGAACTCCTAATGGGATTGTTCTGTCTCAATCTCATTATATTGAGAAGGTGCTTTAAAGGTTTACTGCTTTTGATAGTGCAACTGACAAGACTCCTCTAGAGGTAAATGTTCACTTGAGCAAGAACAGAGGTGATCATGTTGCTCAAGAGGATTATGCTAGGATTATTGGATGTCTTATGTACATCACGAACTGAAAGAGGCCAGATCTAGCTTGTCCGGTGAACAAATTAAGTCGATATACGAGTAATTCGAGTACAGAGCATTGGAAAGCTCTTGTAAGAGTTCTAAGGTACTTGAAGTAATACTCTTAAATTGGGCTGCACTACTCTAGTCATCCCCCGGTACTCGAAGGGTACTATGATGCGAATAGGATATTCGAAACTAAATACTCGTTATCTACTAGTGGTTATGTGTTCACTATAGAGGGAGGATCTGTGTTGTGGAGATCCACGAAACAAACATGCATAGCACAATCCACCATGGAATTCGAATTATTACTTAGGATAAGACAGGTGAGGAGGCCGAATATCTCCGTAATTTTCTTGAAGATATTCCATGCTGGACGAAACACGTGCCACCTGTGATGATTGATAGTCAAGCGGCTGTTAGGAGGGCCAAGAGTGGGTTGTATAATGGTAAGTCGAGACATATTCGCCATCGACACAATACCGTAAGACATTTGATCACGAGATGGGTTATTTATGTAAACTATTTTAGGTCAATAGATAACCTAGCTGATCCGCTTACCAAGAGTTTACATCGTGATCAAATGTATAAGCTCGTATAGGGAATGTGAGTTAAATCCATAACTTAAAAACAATTATAGTGGATACCCAACCTTGTAGATTGGAGATCCCATGAACTTGGTTCAATGGGAAAAGTAAGCTATATGAATTTGTCAATACCACACATAAATAGTCTATTCTCTAAAGAGCTCGATAGTGTTGGTGACCTATCAAGTGGCTAGGTTAATTCTTTGACTTTTAATTATTCTTGGATGCCTTGAGAATGTGGAGTATGGCAGAATACTCGAATAAGAATCACCTATCTAAGTGGCAATTGAGGACTGCTTCTATGTGACACTTATAAATCCAAAGAGGTTGTTCATGGCCCATAAAGGATAGAAACGTGAGAACGGACGAGGTTGAGACTTTATAGAGTTAGTGCTATTGTCTAAGTATACACTATGGAGGAATAGTGTCCACTAGTCCGCCGGTATGCTCAATAGCACTGACTAAGGAAGGTTCAAGGTCACAAGACACCTACCCTGATGCTTTATTGTCTCTTGAGGATAGAGTTGTGTGTCTGCATGCATGCATTTGGCTATTTTCACTCATGTGGGGATTGTTGGAAAAATCGGCTAAATATATATACATTATATATATATATATATATATATATATATATATATATATATATATATGATGAATTTATGGAAGTAAGTTAATCATTAAATGCTAGTTGAATGGATTAAAAAAATCAGCCTTCGTTTTCGAGCCTCGAAACGTATTCGATTTACAAAATTGAAGTATATAGCATCGATCTATGTTCTGAGTAGAAGATCGTAGTGTGTTTAATTTCTTTATTCTGAATTTCAGTGAGTGAGAAATAGCGGCTCGAAGTTTAGGGGACAAAATTAAATTGTTACCTAAAGTGGATGAACTTACCATATTCGGGCTTTGGAGAGTTAATACATTAATCGATGTCTCACATTGATTAATGAATAATGTTTGTTGTGGTATTTAAGTCTCTAACACTTAGTAGGAGATAACAAAGTGACATATCGTGGGCTTGGGCCACATATGCTCATGCGTGCGGGCCTTTTCGCCGACTGCGTCACACGCGGCGCAGCGTGGCGCTCCGCACCCCTACTCTGTCCGCACCCGAGTCTGTGTCTGTTTCCGTGTTCGTGTCCTTGGACTTGGACTTGGATCTTGACAATTGGTCCTTTGGGTGGTCCGTGGACTTGTCTGTTGGGCTTTGGTTAATGGGCTTGGTGGGCTACTTGTAGGTTGACCCAACACTTGATGTAATGCTCCTGCTACACCTAAACGTCTCTTTTTGGAAGTCTCTTGAATGAGACTGTAGAAATCTCTCCACCACTACAATTCTCTCCCCACTATCTGCCTGCGTTAATTGGCAGTGTTAATTGATCCAACAACCTTTCACCTGGGCGGAAGAGCCTATAAATAGGCTAGTCTGCAAAGCATTTCAACACCACACTCATGTGCATCTCTCTCAGCAAACTAGTTTCTTAGTGTCCAACCTTTGTTTTCGCCGTTGTCCACTTCGCCGGAGCTCGATGATTTTTCATGAGAAAGGCAATGAGGTCCTGTTAATGACTGAAGATTCCAACATTACATATTGGAATTCCAATCAGCTGGCCTAGCTCACGTGTACTGATCCTAAAAAATTGGGGTTATAGAGATAAGGTGTGGCGCCGACATAGAGCGGAGGTTTATAGAGATAATGTTGATGCTACTTTTTATAAAGAGAGTGGTAAATTTGAGATTGGAATTGTTGTTCGGGATGCAGATAATGATATTAGAATTGTTATGGCAAAAAATACAACGCCTTCGAGTTCTAGTCTGTGAGCAGAGGTCATGGTAGTGATCAATGGCATTGTGTTGTGCATTGAACATCATATTCAACCGCTTGAGCCATTTGCAAAATTTGTATTAGTGGCGCATATGGCTAATCCAGATGAAGAGAAAAACTTCATCCCAGAGGTTTTTTGTGAGCTTCTGAGCGTGGCTAGGCAAAAATGTCTTGTTGGAGTTTTTCATGCTTATAGGTATGCTAATAGGATAGCAAATGCTCTAGCACATTTTGGTTCAATTAGTTCAATTCCAATTGTTTGGACGAGAGATTTCCGTGATTGGTTGCAGGAGATTGTTTTGTCGGATTCTAATTAAGTAATGAAATTGTCTTTTTGTTTCAAAAAAAAATCTCATTTCTGAAAATATTGATTACTAGTATTTATCGTTCATAATTGAGCATCTATATATAATCAAGACTCGAGGGAACATATGAAACTTGTAAATTTCTCTCTGTCAATGATAGGTTTAGAAATTAAATCCTGAAAAAAAAAAAAAAAAAAACATAGGCATGTACTAGTTCAGATAAAAGATTAGCCATCTCTTAATATATTATATATATATATATATATATATATATATATATATAACTTCGTTAATACTAATTAATATTTAAAAAGGTCCGAAAAATCACTAAAATAAACCACCTTATTTTTGTATTGTGTAAATATATAAAACTAGCCAAAACAGATAAAATATAAGTTTTATAGCCACGCGTATAAAAATGAATGTTTTCTAGCCACTTTGTTTAATTTATATTTAATTTAAGATGTACAACTACCTGTACTACCAAAAGTGTACTTTTTCTGACAGAGGAAGAATTTCCTTAGGAGAAAATATACATTTTGAAGAAATTTACACAAAATTCTTCAGCAACCATTTGTGGCGTTTATATTGAGTGAGTCTTAGAAAATTCTTTAGCAATCATTTCTAGTGTTTAATTTATTAAACACAAAAGTATGGATCTGGTAAGTTACTTGCAGTTTTCTTCTTTATCTATGATATACTGTATAGTTTTTTCTGAAAATATATGATTGTATACATACATTCGCATACGCATTTTATGGTGTTTATGTCTACATGGTTTTTCCCTTATAATTGTAGCTGCCTAGGTAGTGGCTTTGTAACGAAATAGTTACGCGACCACGATTATGTTGCATAATTATAGCTGCCTAACAGTAATACAACTATGATTGTGTAACTGTTAGGCGACTACGATTATGCAATGCACTATGTGGTTGTGTAGAGGTTTCATTAGATGAAACCACTACACGGCTACGATTACAATGTCACCGCCTATATATGAAGACGGCTACAATCATGCAATGGAATCATTGTCGTGTAGCGGTTTCGATAGTTGTAATAGTTACACGACCACGATTACATTGTCATCACCTATCTAGGGGGGCAACTACAATTATGCAATGCACTCCGTGCTCGTGTAGCGGTTTTATTAGATGAAACTGTTGCACGATCATGATTACAATGTCACTGCTACGATAATGCATTGCAATTGTGGTGGTGTAGCGATTTCGATAGTTGAAATCTTTACACGACCATGATTACATTACCATCGCCTATCTAGGCGGGCGGCTAGGGTTTAGGATCTTAGGGTTTATAGTAACGACTATTGTCTCTTATCAAATAATACGATCTGGGCATTCACGAGCAAGTGTAGAAATGCCCTCATAAGACCATGTTTGTTAAAATAGGCAAAGTTAAGAATTACAACTTTAAAATAAATGTTCACGTTAAATAACAAACTTTGCGTATAGAATAATTACCTTTAAGGCCCAGATCGGTCCCTATGTATGCTTAGTCTTCCCATTTCCGAACTTTTCTAAAGCTCTGGGCATCTTGGATGTGTAATTTCAAAGGATTTGATAGGGCCAAGTTCCCCATGGAAAATGGTTCCATATATCAGGATCATCAACAAGAACGCAAACCCAACGGTCAATTACACATGATCTTCGTAAGCAGCAAGCATCAGGTAAAACATGAGCATGTGCGCCGCCTTGAGGTTATCATCTGGGGACTTGAATTTCTTCATTTGGAAATGTGCATGCAATGTTTCGATTGATGGAGGAACCCCTCCATAATTGCGATGCAAGAAGCCACCATTCGGGATCGAATTGTTGGAATCTGGAACGAAGTCTGATTCGCAAAACTAAGTCCAATAACCAATGCAAACTCTCTCGTCGAGAATCGCATATTCCGAAACCCAACTTGAAACCAAAAATTATGCTAGGTGCCTCAGGAACAATCACTTCATGGGTTAATAGGGAAAATAGTGATTTACGGTTGATACCATCCTAGGGGAGTTTCAATAGGTGGCCAAAATAGTCGTATTTAAATGTATTTAATAAACCCAAATCAATCAAGCTTCCTAAACCATCAATTATTTGACGAATCATCTCACTCCTATAATGGTAATTCAAATTTCATTTTGATCCTTGGAACTCTGGTCTCTTCTAAGACCAATTAGCCAAAAGATAGAATTAAAAATGATATAAATTACAATTATAGGCGATTTACTATAGATCGCCTATGATCCTAGGCGAAATTATGCTTCACCTATCTATCTAGTCGATCAGTAGATTGCGTAGTAGACTAAGCGATAGATAGACAAAGCGCAATCTTTATCCACCTATCCTATACGATACACGTAGGGCGATTCAAATCTCGTCTAATCAAGAATTTTCTTTCAACATTAATATCCAAAATACGTCCAAAAGCACATCACATTTCAAGCGAAACGTAAGAGAATCTCAACTCATAGTTCACTAAATAAACTATTACACGAATAAACACATGCCATAAACAATGATTTTCAACACATGAACAATGATTTTTTTCGACTCATAAAACTTACTCCACTGATAAACACCTATAAATAGACTAGTGCTCTACTGTTGCGATTAACAAAAAAAAGAAGGAAGAAGGTCTCACTTGATACATGGGATTCATTCCGTGTATTTGGATTCAAGTTTAAACAACAATCGACTGCCTTGGTGCTGGGCGACGGCTGCACGACTAGGGCTTTTCGATGATCGGTTTTCTCGAAAGTGATAGTGTGTGTTCATAAAGTGGATAGATCATGGTCCACCTAATAGACTAAAACTGTAACTATCTAAAAAATATGTATTGTTATATATGCGGCTATAAAACATATAGTTAACTATCCTTTCGGCTAAAAAAAAGTTGGCCCTTACATATTCTTCATTTTTTATTTTTTATTTTCTATTTTTGTTTATATGTTGACACGTACAAAGTTGGGGATAAAACCATATCTTCGAATTCACTATCAAAATTTGCTCCCTTTTATTCTTAATGGTCGTTATTTCTTGAGATATCACTTCTAAAACTGCCAACATTAGCAATTTATACCTTAGCTAGGTTGATTTTGGCCCTCTTTTTTTTTATCAAATTGATTTTTGAAACAAAATGTATTCACTAATATCTTTGTGGGAAACAAGTTTAAGAAATTTCGGAAAAGTTATCAAACTTTATTAAGTGTCACATGTATATATAGTAGTGATCTATTAGAAATAATGAAGTAGGTAATGCAGTAATATTGCAGATAAACTCTAGTTGTTGATTCGAACTGCGAATAACCAACTAGAATCTTCCTTGGGAGATGGCCGGAATTGGGCTTTCACTAATCGTCACACTAGAGGGAACGAATAATGGGGAAGAGAAAACAAATGTTTATTAATTCATTCAAAAGCTGCGGCCAAAATACAAGAGGGAGGTATTCATAAGTCTAAAAAACACTCTAATAGAAAAGCAACCGAAATAAGGAGCGCAAACACAAAACATAAATAGAGTCTAGCAATTTAAATAGCAAAACACGCTTCAATAAATAACTCCCATCAAGAAACTTCAAAGCTACTTCAACACTTCGATCGCCACCAGTAGGTAGATTAGATTTTACTTTCCCATTATCACATTTGCTTTTCATCTACCTTTTCTTCTTTCTCATTGCAAGTTAAAGTCGAGAGGAGAATGTAATAGAATAGTCCAGCTTCTATCATGATTTTCTATTCAATGAAATTCTTTTTAGTAATTAGTATCCGTTCGATTCTAAATTATTATGTGTTCATCGATGATATGATAAATTTTTACTTTGTATTTCAAATTATAGAAAAATTTGTGGTCTAAGATTCAAGATATCAGGTTCTAACTATGATTGCAAAGTTCATTATTTTAATGAGAATAATGGATGAGTATGTTCATAAAGTATTTTTATTTTTGTAATTTTGCTTAGTTGAAAAGGATGTTTGAACTTTGCATCATGTAGTAGTTGAATCCACGAACTTTTGTTTGATTCCACTAAATACTTAGCTTTTGCATTATGCACGCACGTGCCCCATGAATCATACAATTAAAGCAAATCACATGGCTAATCATCCTTGGAGCGGAGAGTGTTTATAAATATGATTCATTTGCATCACTTGCCTTGTTGCATTTTTCAAGTATAAGAAATAAATGCTGTTCATAGTTCTGAACCTTGTTTAATTTGTTGATTTTTTTCTTGGTGTTGCTACTAAAATACCGTAACCGTTTTGCTACTGCACTCAGGAATAAATTGAAATTAAAAAAAAAATAAAAAATAAAACATTTGTTACATCTTGTGCGCTTAATATTTTATTTTATGATTTCACATAAAAACCATTTGTATTTTGTAGTCGTTTCAATTAACACCTTAAACAAAACATAACGCGGGTAGTACGTGATTTCATAGGTGTGAAACTGAAAACCACATCTTACTATCTCAATCAAAATACTTTAATAGTATATAACTAATTAAACTAATCAGGAATCACCTCTTTACAGGTGTAAGTATATATCCAAACGAACGTCCAAAAGCCAACTGGTCCTCGACCTCAGAGGACCAGTTGGTCCAATTTATTTTATACTCCCCCTATTTTGTTCCACTTTCTTTTTTAAGACTGTTGTACAATTGTTATTTCATTTTTAAAGATAATAAATTATTACAAACGCCATTTTACAATTTCTGTTCCACTTTTTTTTTGGACTATCAGACAATTATTGATCTATTTTAAAAAATAATAAATTATTATAAACACTTTATTTGATGGTCCATATCTTTACATACAACCCCACATCTTTACACACAACCAATAATTCTCCTTAAAAACAATGTCGAAAAATTTTAGAGCAAGAATTATGAGACGAAGGGAATAGTAGTTAAAAATCTTCCTTTTATTATTAAAAAAAAAAATAAACACAGGCAATCTGCATCTTAGGTCACATTAAATATGTTCACCTGCCAATTTATACTTCAACTAATATATTTTGCTAACTATCCAAAAATAATTAAATCACATCACACTTAACTATATTCCGAAGACCCTATTGAAGGGGATCTTTCAAAAGCAAAAGAAAGATAACGATAACAACTTCAAGATTAGCGCTGCAAGATTTTTCATTAGCATCGCCTTGGAAAAGAGAAGAGCCACCTGGTAAAGCTCAACAATAAAAATTAATAAAAAGCTCAATAGAATGATATATGTGCAATTTTGACAAAATAATACAGGTAATGGTTTGCACGAATCAAATATACTATTCAAAGCCTTTATTCCCAGAAAATCAACTTCCCTGCATCCTACCAACATAACCCTCAATTCCACCGGTCAAGCGCAATAGAAAAATTGAGACTCAGAAGCCATGGCCAAACTACCATGCCAAACAAGGAGAACATACTCAAAATAATCTCTTAATTTATGGGAAGAATAGCAACTGGCACCAGCCGAGGTTACTCTTCTAATCCGCTCTAGACTGACCAGCACGAGAAGAGAGAATGATGCCAACAATGAGACCGTAAAGAGCCAAAGCTTCAGCAAAAATGAGGATAAGAATCATGCCCACAAAGAGCTTTGGCTGTTGTGCATTGGCTCTGTCATATAGAACAGTGAAGTGAGTTAAAAAGACATCAGGCAGAAAAGAAATAAATCATTTTCCTCAATCAAGGAAAGAAGTTATAACCAAACTAAACAAAGGTGCCATGTACAATGGAAACCATGTTATGAATCAAAATGAAAATGGCCAAAGATGCACAAATCTAGTGAACTAGAGCTGCCTTTATGCCTTCCCAAGAAAAATGAGAGAATACTTGTATCACTAAAATTTGTGTAGTTTCGATTTCTTTCCCATATCTCCACATTTAATACTTCACCAGTTTACCTTGAACCCAGCCTCCGTTTGCACACATCTAGAGTTAAAAGTCCAATTCACAAGTTTCAGTGACACTTCTTGTAATAGACGGACGGTCTATTAGATGTAGAAAACGATTTAGCAACTGATTTGTTTATGATCGGAGTTGTAACCGGACAGATCTGAATCTAGATCTGGAGAAAGAAGTTAAGTGATCGAGAGAGAATTGAGTGAGAGAGACGAATTGGGAATGAGACTGAGAAGGAATTGAGAATGATAGAGAGACGAACAGAGATGAATTGCCAAGAGATTGAGAGAGAGAGGGAGTGCGTAAGTGAGCAGAGAGAGAGAAAAAGAGTGAATGATTTTCCAAGCATGCCCATTTCATTTCTGTCGACCACTATATAAAGACACATTCTAATTAAAGTAACTAAACAACTCTTAATATAAGATAAGATACTGATAAACTGGGATAACCACGTGGCAGCATCAACTCCGTCCACGCACACTCCATCCTCATATCTTGTCCCTTCAGCCACATTTAATAGGCACCGTCAGATCGGCTTCTTCTTCATCAACGATCGTGAATTCTTCCACAGTATCATAAAAGATCAAATCCTCATCTTTATTCTCAAAGTCGTCTTTGTCCAAAAAGCAGATGAGTAGTAAACCATCGTCTTTCTCTCTGTTTTCCTTCCCGATCTTCATCTCTTCCACCATCAATAGTGTCTGTCCCGTTTGGGTCATGACAATACTCCCCTCTTTAGAGAGTCTTGTCCCCAAGACTCGGATCTTTGACGACGATAGAAATGCTACTTGGCCTTGAGTTGTGTAGACACTCTCCTCCTGTGCAATCGAAGGACATTCGGCTAAGCTCTTCTTAGACCGCCCAACACCCTGTTTTTCACCTTGCAAGTCTTCGATAATGTTATGAGCTGTTTCGAGCCATCCCAAACGAATACAAGCATCAACTACTTGAGTGAAGGGTGTGCTTTTATATGGTGGCTTCAGCATATTCTGAATGGTAATGAGAAGTCTTGAGAGCTCATTAATTCTCTCCTCCTTCCTGTACCCTATCACAAGCTTAGCCAACCCCTTGTTGCCTAGGACAAACTTACCATTCCTATTCAGGAGAAGCTCCTGCATGTGGTCTGAATGACATACAAAATCCTTCTGCAACTGCTGAGACTGAAACTGCAGCTTCAACCCCATCTTGAGATTGTCTGAACCAATTGATACACTGCAGGATCTTTGCTCTTCCTCCTTAGCTATTTTCAACAGCTCACTGAATCGAAACAGATCTAATAAGAGCCTCGATGCACCATCAATATCATTGAACTTAAAATGTAAACTCAACAAAGAGTCATAAAACTGCACATAGTGATGAGCCAAACTAGCAGGAACCATATCAACACAATCTTTGAACTCTTTCAAATCCTCCCTTGCAGCATTCATTTCCTGTATATGAGCAACAATCACCACCGTATGAACATTTGCTGCTACTCCTACTACTGCCATCAGCTCCATAATCTGTTGCCCCTTTAGAGAAGCTCCAAATCTCACACAAGCAGCAAGAACAAGGTTGAAAATCATAATATTAGGCCTCCTCAACTCCTCTTGAGTTTTCAAACAACAACAAATCTCTTCCTTGATTTTTGAAACAAGTGAACGATCTCTATTTTCTGCATCATATTCTATCTCCACTTTAGCACTAACATCCTCCTTGCAATCCATCTCATTCAACCACATTATTCCACTAGGTTGGGAGAAACTCACACCATCCAAAAGACAATCAGGAAATCCTCCTGGGTCATCATAAGCATCCTCAACAGTTATAGCAATAGACTGCCCCACAGCCACATCTCTTGATCCTTCTGGAGCCAAAATCTTTGCCAAGAACCCTTCCTCAAGACTTTCAAATTCAAGGGTTGCTTTGTCTGTTTCAATTTCGCAAATAACATCACCAACCTCAATCTCATTTACTTCTATCTCTAGCTCCTTCTCTCTCATATGCTCCTTGTCCTGAACTAATAAGGATTGTAACTCCACCACCTGTTCCTCAACTTTCCTAACCTTTCGTCGAATATCCTCAACCATCCCTGCATCCACAGCCTTCGCCGCAGCATAAACCGCCTCATCCGAATTGTCACTTTTGTTTATCATTTTCCCCTTGACAAATTGAGGATCTCTTCCAGACATTTCAGCGAACACCTCCAGTACAGACTCCATTTCACCACTTCCTTGCACAATTGGATCAGTTGCGTGACCAGTCGGAACCTCAAACACCCCGGTAGTCTTATCTTCCCTTACCTCCTCCTTTTCTTCAAGTGAAGTAACTGATTCAGTTTTAGGAACAAAACTTACCTTTGAGTCAATAAGTCCATTTGATTGCCGCTGAAATAGAGAAGTGCTTGATTCTTCTGAAATTCCAAATCGGCAGGCCTCCGATCTCCGAGTGCATCTATCGAACATTCTATGCATCTCGTTGACACAGAGCGCAGTGGATCGCTCGAACGCCGCCGCTATCGATTGTTCGATAGCCGTCAATTGATGCTCCGAAAATCCCGATCTAAGCGCCTTCTGTCGGAGTGCTTGCCCATAGTCGCAGGAACGATGCTCTGATACCATTGTAATAGACGGACGGTCTATTAGATGTAGAAAACGATTTAGCAACTGATTTGTTTATGATCGGAGTTGTAACCGGACAGATCTAAATCTAGATCTGGAGAAAGAAGTTAAGTGATCGAGAGAGAATTGAGTGAGAGAGACGAATTGGGAATGAGACTGAGAAGGAATTGAGAATGATAGAGAGACGAACAGAGATTAATTGCCAAGAGATTGAGAGAGAGAGGGAGTGCGTGAGTGAGCAGAGAGAGAGAAAAAGAGTGAATGATTTTCCAAGCATGCCCATTTCATTTCTGTCGACCACTATATAAAGACACATTCTAATTAAAGTAACTAAACAACTCTTAATATAAAATAAGATACTGATAAACTGGGATAACCACGTGGCAGCATCAACTCCGTCCACGCACTACTCCATCCTCATATCTTGTCCCTTCAGCCACATTTAATAGGCACCGTCAGATCGGCTTCTTCTTCATCAACGATCGTGAATTCTTCCACAGTATCATAAAAGATCAAATCCTCATCTTTATTCTCAAAATCGTCTTTGTCCAAAAAGCAGATGAGTAGTAAACCATCGTCTTTCTCTTTGTTTTCCTTCCCGATCTTCGTCTCTTCCACCATCAATAGTGTCTGTCCCGTTTGGGTCATGACACTTCTAAAATGTATCCCTCTCTCATCCATTCTATGTGAAAAGCAAATATCCCTACGACGAATGGTAATAACATGGAAAACAAGACCAAGATCCCAATGCCCTAGGTTTCATTCACTAGTATAAAACTTGTGATTAGTACGATTATGATAAATTTACCTATGATTGAAGATATTGTTAAGAAAAGAAAAAAGAACAGAATCACAAAATTATAAAAGACTTCCAGGATGCAGCATGCTACTTAATTGTGTTCTTTTACTGACCAATCTGCAAACAAATTTTACAACCTAAACTATTCCAAGCCTTCATGAGAAGAGGACCAACACTACTTCAAGAATGTACTGAAGCATTATGCAATTAAGATCCAAATAATCTAGATTAAGTGTTGCAAGGGCATGAAATAGAACACAACAGTATGCCTCAATAACAAATTGTAAAAATTCAATTCAGTACACAACAAATGTCAAAACATAACTAAATCACGATTCCCCTTTCAAATCTAACTGCAGAAAAATAAATAAAAAATCAACAAATTCTCATCAATAAACCACGGTGATCATGGAGAGAACGTAACATCAGAAGTGAAAGATAACATCCTAATCGAAATTAAGAAGAAAAAAAAAAGGAACGAAATATCAACATTTAATAATTAAAAAATCTTAAATCATAATCGCCCAAATCTAACAAGGATCAAGTCGCAGAAATACCTCACACCAGCATCTCCAACGATCCCGATGGCCATACCGGCGGCAAGGCCGGCGAGACCACAAGCAAGTCCAGAAGAGAGGTGAGCATAGCCATCAAACAAGTAGTATGATTTGGCCTTTGGGTTAATACCAGTACTTATAATCACAGCAATAATCAAACCGTAAATACCCAGCACACCAGCCATGACCACCGGAACAATAGACTTCATCACCAGCTCAGGCCTCATCACGCCCATCGACGCCACTCCAACGCCGCTCTTGGCAGTTCCGTATGCCGCTCCCATACCTACACATCAACCCACAGTATGCAGTCAGAGTTATACAGCAGTAACAAGTTTAGATATGGTTATTAGAGCGGTGGATCGATGGATCGTGCGGAGCTCACAGGAGAAGACTAGAGCGGCAGCAGCACCGAGGAAGCCGAAGAACGGTGCCGTTTCATCGCCGCTGAAGGTAGACGACATTTTGGATCGGTTTGTTTTTTTTGCAGAGATGGGATCTGACAGGTTTTTGGTGGAGGCAGAGTGAGAGAACGTAATTTGATGCACTATTCAATTATAAATTCAGTATATATTTGTTGGGATTGCGGAATGCAGTCACTTCGATATTACCTTTTTGCCCCTGATTGAATATCGAAGAGGCAACCACCCACATGTTAACGTAGATAGGTCATATCCAGTGGCAACCTCCACTTATTCAATCTCAAGGTCTATAGTTTCGCCTTAACTTTTGACCCGGCTGAATATATTCCTAGCTTCATCACTGGCCACGATTATATGACTTGCGTCTTGTACTGGTCTGCATCCACCCCACCACCGCCATTTACTTCCAAACATGCCTCCATCACTAATTCCTCATCTTCTTTAGCTCCTCCTCCTCATCCTTCCTCACCGGAGCGTCCTCACACGCGCAGCCAACGGCAACTGGAACCTCCTTCACTCCAACATCGGAGTGTCACCAATGCACATGCAGCTCCTCATCTCCGACCGCATCCTCATCTTCGACCGGACCGATTTCGGCGCCTCCAACATTTCCTTACCCGCCGGCATATGCCGCAACGACCCAAACGACACCGCATTGACAGACGACTGCACCGCCCACTCCGTCGAGTACGACGTCGCTTCCAGCTCCGTCCGCCCCCTCATGGTTCTCACCGACACATGGTGCTCCTCCGCCGCCGTCATGCCCGACGGCACTCTCGTTCAGACCGGCGGATTCAAAGACGGCGACCGCGCTGTAAGAATTTACAAGACATGTAGTAATAATTCCTGCGATTGGGAGGAAATCAATCCGGCGCTCACGCAGAGAAGATGGTACGCCACCAATCACGTTCTGCCGGACGGGAGGGTGATCATCATCGGCGGCAGCCGCCAGTTCAACTACGAGTTTTACCCAAAGAGATCAGCGGCGGATAAGTCGTATAGCCTACCATTTCTGGTTCAGACAAATGATCCTAAGATTGAGAACAATCTATACCCCTTTGTTTTCTTGAATGTGGATGGAAATTTATTCATCTTAGCAAACAATAGAGCTATTTTGTTCGATTATGTGAAACGGGTCGTGGTGAAGAATTACCCGGTCATTCCGGGTGGAGACCCGAGAAACTACCCGAGTTCGGGTTCTGCGGTGTTGCTTCCATTGAAGAGCAGTTTAAGAGGTGAAGTTTTGGTATGTGGTGGCGGTGCTCCCAAAGATTCTTGTCAAAGCACTCGACAGGTGTGGTAGGATTCGGGTGAGTGACCTCGAATACTCAATGGGTCATGGAGACTATGCTTAGTCCTCGATCGGGTCATGGTTTGGAGATGTCTTGATTATAAACGGGGCGGGGTCGGGTACAGCCGGATGGGAAGTAGGTCAGAATCCGATCTTGTCACCGGTTATTCATCGACCTGATAATCCAACCGGGTCAAGATTTCAGGTTCAAAGTCCGAGTCGTGATGGTCGAGTTCTTGTCGGTGCTAGTAATCGTCACTCCAACAGATTTAACTTTGGAAGCATTTTCTCATCATACTTGAATTCAACATTTACAAGCATGCGACCGCACATTTCTTCCCCGGTTTCACAATCGAGAATCGGGTAGTAGGTTTCACCATTCCTTCAGGTCAAGTCGATATCAATTCCGTTATAGTAACAATGGTTGCGCCCTCTTTTGCAACCCACTCATTTTCAATGAATCAAAGGTTATTGGTACTAGGACGAAGGAATGTCACAGTGGTTGGGGTTTCATATCAAATTAGGGTTCACGCTTGCTTAGCTATCTTCTTTTTGTGCTTCATCAAAATTTATATTCCTAGTGAAGGTATTTGGGTCCAAATAAATTGATACATTCTTTTGTAAATATCATACATGTCTTTTTCTATATGTTGGCTGTTTATTTTATCGAAATGTACTCAAGTCGTTGAAATTTTACTATTTATTCTCATAAAGTATAGCTCCACATACTATATATAAAGAAGAAACATTGTATTCCTTGTCTGAATTATTCAAAGATTACTATTATGGAAACATATTTTTATTATTTATTATTTTATTTTTATTTTTTATTCGTGGAACTCGCAATTGTTGCCTTCGGTGTATTATTTCATATCTTGACAATGCATTTGTGAGCGCATGAAGGTGATGATAACAAAGACAAAAACTATGCATGCAAACACTTTTTCGCTCGTCACGGAACTCTCATAATTGCTCTGCTCTTCACGGGCGATCAGTGACCTGGCATGTACTTAACAAATTTATTTCTTGTAAATCGTGCTAACCGAGAGAGAGAGAGAGAGATGTTTTTGTTCTTTGCAATGTAAGAAAATTTAATCCAAACAGAAGCTTTGGCTATATCTATTTCTTTGGACTGGCTAAAAGACTAGACAATATTTGCATTTACGAGTGCTTTTTAAGCCAGAAATTGCAGAGTTGTGGAATTTGATCGAGTTGTTTGCTCACGAGAAACATCAGTTTTTGGAGCTCATTAATTACTTCAGATCAGTCCCCTAGTAAAGTTATTCCGTTAACTAGGAGAAATAGGTCAATTTCATGGCAGTCGGGAAATAAATAAATTGTACCTCAAGTGTTAACTAGATAGAGCATCACCAACCAACACCCCAAAATGAGTTTTGCAGTTCAACAAGGGCTCGGAATGGCAATTCACTGTACAATCTGCATTGGATCTCTAAGCAAATACTTTATTTGCATTCAAGCCTTTTAAAATCATTTAAATCATAAGAAACACCAATTTTGATTTTTAACTACCTGATTATTCTGAATTTCTTTGTCATTCTTCAAAATTGAATGAAGATACACGAGAAGGGAAGATATCTAGAGATGACGATGAGCAATATATTTAGAGAAGACGAAGAAAAACAAATCTTGAAGATAATACAGAGACAAGCGGAAATGAAAGAGATGAGAAAATAAAAAAAATTCTGCGTGGAGAGACGGAGAAGACTAGGGTGTAAGTGGTTCCGCTCCGAGCCGCGAAACCGATCGGACCGAACCGAATCAAACCGAAAAATGCGATTCGGTTCGATTTCGCGGTTTGGTTCGGTTTATTTTTTTAGAAACCGTTTACATTCGGTTCGGTTCGCGGTTCTAAGAATTTTTGAACGGTTCAAACCGAACCAAACCAATATCATATTTTTTAATTTTTTATTTAATATTTGTCCTTCTTATATGAGAATATTATTGAATTTAGATATTAGATTTAAGTTAAGATCAATTTTAATATATATAAATGAAGAGAAAGGAGTAACAACTCTATACTTATGAGTTTGGAATGAGTGAAACCCTACAAACTATTATTCTTGCATTATTTAGGATTTAAAAAATAAAAAAATAAAATAAAAAGGTGAACCGAGGAACCGAACCGAACCAAACCATTTATAAGCGGTTCGGTTCGGTTCGGTTCCGATATTGAAAAACCCATCGAACCGAACCAAACCGAACCATTTATATGTGTTCGGTTCGGTTCCTAAAATACATAAAAAAATCAAACCGAACCGAATAGTTACACCCCTAGAGAAGACGATGGAGGCGGCTGTAATTTTATTTTCCCAAATGACAATCTAGATAAAAAAATAATAATTTATTAATAAGTTAGTGGATAATTTTTTATTTAATTCCTCCTTCCTTTATTTATATAGTTTCTTACCTTATTTAATTAAATTAGTTAGTGGATAGTTTTTATTCCATATTTATGTATATTTATTTAAAAATTATTTATAATATGTAGTTTTTATAAAATAATATAAATTCATAAGATAATATATTTTATTACAACACTTGTTTCGAAATAAAAATACAAGACTTACTAGACATTAAGAAAGACATAATCAAAACAAATACATAGTACATGACATATTAAAATTAAGAAACATGTGACAAACAACGAAATTACCACGGGTGATAAATTGATCTAATAATGCGGTAGATCAAAACTCAAATCTCCAATGTTATCGAAACAGGGAGAAAATCCAGGAGAGGATCGGGCTGACCTAGTTCTCGAGATCTTTTTTTTACAATTTCCTTTTGTTGTGCTTGCACAAATGCAAGCGTAGTGGGATCGCTTATAGAGCTCAAGTAGCAAAGTAAGATTTTATTTTCTTCCTTTAGTGTCTTAAGCTCACGATTCTTCTCCTGACCTTCCAAGTGACACTCCATAAATACAGATGTTACATCTAAGTCAGCTTTAAGCTTCTTATTTTCTTCTTCTATAGCTGCATATTTAGAAGCTTGATTGGCATCTCGGTCTTTTTTCTTCGCTTTCTGTATACCGATCGGTCTCGATGACAAAGAACCTACAAACGCATTGTCACAATCATCAGATAAATTCACGAATGTTGAGCCTTGTGTATTAGGAGACGAGCTTTCCGAATTAGAAGAAGGATATTGTTGGGTGATGATTCTATCCTGAGCACAGTCATACTTAGTGGGAAATGATTTTATCTTAACTGACCAAAGCTCAGTAGCCTCGTGCTCTGAATTTGTTTGAAGATTTGAAGATCCCAAAACCTTATCTGATTGGTGAACCATTCCGTTGTAATTGTTTTTGTCTCTGAGGGTTCAGACTCAGAAGACACTCTGCTCTGGTTTAGGCATTCAGTAGATTATCAGCCTCAGCACCAGATGTAGAAGACTCAGTAGATACTTGGACTCGGCGGGAGCAAGATATGCGAAGGAGTCGGTGGAACCGAACTCGGCAAGAGTAGTTCATCGAACTAAGAGCTGACCTTCAGTAGAGTAAATTCAGTACTCTCTACAGGATCAGACTCAGTAACGGCAGACAGTCTTCTGAACTGTCAGATCTTTTGAACGACAATCAGCATAGTCAAATACGAGGAAGAGAGAAGTTAGCTTCATTATGCCTCAAAGTCTGTTCTGTCTCAACTACTCTACAAAACCTCGACGAATGACAAGCAGACACCTGTCCTATACCTACTAAAGCTGCAAGTCAACATATTTCCAGAAAAGGAGGGAAATGACAATGTCACCTTTTTCAAAAGAGCCGTTAGCTACCAAAAGAGTGAGAAAGGGATCATCGTCTCCAACGGATCTTTCCCAATCTCTTCTCTATAAATAGAGGGATGATTCAAGTTTTTGAAGGGACTACTACAACTGCTACTTCACGAGAAAACAAGGAAAGAGAACTAAAACAAGAAGAGAGCAGTCAAACGAGCAATCCAAAAAGCTTAAGTCTTCCGCAAGAACTCGAAGATCTATCTCCGGCGAAAGACTACATCCTAGCTCATAAGGGAACCAAGCTTAACCGATATACAAGCCTCTAGTATCCAAACGACGTTACACGAACTCAAAGCTAAACTCAGTTGTTCGTCGTTCTAGAAGCTACATTCTCATTCCCTATCCCTCTAACCCTAAGCTCAACCGATCATATCCATAGCTTAGACGAAGGAGTTCATATTTGAACCTAATCCTTATTGTAAAAGGACTCCTTCACTGTTGGAGAGTTTGTCAAACACTTTAGTTTGATAACCGTTGTAAACTGAGACTTGCTCAGTATAAATTCCAAGACGCGGCTTTGTCCTGTGTACAAGCTGACTGAGACTAACTCAGTATAATAAATAGCCTCCTGACCTTTCGGGACAGTGGACGTAGGATCCTGTGTATCCGAGCCACTTTAAAAATTTGTCTCTCGCTTGCTCTCTTATTTACTGTTGCATTGATTTTAACTGTTCATACTGAAAATCATCCTTTAAAATCATACAACTAAAGTCTCGACATCTTGACGTTTTTTTCTCGCCGAATTGAGAGTGTCTTGATAAAACGTTTTCCACTCATCTGATTTGGGCCTACACATTTCCGCACCACTGAACTCTATCTGCTGATACTGAATTATGACTCAGTCAGCTAGCAGATCTCAGTAGAGTCAAACTCTTTGCCAAACACGATTCAGAACAGCTATTTGGTATGCTGAATTCTTTCAGTACGACACTTTCCTGAACAGGACTGTTCGTGTTCAAAGTTGAGAAAATAGGATTCAGGTGTATTCACCCCCCCCCCCCTCTACACCTGAACGTGCTCTCGGGATGAACAGATATGCCCGATATTGATGTCGGGATACCTTAGCACCATCCTGAAATTTTAGAAAATCTTTTACAATTTGCCACATATGATCAAATTTCCAACTTGATTTAGGCTTTCCATCCTGCATGTACAACATCTTGGCTTCGTGCATCTGCAAAGAGAATTATAATAACTTAAACCCATATACAAGACTATTCGAGAATCGATAAATTTAATTGCTTGATACTCACAATATCTTCATTTGAAGCACCACTAGGATGTCTGCTTTCGATTGGTTTTATATAAGAATGAAGTTCTTTGCTGCTTTCTCAATGACTTGGACTCGAGCTTGCAATGATCTATCGGAACGAAACTCCCAATCCGCGAGTTTCGATTTATTGTAGCTCTGCTCAATATGAGACCAAAGTCGATCTAGTGATTGGTTTACTCCAATCTTTAGGTCCTGAGAAATTTCCATATAAACTCGGACTGCAATGATGTCTTCTGCATGGTTGTTGTTTGTAGAACGAGTAGATCTTAGTTAAAGATAGTAGATGAATATTTGGCTAAGAGGAAAATAGTGTGAGATTGTGAACATAAATGGAAGACCACAACTTCTATATTTATACACTAAAAAAGCACAACTTTCAAGCCCGAATTAACTACACAACTTTATAAACTCTACAAACTACAACTTCCAAGATATGACTGGAAATACTGGAAGATAGTAAAGTTAAGCTTGAGTAGCTTTCGAATTCGATCTTGAGCTTTAGGATACTCAGCTTGGTAGGCTTCTCAAACTCATCAAGCTCGCTAATTTTAGTACTATATTATCACCCTTGATTATTAGTGATTATGGAAAAATGATGATTTTGGTCCCGAATCTTTCCTTTACTTGTGATTTTGATCCTGTATCTTTTAATCCGGCGTTTTTAGTCCCGTGTCTTTTAACTACTTGCGATTTTAATCCCGTACGTTTCAAAATCGAATTTTAATAACGTAACTATTTGATTTATGCATTCAATCTAAAAACTCATAAAAAAACATGGATACTATACCGTTATATGTATAACTAAAATTTGATGCTCACATTTGTTTTGATTATTGAAAAAAGTCTACTATTACCGATTTCTTAGTATTCTAATTTATAACCAACATAAGCGACTTAAAAAATCAACTATTCTACCTCAGCTAAGTATAATGTTATTGAGTTCATTGTATAAGTCAAATATTTACGTAATTAAAAATCGATTTTGAAAGCATATGGGATCAAAATCACCGGCTTTGAAAACATATGAGATTAAAATTGTTGTATCAAAAGTTGTGGGATCAAATCACGAGTAAATAAAAATTACGGGACCAAAATCATCGCGTTAAAAGTTGCAGGACCAAAATCTCAAGTAATTAAAAGATATGGGACCAAAAATGCCACATTAAAAGTTACGGACCAAAATCATAAATAATTAAAAGATACGAGACCAAAATTCCAAGTAATTAAAAGATACGAGACCAAAAATGTCGCATTAAAAGTTATGGGATCAAAACCGTAATTAATTAAAAGATACGTGTTGGGAGATGATTCAGTCCTTCCACAAATTGTTGGGAGATAACTCAGTAGCCTAGTGCTCTGAAGATTTGAAGATCCCAAAACCCTACTTTGACTGATGAACCATTCTGTTATAATTTGTTGTCCTGTCTCTGAGAGTTTCAGACTCAGTAGACACTCTTCATTTTGGTTCAGGCGCTCAGTTCTGTCCGCTGGCTATTCAGCAGACTATCGGCCTCTGTACCAGAAGAAGAAGACTCAGTAATACTGGACTCAGCAGGAGCAGTATACCGAAAGGAGTCAGTGGAACTGAACTCAGCAGGAGTAGTTCACTGAACTCAGAGTTGATCTTCAGTAGAGCTGACTCAGTAGGAGTACGCTACTGAATATAGATCAGACTCAGCAACGGCTGAATAGTCTTCTGACTGTCAGGATTTATTAAGTCAAATCAGCAGAGTCATACGAGGGATAGAGAAGTCAGATTCAGATCCACCTTGAAGTCTGTTTTGTCTCAGCTACTTTCTTCAGCCTCGACCAATAACGAGCGGCCAGCTGTCTACTTTCTGATTAAAGCTGCAAGTCAACAACTTTCTAGAAATGGAGGGAAATGACTCTGCCACCATCTTTGAAAGAGTCGTTAGCTACCCAAAAGAGAGAGACACGAGGATCGTCGTCTCCAACGGATCTATTCATGTCTCTGCTCTATAAATAGAGGGATGATTTCAAATTGAAGCTCACCTAGAAATCGAAGAACACAACAGCATTCACGAGCAACTCAAAACAACTTAAGCTTTCCGCAAGAACTTCAAAGAGTAATCTCCGGCGAAAGGCGACATACTTTCTCATAGGGAGTCAAGCTGAACCAGATCATAAAGCCTCTAGTAGTTCTTATCCATAGCTTAGACGAAGGAGTTCATATCTGAACCTAAGCTCAGTAGATCTTATCCATAACTTAGACGAAGGAGTTCATATCTGAACTGATCCTTATTGTAAAGGACTCCTTCATAGTTGGAGAGTTTGTCAAACACTCTAGTTTGATACCTTGTAAACTGAGACTTGCTCAGTATAAATCTCAAGACCAGTGTTTGTCCAATGTACAAACCAACTGAGACTATCTCAGTACAATAAATAGCTTCCTGATCTTTCGGGACAGTGGAAGTAGGATTGTTGGATCTTAATTCTGTCTTTTTTTACTGTTGCATTGACTACTGTTCATACTGAAATATTTCTAAAGTCATTCAACTGAGTTTCAGCAAAGTTTAATCGATCGCACTAATATACTGAAACTATTTTCTTATAAATGTTTTATAAATCAACTGAATTTGGGCCTACACATTTTCGCACTATACTGAACTTCAGCTGAACAGTACTGAATTCTGACTCAAGTCAGCTAGCAGGCCTCAGTGAAGTCAGTCACTCTGCCACGCGATCCAGAACAGCTTATTTGGTCTACTGAACTTGTTCAGTACGGCACTCTCCTGAAAAGGATTTTTCACGTTTTAAGTTGAGAAATAGGTTTCAGATGTATTCACCCCCCCCCCCTCTACACCTGAACGTTTAATCTCAGGACCAACAATTGGTATCAGAGCAGGAGTTCTCTAAGTCTCTTGTTATTCTGAAACTGGTCTACTTGAACGGATCCAAAAAACGTTTTCACTGCATATCATTCTTCATTCATATCATTATTTTCAATGTCTGATATGTCAGGAATCAGGACGGTACCCATGTTCTCAGTAGAGAACTACGGGGTATGGCGAGTCAGAATGGAGGCACATCTGACTTCCCTCCACAACAGCATGACAGAGGTACTGGAGGACGGACCTATCGTTCCTATGGTTGATAGTGTCGTAACTCAGGACCCAACACAAGGAGGAGGCACGGTGACCGGGAAGAAGATCCCCAAAGATAGGAGTCTCTTCACCCCTGAGGAGAAGAAGCTTCACAACTTAGATCGGGTCGCCAGAAACGCCATATTGACCACCCTGAGCGATTCTTATCTCGGGAGAGTTCAGGACTGCAAGTCCGCGAAGGAACTCTGGGATGCTCTAGCGCTATTGAGTCGGGGGACTCAAAAGATCAAAGCAAACAAACTGGCGCTAGAACTTTAGAAGCTGGAGAGACTGTCTCTCATGCCTGGTGACACGATTGAAGATCTTAACGTCAGATTCACGGATCTGATGAACACCATCAACGGGCTGGGAAAAACGTTCTCCAACCGAGAAATGAATCTCAAGATTTTGAGGGCACTACCAGACGGTCATTGGACTCCCTTTGCTACTTTACTGAGACATTCTAATTTAGATATTATTACTCCTGACCATATCTTTTCAGAACTTAAAGCTGAGGAGTTCGAGTTTGGTCTACCTCAAAGGAAGCAGCGAGCTGAAGCTGACACCCAAATCGACCATGCTTTCAAAGCATCAGTCAGCACAGCGGCTCCAGCGTCAAGCAAGGCTGAACCTTCACTCAGTGACATACAAGAAGGAAACCTGCCTAAGAAGTACGCGCTGCTTGTCGTAAAGTATCAGAAGGAGAAAGAGAGGCGCAGAAAACTCTCAAGAGTCGTCAGAGACTCCAAGGGAAAGTCTGAGTATACACCTAAGCGCACTCCTGACCCACATACTTCTGACTGTAGGAAACAGGAGGACTCAGCTCAGTCGAAAGACAACGAGAGCAAAGAAGAGAGAGTCACTACCTGCTACCACTGCAAGAAGCCAGGACATTATCAGTATGACTGTCCTGAGCTCAGTACTGCTGAAAGAGTAGCATGCAAAGCTTGAAGGGAGAAGTTCATCAAGAAGCGTCAAGCATATATAGCTGGTGAACTCTCATACGACTCAGATGAAGTCGATTCCTTCATGGATTCATCAGACGATGAAGCGGCATTCATGGCCGTAGAGCTTGAAGAAGACGCTAAAAAGTGTCTCATGGCAGGAGAAGAGGATGAGGTAAACTCTCACGCTCCATTTAACTCCTCTTCACACTACACGCACGACACTATTTCAGGTGCAGATGAGAATCTGGACGTCGCAATAGCATATGAAGAACTACTCAACGAGCAGATTCAGATGAGTCTACAGCTCAGTAAGACTCTTCAGGAGTTGGATACCCTGAAAGTGGAGAATCAGAGACTTTCTCAGGAGAGTCAGGTTGCTACTGAATCAGAAGGACTTGTGTTGAGACTTAGGGAGGAGATAAACTCTCTGATGGCCAAGTCTCAGCATCAAGAAGATCAGATCTCAGTACTGACCAATGACTTGACTCAGAAAGATACTGAACTGAGTCTATTGAAGCAAGAGTTGTCAGGACTTCTGACCGAGCATGAACTGCTGAAGAAAAGCGATGATGTCTGGAGGAATCTGATGACAGAGCGGTACATGGGCGCTGAAAAGAAGCTTGAGGCAATGCTTGCAAGCAACAAGCCTAAGCACTACAAGGAGGAACTTGGTTCAGCCATGGAGCCTCCTCATCTGTCCCCGTACGCTAAGAAAACCGGCTAGCTGATAGATTTGTTCAAGGGGAGACCATCAAAAGATGAAGGCACCTCATCCCAGCTATCAGCATTCTGACAAGAAGATCAGTTCCAAATCACCCCAGTTCAATCAAGGGGGAACCAGCAAAGTTAAGTGGGCTGATCAGTATGGACCTCCGCAGCTGACACATCCAGCTCAGTATGGGTCATATTATTATGATCCTATAGTCAGGAGAGGACCTAACGGTCAGAAGAAGAAGAAGAAAGCCGTGCAGAAGGCAAAGGTCAGCAGTCCACCAATTCAGAAGATCAGGACTCCTGAACCTGTGAAGCCTCAGAAGTCAGCATCGACCAGTCCAGTGGTCAAGTATGTTGATCAAACTGGGAAGAAATTGTCTGAGACCACCAAGGTCGTAAAACAAATCTGGGTTTCCAAAACTAACATCTAAGGACCCAAAATAAAAAATAAAGGGTACCTAAATATAATTATGTTTTGCAGGTGCACAAGGACCCTTGGTATGTGGACAGCGGATGCTCAAGACACATGACATACCAGAAGGACCTACTGAAGAATTATACTACTAAAGAAGGAACCCGAATCGAGTTTGGAGACAACGCTAAAAGCTATACCAGAGGTTATGGAACACTTAGCATTGGAACCGTAACAGTTCCAAGAGTATCATATGTTGAAGGACTTCATCATAATCTTCTCTCGGTTAGTCAATTTTGTGATAACTCGAATAGAGTGATTTTTTACGCTAGTTTCTGTGATGTTATTGATAAATCTAAGGGGAAAACAATGTTATCAGGTTCGCGCAAAAAGAATATCTACGTAGCTGACTGGAACTCAGCTGAACCTGAAGCTTGTTTGTTGGTGAAGAACGACAACAGAACGGGGTGACACTGGCACAGAAGACTCAGCCATCTCAACTTCAAGACGCTCAACAAGCTAGCTAGAAACACTCTAGCAAGAGGACTGCCGAATGAAGTATTCAGCAAAGACACTCAGTGTGAAGCATGTCTGAAGGGAAAGCAAACAAGGAATCAAAATCCACCTATTCCATCTCCTTCCACTGATGGAATCCTTCAGCTGCTACATATGGATTTATTCGGTCCAGTCTCTCCGGTGATGATCAGAGGCAAAAAGTATGCTTTAGTGGTCATTGATGACTACTCGCGCTACACATGGGTCATATTTATTGCCAACAAGTCTGACGTTAAAACAGAGTTACCAACGCTTCTGAAAAAGCTCAGTGTCGAGAAGAACACCAAGATTATAAAGATACGTTCAGACAGAGGAACTGAGTTCCTGAATTCGATGGTGGAGGAGTTCTGCAAAGATGAAGGCATAGAGCATGAGACGTCTGTCGCGCGCACGCCTCAACAAAATAGGGTTGCTGAAAAGAAGAATAGAGCACTCAAAGAAGCTGCAAGAACCGCTCGCAGACTCAGGACTCCCAACCAAATTCTGGGCAGAAGCAACTGACACTGCATGTTACACTCAGAACAGATCTCTACTGACTAAGCAGCATAAGAAGACACCATATGAATTTTGGAACGGAAGGAAGCCTTCTCTATCTTATTTCCATATTTTTGGGTGTTCGTGCTTTATCCACAATAATGGGAAGGATCAGCTAAAGACTTTTGATAGCAAGTCAGACCAGGGAGTCTTCTTAGGATACTCCCGGGTCAGCAAAGCCTTCAGAGTTTTTAACTACCGGGCCCTTTGCGTGGAGGAAAGCCCTCATATTATTTTTAATGAGTTTGCTACTAAAGACAGGAGCAGGAACTCTAAATCAGAGTCTGAGGACACAAGTAAGCAGCTACATGATCTGAGCCTGAAAGATAAAGTTGAAAAGATCCAGCTGTGTGGGATGATGATTCAGAAGAGGAAACTGAAGATAAGTCAACTGAATCTCAGCCAGCAGCAAAAGTAGTTGAACAGATTGACTCTACTGAACAGAGTCAATCCCAAGTAACTCAGGTCGATGAAGAAACCCAAGTGGTAACTGAGACCTCTACTGAGGATAATAATTCAGGGGGAACAAATGAAGTTCCTGAGCTAAATGCCCCTGAACCTGGTGACTCAGTAGACCCAACTCTAGTAACTGAATTGCTTCAATCTCAGAAAAGTACAACTAAAATGCCGAACTCACCTGCTATCTGTGTTGAAAAAATCTCAGATGAAGAGTTGAAACATCGTAGATCGTGGCTGGATGCTCACATTTCTGACTTGATTATTGGAGATCCTGCAGCAAGCGTAAAGACAAGATCCAGATTCTGTCAAGGAGAAAGTGCATTATATTCCTGCTTCTTGTCTACTGAAGAACCTCAGTCAGTTGAGGATGCACTTAAGGATGCTAATTGGATCGTAGCTATGCAGGAGGAGCTGAATCAGTTCACGAGAAACGAAGTATGGGAGCTTGTTGACAGACCCCGGCATCAACATGTGATTGGAACTAAATGGGTCTTCAAGAACAAGCGAGATGAAAACAACGTTATAGTAAGGAACAAAGCAAGACTCGTGGAAAAAGGCTATTGTCAAGCCGAAGGGATAGATTTCGATGAAACTTTCGCTCCAGTTGCAAGATTGGAGGCAATCAGACTGTTCCTAGCCTACGCAACACATCAGCGATTCAGAGTTTATCAAATGGATGTGAAGTCTGCGTTTCTGAACGGTGTGCTGAAAGAAGAAGTCTATGTAGAACAGCCTCCCGGCTTTCAGCAGGGACATCAGGTCTACAGACTGCACTGAAAGGCTCAGTACGGGTTAAAACAAGCACCCAGGGCTTGGTACGATACCCTGTCTGAGTTTCTTCTTCAGAAAGGTTTTCAGAAGGGCACAGTAGACCGCACATTATTCAGCATTCGACTGGAAGACGACATCTTACTTGTGCAGATCTACGTAGATGGCATAATCTTCGGATCAAAGAATGTCATCATGTGTTAGCAATTTGAGAAAATGATGAAGGATAAGTTCAAGATGTCAATGATGGGAGAGATGAATTATTTCCTCGGTTTTCAAGTCAAACAATCTGAGAAGGGAACGTTCATCAATCAAGGCAAATACACTCGAGACCTCATCAAGAAGTTCGGTTGCACATCCGACAAACAAATCAAGATCCCGATGAACACGAACATGAAAATTGATCTTGATAAAGAGGGAGTATCAATAGACCATACTGAATTTCGTGTTATTATTGGTTCATTATTATATCTAACTGCTACCCGACCTGACATAACTTATGATGTAGGTGTCTACGCTCGATTTCAGGCGAATCCTAAGCAGGGTCACATGGACTCAGCAAAGAAGATTCTCCGCTATCTCAGAGGAACATATGACATGGGTTTATGGCATCCAGCAGATGATAATATTGAACTAACTTGTTATTCTGATGCTGACTATGCAGGATGTAGAATTGACCGAAAGTCTACTTCTGGAACTTGTCAATTCCTTGGCAGTAAGCTGATTTCGTGGTTTTCAAAGAAACAGCATTCAGTAGCGACGTCAACTACTGAAGCTGAATATATGGTTGCCGGAAGTTGCTGCGCCCAAATCCTTTGGCTGAGACAGCAGCTATGCGACTATGATGTTATTCAGAATGAAGTGTCGATCTTCTGCGATAGCACCAGTGCAATTACAATCACTCAGAACCCAGTACTTCATACTAGATGCAAGCACGTGGACATCAGACACCACTTCATTCGTGATCATGTCGAAAAGAAGGATATCAGGATGGAGAAAATCCATACTGACCATCAAAGGGCAGATATTCTGACCAAGCCTCTAGCTGAAGCCAGATTTAGAGAACTTTCAGTAGAGCTAGGTCTGCTGGACCCTACTGACTCCAGTCAGTAAGTGGATTCAGGAGAGGAGCATTCAGCAGGGGGAATGTTCACTCTCGGTACTGAGTAAATTCAGTACGTAGAGACTCAGCAACCATCTACACGAGGTATCAGCTGACTACAATGTTCAGCTGATAGGTTTGCGTATCTCTACTCAGTAGCCAATGAAATACTGTGTGCATTTATGATTTAGATTCAGCTTCGTATTCAATGCATTATAAAATGTCATTTAATATAACGGTTTACATTAAATACACGACATTCTATGTAAAGCATGCTGAACTCTGCGGCGCATTAAATGCATGTGGTATCAAGTTACTTCTTTGGCTAGTTACAACTGTATTTTGACTTAGGCGGCTAAATTGATCGTTAACTATTTTATAACATTAAATCCTAGCCGTCCATCTCATAAAGCAATTTCAAACTGAACCGTGGATTTTTCACTGTTCATCTTCTTTAACATATAAAAACACGTTCAAAGTTTAGAAACCGCCATTTTCACTAAACAAATTTTTCGAAGCCCTAGATTTTCTGAGAATAGCCTCTGTTTCCTTGCAAATTTCTATCTCAAAATCTCAGTAACTCTTTGGTAAATCTTTAATGATTATTCACCACCGTATATGATACTTATAATATTTTTTCATTTGATACTGATATTTTTTATTTGCAGGATCATACGTCAGTGTTCCTCTGGATATGCAAGAGATCCTAGAGAAGGATCGCGTCTGGTGCGAATCGATGATGGAGTTCGATGCCTACGAGCTCGACTTCATGGAAGAGATCTTTGATGCGCTCAGAACGACAGGCTTGGAGGGTTTTCTGTCAAGGAAGCCATCGTACTTCCTCCCGTGCCAAATAGCTGAGTTGTACTTGAACTCATAGTCTGTTGAAGGAGACATTCGATGCAGATTCATCACTCATATGGTTGGAGACCCCTCCCATGCTATTTCAGAAATCAAGACGATGTCCATTAAGGAAGCTCTTCAGAGCAGCTTCAAACTTCCAAATGAAGGATTCAGTACGGTGGGATACAAAGATGATCTTATGGATGAGTATTTAGAGACTGTCTGAGGGAAGCCAACAACATTCAGAGCAGCCTTCCCAAAGAACGCCATGATCCCACAATTCAGAGCCCTTGCCTACATCGTCACTCGGCTACTGACGAGTCAGGCCGGTTCTTTTGATCAAGTATTGAGGCTAAAGATTCAGCTAATGATGCCCATACACGAACATGCCAAGATCAACTGGACTGAGTTCTTTCTCAAGGAATTCATGACTCAGGCCGCCAGATTTGACAGATCATCCCAACGTCTAGCCGTGAAGGGAAAGCTCTTATACGGATTGAAGCTATCAGACATGATAGAAGACTTATGTGGAGCTGACAACGTAGTATATGCTGATAAGTTATACTTCAATCCGAAGAAAGTCAGGTTCCAGAGCAGGGCAGCGGCCCTTCAGCAAATTGGGTCAGGGCCTGCTGACCCCAAGACAGGAGCTCAGAAGACCTCAACACCTACAAAGAAGAGGTCGCCTCCTAAGTGTACTCCCAAGACATCGACCAAGAGACTGAAGAAAGTCAGTGAGGTCGTAGCTGAACCGCCTTTGCAACTAAGGGACGAGGTTGAGTCCTCTGAGAAGACTCTGTCAGTGGAGAAAGTCGTCTCCACTGAACAAGGCGAAATAGTAGACCAAGGGGTAGAGACTGAACCGATCCCTACTACTCAGAGCCCCTTGGATATCCCTCCACTCAGTAGCATTCCTTCTGCTGAGAAGCAACAGTCTCCAATAGAAGTCGAAGACTCAGAGACTGCTTCTAAATCAGAATCAATCCGGATGGAGGCGTCTGCTCTGCAATCAAGAGCCTCTCGAGAGATTTCTGAACACATTCCGGAGATAGCCTGCCATGCAGATCTAATTATATTGGCGAGGCAGGCTTGGCTCCACACTTTGATCAGGTTCCAGGAGTGGTCAACATTGAACAAGTTGATCCAGCACCACTCCTGCGACAACTCCACGAAGGGGAGTTGATGATAAGGAACAAGATAGGCTACTCAGAGCCTTCTGACATCTATTCCTTGGACGACCTGAGGGCAGCCATGCTCGCCATGCTGAACGATCGCCAACCCACTTCAGCGACGGCGCCCTCAGATGGGTCAGATCCTGATGGTCAGGACCCACCCCGTGATTCAGGCCTTGAGAAGCCTGATGAGGGAACTCAACTGGACAATGATGCTCCCACTTCTACTGCTGAACCACCACTCAGCATCCTTGCTCCAGGCCAGTCGGCGGCTGGTACCTCAAAGACGGCGGAACCAGCACAGCTATTGCTGGAGTCTGCGTTCGAGGTAGCGCCCAGCCCTAAAAGCCGACGCTCGAAGTCAGTGGCCAGGGCGCTGAGGAGTCAAGGCACTCAGAATAGACTCCTCGCCCGTGCCGTCCACAAGACGTGGAGGCAGTCCGCGCAGGCTCAGAGTGCGGAGATAAAGGGGCTCAGAACATCAATTCAAAACACACCTGCCCCTGACTTCTCAACGATACTGACCAACGCACTTATCACTCAGAGAGCCAACTTCAAAGAGCAACTGAAGCTGATGGAAGCTGACCAAGCTAAACTTCTAGAAGAATACAAGGCAACCCAGTCAGCTCATATTGCATCCATTTCTTCTATCTCTCAGGCCTCCGAGCTCAGACTCCAAACCATTCAAAAGGTCATGGAAGATAAAGTGGATCAGACGCTAAAGGACGATTGAGATGGAGAACTCTCACAAGAAGTACAGTGAGCAGTTAACAGATGAGAGGAACGAGCTCCATGAGAGGCTTGTGAAGCTGCAAGACGCCTTGGACAAACTTGCTTCAGCCTACTCAAGTTTGAATAAGAAGGTACAGTTCCCAACCCCTGGTTTATTTGCTGATGCCAAAAAGGGGGAAGGAATGGAGAAAGTACCTGAAGGAAAGGAGAAGGTACTCAGAGTACCAAAAGGAGTAAGGACAGTGGCAGGAGCGACTCAGATTCAGCAATCTGCTCCCACTGGTCCCACTACTCAGACAGCACAGGGTGAGGCCCAGGGTCTCTCAGCAGCAGGGGCTATAGTGCCTGCTGAGACTGGCCCAAGTGGCTCAGGACCCAAGGATTCTGCTACTCAAGTAACTCAGACTCCAAGCGACATCATCAAAGAAATCCCTGAGTATGCAGAGGAGGATTCAGAAGAGGAAGAAGTCCCTCTACCTCCTCCAGTGCAAGGAAAAGGAAAGAAGATACTGAAGCTTCCACTCCTACAAAAAGAAAGGAACTAAAAGATTCATCACTCCTAAGGAAGAAGCTCAGATAGCAGCTGATGAAAAGCTAGCTAGGGAGATTGCCGAGGCTGAGGCTGCCAACAAGCCAAAGGAAAAGCCAGCCAAAGGCAAAACAAAGGCTCCAGCAGGGGGAAGGAAGCCTGGGACAAGGCTGCACCCAAGAACTCTGAAGCTAAGTGATGAAGCAGATAAAGAAAAAGAAAGAGATCAGCAGCAGCAGCAGCAATCTGGTCAGCAAGGTACACCCAAAGAAAAAATCTTCAACACCTGCTGACTCAGAGGAAGAAGAGCATGTGCCTTCCTATGTCCCTTCTAAGGCTCAAGAGCAAGAGATGCGGGAAATATGGGATCAGATGGAAAGGTACCTAGACAGAGGAGCTGAAGCCAGGCAGATTGAAGCAGCTAGAGAAAGGCTCAGACTTGCTGATCTAGAAGCTCTAAGGATTAAGGCTGAGAAGGAAGCAAGCCAGAGGATACCTGAGAAAGCTGACATTCCCTACAAATATAGAAGACTCAGGAAGCCTACAGACCTCAAAATCCACAGATGGTTCAGGGTTGATGATTGGATGCCATGGGAACGGACTTAGAAGTGGGAGACACTGAAGGCAGATTATATCAAGAGATTCTACTTCTGGAGATACTGGCCTGATATGCACAAGTCCATTGCCTATGCTGAATGGCTTCTGAAGACTGGTCCAGAGATTTATGCAAGAGTCCAGAAGGCCATAGCCGAAAAGATTAATGTCAGGTCCCAGCTCCAAGACTTATGTCTCCCCCACTGAAGCTTAATGGCTCTGTACACTATGGGGTAATTGAAAAGGAAATCAAGGATGTTGCTCAAGCCATGCAGTTAGATGAGGATGAGCCTACTGACATGCCTAAGATACTGAAGCTGAGAAGGGTCACTTATAGAATGTATGGACTACCACTCCCTGAAGCAAAATCAAAGGACTTCAAAGATCGGATTCAGCAGTTCAAGAGATGATAGATAGCTTCTTGTATTCATGTTCTTTCTTTCTTAGAATAGCAAGTCTGATGTACTGTACTGACTTTTCTTCATATATAATACATCATTGTTATTCGGCCCTGACAATTCCTTATTGTCTACATGGCCCTGTTTCTTTTATGCTTAACACTCAGAATCACTCAAGTGATTACTGACTCACACACTCACTGAATATTTATATCTGCTAGTTCTTATCTTGTTAGATTCTAGTCTGTTAGATTGCATTAAGATGGAAAATGTTGTTAGAAAGGGGGAAATTGCTGTTAGTTTCTGTATAGGATCTGATGTTTCTTCCCTGATTCCCTCAGTAGTCTAGAACTTGAAGAACAACTCCACTGATTCTACTTGTAATATTTGTAAGGAGTTTTGTTTCTGATAGTTATAGTGTTAGGTTTTTGCATCATCAAATAGGGGGAAAATGTTGGGAGATGATTCAGTCCTTCCACAAATTGGTGGGAGATAACTCAGTAGCCTAGTGGTCTGAAGATTTGAAGATCCCAAAACCCTACTTTGACTGATGAACCATTCCATTGTAATTTGTTGTCCTGTCTCTGAGAGTTTCAGACTCAGTAGACACTCTTCATTTTGGTTCAGGCGCTCAGTTCTGTCCGCTGGCTATTCAGCAGACTATCGGCCTCAGTACCAGAAGAAGAAGACTCGGAATACTTGGACTCGGCGGGAGCAAGATATCGAAAGGAGTCAGTGGAACTGAACTCAGCAGGAGTAGTTCACTGAACTCAGAGTTAATCTTTAGTAGAGCTGACTCAGTAGAAGTACGCTACAGAATATAGATCAGACTCAGCAATGACTGAACAGTCTTCTGACTGTCAGGATTTATTAAGTCAAATTAGTAGAGTCATACGAGGTATAGAGAAGTCAGCTTCAGATCCATCTTGAAGTCTGTTTTGTCTCACCTACTTTCTTCAGCCTCGACCAATGACGAGCGGCCTGCTGCCTACTTTCTGACTAAAGCTGCAAGTCAACAACTTGCTGATAGAGAATCAAGCTGAACCAGATCATAAAGCCTCTAGTAGTTCTTATCCATAGCTTAGACGAAGGAGTTCATATCTGAACCTAAGCTTAGTAGATCTTATCCATAGCTTAGACGAAGGAGTTCATATCTGAACTGATCCTTATTGTAAAGGACTCCTTCATAGTTGGAGAGTTTGTCAAACACTCTAGTTTGATACCTTGTAAACTGAGACTTGCTCAGTATAAATCTCAAGACCAGTGTTTATCCAGTGTACAAACCAACTGAGACTATCTCAGTATAATAAATAGCTTCCTGATCTTTCAGGACAGTGGACGTGGGATTGTTGGATCCGAACCACTTTAAAACTGCTTGTGTTCTGTCTTTTTTTATTGTTGCATTGATTACTGTTCATACTGAAATATTTCTAAAATCATTCAACTGAGTTTCAGCAAAGCTTAATCGATCGCACTAATATACTGAAACTATTTTCTCATAAATGTTTTCTAACTCCACTGAATTTGGGTCTACACATTTCCGCACTATACTGAACTTCACCGAACGGCATCGAATTCGACTCAAGTCGGCCTAGCGAGGCCTCAGTGAAGTCAGTCACTCTGTCACGCGATCCAGAACTGCTTATTTGGTCTACTGAACTTGTTCAGTACGACACTCTCCTGAAAAGAACTGTTTGCGTTTTAAGTTGAGAAATTGGTTTCAGGCTTATTCAACACCCTCCCCCCCCCTACACCTGAACGTTTAATCTCGGGACCAACAATACGGGACCAAAAATGTTGTTTTAAAAGATACGGGACCAAAATTGCAAGTAAATTAAAAAATACAAGACTAAAAATGCCACATTAAAAGATATGAGACTAAAATCGCAAATAAAGAAAAGATACGGGATCAAAAGCGCCATTTTCTCTAGTTACTTCAAGAAAATTGGAACCAATGGAAGCTAACTAATTACGAAGAGTAAAGGTATATCATGGACAATGATATTGGTAATAATACCTCCTTAGTGGGGGTTAATTCATCAATTACTCACATAAAACAACCTGGCATGCAATTTATGTAATGTGCATACTTGTCTTTAGATAATTTGTTTGGTTTGTTTAGATGGGACTATTATTGTACCAATTTGTATGAATCTCATGTATTAGTTCATTTTATCAAGTTTGATTTAGTTTTCAAACAATGTTATACGGAATGTGCATAATATGCATGTTTTAAGTAGGGCTGTTACGGTATGGCATACCGTCCAAATTTTCTCATACCGCATACCGTGCAGAAAACGTGCGGTATGAAAAATTGCATACCGTTACCGTACCGGTCATTGCGGTATACCGTTGATCGGTATGTCGTAAGTGCGGTATGAGCAAGTATTCATACCGGCCGTGCGGTATGCCTTACCGCATATCGGCCGTGCGGTATGCCTTACCGCATATCGGTATACCGAAAGAACACCGGTATATCGAAAGAACACCGGTATACCGAAGCATAAAGTATACCGAAAAAAAAACTGTTAAAAATAAGAATATAAAGATGAACAAATGCAGAAAACATACAATTTCCGTTCAACAAACTACTATTAAATATACTACCATTATTTATTTCGTAGTAGACTTTTTGTATTCCGTTTTCGACACAAAAATTAAAAAGTAATTTCAATTGATCATTTCATACAAAAGTATATATTATATCATAGTTTTATAATAATATAATGAAATACTTTATAATATAACTATACCTTTAAAAAATAAAATATGAACTCGTTATGAAACATAGAAGTAGAGATCTCTTCTTTTGAAAAACGAACTCATTTTTCGGAAAACATGAAGAGGTCATATTTTCTTTTTTCTTTAATTATATATCTATATTATTATATTTCAAAGTTCTTCATTATATTTTCAATTCCTCCTTCGTAGTAGACTTTTTGTATCCCGTTTTCGACACAAAAAATAAAAAGTAATTTCAATTGATCATTTCAAACAAAAGTATATATTATATCATAGTATTATAATAATATCATAAAATACTTTATAGTATAACTATAAATTTAAAAAATAAAATATGAACTCTTTATGAAACATAGAAGTAGATATCTCTTCTTTGAAAAACGAACTCATTCTTCGGAAAACATGAAGAGGTCATATTTTTTTTTTCTTTAATTATATATCTATATTATTATATTTCAAAGTTCTTCATGATATTTTCAATTCCTCCTTCGTAGTAGACTTTTTGTTTCCCGTTTTCGACACAAAAATTAAAAAGTAATTTCAATTGATCATTTCATACAAAAGTACATATTATATCATAGTATTATAATAATATCATGAAATACTTTATAATATAACTATACATTTAAAAAATAAAATATGAACTCTTTATGAAACATGGAAGTAGAGATCTCTTCTATTGAAAAACGAACTCATTTTTAGGAAAATATGAAGAGGTCATATTTTCTTTTTTCTTTAATTATATATCTATATTATTATATTTCAAAGTTCTTCATTATATTTTCAATTCCTCCTTCGTAGTAGACTTTTTGTGTCCCGTTTTCGACGCAAAAATTAAAAAGTAATTTCAATTGATCATTTCAAACAAAAGTATATATTATATCATAGTATTATAATAATATCATGAAATACTTTATAATATAATAATACCTTTAAAAAATAAAATATGAACTATTTATGAAACATAGAAGTAGAGATCTCTTCTTTGAAAAACGAACTCATTTTTCGGAAAACATGAAGAGGTCATATTTTCTTTTTTCTTTAATTATATATCTATATTATTATATTTCAAAGTTCTTCATGATATTTTCAATTCCTCCTTCGTAGTAGACTTTTTGTTTCCCGTTTTCGACACAAAACACAAAAATTAAAAAGTAATTTTAATTGATCATTTCATACAAAAGTATATATTATCTCATAGTATTATAAAAATATCATGAAATACTTTGTAATATAACTATACCTTTAAAAAATAAAATATGAACTCTTTATGAAACAAGGAAGTAGAGATCTCTTCTTTTGAAAAACGAACTCATTTTTCGGAAAACATGAAGAGGTCATATTTTCTTTTTTCTTTAATTATATATCTATATTATTATATTCCAATGTTTTCATGATATTTTCAATTCCTCCTTCGTATTAGACTTTTTGTGTCCCGTTTTCGTCACAAAAATTAAAAAGTAATTTCAATTGATCATTTCATAGAAAAGTATATATTATATCATAGTTTTATAATAATATTATGAAATACTTTATGAACTCTTTATAAGTTTCGTAATGACTAATGTAAGTAAAGTACCACTTTTTAATGTATCTAAATTCTAAAATATTAAATTTGCATTTAAAAGATATTATATTACAAGATATATACGGTATATTTTCGGGTATGCAGTATATACCGTGATCGGTATAGATCGACATTCGGTATCATTTCGGTATGCGGTATATATCGTGATCGATATATTTTGGTACACGGTATGTGTCGGAACATCGGTACATACCGGTGGTTCGGTTTCAAACGGTATATATCGATATACGGTATGTACCGTTACTTTCGGTATGTACCGTATCTACGGTATGCTACGGTATACCGCGGTATAGGAAAACCCATACTTTTACCGTACCAAAAAACTTCGGTACGGTATCATACCGTACCGAAAATCTCGGTATACATAAAAATTCGGTATTTTGATATATTTTCGATACGGTATGAGTGGTATACTGATTTTTCGGTATTTTTTAACACCCCTAGTTTTAAGTGTCGTGGTCGAACTTAATGAGCTCTCTATCAAGTTGAACTTGATCTAAATACTCTATCCGTCCCATAAAAAATTTCTTATTTTGTTTTTCGAACCGTCCCATTAAAAGTATCTTGTTTCTAAAAAAGGTAAACAATATGTGAATCAAAATTAATAAACCAAAAAATCTTACAATATTCACCATACAATTTCATTTTCTTAATCTTTGTGCCCATAAAAATAAAATACTTTCTATAGGACGGAAGGAGTACTATAAATCAGTCATAACCAATTGAGATTTTTATATGTAGGTTAGATGCGTGAGCTCTGAAATACTCCCTCGACCCCATAGAAAATATTTCTTTTTTATATGATACAAAAATTAAACAACTTAAATTCTTAGGTATATACTCCCTCTGTCCCGCTATTTCTGTCTTACTTGCCTAATCGGACTGTCCCGCTATTTCTGTCATCTTTCCTAAAATAGTAAAATTACTTTTAAACATAAAATGAAGTGAGTCCCCCTTACTCACTACTCAACCCCCACATTCTTATACTCTCTCTTCAAAAATTTATCTCTCACTCGATTATGTTCTGCTCCGAACTCAGAAAATTATGATATTTATCTTTTTGAAAACTTTAGATTATTTATTCAAATACAATATAAAAAAAATATAAAAAATAAAAATCGATTGCATTTCACTAGCTTTACAAAAATTTGAATAATTCTCATTTCTTTCCACCAATCACTCCTCGAAAACTGTGTCATTTTCTTTATACAATTAAAACTCATAAAATACACACTAAACTGAGACGTTTTTAGCGGGACGAAGGGAGTATATTTTAACTTTTAGCTAGTTAATTTTAAGCCATGTATTTTTTACTCTAAATAGAAATAAGACATCTTAATAGAAATAAGACATTTTTTAATAAAATGACTAAATTAAAAAATTAAGACACTTTCTATGGGACGGAAAAAAAGAGAGTGGGACGGGAAAAAGGAGAGTTAGACACAAGTAATTAAAATAAAGGAGAAAATTCGAAAATATTTTTTGGACATAAACTAAACAAATAGTTACACCAAGTCTGGACATATTCTTTTTGTACATCCAAATAAACTTTAGTTTTACAGCCCAAGTTCAAAGAATTCCAATGACACAACCCAACCTCCTAAAACTACCATCTTACAGCGGTACTATTAGATGTCAAAACTTCGAATTCAAACAATATTTATAAAATTATTAACGAAGAAACAGAGAAGAACTAATAAAATGCTTTAAAATTAATTCATAATAATCTGTAAAATTTACAGAAAGAAAAACTAAAGCCAACCAATTACCCTACCATCAGGGCAAAACCGAGAAAACGATTAAAAACTATGCAACTACCAGAAACCCTAAAATCGAATCTATTAAGCACGCTCGCCGCGAATTCGCCTAGCAAGCTGAATGTCCTTGGGCATGATGGTCACCCTCTTTGCGTGAATGGCGCAAAGATTAGTGTCTTCGAACAACCCTACGAGATACGCCTCCGCCGCCTCCTGCAGCGCCAACACGGCGTGGCTTTGGAACCTCAAATCAGTCTTGAAATCCTGAGCGATTTCACGAACCAATCGCTGAAACGGCAGCTTACGGATCAGAAGCTCTGTGCTCTTCTGGTATTTCCGGATTTCACTGTTTACAATCGAAAATTCATTAAAAACTCAATTCAATTCTGAACGTAAATGAAGTTAATTGGAACGGGGTCTAAGGTTTACCGGAGAGCGACGGTTCCAGGACGGTAACGGTGAGGCTTCTTCACGCCGCCGGTAGTCGGTGCCGATTTCCTCGCAGCCTTCAGATATTAATGAAAATAGTTTCAGGTAACGAAACGTTAAAATTAAGACATAATTGAATCCACATACCTTTGTAGCAAGCTGCTTCCTAGGGGCTTTTCCACCGGTGGATTTGCGAGCTGTCTGCTTCGTACGAGCCATGACTTCTCTATAAAAAGTGATGACAGATGTAAGTAAAGACGATGAAGCCGAAAAGTGGAGGCTCAGTTGTTACGCGGACCAGAGGGGCAGTATATATAGGGAGGGTCGGTTGTGAAACGTGGACTTGGGTATTATGTACAACGGCACTAAAATGTGGGGAATCGGAAATCTGAAAAATCATCGGAACCAGGACTTTGCTTCACTCGCTTTTGGACGGTCACGATTGTTTTGTTCTGGTTTCACGCGGATCGTAGTCAAGTTTGTGTTTGTTTTGTTTTAAATTTGGTCATCTTTGGTTTTCATTCAATTAGAGCATTTCCAGTTGATATGTTTATTTTTAATACTCATTTCATCTCATTATTATTATATAAGTTTGTTTTCGATATGAAGATTAAAAAAATAGGTGGAGATGTATTAAAGTGTAAGGTCCACTATTTAAATGATTGTGGTCCACAATTTTTTTTTAAAAACAAGATAACAATAATAGAACCATCCGAAAAGAAATACTATAAGATAATAATAATGAGACGGAGGGATTATCACTTCATAGTTTTTGACACATTAAATAGTAATTTCACTCCAATCCACAACCTCAAATTCACCCTTAAAGAGAATATTCCACATATATTCTATTTCATACTACTTTTTTTACTTTTACAACAATACCTATGTATATCAATATTACACATTAGACCAACAACAATTTCAATCAACAATTATATATGAAATACCATTATCATACTGTTTTCCTATTATCATTATTTTGAATATAATATTATATTTTATATTTAATTAATTTCTATTATTATTGGTATAATTGTATTCTATAAAAATCACAATTAAACTTTGTAATTATTATACATAATTAATATGTTAAAAACGCCGGCTCGTTTTTTTATAATTAACAACATGGGCCCATTGTTTAATAATAATAATTAATATTTTGTCACTACCGTATAATTTTTTCTATGTAATCGTCTAATTCATTTTCCCATCAGAATGTAGCCTCGATTCTTCATTGGCCATGAGGCAGATCTCAGGTTCTGATAGTGGGTCTGAGTCGGGCTTAGTTTCAGCATGCATAGCTAGATAGCTTTCATCAGCATCAGAGTCACTGAAGATCTCTTCGCTCTTCTTTTCTCTTCAGACTCACTATCAGAGGATGATGAGCTTATGGTGCAATTCTCAACAATGAACACCTTCCGTTCCTTGAGGAACTTTTCACACTTAGATTTTCGTTTAGCTCGTTCTTTCGTGCTGAGTTCTTGGCAGTCATATTGATAATGCCCAGTTTTCTGGCAATTGTAGCATGGTTTTAGATCGTCGTCTTTCTTCTTGTATTCTCTTTTATGAGATGAGGATCCTTCAGCTTTGTTCTTTCTAACTTCCTTTTTTCTGTAGTCTTTGCCGCTTCAAGAGGACTTAGAGTAGTGCTTGTATTTGTCCTTTCTCCCATTCTTTCGTTCATCTCCTCTTCGTGAATTACCTACAAGGAGAACGAAAGCCTTTAGTAATTCTTCATGAGACCAATCTTTTGGATTCTCAAAGTTCTCGAAAGCTTTGAAGGTTATGGTCTTTGAGCTATCATTCTTCTTCTTTGAAATGTCCAGTCGCTCAATTTCGATCTCAGTAGCCTTCAAGTCTGAGAATAGTGATCCAGGAGATTGAGTGCTGAAATCCTCAGATCGTTGGATGGTGTAGGTGATGTGTTTCCAATCTTCCTTGGGTAGACCCTGAATGATCTTCTCATTCAGCTCCTTGTTCGAGAAAGTCTTTCCCAGAGCGTTGATCTCATTCATCAGATTGGTAAACCTGATGTGCATGTCTTCAATCCGCTCTCCATCCAGCAAAACAAAATTGTCAAGTTTATGTATGGAAGCTTTAAGTTTGTTATCCTTAATCTTGTCGTTTCCTTTGCTTAGTTTCTTGAGTGTGGCTCACATCTCCTTGGCGGTCTTGCGTCTCCATCGCTCAGAGTGAGAAGAATCTGATTTCTGGCAACCTTGTCCAGGTTATTGATCTTCCTCTCTTCAGCATTAAGCTGAACCTTAGGTTTGGCGATTTCATCGCCAATGGCAGCAAATTTGCCGCTCTTGGAGTCAGACTGCACGGTTTGAATGATGGGAACCGTGATAACAATAGGACCATCTGTGATGACTTCCCACATGATGTCGTGGATTGAGGACTAGTGTGATTCCATCCTCAGACTCCAGATGTCGTATGTAGCGATTGAGAACATGGTCATTCAAGACTTTGCTAGTTGTTCTGCCATAGTAACAGATAATGAGAAGCGGAGGTGAAAATATAGCAAAAATGTAGAAAAGCAAGGATCTGATCAAGTAAACCAAGTAAACAGAAACAGTAGTCGGTATGACCACTGCTCTGATACCAATTGTTGGTCCCGGTACGATTTTAGGTGTATGGAGTTGGGTGGGGTGGGGGTGGGGAGGGGGGGAATACACCTGATACTAAAAACTTCACCTTATCAGATCAGATGCTGGCTGATAATGAGTCAGTCACTGAATAAATGTGCTTTTCTAAAGTAACGGTTAGTCTGATGAGATATGGATGAACAATAAGCTGATGCAATGTCACAGTAAAGGACACCGATTTTATAGTGGTTCGGATACAAGGTCCTACGTCCACTCTTCTGCTTTCTTAGCAGAAATCCACTAAGGATACTCATAGACTGACGAGTACATATCAATATAATTAATCAATCTAATAGACTAACAATCTAACAAATAGCTTCTATCTAACTTGAGGTAAGTATGGTTGGGTTGAGTTCAATAATCAGAGTATGAAACACTCTCTACTCAAAGTTTGTGAGAATTTATAAGTTATAGAACTATTACGGAAAGATTGAGAGCTTTGTCCTTTTGTTTGAGTGTGTTTGAGCGTTGAGAAATTTCGTTACCTCGTTGTGAGAGGTCTTCTGCTATTTATAGGCGAGCTTTGGGATATGACCGTTGAAAGGTATTGCTCTCCTATTAATTCCGCGTCCTCAATTTTCTGATGCATTAAATATATGGACATGTGTCGCACTCCGCTTGACTCTGAGGATCTGTACGAGGTACTGTGCCGTCTCCCTTTGACTAAGGCTGACATGGCGACCTGAGATTGGTCGAGGTTGATTCTTATAATGTCATTTTCCTCCGTTGACCATCTTCTTCAAATTTTGTGCCTTGTACCATGTAAAATCTTCACAGTTGAATGCATTTGAGGACGATCTTTATGTAATCTTCTTATGAATGAATGTAGTCTGGTGGAGTTCCTGATCTGAAGATTAATTCAGCCTGATGAGATTCAGCTTGTAGTAGCTGAACTCAATTAGTTTCTATATCTGAACAAATCATCTCCTGAGCAACCTAATCTGATAAGAATATCCAACTTGACTATACAGACGCGGGCTAAAACAAGCCTATAAGATCATCAGACTGGTTCACCAATCAATTAGGGGTTTAAATCATTCAAAACTTATATTTTTTCCCCAACAAGTAGGCTCTGGAATCTATCTAAAGATTTAGTAGAGCTCTCATAGAGTCTACTATGTGAAGCCATGTCAAATCAGAAGAAGCAGCAGTCAACAATTGAAAATGTTGAAAAATGTCAGTAGAGAACTTTTCAGTAAAATATCCGAGGTATTAGAGGAAGTCTACTCAGCATCAGCATTGAAGTTTGACCAAGGCTTAACTACCAAGTGACCTCAACCAATGAGAAACTACCAGCACTGTACTTATCCTGACATAAAGCTACAGTCAACCTCTGAACGCTGAAAAAGAGAGAATTTCAATAGTGCAATTCAAATTGCAAGAAGACCGTTTTGCTTGTCGTCTTATGACACGTATCTAGGTTCCTTCTAACGAATCTATTACCAAATCACGACAATAAATGGAGATCTTCTCCCTTACACGAATACAACGAGAACACAAGCATACACACACACAAACTCTAGCAAATACAAAGCAAACTCAGCTGAGAACATTAAAAGTAATAGCCCCATCATCTATATTCTTATCTCTACAGTGATATAGTTCCCTTTCTCTATATACCTAAGCCATTACTTGTAACATCACAAACTTAGAAAATGAAGGAGTTCATATCCGAACTGTTCTTATTGTATGAACTCCTTTGTAGTTTGAAAAAAAACCCTCAATCCTCATTGTTTGAATTCATTGTTAAGTCACTAGGACTATAACTAGTCAAGATCCGTCTTGCGCATGGATCGATTGAGACTTGTTCAATATAATCTATTCAAAAACTCCTGGAATCAGAAAAGTGGACGTAGAATCTTGCATATCCGAACCACTTTAAAAATTTGTGTGTGATTTAGTGTTAAATTTCTTACTGTTCATACTTCACAAAAACCTTTTTAGAATATCATTGAAGTGTAGATTTTAAACAAAACCAGAAAGACAAACACATACTAAACTAAAACAGTTTTCAATAGTAAATGTTTTCAAAGAGACGAATAAAATTGGGCCAACACTATTCCGCACACATTATGATACTGAAACTCCCGTGAACTGACTTTAGCTAGTAAACAATTTTCACTAGATTGAATAACTTTACCCACGCGATCAGAAAGCTTATTTGGCGAACTAAATTAATTTAGCAAATAAATTCAGTATCTACCGACTTTCTCGTTTAAGTTTGAAATTTGGACTTCAGGTATATTCACCCCCACCCCTCTATATAATGTATCTTCCTTTCCACTGTTTTTATTCCCTTATCTGATTACTTATATTCGCGCATGTTGGTCCTTTATCTAGTACTCCCTCTGTTTCACTAATCAAGTCTCATTTTCTATTTCTGGTTGTCTCACTAAAAAAGTCCTATTCCATAAAAGGAAGAAAATGAGTGGACCACAACCACTCTAAACAAATGGACCCCACCACTTTATACTTTTATACCACACATTTTCTTTTCCATCCACTTTCTAAATTCTCGTGCCCAAAAGCAATAGGACTTGATTAGTGAAACAGAGGGAGTATAAGAGTTAGATTGTGTAGTTCATTAAAGATCACAAAAGACTGCACAATTGGTAGAACTAACAAGATACTGTTGGAATTTGGTACACTGGAAGCAACTTTTATGCGTGTATACAATGTCATTCCTATCCACTGTTTGTTTTCCTATCTGATTATTTATATTTGCACATGTTAAGTCATATTATCTTGTATAATAGTTAGATTGTTTTTTGTTATAGATGACAAAAGACTACAAAATTAGTTGACCTAACAAGATATAAATAGATATCACATCTGAGAAAAAATTAGGATGAGTTGTCGGTTTAAGCTGCAGTTTAGATAAGAAGGAGTTTGTTTTGGCTACTTGTCTATTTTGGTACACTTAGGTGGTGTATTGACGGATCACAGTGAGATGTGTTCTCCTAAATGACCTGAGTGGAGAACCAAAGATCTCGGTGACTTAGTTGGTCTTAAGCTTGATAAGATTTCAACTGAGTGCATGTGGCTATCTATCAATTTCACCTACTATGGTGAACGTCATCGCGACTGGATCTATGTATCTTAGGTGATAGTAGTTACTTGTAGCTCAGGTTGGTTATCTTATCTTGCCACTATATCCCTGATAATCGAGTTGATAATATCCCCTGAGAATCTATAAAGGATTAGCACACTAATTAATCTTTACAGATAGATTAAGTTCAGATGTGTTGATAAGGTCAAGTGGCTACTCATGGATAAGATGATAATTAAATTGAGATATTAGTGAGCTTGATTAATTACTGGATATTTCTATCTTAAATACGGAAATGAATTAAGTTTAAAATACAAGCTTATGCTCAAATTAGGATAAAGGGGTAAGTCAACATGAATTCTCCAGTGGAATGAATTCGTGTTTATTAATTAATTTTGCTCTGGGCTGAGCATAGAGAATTAATTAATTTGAGGCCCTGCTTTATTTCTTTTATTGAATCTCTAGTCTGGCCCACATAAATGCCAAGTATGATTTCACGCTCTCTTAGAATTATTAAGGGATTAATGCATTTTATGTATTACTTAATAATGTGGGTATTATTTATCTAAAATTATTTGGCTTACCCAATTAATTGATAAATAATAAGTAGCAAGATATTATTAAATTAATTAATGGGTTTGGTGTTTGAAGTCCATTAAGAATTATTTATTAATAGGCTTGGTTTATATAATAATATATTACGTTATTATTGAGACATACAATTTTCTTAGAACCCAAAAAAATAAAGACACACACATGCATAAGAAACATGAGCGAGAGAAAGGGAAGATGTGATCTTTATTGCTTCTAGAGTGTTGGACGATGATTCAGTAGAAGATTTGACGATCCCAAAACCCCTAGCAAAGTGATGAACCAATATAATGTAATATTTTAGTTGAGTTCAGCATGTAAGAAACTTAGTAGATTAGATAGAGTTCAGTAGCTAATTGGCTCAATAGCTTATTATTCTTAGTTTTTGGTTGGACTCAGTGTTTGAAGACTCAATAGGATTCCTCAGAATCTACGAAATGTGTGTTGGACATCGGTACAGAAGGAATCGACTTACAAGTTGAATATCTTAGAAAAATATCGGCAGAGGACAACTCAGTTAAAGTGTTCAAGGTATCAGGGGAAGTCAACTCAACATTAGCTTTGGAGTTTGAACAAGTCTCACCTACCATTCAACATCGACCAATGAGGAGTTGCCAACACTGTACTTGCACTGGCATAAAGCTGCAATCAAGATTGAAAAAGAGAGAATATCTACAGCAACATTCAAATTGAGATGGCCGTTTTTCCTGTTATTTTTGACATGTGGCTAGGTCTTCTCCAATAGATCTTTTCATGAGTTAAGACTATAAATAGAAGACACCGGGAACACTAAGCATTCAAGCATTCACATCTCTAGCACTCTTAAAGCAAACCCAACGAAGAACTCTCTGCATAGATTTATATCTTAAACATTTTTTTCACTCTAGAGTATTCTTGTTCCAATTCTCTATTCTTAACAAACCTTGATAGATCATAAGCTTAGAAATCGAAGGAGTTCATATTTTGAATTGTTCTTATTGTAAGAACTCATTCTCAGTTGGAAAATCTCAAACTTGTGTTTGAAACTCATTGTAAAGTCGTTAGGATTATAACTAGTGATTTGTCCAGTGTACGGATCGACTAAGACTTGCTCAGTATAATTAATTCAAGAACTCTTGGTAATTCAGGACAACAGACGTAGGAATCTTGCGTATCCGAACCACTTTGAAAACTACTTGTGTCATTTACTTTTATTGGTTAACTGTTCACCTGCATAAAACTATCTTTCAAAATTATAAGTGTGGATTTTCAGTAAAACCTGATACATGCACAAGCATAACAAAAACAGTAATCGGGTCTACACTTTTCACATAATTACTTGTACTGAGTTTACTGTGGACTGACTGAAGTCAGTAAATACTGTTCAATATCTCGAATCACTCTGCCTACGCGATCAGAAAGCTAAATTGGCGAACTGAACTACTCAGTTAGCATATTTAGTAAAAGACGCCTTTCGCGTTTGAGTTTTGCTGATCGCTGTATTGCACCAAATAAATCCTGCAAAAGCTAAAATTCAAATCAGTATAAGTAATAGGGTATCAAACATAGGGAACGGAGATTAGTCATTATTTTTCCTACTTATCTTTGGATTTTGGTTAGCAACCACGCAAACTTTGAGAATTTACTAAACTAAGAATTGATTAAAGGTTAAAATAACATATACGTATTAACTAGAAAATTAAGAAATAGGTCCAACAAGATATCTCATATACACATATAATTCCGATCATCGGTATATATTATTAATTAATCTTAAGAATCGACTAGTTACAGACCTCTGTAATTAAACTGACACAACCCTTATCCCCACTTACTTAATCGATAGCCGCCATGTTGCGCATCGAAACAACTACTTTCCTAATCTAGTTATTGCTCAACCAATAAATTTAGCAACTAGAGTGCTTTGTGAACTAAGTGGACCTAGTTTAGGAGCATACTCGGATGTTGGCCATGTAATAGTCTCCTACCGATTTAATTCAATTATTCTACGAATAACCTTGCTACTTTCCTAGCCTCATTCCATGAGAAACAATTAAAGTACTAAATTAGATACAGACTGCGCAACCTAGGGTGACCAATCCTACATTACTAGTTAGATTTAATAAGCAAAAATTAATCCGAAACCCCTTAGATTAATTTTAAGCACCTAAGCCTCACATACTACACATGTGCGTGTTTTACATCCCGCCGGATTGCTGAAAGTTTATCTATGCATAAAAGTGTCCTGATTGTGCAAGCAAGACTACGCATAACAAAACAGAAAACATGTTTAACCCTAAACCTAACATGCACGAAATAAATGAAACGAAATAGTAAATATCAAATAACGAAACTGAAACAAAAATACTAAAATTTAAATTAAAACAAGAGTACCGAACTTGTCTTCGATCTTCCAAGTGCGAATGAAATTAAATAATGGAAATAAAAGTGTATCTTCAACATTCGAACATGATAACTGAAATTAAATGTGTTTCTCCTCTCCATACTCTCGAAAATAAGTACTGAAATTGAAACGGAATGAAGAAATAATCTTGAACTCTTGGGTAGAATTAAAAACAGCGTAGGAAAAGAAAAGCGAAGATGATGAACGAAAGAGTGCGTGCATAGAGAATGAACTTCCTGCGCCTCCTTCTCCCTTTATAGGGTTGCTCTTGATTCTTCTAGAAGTAGGTCAAATCTACTAGATAAGGAAGGTAAGATTTGGATAGATTGGTAACAAATCTTTCCTTATCCATCTCCATCTTAATCAAGAATTTAAGATTAGGCACGAAAATGACTCATCAAATCTCCTTACACTTGATTTATACTTGCCCTCGAGTATAAGAGAACAAAAGATAAGTACCTAGTTATTTTGGCCACTCAAAGACTCAAGACACAAAATAAAAGACACAAGACTCCAACAAAGACAAGACACGACAAGGACATAACCGTTAACGCATGGACTCAAAAACAAAGACATGAAGCAGCACGAATCAATTCAATAATTTCTACACCCATTTTAGCCAAGCAATGTCAAACCATGCAATTATGATCTCATCAAGCAAGTAGACAATGCAAATTTTGAAACTATGCACATATCAACTAGGTCGAAATCTAAACAATATGAATAATCTTCAAGATTCACTCAACACTCAACTATTCGTGGTCCAGTTCAAGCCACTCAAAGGAAAATAATCCATGCAATCACGATAAGCAATCGTCACAATAGCAATATGAAGGAGGTCTTTCTCATTTGGTTGTAATGGGGCTTACGACTTAATGGTGAGGGTCCTAGGGGTACTAAGCTCCATCAAATTAAATCAAATGTTATGCAGACTCCCTCACTTGTGTAGTCAGTACAGAAAATCAGAACTCCCACCATTTATGTAACTTCACTCAAATGCCACAACTTTATTTCATGTACTCATTCTTTTCATTTTCTTTTTTTTTCTATTGCCACTTTTCTTTCCCTTTTTTTTCTTTTTATGTGGCATATATATTTTTTTCTTTTTTGTTTTTTAACTTGCTGAGTACAAATTGTTATAACTGTGCAACCAGACCACTCATATTCTGCTTATTTAGACGAGTTTCTATTTCAAATTTTAGGTCTATCTATTTTCTGCATCACATATAAATTGAGCAGGTGGAGGATATACTTAACAATCCTCAAAACTACAATCATCATACACAATAGAGTTTATAAGACGTGCAATAACATGGATCAAGAAAAAAGCTCCAAGCTCATATTTCACTTACTTAAATCAAAGAAATCGGTCAAGGGTTCAAATTGGCTTACTAAGGGATACTGTAAGGTCGGAAATATTTTGTCGTGACCGTGTGGTTAAAAATCCCTAGTGCCTCACATCATTTATCACAAGTAACTCAAAGATATTGCGACTCCGCGGATAAACACTCTCAAAGGAATAGTAGAAAATGTCCTACTTTAAGGCTCAAATCTAATTTAAGTGTGTGGTTTAAAAACTCGATCGAACAATCTCCTTATCCCAAATTACATACATACATGAACATAGATCTACTTTTCACAAAGACTAACATACAAACATATTGAAACACATAGGCATAAGTAAGACATGCTTGAACTTAGAAAACGGTGCTTCAAAATTTGAAAATCTTGGCATGCTTCGACACACAATACCCCCCTCTTTACACTTAAACCTTGAGAAAAGAAAATTAAAGTGAGAGATGGCATGACAAAATAAACAAAAACACCCTCCTTACACTTGATGGCGAAACAAAGACAAAAGACAAAAAAAAATAGACACCCCCCTCCTTACACTTGACCCCATCAAGTGTAAGAACAAGAAAGACACAATGAAACATATTCAAAAACACAAAACTAAAACAAAAAAATAAGATAAAATAACGGAGAAGAAGGTCACCTATCGCCTCCCTTGTGCAAGGGAGGCATTTGGGACATAACAATTCGGCGAATGGAAAATGTCGCGTAGCAGCTACTCTTAAGTTTAGTCATAACACTTAGCCAAGAATCTGGAAAACAACATAAAAAACAAAAAAAATGATAAAATCAAAAGAATTAAGGAAAATAAACTTGGGTTGACTCACGTTAGCGCCTCTCTTTACAGTCTTCGGCTAGACTGTCTTCTACAATCAATTGCGTGACGGTATGAACAGTGGAGTCTCATCCACTGCCTTGATCACCTGCTTCAATTGCGTAAAAACGCTTTTCATTGCACTTGCATTTCTTTCATTACATCTTATACTCTATTTACACCATGTTTGATATTCCAGGTATAAGGATGGTGTTCATGTTCTCAGTAAAGAATTATGTGGTTTGGCGTGTGAGAATGGAGGCACATCTAACTTCACTGCATGACAACATGACTGAAGTCCTAGATACTAGACCTATCATTCCCATGATCGACAATGTTGAGTATGCAGCTGTGGGAGGAGTATGATCTAGAACAGGGGAGAAAATTACAAAGGACAAAAGCGCTTTCACGCTTGAGGAAAGGAAGTTATACAACGTTGATCGAGTCGCACGAAAAGCTATATTGACCACGCTTAGTGACTTATATCTCGGAAGGGTGCATGACCCCAAGACCGCGAAGGAACTCTGGAATGCTCTACCAGTACTAAGTCAGGAGACTCTGCAGATCAAAGTAAACAAGCTGGAACTGGAGCTATAGAAGTTTGAAGCTTTTTTTTATAGTGAATCAATAGATGATCTTAGCGTCACATTCACATATCAGATCAACATCATCAACGGGCTGGGAAAGACATTCACCAACAAAGAGATGAACACTAAGATTCTAAGATCCTTATCTAGACCTAAGTGGTATTCTTTTGCCGTTTAAGACGCTCGAATCTTAAACACTGTTACTCCTGATTACATATTTTCATAACTCAATGCTGAAGAGTTTGAGTGCAGCCTTCCATAATAGAGTCTAAGTGCTCATGGCTAGAGAAGAGGTTGAGGTAAACTCTATTCTACATATTAATCTCTGTTCACCATGCACATATGGCACATGCTCTACTGCAGGAGACCCCCTAGATGTGGTTCTAACCTATAAAGAACTCTTAGAGGAGTAATTCCAAATGAGCACCTAATTCAGTAAGATACTTCAGGAGTTGGAATACCTAAGAGCTGAAAATCAGAGACTTTCCCTGGAACCTCAAGTCTCTACTGAGTCAGAAGGACTTGTTTTGAGACAAAAGGAAGAGATTAATTCTCTGATGACTAAATCTCATAAACAAGAAGCTCAGATCTCAGTTCTGACTAAGGACATTTCAGAGAAAGATACTAAAATTGCCAATCTTAATTATAAACTTTCACAAGTCAAAGCAGACAATAAAACATTGAGGAAAAGTGACGAGGTTTGGAGAACCTTGATGACTGAATAATACCTAGGAGAAGCTTGAAGGGATGCTAAGAGTTCAAAGACCAGCTTTGACGAAGGGAGGACTAGGATATCCACATGAGGCATCAACTTTAATGCACAAATGTTCAGAAAAGATGACTGGTAGATTTGTCTAAGGGGGATCTGAATATGGTGAACCCACTCACCCCCAGGCATAGAACAAATAGAAGATCAAACTACCTCAGCCAAGCTATTAGAAAATGACCAAAGGTTCAATCCCCTAGAACACCCAGATCCAATTAAGGAGAACTAAGAAAGTCAGATGGGTTGAACAATATGGATCATATTACTATGAGCCCAAGGTCAGGAGAAGTCCTAAAGTACATAATAAGAGAACTCCTGAATCTCAATCAACAAAGAAGTCACATCTCCTACTACAAATAGTGAGATTTGTTGACAGCAAAGGAAAGAAGTTGTCTGAGATCACCAGGGTTCTCAAACAGATTTGGATTTTAAAAATGAATAACATCTGAGGATCCAACCTGAAAATAAAGGATACTTGAATTTATTTAATTTTTGCAGGTGCATGAAGACCCTTGGATAGTGGACAATGAATGCTCCAGACTCATGACATACAAGAAGAGTCTACTGACCAACTAAGTACAACAAGGACCCAGAATTGAGCACAAACAGGTGCCAAAGTTGCAAAAGACAAATCTGCCTTCACGCCAGAAGAGAAAAAGCTGCACAACCTCGATCGAGTTGCGCGGAATGCAATCCTGACTACGCTCAGTGATTCATACCTCAGGAGGGTGCGAGACTGCAAGACGGCAAAAGAACTTTGGGATGCCCTGGCTGTACTGAGCCAAGGAACCCCACAGATCAAAGAAAATAAGCTCGAGCTAGAGCTACAAAAGTTCGATACATTTGCCATGGAGCCCAACGAGACCATTGACGAGCTAAGCGTCAGATTTACCAACCAGATCAATGTGATCAACGGGCTGGGGAGGACGTTCACCAACAAAGAGATGAACACGAAGATCTTGAGAGCGTTGCCTCGACTGAAGTGGCTTCCTTTTGCTACTTATTTACGTCGCTCAGATCTTAATGCTCTAACTCCTGATGTTATATTTTCAGAATTGAAGACGGAGGAATTGGAGAACAGCCTACCCCAATGATGTTCCAGTGCTCCAGCTGACACACAAATAGATCATGCTTTCAAAGCAACAGTCAGCAAGACTGGAGCCAACCCTATTTCTTCTAGCAAAGCAGTAGCTATGACAGATGCTAAAGCCTCTGAGACATCTGCTACTGACCAGCTTGCACTCATGGCTCTCAAATATCACAGAGAAAAGGAAAGAGTCGGGAAGCTGAAGAAATACCACAGAGATTCTCCCTCAGGTAAAAAGGATTATCGAAAAAGGGAAGAATCTAAACCTTCTACTGATTGCAGGAACATAGAACCTGCTGCTAGTCCATCCAACGACTCAGCTGGACTAGGCGGCAGATCGTCTGTGTGCTATAACTGCAAGAAAGAGGGACACTATCAGTACAAATGTCCCAAACTCTCAGCTGCTCAAAGAGCAGAACGACAGGCCAGACGCGAGAAATTTGCCCGAAGGAGACAGACCTACATCGCCGGGGAGATATCCGATGACTCAATCGAGGAAGATACATACGAAGCTGCATTTATCGCCGTTGAGGTCGGAGAATCAGATCCTGAATCAACAACAGAATATTGTCTGATGGCCGGAGAAGAGGCTGAGGTGCATAAGGACCCTTGGATTGTGGACAGCGGCTGCTCGAGATACATGACTTATCAAAAGAGCCTGCTGACCAACTACGTACAAGAAGATGGTCCTAGAATTGAGTTTGGTGACAACTCTAAAGGCTATACAAGGGGATACAGAACACTGAACATTGGGACTGCTTCAGTTCCAAGAGTAACATATGTTGAAGGACTTCAACATAATCTCCTTTCTGTCAGTCAATTCTGTGATAATCTGAATAGAGTTATCTTTAACGCTGGTTTCTGTGATGTTGTTGACAAATCTACAGGGAAAACAGTGTTATTAGGTTCGCGGAGGAAGAATATCTACGTTGCAAATTGGAAAACCGCAAAACCTGAGGCTTGCTTACTTTCTCAGACAAAATATAGTGATAAGACAGGATGGCTGTGGTACAAGAGACTCAGTCACCTGAACTTCAAGACTATGAACAAGCTAGCCAAGAACTCTAAAGTCAGAGGACTGCCCAATGAATCATTTGTCAAAGACAGAAATTGTGAAGCATGCTTGAAGGGAAAGCAGACAAAGAATAGCAATCCACCAATTCCGTCACCCTCCACTGATGGAATCCTTCAACTGCTACACATGGACCTATTCGGGCCAGTCTCTCCAGTAACTATAAGAGGCAAGAAGTATGCCCTCGTTATTATTGACGACTATTCAAGATATACGTGGGTCATCTTCATAGCCAACAAATCTGATGTCATGACTGAGTTACCGAAACTGCTGAAAAAGCTCAGTGTGGAAAAAGACATCAAGATACAGAGAATTCGCTCAGACAGAGGAACATAATTTCTCAACTCAGTAGTAAAAGAGTACTGCGAAAAGGAGGGAATCAAGCACGAGACGTCAGCAGCTCGCACCCCTCAGCAGAACGGACTTGCTGAACGTAAGAATAGAACACTTAAAGAAGCAACAAGAACGCTCGTAGCAGACTCTGGACTACCCTCAAAGTTCTGGGCTGATGCTACTGACACCGCTTGCTACACTCAGAATCGCTCACTGCTTACACAGCAACACATGATGACACCTTACGAACTGTGGAAAGGGAGAATTCCTTCTATTTCTCATTTTTCATATTTTTGGTTGTCCTTGCTTTATTCACAATAATGGGAAAGATCAGTTGAAGGTCTTTGATAGCAAATCTGATCAAGGAGTATTCTTAGGATACTCTCGAGTTAGTAAAGTCTTCATAGTCTTTAGCTATCGGACTCTTTGCGTGGAGGAAAGCCCTCATGTTGTCTTTGATGAGTTTGTTACTGAGGACAGGAAATCTAAAAAGACAAATACTGAAGATATCAGCAGCAAGCTACAGGATCTCGCACTAAACGACAAAGCAGAAAAGATCTAGCATTGTTGGGATGATGAGTCAGACGATGAGGAAATTCAGACCCATCCTACAGGCACTGTAGCTGACCTGGTTGATTCTACTGAACAGAATCAACATCAGGTAACAACGGTCAATAAGGAAGCCCCAGTGGTAATTGAGACCTCTACTGAGAATATAAACTCAGGGGGAACGTCAAATGTTCCTGAGCTAAATGCCCCTGAACCTGGAAACTCAGTAGATCCTAACCTTCTTACCGAATCTACGGATCGCGAACGCATTACTCTTGAAATGCCTAACATTCCCGTTGGTATCGTGCGGGTAGTCTCAGAAGAAGAAGATAAACTCAGACGTTCATGGCTTGATGCTCATTCTTCTGATCTTATCATAGGAGATCCATCAGCAACAATTAGGACAAGATCTAGATTAAGTCAAGGAGAAAGCTCACTCTACTCTTGTTTCTTGTCCACAGAAGAACCTCAAATGATAGAGGATGCTCTTAACGATGCTGACTGGATCATTGCCATGCAAGAAGAGCTGAACCAGTTCGTTCGAAACGAAGTTTGGGAGCTTGTTGACAGACCTAGACATCAGCACGTGATCGATACTAAGTGGGTCTTCAAGAACAAGGGAGATGAAAACAACGTCATTGTCAGAAACAAAGCTCGACTTGTTGCCAAGGGATACTGTCAAGCAGAATGAATAGACTTTGATGAAACTTTCGCTCCAGTCGCCAAATTGGAAGCTATTCGTTTGTTCCTAGCCTATGCAACACATCAAAGATATAAAGGAGACATCATTTTCGGTTGTTCCTAGCCTATACTGGTACAAATATGAAGGAATATGAAAGGAAGAAATCGATACCTCCTCCTTTGTATGTTGTCGTAGCTCTGATTGTTGCTCCCGTATCAGATCTTCTAATCTGTGTCCCGGCCTTTTTCTTCCTCTGGGTGGTCAGAGAACTGAAGAAAATAAAAATATGTCTCTCTCAAAACTCGCGTGCGTGAGTTATGATTTTTCTGTATTCTGTTGCGAGCGAATACTAATATATATAGGCTTCAAAAGCCAATATAATATTAATATATTTGTAGCCCATTAATTTAATTATATTCCAATGGACTTCCACATAATTAGCCCATAATATAATTAATTAATTTACTGGGCTACTAATATTTATCAATTAATTGGCCCAACCAATTAATTCCAGATAAATAACATTATTAAATAATGTGAAAAAACATTAATCCATTAATAATGATTTCGAGAGACAATAAATTACTAGGCAACTAATTGGGCGGATCGGGGATCCAATACAAGAAATAAAGCGGGGCCTCCAATTAATTAATTATCCATGCTCACCCCGAGCAAAATTAATTAATTAACACGGATTCATTCCACTAGAGAATCCGTGCTTGACTTACCCCTTTATCCCAATTTGAGCAAGGGCTTGTATTTTAGACTTAATCAATCTCCGTATTTAAGATAGAAATATCGTTAATTAATTAAGCTCATTGACGACTTAAATTAATTAACATCTTATATTCTCTGAGTAGTACCACTCGACCTTATTAACACACCTGAACTTAATCAACCGGCCGGGTTTAGTGTGCTAATCCTTTCGAGTTCCTCAGGGGATATTATCAACCCATTTTACTAGGATACGGATGCAAGATACAGACAACCAGCCTGAGCCACAAATAACTACTAACACCCAAGATACGTAGATCCCGCCGCTCATTTGACGTTCACCATAGTAGGTCAAAGTGATAGATAGCCAAATGCACTCAGCTGAAGTCTTACCAAGCTTAAGATCAGCTAAGTCACCGAGATCTTGGTTCTCCACTAAGGTCATTTAGGAGAACACATCTCACTGTGATCCTTCAATACACCACCTTAAGTGTACCAGTAAAGACAAGCAGCTAAGACAAGCCACTTCTTATCTAAACTGCAGCTTAAACCGACAACTTCATCCTTAAGTTGTCTCAGCTATGTTAACTGTTTATATCTTGTCAGTTCAACCAATTTGTGTTGTCTTTTGTGATACCCGACACACCACACAAATCTAACTTTTATACAAGATAAAGGATAACATGTGTAAATATACATATTTATCAGATAGGAGAATAAAACAGTGGTAAGGACAAAAACACATTGTATACAAGCATAAAAGTGCTTCCAGTATACAAAATCCCAACAAAATCTACGTGGACGACATCATTTTCGGTTGCAGGAATGTGACTATATGTCAACAATTCGAGAAAATGATGAAGGACAAGTTCGAGATGTCCATGATGGGAGAGATGAACTATTTCCTTGAATTTCAAGTAAAACAATCACCTGAAGGAATATTCATCAATCAAGCAAAATACACTCGAGACCTCCTGAAAAGATTCGGCTGCGACTCAAGCAAGCCAGTCAAGATCCCCATGAATACAAATTTCAAAATCGATCTAGACAAAGAGGGAGCTTCTGTTAACTCTACTGATTATAGAGCTATTATTGGTTCTTTACTATATTTAACAACAAGCAGACCTGATATAACTTATGCTGTAGGTGTATGCGTAAGATTTCAAGCGAATCCCAAGCGAAGTCATATAGACTTAGCAAAGAAGATTCTGCGATATCTGAAGGGAACACCTGACGCAGGGTTATGGTATCCTACTGATGATAATCTTATACTAACAGGTTATTCTGATGCTGATTATGCAGGATGCAGAATAGACCGAAAATCAACTTCTGGAACATGTCAGTTCCTAGGCAGCAAGCTGATATCATGGTTTTCAAAGAAACAACATTCAGTGGCAACGTCCACTACTGAAGCTGAGTATATGGCTGCTGGAAGTTGTTGTGCCCAGATCCTTTGGCTTCGACAACAATTGCGAGATTATGGTATTTCTCAGGATGAAGTGCCCATCTACTGTGACTCCACAAGTGCGATTGCTATAACTCAGAACCCAGTTCTTCATACGAGATGCAAGCACATGGATATCCGACACCACTTCATCAGAGACTATGTCGAGAAGAAGGATATCTGAATGGAGAAGATCCATACTGACAAACAAAGGACAGACATACTGACCAAACCACTAGCTAAGAACAGATTCAGAGAACTATCAGTTGAGCTAGGTCTACTGGATCCTACTGAGTCGAATCAGTAGAAGGAAACAGTATGATAAGTCAGAAGACTCAGTACTTTGATTCAGTCGGGTGAATCAGACGGTACACAGTAAGGGGGAACGTGGTCGTCAGCACAACAAATGTCCTCCTGAGTCTTAACGGTAACCAGCTGATCGTATAAGTTCACCTGAAGAGATATTCATGGAGATCGTTATGACCCCACCCAATGTCGAGGAGATCATCAAGTCGAAGGTTCAGTTCGAGCCGATGATGGTTCTCCTCCAGGCGGACCTTCCATACCTTGAGCCCATATTCTCGGCTCTGGAAGCGTCCGACCTGGAGCTTCTGATCACGAAGCACCCCAAGTAGTATCTCCCCCGACAAGTGGCCGAAGTCTATTACAACTGGCGGACGGTGGAAGGTACAGATGGCGAGGTATCCTATTTCTCGTACATGAGGGAGGTGGCCCCTCAGAAATGGGAATCCGGTCACTCCGACATTAATATCCGAGCAGCGTTGAAGGCCTCGTTTGACCTTCCTGCCTATGGGATATCTCTGACTGGATATAAGGAGAAGGAGCTCAACTTCTACGTTCATCATTTCTGCGGGAGAGATGATATCTCCTTCAAATCCACGTTGCCGAAGAACCAGCTGTTGCCAGAGTACCACGGGCTCGCCTACGTCGTCACTCATATACCAACGAGCGCCGCCGGCTCATTCGATCAGCTGTCTAGGCCGAGACTTCAGCTGATGATAGCGATCATTGATGGTGTCCAGGTCAACTGGATGGAGTTCTATATGACTGAGCTGAAGGCTTAGGCATAGAAGTTTGTCGCCGCACCTTCTGGAGAGAGAAGACTTATTAGTGTGGGCAAACTCTTGTATGGGACGAACATGTCCATACTCATCGAGGACTCAGTATCGAATCATGCATCATTTGCTGATTCTCGATACTTCGACAGCAAGCTCATAAAGTTCAAAACCAGAGCCACTGTTGAGAAGTCGGTCGGCCGTGGACCAGCTGCACTCAAGAGGTCTACTACTGAACTACCTCCACGTGCCGACCCACCGAAGAAAAAGAGGCTTGTGAAGACTGGAACGTCTGAGGTTTCAGCAAAGCCTGCTTCTCCTCCACCACCTCAGGAAGAAAACATACTGGACGCTGATACAGGGATAGAGGGTGCAACCCTGAAAGACAAAGTACAGCGTATCAGTTCAGAGGAGACTCAGTTGGAGGAGGCTAAACCGGCTGAGGAGATCTCTCCTGAATGGACGACATTGCAGTCGGCTCGTCTCCGAGCCATAGGAGAAGTGACTGCACAGATCCCTGAGATTTCTGAACACAAGGATCGGGTCGATATAGCGATCAGGGTAAGGACGCAAATGCTGCTGAGGTTCCTATGCTGGGACATCCTCGAAGATCTTATCATGCAGCAGTTAGCGCTGTCCTTTACAGTCAGCAATCGGGTTTGGGGAACCCGCTGAGTTAGCCTCGTTCGAGGATCTGAGAGCAGCTATACTTTATCTTCTCATTCTGAGATCCTCCGAACAACACGCTAGCAGCCCATCGCAGCCATCCCATCATGACGACAACAACGACGATAACAATGATGATAAGGATCAGGCACCACCCAAGGAAGCAGACCAAGGAGGATCTGCTGAGGGTAAAACTCCCAGCGAGAAGGGCAAATCACCACCTCCACCATCTACATCAGCTGATGCCCCGGTTGCCTCGAAGCCCAACCGAGAGCAACAACTCGTAGCATCTGAGCAGAGGCTCGGAACCAGCTCTTATCAGATCAAGACTATTGGTTCCGTGTCCTCCAAGTCTGTCAACAGAGCCATCAAGAAGCAGGGAGACAAAAATCATCTCCTCGCTAAGGATGTCCACCTGAAGTGGGCACAATATACTAAGTCTCAGATGGACACGGTTGACAGACTTGCCAGCGAAGTGAAGAAGGTCTCCGAAGCTCCTACTCCATCTGTTAATATTCAGGAGATAGTCGAGACCGCACTCGCCGCTCAGAAGGCGGACTTAGCCGCTCAGAGTCAGCAGCTCCTTCAAGCTCGCGAGAAAAATGTTTTACGAGCAATGACTCGTAGCCTCGCTACAGTCCAGACAACTATGGATGAGCGCAATAAGATGGCCACCTCCAGCGTTCAGAAGGCCATTGAAATTCAGGCGGCGGCCCTCAAGCTCATCCAAGCAGAGATGACTGCTTCTCTAGACTCATCACTCCTGAAACAAAGACAGGAGACAGGAGCCCAGATTCAGCAGATTCGTGCTGACCAAGAAACTGACTGGGAGCATTATTGTGATGCGGTCAGAGACTTCGACACCACCGCTGCTTCCATAAAAACTATTCTTTTCAATCTAGAAAAGGAAGTGGTTGCCATCCGCACTCGTCTGTCCCTGGCTGATGATGCCAAAAAGGGGGAAGATAGGGTAGAGGCGGAAACGGCTCAGGTGGGCGAAGGAGCAGAGGCAAGGACTATTGCCAAGGGGGAAGGTTCAGCTGGACAAGCTGGAACCAGCTTAGTGCCCCCTCCCGAAGTAGTCCAAATCCCTACTGTCCAAAGCACTCAGGTGCAGGAGCCGGTTGGAGGATCAGCTGAAGGATCCTCGGCTCAACAGCACATTGAGGAGGTCGCACAATATGTGGACCAAGAGGACGAGTCACTGCCACCGCAAAGACCGGGGAAGGAAAAGGCTACTGAATTAACTCCTCCGCCTTCCCCGACGCCCAAATTCAGAACAAAAGCGGAGCAGGAGGCGTATGACAAGCAAGTGGCTCAGACGCTCCAGGACGAGCTCGACCATGAGCGACAGCTTGAAGAAGAGGCTCAGAAGGTAAAAAAGAAACAGAAATAGCCTAGTATCAGAGCATCCAAGAGCCAAGCTAAAAAGGTACCCAGGTCTTCCAAGTACTACAGGCGAGGCGCACCAAGAGCTACTTATCAGAAGAAGACTCCTCACCGCCATGCAGACAAATGGATACCTTGGAACCTGAACGAGGAATGGGAGGAACTAAAGATTGAGTTCATTAAAGGATACTACGTTTGGCAATGCTATCCGACTGAGGTTCCGGCTAATCAACTCTTCGATGAATTCCTTCATCAATCCAATGCCAACCTCAGAGCCCAAGTTCAACTGATCCTAGCAAAGGAGAAGCTGCCTCTCGTTGCTCCTGCTTACAGGAAACTGTCCCCTCCCATGACCTCTCGTGGTGTACTCTGCACCAAGGAGATTGAAGATGAGGTCGACTCAGCTGCACGCCATCATAATCTTAGTTCTCAGCTACCCGACAATCTCGAGGATATCCAGACACTCCGTGCCAGAATCTACAAATCCTACGGTTTGGACCCTCCTGCTGCCAAGTCTGCTGATTTCAAAAGCAAGACCAGGAAGTTCAGATGATAGCAGTAGTTCTTTATCTCTTGTATAGAAGTTAGGACTGTGTAAACCATTTCAGATATATATATATATATATATATATATATATATATATATATATATATATATATATATCAGTTCTTTCTTCTGGCCAGACAATCACTCATTGTCTTACGGCTTTGTTTTTTTATCTTTATCACGACTGATCACTGAAGTGATCTGACACGCACTCACACATAACCGTTTCTCTGATGTGCCTTTCTTTTAGCTGCTGACTACCTTGAGTTATTCGCTCAGTTTTACTAAAGTCTTTATTATGTCAGTAGTTTGGGACTTTTCTTAGAATTTATAGAGGTTTTGGCATCATCAATTAGGAGAAAATTGTTGGGTTATGAGTCAGTAGAGGATACTTAGTAATTTATTGGGTAAAACAGTATTGGGGGAAATCTCAGTGGTTCATGCTATAGAATTGAAGATCCCAAAACCCAGCTTGTATCCATAGTGTAGTGTCGATAGGACTAGATGATGTAATAGGCTAGATAGATTTTATTTTCATTATCGTTTGTGTCTAAGTCCTGTACGGGGTAAATGTTGGACTAATCTTCAGTAAGAAGCTTACTTTCCTGAGCCCCACGTCATCAATGTAAGAGCTTGTGTTCTCAAGTCATTAGCTGATCATCGCTCAGTAGAAGACATCTTATCAGCTGACCGACATCAGTAGAAGAACTCCTTATACAAAGCTCAGTACCTTCGGAGTCATCAGCTGACTACACTTAGTAGAATATTCACTATCAACCGACTCAGACGAAGAAGACAGAGACCATATCAAGTCTACTGTATCTGACAGGAAGCGACCCAGCTTTTAACATCATTCGAAAGTCAGCAGAAGATCATACGAGGAAGAGTGAGAGTCAACTCCGATGAAGACCGATGTCTGACATATCTCACCTACCACAAACCTCGACCAATGAGAAGCCGTCAAAGCACTACCTGCTCTGACCAACTAAAGCTGCTCTCATGCACAGTAACCAACAACTCTGCTGCAACAATTCGAACATATGGCCGTTTTCCTTGGACGCTTGTGACACGTGGCATCGTCGTCTCCAACGGGCAAATACATGGGTCACAACAATAAATAGAGAAGCAAATCCGAGCTCCACGCACGGGATATCAAGGGAAAAATGCTCAAAGCTTTCGAAACACTCTAGCGCATTCAAAGAAAACCCAGCGAAGAACTTGCCTAGCAGAATATCTATAGTTCTTCTCTCTAGAGTTCCTTAGATCCCTCTTCTCTATCTAAGCTCAATTGTTTATATCTATAGCTTAGAATCTCAAAGGAGTTCATTTTTAGTGACTGTTCTTATTGTAAGAACTCCTTCATAGTTGGAGAAAATCCCCTCCCCTTCAAACTTAGGTTTGATTTGTAAAGTCGCTAAGGACTATAACTTAGAAGGGTATGTCCAGTGCACAGATACCTTGCTGAGGCTTGCTCAGATAAATCAACAAGACCTCCTGTTCAGTAGGACCGTGGACGTAGGATCTTGCGTATCCGAACCACGTTAAAAATTGCTTGTGTTGTTTACTGTTTTATTGCATTGCATACAAATATCTTACGAACTCATATCTTGCATAAAACGTATTCGAAAAGTGCACTAGCCAAAATTATTTGACTTGTGAAAATCACGTTTTCAACTGAGACGAAATCTCCGGGCCCTACACACTTATCCGCACTACGTCTTCGATTGAGAATCAAGAACTGACAAAAGTCAGTAGGAGAGACTCAGTAGTTCTGAGTCCTGTTCTTCTGACTCATTTCAGTATGCTGCTCTTGCTGAGTCCAACACTATTGAATCTGAACACCTCTCAGTATGCTGCTCTTGCTGAGTCCAGCACTACTGAGTCTTCACTACATGGTACTGAGGCGGATAGTCTACTGAAGGATCAGCAGACAGAACTCAGAGCCTGAACCATGCTGAAGGCAAGTCTACTGAGTCTGAAACTCTCAAAGACTAAGACGTTACTATTACAACACAATGGTTCACCAACCAAATTAGGGTTTTGGGATCAGCTAAATCTTCTAAGTAATTAATCAATCTACTGCTGAATCACATCTCAACAGTAAACGACAGTGTTTTAGGCCTCCTTTAAGGACTTGTAAGGGGCGAGAGTCTTGAAGAGCTGGCCGTGTACAATGACAGTGATCCATGCCATCTTTTATGGGAGTGTACTCCGACAACTCCTAGCTCTGCCGCTGGAATAACTCTTGCAATTTGCTTGTATATTTTCCCATGATAAAAATCTTAGAAGAAGAAATAATAATGTTATTACATATGTGATATGATTAACAACTATTAAAACTAAATGCAGAAGCCTATTAAGTTGTTAATTAGTACATAATCCAAAACATTTGCTCCATTAAATTTATGTTCATCCATCGAAATGGAGCTGCTAATGAAAGTTAATTGACCATATGAGCAAAAATTACTCTACTCAAAACATATGAAATACTAGATTAATACAATGAGCTAAGGGTCATACTAGGCAATGATAGGCAATCGAGCAAGACGCGCATGGAAGAACAGAGGAAAAGCCTAGAGGATTTAGAGTGACAATGTGAGTGAGAGAAAACGAGAGTGATGCGTTAAATTTGAAATTCCCTCGAATATCGAGTGTAAAGAATTCTTGCACAAATAACATTAAATTATTCAAGAGAATTAACCAGATTTGTGTAAATATTGTGAATTAAGCAAAAATACAAAAAGTAAAATATGTACTGAAGAAAGTCTATTAAACTCATATACTAATTTAAGTTAAATTTGGAAAGTATAATAACATGAATTTAGCAAAAAAAAAAAAAAATACATTACCATATTTATCGAAATATTATGGATGAAATTTTGAGATACCTTCGTATTGTTGAAGTACAACCTATCAACAAATGTTACCTTTCCTTGGCAAGCATCCATAATTAGCGCGCATTTTTTTTTTATGGTGGAATAGAAAATCTAAATATGTGTAAAGGATTGTGAGCGAAATTTTGCATATGGTTATATAGAAAATTTGGAATATTAGGTGGGTTGAATGGAAAATTTGGAATATTTTGTGGATTGAAGGTGAAATGTGGATAATTAAGCATATTCTTATAACTCCAAAATTTTGGAAATATGAATAATTCGGTGGATAAAATTGTATTGAATGATTGAGAGATTGCGGGTGGAGAAGTCAAGTGCTCAAAAAGCAATGTGAGCGGCAGGGTTTTGGGCCTCCTTTAAGGACTTGCAAGGGGCGGGAGTCTTGAAGCAACTGCTACGTTAGGGAATTCAAGTAATCCAATTCAGATGCTACCATGAGTTTGAATTGAATCTCTGTTTTTTTTATGTAGATTTTTTATTTAGAGTTCCTTAATTAAGATAAGACAATATCAATTTTACACATGATTTTTAAGTTTTTTGTTGTTCCTTACTCTCGGGTGGAAGGGGTCAAGGGGGTTGGGGCCTGGGGGGAAACCATTGAAAGAGACTTAGATAAAGAAAAAAATCTGGTCGAAATTGCCCAAGGGGACACCACGTGAATTATGTTTATGTATGTGTTTCTTTGTATTTGTTGTTTTTACTTCCTAGTTCCTAAATCAATTGATCACATTAATATATAGTATTTGTGAAGTTTGGATTAATGATCTATCTTCTCATTTTTGTTGCTAGTTGGAGAAATTTAAATGGATTCGAAGAAAGAAAAATGACTTATATCATATTTCTTTGAGAAGCGTGCTCGTCAGGATGGTGAAGGTAACTCAGAACCTTTATCCACAACAACCATAAATCAATCTCATTCAACACCAACAGAGCAAAGTCCTTCTAGTTCACATTCACAATCAGATGAACGTGTTGAGCCCAATCCTGGAAAAACGTGATGACATAAGAAGCGGGTATCTAAGAGATGGGACTTATCTTCCAAAAATGAAAGTGTATCCTTTAACAAAATCTGGCTCTCAAAATCGGAGTTTTCAGGAGACATGGTTTGACAAGTTCGATTTGTTGGAGTACTCGCCTTCCTTGGATAAGGAATATTGTTTTGTTGCTTTCTTTTTGTGGGTGATATTGTGCCTAATTCTTCTAAATTAGTCAAGGAATGATTTAACAATTGGAAAAGGATAAGGCAAGGAAAAAAATGTGCATTTCTTGCTCATGTTGGCTCGTCAGCTACATCACCATACTCTCTTTGTGTAAGACGTGCAAAAGATTTGAAGAATCCAGTTGGACATATCGATAAAGTTATGCACTCTTAGATAAACATTGAGAAGAAGAGAAGTCGCCTACGCATATAAACCTCAAGACTAAGCCTCCGACAACTTGCACTTCAAGGTTGTGCTTATAGAGGTCATGATGAGTTTCAATCTTCATCTAATCGTGGAAATCTTTGCAAACATGAATAAGGAAATTGATGAATATGTTCTTGGCAATGCTCCAAAAAATGCCCAATACACATCTCAAGATTTTCAATATTATGGCTAATAGACTACGTTGAATGATTCATGAAGAAGTTGGAGATGGACATTTTAGTATTCATGTTGACGAAGCACAGTATATCTCTAAACACGAACAAATGACCATTATCTTAAGGTTTGTAAGTGATAATATAATTTTGACCGAACTTTTCTTTGCAATTAAAAGTGTTAGTGACACCACTTCATTAAACTTGAAAAAAAGGAGATATGTGGTGTTCTCTCATAATGATCTCCGTGTTGAGAAAATGAGAGGCCAATGGTATGATGGTGCTAGTAATTTAAGTGGTTCATGGAATGAGTTTCAGACATTATTTCTAAAAGATTGTCCGTATGCCTATTATGTTCATTGTTTTGCGCATCATCTACAACTAGCATTAGTTTCTGCAGTTAAGGATATCACCGTTGTTTGGAAATTTATCTCACACTTGAATAATGTTGTTTATATCTCATAACTTCTTCACCAAGGCATGCTGTTAATATCGTAACTTTTATCATCTACATGTTGCTCAATGACAAGAAATCCAAAGTTTATTAGCTGCAGATGAGCTTGATTCTGGACATGTGCAGCAAGCTGGAGCTACTCATTGGGGTTCACACTACAAATCTGTGAAGAATTTGATAGGTATGCATGCTGCAACTTGGAAAGTATTTGAATATCTCATTGAACATTCTCAAAATGGAAGATCTAAGGTTGAAGTTCAGGGAGTTTACAAGAATATGACAAACTTTAAATTTGTATTCACTTTACACTTGATATATACAATTGTGAGAATTACAAATTCTTCAAAGAAAAACTCAAGATATTTTGGATGCTATTGCATTTATCTCTACAACTAAAGCTATACTTCATGAAATGAGATGTTGGTCCCGAGAGTAACGTTCAGGTGTAGAGGGGGGGGGGGATGAATACACCTGAAAACCGATTTCTCAACTTAAAACGCGAACAGTCCTTTTTCAGGAGAGTGTCGTACTGAATAAATTCAGTCGACCAAATAAGCTGTTCTGAATCGCATGGTAGAGTGACTAACTTTACTGATGCCTGCTAGTTGACTAGAGTCAGAATTCAGTACCGTTCAGATAGAGTTCAGTAGTGCGAAAATGTGTAGGCCCAAATTCAGTTGAGTTAGGAAAACGTTTTTAGCAAAGCAGTTTCAGTATATTAGTGCAGTAGATTAAGCTTGCTGAAACTCAGTTGAATGATTTTAAAGATATTTTCAGTATGCATAGTAAATCAATGAAACAGTAAATAATGAACACAAAACACAGACGATTTTTAAAGTGGTTCGGATCCAACAATCCTACGTCCACTGTCCCGAAAGATCAGGAGGCTATGTTTTATACTGAGATAGTCTCAGTCGGTTTGTACACTGGACAAACGCTGGTCTTGAGATTTATACTGAACAAGTATCAGTTTACAAGGTATCAAACTAAGTGTTTGAAAAACTCTCCAACAGTGAAGGAGTCCTTTACAATAAGGATCAGTTCGACTATGAACTCCTTCGTCTAAGCTATAGATATGAACATCTGAGCTTAGGTTAGAGGGATAGGGAGCGAGAAAGTAGCTTCTAGAGCGACGAATGGCTAAGTATAAACTTTGGGTTCGTGTTCAGTCGCTTGGATACTAGAGGCTGTGTATTTCTGGTTCAGCTTGGTTCCCTATGAGCAGATATGTAGTCTTTCACCGGAGATTGTTTCTTCGAACTACTTGCGGAAGACTTAGGACGTTTATGAGTTGCTCTTTGAATGCTCTGAGTTCGCTTGTGTATGCTCGTTGGTTCACTCGTTTTCTCGTGTGCTTTAATTTGATTTTATCCCTCTATTTATAGGGCAGAGATCAGGATAGATCCGTTGGAGACGACGATCCTTTGTCTCTCTATTTTGGGTAGCTAACGGCTCTTTCAATGTATGGTTGCAGTGTCATTTCCCTCCATTTCTGGAAAGTTGTTGACTTGCAGCTTTAACAGATATATGACAGATGGCTGCTTGTCATTGGTCGAGGTTCAGGAAAGTAGGTGAGACAGAACAGACTTCAAGGAGATCTAAAGCTGACTTCTCTCTTCCTCGTATTGACTCTGCTGATTTGACTTTAAAGAATCTGACAGTCAGAAGACTGTCCGGCCGTTGCAGAGTCTGATGTTTATTCAGTAGCATGCTCCTACTGAGTCAGCTCTACTGAAGATCAGCTCTGAGTTCAGTGAACTACTCCTGCTGAGTTCAGTTCCATTGACTCCTTTCGCATAATTGCTCTCGTTGAGTCCAAGATCACCGAGTCTTCTACTGCAGTCGAGGCGGGTAATCTACTGAGCGCCTGAACCAGATGCAGAACAAAACAGGTTACACCTGAATGGTTCATCAGTCAAGATAGGGTTTTGGGATCTTCAAATCTTCAGTAAGTATTCAGAGCACAGGGCTACTGAGTTATGTCTTAACTGATTGTGAGGACTGAATCATCTCCCAACATTTTCCCCCTATTTGATGATGCCAAAACCTAACACTATGACTTATCAGAAACAGAACTCCTTACAAATATTACGAGTAGAATCAGTGGAGTTTGTTCTTCAAGTCCTAGACTACTGAGGGAATCAGGGCAGAAATATCATAACCTATACAGAAACTAATCACCAATTTCCCCCTGTCTAACAACATCTGCCCCCAACTATGCAATCTATCAGAATCTAGCTAGCTAAGCAAAAACTGACAAAATATATAAGAACAGTGAGTGTGTGAGCCAGTAATCACTTCAGTGATTCTGAGTGTTAAGCATAAAAACAAACAAGGCCATTTAGACAGTAAGGAATTGTCAGGGCCAATAATAGAGATGTTTTATAGATTGAAGAAGGTTCAGTACAGTTACATCGTCTGCTATACTAAGAAAAATAGAAAAGAAGTTACATAGAAACAGAAGCTAATCATCATCTGAACCGCTTAATCCTGTCTTTGAAGTCCTTTGATTGGGATTCAGGAAGAGGCAGTCCATACATCCGGTAGGTGATCTTCCTCAGCTTCAGTATCTCAGCGAAGTCAGCTGGATCATCTTCATCTAGGAACTTGGCTTCAGCAGCATCCTTGATTTCCTTCTCAATGACTCCATAGTGAACGGAGCCGTCTAGTTTCAGTGGGGGCGGCATAATTCTTGGAGCTGGTACTCTGATATCTACCTTGTCTTTTACGGCTTTCTGAACTCTGGCGAATATCTCTATGTCTGCCCTCATGAGCCATTCAGCAAAGGCGACAGACTTGTGTTTTTCAGACCAGTACCTCCATAAATAATTTCTCTTAATGAACTCAGCCTTCAGTGTCTCCCACCTTTAAGTTATCTCCCAAGGCATCCATTCATCAACTCTCGGCCATCTGTGAATTTTGAGATCAATAGGCTTCCTGTATCTGTATGGAATGTCAGCTTTCTCAGGAATCCTCTTACTCGCTTCTTTTTCAGCTTTCAGCCTCAGAGCTTCAAGGTCTGCTATTCTGAGCCTTTCTCGAACTGCTTCTATCTGTCTTGCTTCTTCTCCTCTATACAAGTACCTCTCCATCTGAGCCCATATTTCCTGCATCTCAAGATCCTGTTCCTTAGAAGGGACATAGGAGGGTTTGTGAGGCTCTTCTTCTGAATTAGCAGGTGTGGTTAATTTTTCTTTCGAAGTACCCTGCTGACCAGTAGTCTGCTGCTGCTGCTCCTTCTCCTTTTCCTTATGTGCTTCATCATTGAGTTTTAGAGTTCTGGGAGGCAGCCTAGGTCCAGTTTTCTTTCCTCCTGGTGGAGCCTTTGTCTTGCCTTTTGCTGGCTTCTTCTTAGGCTTATTTGCAGCCTCAGCTTCAGCAATTTCTCTTGCTAGCTTCTAATCAGTAGCGATCTGAGCTTCCTCCTCCGGAGTAATATACCTCTTGGGTCCTTTCTTCTTAGAGGGAGGGGTAGGAAACGTCAGAACTTTCTTGCCTTTCCCGGCAACTGGAGGAGGTAGAGGAACCTCTTCCTCTTCTGACTCCTCGTCGGCATACTTAGCAACCTCCTTGATTATATCAGAAGGTGTTTGGGTTGCCTGAGTAGCCACTTCCTTGGGTCCTGAGCCGCTTGGGCCGGTCTCAGCAGACACTACATTGCCTGCTGTAAAGACACCCTGGGCCTCGCTAGTCTAAGTAGAGGGTCCAGTGGGAGCAGTTATCTGAGTCTGAGTTGCCCCTGCCACTGACCTTCCTCTTTTTGGTACCTTCAGTACCATTTCTTTACCTTCAGGTATCTTCCCTTTTCCTTCCCCTTTTTGGCATCAGCAAATCGACTTGGGGTGGGAACTGATACCTTCTTGTCCAGACTCTTGTAAGCTGTTGCCAGATCATCTAAGGCATATTGCAGCTTAGTCAGTCTCTCGTGCAGCTCATTCCTCTCCTCAGTAAGTTGCTCACTGTATTTCTTGTCGGAGGCGTCTGCTGCTGTCTGGAACTTCTGCAACTGTTTGTCCACACTCTCTTCAATAGCCTTCTGAATTGATTGAAGCCTGAGGTCTGCGGCTTGAGAGATGGAGGAGACAGATTCAGTATGTGCTTTCTGAGCGGCCTTATAATCTTCAAGCAGTTACGCTTGGCCTGCCTGAATGGTCTTTAGTTGCTCATCGAAGTCGGCTCTCTGTGCGGCGAGTGCGTTGTTCAGAATGTTGGAGAAATTAGGGACAGGGGATGTCTGAATAGATGTTCGGAGTCCCTTGATTTCAGCACTCTGAGCCTCAGTGGTTTGCCTCCACGTCTTGTGGACGGTGCAGGCTAGTAGTCGGTTCTGAGTACCTTGATTCCTCAGTGCCCTGGCCACTAACTTCGATCGTCAGCTTCTCGGGCTGGGCGCTACTTCGAAGGCAGACTCAAGTAGCACCTGAGATGGTTCAGCTGCCTTCGAAGTACCAGCCGCCGACTGACCTGGACCAAGGATGCTGAGCGGCGGTTCAGCAGTGGATGTGGGAGCATCCTTGTCCAGTTGAGATCCCTCATCAGGCTTCTCAGGGCCTGAATCACGGGGTGGGTCCTAATCATTGGGGTCAGACCCATCTGAGGGTGCCTAATCAGCATGTGGAGCCTAGCCTACCTTGCTAATGTGACCAAATCACTGTGGCCGGCTATCTCTGGGATCCGTTCAGCAATCTCTCGGGAGGCTCGTGATTTGAGAATTGAGGCCTTAATCCTGATCGATTCTGACTCAGAAGCTGTCTCTGAGTCTTCTACATCTATTGGAGACGGCTACTTCTCAGCAGATGGAATGCTGCTGAGTGGTGGAACGTCCAAGGGGCTGTCCAGTGTTTGCACAGATTCAGCTTGGACCCCTTGGTCCACTGTTTCATCACGCTCAGTGGAGACTGCTTTCTCTACTGATGGTGTCTTCTCGGATGACTCAGACTCATCCCTCAATTGCAGAGGAGGCTCAACAACTACTGCCTCAGGCTCTGCCTCCGGCATGACCTCACTGACTTTCTTCAGCCTCTTGGTTGGTGTTTTAGGAGTAGACTTGGGAGGGGACCTCTTCTTGGTGGGTGTAGTGGTCTTCTGAGTTCCGGACTTAGGATCAACGGGCCCTGATCTTATCTGTTGAAGGGCCGCTGCCCTGTTCTGGAACCGAACCTTTTTCTGGTTGAAGTACTGCTTATCAGCAAAGGTAATGTTGTCCGATCCGCATAAATCTACGATCATGACTGACAGCTTCAGTCCATACAACAATTTCCCTTTGACACTCAGACGCTTGGCTGTCTTATCGAACTTGGCTGATTGCGTCATGAAATCTTTGAGGAAGAATTCAGTCCAGTTAATTTTTGCTCTATTGTGTATGGCCATCATGAACTGGATCTTTGGCCTGGACACTTGATCGAAGGACCCGGCCTGACTTGTTAGCAGCTGAGTCACGATGTAGGCCAATGCTCTGTATTGGGGAAGCATTACATTCTTTGGAAATGCGGCTCTGAAAGTTGTCGGCTTCCCACATAACTCAGTCAGATACTCATCCATCAAATCATCTTTGTAAGCCACGGTAGTGAATCCTTCGTTAGGAAGGTTGAAGCTTCTCTGGAGTGCTTCTCTGATAGACATCTGCTTGATCTCAATAGAGGTACGAGAGGGGTCGCCTACTAAATGAACTACGTAACGGCATTGGATGTCTCCCTCTACTGATTCTGAGTTCAGATAGAGCTCAGCTATCTGGCGCGGAAGGAAGACCGATGGCTTCCTCATCAGGAAACCTTCAAGCCCAGTTTCTCAAAGGGCGTAGAAGATCTCTTCCATGTAGTCGAGGTCACATGTGTCGAACTCCATCACGGGTTCACACCATACCCGATCCTTCTCGAGGATCTCTTGCATATCAGCAGGAGCGACCACAGTAGTTCCTGTCATATTCTGTAATCTGCAAACACAGTAGACCAGTATCCAATAAAGTATAAAAAAATAAGCGTATACGATACTGAATGATCATTGAAATTTACCAAAGATTTTTCTGAGAAGTTTTGAAAGATGAGTTTTGTAAAGGAGTAGGGATAATCTCAGAAAATCTAGGGTTTGAAATATTTGCAGAGTAGAAATGGCGGTTTCAAACTTTTGAACGTATATATATATGGTAGAGAAGATAAACAGTTAATTATCTACGGTTCAGTTTGAACATGCTTTTTGAGATGGACGGCCAGGATTAGATTTTATAAAATAGGCAATGATCATATTAGCCGCCTAAGTCAAAATACAGTTGTATATAGCCAAAGAAGTAACTTGATACGACATGCATTTAATGCGTTGCAGAGTTCAACATGCTTTTACATAGAATGTCGTGTATTTAATGGAAACCGTTAATATTAAATGACATTTTCTAAGGCATTGAATACGAAGCTGAATCTGAGTCATAAATGCACATAACTGTTCTATTGGCTATTGAGTAGAGATACGCAAACCTGTCAGCTGAACATCGTAGTCAGCTGATACCTCGTGTAGATGGTTGTTGAGTCTCTATGTACTGAATTTACACAGTACTGAGAGTGAACATTCCCCCTTACTGAATGCTCCTCTCCTGAATCCATTTACTGACTAGAGTCAGTAGGGTCCAGCAGACCTAGCTCTACTAAAAGTTCTCTGAATCTGGCTTCAGCTAGAGGCTTGGTCAGTATATCAGCCCTTTGATGGTCAGTATGGATCTTTTCCATCCTGATATCCTTCTTTTCGACATGATCACGAATGAAGTGGTGTCTGATGTCCACGTGCTTGCATCTCGTATGAAGTACAGGATTCTGAGTGATTGCAATTGTACTGGTACTGCCGTAGAAGATTGGCACTTCATTCTGAATGACGTCATAGTCGCGTAGCTGTTGTCTCAGCCAAAGGATTTGGGCGCAACAACTTCCGGCAGCCATGTATTCAGCTTCAGTAGTTGACGTCGCTACTGAGTGCTGTTTCTTTGAAAACCATGAGATCAGCTTACTGCCAAGGAACTGACACGTTCCAGAAGTTGACTTTCGGTCAATTCTACATCCTGCATAGTCAGCATCAGAATAACCAGTTAGTTCAATATTATCATCAGCTGGATACCATAAACCCATGTCAGGTGTTCCTCTGAGATATCGGAGAATCTTCTTTGCTGAGTCCATGTGACTCTGCTTAGGATTCGCCTGAAATCGAGCGCAGATACCTACAACATAAGTTATGTCAAGACGAGTAGCTGTTAAGTATAATAAAGAACCAATAATAGCGTAAAATTCAGTATGGTCTACTGATACTCCCTCTTTATCAAGATCAAGTTTCATGTTCGTGTTCATCGGGATCTTGATTGGTTTGCCGGATGTGCAACCGAATTTCTTGATGAGGTCTCGAGTGTATTTGCCTTGATTGATGAACGTTCCCTTCTCAGATTGTTTGACTTGAAATCCAAGGAAATAGTTCATCTCTCCCATCATTGACATCTCGAACTTGTCCTTCATCATTTTCTCAAACTGCTGACACATGATGACGTTCTTCGAACCGAAGATGATGTCATCTACGTAGATCTGCACAAGTAAAATGTCGTCTTCCAGTCGAATGCTGAATAATGTGCGGCTCATCGTGCCTTCTTCGAAAACCTTTCTGAAGAAGAAACTCAGACAGGGTATCGTACCAAGCCCTGGGTGCTTGTTTTAACCCATACAGAGCCTTTCTGAGTCTATAAACCTGATGTCCCTGCTGAAAGCCAGGATGCTGTTCTACATAGACTTCTTCTTTCAGTACGCCGTTCAGGAACGCAGACTTTACATCCATTTGATAGACTCTGAACCTTTGATGTGTTGCGTAGGTTAGGAATAGTCTGATTGCCTCCAATCTTGCAACTGGAGCGAATGTTTCGTCGAAATCTATCCCTTCAGCTTGACAGTAGCCTTTTGCCACGAGCCTTGCTTTGTTCCTTACTATAACGTTGTTTTCATCTCGCTTGTTCTTGAAGACCCATTTGGTTCCGATAACATGTTGATGTCGGGGTCTGTCAACAAGCTCCCAAACTTCATTTCTTGTGAACTGATTCAGCTCCTCCTGCATGGCTATGATCCAGTCAGCGTCCTTAAGTGCATCCTCAACTGACTGAGGTTCTTCAGTGGACAAGAAGCAGGAATATAAGGCGTTTTCTCCCTGATAGAATCTGGATCTTGTCTTTACGCTTGCTGAAGGATCTCCAATAATCAAATCAGAAGTGTGAGCGTCCAGCCACGATCTACGATGTTTCAACTCTTCATCTGAAATTTGTTCAACACAGATAGTGGGTGAGTTAGACATTTCAGTTGTACTATTCTGAGATTGAAGCAATTCAGTTACAATAGTGTGATCTACTGAGTCACCAGGTTCATGAGCATTTAGCTCAGGAATTTCATTAGTCCCCCCTGAATTATTATCCTCAGTAGATGTCTCAGTTACCACTTGGGTTTCTTCATCGACCTAGTTACCTGGGATTGACTCTGTTCAGTAAAGTCAATCTGTTCAGCTACTTCTGCTGCTGGCTGAGATTCAGTAGACTTGTCTTCAATTTCTTCATCTGAATCATCATCCCAACATAGCTGGATCTTTTCAACTTTATCTTTTAAGCTCAGATCCTGTAGCTGTTTACTGATGTCCTCAGATTCAGGTTTAGAGTTCATGCTCCTGTCTTCAGTAGCAAACTTATTAAAAACAACATGAAGGCTTTCCTCCACGCAAACGGTCCGATAATTAAAGACTCTAAAGGCTTTGCTGACCCGGGAGTATCCTAAGAAGACTCCATGGTCTGACTTGCTATCAAAAGTCTTTAGCTGATCTTTCCCATTATTGTGGATAAACCATGAACACCTAAAAATATGGAAATAAGATAAAGAAGGCTTCCTGTCATTCCATAATTCATATGGTGTCTTCTTATGCTGCTTTGTCAGGAGAGATCTATTCTGAGTATAACATGCAGTATCATAAGCTTCTGCCCAGAATTTGGTTGGGAGTCCTGAGTCTGCGAGCAGGGTTCATGCTGCTTCTTTGAGTGTTCGATTATTTCTCTCAGCAACCCCATTTTGTTGAGGCGTGCACGCGGCAGACGTCTCATGCTCTATGCCTCCTGCTTTGCAGAACTCCTCTACCATAAAATTCAGGAACTCAGTTCCTCTGTCTGAACGTATCTTGATGATCTTGGTGTTCTTTTCGACACTGAGCTTTTTCAGAAGCCTTGGTAACTCTGTTTTGACGTCAGACTTGTTGACAATAAATATGACCCATGTGTAGCGCGAGTAGTCATCAATGACCACTAATGCATACTTCCTGCCTCTGATCGTCATCGGAGAGACTGGACCGAACAAATTCATATGTAGCAGCTGAAGGATTCCATCAGTGGAAGGAGATGGAATAGGCGGATTTTGATTCCTTGTTTGCTTTCCCTTCAAACATGCTTCACACTGAGTGTCTTTGCTGAATACTTCATTCGACAGTCCTCTTGCTAGAGTGTTTCTAGCTAATTTGTTGAGCGTCTTGAAGTTGAGATGACTGAGTCTTCTGTGCCAGAGCCATCCTGTTCTGTTGTCATTCTTTGTCAACAAACACTGTTTTCCCTGTCAGCTACATAGATATTCTTTTTGCGCGAACCTGACAACATTGTTTCCCTGTAGATTTATTAATGACATCACAGAAACCAGCGTAAAAAATCTCTCTATTCGAGTTATCACAAAATTGACTAACAGAGAGAAGATTATGCTGAAGTCATTCAACATATGATACTCTTGGAACTGTTGCGGTTCCAATGTTGAGTGTTCCATAGCCCCTGGTATAGCCTTTTGTGTTGTCTCCAAACTCGATTCGGGGTCCTTCTTCAGTAGTATAATTATTCAGTAGGTCCTTTTAGTACGTCATATGTCTTGAGCATCTGCTGTCCACATACCAAGGGTCCTTGTGCACCTGCAAAACAGAATTATATTTAGGTACCCTTTATTTTTGATTTTGGGTCCTTAGATGTTAGTTTTGGAAACCCAAATCTGTCTTACGACCCTGGTGGTCTCAGACAGTTTCTTTCCACTTTTATCAACATATTTGACCACTGGACTGGTCGATGCTGACTTCTGAGGCTTTACAGGTTCAGGAGTCCTGATCTTCTGAGTAGGTGGACTGTTGACCTTTGCCTTTTGTACGGCTTTCTTCTTCTTCTTCTTCTTCTGACTTTTGGATCCTCTCCTGACTATAGGATCATAGTAATATGACCCATACTGAGCTGGATGCGTCAGCTGCGGAGGTCCATACTGATCAGCCCATTTTGCTTTATTGGTTCCCCCTTGACTGAACTGGGGTGATTTGGTACTGATCCTCTTGTCAAAGTGCTGATAACTGGGATGAGGTGCCTTCATCTTTTGTTTGTTCTTGGCTAGGGAGTTTAGTATCTCTGCATTGATGGTCTCCCCTTGAACAAACCTATCAGCTAGCCGGTTTTTTGAGCGTACAGGGGCAGATGAGGAGGCTTCATGGCTGAATCCAAGTCCCTCCTTACAATGCTTGGTCTTGTTGCTAGCTAGCATAGCTTCAAGCTTCTTTTCAGCGCCCATGTACCGTTCTGTCATCAGGTTCCTCCAGACATCATCACTTTTCTTCAGCAATTTATGCTCGGTCTGAAGTCCTAACAACTCTTGCTTCAGTAGACTCAGTTCAGTATCTTTCTGTGTCAAGTCATTGGTCAGTACTGAGATCTGATCTTCTTGATACTGAGACTTGGCCATCAGAGAGTTTATCTCCTCCCTGAGTCTCAACACAAGTCCTTCTGACTCAGTAGCAACCTGACTCTCCTGAGAAAGTCTCTGATTCTCCTCTTTCAGGGTATCCAACTCCTGAAGAGTCTTACTGAGCTGTAGACTCATCTGAATCTGCTCGTCGAGTAGTTCTTCGTATGCAATCGCGACATCCAGATTTTCATCTGCACCTGAAATAGTGTCGTGTGTGCAGTGTGAAGAGGAGTTAAATAGTGCATGAGAGTTTACCTCATCCTCTTCTCCTGCCATGAGACATTTTTCAGCGTCTTCTTCAGCTTCAAACTCTATGGCCATGAAAGCTGCTTCATCATCTGATGAATCCATGAAGGAGTCGACTTCATCTGAATCGTCTGAGAGTTCACCAGCAATATATGCTTGTCGCTTCTTGATGAACTTCTCCCTTCTACTTTTTGTGCTGCTCAGCAGTGCTGAGCTCAGGACAGTCATACTGATAGTGTCCTGGCTTCTTGCAGTTATAGCAGGTTGTGACTCTTTCTTCTTTGCTTTCGCTGTCTTTCGACTGAGCTGAGTCTTCCTATTTCCTGCATTCAGAAGTATGTGAGTCAGGAGTGCGCTTGGGTATATATTCAGTCTTACCCTTAGAGTCTCTGACGACTCTTGAGAGCTTCCTGCGCCTCTCCTTCTCCTTCTGATACTTCACGGAAAGCAGTGCGTACTTCTTGGCTGAGTTTCCTTCTTGTATGTCATTGAGTGAAGGTTCAGCCTTGCTAAACGCCGAAGCTGCTGTGCTGACTGATGCTTTAAAGACATGGTCGACTTTGGTGTCAGCTTCAGCTCGCTGCTTTCTTTGAGGTAGGCCAAACTCAAACTCCTCAGCTTTAAGTTCTGAAAAGATATGGTCAGGAGTAACAATATCTAAATCAGAATGACGCAATAAAGTAGCAAAGGGAGTCCAGTGACCGTCTGGCAGTGCCCTCAAAATTTGAGATTCATCTCTCGGTTGGAGAATGTCTTTCCCAGCCCGTTGATAGAGTTCATCAGATCCGTGAATCTGACGTTGAGATCTTCAATGGAGTCACCAGGCATGAGAGACAGTCTCTCCAGCTTCTGAAGTTCCAACGCGATTTTGTTTGCTTTGATCTTCTGAGTCCCCCGACTTAGTAGCGCCAGAGCATCCCAGAGTTCCTTCGCGGACTTGCAGTCCTGAACTCTTCCGAGATAAGAATCGCTCAGAGTAGTCAGTATGGCGTTTTTGGCGACGCGGTCTAAGTTGTGAAGCTTCTTCTCCTCAGGGGTGAAGAGACTTCTGTCTTTGGGGATCTTCTTCCCAGTCACCATCCCTCCTCCTTGTGCTGGGTCCTGAGCTACGACGCTATCTACCATTGGAACGATAGGTCCTTGCTCTAGAACCTCTGTCATGCTGTCGTGGAGAGAGGTCAGATGTGCCTCCATTCTGACCCGCCATACTCCATAGTTCTCTACTGAGAACATGGGTACCATTCTGATTCCTGACATATCAGACATAGTGAATAATGACATGAAGGAAGAATGATATGCAGTGAAAACATTTTTCGGATCCGTTCAAGTAGACCAGTTTCAAAATAACAAGAGTCTTAGAGAACTCATGCTCTGATACCAATTGTTGGTCCCGAGAGTAACGTTCAGGTGTAGAGGGGGGGGGGGTGAATACACCTGAAAACCGATTTCTCAACTTAAAACGCGAATAGTCCTTTTCAGGAGAGTGCCGTACTGAATGAATTCAGCAGACCAAATAAGCTGTTCTGAATCGCGTGGCAGAGTGACTGACTTTACTGAGGCCTGCTAGCTGACTAGAGTTAGAATTCAGTACCGTTCAAATAGAGTTCAGTAGTGCGGAAATGTGTAGGCCCAAATTCAGTTGAGTTAGGAAAACGTTTTTAGCAAAGCAGTTTCAGTATATTAGTGCAGTAGATTAAGCTTGCTGAAACTCAGTTGAATGATTTTAAAGATATTTTCAGTATGCACAGTAAATCAATGCAACAGTAAATAATGAACACAGAACACAGGCGATTTTTAAAGTGGTTCGGATCCAACAATCCTAAGTCCACTGTCCCGAAAGATCTGGAGGCTATGTATTATACTGAGATAGTCTCAGTCGGTTTGTACACTAGCAAACGCTGGTCTTGAAATTTATACTGAGCAAGTCACAGTTTACAAGGTATCAAACTAAGTGTTTGAAAAACTCTCCAACAGTGAAGGAGTCCTTTACAATAAGGATCAGTTCGACTATGAACTCCTTCGTCTAAGCTATAGATATGAACAACTAAGCTTAGGTTAGAGGGATAGGGAGCGAGAAAGTAGCTTCTAGAGCGACGAATGACTAAGTATAAACTTTGGGTTCGTGTTCAGTCGCTTGGATACTAGAGGCTGTGTATTTCCGGGTTCCTTGGTTCCCTATGAGCAGATATGTAGTCTTTCACCGGAGATTGTTTCTTCGAACTACTTGCGGAAGACTTAGGACGTTTATGAGTTGCTCTTTGAATGCTCTGAGTTCGCTTGTCTATGCTCGTTGGTTCACTCGTTTTCTCGTGTGCTTCAATTTGATTTTATCCCTCTATTTATAGGGCAGAGATCAGGATAGATCCGTTGGAGACGACGATCCTTTGTCTCTCTCTTTTGGGTAGCTAACAGCTCTTTCAAAGTATGGTTGCAGTGTCATTTCCCTCTATTTCTGGAAAGTTGTTGACTTACAGCTTTAACAGATATAGGACAGGTGGCTGCTTGTCATTGGTCGAGGTTCAGGAAAGTAGGTGAGACAGAACAGACTTCAAGGAGATCTAAAGCTGACTTCTCTCTTCCTCGTATTGACTCTGCTGATTTGACTTTAAAGAATCTGACAGTCAGAAGACTGTCCGGCCGTTGCTGAGTCTGATGTTTATTCAGTAGCATGCTCCTGCTGAGTCGGCTCTACTGAAGATCAGCTCTGAGTTCGATGAACTACTCTCGCCGAGTTCGGCCCCACCGACTCCTTTCGCATATCTTTGCTCTCGCCGAGTCCAAGATCACCGAGTCTTCTACTTACGTGCACCGAGGCGGGTAATCTACTGAGCGCCTGAACCAGATGCAGAGTGTCTACTGAGTCTGAAACCTCAGAGACAGAACAAAACAGGTTACACCTGAATGGTTCATCAGTCAAGACAAGATAGGGTTTTGGGATCTTCAAATCTTCAGTAAGTATTCAGAGCACAGGGCTACTGAGTTATGTCTTAACTAATTGTGAGAAGACTGAATCATCTCCCAACATGAGAGAATGTGGTTAGGAAGAACTTGTAATGCCCCAATCTCATAACAAAGATGAGACATTATTTCATACTTAACATGTATACTTTAATCCTTTCAGAATATTTTCATGGAATAGAATCATTGCAAAACTTAGGTTACTTTCATACCTAGCGGAAGTCTTAAATAAAAATTGATTATGGTTAACATTCCCAAAAGAACAACGAAAAGTTCATAAACTAAAAGTAATAATTTAAATATAATAAATTCTCCTCGTGACCATCACCACCAACACCATCTGAGTATCGACCGATCTATTTCCTAAACAATATTTAAATGATAAGGATGAGTACGATGACTCAATGGGGTTGTACACGATTATCCAAATTATATACTACCTCCATCCCATTATTAATGTCCCACTTGCCTTTTTTGGTTGTCCCATTATTTATGTCACATACCAAATAAGTAAATAAATGAGTGGACCACAATCAATCTAAGCAAGTGGACCCCACCCCTCTATACTTTTACACCACAACTTTACACCTTTACCTCCACTATCTTAATTACCGTGCTCAGTCTCAATGGGACATAAATAATGGGACGGAGGGAGTATCATACTAATAAAAAATGGAATATTAGATCATTAAAAGAAACACTTGGTCATACTGACCATAAACTTTTCAAACAGTCTGATTTCGACCGACAATCTAATTTTGACCGAGTTTCATAGAGGATCCGATTTCGATCCTAGGGCCCGATTTTGGCCCTTATTTTCATGCTTGTCATAAACACGTGAAATATTGAGCACAATGTATAATAAAGATAAATGATAACATTCCACACCTTAACCTTGACTTTGAATGAAAAAGTATGGATATCAAATGATCAAGTCACGCACGCCCGTCCTAACATAAAAGTTTATCTTAATAACTTGTGCAAGGAATGTCATGCATGCATCAACAATCAAATAATTCATAAATAGACATAGACCAGAGTAATTAAATAATGTATACTATACATAATCTATTTATTAACATGCAATTTTAACGGTGTCAATAGTAATAAAATTCAGTGTATTAAACATTGTTGGGATATGATTTCAAAATGATAAGATTTGAAGATCCCAAAACCCCTAGATGAGTGATGGACCATTTATTTTAATATTTTAGTTGAGTTCAGTATGTCAGGAACTCAGTAGGCTAGCTAGAGTTCAATAGCTGATAAGCTCAGTAGCATAGAACTTGTTCAGCTGGACGGACTCAGCACTAGAGACTTAGTATGGTTAGTTAAGACCTACTGAATTTGTGTACAAAGGAATCGACATGGAACTGAACTTTTCAAAAGAATGACAATAGAAGATAACTCAGTTAAATTGTCCAAGTAATTAGAGGAAGTCAACTCAACATCTGCTTTGGAGTTTGAACAAGCCTCAACCACCATTCAACCTCGACCAATAAGGAGCTGTTAGCACTATACTTGAACTGACATAAAGTTGCCCTCAAGACTGAAAAAGAGAGAATCTCTACAGTAACGTTCAAATTGAAGATAGTTGTTTTCCTTGTCATTTTTTACACGTGTCTAGTGTTGGGATTTTGTATACTGGAAGCACTTTTATGCTTGTATACAATGTGTTTTTGTCCTTACCACTGTTTTATTCTCCTATCTGATAAATATGTATATTTGCACATGTTATCCTTTATCTTGTATAAAAGTTAGATTTGTGTGGTGTGTCGGGTATCACAGAAGACAACACAAATTGGTTGAACTAACAAGATATAAACAAGTAACACGAATCGAGACAACTTAAGGATGAAGTTGTCGGTTTAAGCCGCAGCTTTAGATAAGAAGTGGCTTGTCTTAGTCGCTTGTCTTTACCGGTACACTTAAGGTGGTGTATTGAAGGATCACGAGTGAGATGTGTTCTCCTAACCGACCTTAGTGGAGAACCAAGATCTCGGTGACTTAGCCGATCTTAAGCTTGGTAAGACTTCATCGAGTGCATTTGGCTATCTATCACTTTGACCTACTATGGTGAACGTCAAATGAGCGGCGGGATCTACGTATCTTGGGTGTTAGAAGTTATTTGTGGCTCAGCCGGTTGTCTCCGTATCTTGCATCCGTATCCTAGTAAAATGGGTTGATAATATCCCCCGAGGAACTCGAAAGGATTAGCACACTAAACCCGGCCGGTTGATTAAGTTCAGAGTGTGTTAATAAGGTCGAGTGGTACTACTCAGGAATATAAGATGTTAATTAATTTAAGCCGTCGGTGAGCTTAATTAATTAACGGATATTTCTATCTTAAATACGGAGATTGATTAAGTCTAAAATACAAGCCCTTGCTCAAATTGGGATAAAGGGGTAAGTCAAGACGGATTCTCTAGTGGAATGAATCGTGTTAATTAATTAATTTTGCTCAGGCCGAGCATGGATAATTAATTAATTGGAGGCCCCGCTTTATTTCTTGTATTGGATCCCCGATCCGGCCCAATTAGTTGCCTAGTAATTTATTGTCTCTCAGAAATCATTATTAATGGATTAATGTATTTTCACATTATTTAATAATGTTATTTATCTGGAATTAATTGGCTGGGCCAATTAATTGATAAATATTAGTAGCCCAGTAAATTAATTAATTATATTATGGGCTAATTATGTGGAAGTCCATTGAAATATAATTAAATTAATGGGCTACAAATATATTAATATTATATTGGCTTTTGAAGCCTATATATATTAGTATTCTGTTCAGAACAGAATGCAGAAAAATCATAACTCACGCACGCGAGTTTTGAGAGAGACATATTTTTATTTTCTTCAGTTCTCTGACCACCCAGATGAAGAAACAGATCAGAAGATCTGACACGGGAGCAACAATCAAAGCTACGACAACATACGAAGGAGGAGGTATCGATTTCTTCCTTTCATATTCCTTCATCTAGGTCCTTTCCAACAGATCTTTTCATGAGTGAAAACTATAAATAGAGATCGAGTTTCAAACGTTGAAGATACCGAGAACATCAAGCATTCACGCATTCAACCTCTAGCGAACTCAAAGCATATCCAGCGAAGGACTTAGTGCATTGATAGAACATCTCTTTTAGTTCTTCTTTCTAGAGATACCTTGTTCCCAATCTCTATTCTAAGCAACCATTGTTAGATCATATGCTTAGAAACTAAAGGAGTTCATATTCCTTGAAGTGTTCTTATTGTAAGAACTCCTTGTTAGTTGGAGAAACTCAAACCTTGTGTTTGAAACCTTGTAAAGTCACTAAGACTATAACTAGAGATTTGTCCGGTGAACGGATCGACTGAGACTTGCTCAGTATATTCAATACAAGACAGGCTAGGAAAGACGCTCAGATTAATGTCATCAAGAGGCTTGGAAAGATGATCACCAACAAAGAGATGAACAATAAGATCTTACGGCTTTAACTAGGCCTATTAGTTGACGTATGCTGCTATATTGATGCAATAATTGTCATGCCATAATCAGATTAATGATGTGTCTATAGAATTACTTTCTCTTAGTGTAACCTTAGATCTAATAATTCTTTCGAATCATTCAATAATGATGATATTTGCAAGCTTGCAAGGAGATTATATCCTGAAGAATTCACTCATCAAGATGTTGTTATATTAAAGTATGAGTTGAGACAATATAAGATGACGTGATGCTAAAGTAAGAGTTTCAAGTTTGTTGTTAAATTAAGTCAACTACTTACCAAAAGTCGTAGATCAAAGACTTATTATATCTTAACTACACTAATTCATCTAGTTTTGACTTTACCGATTTTCACTGCTACAACTGAAAGATCATTTTCTGCGATGACGCATGTGAAGACGACACTTTGTAACATGATGGGAGATGTTCTACTTGAAGATTCGTTAATGCTTTATATTGAAAGAGGTTATGATAAAGATAGATGTAAACTCAGTTATTGATGAGTTTTATGTTTTGAAGTCTTGTAGGTAACAACTGATGTAAACATTAATATATTTTGATATATATACATATATATTAAATTTAATACGTCAAAGTTCTATTGTCTAGTTCATCCCAATATGAATTACTGGCTCTGCCCTAGGCCACAAATATTACATGGAAAATATCTTATTATTATAATAATTTAAAACTAATAAAACACATTTTTTTTTTATTATTTTGGAAATACGAAGACCTTTTATTTACTTGCAAAATAAGAAAAAAGCTTTTTTTTTAGAACATACGGAAGACTTTTCGTTCCAACTTAAGTGCAACAGCCAACAGGTGTGTTTGTATATTTTATTGCTTTAATTTGTTTCGTGAGCAAATAAAAATGTTTGCCCTTTTCTAAATGAAATAATGTATTTTTTATTTGTTCCAAATAAATAATTAAGTATTTTTATTTTATTTTTTAAATAAAATTAAATATAAATAAAATGTATTTTTCATTTAGATACTTATGCGACAAAAAAGTGAGTAGATGACAGGAAAAAATAGTGTTTAGTTTGAAAATATTCTCAAGATTGCTATTTCACAAGAATAATTTTTTAGAAAAATATAATTGTGAATTGTGATTGTCATAATTTACTCTTAGGTTTCATATGTTCGAATGAGCGCGGTATCGAGGCTGGACAAACTTAAGGGTATTCTAGTCTCTTAAGAAATTAAAAGTAATTATTACTTCCTTCATTCATAATTATTATACCATTTTTTTTGGCATGATAATTAAAAAAAATTATTAATTGTGAGTAAAGATTATTGAACTCTTAAATAAAGCGTTTGTAATAATTTTTTATTTTAAAAAATAAAGCAAAAAATGTGACACAATTAAAAAAGAAAACTAAGGCAATAATTATTGAGGAAGGCAGTATAATTTTATTAATTCTCGAGCGATAAGCCAATACAAAAGGACCAAAAAGCCCATAAAGCCCAACAACGATGCCTAGTTTCCAGTCAAAATATCGTTGAAATATTTCTATGGGCTTATAAACCAGACAAAAGAAGATTTGGAATTAGGGTTCAATTTTTTTATGAGCCTAAACAACCCCTTCCACACCAATTGAGCGCAATTGACACCAAAAGGCTTGTGGATTTCGGTTTAATGGCGGGACTGGAAGAGTGCGAGGCGGACTTGATGGTGTATCTTCAGCCGTCGAAGGCAAATTGCGCCAACGACGCTATTCTCAGCGAGCTTAGTTCTCTACTCTTCACGTAAGTTTCTGAATAAAAGGAGTTTTGTTTCTTTAGTCCTTCCACATTCTAATTTTCTTTTTGCAAAATAATGCTGTTATTATATTGATAATTTTCTGGGAAGATTGCAACTTCAATTTCCTTTTCTGTTTCAGTTTGGGTTGATTTTGGGGCGTTTTATTTGTGAAAGTTTGACCTTTTTCCTTTCCTATAGGTATAATGAAACTTTTGGTGGAGTTGTACTGGCATATGATCCGAGTATTCGTTCTAAAACGGCAAAGATCCTGCCCGGAACTTTTCCAAATTTTGGCGTGGAACTGAAGGCTAAGCTGTTGCTTTTCAATCCAAAGCCCGAGATGATTTTGGGTAATTTACCTGCTTGCGGTTCCAGGCTAAGCATCAAACTACTTTCAAGCAAAGGAAACATAGAAAAAAGATAATTTTGCAGAGGTGAATTTCATTGATTTGACTTTTTTTGTTTCTCCCTTTCAGAGGGTGAGGTAGTTAAACTTACGCCTTATTCGATTCATGCGGTGGTTCTTGGTTTCTCTTCTGTTGTAATAGCAGATGATGACATTCGTGATGAATTCAAGCATAAATTTGTAAGTTTTTTGTTCTTCCGAAACAGTGGTTTTTGCATTCTTGTGTTTGAAGATATTTTTACTCAGCCTTGGTATGTAATCATTCTACTGCAGAAAAAAGGAGAGGAAGTTTATGTTAGTAGATCACACAGGAAACATAAGATAAAAGTTGGGACCATTTTACGTTTTTCCGTGAAGAGGTGAATTGCAAACCCCTCTTTCTACAATTTCTATTCTGCTGCTTTTCCCAACATTTGCCAATACTCGTACACTCTTACAATGTTAAACTGCCATTTACTATACACTTGATTTAGATTTTCAGACACGAAAACGGAGATGTTCTTTTAATATATTGGATTTACTTTATCTAGTCATAGGTTTTCTCATATATTGTCTTTATCTAAAATCGGGAAAGGAAATATTGAATTTATGATTTCATTTTGTTGAATTCATTTGTTTGCATTTTGCTGCAGCTTCGATGAAGAAATCCTTCATATATCAGGATCCCTTCTTTCTCACAATACGGGATGTGCTCGATGGTTGGATAAAAACATCGATGAATGGAGTCGAACTGATAGGTTCCAATCTACATTTCATCTTAATGAAGAATGCTTATCTAAAGTATGTTGTGTACTTTTTACATTGGTCTTTATTCTTGAAATGATACTGCAGTACTGCTACAAAGAGGAATATTGGGGACGAACAATCTCAAAAGCTAGAGAATGATCGATCGACAATAGATTTGGAAACATCTTTGAAAAAAGATGAGCAGGTTGTGAAGTCAAAAAGAATTAGAAAAAACTAACTTGAAGGTTTATTAAGAAATAGACATACATGATCAGAGACTCGGATAAGTAAGTGATTTTCTTCTGGAAACCTTACGTATTAGATAGGAATTTTATTATTGATAGGCGTAAACCCTATGAACAAATGTATTAACATATTAACTTACTAAGGACTTACTCAACTTATCGAAAAAGGAAACATAATAAAGATTAAATGGAGAAAACTCTCGTCTAAATCCTATTCTAGTGGTGTAATGGTGAACCTCTTTATTATTCTGTCCTGCGCAGCTCCTTATTTTCTTTTGATCGACAACTTCATTTGTTAATCATTAACAATCTGCTTTCTATTGTTGTTTTTACAAATGATTCCTAATAGAGTTGAATTAAACTCATAAATGTATTTCATTTTGTATGCCACTATTGGTCAAGTTTTCTCATAATATGAGTTCTTAAATGTATTTTTCTAGATCGAGCAGGAGGAAGTTTTCTCTTAATAGGTAGCTCATCTTGCTTCTCATATGGCATGTGTTTTATTCAATGAACCCTAAATACTCAATCTTATTCCTAGAATTACATTTTCTCAAGTGGAGATCTGGTGTTTCAAAATTTTGATTACTAGACCGCATCTTAAAAGTCTAGTTGTCCTTTGTATGTTAACCATACACTTATATGCTACAAAATGCAGGTTGAAATGAGAAAAGAACCCTCCAAATGATGCTGTTTCTACCATACATTTTTTCTGATGAAGATATGCGAGCTCATGAATGCTGGTGGGGTTGGTTGTTTTCTCTCCTGTTGTCGATTTTTTCTCCGAGTTCACATTCATTGGACATGGAAGAAGCGAAGTAGAATTATTCATAAATAGAGCAGTGTACTAAGATTTTGTTCTTGCCTTTTAGGTTGTGTCATATCTTATTAAGGTAGATAGATGTCTTTAATGAGATTTCAGTTTATTGTTGTTCTTCAGAGAATGCTTCAAATTTTGATACTTTTATCTCTTGTGCAAGCTCAATACGTTGTCAAAATTCCAGCTTATAATATAAGCATGACTTTTACATCTTTTTTCCTTTAGTAGCCTTGCACTTGACTCATAAACTTAGCTGGCTTACAACCAGGTGCACTGTAGCTCCTACCGGGACAGATGTCGAAAAGCAAGTGTCTTTGTATAGAACAATTATGTGCTATAAGAATCAGATGCAGGAAATCTTGTTATTTATGACAGCTGAACCACAAATCTGAGTAGGATCATGATTCTTGATCAACTTCGGTATGGCAGCGTCCATATTCCCTGTAGTAGGCCTCCTTAATATCCAAAAGAGAGAGAGAGAGAGAGAGATCCCATGTGGAGGTTGGAATTTTATATGAGAAGAATAGGGAAAAGGTAATATATGTATGCATACAAAACTGTTTGGCACTTCTCAGTTGACAAGATATGTTATTATTTTCTAGTATTGCAACTACAACAACATATTATCGGTTGACCTAATTGTAGTCAATGTTATTCTCAGAGGATCTTCATCGATGTGATTGTAGCAGCATGAGCATGTTTTTAGTTCCTACCACTAGATTAAAGTTTCTGGTAGATGTTAAATAGCATTCATATTTCTTTTACAACCATCACTTGGACAATATAGATGAATATTTTCGTACCGGTGAATGTTAGCTGATCATATGCTCCTCCACCTTGGTGGGTACTTGTATTGGTGGCTTGGTGCGGTTTATTTAGATTTGCAATAATGAGAATCTGAATATACATCGATAAGTGTGCAATATTAAAGATAACAAAGTTTAAAAAACAAAACAAATAAGCATATAGTTAATACAACATATCCAATCCAATATATCAGATATAACTATTTGTAATCGCAATTATATACATCGAATCTAACGTGACATATACTTGATTGGTAGCTAATAAAAGGCTTACAAAACAAAAAAAATAAAATAAAATAAAATGGATAAGGCAAAAAAAGAAATGTAATATGGAGGAAAATGACTTTGCTGAAAATGAATTTGAAAAAAAATAAATAAATAAAAAATAAACTTTGCAATTGACAAATGACTGAAATGAATTGTAATTATGTGGGAGTAACAACAGTGAATTGCAACCATTGTCTAAGATATTTAAGAGCAACTCCAACCAAACTGCAAAATGCATTTTTTAAGTCTTTAAACAATTAAAATTCAAAAAGGACTTTTTACTCTTGAAACAACATTTGTTTTTAAGTAAATTAATTATTGCATTCAATCTCCACAGTTCATGCAAATCCCAATGAAATTAAATCAAAAATAACCAATTCATTAAACTCCAGAACAATCTTTGTTTTTAGAATCATTGTCAAGATCGAATTACGAATCAGAATCTTTTTTTAACCATTATCCCTTCTTAGTCCAAACGCTATTTTTCTTTACCAATGCATACCATATGAATTATGAAACGGGAGAAAACCTTCTATCTCTTATTTTCATATCTTTGGTTCATAACAATGAGAAAGAACAGCTTAAAGCATTTGAAAGCAAATCTGACTTTGGAGTCTTCTTAGGATACTCCTTAGTTAGCAAAACATATCGCGTCTTTAACTGTCGGGCACTTTGTATTGAAGAAACTCCTCATATTGTGTTTAATGAGTTTGTTAATGAGCGCAAGAAACAAGACAAGATCCCAAACCATGAGAAAATTAACAAATAAATGTATGACCAGAATCTTAACAACAAGGATAGTCAGATTATACTTCCAAACCTGACTTGGGTCGATGAAGACAAACCGACTCAGAATGAACTTGAGTCTCACAGTCCACAAAAGGATAAAATTGAATCTACTGAACATATTCAATGTTAGGTACCTACAATCATTGAAGAAACCCCAGTGGTAACTAAGACTGCTACTGAAGTTACAAATTCAGGGGGAACATATAATGATCCTAAAATCACCATCCCGGAAGCTGACTTAGTATAATGCTCCTCAGCCTAATGATCAAATAAATACTAATCCTTCTGTTTATGATCATGTCAGGAGAAAGAATAAAACCTGAAAGAACAGTCATCATCAGGAAGATATTATTGGAGATCCAACCATATGAGTTAAAACTAGACATCAGATTGATCATGCAATGATATCCTGCTATTTATCTATGGAAAAACCAAAAACTGTTGAAGAAGCATTAAGTGATGTAAATTGGATTAATGCCATGCAGGAGGAGCTGGAGCTGAATCAATTTGAACATAGCAAAGTATGGGAACTAGTAGATAGACCAACTCATCAGGTTGTTATTGGAACTAAATGGGTCTTCAAGAACAAAAGAGAGAAGAACAATGTAAATGTCAGAAATAAGGCCAAACTGGGAACAAAAGGATATTGCCAATCAGAAGGAATTGATTATGATGAAACCTTTGCCCCAGTCGCTCGATTAGAAGTTGTTAGATTATTCTTGGCCTTCACAGCTGATCATAAGTTTAAGGTTTATCAAATTGATGTCAAATGTGCTTTTCTTAATGGAGATCTTAAAGAAGAAGCATATGTCGATCAACCCCCGGGATTCGTACAGGGTAATCAGGTTTATCGACTAAAGTACTTTATGGGCTGAAACATGCACCTCAAGCCTGGTACGATTTATTATCAGCATTTCTATTAACTAAAGGATTTCATAAGAACAATCGATCGGACTTTATTTCGACTGATCAAGGAAAACCATCTACTCTTAGTTCAAATCTATGTTGATGATATTATTTTCAGGTCTACTGATGAAAATCTATGCAAGGAATTATAATCAATGATGACAAGTCAGTTCGAAATGTCAATGATAGACGAAATGAACTACTTTCTTGGTCTTCAAGTCAAGCAATTTGCTGAAGGGATTTTAATTAATCAGGCCAAATATGCAAAGGACTTAATCTCCAAGTTCGACTTGACTAACAACAAGTCAGTTCAAATACCTACGAATAAACTAACAGCAAGTTAGTTCGGATACCTATGAATACACTAACAGCAAGTCAGATCATATACCTATGAATACTAATTGGAAGATGGAACCTGATATTAACGGAACTCCGGTAAATTAGACTGAATATATAGGAATTATTAGATCTCTCCTCGATCTCACGACAAGCCGACTTGATTTTATGTTTGCAGTTGAGGTCCGTGGACGCTATCCGACTAACCCCAAATTGAGTCACATGGAAGCTACCAAATGAATTATTGCTATATTAAGGCAACTGTCAATCTGGGTCTTTGGTATCCTTCTGACGATAACTTGGAATTAACTTGATATTCTGATGCAGATCTTGCAGGTTGTAAGATCGATCAAAAGTCCACATTAGGAACATGTTAGTTCCTAGGCAACAAGCTGATCTCTTGGTTTTTAAATAAACAAAACTTAGTCGCGACATCAACAATTGAAGCTGAATATATGGCCGCAGGAAGCTGTTGTGCACAAATACTTCAGTTAAAGCAACAACTTCGCGATTATCAAGCCATCACTACTAATGTTCCTATTTTCTATGGAAGCTCCAGTGCTATATCCATCACACAAAATCTAATGTTTCACACACGGTGCAAACATGTTGATACCCGACATTATTTCATAAGAGATCATGCTAAAAATGGCGATATCAGACTAGAGAAAATCAATAATGAAAGACAACGAGTTGATATTTTCACCAAACCTCTACCTGAAATGAGGTTCCTTCAATTATCAATGGAACTAGGTTTGTTAGATCCGGGCTAACAAAATTCCATGCTATAAGCAAGGGGCAACTTCAGTCAGTTCCAAATGAAATCAGACTCAACCTGAGTCATTTTATCTACAACACGTGGTATCAGTCAGTTACAATACCTGACTAAGAGATTTACGTATCAAATTCAACTTTACATTAATTATACTTCATTTATTTCTAGTTCTTATTTAAACTGAACATTCGGTCTGATTCTCATCTAATGCACATCGTATCGCAATTAATGCGCCGCCCATATATAGGATATAAAACTATTAAAGCTTATAAATCAACTTTGTCATCATATCTTACTTTATCACATCTAATCCTGACTGCACATTCAAATTGCATTATTAAATCTGAACCATCGATCTGAAATAAATCGATTCAATTACCCTGCATCCACCATTTTCGATACCTTACCATTTCTATCAACATTCTCTGCGTATTCTCTCTCAAATCCTCAAATTTCTCTACATTCCTACTTACAAAGCAACCTTTTAAACGCATTTCATTCACCTCGCCGCGTTATACTTGCGGTATATCTTGTGTTTGTTATTGTCTTAGTGTTGATTAGCAAAAGCCTAACTTATGTGTTTGCAGATTATGGCACCTAAGGTACAGAGGAAGGAAGTCACCGTCTATCCGGTGGTCTTCTATTTGGTGAATGAAGAGGCGCTTCTTTCTAGCATCATTTACGACTCGACGTTCTACTTTAACACCAATCACATATGTTATGGACAATGTCTTTAAAAGCCTTCGTCTTTCTGGACTCAAGAGGTTCATCTCCGCGGAACCTGATATGCTTATTCCAGCGCATGTGATAGAGTTTTATTTCTACTTGAAAATGGAAGGAGGTCATGCACTGTCGAAGTTCAATATTAAGTACGACCAACATCGAGAGGGAAAGGTTATCGAGTTTCACGTTATGGAGGTCGTACATAAGTATCTTCGTCTTCCTAAAGAAGGAGTTTTTCCATACACTTATCAGGCTTCCGAGGAGAATGCCTATTTACAAAGGTTTACTGGAGACAAGGAAGTTGTTTCAAAACTCAAGTCGAGAAAAACTCTCTAAAGACCAGGTACAAGGCTCTTCTATACATCATGATCCACAACCTATTAAGCAAGGCAGGCTCCCACGATCAGTTATCTAAGGCTGGGTTACGCATGATGATGGCTATCAAAGATGAAGTCAGGTGAATTGGGCTTCTCATTTTCTGCGAGAATTTCTACATGTAGCTTTAGGTTGGAAAACTGTGAAGACTGATACTCAAGGCGTTTTTACTAAAATCCTGGTTCAAAACAATGCGTTCAAGTGGGCCACAAAAATCTCATATCTACAGATCAGAGTCGCTGAAGAGATGGGATTTACCAATATTCAATAGTGATTAGGACAACCTTACGACTCCGCCAAGATGAAGAAATTTACAGATGGCAATAAAATGCTTCAGCCCGTCGAAGCAAACTAGAAGCAGTAAAGTCTACTGCCACCCCTGCACCCATAGCTAATAAACCAAAATCTAACAAGCTTAAGTCAGAGAAACCCAAGGCTGATAAGCCTAAGATAACCAAGTCTTCAGCTGAGAAATCTATGAAAACTCTAAAGCCTGTTGAGAAGGATACTCGACTTGAAAAGGCCAGTGTTGGTGAGAAATGGATAAGGGCTGAGTCAGAGCCAGAGAAAGTCACAGAGAAAGAGACTGAGAAGGAACCAGCGAAGGAGCCTTTCCTTTGTCTCGCTGAAGGCTCCATGGAAGAAGAGGACCCCTTACTCCACCTTGCTAAGAAGCCAAGAACTGTGGATCTCTTTTACCCTCAAACTTTATGTTGGGAGATGATTCAGTTGTTGATTTCGCTGATCCCAAAATCCTATGTTGATTAGTGAACCATTCCTTTGTAAAAGTTAACACCTTTGTCTTTGACTGTTTCAGGCTCAATAGACTAGCCTTCAGCATGGTTCCGACTCAGTATTTATGTCTGCTGTCCTTCAGTAGACTGTCCGCCGTAGCGCCGTGGAGTGAAGATTCAGTAGTGCTGGACTCAACAGGAGCATCATACTGAAAGGTGTTCAGGAGTCAGTAGAACTAAACTTAGCAGGAGCAGTTTACTGAACTCAGAGTCTTGATCTTTAGTAGAGTTGAACTCAGCAGGAGTATACTACTGAACCTATGGGTTAGACTCAGCAACGGCCTGTCAGTTTCTTTGACTGACAGTGGACTTCAATGTCATTCCAGTAGAGTGGTCCGATGTCGTACAACTGAGAGAAGTCAGCTTCAGTATCAACCTTGAAGTCTGCAAGTGTCTCAACCACTTTCCGTACCTCGACCAATGACAAGCAGCCAACTGGAAAAGTACAAGTCAACCACTTTCCTGCAAAAGTTAATGGACTCTGCGGAAATTCAAAAGAGCCATTAGCTACCCAATAGAGTGACACGTGGACAATTCGTCTCCAACGGATCTATCCATAGCTCACGTCTGTAAATAGAGGGAAAATCAAATTGAAGGAATACGATATAATGACATACGAACAGAGCATGAAGCAAACAAGAACACAAGCTATACACGACGAACTTCAGAGCTCAATTCTAGCGTGAAAAGTATACAACTTGCTCTAAGGGAACACAAGCTTACATAGAACTCAAGCCTCTAGCATCCAAGTGAAGAACACGAACCCAGAGAGATTATTCCTCACTGTTCCTCACTCTAGAAGCCTTTCTTGTTCCCTTTCCCTCTAACATAAGCTCAACTGTATTCATCTATAACTTAGACTGACGGAGTTCAATTTATTGAACCGTTCTTAGTGTTAAGAACTCCTTCATCCTTGGAGATACATTCAAACATATATTTTTTTGACCCTGTAAACTGAGACTTGCTAATTATAATCACAAGACTGTGTTTGTCCAGTGTACAAATTGACTGAGACTAACTCAGTATAATAAAATAGCCTTCTGCCTTGTTCAGGACAGTATACGTAGGATCTTGCGTATCCGAACCACTTTCAAAGTCTCTGCGTCTATAACTGTTGCATTGATTTAACTGTTCATAGTGAAAACTATTTACAAAATCATTCAACTGAGTTTCAGTAACAAGCTTAACTGAATGCACTAATCTACTGAAACAGTTTTATAAACAAACGTTTTCAAACCAAATTAAACTGGGCCTACACTTTCCGCACACTACTGAACCGTGCTGAACGTGTCTGAATCCTGATATCAGTCAGCTAGCAGAGCTCAGCATCTTCAGTCACTATCCACGCGATCAAGAACAGCTTGTCTGGTCTACTGAATTCATTCAGTAGGAAATCTCCGATAATCGGACTGTTCGCACTCTAGTTTAAGAAAAAGGGTTTCAGGTGTATTCACCCCCCCCCTCCACACCTGAACGTTTGACTCGGGACCAACACTTTATAATCAGTAGTGCACGCTCTGGACTTCAACGCCCCCTGGAAGAGTCAACGCCCTCTGCTGAACCTGAGATTCCAAATAAAGGAACTGCCGAGGAAACAGTTGTTGTTCCAACTATGGAGGCATCTGAACGATCTGAATCCACATAGGTCGATATTGCGAACATGTAGCAGCTGATTGTCAGCTCTGAATTTCTACAGCCTTCATCCTCATATATTCCCGCACCTTCCTCTCAGCCTGAGGAAGCGGCACACATTACTGAATTAGCTTCACCTCCCCATGATGCTGAAACAGAGATAATGGAAATCCCCAGCTCCTCCAAACCCATCTTAGAAAAGGCGGCTCGCAAGCGACCTATTATTGAGGAATTTCCACGCACAACTACTAATGTATATGAGTCTGATGATGGACTTGAGTTGGAGATGGTAGATATGTCACCCCTCTGGAGTGTTCAGAACCCTACTCAGCTCACAGTCTTAGATTTCTTCCACCAGACATCAGTTCTGTCGGTGGATCATATGCTTCAAGAGCCATCTGATGCTAAGGATGTGGCTTCAGATAATGAGCAGGAGACTCAAATTGGTGTTATGTTGCTCAGCAAGATCCAAAATGAAGCCTTTGACAAGGTTCTCGCTCTTATTACAGAGCTGTCAGAGCACAAGGACGTGCTGGACATAGCAGCTCGTGCCCAGATGATGATTAATTTGAGGTCGCTTTGGACTGAAGAACAACAAACCATATTTCGGACCTTCTCCATGCAAGGATTTATCAAGGAAGAGCGTCTTCTTCGATCTCTCCTACTCTTTAACTCTCCGGATGATGTTCGCAATGAAGAACACATCAAGACAACCATTAAGCTTCTAATTTCTAGGCAGAAAACCAATACGTCTATTATTCCAGTTGCTCAGGATGAATAAGATCCTGATGATTCCGCCAATGCTGATCTGCCACCTTGTTCAAGTTCTGCCAAAGAGTGTGTTTCATCCACTCCTACATGTGTTCTTCCTACCTCCACTCTGCACCAGATCGAGTCAACTCATAAGCGAGTGAAGAGGCTAGAGGTACTTCAGCTCCATAAACATATCTCTAATGTCAAGGTGACAATGGAACAACTTAACATTGGAATGGCACCTCTATGCTCGAACTAACCTAACAGAAAGCTGAATCAGAAAACACATCCACTCTAAAATCATTTCAATCTGAAATAGAGCTCATTCTCAATGCTCAGAAAGCTCAGATCTATGAGCAACAAGCTCAAATTGATGCTCAGAACTCTCTTATCCTACAACAATAAGAAGACTTCAAGATAATCTCTGCTCAGCTTCTCTTCCACCTGGTCCTTTCTGCTGATGCCAAAAGGGGGAAGAAGTTGGTGTGTCTGGCGTTGAAAAACAGACTCAGACTATGTCCTCAGATGAAGAAATGTATATACATATTGAGGGGAGACATCAATCTGATAAATAGAAGGAAGACAACCTCAGTCTGCAAAAATCACGTGTCAATCCTATTTTCGATAGGGGCAGTTGACAATTTAATCCGATTTTGACCATTATTTTCATATTCGTAATAGTGTGAAAAGAAGACCCCACTCTAACTTGGATCGAAATAGAAACCACTGATTTGGTAGAATAGATGAGGAAGGCAGACAATGAGGCTCGTCTAAAGGCTGAAGAAGAAGAAGCCCAGTTGAAAGCTGAATCTGATATGAAAAGAGCTGAAGAAGAGAGTACACGATTTTAGATTCAGATCGGAACATTTACAGAGCACATCTTCAAAGAGCTTAACAATCAAATCAATGAAGACCTCAGTAGAGCTGAAGCTGAAAGACTTCAGAAAGAAGAGGAGCTAGAGAAGAAGAGATACGAAGAAGCCCGTCTAAAGAAAATAGAAGAAGATAATCTGAAAAGCAGCAATGCTTCAGAAACAGTTAGACTTGGCTGAAGAGGAAACGAGACAAAGGCTCAGATTCATCAAACTAATGCCTGAACAAGTGAAAGCTCAGATTGAAGAGATTTGGAAAATTTGGGAGTACGTCGACTTCCCAGCTCAAAAAGAAATCGACGATGAGATGAAAAGGTGAGAGCAACAAGTCAGAGAGGAACTGAAAAGAAATGCTCTTAGATTTAAGGAAGATGATGAAAGACTTGAGAGGATGGCTAACAGTATGCCAAGAACCAAAAACATCACGGATATAAAATGAAGGAAATCCATTTGGATTTGGATTCAGATGCGCCTTGCTTCTCAGTTTTGGACTGTTCAGGTTTGGACTGTTTGGGTTGAGCAGCTGCTGAAAATCTCATCTGCCCGGGAATAACAGATCTAGTGCGAGTAGGCGCTGGAGATCGGATCTGTACACCCTTCTTGGCCGGAATCTTCTTCTTCGCATCTTGCTCTTCAAGTTCTTTGGCCAGCTTAGCATCGAATGCAATCTATTTTTTTTGGACCTTAACTTGAGCCTCTTCAGTTTTGGTGGACTGGGGTCAGTAGGGGCCTTACCCTTACCCTTATCAGATTTCTTGGCAGGAGGTGGCGACTCTTCAATGTGTAGGCCTTCAATAAATTTGGCCACCTCAGCCACATCTGTTGGGATTTTGTTTACTGGAAGCAGTTTTTTATGCTTGTATACAATGTGTTTTTGTCCTTACCACTATTTTATTCTCCTATCTGATAAATATATATATTTGCACATGTTATCCTCTATCTTGTATAAAAGTTAGATTTGTGTAGTGTGTCGGGTATCACAGAAGACAACACAAATTGGTTGAACTGACAAGGTATAAACAGTTATCAGAGCTGAGACAACTTAAGGATAAGTTTTTTGTTTAAGCTGCAGTTTAGATAAGAAGTGGATTGTCTTAGCTGCTTGTCTTTACTGGTACACTTAAGGTGGTTTATTAATGGATCACAGTGAGATGTGTTCTCCTAACTGACCTTAGTGGAGAACCAAGATCTCGGTGACTTAGCTGGTCTTAAGCTTGGTAAGACTTCAACTGAGTGCATTTGACTATCTATCACTTTTACCTACTACGGTGAATGACATCGCGACCGGATCTACGTATCTTGGGTGTTAGTAGTTATTTGTGGCTAAGACTAGTTTTCTGTATCTTGAAACCGTATCCTAGTAAAATGGGTTGATAATATCCCCTGAGGAACTCGTAAGGATTAGCACACTAAACCCGACCGGTTGATTATGTTCAGGTGTTTTAATAAGGTTGAGTGGGACTACTTAGGAATATAATAAGATGTTAGTTAATTTAAGTTGTCAGTGAATTTGTTTAATTAACAGATATTTCTATCTTAAATACGGAGATCGGTTAAGTCTAAAATACATGCCCTTCCTTAATTTGGGATAAAGGGGTAAGTCAGCACGGATTCCCTAGTGGAATGAATCTGTGTTTATTAATTAATTTTGGTCTGGGCTGAGCATAGATAATTAATTAATTTGAGGCCCTTCTTTATTTATTGTATCAGATCCCTGATCTGGCCCAATTAGTTGCCTAGTTATTTATTGTCTCTCAGAAATCATTATTAATAGATTAATGTAACTTTACATTATTTAATAATGTTATTTATCTGAAATTAATTGACCAGGCCAATTAATTGATAAATATTAGTAACTCAATAGTTAATTAATTATATTATGGGCTAATTATATGGAAGTCCATTAGGAATATAATTAAATTAATGGGCTACAAATAATAATATTATATTGGCTTTTGAAGCCTATATATATTAGTATTCTGTTCATAAACAGATACCCACATATTACTCACACACGCACGTGTTTGTGGAGAGAGATATTATCTTATTTTCTTTAGTTCTCTGACCACCCAGAGGAAGAGAAAGGTCGGGACACAGATCAGAAGATCTGACACACGAGCAACAATCAGAGCTGCAACAACATACGTAGGAGGAAGGTATATCGTCCTTCACCTCTAATTTCCTTCAACATCTACATCAGTCGGCTCTTTAGTAGGGGCTTCCCCTTACTTGCTTCTTCCCTTTGGTCAGCTTCAACTGAGCTGGGTCCAGCCGGAATAATTGCTGAACTTGGTCCTGCATCCTGTTCTTCTGCCTTAAGGAGGGCTTTCAGCTAAGCAGATCTACTTCGTTTCCCCTTTTTGGCATCATCAATGAGCGTAGCTAGGGCAGTGACCTTGTTCTTTAATGCATCCAGTTAGGCCTTGACTGTCTCTAAACCTGAGGCAATATCAGTAGCTACATCAATGTAAGACTCCCATCGCTTGTTGTGCTCTTGATAAATAGCATTCAGTAGAGCAGATTTAGAATTTTCAAAACGTTGGAGGTAGTCTTCCACAGCATCAGAAGTAGCCTTCTTGATTTCTTGGCAGGAGTCGTGCTGATTGGTCAGTGCTTTGGAAACACTTTCAGATGTGAATTTATAGCGCTCCTCGATTGCCTTCGGGACACGACCTGTTGCAGCAGTCATTTCTTCAGTGAACATCTTGGATTGCGACTACAGTATGGTTTGGAATTGAGCAGTCAGGTATGTCTTCTGTGTCTCAAGTGCTTTGGTGAGGATCTCTTCACCATTGATAGACTTAGGAGTGCTGATCCTCTGCACTTCAGTTGAAAGGTTTGTCAGCGTCTTCGTCTGAGCCTCAATGAACTTACTCCACTTAGTGTTCACATCATCGGCAAGCGATCTGTTCTTATGAGCCTGGCACTTGATAACCTTGTTGATTGACTCCGTGCTGATGTCCTTGAGCTAAGCAGCCTGATATCTGCTCTGTTTCTTGGGCTGAGTCTTGGACGGAGTCGGGATGATCGGGCTAGATATTAGAGGAGGGGGTGGCTGATCATCCTTGGGAGTGTTACCCTCAGCAGATCCTCCTAGGTCTGCTTCCTTGGGTGAGTCAGTTGGAGGAGGAGGAGGAGGCGGAAGAGGTGGAGGCTGAGTCTGAGAAGAAGACTCGTCTTGAGTTCTGATCCGAAGGAGCATCAGCATGACGGCCCAAAGATCCTTGAGAGAGGCAATGTCGGCCAGCTCGCCATAACCGATTTCCTCCTGAAGTTGTTGTTCCTCCTGAACTAGCTCAGCTACCGTCTTCAGGCAGATCGTCTCTTCAAGCAGATCCCACTCGATGAATCTCAGACGCATCTGCACCCGGGCCCGGATAGCTATATCCACGAGATCCTGACGGTCGTGGATCTCTGGAATCTCATTAGCGACCTCTTCAGTGGCTCTACTCCTAGCCTGAAGAATAGAGGTTGGGATAGAAGAGGAGACCTCAGTAAGTTGGGTCAGTTCAGCTGGAGTCTCTGGCTGAATGTCCTCTGAATTAACTCTTTTCACCTTCTCCTTCAGGGTCACATTCTCTTTACCTAACCCTGAATCCTCAATAGAGATGGGTGTTGGAGCGATTGAAGACTCGGACTTCTTTAGTGTCTTTCGCTTCTTTTGCTGAGTCGGCTGAGTGGGGCAGGGATCCTGAGTGATCTCCAGAGGACGTTTATAAGCAATAGAGTTAGGTCACATTCTCTTTACCTGACCCTGAATCCTCAATAGAGATGGGTGTTGGAACGACTGAAGACTCGGACTTCTTCAGTGTCTTTCGCTTCTTTTGCTGAGTTGGCTGAGTGGGGGCAGGGATCATGAGTGATCTCCAGAGGACGTTTATAAGCAATCCCTCGCCCTATGGACTTCTCAGCAGATGTTATATTTAGAAACTTGACCAGCTTCTGATCGAAATAGTAAGCATCAACAAACGATACTCTCTCTTGGCAGTGATCCTCGATCAATATATTGACTTTATTGCCGTAGAGGAGTTTTCCCTTAGGAATCAGCTGCATGTCTTCATAAGAGTCAATGAACTCGAGAGATTGAGCTTTGAACTCAGCTCTGAAGAAAGCGTTCCAGTTCACGGGGGCTCCGTCCAATATCGCCATCATGATCTGGACACGGATGCGGGAAAGCTGACCACATGAGCACGCTGAACTCGTCAAGATGTGGTTGACTATGTAAGCCAGACCATGGAACTGAGGAAGTAGCTAACTTTTAGGAAAGGCAGCTTTGAAGGCGACATGATCCTGACCACTGAAACGACAGAGATACTCATCCATAGAGGATTCCTTGTATCTTGCAAGGGAAATCCCTTCGTCTTCAAGATCAAAACTGCGACGAAGACAAGTCGCATTATCCATCTGAGTGGCTTGGTCCTCCCACTGATTTGGTTGGACCTCGTGCTTGGAGAGGATGGAAGAGATATGGCACTGATCGTCATCCTCTCGAAAGTTCAAAAAGAACTCTACAACTTGGCGAGGTAGGCTCTGACGTGAAGCCCTAAAGAGAATCGGCAAAAGACCCAAGCTCTCCAGTGCGTCAAAGATAGGAGCCATACACTCCACGCCACATGTCCTGAACGATAGGACGGGTTCGAAGAGAACCCTCTTCCCAGAGATGATCTCCTGAATGTCCTCAGGAATCAGCACGTCTCTAGTGGGAATAGTTGCCATCTAATATAACTGAAATCTGCAAAAATAGCATTAGTACTTGAAAATAGAGTTAGTTAGCAAGGCAGATTTAGGTTAAGAATAATTATCGAATGATATGTGCTTAAGATGTAGTAGGAGTCTAAGCAAGAGAGCAGTTTGCAGATAGCACAAATCGTTCGAAAATGGCGGAAAGATGATAAGATGAAAGATAACGTGCATATATATATATATTCAGATTTGAATTTGAACGGTTTATTAAGCATATGGTCGAGATTAATCAGTTTTTAAAAGGTGGACGACTCAGATTAGATGTTATAATAGGATATGGTTAGTGTACCGCCTATAATCTTGACCTACTTATCTCTTTAGCCTAAATGGTAAGGTGAAATGACAGGCATTTAATGTGCCGCAGTTAGTTTTATGGAATGTCACGAGTTAAATGGAAACGACATACTCAATGCAGTACGATGAACATTAAAGGCGGGAAATAAATGCTATAACATGCTGAATCACCAAATGCTGAAATAAATACTCATAACCTGTCAGCTGAACATCGTAGTCAGCTGATATTACGTTGACGTTACTGAGTATTTCAGCTGTACTGAGAGTAAGTTCCTCCTTACTCAGTACTTCCTGGATCATTTTACTGAATCATATCAGTAGGATCCAAAATGCTAGTTCTACTAAGAGTTCGTTGAATCTGGTCTCAGCTAGAGTTTTGCTCAGGATATCAGCTCTTTGCTTATCAGTGTGGATCTTTTCCATTCTGATATCCTTTTTCTCGACATGATCTCTGATGAAGTGATGTCCACGTTCTTGCACCTTGTATGTAGAACTGGATTATAAGTGATTGCAATAGCACTGGTACTATCGCAGTAGATCGACACTTCATCTTGATAAATGTCGTAGTCTCTCAACTGTTGTCGAAGCCACAATATCTGTGCGCAACAGCTTCCAACAGCCATATATTCAGCTTCAGTAGTGGACGTTGTTATTGAGTGTTGTTTCTTTGAAAACCATGATATGAGCTTACTGCCGAGGAACTGACAAGTTCTTGAGGTAGACTTTCTGTCGATTCGGCAACCTGCATAATCAGCATCAGAATAACCAGTTAGTTCAAGGTTATCATCAGCAGGATACCATAATCCAACATCAGGTGTTCCCTTCAAGTAACGAAGAATTTTCTTCGCTGAATCTACATGGCTCTTCTTGGGATTCGCCTGAAATCTCTCGTATACACCTACAACAAAAGTTATCTCAGGTCTGCTAAAGAACCGATAATAGCGCGATAATCAGTTGAGTTAACAGATACTCCCTCTTTATCAAGATCAATCTTGTGATTGGTGTTCATGGGTATCTTTATTGACTTGCTGGATTTGCAGCCGAATTTATTGATGAGATCTCTTGTATATTTAGCTTGATTAATGAATATTCCCTTCTTAGATTGTTTGACTTGAAGTCCAAGGAAATAGCTCATCTCTCCCATCATCTACATTTCGAACTTCTCTTTCATTATCTGCTCAAATTTCTGACACATAGTCAGATTCCTTGATCCAAAGATGATGTCGTCCATGTAGATCTGCACCAGTAGGATGTCTTCTCCCGACTTGATACTGAATAGGGTGCAATCCACTGTTTCCTTCTGAAAACCTTTCTGAACTAGAAAGTCCGAGAGGGTATCGTACCAAGCCCTGGGTGCTTGTTTTAACCCGTACAAAGCTTTCTTAAGTCTGTAAACCTGATGTCCCTGCTGAAAGCCAGGCAATTGTTCAACATAGACTTCTTCCTTCAGCATGCTGTTCAGGAAAGCTGACTTCACATCCATCTGATAGAATGTGAACTGTTGATGTGTTACATAAGCTAGGAATAGACGAATGGCTTCTAATCTTGCGACTGGGGTGAATGTTCCGCCGAAATCTATTCCATCAGATTGACAATATCCTTTGGCAACAAGACGAGCTTTATTCCTGACAATGACCTTGTCTTCATCACGCTTGTTCCTGAAGACCCACTTCGTTCCTATCACGTGTTGATGTCTAGCTCTGTTAACAAGCTCCCATACCTGATTCAGCTCTTCTTGCATGGCAATGATTAGTCAGTATCCTTTAGCGCGTCCTCAATTATCTGAGGTTCTTCAGTCGACAAGAAATAGGAGTATAAAGCGCTCTTTCCTTGACAGAATCTGGATCTTGGTTTGACACTAGCTGAGGGATCTCCAATTATAAGATCGGAAGAATGAGCATCTAGACACGAACGACGACGTCTTGTTACTTCATCTAGAATTGATTCTACACAGATAGTAGGAGTATTAGCAATTTCAGTTGTACTATTCTGAGATTGAAGCAATTCAGTAACAAGGGTTGGGTCTACTGAGTCACTAGGTTCAGGGGCATTTAGCTCAGGAACATCAATAGTTCCCCCTGAGTTGTTATTCTCAGTAGAGGTCTCAGTTACCACATGGGTTTCCTCATCGACCTGAGTTACCTTGGATTGAATATGTTCAGTAGAATCAATCTGTTCAGCTACATTGCCCGTTGGTTGATTCTGAATTTCATCGTCTGAATCATCATCCCAACAATGCTGGATCTTTTCGATGTTATCTTTTAAGCTTAGATCCTATAGCTTGCTCCTGACCTCTTCTGCTTCTGGCTGAGAGTTTGACTTCCTGCTCTTAGAAGTAAATTCATCAAATACAACATGAGGGCTTTCCTCCACGCAAAGGGTCCGGTAGTTAAAGACCCTGAAAGCTTTGCTGACCCTGGAGTATCCTAAGAAAAATCCTTGGTCTGACTTGCTATCAAAGACCTTTAACTGGTCCTTTCCGTTATTGTGGATAAAGTATGGACAACCAAAAATATGGAAATGCAAAATAGAAGGTGTTCTCACTTTCCATAGTTCATATGGCGTCTTCATATGCATCTATGTCAGTAGAGATCGATTATGAGTATAGCAGGCAGTGTCAGTAGCCTCTGCCCAGAACTTCAATGGTAGACCTGAGTCTGCGAGTAACGTCCTTGCTGCTTCTTTAAGTGTTATGTTCTTCCTTTCAGCTAGTCCGTTCTGTTGAGGCGTACATGCCGCTGAGGTCTCTTGTTCAATGCCTTCAGCTTCGCAGTAGTCTTTCACCATCGAATTCAGAAACTCAGTTCCATGATCTGAGCATATCCGTTGAATCTTGATATCTTTCTCGACGCTCAGCCGCTTCAGTAGTTTCGGCAGTTGAGATTTGACATCAAATTTGTTGGCGATGAATATCACCCAAGTATATCTTGAATAGTCATCAATGACTACAAGAGCATATTTCTTTCCTATGATCGTTGATGAGTGGTTTTTATACCATCTCATTGTGTTTTTTTAAGCTTATTTACATCATTTTCTATCCATTTTTAGCTTTTGTTTTGCTTAGAATTGTATACTTTCGATGGTTTTTGGTTTTGTAGGTTTCTCGCGCGTTTTGAGCATATTTGGTGGTATTTGGCACCAAAATTGAAGAAACCATGACCATTGATGCATTGTTAGCAAAGATGGAGTTGTTTTGATGAATAATGAAGAGGATTTGAAGCCGGATGTTGGAGAAACCGTATTTCGGAGCTCGTGTAACAAGACAGTTGGGAAATCACATGGCATAAGGATCTAAAAATTTTAGAATCCGATCTCCACCATCCACATCGCATTTCTATGTGTTAGGAACACTATGGAAAAGTTTCGTGATGATCCAACAGTCATCGAAGGAGATATCGCGTTTTTCCCAAAGCTGGTCAGTGCAGGAAATTGTGTTCTCGGCCGAAGACGTCGGACCGCGGTCCGCGTTTTGTGCTAGACCGCGGTCCGCTATGTTCTGACCCAAAAACGCAAATTTTTCCTAGAGTCGGACCGCGGCCCGCCTTTTGTGCTGGATCACGGTTCGCATCTGTTTAGGCCCTAACTCGTTTTTTCTCGGCCCGAAACGTATATAAACCCTTCCGGAGTTCTTTCCTTCGGAGGACACACCATATTTTCGGCCTCTTCCACCCTCCGAAGCAGAAAAACACCCAAGACATCCCTCCGTTGAAGATTCAAGACGAAGATTGAAGACCACAACCCAAGAACCAAGTGCGAGGATCAATTCGTTAGATTATAGGTTGTATTATTCATTCTCAGTTTTGTTTAGGGTTTTTGATACTTGAATTATATGGATTCTTTTTGCATATCTTGTGAATGTTTTCCTACGAATATGAGTGGCTAAATCCCCTTGTGTGAGGGCTTAGCAGGATCTATGTTTTTTATGAATTGATTCAAACCCTAGTTTTTCAATAAATGAATTATTTTTTTTTTCTTAATTGTTGAGCTTGCTTTCTATTTCTCTATGATTCTTTAATGTGACTGGTCATCATCTTAGATAATTGTAGAGAATATATGTAATAGATAGCACGGTGGATCATACCTGGATATTTATTTAGGCATGCAATTAAGTGTCTAGATTGTCACCATTGGTTTGGGATAGTTTAGATGGTTCTTTAAATCCTTGAGCATGATACGATCCTTAGGTTCATGATATGATCACTTGATTGAGCCTTAGGATTATAAGTTAGAGATCTTCCGCAATCATACGGAATCCCTAGAGCCTTAGTGGATGAACCAACAAAATAAATTCAAAAATGCTAGCTAGAGAATAAGAATGAATCGATCATCTTAGACATAGTGACTGTTAAACCTTCGCACTCTTCATCAAACTAGAAACCACAACCATTAATCCACTTTTCTTTTCTTCTACTTGCTCGTTTAGTTTCTTGCTATTTTACTTCTGTAGTTTATAATAAACTAATCCCAATTTAGGAACAAGTAGATAGTGAATTAATTAGGATAATTAGAACTCAGCTGAGTCCTTGTGAGATCGACCGATTCGTGCACTTGCGAGTTAATTAGGATAATTAATTGTGAGTTGCTAGATTAGGTATTACACCGATTCGTAGACTTGCGAGAATTATAATTTGTTCATCAATCGTCACTGGATTGACTGGCCCAAACAAGTCCATGTGCAACAGCTGAAAGATTCCATCAGTGGAAGGTGACGGAATAGGCGGATTTGCTTGACTTTGTTTGCTTCCCCTTCAGACATGCCTCACAGTTCTTATGTCTTTTGAATACTTCGTTGGGCAATCCTCTGACTTAAGCGTCACGTGCTAGCTTGTTCATTGTTTTGAAGTTCAGATGGCTCAGTCGTCTGTGCCACAACCATGTTGTTTTATCATCTGACCTCATATGTGCTAGCAGGCAAGCTTCAGGTTCGGCGGTATTCCATTCGGCAGGGTATATGTTCCTTCGCTGCGATCCTGATAACACAATTTTTCCTGTAGATTTATCAAGAACATCACAGAAACCTGCATCAAAAGTCACTTTATTGGAGTTATCACAAAATTGACTGACAGAAAGGAGATTATGTTGAAGTCCTTCAACATAAGATACTCTAAGAACTGTCGCAGTCCCTATTTTCATTGTGTCGTATCCCCTTGTGTCGCCTTTGGAGTTGTCACCAAACTCAATTCTGGACCCATCTTGTTGAACGTAGTCGGTCACTAGGCTCTTTCGATGTATCATATGTCTTGAGCATCCATTGTCGACAATCCAAGGGTCCTTTAGCACCTGCAAAACAAAAACAGATTCAGGTACCCTTTGGGTTCAGCTTGGGTCCTTAATTGTTAGATTTGAGGATCCAAACTTGTCTGACAGCCCTGATGGCTTCAGACTTCTTCTTGCCCTTGTTGTCAGTAACCTTCTCCATTGAGCTTGGAGGGTTGACTTCTTAGTCTTTGGGGGTTCAACTTTCTTCTTATTCTAAACCTTAGGGCTTCAGACTTTTGGCTCATAGTAGTACGAACCGTACTGAGCTGGATGAGTCGGCTGTTGGTGGCCATACTGCTCGGCCCACCTGACCTTCTTGGTCTCCTCCAAGTTTGCTCTTGGTGTTCTGGGGCTAGAACCATGGGTCATCTTCTTGTTGTTCGGTTGGGGTGCTAGAATCTTTTGCTTGTTCTTTGCCTGAGGGGATGTATAATCTATATGTTGAGTTACCCATTGGACAAACTTATGAGCCAGCTTTGTTAAGCTCTTCTGTCCTGAAGTGGAGGGTTCGAAAGTGTAACCAAGTCCTTCCTTAGTGGAGCATGGTCTCTGAGATCGTAGCAGCTTCTCCAACTTCTCCTTGGCTCCAATGTATTACTCCGTCATCAAGGTTCTCCACACTTCATCACTCTTCCTCAGAGATTCATATTTTGCTCTGGCTTGTGTGAGTTTTTCCTTGAGATTAGCAATTTCAGCCTCTTTCTCAGAGACGTCTTTGGTCAACACTGAAATTTGTGCTTCTTGGTCTTGAGACTTAGTCATTAGAGAGTTAAGCTCTTCCTTCAGTCTTAGAACAAGTCCTTCAGACTCAGTAGAGTCCTGACTTCTCTTTGAAAGTCTCTGATTTTCCGCTTTCAGGATTTCCATCTCCTGAATCGTCTTGCTGAACTGCTGACTCATCTGAATTTGCTCTTCAAGCAAATCTTCATATGCAAGAACCACATCCAGTGGGTCTCCTGCAATAGAGCTTATGTCATGTGTGCAAGGTGAAGAGGGGCATATAATGGTTTTAGAATTTACCTCAGCCTCTTCTCTGGCCATTAGACACGGTTCAACACCTTCTGTCTCGATTTCCATGAATGTGGCATCGTCATCAGATGATTCCATGAACAGTTCTTCATCACTTGAGCAATCGGACAACTCTCCAGCTATGTAGGCTTTCCTCTTCTTGACGAACTTGTCGCGTCGGGCTTGCCTTTCAGCTCTTTCAGTTGCTGAGAGTTCAGGACATTCGTACTGGAAGTGTCCTGGCTTTTTACAGTTGTAACATACTAATCTTCTGCCATCCCTTCTAGATGTGTTTTTTTGTTCAACATGAGCGGCTTCAGTATTCCTGCAATCAAGTAGAGGTTTAGTTTCACTTTTTGAGTGACTATGATCTCTCTTACCTTAATATTTATGGGAAGCCTTTTTCATCTTCTTTCTGAACATCTCTTTCTCCTTCTGGTATTTCACAGCAAGGGGAGCATACTTCTCAGTCAAGTTATCAGCAGCAGGTATTGTTACTTAGCTTCCGGCTGACTGGCATGTTACTGAGGGACTTGCTCCGGGAGTGCTAGCTGATGCCTTGTATGCATGATCCATTGGTACTTCAGCTTCAGCACCAGGGGTGTGTGGGAGGTTTAATTTGAACCCCTCTGCTTTTAGCTCTAAAAACACATAATCAGGAGTAAAAGAATTTAAGTCAGAACTCCTCATACACGTAGCAAAAGAATACCACTTGGGCCTGCTAAGAGCCCATAGAATCTTCGTGTTGGTCTCCTTGTTGCTAAACGTTTTCCCCAGTATGTTGATGATGTTGATCTGGTTTGTGAATCGTGTACTGAAATCATCTATAGACTTCCCAGGAAGCATAGCGAATGCCTCGAGTTTCTGCAGCTCTAACTCCAGTTTGTTTTCTTTGATCTGTGGAGTTCCTTGGCTCAGTACCGCGAGAGCATTCCATGGCTCCTTTACATTCTTGCAATCATGTACTCTCCCGAGATAAGAGTCACTAAGGGTCATCAGTATTGCATTTCGGGCAACTCGGTCGAAGTTGTGCAGTTTCTTCTCTTCAGGAGTGAAGAGGCTCTTGTCCTTGGCAACCTTCGGGCCGGTTCTGGCACCTGTTGTTCCATCCAATGCAAGTTTGACAGAGTCGACTATGAGAATAATAGGTCCTTTCTCCAGGACATTGGTCATGCTGTCATGCAGCGAATTTAAATGTGCCTCCTTCGTCACTCGCCATACCGCCCAGTTCTCTGTCGAGAACATGGGTACCTTCCTAATCCCTGAAATATCTGCCATTGAAAAAGATAGGATATAGGATGCAATGAATAGATGCAAGATGCAGTGAAAATGGGTTTTCCTAGGATCTTGTTCGAGATAGACAACGATGATGAGTAAGAACACCGCTCTGATACCAATTGTTGGTCCTGAGACGTGCTTCAGGTGTAGGGGGGGGGGGGGGGGTGAATACACCTGAATACAAATTCTTTTTCTCAAACGCGAAAGTCAGCTCTAGCTGAGTAAGCTACTGAACTGAGTCGGATAGCCAGATATGCTTTCAGATCGCGTGGGCAAAGATTTCTTCTACTGAGTTTAGCTCTATTGACTTATGTCAGTCGAACAGTCGTTCAGTATCAGAGTGTGTGCGGAAGTGTAGGCCCTATGAAACGTCTCAGTTGGAAAACCGATTTTTATGTTGAGTTTGATGAAATACAGTTTTATGCAATATGATCAGTTAAGTAAAGCAACAGTAAATCAACACAACGGATTTTTAAAGTGGTTCGGACACACCGTGAAGGAATAATTTAGGTTAGGAAAGATACCTTCCTCCTTCGTATGTTGTCGCGGCTTTGATTGTTGCTCCTGTGTTAGATCTTCTGATCTGTGTCCCGGCCTTTTTCTTCCTCTGGGTGGTCAAAGAACTGAAGAAAATAAATTTATCGTCTCTCTCCCTTACACGCTGCGTGCGTGAGTTATGTGTGTGTGCGTAATCTGTTTCTGAATAGAATATTAATATATATAGACTTCAAAAGCCAATATAATATTAATATATTTGTAACCCATTAATTTAATTATATTTCTAATGGGCTTCCTTATAACCAGCCCATAATATAATTAATTAATTTACTGGGCTACTAATATTTATCAATTAATTGGCCCAGCCAATTAATTCCAGATAAATAACATTATTAAATAATGTAAAAATACATTAATCCATTAATAATGATTTCTGAGAGACAATAAATTACTAGGCAACTAATTGGGCCAGATCAGGGATCCAATACAAGAAATAAAGATGGGCCTCAAATTAATTAATTATCCATTCTCAACCCAGAGTAAAATTAATTAATAAACACAGATTCATTCCACTAGAGAATCCGTGCTGACTTACCCCTTTATCCCAAATTGAGCAAGGGCTTGTATTTTAGACTTAATCGATCTCCGTATTTAAGATAGAAATATTCGTTAATTAATTAAGCTCACTGACAGCTTAAATTAATTAACATCTTATATTCCTGAGTAGTACCACTCGACCTTATTAACACACCTGAACTTAATCAACCGGCCGGGTTTAGTGTGCTAATCCTTTCGAGTTCCTCAAGGGATATTATCAACCCATTTTACTAGGATACGACTGCAAGATACAGACAACCAGCCTGAGCCACAAATAACTACTAACACCCAAGATACGTAGATCCGGTCACGATGACGTACACCATAGTAGGTCAAAGTGATAGATATACAAATGCACTCAGCTGAAGTCTTACCAAGCTTAAGACCAGCTAAGTCACCGAGATCTTGGTTCTCCACTAAGGTCAGTTAGGAAAACACATCTCACTGTGATCCGTCAATACACCACCTTCAGTGTACCAGTAAAGATAAGCAGCTAAGACAAGCCACTTCTTATCTAAACTGTAGCTTAAACCGACAACTTATCCTTAAGTTGTCTCAACTGTGATAACTGTTTATATCTTGTCAGTTCAACCAATTTGTGTTGTCTTCTGTGATACCCGACACACCACACAAATCTAACTTTTATACAAGATAAAGGATAACATGTGCAAATATATATATTTATCAGATAGGAGAATAAAATAGTGGTAGGGACAACACACATTATATACAAGCATAAGATTTGTTTCCAGTATACAAAATCCCAACAATTCTCCCACTTATACTAAAGTAAACTTTTAGTATACAATGTGTCAGTTCTAGGTAGAAACTAGTACTCAACTATATCTCAGCTATCTAGGTACAAACTAGTACCCAGCTATATCTTAGCTATCTATCCTATCTATCACTGCATCTTCTCCCAGTTATACTAAAGTTTCTGTAGTCCTAAGTGGGGGGCATCTCTACCATCCCTAAGCCACGAACATGCGTCTCGCAAGCCGGGAGTGGTAAGCTCTTCGTGAAAGGATCAGCTATGTTGTCTTCAGTTCTGATCTTTTCTATGAGTACGTCGCCTCGATTTACGAATTCTCGTATAATGTGGTACTTCCTGTCTATGTGTGTTAGACGCCTTGTGAGATCTAGGTTCCTTAGAATTTGCCAATGCACCCGCATTATCACAATAAATTGTGATTGCCTTAGGCAAATTCTGAACAATAACAAGATCTTGGAGAAAATTCTTGAGCCAGACTGCCTCTTTCGAGGCTTCTGAAGCAGCCACATACTCTGCTTCCATGGTTGAGTCCGTAATGCATTTCTGCTTTGCACTGCTCCATGAAACTGCTTTGCGCTTGTCCAGGATTAGACTGATATCTTGAGACCATGCCTACAACATATGAGATATCTGGTCTCGTACAAAGCATTGCATACATGAGACTACCGACATCGGAAGCATATGGTACTAGTCTCATACTTTCTATCTCTTCAGGCGTTTTAGGGCACTGATTCTTGGATAGAAAAATGCCATGTCTGAAATGTACTGAACCTCTCTTGGGATTTTGCATGCTGAAACGAGCAATAACAATATCAATGTAGGACGCTTGTGACAAGCTTAACATCCTTTTCTGGCGATCTCGTATAACCTTGATCCCAAGGAAGTAAGCAGCTTCACCTAAGTCCTTCATTTGAAACTGCTCGGATAACCATGTCTTTACGTCTGATAACACTTCAACATTGTTGCTAATGAGAAGGATGTTATCTACGTAAAGTGCAAGAAACACCATTGTTCCATTAACAGAGATACGGTATACGCAAACCTCGTTAGGACAGGATACAAAACCATAGGATTTGACTACCTCGTCAAAATGCTGGTGCCATAACCGGGAAGCTTGCTTAAGTCCATAAATAGACTTCTTAAGCTTCCAAACTAGATGCTCTTCGCCCTCCTTCACATAACCATCTGGTTGTTTCATATAGATGTCTCTACCTTTTTCAAGGTGCCCATTTAAGAATGCGGTCTTAACATCCATTTGCCAGATCTCTAGGTTCATGTGAGCTGCTATAGCAAGGAGAATTCTAATAGACTTGATCATTGCTACAGACGAGAAGGTCTCTTCATAATTGATACCTTCTTTCTGGGTAAAACCCTTTGCCACTAGCCTGGCCTTAAATGCCACGATCTCTCCATTCGAACCTCTCTTTCTTTTGTATACCCACTTACTACCAATGGCCTTGCAGCCCTCAGGTAGTTCAGTGATCTCGTATACATCCATATCAATTATGGACTTAAATTCTGAGTCCATGGCGATTCTCCAAGAATCTGCATCTACATCTCCCACTGCTTCGTTGTAAGTCCAGGGATCCACGGTGTCTTGTTCATCTGCCGGGAGATGGTCAGAAGTCTCCCCAGTGAACATATACCGATCAGGTGTAAATATCACCCTCCCACTACATCGAACAGTGTCAGGAGTTGTGTTAATAGATTGTGCAGTTGCTCGTGGATCTCTATCTTGCACAATTGGCTCTGTGAGTGGATCTCGATCACCTTGTAATTCCTCAAGGATGATCCGACTCGAGACTTATGATTACTAATATAATCCTCCTCTAAGAACCGAGTGTTGGTGCTAACCACGATCTTCTGTTCTTTAGGATCATAAAAATAACCACCCTTCGTTTCCTTCGGATATCCTATGAACATCATAACCTCTGAACGCGAATCCAACTTGTCGGCCTGTTTATTCAAGACATAAGCAGGACACCCCCAAATCTTTATGTGGTGCATATTGGGCTTGTGCCCGCTCCACAACTCGACTGGAGTCGTGTTAACTGACTTGGATGGCACATGGTTCAGCAAGTATGCTGCAGTCTCTAGGGCATATTCCCAAAAGGAAACTGGCAAAGTTGCATAACTCAACATGGACCGAACCATCTCTAGGAGAGTTCGGTTCCTTCTCTCTGACACACCATTCTGCTGAGGCGTGCCCGGTGCTGTCAGTTGGGATATAATCCCACATTCTGTCAAGTAGTCCTTGAACTCGTTGGACAGGTATTCCCCACCACGATCAGATCGTAGTGTTTTGATTTCTTTACCTAACTTTTTCTCCACTTCTGCCTTGAATTCCTTAAAGGTTTCAAAGCAATCCGGCTTGTGGTGAAGAAGGTAAACATATCCATACCTCGAGTAATCGTCAGTAAATGTGACGAAGTACTCATACCCCCACGAGCTTGTGTAGACATAGGTCCACACTAGTCAGAATGTATCAAACTTAATGCTTCTGTGGCTTTATAACCCTTTGCCTTAAAAGGCCTAGTCACCATCTTACCTTCCAAGCTGGATTCGCAAGTTGGAAATGGTTCAACTTGGAGAGACTCCAATGATCCATATTTCACCAACCTTTGAATCCTATTTAGATTGATGTGACCTAGTCTTAAGTGCCATAGATAAGTTTGGTTTACCTTAGAAGATTCTTTCCTCTTCTTAGGATTTAATGATGAGGAAGCAACATTAACTGATGTACATGGATTAGACGTAATAGTATATAAAGATCTATTTAAAGTCCAATTGCAAATAAGATCTTTCCCTTTTGAAATCGAAATTTGATCATAAAAAACAGATCTATAACCATCCACAATAAAAATTTTTGAAATGGAAATAATGTTTCGCCTAAACTCAGGCACCAATAAAACATCTCTTAATACTAAAATAGAGTCTAAAACAGATAAATGTAAATCTCCTATGGCAATAGCTGGAACTCGCGATCCATTGCCCATGGAAACCACCACCTCGCCATCAGCCAGAACCCTTTTCTGCAGAAACCCCTGCAAGGTGTAACAAACATGATCAGTTGCTCCGGAATCTACTACCCATTCATGGGTAGATGCAGAAACAAACACAGTTTCAGTTACTAAGGCGATGCGTGTACCTTTCTGTTTTACCTTGAAGTCGGGACATTTAGTCTTCCAATGTCCAACCTTACCACACTTGAAACACTTCCCCTTAGGTTTTTGAACCCCGGCAGTGGGTGCTAACTTCGTGATCCCACTATTCTTCTTGACATTCGTAGCCTTCTTGCTCTTTTTCTGGAATCTACCCTTAGGAGGGTTCCTTGAGCTGCTAGTAGTGTTCAAGATTTGGGTTCCTTTACCTTTAGTCTGACCCATGATTCCTTCTGCAGTAATTAACTCACTCGAAAGTTCATTCAGAGTGTAGTCTTTCCTTGACATCACTACATTTAGGCAAAAATTCTCATATGAGTTAGGTAGTGAATGTAGAATGACGTCTATCTTGATGCCAAGATCCAAGACACCACCAACTTTTGCAAGCCGATCTAGCAGCTCGATCATATGTAAAACATGATCCTGCACGGATGCACCTTCAGCCATTCTGCAGGTAGTAACCTGCCTCAGAAGATGAAATCTCTGAGATCTGTCGGTCTGACCGAACTTTTCAGCCATGGAATCTCATATCACTCCCGCATGAGGCGTGTTTTTATACTGTGAAGCAAGACAATCAACCATAGTGGATAGAATGACAAAACGAGTCTTGTCATTATCCTCTATCCACTTTTCAGATTCCCTTATCTGCTCCTCAGTCGCCTCTTCTTCGGGGAGTTCAGGTTCAGGGGTACTGAGAACATACAAGATCTTCTCATTTTGGAACATTAGTTTAAGGTTTCTCCTCCACTTTTTAAATTGTCAACACCCTTTAAGGGTCGGCTCATAAGACCATTAACAACAGCTTGAACAGACATATGTAAAAAATAATTTAAAAATAAAGCATGTAAGGAAAAATTATTTGCACATAATTCGTAATTAACGATCATTGTAACCTTTTGAAAAAAATAATGAAGTTAAAAACCTCGAATCGCTCTAGGAATTCCACTAGCAAGCCACGCAGGTGGACGGTTACTAGCGTAAGCCTAAACCAAGCTATTTACCTAGCTCTTTAATTCCAATCCACGTCTAGGTTCTTAAAATGAATGGAATTAATAGTTCGATATACTGGACCATGTCACTATTAAAACGCGGGAAGGGACTTCGAGGGAAGTGAATTGTACCTGCGGTGACATCTAAGCATTGACCATTAATTTGACCAAAATAGAATCAAATTCTCGAAACTGACATACTTCTCGAACCATGCCGCATTCAATTTGATCTAATTAGCATCCTATTTAATTATTATCTTCTAGAGTACTCGTGTTTACTAGGCACGCAAGCCACACATGTGGACGTTTACGGCTTCGCTCCCACAACTCAATAATAATCAAATATTGTTTTTGGAAAACTCAACTCACAAAACGTGTAGCTCAAAGATGCAAGCAAGCCACGCAGGTGGACGTTTACTCACACAATCTTACTACTTTTGTGTAGAGTCCAATTAATGGAGGTCCAATTAAGTGTTTAATATCCAAATGGAATCTAATTAAACATTTAATTTAATTTGCTTAGTCTTTTTAATCAAAAGGTTTGTTACGAATCATGCATTTGCACATAATTCCTAAAGCATGCAATTTCTAAGCGTACATAATAAAACGTGCTCGCGAAAAATAAAACATGCTTTAAAAACGACATAAATCCTATTTACATGCTTTTCTAAGCGCAATTAATCACATAATTGCATGCTAAAGCATAATTAAAAATAAATACGCAATTAGGAAATTTAAAATCGTTATCGGGCTTTAAAACACGTAATCCCTAACTATTACATTATCCGATCAAAATACAGATCTTCAAAATCTTCAAAATCTTTGAATATGGAAACTGCGTTGAAAACTGCTTCAAAAACTGTACTGCCATGTCATCAGGGTCGTCTGCTACGTGGCAGATACGTGGCGCACACGTGGACAGTGAGTCAGCAAGGGCTGACGTGGCACGCCACGTCAGCGTCGTCTCCACCCTTCTGCCGCCGCCACCGCAGCCGGCCGTTACGTGCCGGCCGCCGGCACCCAGGGGTGTGCCGGACGACGGCGAGTCGATCCCCAGTAGCCGCGCACCGAGAAGCCGCCTGCGGTGGGGCTGATCTGCGCCTGCGCGCAGCGTCCGTGTGTCCCTCTTGACGTCATCCAGACGTCTGGGCCGTGCCAAACGGCCAGTGATTTCTGCTACAGCGACGGGATTGCACAATAAATCGCGCCTCCGCCGACGCCGCCTTTTGCCGCCTGAATTCTTCATTTCCGAGCCACAATTCGATCAATTGATAGAGGGGAAACATAATTGGAACACTCACGACCACCGAATAATGGATTCCGGCCGAGATTAGTTCCTCAATTTCCCGAATTTCAAACGATTCGCCGGAACGAATTCATAACGAGTAGCCTACTTCAGACATTAATTCCGATTGCATCCGGGATCAGATGATCCCATACAACCTATCGACGTGAAGCTCGTAAGACGAGGATTCCATAGGTTCAAGCCGATCATCGATCCGACATCGGACGCGCTAGGAATCTCCACCGCAAGATGCAGCGGAACCCTAGAAAACTAGGGTTTTCGCTGCGAAAATCAGATTCTTCTTCGTCTCGGTTTTCGTGCCCCTGGACCAATTACAGTACAAAAATAGTACAATCACATAACAAATAGGTCCTATAATCTACTCGTGGATTTTCTCACGAGAAAAACGTTACAACGGGGTCAAAACAGTGGCTTGCAGGCCGCCCCAAACACGAAAATAGCCCAATAACGACGGAAGAAAACCTAATCATACATCTAACAGCAACAATCAGAGCCTAAACCAGGCTCTGATACCAATTGAAGGAATAATTTAGGTTAGGAATGATACCTTCCTCCTTCGTATGTTGTCGCGGCTTTGATTGTTGCTCCTGTGTTAGATCTTCTGATCTGTGTCCCGGCCTTTTTTCTTCCTCTGGGTGGTCAGAGAACGGAAGAAAATAAAATTTATCGTCTCTCTCTCTTACACGCTGCGTGCGTGAGTTATGTGTGTGTGCGTAATCTGTTTCTGAACAGAATACTAATATGTATAGGCTTCAAAAGCCAATATAATATTAATATATTTGTAACCCATTAATTTAATTATATTTCTAATGGGCTTCCACATAACCAACCCATAATATAATTAATTAATTTACTGGGCTACTAATATTTATCAATTAATTGGCCCAGCCAATTAATTCCAGATAAATAACATTATTAAATAATGTAAAATACATTAATCCATTAATAATGATTTCTGAGAGACAATAAATTACTAGGCAACTAATTGGGCCAGATCAGTCCAATACAAGAAATAAAGATGGGCAAAATTAATTAATAAACACAGATTCATTACACTAGATAATTCGTGCTGACTTACCCCTTTTATCCCAAATTGAGCAAGGGCTTGTATTTTAGACTTAATCGATCTCCGTATTTAAGATAGAAATATCCGTTAATTAATTAAGCTCACTGACAGCTTAAATTAATTAACATCTTATATTCCTGAGTAGTACCACTCGACCTTATTAACACACCTGAACTTAATCAACCGGCCGGGTTTAGTGTGCTAATCCTTTCGTGTTCCTCAGGGGATATTATCAACCCATTTTACTAGGATACGGCTGCAAGATACCGACAACCAGCCTGAGCCACAAATAACTACTAACACCCAAGATACGTAGATCCGGTCGCGATGACGTTCACCATAGTAGGTCAAAGTAATAGATAGCCAAATGCACTCGGCTCCTTATTGGTCGAGGTAGAATGGTAGGTGAGGCTTGTCAAACATCAAGGTTGACTCCCTCTGAATCCTTGGACCTTCAATTGAAGTGACTTCCTACTGACGTTCTTCTGAGCATTTAGTGCATGGCATGAATTCATGTGCAGATTCAGTTGGTGGTCGTCTAGCCACCTGACTTCTTCGATCCTGAGTTCATTAGCTGAGTGCAAGGTCTTCTACTGAACTTCGCAGTTACTGAACTCTAGCCTACTGAGTTCCTAACATGCTGAACTCAAACTAAGCTATTACATAATCTAAGGTTCATCATTCAGCTAGGGGTTTTGGGATCTTCAAATCTATAATATATAGTTCTACTGAATCTTCATCCCAACAAGGTTACATGTTGAATATTAAGTACTGAGTAAGACACACAAACCTGTCAGCTGAACATAGTAGTTAGCTGATACTACTGTATTCGATACAGAATTATGCTTATGTTCTCCCTTATTGAATGTCACTTACTGAATAGAGTCAGTAAGATCCAGTAGGCCTAGTTCTACTTAGAGTTCTCTGAATCTGATCTCAGCTAGAGGTTTAGTCAGTATATCAACCATTTGTTTGTCAGTATGGATTTTCTCCATTCTGATATCCTTCTTCTCGACATGATCTCTGATGAAGTAATATCATATATGTTGATATCTATGTGCTTGCATCTCGGATGAAGAACTAGATTATGAATGATTGCAATAGGACTGGTATTTTCGCAATAGTTCGACACTTCATTGTGATTGATATCATAATCTCTTAGTTGTTGTCGAAGCCATAGGATTTGGGTGCAACTGCTTCCGACAACCATATATTCAGCTTCAATAGTGGACGTCGCTACTAAGTGTTGTTTCTTTGGAAACCACGATATGAGCTTGCTGCCTAGGAACTGACAGGTTCCAGATGTTGACTTTCTATCGATTCTGCAACCTACATAATCAACATCAGAGTATCCAGTTAGTTCAAGATTGTCATCAACAGGATACCATTATCCAACATCAGGTGTTCCTTTCAGGTAACGAAAAATCTTCTTTGCTGAGTCAAGATGACTTTGCTTGGGATTCGCCTAAAAACTAGCGCATACACCTACAACATAAGTTATGTCAGGTCTGTTGGCAGTTGAGTATAGCAGGGAACCAATAATTGCTCTATAATCAGTAAAGTTAACAGATTCGGATTCATGAGAATCTTGACTGGCTTGCTAGAATCACAACCAAACTTCTTTATGATGAGATCTTTGGTATACTTCGCTTGATTGATGAATATTCTTTTCTCAAACTGTTTAACTTGGAGTCCAAGGAAATAGTCCATCTCTCCCATCATAGACATTTCAAACTTTTCTTTCATCATCTTCTTGTATTGTTGACACATGGTCACATTTCTAGATCCGAAAATAATATCGTCCACATAGATCAGCATTAGTAGAATGTCATCTTTTGACTTGATGCTGAATAGAGTGTGATCTATTATTCCTTTTTGAAAACTCTTAGAGGGTATCGTACCAAGACCTGGGTGCTTGTTTTAATTAATACAAAGCTTTCTTGAGTCTATATAATTGATGTCCTTGCTCAAAGTCGGACGGTTGTTCTACATAGACTTCTCCCTTCAGTACGCTATTCAGGAAAGCTGACTTTACATCCATCTCATATACTTTGTAGCGCTGATGTGTCGCATAGGCTAGGAATAGATTAATGGTTTCCAATCTTGCGACTGGGGAAAATGTTTTATCAAAATCTATCCCTACAGCTTGACAGTATCCTTTGGCGACTAGTCTAGCTTTATTCCTGAAAATGACGTTGTATTCATCTCGCTTGTTTTTTAAGACCCACTTAGTTCCAAAGAAGTGTTGATACTTAGGTCTATCGACAACCTCCCAAACTTGGTTTCTGACGAACTGGTTCAGCTCTTCTAGCATGGAAATAATCCAGCCAACATTGTTCGGCGTATCCTCTATATTCTTCAATAGACAAGAAGCAGGAGTATAGTGCGCTTTCTCCTTGACAAAATCTAGATCTTATCTTTACGCTTGATGTTGGATCACCAATTATATGATCAGAAGAGTGAGCATCGAGCCGTGAACGTCTTTTTCTCATTTCTTCTTCTGAAGTTACTTCTGCACATGTTGGGGTGTGATTCAGTATGATAAGATTTGAAGATCCAAAAACCCCTAGTTGGATGATGAACCAGATAATATAATAGCTTAGTTGAGTTCAACATGTTAGGAACTTAGTAGGCTTGCTAGAGTTCAGTAGCTAATAGACTCAGTAGAGTAGATCTTTGTCAGCCGGACGGACTCAACATTGAAGACTCGTATGGTTGGTCAAAACCTACTGAATCCATGGATTGGAAAAGGCATGAAGCTGAAATTTTCAGAAGAATGTCAGTAGAAGATTTATCAGTCTGAGGAATTAGAGGAAGTCAACTTAGCATCCACTTTGGAGTTTGAATAAGCATCACCTACCATTCTACCTCGACCAATGAGGAGCTGTCATCACTGTACTTGCACTGACAAAAGTTTCCCTCGAGACTGAAAAAGAGAATCTCTACAGTAACGTTCAAATTGAATATTGTCCTTTTTCTTGTCATTTTTTACATGTGTCTAGGTCCCCTCCAACGGATCTCTTCATGAGTCAAGACTATAATAGAGAATGAGCTTCAAACGATGAAGAGACTTGCTCAGTATAATAAATTCAAGAACTCCTACTTTGTTCAGGACAGTGGACATAAGATATTGCATATCCGAACCACTATAAAAACTGTGTGCATTTACTATTTCATTAGTTTACTGTTCACGCTGCATAAAATTGATTTGCTAAAATTCATAAGTCGGACTTTAAGTAAAGTTGAATTCACGCACAAGCATAACTTAAACCGTTTTCAGTAATAACGTTTTTTAACTAGAGACGATATAAAACCGGGCCTACACATTCAGCATCTATTCATCTACTGAGTTACTGTAGACAGACAGAAGTTAGTGGATAGTGTTTGGTATTTTGAATCACTCTGCCTAAGCGATCTGAAAGTATATTTGGTGAACTGACTCGTTCAATAGCACACTCAATCGAAGACTGACTTTTGCGTTTGAGTTGAAAATTTGACTCTAGTGTATTCCCCCCCCCACCTAAAGGCTCTTCTATGCACCAACAACACATATAGTAGGATGATTAGGAATTGCAATAGTACTATTATGAGTCTGAAGAATTTTATAACAAGATCGATGTCTACTGATTCACAAGGTTCAAGGGAATCAAGCTCAGGATCATTATTAGTTCCCTTTGTGGTGTTATTCTCAGTGTTGATCTCAGTTACAACTGGAGTTTCTTTATCGACTTGAGTTACCTGGGATTGATTTTGTTCAGTAGAATCAATCGATTTAGCTACATTGTTTGTTGGATGAGTATGAATTTCTTCTTTATCATCTGAATCATATCCCAACAATCTTGGATTTTTTCACATTATTCGTTGAGCTCGTATCATGTAGCTTGTTGCTGATATTTTTAGTATGTTGCTTTGAATTATGTTGCTTGTCCTCATTAACAAACTCGTTAAATACAACATGAGCGCTTTCCTCCACGCAAAGTGTCCGGTAGTTAAAAACCCTGAAGGATTTGCTAACCCTAGAGTATCCTAAGAAAACTCTTTGGTCTGACTTGCTATCAAAGACCTTTAACTAATCCTTTTCATTATTCTGGATAAAGTAAGGACAACCAAATATATGGAAATGAGAAATAGAAGGATTTCTCCCTTTCCATAATTCATATGGTGTCTTCATGTGCGCTTGTGTTAGTGGAGAGCGGTTCTGAGTGTAGCAAGCTATATCATTAGCTTCTCCTAAAACTTTGATGGTAGTCCAGAGTCTGCGAGTAACATTCTTGCTGCTTCTTTAAGTGTTTTGTACTTTCGTTCACCAAGGTCGATCTGTTGAGTCGTGCGCAGTGCTGACATCTCATGCAGAATTCCCTCAGCTTTGCGGTACTCTTTCATTATAGAGTTAAAAATTATGTGCCTCGGTCTGAGCGTATCCTTTGTATTTTGCTATTCTTTTCTACACTAAGTCTTTTAAGTAGTTTTGGAAGTTCAGTTCTGACATCAGACTTATTACCGATGAAGATTACCCATGTATATCTCGAATAGTCATCTATAACCATGAGAGCATACTTTTTGCCTTTGATCGTCACTGGAGTGACTAGCTCGAATAAATCCATGTGGAGCAGCGAAAGGATTCCATTAGTAGAAGGTGATGGATTAAGTGGATTGCTTGACACTGTCTTCTTTCCCTTCAGGCACGCTTCATAATTTCTGTATCGTTTGAATACTTCATTGGGCAGTCATCTGACTCTTGAGTCTCTTACTAGCTTGTTCATCGCTTTGAAGTTCAGGTGACTGAGTCTTCTGTGCCACAGTCGTGCTATTATGTCATATGAATTAGTCTGTGCAAGCAAGTAGGCTTCAGGTTCAACAGTAGTCCAATATGCAACATAGATATTTTTTCTCCGCGATCCTGATAACACGGTTTTCCATGTAGATTGATCAAGAATGTCACAGAAATCAGCGTCAAAAGTGACTCTATTAGAATTATCACAGAATTAACTAACTGAAAGGAGATTATGTTGAAGTCCTTCAGCATATGTTACTCTAGGAACTGTAGCAGTTCCAATTTTTAGTGTTTCATATCCCCTTGTGTATCCTTTGGAGTTGTCACCAAACTAATTCGGGACCCTTCTTGTTGTACATAGTTGGTCAGTAAATTCTTCTGGTATGTTATGTGTCTTAAGCATCCATTCTTCACTATCCAAGGGTCCTTATGAATCTGCAAAACAAAAACAAATTCAGGTACCCTTTAGGTTCAGGTTGGGTCATCAGATGTTAGCCATTTTTTGAAATCTGTCTGACAACCCTGGTAGTTTCAGATAACTTCTTTACCTTGTTGTCAATAAAGCTCACTGATGAATTTGGAGATGTAAACTTCTTTACTGACTGAAGTTCATGAGTTTTCTTCTTCTTCTAAACCTTGGACTTCTTCTGACATTGGACTCCTAGTAGTATGATCCATACTGTGCTGGATGAGTCCACTTTGGTTGGCCATATTGTTCACCCATCTGACTTTCTTGATTCCCCCTGAATTTGATCTGGATGTTCTGGGGCTTGAATCTTTGGCCACTTGTTGTTAGTTCGGCTGAGGTGCTTTCATCTTCTATTTGTTCTTGGCCTGGGTTGTGTAGATTCTCCGTATTCTGTTTTCCCTTGAACAAACCTCTTTGTCAGCCTATCTGTGCTTTTGTTCGTTGAAGATGATGCCTCATTAGTGTATCCAAGTCCTCCCTTAGTGAAGGCTGGTCTTTGAGTTCGTAGCATCGTTTCAAGCTTCTCTCTAGCTCCAAGATATTGCTCAGTCATTAAGGTTCTCCAAACCTCATCAGTTTTTCTAACTACTTTGTAGTCAACTTTGACTTGAGTTAGCTTCTAATTTAGACTGGCAATTTCAGTATCTTTCTTAGAAATGTCCTTGGTCAAAACTGAGACCTGATCTCCTTGTTGTTGAGACTTGGTCATCAGAGAGTTAATATTTTCCTTTTTTCTCAAAACAAGTCTTTCTGACTCAATAGAGACCTGACTTTTCAAATAACATCTCTGGTATTCAGCTCTTAGGAGTTCCTGCTCTTGAAATGTCTTACTGAATTGAGTGTTTATCTTCATTTGTTCTTCTAGGAGATCTTCGTAGGCTAAAACCTTATCTAAAGGTTCTCCTACAACAGAGTATGTGTCGTGTGTGCCAGGGGAAGAGAGATTTATATTGAAATTAGAGTTTACCTCAGCCTGTTTTCCGGCCATCAAACATAGTTCAATTTCTTCTTCAGTTTCGATTGCCATGAATGTGGCTTCATCTTCCGATGAGATCATGAAAAATTCTTCTTCACTAGTGCAATCGGAAAGTTCTCCGACAATGTAGGTCTACCTCTTTCTAGCAATTTTTTCTCTTCTGGCCTGCCGTTTAGCTGGTTCAGCAGCTGAGAATTTTGGACACTCGTACTGGTAATGTCCTGTCTTTTTCAGTCTTGTGGAAAGCTTTGTGTCAGTGCAAGTACAGTGCTGGCAGCTCCTCATTGGTCAAGGTTGAATGGTGGTTGAGGCTTGTTCAATCTCCAAAGCAGATACTGAGTTGACTTCCTCTGATTCGTTGGACACTTTAACTGAGTTGTCTTCTACTGACATTCTTTTGAAATAGTCAGTTGTATGCCGATTCCTTTTGAACTGATGTTCAACGATCATTCAGTAGGTTCTGAGCAACTGTACTGAGTTTCCACAACTGAGTTCTTCTGCCTGACAAAGATCTATACTATTGAGAACTATCAGCTACTGAACTCTAGATAGCCTACTGAGTTCCTAATATGCTGAACTCAACTAAGCTATCACATTATATGTGGTTCATCATTCAATTAGGGGTTTTAGGATCTTCAAATCTTATCCTTTAGTGAATAATATCCCAACAGTTTTTTATTATCCCCAATAAGTGTGTGAGTGTGCTCCTTGTTAAATACTATGATCTCATACCCTCCACCATAACTTAACTTGAACTCAACCCGAGCCATACATGATGCTCTACACGACATATGTTTTCTCTTTTTCTTAGAACTTAAACCATCTAACTAGATACTTGATCAAATCTTTCACCCTCAGCAATTGCAAAGAGCGTACCTATGCAAAACAACTTCATCACTCTTACGACGTGTGCCTACAACTGCAAAGAACGTACCTATGCAAAACAACTTCATCACTCTTACGACGTGTGCCTACTAACCTAACATCAAAACTGCAAAAAGATGCATAACCTTGTTAAAACTGATATCATCATCCAAGACTATAAACTTTTGCCCAATATGATGTTTGATTTCATCGGGGCATGTAGGTTTGAATGATACAGTTGTATTTTCCAATATCCGATCCTCCATTAAATCAGAAACACTACTGGAAGCTGCAAATGATGTCAACCACCCAATAGAAAATCCCTCAACTCAAGTGTAGCAGATATAAGCATAAAACTGAACCGTATATTAAGCACTTAATGAATAAAAAATGGTAAGAAAGTGAATTACGTAAAGGTAAGGCAGAACATCTCCTTGAACTTGTATCAAATCCTAGAATCGATTTTGAAGAATTGAAAACAGCTAAAGGGGGAACGAAAATACAGAAATACAGAAACAAATTCGAACCAGCAAACCAGGGCTTCCAAGAGATTGAGTGTTTGATTATAAATACTCATTACATATACAATACACAATCGAGTACGTAGGTAGCATAATTTCACCAACAAAACAAAATTACACTTTCAATTGAGAAATAAGATCAATAAAACTGCTGCAAATTCAACAATATCAAGAAGAAGAAGATACCCATTGGAAGGAAACGATTAATTGGACACTCAAAAGTCGAACACCGAACGATTACAAACTCACGGCCAAGAAATCCCTTGATGAGGTTGTGCGACGAGCCGTATTCGATTTCCCAGTTAAGGGCTACGTTGGCTGAAGAAGAGAAGAGAGAGAAAATTGACGTAAGGATTCAAATGCTCTTGGAAAGAAAATAGAATTGATATTTTACCTTCATGCCCTTAATGATTAAAATGAAAGGGGAAAAAAATTAAAATATGGTTCAATCCTAACCACTCATCTCAAAATCCAATGGTCGGATTTTGTTCCTACTTCCTACTATAAGGCTATGTTCCTAAATGATTCATTCTCTTTCTCTATATATACATATAGTTGTGTATATTTTACACAACTATATATATAGTTGTATATATTTTGGTAGGACCATTTAAAAGTTGGTTTTGTAGGCATATGATTGGAGATAAATTATTAAAAAGTTAATGGGTATTAAAAGTTGTTGTAGTAACTAAAAAGTTGGTTTTAGTTTTAAAGAGTGGAGGTACCCTAAGTATTTTACCTTTCAGTAAAATTGAATAAAGAGAAAAAGTTCGAATTCGAAACAGTACCGCCCGTTTTAAATAGTAAAAATCAAAAGATAGTTTCTTAAAAAGCGGAATCTTCAATTCCTAACATCGAATGCAACTTTACTCCATATAGCGTAGCAGCCACCTTTACAGGTCAACCACCCATTCTAAATGATTCGATCCTGCTTACTGCTATACTCATTTTAATTCTTAGTAAGACTGCAGGAAATATTTGGTGGCAAACGACGAACACCAATTTATTTAAACTTATCCTCAGAAACCTTTCGGCAACAATTGGTTTAATATCTCATGAGTTAATTATTGTATTTTTAATTTTAAAAATCAGATTTCTTTCACACTCGGAATCATTACTTGGAATGCTAAACTTGCGATTTATGAACATTATTGGACTTACCAACTTAGATAAATTCATTATAGGGTCATGAAATTCTTTAAATCAACTTGTTCGACTCTCTCTCTCCACCATGTAAAACAAAGTAGTAGGAATGGAAATTAGGAATATTAATTTGGTGAGTAATGAAGAGGAGGTGGCAGATTCTGATCAACCACCGCCCCCCAAACAGATGGTCGGAAAAGGTGGAACAACTTTGGAAGCTTTCGGCTCGATCAAGCGTGCGTTCACTTTTACAACTATGTATATCAAATTTAATTAACACACACTCATCGTGCGTACGATACATACATATTACATGACAATTTTGCTTCAAATATATATATAGGAAGTGGATCATGTGAGAACCTGCACTTAACGTGAGAAATGCGAACCATACATAATTCTTATATAATTTATGCATAATCGTTATATATTTTATGCAAAAAATATATAATTTTACATTACACATATTTTTTATGTAGAAGGGCAAAAGTGTAAGATTATAATTTTTTTGCATAAAATATATAACGATTATGCATAAATTATACTATAAGGACTATGCATAATTCGCAGTTCTCACGTTAACTATGGGTTTTCACCGGATCCACACCCTATATATATATTGTACGTACTTATGCACCTCTTTCTGTACTGTCATCAACTTTTGTTGAATGAGGTTGGAATTGCAATAATAAACTACCTGTATACCATAAACAAATCCAATGGAGAAATGAGCTGTCAAATTTAGTTTTTATTACATCACTGGACTTCGGTGTTTCCCTCTTATTTTCATATTTTTCGAGTATTTGGATTTTAACAAGAAAAGATCACTCATCAAGATATGTAAGTACATAGTGTAAAGATTTCACTAATAGGAGACACATGATATGTGGGTATCACAGGATATGGTAATTTTTTAAAAAGTTAGGTGATGGTTTCAAAACGAGTGATTCAGATGTATGGAGGAATCGCATATTATTAAAAGTTCACGTTTGTTTTAATATAAATATAATTAGATAAAAATATAAATAAGTAATTACCATACTTGACCCGTACTAAATGTCAGAAAATTAGTTGTCCCTAACAACAATAAAATTAAGGAAAATCCACATGATAATTCGTTCAAACATGGAGTTAAGGATAAACATCAAGATTTGTTAGCAGATGACCACGTTCTTGCTGTCTACATGATCTCTCCCTTAATCTTGTTCAGCCTACAGATTATGGATTCAAACATTATGAACTGGAAAATCAGACATTTTTTTTATTATTATTATTGTAATTAGTCTGTCAGCCTAATTGGGGTTAGCTGCTCTCATGTATTCCAAGAACTACATAGATTTAAAATTTCCAAGCACAACTCATATAGTGGGTGCTTGCTTTTTTGTAAGCTGCTTCAGCTTTAAGCTGATGTGGGGGTGTTTGGTACTCCCAGCTTAAAGCTGAGATTCTCTAAAATTGGGTCGAAAATAGAGAATCAGCTGAAGCTGCTCCATCCTAGCTTCTAGCTTTCAGCTTATAACTTATGTTTTTTTCGGACCAAACTATCCCTAATAATTTTATCTAATTCCAGAACTATCCCTAACCCTAATACTTTGTGAGAATACATTTTTATCACATCCGCCGCGTCTCTTCTCTTCTCTCTCTCAATTCTTCATAAAATTTATGGAGGAATTTTTATGTATTTTGTTTGTATAATTGTATACTATATTTATTATGATACAATTTTATAATATATATAATATTTAGATTAATTTAGTATTTTATAGTATTAGATTGAAATTGTAAGCAAAAAATAAATATTGAATAACAATTATTTCTGAATTTTATTATTTATTATAAATAATAATTAGCAATATTAAGGGCAAAACAGACATTTCTTTTAAAAAGTAACAATAAGCTACTTCTATCAGCAGTATTCTCAAACACTATTTTCTCCACTTTCAGCAGCTTTCAGCACATATTTCCAAACACTAACTGATTTTTAAATAAGCTGATTTCAGCAGCTTTAACAACTTTCAACACTTATCAATAAGCTTCAGCTATTACAAACACCCCTATAATATTAACTGATCCTATTTAATCCTAATTGATTTATATACGTATTAGAATAAGGAAATTGTCGGGCTTTTTACAATCTGTTTATGAAGAAAACAAAATGAATAAAGCAGGATTCAGAGATTCTGTAATTGATGCCTTAAGACAAATTAGCCAGATAATGTTTCGTTAATGACGTGATTAAAGGGACAGATGTCATCTCAGACGTACTAACTTCAGTATGTGTGCACGAGTGTGTGATTTCCTAGAGTACAATTCTGAGAACAAATTTATATTTAATAAATTTTGTAGGGCACATGATGTCATAAAATTAATTCGACAAACAGTGTTAATAAGATCCAACATTGGCTTAGAGAGAGAAAGATAGGTTATCTAGATTGTATGACACGCATACATGACACAGTATTTTTGAAAGATTTACAATATTATACGAGCACTGATATATATAAATATATAATTATATGTAAAATAAATTGTTTTTCTTTCATTTTTGTAGAATTTATATGTGAAATATCATGAAATATATCAAATACAGTAATTAAAGTCTTTTTTCAGTATATCTCAATTTTTTTTAAGTATCCGGTAATGTAGGATGTTATCCAAATGTCTCACAGTGGTGGACAAGCAAAGACTTAAATTTGTTATAGATTGAATTACTTGAAGGCTTTTTTAGTTCTAAGTACATTCTTTTCATTCAGAATATAGCATACTACATAATAATCTGCATGTATTTATAATGTACAAAAATATGATAAAAGTATTACAACTAAGTACTAGTAGTAATAAATAAAATGTATCCGACGACTTTAGATTGATGACTAAAATGGATCGATATGAAATTAATAGAATAATTGAATGATGATGAAAAAGAGTACGACACCATATGTATATATTAACTGAAGTGTGCTGGACTTGTGTCGTGACGTTTTCAATATTAATGATCTGCATCACAATATTCTGTTACAATTAAAGAAAAAAAAGAGATGATGATTATTACTTTAATTAATAATTAAAAGTTGCATTGAAAAGAAAAAGGCAAAGGATGAAACGAAAAGATGAGAGGGAGTGGTGGGCCCACAACAGTTCGCAATTCAACAAAGAAGCAATTTCGGACATAAGACATTTTCTTGCAAAATTTCTGCCAGCTATTTCAAGTGGGCTAGCTATTTAAACAAATACAGTAGTATTGAATATTTGTTAAAATGCATGAACCATTTATTTTATTTAAATTTCTTATTTTATCGACTTATATACACTATATATCTAAAGAGTGGATTTGGTGAGAACCATATTTAACGTGAGAATTACGAACCATACATTATGCTTTTATGTTGTATGCATAATCTTTATATATTTTATGCAAAAAAAAAATCTATTTTTACTTCATTTCTGCATAAAATATATATTATGCATTATGTAAAATTACAAGATTTTTGCATAAAAAAATTATAAGAATTACGCATAAAACATATGATGATTATTCATGAGTCTTAGTGTTCGGAATGACTTATGGTAAGTAGCTTTTATCTTTTTTTTTGGATGATGAGGGTAACGCTCTTGTGCAATAGTCTGCAAACATACAGGAGAGTTCAACCACCCTAGGCTAATCATAGGTGACAAACAACACATAGCTCAACCAGGCTAACCATAAGTGACTTTCAACACATAGCGGTTCCAGTGGGATTTGAACTTATGACCTATCAGTTACGGGCCCCACCTTACCACTATACCATTAGAATTCTTTAATTTTTACGTTAAAATTTCAGATTGATATTAAAAGAAGATAATAACAATACACAATGAGATTGTATGCATTTACCTAAGAGATTTAACAACGATACCTCGAACCAACGACAAGAATTGCATAATATATGGGAACAAAACAAGATTTGAGACAATTATCTTTTTTTGTATGGCAATTAAAATTCGTAGTCGGTACGTAAGATTTATTCAGATAGCAACTAATAGTATTTTCTCAAACTGAAAATGTGTTAATGACGAGATAATTAATCAAATTAAAAGCTTCGCACAAAGTTATGTCTTCAAATCTTTCCGGCTGATTTGTGTCACTAACTAAACACCAAGAAATTAACCAAACTCCATGTCAAGACACAAAAATTAGGAAACAAGAATATAATGTGACAAGTTCCAAAATTACAACCATTTGAAATCGATAACGTTTGATTATGTTGGAAGAATAATATATTCTACACTCGTTTGCATCCCAATACTTGCCAATAACATCGAACATTGATCATAAATAATTTGATCCTTAAATCTTTACATGTGGGACAATTTCAGTGAATTTATATATTAATAAATTTGACGGGGGGAAGCATTTTCCCTTGAGCTTAACATGCCCCTTGGCTTCCTACTTACCATCTTCTTCCACTATATCATAATCTTTGATCCAAATTCTTAATACGTATCTTCTCAAGATTAATACTCCCTCCGTCCCATTGGAAGCGTCTTGTTTCCAATGGGCACGGATGTTAAGAAAATGATAATGTGTGGTGTATATTATTTGACTTTTGAATAGTTAAATCTTGTCCACATATTCTTGCCTTTTTTGAAACAAGACGCTTCCAATGGGACGCCCAAAATAGAAAACAAGACGCTTTCAATGGGACGGAGGGAGTATTAAATTACTTGGACAACATTAAATATAATGCTGCCTAGGGTTCTTACTTAATGGTGCTATTACAGATGCCACGTGTCAAGACAAAACCACATAATTAAGTTTGATTAAGTGACAAAACAAGGATTAATTAAGCGATAAAGAAAGAGTCAAGTTTTGGAAGCTAGCTCGAGGAAAAAGGATAGATGGGACAGTCTTGCACATGGTTCAAGGATGTTAAACAATTGTTACAAGCATTTAAAATGTTGAATAAATATAATATACCTTTAATAGGTTAAATAAATAAGGCATTTGGTCATATACAATACTACCAATTTCTAAAAGTTATATATGTTCACCAAATACTCAACATTATCAAATTACCCTCAGATTTTCCTCATTTGGATTGATATTCAAAATTTCGTTCCAGTGCCGATTGAGTGTCTATGGTGCTAATAGAAATTTTAGGCTCTCCGCACACTCATAGGCACTCAATCGGCACTCAAGGCAGTGCACATCTGACGAAAATCGACTCACCATCGGCACCCGTAGGCTCACCATCGGCATTCCTTGGCACCCGTAGGCTCCCCTCGGCACTCGTTGGCATAATCATTGGGACATAATATTTTAATTAAATCTCACATAAAACAAGTGAAAAGTGAGGGTAAATTGATAAACTTGGGTATTTTGTAACTATAATTATAGTGGGTGGGTAGTTTTATAGTATTTTTTTAAGGGGAATAGGTATAAACATATATTTCCACAATAAATAAAGCATCCTTTTTCTCAAAAATTAGTTTTTATTATATCTAGATACCCATTCCATCTCTAGCTTTTCTTCCCAATAGTAATAATATAAGTTGCCTTTAGCGAATTAGATAATATTCTCTACTTTGTATTGTATCTTAATTTGATGATTGTTTTCGTCAATTAGATTATATTTGTAATAATGATATGTTACACTTGATATGTATCGGTAAAATATAGTAGTATATGTTTTAGGAGATGAGAGATTCCAGTTTCCAGAGGAGAATAAAAAATACTCCCTCCGTCCCATTATTAATGTCCCACTTGCCTTTTTTGATTGTCCCATTATTTACGTCCCTTACCAAATAAGGAAATAAATGAGTGGACCACAATCAATCTAACCAAGTGGACCCCACTCCTTTATACTTTTACAACACAATTTTACACATTTACCTTCACTATCTTAATTACCGTGCACAGTCCCAATGGGACATAAATAATGGGACGGAGGGAGTATTATTTAAGTAAAATATGGCCTTATGATTCTTTCTTCTTTGAATGCAAACTTATGAATTATGAATTCAAGTTTATTTTTGAATTTTAATACTACTTTTTTTTGCCAAGAGCCAAAGCTAACTACCTATAGACGACAGAATGGATGTTCTTTAAGATTTATTCTATAGCTTAGCATGTGGAAGGTTTTTTGGGGTTTTGCACTTTTGAGTCTACACTTCGTGCACCCAATTCCCTCACTCTAGTAATCAATATATAATAAAGGGATAAATACAATAAACCCTCAATTATTGAAGTTTCCATTTTGCCCCCTTAATCATGAAAAAATGTACTTTGTCCCCTCAACTATTAAATTCCTTGCAGAGAGCAACATTCCAGCCATATATACAAATTTAAGAATGTAAGGGAAAAATCTTGAACGGTGAAATTCATGAAACAGGTACAATCCCCTCGACTTGTATACAACAAATATTCTACATGCACTCTTCGACTCAGATGGTAAAGGAGGAAGCGGCATAGGAGCCCTAGCCCCAAACGATCATGGCGATTAGTTGTTGTATTACATTCAACTCTTGGCTACACATATTAGGGAAAAAGAATAAGGGGAGAGACTTAGAAGAGGAAGAGAGAAAGCTCTAGCGGTGATATAAACTATATATTGTGATATAAATCAGATATTCTTGCAATATAATTTATGGCTTTTCATGAAATTATCCTTAAATTTATATATATTGCCGGAATGTTGTTCTCTGTTACCAATTTAATAGTTGTGGAGTCAAAGTGCAACGAATTCAATAGTTAAGGGAGCAAAGTGTTACTTTTCATAATTTAGGAGACAAAGTGAAAAACTTCAATAGTTGAAGGGGTTTATTGTATTTATCCCTATAATAAATATAGAGAGTGCGGATAATGTGAGAAGCGATACTATTGGCGAAAACTAGGAATCAATCTCATTTATTGATATATGACAATCGACAATCAAATCTAAATTTGGAGTTCAATTCTCGCTTTGTTCTTACTCGTATAGTTTATGCATCAAGGCAAAATATAAAGTTATTAGTAATCTGTCATACTTTCTCCATCCTCTATGCATACTTCCCGAATCCACTACGCATTAAACATATAAAAAATAAGCAGAGAGAGAATTTAAACCCCAAATTCAGATCTGATCGTTGATTGTCCAAAATCAATAGATGAGCAAACCAAAATTTTGTGGAAAATCCGCATCCTATATATACGTGTGTTTTTGTGTCTCCAGTGTGCAAATTTCTTGGACACAATATTTATATAAGATACATATATCGAGATAGAAAATTCAATTCACGTCAATAGTTTGTATACCACATCTTATTAATTGTAATTGAGAAATTAAACCGTATTTACATACTTTAAAATGTGTTATAAATGGTATAATGCTTTTGAACATGTACTCTCTCCGTCCCATTAGAAAAAATACGTTTATTTATTTATTTATTTATTTATTATTATTATTCCGTAAGAATCAAGAAAGTGATCTTATGGTGTAGATTGTTTAAGTTTTTAATAGTTAAATGTGGCTCATACAATTTTTGTCATGTTAGGAAACATGTCCTTTATAGTGGGACGTTCTAATAAGGAAAACGTTTCACTTTCAATGGGACGGAGAGAAAGTTTATTGTTTTTGCTTGAGTTTTAAACCAGTGTTGTTTAATACTCACTATGTCTCACTCAATTAGTCCAATTTTCCTTTTTGGACTGTATCAGTTCATTTGTTCACTTTTTTTTATAACTTAAAACATTAATTTAATGTATTCTAATGGACCTCAATTCTTTATACCATTTTATACAAACAATTCTTTTAATCTCCGTGTCGAAAGGAAACTCGACCAATGGATAGAACTGAGGGAGTATATTTAATTATTTGCATGCATGAAAATAAATCAAGTTCCGTCCCCCGAAATCCATTAAAAGTCAACCTTTTGTTTAGGGCAGACAGGGATGAGATCACATGTCCAATAAATACGTGTTCAATTGGTGTCCAATTCAAAACTACGTAGTTCTGAATTTAGAAACTATAGATTCAAAGGAGAAGATTGAAGGAGAATAAAATAAATAATTAAAGAGTGCAGTTTTTTAATTTTAAACTACGTAGTTTTGAATTGGACACCAATTAGATATGTATTTATTGGACATGTAATCTCATTTTGGATTGATAGAATCTTTATTCTTTAGAAATTAGAATGATTATAATTTTTTAAATTACTTGTATACTCTTTATTTAGTACTATTATTTTCAAGCTCAATTTAGTCCAAACACTATCAATGAAAAAATATTTTGGTAAATCCTAAACAAATAGTATAATCTCTACTAACCCGAGTTGCGCATTACTAGATAAATATCGTTCATGCGTCCTCATTTGTAAACAATACGGATAAAATATAAATTAGTAGTTGATAACTCAGGGGTGGTTCAAATAGGAACACCACTTAGAGTGAGAAATAAGAACAATCATAAGCCTTTAGATTATGTTAATTGATGGATCAGATTCATTTTAAAATATTTTTATCCGAAATGCACCATATACTTGTAATATTTTGCACAAAGGGTATTTTTGTCATTTGTTTTTTAAGAAAGCCCTAGATCGGTTTATAAAGAAAAAAAGTAGCGATCTAAGTTTCTTTATGTTTCGTTTACCCCCTTTTGGCATAATTGTGCGGTAAGTTCCTCTCCGATTTTTCTTATGTTTCGTTAACCCCCTTTCGGCATAACTGTGCGGTAAGTTCCTCTCTGATTTTTTCTTTTGTTGTCATTCTATTCTCAGATTTTGGTTTCTGGTTTTTCTTATCGATTTGGTTTCTCAACCAGTTTGTCGAATTGGTTTATCGAATTGGTTTATCGAATTGGTTCTCAACCACTTCTCAACCAATTTTTCTTATCGAATTGGTTTGTCGAATTGGTTTCTCAACCAGTTTGTGACTGATTTTTCTTATCGAATTGGTGTGGGGTTTTTCTAAGAGTTTGGTTTCAGATTTTTTTTTTACATATATTGAAATTGAATATACAATTAGTGTTTTACCTTTGTTGAGAATGAATCTTTTTATGGAATCAATTAGGTTTTTTATTTGTTAGAACTCAATTAAGATTTCTGCACAATTCTGTATATGAAAATGCACGCTTATGTATAAAATTATGAATATTTATTTGAATTATTGTCTAAATTGCCTTTTTTATATAAATAATAATTTATGAACAATTATGTATATTCAAATGCACAGTTTAGTCTAAACCTTATGCATATACATTGTTTAGGTTTTTTTTAATTACATAAGTTAAACTTCCTTTTAGATTTTTTTTAAAATTTTTAATTAAATTGAAGAATTCAGTATAACATATGACACTATTTATTGAATAAAGTTTGTATTTTGCATATATTTGTGAAAATCAGCGATTTCTAAACAGGGTTTCCAAAAAGATTTCGACAACGAAGATCAATTGAAGATCAGTGGGTAAAAAACAGCGATTTCTAAACAGGATTTACAAAAGATTTCGACAACAAAAATCAATTGAAGATCATTGGGTAAAAAACAGCGATTTTTAAACAACATTCCCTTTGTACAATTATTCGTCCCTTTGTACAACAATTTTTTTTATTTTCTGTTGAATTTTTAACAGTTATTCGTCCATTTGTCACAATATAATTCGTCCCTTTGTACAACTAAAGTTTTTTTATTAATAGTCGAATTTTATTTTCTGTCGAGTTTTAACAGTTATTCGTCCCTTTGTCATAGTGATTTTGTAGATTATTTTAATTTATAAATATATGCACAATTTTGAAAAAAAAAATGCATAATTATGAGGAAAAATATGCACAATTAATGAGAAAAAAAATGTACAATTACTGGGGAAATATGCACACATTTAATGGGAAAAATATGCACAATTATTAAGAAAAATATGCACAATTAATAAGGAAAATATGCACAATTAATGATAAAAAATGAAAAATGAAATAATTAAGGAAAATCTGGGACGAGACTTAGATCTACGACGATAATTAGTAAAAACTATGCACAATTAACGACTGTTCTCGTAAAATCTGGGGCGAAACTTGATGATATTAAAACATGGAAGAGAATTAATGAAAATAACGTTTACAGCAAAGGAAAGAAGATAAAAAAAATAATAGATTGTGCAAGATTACAAAAATAACCTCAGTGCAAACTTTTTGCCTTAAAGGTGCATTTCGGGATTTTAAGTGATGGCATGATCTGGAGCGTTGAATTACTTGATCAAACGGTTATAAATTGTTCATATTTCTCACTCTAAAGGGTTTCTCATATGATCTCGCCTCTGATAACTCAAACTACCTCAATCAATGAAATGTAAAAAAAAAAATAAAAGACAACTAAATTCTATAATAATAATAATATAATATGCCAATCTTTCCCTGTCGAAGCCTTGGATCTGGATTCATATGTAACCGTAGTCCCATGCAAATCCCATTAATGTAATTATCTCAAAACCAGTTGCAGATTACAACATCCAATCCTATAAATAGCGGAGCTGTCTCCCAGACTCCCACCACTAAACCCTCACTTCCCAGATTCAAACACTAAAAGCACTCGCATCTCAGTTTCATACAAAACAATTTTCTCTTAACCAAACGAAAAATGTCGGCGTGCAGCAAAATCCGCCACATTGTAAGACTGAGCCAGATGCTCCGGCAGTGGCGCAAGAAGGCGGCGATGGCGTCCCGTCGCACCCCCTCCGACGTCCCGTCCGGCCACGTGGCGGTGACGGTGGGCTCGAGTTGCAAGAGGTTTGTCGTCCGAGCCACCTACTTGAACCATCCGGTTTTCAAGAAGCTACTGAGTCAAGCCGAGGAAGAGTTCGGGTTCGCCAACTCCGGTCCCTTGGCAATTCCCTGCGACGAGTCGCTTTTTGAGGACATTCTCCGCTACTTGGCTCGAACCAAGTCGGGCAAGAACAACTCGACCCGGTTCATGAGCTTCGAGGATTTTCAAAGGTACTACCACGTCGGATTCAAGAGCAACCTTAAAATCTTGGCCGATTCTAGACCGCTTCTAGATGGTTTTTCCGACAAGTCTATTTGGTGAGCCTGCCAAAAAAAAAAAAAAGAACAAAGAAACTCAGATCGACTCGTATATATATATATATATATAGATCGGTCTTGTAGATGCTAGTACATTCGATAAATTACGTCGATTGCAGTATCTACGGTCTATATACTATACGCTAAAAGCATAGGTTATACGTGGCTTGTAGGAAGGCCGGGGTTATTTGTTTTGTAATTTCTTAAGGTGGAATCAAGTCCAATGTGGTTGAGTCGGCTCCAGGGGATATGAATGGAGATTGCAAGCAGGTGGCGAGTAGCTACCGAATCGTCCCGAGTTCGGATTGGAGCGGAGACGCCACTTGTACGTAAAATTGGAACATGGCAATTCCTTGTTTATTGATTTTGCGGGAAATTGTAAATGATTATTAAATTCAACAAATGCATAGATACCATGTTGATTATTTCAAAAGTTTGTGAATAATTTAGTGAATTTAATACTATATTTGAGAGCGATTATTGATTGGTAGAACGTGGTAACGGTTGTGGGAGTTGCAAGGACAACCCATGTGACAGTAAGGTCAGGCCACAAACTAATACTCCCTCCCTCATAAGTAATTTTTGGGATGAGATCACATTTTTCAATAAATCCATATTTAATTGGTGTCCGAGTTAAAATTACGTCATTTTAATGTTAAACCTGCATCGTTTTGATGTATCTCAATCCATCTCTCGCGCACTTTCAACAAATGCAATTTTGTCTTCCCTGCGTAACCAACGCCGCCAACACAATTTCATAAAAAATTAGATTAAAATCATACTGTGTTGAGGCAATTTCTTTAGCATTCTGTCTTCGCTACCAATTTCTTTTGCATTCTTTTGTCATTCCTTCACTGCGCTGCACGGAACCTTGCGGCCGTCGGCATCGACATCTCTCCCATCACTGGAGTCGAACATCTCGGCAATAAAAACAATACAAAAATCATCAAATAAGGGCAAAATATGTAGATTCCGATGGTCGTCATTGTAGTCGCCGAATTCTTGCGTGGTCGGCATAGCAGTTGCCTATCGGATCTCGATTGTGGAGGTCTACTGCCACAAATTATCCATAAATAACTAACAGTTTTCTTAATGGAGAATAAAAATTAATGGGAAATCATGATACAATTATTGGGTAATTGGAGTAGTGGGACAAGTTGGTGTTGGTGGTGAAGAGTACCGCAGGGAAAGTTTCAGGGAAGGAAAAATTGCAGGCGCGTGTGATTGAGGAGATAAAGTGGGATATGTATCAAAATGACGTAGTTTTTATTTAGACAACAATTAAATGGAGATTTATTGAACATGATGTCTTTTATTTTTAAAACGAGTATCCAATTAGTAATGTTTTTTTTCTAAAAAAGATAAAGAATTTGTGGGTACAAATTAAAAATCAAACAACATACACCTCATAATAATACTTTCTTAATTTATGTGCCTAAAAGAAAAAGACACTACTTGAGGGGAGCATAATCTGAAATTTCAAGAGAGAAGGGAGATGAAAGAGAAGAAATTTAGTAGGGTGAAACAAATTCAAAGATTGCACAAAATCCGGTATAAGCATGATTTTTGAGAATATTCACGCGTCCCTTATATTCGTCCCCAATCTTTTTAAGATGACTTGACTCCTTTGTTGCTAGCAATCACTTGTATGTAACTTTTGAAGATGTGTATGTAGTGAGTTGAGTCTCCTCTTTCATCCAAGTCCAAATAAAAAAGATATTCATTTCATCCCATAATATGAGTCTCATTTCTTTTGGATACGATTATTAAAGAGAATTGAAAATTGTGTGTAAAATTGTATAAATGGGTGAATCTCAGAAGAAAAGTATTTATAATAATCTATCATTTTTGGAAAAAGACACATTCTATAGGATTGATAACCTAAAATGAAATAAAAGACACATTATATGTAATGAGACTCGAGATAATATCTAAGTTAAATAAATAAAATAGCTAATAAAAAATGTCTTCTTTTCCCGATAAACCTATATTTATTGTAATTTTATTTGACTAATACTGGTAGAGCAAAAGAGGAATATGTGAACAATGATTGACATGCATAATAATTTCTTTGGAGAACTTAAATATTAAGCTGTCAGTGAACGAGTTTCAGTTGGAGTTCATCTAACTAGAGATAAAATTATACGTACAACTATTTTAATGCAATTATTTAATTGCCCAATTGATACTTCTGATATAATTGATTATTTTGCTTAGATGGCCTCATACAATTGATTATCTTTATCGTTTACTTTCTGGAAAATTAAAAATAAAAATAAAAATAGAATTGTAGCAAACAAGAGTTTACTCCATTGATGAGAAATTTAATTTAGTTTATTTAAAGTGAAAGATTGAAGGTTTCGATGATTTTTGAGTCGTTGTGAAGAAGTGGTCAAACAATGATGACGGATTTTGAATAAACACATGGTTTCGTCAGATTTTTATTTTGAGGAAATTGTAGTTTTGTTTATTAAATATTTTGTATTTCTCTTGTTTACTTCATATCTAGCTACTACTCCATCCGTCCCGATGAAACGTCATTTATTCTATTTTGAATTATTCCACACAAATGTCATCTTTATTAAAAAGAAAATAAATTTATCTCATAAAAAGTCACTTTTTTGTATGCCTCATTAACACCACTCTCTTTTTTAAAACACAAAAGGCTACCACATAAATTAACACGCCAAAAGAAATAGAACATTTAATCCGAGATGGAAGGAGAGTACTATTAAGGTGTGTAATTTGATGAAGTCGGGTTGGTTTTTAGATCTGGAAAAATGAGTTCAGATATTTAATATTTCATTCTACTTATTTAAAAATTAATAAATCATGAGAATTAAGAAAGTAGATCATAACGTACGAGAGGAGTAGATAATAAAGTCGGAGAAATAAAAATAGTTATATAATGAGAGTAAAAGATAAAATAGAAACGATAAATAATAAGTAGGAGAGATAGTAGTAATTTTTTTTTACCAAATTTGGTCCGAACCACATTTAGTGGGACATTCCAATTAGGAAAGTGAGCCACAAACAACGTGACAGGTGGAGTACATATATGTTGATCAGGTAGTGTCCCCTCCATACAGAACTCCTGACACTTCATTTCTGCAACGCCTCAATTTTCAAAAAACTTAAAAGAGGATGTTATTTCACAACTTGTAAAAGGCATTTTGTGTTCGATGGAAGACTTTAAAACATTAATTATAAAAATATATATATTACTTTTTTTTTTCAAAACATGATAATAATTTTCAATATGCATATCTAGAACTCTTGACATTTCTTTTTTCTTTTCTTGACCATCACCATTACTACCTCTGCGCATCAGCTGAGTCAATTCCTGAAAAATGTTAAATGAAAGGGGTGAGTACGACGATCGAGTGGGTTGTACACATTTTAATTAAACATTATATCAATAAAACATGGAATATTATATCATGAAAAGAAATACCAGCACACACACCCGAACCTTTTTACAAAGAGACCAATTTCGACCGATGGCCTGATTCTGATTGATTTATATGGACGACCCAATTTCGATCGACGGCCAGTTCCGATCGATTTTTTATAGAGGATCCAATTTTGATCCTAGGATCCAATTTCGACTCTTCATTTAATGTTTGTCATAAACACATGAAATGTCGAATACAACATATAATAAAAGATAAATAATAACATCCCCACCCTCCCCCCTCCCCCGACCTTGACTTGATGAAAATAATGGATATATACACATCTCTACATACTTTATCACTACAAAAAATAGCGTTTTACCGACTGAAACAATGGAAAAAAAGCAGATCGGCCACTACCGATGGATCATCGACGGATTTCATAATTGCAGTGTATCGATGGATTTACTAGGGAATAATCCGTCGATAAAACTGTCTGTCGGATAAATTCCGTTGATATTATTATTATTTTTTTTAATCGACGAAGTTGGCCATTGATAATTATTATTTAATTGACCAACGAAATTATCCATTGATATTCCGTCGGTAAAGTCCTAAAAATCGGGAAAAGGTGCAGATAGAAACAAATCCCTCTATTTCAATCGCTCTTCTACTTTTCCGACGATTTTTTGGCGATTCCCTTTCATCTCTGTTAATAGCCGAGGAGTCTTGTTCAATTCCTTCACCGGTGATTAGGAATCGACGACGTCTTCCTGGTTTTTGGAGTAAGTCTCAGCCGAGCGCGTCTTTGCCATCACCATATCTGGCGAATATGATTCGAACACCTACGATTACGAGTCGGCGACGAGTAAGTATTAATCATCTCTTTTTTTCCTCTCGGTTATGTGCCATGCCTCTCAAGGTTTCTTTTTACTCTTACATGTCTTAATTGCCTTCTTAGATAGGGATAACAAGAAACAATAATCATTACTAGGAAGTATGAGATGTTACGAATTCAGGGATCTTTTAAGTAATTGTGAAGTGAAGCAGCCTGACGAGTTACTAATCTTCCTCGTTATTCAATCCTCGGTTAAGAGATTAACCACTTCAAATATATTTTATTGTGCTTCATGTTGTGATCTTACTCGATTCCAGGCCTTGCACTATCATGTAAAATTTATAATTACGTTTTTTCTTACTTCTTTTTATGACTTTCTGAAAATTGTGTCATTTTTACGTAATTCTTCTGTAGAACCACAATCTTAGGTTGCCTGTAATCAGGTAGAGTTAATGAAGTCTTAGATTAGTATGCTGTATCGGACTTCTAACCTGTAGTTCTTATATGCTATTTCTTTTTGTTTATCCTTAGTTTAAGATTCCTAATCTATTGGTGGCTGGCTACATATTCTATTTTTTGTCTTTGAACTTCCTTGTCTGTTTTGTGAGTCTGCACCATTGATATTACTGAAATAATTCGTGCATTCATCTTTCGATATACTTAATTGTAAATATATCCTGCTTGTTGATTTATTGTTCATTTCTGCTATGCATTCTTTAAGTTTCTACTGGAGTGATTCATAATATTTACTTCTTTCTGATGAGCTTTTTGGCACTGCATCTTTTTACTGGTTTTTGTGCATCTTCATGAATTAATTAATATTAGAATATCTAGTTAAAGTTAAAAGATATATGATGCTGATGTTTGAATTTGGCTTGGAAGCAAAATCAAAATTTTGTCTATAGTTAGTAATTCTTGCTATAAAAAAGAAAGTATTAGTAAAAAAAATTCTCTTTGGGTTTAATCTTGGGAGAAGATTATTTACACTATCTCAATTTTTAGGAAGTTGCTCTTAATCTTGGAAGAAGATTAAGATATAAACTCTTGAGGAATTCAAAAGTGAGATAAGCACCCTATTTGATCTTCACACGTGAGAAGAATTTGGTTTATAGGTTTTGTTACTTCATCATGTTTGCAGTAGATAGTTATGAATTAGAGACCTTTATAGGAATCGGATGAACATATTTGTCAATTTGTTTTGTTTAGTTATTGAGTTCAATCCATGACGTCTGAAGGCTTGTTGAATCAATTATGAAACTTGCAATCTTAGTATGTATTTAGTTTGAATCAATTATGAAACCCATATTCCTGGTACATATTTGACATGCACATAGCTAGGTGTACCCACAAACTTCTTAGCACACATAATTTAATTCATAAATTGCTAAGTTCTAAGCACACACATTCCTATGAGATATCCTGCAATTATAACTATTTCCAGCTCTCTCTATTGAACATGCAACGTGACTTTTATGTTAACTATATCATAAGAAAATGAGCCGTTTGTGGATGTATAAGCGATGGTCGGATAAAGGAGGATTGAATCCCGAACATATTACTGGCATAGATGGTTTCACTCATTGGGCTAGTAACCAAACAACCTTTATGGATGAGGATAATATTATAGGTTTCCATGTAAGATGTGCAAGAATAGAAATTTCTTGGACCCAGAAGAGGTAAGGAAACACGTTAGAATGAATGGGTTTGTCAAGAAATACCATGTTTGGTCTTCTCACGGGGAAATACACGTACGCCCGTATGATGCCGGTGATCAGATAAGGGATAATGAGGAGCAGGGAACTAATTCATACCACACGATGGTGACATACCGTGTCGGCCCTCACTACAATGTTGAAAACACCAAGGAACCACCAAATGAACAAGCACGTAAGATTTATGAAATGTTACATGTTGCAGATACTGAGTTGTATCCTGGCTGTGAAACCTATTCATAGTTGTTGGCAGCGGTTCAAATGATGATCTTGAAGGCAGGAACTCAAATTTCACAGAGCGGATATGATCGGAGATATGGTACTTGCTGGAAACTTAGTCCATAAGAAATTATAATGAATCAAAGAGATTGCTTGGACCTGTCCAGAAGATCCACTCTTGCCCTAACGCCTACATGATATATTAGAGAGAAGACGAAGAATTGTAGAATTGTAAGTTTTGTGATACTCTAGGATAAAAGGTTAATAACAAGAAGTCTAGAAGTAGAGGGGGGAAAATCATTAGTACCGGCCAAAAAAATGTACTGTTTTCCTCTATCACCACACCTGCAGCGGATGTACGCTTCTAATGCCATAACAAAACGTATGCGTTGACTTGCTTCAATAAAGGACGATGATGTGATGCGCCATCCTGCAGACTCTCCCGCATCGAAACACTTGGATCAATTGTTTCCCAAATTTTCTTCGAAAATAAGAAATGTTAGACTAGGTCTTTCTTCGGACGACTTTCAACCTTTCGGACAATCTGGAAAACTGTATTTGTTATGACCAGTTACTGTTACACCTTACAATCTCCCATGTATGAAGGAACAATTTATATTCCTTATAGTGTTAGTACCTGGTCCATCCAATCCGAGGAATAAGTTAGATGTATTTCTGCACTTAATAGTAGAATCGATTGAGTTGTGGGAAGATGGAGTAGAGAGATATGTTGTGTTCAAGAAGAAAAACTTCCGGAAGCATGCAGCTTTAATGTGGACCATTAGTGGCTTCCCAGCCTATTCTATGTTATGGATGGAGCACACATGGGCAATATGATTTTCCACACTACATGGAAGACTCTGAATCATTATGGCTATGTGTTGGTCCCGAGACAAACGTTTAGGTGTAGAGGGGGAGGGGGGTAAATACACCTGAAAACTTTTTCTTAACTTAGAACACGAACAGTCCGATTTCGGAGATTGTCTGCTGAATAAATTCAGAAGACCAGACAAGCTGTTCTGGATCGCGTGAACAGACTGACTGACTATACTGAGGCTTGCAAGCTGACTAATGTCAGAATTCAGTATCGTTCAGTAAGAGTTCAGTAGTGTGCGGAAGAGTGTAGGCCTAATTCAGTTGAGTTGAAAACGTTATTAATAAAAACTGTTTCAGTAGATTAGTGCACTCAGTTAAGCTTTTTACTGAAACTCTGTTGAATGATTTTGTAAATGGTTTTTCAGAATGAACAGTAAATCAATGCAACAGTAAAAGACACAACAATTTTTAAAGTGGTACGGATATCCAAAATCCTACGTCCACTATCCTGAAAAGATCAAGAAACTATTTTATTATACTGAGTTAGTCTTAGTTGGTTTGTACACTGGACAAACACGGCCTTGAAGATTATACTGAGCAAGTCCCAGTTTACAAGGTTCAAACAAAGATGTTTGAAAGATTCTCCAACAGTGAAGGAGTTCTTTACAGTAAGAATAGTTCAAGATATGAACTCCTTCGGTTCTAAGCTATAGACATTTCAGTGGAGCTTAGGTTAGAGGGAAAGGGAACAATAAAGGGCTTCTAGAGTGAAGAACACTGAGGAATAATCTCTCTGGGTTCATGTTCTATCACTTGGATGCTAGAAGCTTTAATTCTATGAAGCTTGGTTCCCTAGAGCAGTGTAAGTGCCTTTCGCGTTGAGTGTTTTCTCTGAATTTCTTGCGAAAAGCTTGTGTTCTTGTTCGTTTAATGCTCATATATTCTATCTTTTCTTCAATTTGATTTTCCCTCTATTTATAGAGGTGAGCTATGGATTAATCCATTGGAGACGAACTGTCCACGTGTCACTCTCTTTAGGTAGCTAACGACTCTTTTGAAATCGTGCAGAGTCTACCCTCTTTTTCAGGAAAGTAGTTGACTTGCAGCTTTTTACCAGTACTTTGACAGCTGGCTGCTTGTCATTGGTCGAGGTGTAGAAAGTTGTTGAGATATTCAAACTTCAATGCAGATACTGAAGCTGACTTTTCTGATGTGTACAACCTCGGACAACTCTACTGATCTAACTTTGAAAACCACTGACAGTTAGGGAAACTGTCAGGTCGTTGCTGAGTGTGATCGGGGGTTCAGTAGTATACTCTTGCTTAGTTCAACTCTACTGAAGGTCGACTCTGAGTTCAGTAAACTGCTCATGCTGAGTCCAGTTCTACTGACTCTTTCGATATCTTTGCTCTCGCTGAGTCCAAGACTATCGAATCTTTCGATATCTTTGCTCTGCTGAGTCCAAAGACTATTGAATCTTTCAATATGCTGCACCTGCTGAGTCCAGCACTACTGAGTCTTCACTCCATGGTACTAAGGCGGATAGTCTACTGAGGTTCAACAAACAGAACTTCTGAGCCTGGACCATGCTGAAGGCAAGTCTACTGAGTCTGAAACTCTCAGAGACAAAGGCGTTACAAATACAAAGGAATGGTTCATCGATCAAATTAGGGTTTTAGGATCAGCTAAATCTTCTAAACAATCTACTGTTGAATCATCTCCCAATAATTTCCCCCTATGTGATGATACCAAAACCTAACACTACAAACTATCAGGTACAAACTCCTTACAAATGTTACAAGAAGAATCAGTGGAGTTGTACTTCTAGTTCTAATCTACTAAGGATCATTAGGAGTTAACAAAATATCTCATTAAGACAAATTCTCCCAACACAGTTCCTCCAAGACAATAATCAAACCTAGCAACAACAGACAAACACGAATAAGCAGTGGGTGTGTGAGTCAGTAATCACTTGGGTGATTCTGAGTATTAATTTAAACAAAATAGGCTATGGAGACAATAAGATGTTGTCAGGCCAAGCAGCAAAGATGTATGCATATATATATAAAAGGTTCAGTACAGATACATCTCTTGCTACACTATCAAACAAAAACAGAGAGGACCTAGCAAGACTATCTTCTGAAGCACTGAATCCTTGCCTTAAAGTCTTTGGATTTATCTTCAGGCAGAGGGAGTCCATACATCTGGAAGGTGTCTCTCCTGAGCTTTTGAATCTTCTGATTGTCTACAGAATCATTAGGATGAAGATCCAAAGCTAAGACTGCTCTTCTGACTTCTCCTTCAATCACGCCGGTGTAGAGAGATCCGTCAAGCTTCTAAGGTGGAGGAAGTGGTCTGTAAGTCGGAGTTTGAACATCTTCTTTATCCTCAATTGCTTTCTCGACCATGTTGTAGATATCTGGATCACACCTGAAAATCGATTCAGTAAAGGTATCATCCTTATGAGTTTCTGGCCAATACTGCCAGACATAGTAGCGCTTGATGAATTCAGCCTTAAGTGTCTCCCAATGCTGAATCTTCTCCCAGGGCATCCATTTATCGACCCGAGGCCACCTATGAATCTTCTAATCATCGGGTCTGCAGCCTCTTTTGTACTTGTATGGAATGTCCCTGTCCTTCGGCGGAGGAGGTCTTGGTTTCAGTCTTTCTACTTCTCTAGCTGCTTCAGTAGCCTTCTCTTTAGCCAGAGCCTCTTGCCATCTGTATTCCTCCAGCTGATAGTATTCGACTCTCATATCCAGAGCATTATTTATCATCTCGTCGATCGTCGGCTCAGCTCTCTTCTTTCCTTGTTGATGTTGTAAGTCAATAGTTGTCTTCTCAGCTTCATGTTCTTTTTCCTTTTCTTTGTTAGCTTCATCCCTCAGGATGAGTTTCCTTGCAGGAGGTCTTTTTGCTGGTTTCCTAGCTGGAACCGTAGTACGGGCCTTTGCCGGAGCCTTCTTTGGCTTGTTTGCTGCCTCAACCTCAACCTCAGCCAGTTCTCTTGCCAATTTCTCATCAGCTTCTATATGCGCTTGTTCGGCTGGGCTTATGTATCGTTTAAAGGATTTCTTCAGCGGAGTAGGAACCTTCAGTGGCTTCTTTCCCTTTCTCGATACTGGTGGAGGCAGAGGAGGCTCTTCCTCATCTTCTGAGTCCTCCTCCAGGAATTCAGAAACTTCCTTAATGTGTTTCTGAGAATCAACAGAAGTTCTTGTTCCTGTCTCCTTGGGTCCTGAGCCACTTGGGCCAGTCTTAGCGCCTACATCACATGCGTTGGAGACACCCTGGGCCTTACCCTTAGTCTCAGTCTCTTCCCCCTTAGCAGGAGTTGGGTCAGTGGGAGCAGATCTGACTTGAGTCCCCAGTATTGACTTCTTCCCTTTGGCTATTCTTTCCCCCTTTTTGGCATCATCAAATACGCCAGGGGTGGGAAGTGAGACTACCTTGGAATTCAGTGCTGAATAAGCATTGGAAAGCCTGTCCAAGGTTTTCTGTAGACCTTCAAATTTTTCATGCAAGTCGTTCCTCCAGTTATGAGGTCTTCACCATATTTGCGGTGAGAGGAATCGACAAGGTCCTAAATAATCTTCAGCTTGGCATCGAACTTCTCCTCACACTCCTTCTGAATAGATGCAATTCTGAGCTCGTGAGCCTGAGTAAGTGCGAAGAGTCTTGACAAGTGATCTGACTGGGTTGCCTTAAAGGAATCCAGAAGTGAGGTATGGGCAGCAGTCATTGATGCTTACTGAACTTCGAACTCAGCTCTTTGTGCGGTTAAAGCTTCCCTGAGAATGGCAGAGAGATCAGGGATAGGCGTGTTCTGAACTGTAGTCTTAAGTACCCTGATTTTCTCGTACTGAGCTGTCGTAGCCTTCTTCAATATCTTGTGGACATTCTTCGCAAGGAGGCGGCTCTGTGTCCCTTGACTTTTGAGTGCTTTGGCTACTGATTTGATTTTCGGCGTTTGGCAATGGGGGCAACCTCATAAGAAGACCGCAACAATAGTCGTCCAGGGTCAGTATCATGGGAGGTTCCTTTGGCCGCCGAAGCAGGAGGAAGGGAGCTGATTGGTAGATCAGCTGAGGGTTGAGCTCCCTCCTCCTGTTGAGTACCCTCAGCAGGCTTCTCAGGGCCTGCATCACTGGCTGGGTCCTGATCATCCGAATCAGAGCCCTTTGAAGGAACGATTGCTGAGGGGTTCCTGTCCTCAAGTAAAGCCAGCATTGACGCCCTTAAGTCCTCGAGGGAGCATATGTCAGCAGGCTCGGAGTAGCCTATTTGCTGATGGATTTCAAGCTCTTTGGAATTCAGGAGTTTGCAGGACTTGAATCTAATAAATCGATCAAGGGTGATCCAATCCTGGAACCTGAATAACATATGAAGTCTGACCTTGAAAGCAATATTCACCAAGTCAGAGTGACTTGCGATTTCGGGAATGGCCTCAGAGATCTCTCGGGTTGCTCTGTCCTGAAGAGTGTCAACCTCATACCCAATAGTCTCTACTTCAGTGCTTGTCTTCATGTCATCTACATTTATTGGAGACATTGTCTTCTCAGCAGAGGGAAGACTGCTGATCGGTGGTACATCCAGTGGGGACCTGGATGTAGAAGTTGTAATCTCAGGGGCAGTCCCCTGTTCTGCTGAGGCCGCTTTGTCAGTTGAGGCTGCCTTCTCTTCAAACGCAACCTTTCCTACTCAGACTGTCTTCTCGGTAGAGTCTGAATCATCCCTCAGTCTAAACGGTGCTACTACCACGACCGTCTTAGATGCCTTCTTCTACTTCTTCTGAGGGGTAGCACCCTTCTTACTGGGAGTAGGGGCCTTCCTCTTCCCCTTCCCTTCCTCAGCAGCGCCAGCGCCTATCTGCTGAAGCGCACTACCACAGCTATGGAACCTAATTTTCTTCGGGTTGAAGTAGCGTTTGTCATCATAGGCTACATTGTCATCTCCACAAAGATCCTCTATCATTACTGATAACTTCATCCCGTAGAGGAGTTTGCCCTTGGCACTCAGACGCCCAGTAGACTTATCAAATTTGGAGGACTACGTCTAAAACTCCTTCATGAAGAATTCCGTCCAGTTGATCTTTGAAGTTTAGGTCTGGACACCTAGTCAAATGAGCCGTCTTGGCTCGTCAGAATCTATGTAACTATATACGCCAGCGCCCTGTACCGCGGGAGCATGCAGTTCGTCGGAAACGCTGCTCGGAAGGTGGTCGGCTCCCCGCAGAATATGTCAAGGTATTCGTCAAGAAAATCATCCTTGTATCCGGCTATGCTCATGCCACTTTTGGGCAGTTGAAAAATTCTCTAAAGGGCTTGCCTCACAGACATCTGTCTGACTTCAGCATTGGCTCTTGAGGGGTCAAAAATAAGATGAACTGTAAAAGCTCCAAGAACGTCCCCGTCTACCTCCTCCAAATTGAGGTAGAACTTACATATGTGCCTTGGAAGGAAATATGCTGGCTTCCTCGACAGGAGTTTCTCTAGCCCCGATGCTCTGAGAGCATCAAAAACATCATTGATGAGTGGTTTTTATACCATCTCATTGTGTTCTTTTTAAGCTTATTTACATCGTTTTCTATTCATTTTTAGCTTTTATTTTGCTTGGAATTGTATACTTTCGATGGTTTTTGGTTTTGTAGGTTTCTCCTGCGTTTTGAGCATATTTGGTGGTATTTGGCACCAAAATAAAATAAATCATGACCATTGATGCATTTTTGGCAAAGATGGAGTTCTTTGGATGTAGAATGAAGAGGATTTCAAGCCGGATGTTGAAGAAACCGTGTTTCGGAGCTCGTGTAATAAGGCAGTTGGAAAATCGTGTGGCAGACGGATCTAACGATCTTAGAATCTGATCTCCACCTTCCACATCGTATTTATTTATGTTAGGAACATTTTGGAAAAGTTTCGTGGCGATCCAACGGTTATTGAAGGAGATATCGCGTTTTTCCCAAAACTGATCAGTGCAGGAAATTGCAAACGAAGCGTCGTTCTGAAAACCTAAACGAATGCTGAATAGGAGTGCGATCCACTGTGCCTTTCTGAAAACCTTTCTGAAGAAGAATCTCAAACAGGGTATCGTACCAAACCCTAGGTCCTTGTTTTAACCCATACAGAGCCTTTCTGAGTCTATACACTTGATGTCCCTACTGAAAGTCGGGAGGCTGTTCTACATAGACTTCTTCTTTCAGTACGCCGTTCAAGAACGTTGACTTCACATCCATTTGATATACTCTGAAGCGTTGATGTGTTGCGTAGGTAAGGAATAGTCTGATTGCCTCCAATCTTGCAACTGGAACGAACGTTTCGTCGAAATCTATCCCTTCCGCTTGACAGTAGCCTTTTGCCACGAGTCTAGCTTTGTTCCTTACTATGACGTTTATTCGTCTCGCTTGTTCTTGAAGACCCATTTAGTTCCGATCACATGTTGATGTCGAGGTCTATCAACAAGCTCTCATACGTCGTTTCTAGTGAACTGATTCAGCTCCTCTTGCATAGCAGTGATCCAGTCAGCATCTTTTAGCACCCCCTCAATTGACTGAGGTTCTTCAGTAGACAAGAAGCAGGAATATAGAGCACTTTCATCCTGACAGAATCTGGATCTTGTCTTAATACTTGTTGATAGATCTCCAACGATAAGGTCTGAAGAGTGAGCATCCAACCACGATCGACGATGTCTTATCTCTTTATCTGAAATTTGTTCAACACAGATAGTAGGTGAGTTAGGCATTTCAGTTGTACTATTCTGAGATTGAAGCAATTCAGTAACAAGAGTTGGGTCTACTGAGTCACCAGATTCAGGGGCATTAAGCTCAGGAAAATTATTTGTTCCCCTTGAGTTGTTAATCTCAGTAGAGGTCTCAGTTACCACTTGGGTTTCTTCATCGACCTGAGTTACCTGGGATTGATTCTGTTCAGCTACGTTCGCTGCTGGCTGTGATTCAGTAGTCTAGGCTTCATTATCCTCTTCTGAATCATCATCCCAACAAAGCTGGATCTTTTCAACATTATCTTTTAAGCTTAGATCCTGTAGGTGCTTATTGATGTCCTCAGATTCTGAATTTGAGTTTCTGTTCCGTTCCATAGTTCATATGGTGTCTTCTGATGTTGCTTTGTCAGTAGTGATCTGTTCTGAGTATAACATGCAGTATCAGTAGCTTCTACGCAGAATTTATATGGGAGTCCTCAGTCTGTGAGCAGGGTTCTTGCTCCTTCTTTGAGTGTTCTGTTTTTCCTCTCAGCAACCCCGTTTTGTTGAGGCGTGCGTGCAGCAGACGTCTCATGCTCTATGCCTTCAGCTTTGCAGAACTCTTCTACCATCGAATTCAGGAACTCAGTTCCTCTATCTGAACGAATCTTTTTGATTTCGGTGTTCTTCTCGACACTGAGTCTTTTTAGAATCATAAGCACTCTGTTTTGACGTCAGACTTGTAGACAATAAATATGACCCATGTGTAGCGCAAGTAGTTATCAAAGACCACTAAAGCATACTTCTTGCCTCTGATCGTCGCAGGAGAGACTGGACCGAACAAATCCATATGTAGCAGCTGAAGGATTCCATCAATGGAAAGCAATGGAACAGGCGGATTTTTCTTCTTTGTTTGCTTTCCCTTCAGACATGCTTCACACTGAGTGTTTTTACTGAATACTTCATTCGGCAGTCCTCTTACTAGAGCGTTTCTAGCTAGCTTGTTGAGCGTCTTGAAGTTAAGATGACTGAGTCTTCTTTGCCAGAGCCACCCCGTTCTATTTTCATTCTTCGCCAGCAAGCATGCTTTAGGTTCAGCTGAGTTCCAGTCAGCTACATAGATATTCTTTTTACGCGAACCTGATAACACTGTTTTCCCTGTAGATTTATCAATGACATCACATAAACCAGCATAAAAAATCACTCTATTTGAGTTATCACAAAATCGACTAACAGAGAGAAGATTATGTTGAAGTCCTTCAACATATGATACTCTTGGAACTGTGGCGGTTCCAATGCTGAGTGTTCCATAGCCTCTGGTATAGCCTTTTGCATTAACTCCAAACTCGATTCTGGGTCCTTCTTCAGCACTATAGTCCTTCAGTAGGTTCCTCTGGTACGTCATATGTCTTGAGCATCCATTGTCCACCTACCAAGGGTCCTTGTGCACATGCAAAACAGAATTATATTCAGGTACCCTTTATTTTTTATTTTGGGTCCTTAGATGTTAGTTTTCGAAACCCAAATCTGTCTCACGACCCTGGTGGTCTCAGACAGTTTCTTCCCACTTTGATCAACATACTTCACCACTGGACTGGTCGATGCTGACTTCTGAGGCTTTACTGGTTCAGGAGTCCTGATCTTCTGAGTTGGTGGACTGCTGACCTTAGCCTTCTGAACGGATTTCTTCTTCTTCTTCTGAATTTTGAATCCTCTCCTCACTATAGGATCATAATAATATGACCCATACTGAGCTGGATGTGTCAGCTGCGGAGGTCTATACGGATCAACCCACTTAACTCTGTTGGTTCCCCTTAACTGAACTGGTGTGATTTTGAGCTAATCTTCTCGTCAGAATGTTGATAGCTAGGATGAGGTGCCTTCATCTTCTGTTTGTTCTTTGCTAAGGGGTTCAGGATCTCAGCATTGATAGTCTCCCCTTGAACAAACCTATCAGTTAGCCGATTTTCTGAGCGTACGGGGGCAGATGAGGAGGCTCCATGGCTGAACCCGAGTCCCTCCTTACAATGTTTTGGCTTGTTGTTGGCTAGCATCGCCTCAAGCTTTTTCTCAGCTCCCATATATCACTTTGTCATCAGATTCCTCCAGAAATCATCACTCTTGTTATGTATTTCATGCTCGGTCTGAAGTTCTGAGAACTTTTGCTTCAGTAGACTCAGTTCAGTATCCTTCTAAGTTAAGTCATTGGTCAGTACTGAGATCTGATCTTCTTGATGTTGAGACTTGGCCATCAGAGAGTTAATCTCATCCCTGAGTCTCAACACAAGTCCTTCTAACTCAGTAGCAACCTGACTCTCTTGAGAAAGTCTCTGATTCTCCACTTTCAGGGTATCCAATTCCTGAAAAGTCTTACCAAGCTGCAGGCTCATCTGAATCTGCTCATCTAATAGTTCTTCGTATGCAATCGAGATGTCCAGATTCTCTTCTGCACCTGAAATGGTGTCGTGTTTACAGTGTGAAGAGGAGTTAAATGGAACGTGAGAGTTTACCTCATCCTCTTCTTCTGCCATAAGACACTTTTCAGCATCTTCTTCAAACTCTACGGCCATGAACATCGCTTCATCATTTGATGAATCCATAAAGGAGTCAACTTCATCTGAGTCGTCTGAGAGTTCACCGACAATATATGCTTGACGCTTCTTGATGAACTTCTCCCTTCGAGCTTTTTGTGCTGCTCTCTCAGCTGTATTGAGCTCAAGACAGTCGTATTGATAGTGTCCTGGCTTCTTGCAGTTATAGCAGGAGGTGATTTTGCTTTCTTTGCTCTCACTGTCTTTGATACTAAGGCCTGCTAGCTGACTAAAGTTAGAATTCAGTACCGTTCAGTAAAAGTTCAGTAGAGTGCGGAAATGTGTAGGCCCAATTCGAATATCAAATAATCCTACCTCCACTGTCTCGAAAAGATCAGGAGGTTGTTTTATTATACTGTGTTAGTCTCAGTCGGTGTGCACTGGACAAACACTGGTCTTGAAGATTATACTGAGCAAGTCTCATTTTACAAGGATCAAACTAAAGTGTTTGACAAACTAAAGTGTTTGACAAACTCTCCAACTATGATGGAGTTCTTTACAATAAAGAACAGTTCAGGAATGAACTCCTTCGATCTAAGCTATAGGTATGGTCAACTGAGCTTAGGTTAGAGGGAAGGGAACAAGGAAGTGGCTTCTAGAGCGACGAACAGTGAGGAATAATCTCTGGGTTCGTGTTCAATCGCTTGGATACTAGAGGCTTTGAATCTAATTCAACTTGGTTCCCTCTGAGCAAGAATGTCGCCTTTCGCTTGAAGGTTTTCTCTAAAGTTCTTGCGAAAAGCTTAAGTCGGTTGTTTTTTTTGCTCGTAATCGCTCATGGGTTCTTCGTTGTTTCAAGGTGAGCTTCGATTTGAATTCTTCCCTCTATTTATAGAGATGCATCATGGAAAGATCCGTTGGAGACGATGATCCATGTGTCACTCTCTTTTGGGTAGCTAACGGCTCTTTCAAAGAAATCTGGCAGAGTCTTTTCCCTCCATTTCTGGAAATATGTTGACTTGCAACTTTAATCAGAAAGTAGACACCTGGCTGCTCGTCATTGGCTGAGGCTTAGAAAGTAGTTGAGACAAACAGACTTTAATGCAGATCTGAAGCTGACTTCTCTGAACCTCGTATGACTCTACTGATTTAACAAGTAAGATCACTGACAGTCAAGGAGACTGTCTGGCCATTGCTGAGTCTGACCTTGGTTCAGTAGTATACTCCTGCTGAGTCCAACTCTACTGAAGGTCAACTCTGAGTTCAGTGAACAACTCCTTCTGAGTCCAGTTCCACTGACTCCTTTCAGTATGCTGCTCCTGCTGAGTCCAGTACTACTGAGTAAGAAAGCCTCTCAGTATGATGTTCCTGCTGAGTCCAGCACTACTAAATCTTCACTCCATGGTACTGAGGCTGATAGTCTACTGAAAAGTTAGCAGATAGAACTGAGCGCCTGAACAATGCTGAAAGAATCTCTACTGAGTCTGAAACTCTCAGAGACAGAGGCAATACAATTACAACTCAATGGTTCACCAATCAAATTAGGGTTTGGGATCATTCAAATCTACTAACACAATGCTACTAAATCATCTCCCAACACAATCGCGATGTCCAGATTCTCATCTGCACCTGAAATAATGTCTTGTGTGCAGTGTGAAGAAGAGTTAAATGGTTCTGGAGAGTTTACCTCATCCTCTTCTCCTCCCATCAGACACTTTTCAGTATCTTCTTCAAGCTCTTGCGCCATGATGAATCCATGAAGGAGTCGACTTCTTCTGAGTCGTGTGAGAGTTCACCAGCAATGTAGGCTTGTCGCTTCTTGATGAACTTCTCACTTCGAGCTTTTCTTGCAGCTCTTTCAGCTGTACTGAGCTTAGGACAATCGTACTGATAGTGTCTTGGCTTCTTGCAGTTGTAGCAGGAGGTCACTCTGCCTTCTCTACTCTCACTGTCTTTTGATTGTGCAGAATCCTCATGTTTCCTACATTCAGAAGTTTGTGGTTCAGGAGTGTGTTTAGGAGAGTAATCAGACTTACTCTTTGAGTCTCTAACGACTCTGGACAGTTTTCTGCGCTGCTCCTTCTCCTTATGATACTTGATTGCAAGTAGTGCATATCATTTAGCTAGGCTTCCTTCTTGTAGGTCATTTGCTGAAGGCTCAGCTTTGCTAGACGTTGGAGCTGTTGTGCTGACTGATGCTTTAAAGGCATGATCTTTTTGGATGTCAGCTTCTTCAGAGGCAGACCAAACTCGAACTCCTCAACTTTTAATTCTGAAAATATGTGACCAGGAGAAACAATATCAAGATTAGAATGTGTAAGCAATGTAGTTAAAAAAGTCCAGTGTCCATCTGGCAGTGCTCTTAATATTTTGATATTCATCTGTCGGTTGGAGAACGTCTTTCCCAGCCCATTGATTGTGTTCATCAGATCCGTAAATCTGATATTGAGAACCTTCAATCGTGTCGCCGGGCATGAGTGACAGTCTTTCCAGCTTCTGAAGTTCCAGCCCTAACTTGTTAGCTTTGATCTTCTGAGTCCCCCGATTCAGTAGCGCTAGAGCATTCCAGAGTTCCTTTCCTGACTTGCTGTCCTGAACTCTGCCGAGATACGAGTCGCTCAGTGTGGTTAAAATGGCGTTTCTGGCTACCCGGTCAAGGTTGTGAAGTTTCTTCTCTTCTGGAGTAAAGAGGCTTCTGTCCTTTGGAACCTTCTTCCCGGTCACGCTCCTCCTCCTTGAGCTGGTTCCTGAAAGTCAACACTATCGACCATAGGTATGATAGGTCCGTCTTCCAAGACCTCTGTCATGCTATAGTGGATGGAAGTCATATGTGCTTTCATTCTGACTCGCCATACCGCGTAGTTCTCCACTCAGAACATGGGTACCATCTTGATTTCTGGCATATCAGACATATTAGGTAATAATATGAATGAAGAATGATATGCAGTGAAAACGTTTTCAGGATCCGTTCGAATAGAGAAGTTTCAGATAACAAGAGTCTAAAAGAACTCATGCTCTCATACCAATTGTTGGTCCCGAGACAAACGTTCAGGTGTAGAGGGGGGTGAATACTGAAAACTTTTTCTCAACTTAGAACGCGAACAGTCCGATTTTGGAGATTGTCTGCTGAATAAATTCATTAGACCAGGAAAGCTGTTAAAGATCGCGTGGACAGAGTGACTAACTATACTGAGGCCTCTTAGCTGACTCATGTCAGAATTCAGTACCGTTCAGTAAGAGTTCAGTAGTGGGCGGAAGAGTGTAGGCCCAATTCAGTTGAGTTGAAAACGTTATTAATAAAAATTGTTTCAGTATATTAGTGCACTCAGTTAAGCTTTTTACTAAAACTCTGTTGAATGATTTTATAAATGGTTTTTCAGTATGAACAGTGAATCAATGCAACAGTAAAAGACACAGCGATTTTTAAATTGGTTCGGATATCCAAAATCCTACGTCCACTGTCCTCAGGAGGCTATTTTACTATACTGAGTTAGTCTCAGTTGGTTTGTACACTAGACAAACACGGCCTTGAAGATTATACTGAGCAAGTCCCAGTTTAAGAGGTTCAAACAAAGATGTTTGAAAGATTCTCCAACAGTGAAGGAGTTCTTTACAGTAAGAACAGTTCAAGATATGAACTCCTTCAGTTCTAAGCTATAGATATTTCAGTGGAGCTTAGGTTAGAGGGAAAGGGAACAATAAAGGGCTTCTAGAGTGAAGAACAATGAGGAATAATCTCTTTGGGTTCGTGTCTATCACTTTGATGTAAGAAGCTTTAATTCTATAAAGCTTGGTTCCCTAGAGCAGTGTAAGTGCCTTTCGCGTTGAGTGTTTTCTCTGAATTTCTTGCGGAAAGCTTGTGTTCTTGTTTATTCAATGCTCGTATATTTTAACTTTTCTTCGATTTGATTTTCCCTCTATTTATAGAGGTGAGCTATGGATTGATCCGTTGGAGACGAACTGTCCATGTGTCAATCTCTTTGGGTAGCTAACGGCTCTTTTGAAATCGTGCAGAGTCTACCCTCTTTTTCAGGAAAGTAGTTGACTTGCAGCTTTTTACCAGTACTTTGACAGCTGGCTGCTTGTCATTGGTCGAGGTGTAGAAAGTTGTTAAGACATTCAAACTTCAAGGCAGATACTGAAGCTGACTTTTCTGATGTGTACAACCTCGGACAACTCTATTGATTAAACTTTAAAAACCACTGACAGTTAGGGAAACTGTCAGGCCGTTGCTGAGTTTGACCGGGGGGGTTCAGTAGTATACTCATGTTGAGTTCAACTCTACTGAAGGTCGACTATGAGTTCAGTAAACTGCTCCTGTTGAGTCCAGTTCTACTGATTCTTTCAGTATGCTGCTCCTGCTGAGTCCAGCACTACTGAATCGGAACACCTCTCAGTATGCTGCTCCTGCTGAGTCCAGCACTAATGAGTCTTCACACCATGGTACTGAGGCGGATAGTCTACTGAGGTTCAGCAAACAGAACTTCTGAGCCTGGACCATGCTGAAGGCTTAGTCCACTGAGTCTGAAACTCTCAGAGACAAAGGCGTTACAAATATAAATGAATGGTTCATCGATCAAATTAGAGTTTTGGGATTAGCCAAATCTTCTAAACAATCTACTGCTGAATCATCTCCCAACACTATGTTCCTAATATGAGGAGATGCATGGATATGAAAAAGTTGAAAATGTGTGGAATGAAGAGTCACGATTTTCATGTGTTCATGCAATGGATCTTTCTTGTTACATTTCGTGAACTTTTTCCACAACAAGTCTGGAGGCTAATTACGGAGTTAAGTTTGTTCTTTAAAGACTATACTTCTCGTGCTATGACGATGGAGGACATGGGAAAATTGAATGAGAACATCTCAGTTATGTTATGCAGGCTATAGTCATTTTTCCCTCCGAGTTTCTTTAATTCAATGGAGAATTTACCAGTACATTTAGCTGACGAAGCTCGCCTCGCTGGACCTGTTCAATATCGATGGATGTACCCCTTCTAAAGGTATCTAAAATTTAATTGAATTTGGTTGAATGAATATAGCCTTAATATGTTGAAATCTTTCAAATTTCGTAGGTATTTAGGGAAGCTCAAAAAATATGTGAGGAATAAGGTACAAATCGAGGGTTCTATATCTTGTGCTTACTTAGCAGAGGAGGCTTCCAGTTTTTGCTCATATAATTTTGTGGATCATATCAATACAAGGATTAGAAGGATTCCTCGTAAACTGTGAGGTATCTCAAGGAAGTGTGCATGATGATGATTCATATAGGCTCAAAATTTTAAAAACAAATGGTGATCTATTAGTGCGTAGTCAGTGCGAAATTTCAATAGTAAAGAGTACGAGGTGACTCATTTATACATCCTCCTAAATTGTGAAGAGATTATAAAGTATCAGAAGTGAGTATTTTACTCTAATGTCCGTTACATATAAACTTACGATTCTATTCTAATGTCTAATTAATGAGTCATCTTTTGAAGCATATTTGAGGAGCAAGTGCGAAATGAGAGTCCAAACATATCAGATACAGATTTGGACAACAAGTTCACCTTCGAATTTGCTTCATGGTTCAAAGCATACGTACAACCCAAGGAAACTCATTTCTTCACTAAATTAGTTTCTTGATTATATATGATAACTAATATGTTAACTCATTAGGTATCCTCTTCGTTTTGCGATGAATCAAACAAATATATTTGTGATCTTGCAAAACGTCCTATGATGAAGGTGAAGACATATCCTGGGTATGTTGTAAATGGCTACAAGTTTCACAGCGTCACACGAGGAAAGAAAATTCACTATAAATAATGGAGTTTTGTTGGTCCCGAGTCAAACGTCCATGTGTAAAGGGGGGGTGAATACACCTAAAAACCTTTTTTTCAAACTCAAACACGAATAGTCCGCTTTACGGAGGTTGGCTATTGAATAAATTTAGCAGACCAAGAAAGCTGCTCTTGATCGCGTGGACAGAGTGACTAAGAGTGCTGAGCTCTGCTAGCTGACTTGATGTCAGAATTCAGTAGCATTCGGTTAAACAATTGTTCAGTAGCGTGCGGAATGTGTAGGCCTGATTAAGCTTGTTTTGAAAACTTTTGTTTATTAAATAAGTTCAGTATATTAGTGCAACGTTTTAAGCTTTTACCGAAATGTTGTTGTATGATTTTATAAAGATAATTTTCAGTTTGAATAGTTATCAATGCAACAGTTAAACGACACAACAATTTTAAAGTGGTTCGGATACGCAAGATCCTACGTCCACTGATCCTGAACAGAGCAGGACACTATTTTATTATACTGAGTTAGTCTCAGTTAGTTTTTGCAAAGGACAAACTTTACCTTGTGATTATACTGAACAAGTCTCAGTTTACAAGGTCAAACAATAAAGTTTGAATGTATCTCCAATTATGAAGGAGTTCTTATTAGTTAAGAACAGTTCAATAAATGAACTCCTTCAGTTCTAAGCTATATATAATAGTTGAGCTTAGGTTAGAGGGTGGGAACGAGAATGGCATCTAGAGTGAAGAACAAAGATAAATAATCACTCTGGTTCGTGTTCTTCACTTGAATATTCGCTAAGTATTCTAGAGCATGAGTTCGTTGAATGCTTGAGTTCCCTGATAGGTCGCTTGTATGATCATGTAGTACGACTTGAGTGACCACAACCTTCCCTCTATTTATAGACATGAGTTGTGAATAGATCCATTGGAGATGAACTGTCCACGTGTCACTCTATATAGGTAGCAAACGGCTTCTTTTTCGAATTCTTTAGAGTCCTCTTTCTTTGCAGAAAGTGGTTGAGTTACAGCTTTTGTTGGAGACTTTGCCAGTTGGCTGCTTGTCATTGGTCGAGGTACAAAAAGTGGTTGAGACTTATTCAGACTTCAAGGTTGATATTGAAACTGACCTTTCTCAAATGTACGACCTCGGACACTCTAGTGAAATGACTTTGAAGTCAACTGTCAGTTAAAGCAACTGACAGGCCATTCCTGAGTCTGACCGAAAGGTTCAATATGTTGCTCCTACTGATTCCAACACTACTGAGGGCCAAGACTCTGAGTTCAGTAAACTGCTCCTGCATGCTAAGTCCAGTTCTACTGACTCATGAACACCTTTCAATATGCTACTCCTACTGAGTCCAGCCATACTGAATCTTCATTCCATGGCACTGTGGCAGATGGTCTACTGAGGAACAACAAACGTAACTTCTAAGTCGGAACCATGCTGAAGCCGAGTCTACTAAATCTGAAACACTCAAAGACAAAGGTGTTAATTTTTACAAAGGAATGGTCCACCAATCAGAATAGGGTTCTGGATAAGTCAAATCAGCTACTGAATCATCTCTAAACAATTTCCCCCTATTTGATGATGTCTAAATCTATCACTATATATACACTATATCTAACACTCTCTATGAATCTAAAGAACTATCAGATATAGACTCCTTACCATTATTACAATGAGAATCTATGGAGAGTATCTTCAAGTCTTCTAATCTAAGCAAGTACAGAACACATAAATAATCACTGAGTGTGTGAGTCAGTAATCAGTTAGGTGCTTCTGAGTGTTTAATAAAAGCAAAGCAGGCCATAGAGATAATGAGAAATTGTCAGGCCAAGTAACAACTGATTTATTAATAGATAAGAATCTGAGTACATTTACATCATTGCTACAATAGGAAATGCTACAAACACATTCAAGCTAAACTACTTTCTAGCAGATTTAAAGCGCTGAATCATTGCCTTGAAATCATTCGATTTATCCTCGGGCAATGGAAGTCCATAGAGCTTGAAAGTGTCTATCCTCAGTTGAAGATATCTCGGAAGATCTTCTGGATCTGTCGGTTCAATATCATCTATCTGAGTTGCATCCCTAGCTTCTTCTTCTATCACGGCTGTGAAGAGTGATTGATCTATCTAACTTCCGCGGTGGAGGCAGAGTTCTGAAGGTTGGAGTCATAATAATGATGTTATCTTCAAGGAGGGCCTTCTGAACTATATTGTAGAATTCAGGATCGCACTTCTAAATCCATTTAGCAAACTTCTCAACTTTGTTGGAGTCAGGCCAAAACTGCCAAGAATAGTAACTTTTGAGAAATTTAGCTTTGATCGTCTCCCATGCCTAAGTCCTCTCCCAGAGTATCCACTTGTCTACATGAGGCCATATGTGAGTCTTCAGCTCATTAGGTTTCCTGCCTCGTTTAAAGAATTTGGAGGTTGTGGGAATGTCCCTGTCCTTAGTAGGTAGTGGCTTAGGCTTCAGTCTCTCAGCTTCACGTGCCTCTTCAACCGCTCTCTCCTTGGCTTCTGCCTGTTTCCTTCTAGCTTCAACAAGTTGATGCCACTCAGCTCTGGAGTCAAGAGCTCTTATGCTGAGGTCGATCAACTCATTAATTGTAGGCTCAGTTGGATTCTTCGTTTGCTTGGATGAGTCAGCCTTCTTCTCAGCTTCTCTCTTTGTCAGCATCGTCTCTGAGAGTAAGCTTTCTGGCTACCTGCCTCTGAATAGGCTTTCTTGCAGGTACCTTCGGTCTGGCCTTTGTAGGGCCCTTCTTGGGCTTCTTAGCCGCTTCAGCCTCAGTGATTTCCCGAGCAAGCTTCTTATCAGCATCAATCTGAGCTTGCTCTGCTGGGCTTATGTATCTTTGGGGATGAGGAGGAATTTTCAGCAATTGTTTTCCTTTCCCAGATACAGGTGGAGGCACTTTCCTAGAAAGGCGGTCACTTCCTCAATATAGTTCTGAGGAGGTTCCGAAGTGCCGATTTTTGCCCTCTTGGGTCCTGAGCCACTTGGGCCTGTCTCAACTGCTACATCCCATGCTGAGACACCCTAGGCAATAACCCTTGTTACTTCCCCCTTAGACTTATCGCTCTGAATCTTGCTCTTATCTGCCTTAGAACTCTTAATCTTTTCCCCCTTTTTGACATCATCCAATAGGGTCTGAGGGGTGGGAGGAGTAACTACCTTGAAAATGAGCTTTTGATAAGATTTGGAGAGCTCATCCAAGGTCTTCTGAAGACTGTCGAACTTGAGATGTAGATCGTTCCTCTCAGTAATCAGTTCTTCAGGATACTTGCACTGAGAGTGATCTACAAGTTCTTCAATCAGTCCTCTCAGAAATTCTTTCTCTACATCCGCTCTCATTTTCGTTGTTTCTTTCCATAATTTTTGTTCAAGATTTCGTAACCCTAGTTTGTGTCGAAGATTTCGAGTCCGAAGTTCATTTTCATTTCGTTTGATGTAGTTTGTAGTTAGGAGGAGAAACACTTTATTCATGTTTTTATGGTTCAAAAGTTTGGAGACACTTTAATTTCCTTTTGCTTTTAATTTCCGCACCTAGAGAGATCGGGACATGTATTCGGTACTCTCATTTTTATAATTTCAATTTAAGTTTTTGTTAGTTTCACGTTCTGTTATTTATTATTTAAGTATTTTAATTTTGAGCATGTTAGTTTTGGGGTTACGCATGTTTTCTGTTCTATTCTCCGAGGTGTCTCTCTTGCACAATCAGTACGTCTGCATGAGTAGCTAAGTTTTTAGGGTCTGGCAAGATGTGAAATACACACGAGACAGTACATGAGGCTTATGTGCTTATAATTAATCAAAAGGGTTTCAATTTAATTCTGCATTAATTAATCTGACTAGTAATCTTACTAGTACATGAGTCTGTAGCTAGCTTAGTACTTCCATTGTTTCTCGTGTAATAAGACTAGAAAAGTAGCAAGGTTATTCGTAAGTGTAATTTGAATAAACCGGTAGGAGACTTAGATGTCCAACATTCAAGTAGGCTCCTAAACTAGGTTCTCTTAGATCGATAAAGTTGTTTAGTTATTAAATCTATTGATTGCCCAACAACGTAGGTTGTAACTAGATTATGGAAGTAGACGTTTCAATACCCAACATGGCGGCTACCGATTAAGTAAGTGGGAATAAGGGTTGTGGCAGTTTAATTACGGCGGTCTATAACTAGTTGATTCTTAAGAGTAATTAATATTCAGTGCCCATGATTAGAAATATTCTGCTGGATCTGTCTCTTAATTGCCTAGATAATATTCTTTTATTCCAGTTCAGTTTTTTATAATTCTTAGTTTAGTAAAATCCAAAACTTGCGTGGTAGCTAACCAAAAACTTCCGAAGATAAGTAGGAAATTTATATCTAGTCTTCGTTCCCTGTGTTCGATACCTTGTGACTATACCGAATAAAATTTCATTATTTGCAGGATTTATTTGGTGCAATTCAGGGATCACCATTATTCAACTATAGGTGGTTTGAGTTGCAAGCTAAGTAGATTGTAGTACACCGAGACTTCAAGTTGGTCTCTATCAATTATAAGCAAATGTTGAACAAATCTGATACATTTGTTCTAGCGGAACAAGCACAACAAGTATACTATGGTTCTTATCCTGGCTCGAAAAAAATCAAAAAGGATTGGTGGGAAGCATGTAAAGTGAAGCCTAGACACAAGGTATAAGTATCAATGATGTCACCTAGTTCATCGAAGGAATTTAGTTTTCTGAACTGTTCTTATTGTAAGAACTCCTTCCTAGTTAGAGAATATCAAACCCCGTGTTTGAATCCTGTAAAGTCACTAAGACTATAACGAGAGTATTTGTTCAGTGCACAGACTGACTGAGACTTGCTCAGTATAAGTAATCAAGAACTTCTGCTTTGTTCAGGACAGTGGACGTAGGATCTAGCGTATCCGAACCACTTTAAAAACTGCTTATGTTGATTTACTATTGCATTGACTAATTGTTCATACTATATAAAACTGACTTTAAATCACTCAGCATAAAATAGACGAACATATTTTTGGGCCTACACTTCCACACACATCTTATACTAAGTTACTGTTCAGTAGATAGGATTCATTAGACAGATATTCTGCCCACGCGATCTAGAAAGCTTACTTGGCTAACTGACTAGTTTAGTAGCAACACTCAGTAGCACTGACTTTCGCTTTGAGTTGAAATATGTACTCATGTGTATTCACCCCCCCCCCACCCGAAGGTTCGTCTATGGTCTGACACATCAGTAGAGGGTGACGGAAGTGGTGGATTGCTTGATCTGGTCTGCTTTCCTCCATGCATACTTCACAATTCTTATGTCTTTTGAAGACTTCATTGGGCAGTCCTCTGACTTTTTGTTGGTCAGGAGACGCAATTCAGGTGTAGAAGGGGGGGGGGGTTAATACACCAGAATGCAATTTGAAACTCAGAACGCGAAAGTCAGCTTTAGCTGAAGATTACTACTGAACTAGTCAGTTAGCCAGATATACTTTCTCGATCGCGTGGGCTGAAAGATCTCCTACTGAGTATGGTCCTACTGACTTGTGTCAGTAGGACAGTAGTTCAGTACAAGAGTTATGTGAGGACACAGAGGGTCCTACGTCCACTGTCTTAAACTAAGCAGGAGAACTTGTATTATTTATATTGAGCAAGTCTCAGTGATCTGTTCACAAGACAGATTCAAAACTTATTTGCTTATACTGAGCAAGTCTTAGTTATCTGTGCACAAGAAAAATATCTACTTATAATCGTAGTGACTTTACACTTCTTAACCTTTAAGGTTAGAGATTCTCCAACTTGTTTCATTATATTGAAGGAATTCTTACAAGAAAGAACAGTTCAAAAGATATGAATTCCTTCGAGGTTCTAAGCTATTGATTTTACAATACGCACGCTTAGATAGATAAAGGGAATAATAATTCTCTAGAAGGAAGAACTAAGAAGATATCTAATTCTATGAGCAAGTTCTTCGCTTGAATGTCGCTAGTAAGTTCGCTAGAGGTTTGAGCTTGTTCGCTTTGGTTCACGATGTTGTGTTCTTTCTGCATGAAGACACTTCTCTATTTATACTCTTCGATTTGTGAATAGATCCGTTGGAGAGGGTCTAGCCACGTGTCGAATAAGACAAGAAAAACGGGTATATATAATTTGAACGTTGAGTAGAGGTACTGTTGAGATTTCCTCTTTTCTCGGCTAGGAGCAGCATTATGGCAGAGCAGGTAAGGCGTTGTCGGCTCCTTATTGGTCGAGGTACATGAGAGTTGGTGAGGCTTGTTCAAACTCAAAGTACAGTGAGTGACTTTCTCTGAATCCTCGGACCGTCGCTTGATTGTCCTCAATTGACATTCAACTGAACACTTCAGTTGCTGGCTCGATTTCCTTTGCAGATTCAGCTGGTGAAAGACAGGTCAACTGACTTCTTCGATACTGAGTTCTTCAGCTGAGTGCAGAGTCTTCTACTGAATCCACAGCTACTGAACTCTAGCCTACTGAGTTCTAACAGCTGAACTCATACTAAGCTATTACAACATCGAAGGTTCATCATTCAGCTAGGAGTTTTGGGATCTTCAAATTTTATCATATAAGCTCATCCCAACACTTTAGCATCTCTTGCTAGTTTGTTCATTGTTTTGAAGTTCAGATGGCTCAGTCTTCTGTGTCATAGCCATGTTGTTATCATCTGACTTCGTTTGTGCTAGCAAGCAAACTTCAAGTTCAGTGGTATTTCAGTCTGCATAATAGATGTTTCTTCTCTGCGAGCCTGATAACACAGTTCTTTCCTGTAGTTTTATCAAAAACATCACAAAAATGTCCTTCACATAATTGACTGACTGAAGGAGATTATGTTGATGTCCTTCAACATATGTTACTCTGGGAACTATGGTAGTTCCTATTTTCATTATTCAATATCCCCTTGTATATCCTTTGGAGTTGTCACATACTCAATTATGGCCCCTTCTTACTGAACATAGTTGGTCAGTAGATTCTTTTGGTGCGTCATGTGTCTTGAGCATCCACTTTCCACGATCCAAGGGTCCTTTAACACCTACAAAATAAAAAACAAATTCAGGTACCCTTTAGGTTCAGGTTGGGTCCTTAGAGGTTAGTGGACTTTGGGACCCAAATATGTCTGATAACCCTAGCGGTTTCAGATATCTTTTTGCCCTTGTTGTCAGTTAATTTCTCTACTGAACCGAGAGATGCTGACTTCTTTGTCTTCTGGGGCACAAGTTTCTTCTTCTTCTAAACCTTAGGGCTTTTGATGTTGGGCTCATAATAATATGATCCATATTGAGCTGGATGAGTCCACCGAGGATGACCACACTGTTCGGTCCATCTGACCTTCTTGGTTCCCCCATAGTTCGATCTAGGTGTTCTGGGGCTTGAACCTCTGGTCATCTTCTAGTAGCTAGGTTGAGGTGCTTTCATTTTTTGTTTGTTCTTTGTCTGAGGGGTTGAAGGTTCGTCATACTGAGTTCCCCTTTGGACAAATCTGTTAGCAAGCTTTTCTGAGCTTTTCTGCTCTGAAGTCGATGCTTCATATGTGTATCCAAGTCCTTCCTTTGTGAAGGATGGTCTTTGTGACCTTAGCAACTTTTCAAGCTTCTCTTTAGCTCTTAGTATTGCTCAGTCATTAAGGTTCTCCAAACCTCATCACTTTTTCTCACAGCTTCGTACTCGGCTCTGGACTGTGTAATCTTATCCTTTAGACTGGTAATTTCAGTATCTTTTTCATAGTTGTCCTTGGTCAGAGCTATGATCTAAGATTCTTGTTGGTTACACTTAGTCATTAGAGAGTTGATATCTTCCTTCTGTCTCAAGATAAGTCATTCTGACTCAGTAGAGACTTGACTACTTATTGAAAGTCTTTGATTTTCAGCTCTCAGGAGTTCCAGCTCCTAAAGTGTCTTGTTGAACTGAGTGCTCATCTGAATTTTTTCTTATAGCAGATCTTAATAGGCTAGAACCACATCTAGAGGTTCACCTACAACATAGCATGTGTCGTGTGTGCGTGGTGAAGAGGAGCATAAGTTAGGATTAGAATTTACCTCAGCCTCTTCTCCAGCCATGAGATATAGTTCAGTCTCTTCTTCAGCTTCGATTGTCGTGAATGCGGCTTCATCATCTGATCCATGAACAGTTCTTTATCGCTCGTGCAATCGGATAGTCCTCCGGCTATGTAGGCTTGCCTTTTTCTGATGAATTTGTTCCTTCTAGCTTGCCTTTCAACTCTTTCAGCAGCCAAGAGCTCTGGACATTCATACTGGTAGTGTCAAGTCTTTTTGCAGTTGTAATACATTGAGCTCTTGCCTTCCTTTCTTGGTGTCTTATTGTTTCCAGTGGAGGCAGTCTAAGTATTCCTGCATTCAGGTATAGAGTTAGATTCACCTTTCAGGTGATTGTTTTCTCTCTTACCTTGGTAGTTCTTCAAAGCTCTTTTCATCTTCCTAAGCTTGTCCTTCTCCTTTTGATACTTTACTGCAAGGAGGGCATATTTCTTAGCAAGATTATCAGCAGTTGGGACTATCAGTGAGTTTCCAGCTGATTGACTAGTGACTGAGGGACTTGCTCCACGTGTGCTAACCGTTGCCTTACAAGAATGATCCATTGGCATATCAATGTTAGCATTAGGAGTATGTGGAAGATTGAACTCAAACTCATCAGTATTTAGTTCTGAAAAGATATAGTCAGGAGTAACAAAGCTTAAGTCAGTTCTTCACAAATATGTAGCAAAGGAGTACCACTTGGGCCTAGTAATAGCCCTTAAAATTTTGGTATTTCTTCTCCTTATTACTGAAGGTTTTCCCAAGTCCGTTGATGATGTTGATTCGATTTGAGAATCTAATGCTGAAGTTATCAATTGAGTCTCCAGGAATCATTGCAAAGGCTTGAGCTTCTGTAGCTCCAACTCCAGCTTGTTCTCCTTAATCTATGGAGTTCCTTAACTCAGTATGATGAGAACATCCCAGAGCTGCTTCGTAGTTTTGTAGTCATGCACTCTTCCGAGGTATGAGTTATTGAGTGTAGTCAGTATTGTATTACGTGCGAATCGGTCAAGGTTGTGCAACTTTCTCTCTTCTGGTGTGTAAATAGGCTCTTGTCCTTGGGAACCTTTTCACCAGTCATGGCACCTGTTGCTGCCACAGCTGCATATTCGACGCTGTCAACCATGGGAACAATGGATCCTTTCTCCAGGACATCTGTCATGGTGTCATGCATCGACTTTAAGTGTGCCTCCATTCTTACACGGCATACTGTGTAGTTTTCTATTGAAAACATGGGTACTATCCTTATACGTGATATATCAAACATATTGAAAATATGGTATAAGATGCTATGAAAGTTATGTAAGTGCAAAGAAAACGATTTTCAGGATTTGATCGAGTAGAGCACTGTATTCAGAAAAAATGATGATCATAAGAACACTGCTCTGATACCAATTGTTGGTCCAAATACAAGCCTTCAGGTGTAAGGGGGAGGGGGGGTTAATACACTTGAGTGCAAATTTCAACTCAAACGCGAAAGTCAGTATCTACTGAATATTGCTACTGAACAAGTCAATTAGCCAATTTAGCTTTACCGATCGTGTGGGCAGAGAGTATCTGTCTATTGAGTCTTATCTACTGACTTCGGTCATTGAACAATAATTCAGTATAAGATAGAGTGTGGCAGTGTAGACCAAAAATAATTTTTTGTCTTAGTTTGAAAACACGTTTTATACTGAGTGTGATTTTAAAGTTCAGTTTTATGCAGTATGAACAGTTACTCAATGCAACAGTAAATCAACACAAGCAGTTTTTAAAGTGGTTCGGATACGCTGGATCCTACATCTACTAGCTTGAACAAAGCAGGAGTTTAGGTTTGATTTTCTCCAACTAAGAAGGAGTTCTTACAATAACAACAGTTCAATAAGCTGAAATTTTTCGATTTTTCTAAGCTTATGATGTTACGATTAGTTGCTTAGAATAGAGAATGAGAACAATGAATCCCTAGAGAGAAGAACTAAATGGATTTTTGAACGCTGCGTTAGGCTTTTTGAACGCTAGAGAGTTTAAATGCTTGAATGCTTTGGTTCCCGTTATCTTCTCTGCATGGAGACTTATTTATTTATAGTCTCAGCTTATGAATAGATCCATTGGAAGAGGTCTAGACACGTGTCGAATACGACAAGAAAAACGGCCATCTTCAATTTGAATGTCACTGTAGGGATTTCCACTTTTTCAATCTAGGGAACGCTTTATGGCAGAGCTGGTGCAGTGCTGGCAGCTCCTTATTAGTCGACGTTAGGGAGTTGGTGATGTTTGTTCAGACTCCAAGAGCATACTGAGTTGACTTCCTCTGATTCCTCGGGCCTTTTACTGAGTTGTTTTCTACTGACATTCTTCTAAGATATTCAATACTTGGCTCGATTTTCTTTGCAGGTTCAGTGGGTTCTGAAATGCCCAACTGAGTTCCTCAATGCTGAGTCCTTCCGGCTGACTCAAGATGTTCTACTGAACCTATCAGCTACTGAACTCTAGCTAGCCTATTGAATTCCTAACATGCTGGACTCAATTAAGCTATTACATAAGGTTCATTATTCAGCTAGGGATTTTGGGATCTTCAAATCTTATCAAATTGAATCTCATACCCAACAGAAATGAATTACATAGCTAAATTGTGATGGAACATTGATTGATTGACGTCGTATTAATAATATTATATTGGCAATGGAATATGTGATGTTAACGTTAGCGAGACCTACATTGGTCAATATTTAATAATTTTCAAGCAGTAGTCGATAGTTTTGTTACTTTTACAATAATCAGGTTTACAGATAGAATCTATGTTGTTATTCTTAATGACAGGTTTGATGCTGTCGTTGAGTCACGATTTCATAATTTTATTTTGTTATAATAAATTCATCAATTAGATATTTTTCGTTACTAGTTTTTAATTGTTGGTCCCGAGATAAACGTTTAGGTGTAAAGGGGGGGTTGAATACACCTGAAAACACTTTCTTAACTTAAAACGCGAACCGTCCCTTTCAGGAAGATGCCGTGCGAACGGGTTCGATGAGACCCGAATAAGTTGTTCGAATCGTGTGGCAGAGTGACTGACTTCACTGAGGCCTCGCTAGCCGACTTAGGTCGAATTCGTACCGTTCGGTACCAAGTTCGATGCGGTACGGAAATGTGTAGGCCCAAATTCAGTTGAGTTAGAAAACGTTTTTAAGAAAACTGTTTCAGTATAGTAGTGCAATCTTTCAAGCTTTGCTGAAACACAGTTGAATGATCTTGAAAGATATTTTCAGTATGAACAGTAATCAATGCAACAGTAAAAACAGAGCACACAGAACACAAGCAATTTTAAAGTGGTTCGGATCCAATAATCCTACGTCCACTGTCCCGAAAAGATTAGGAGGCTATTTTATTATACTTTAGTCTTAGTCGGTTTGTGCACTGGACAAACATTGGTCTTGAGATTTATACTGAGCAAGTCTCAGTTTACAAGGTATCAAACTTAAGTGTTTGACAAACTCTCCAACTATGAAGGAGTCCTTTACAATAAGGATCAGTTCAAGGATGAACTCATTCATTCTAAGCTATAGATATGGTCTGCTGAGCTTAGGTTAGAGGGAAGGGAACGAGAAAGTGGCTTCTAGAGCGACGAACGGTTAAGTATAAACTCTGGGTTCATATTCAGTCGCTTGGATACTAGAGGCTTATGATCTGATTCAGCTCGGTTCCCTTTGAGCAAGTATGTCGCCTTTCGCTTGGAATAACTCTTTGAAGTTCTTGCGGAAAGCTTAAGTTGATTCTGAGTTGCTCGTGAATGCTCGTGTGTTCTTTTATGTGTCGTTCATGAGCTTCAATTTGAAATCTTCCCTCTATTTATAGAGCAGAGACATGGATAGATCCATTGGAGACGACGATCCATGTGTCTCTCTCTTTTGGGTAGCTAACGGCTCTTTCAATGTATGGCGACAGAGTCATTTCCCTCCATTTCTGGAAAGTAGTCGACTTGCAGCTTTAATCAGATCGTAGACAGCTGGCTGCTAGTCATTGGTCGAGGTTGAAGAAAGTAGGTGAGACAAACAGACTTCAAGGTAGATCTGAAGCTGACTTCTCTATACCTCGTATGACTCTGCTGATTTGACTTATGAGATTTCCTAACAGTCAGAAGACTGTCTGGCCGTTGCGGAGTCTGATCTATGTTCAGTAGCATACTCCTACTAAGTTCAGCTCTACTGAAGATCAACTCTGAGTTCAGTGAACTACTCCTGCTGATTTTAGTTCCACTGACTCCTTTCAGTATACTACTCCTGCTGAGTCCAGTACTACTGAGTCTTCTTCTCATGGTACTAAGGTTGATAGTCTACTGAAGATCCAGCGGACAGAACTGAACGCCTGAACCATGTCGAAGGGTATCTACTGAGTCTGAAACACTCAGAGACAGAACAAACGAATACAACTGAATGGTTCATCAGTCAAAGTAAGGTTTTGGGATCTTCAAATCTACTGAGCACTAGGCTACTAAATCATCTCCCAACAATTTCCCCCTATTTGATGATGCCAAAACCTAACATTACAAACTGTAAAAAACTAGCTCCTTACAAATATTACAAGTAGAATCAGTGGAGTTGTTCTTCAAGTTCTAGACTACTGAGGGAGTTCAAGGAAGAAATATCAGAACCTATACAGAGATCTAACAACAATTTCCCCCTTTCTAACAACAATCTCCCCGATATAATCTATCAAACAAGAATCTATCAAGCTAAGTAAAACAGACAGACACAGATATAAATATTCGGTGAGTGTGTGTGAGTCAGTAATCACTTAGGTGATTCTGAGTGTTAAGCATAAATAACAGGGCCATGTAGACAATAAGGTATTGTCAGGGCCGAACAGCAATGATGTTTTATATATATCAGAAAGTTTAAGTACAGTACATCAGCTTGCTATTCTAGAAAAAGAAAACAAGATACAAGAAGCTATCAGCTATTTCCTGAACTGCTGGATCCGCTCTTTAAAATCTCTAGACTTTTCTTCAGGTAGCGGCAGTCCATACATTCTGTATGTATCTCTTCTCAGCTTCTGTATCTGCACCATGTCAGCAGGATGAGTCTCATCAAGATCATTGGCTTGAACTGCACTTTTGACCTCTCCTTCAATAACACCAATATGTAAGGAACCATCGAGCTTTAGTGGAAGGGGCAGAGGTCTAGGAGCTGGGACTCTGACATCTATCTTCTCAGCTAGGGCCTTCTGAACTCTTGCATATATCTCTGGATCACTCTTCAGAAGCCACTTAGCAAAAGCTATCGCCTTATGCATGTCAGGCCAATACCTCCAGATATAGTACCTCTTGATGAAATCTGCTTTAAGTGTCTCCCACCTCTGAGTTCGCTCCCATGGCATCCTTGTATCGATTCTGGGCCAACGGTGTATTTTGAGATCAGTGGGCTTCCTGAGTCTTCTGTACTTGTAAGGAATCTCAACCTTCTCAGGAACCCTTTCTCGTGCCTCTTTCTCAGCTTTGAGCCTTAGAGCTTCTAGGTCAGCGAGTCTGAGCCTTTCTCTTGCTTCACTTATCTGTCTAGCTTCAGCTCCTCTATCTAGATACCTTTCCATCTGATCCCATATCTCTTTCATTTCTTGCTCTTGAGCCTTTGAAGGGGCATATGATGGAATGTGCTCTTGTTCTTCTTCTAAATCAGCAGGTGTTGGTGATTTAGACTTTGATCCACCTTGCTGACCAGACTGTTGCTGCTGCTGCTGTTACTCTTTTTCCTTCTCTTTGTCAGCTTCGTCGCTGATCTTCAGTTTTCTAGGGGGTTGCCTTATCCCAGGCTTCCTTCCCCCTTGAACCTTGGTTTTTCCTTTGGCAGACTGTTTCTTTGGCTTGTTGGAAGCCTCTGCCTCGGCTATCTCCCTTGCAAGCTTTTTATCAGCTGGAATCTGAGCTTCTTCCTCAGGAGATATGAACCTTCTAGTTCCTTTCTTAGGTGGAGTAGGGAGTTTCAGAATCTTCTTCCCTTTCCCCGGCACTGGAGGAGGTAGAGGAACTTCCTCCTCTTCAGAATCCTCCTCAGCGTATTCAGCAACCTCCTTTATGATTTCGCTAGGAGTCTGGGTTGCTGAATCTTTAGGTCCTGAGCCACTTCGGCCGGTCTCAGCAGGCACTACAGCTCCTGCTGCTGAGATACCCTGGGCCTGACCTTGATTTTGGGGATCAGTGGGAGCAGATTGTTGAGTCTGAGTTGCTCCTTTAACTGATCTGATTCCCCTTGGTGCCCTTGGTATCCTTTCCCTTTCCCCCTTTTTGGCATCAGCAAATGGGCCGAGGGTAGGAACCTGCACCTTCTAATTCAGACTGGTGTATGCTGAGGCCAGCTTATCCAAAGCGACCAGCAGTTTCACAAGTCTTTCGTGGAGTTCATTCCTCTCATCTGTAAGCTCTTCACCATATTTCTTATGGGAATTCTCCATGACAGTCTGAATCGATTGCAACTTCAGATCCATCTTGTCTTCCAAGGCCTTCTGAATAGTCTGGAGTCTGAGCTCTGAGGCCTGAGATATGGAAGATATGGATTCTGCATGAGCTGACTGGGATGCCTTATAATCTTCAAGAAGTTTGGCTTGAGCAGCTTCCATCAGCTTTTGTTGCCTTTCAAATTCGGCTCTCTGAGTAGCTAAGGCATCTGTCAAGATAGTAGAGAAATCAGGAGCTGGAGATGTCTGAATAGATGTTCTGAGCTCCTTTATTTCCTCACTCTGAGCTTGAATGGACTGCTTCCACGTCTTGTGGACAGCTCGGGCAAGAAGTATGTTCTGTGCACCCTGACTTCTGAGTGCCCTTGCCACAGTCTTAGAGCGTCGGCTTCGCGGGCTGGGCACTACCTCAAAAGCAGACCCCATGAAAAGCTGTGCTGGGTCCGCGGACTGTGAGGTACCAGCCGCCGACTGACCTGGTGGGAGGATGCTGAGTGGGATTTCAGCAGTTGTCGTTGGTGGGGCATCCTCCTCCAGTTGAGATCCCTCAACATGCTTCTCAGGGCTTGAATCATGGGGCGGGTCCTGATCGTCGGGATCAGACCCATCTGAGGGAGCAGCTGCTAAAGCTAGGAGTCTGTCGTTCAGCAGGGCTAGCATAGCCGCCCTCAGGTTATCCAAAGAGCACAGATCCGCAGGCTCGGAGTAGCCTATCTTCTCTCGGATCAGTAGCTCCTCTTCATAGAGTTGTTCGCAGGAGTGGTGTTGGATAAGTATATTCAGTGTAGACCAAGCCTGGAACCAAATCAGAGTATGAAGCCGAGCCTGTCTAGCCAAGGTGACTAAATCGGAGTGGGTGGCTATCTCAGGGATGGCTTCTGAGACTTCTCGGGAGGCTCTGGATTGAAGAGTTGAGGCCTCCATCCCGATGGTCTCTGATTCCGATGTTGTCTCTAAATCCTCAATCTCTATCGGAGACGCTTCTTTCTCAGCAGACGGAATGCTGCTGAGAGGTGGAATGTCCAAGGGAGTCTGAGCAGTAGGAGTGACAGGTTCAGCTCCTGCCCCTTGTTCCACTTCCTCTCCCTATTCAGTGGAGACGGCCTTCTCCACTGAGACAGTCTTTTCTGAAGACTCTGCCTCGTCTCTCAGTTCCAGGGGAGGTACAATCACAACCTCGGCGACCGTCTTCTGCTTCTTGGTCGGTGTTTTTTGAGCTGTCTTGGGAGGTGACCTCTTCTTAGAAGGAGTATAGGTCTTCTGGGAGCCTTTATTGGGCTCAGCAGGCCCTGAGTCTATCTGCTGAAGGGTTGTTGCCCTGCTCTGGAACCTCACCTTTTTCGGGTTGAAGTACCCTTTATCAGCATATAAGGCGTTGTCAGCACCACAAAGGTCTTCAATCATTATTGATAGCTTCATCTCGTATAGAAGCTTTCCCTTGACAGCTAGGCAGTTAGTGGACTTGTCGAATTTGGTTGCCTGGGTCATGAACTCCTTCAGGAAGAATTCAGTCCAGTTAATCTTCGCATGGTCATATATGGTCATCATCATCTAAATCTTCGGCCTTGACACTTGGTCGAATGACCCAGCCTGACTAGTCAAGATTTGTGTGACTATGTAGGCTAATGCCCTATACTGAGGTAGCATGGCATTCTTTGGGAAAGCGGCCCTGAACGTCGTTGACTTCCCGCAGAAAATCTCCAGATAGTCGTCCATGATGTCGTCCTTGTATCCGACTGTGCTGAATCCAGTGCTCGGAAGCTGAAAACTCCGCTGAAGAGCTTCTTTGATGGACATATGCTTTATCTCTGACACAGCATGAGCAGGATCTGCAATGTGGTGAATGATGAACTGGCCTCGGATATCGCCTTCTACTAACTCTGAATTCAGGTAGAGTTCTGATATCTATCGCGGAAGGATGTACGATGGCTTCCTTGAGAGGAAGGGTTCCAGCCCTGAAGCCCTCAGTGCGTCGAAGATGTCCTCCATAAAATCCAACTCACACGCATCAAATTCCATTATCAGCTCACACCACACGCGGTCTTTCTCTAGGATTTCTTGCATATTAGCCAGAGTGATGTATTACAAGGAAACATATACGTTACTGAATAAGCATGAATATTTACCAAAGTATTTTCTAAGAGATTTTAATAGAAGTTTGCAAGGGAGCGAATGCTTTTCTCAGAAAATTTCTAGGGTAAAAGTTGCAGAGTAAAATGGCGGTTTCTAACTTAGAATGTTTTATATATGATCAAGAAGATGAACAGTTATTAATCCACGGTTCAATTTAAATCTGCTTTATGAGATGGACGGTTAGGATTTAAGGTTATAAAATAGGCAATGATCAACTTAGCCGCCTAAGTCAAATTGCAATTGTATATAGCCAAAGAAGTAACTTGATTAGACATGCATTTAATGCGCCATAGAGTTCAGCATACTTAACATAGAATGTCGTGTATTAAATGTAAATCGTTTATTAAATAACATTTTCTAAGACATTGAATACGAAGCTGAATCTAAATCATTAATGCACAGAGTATTTCATTGGCTACTGAGTAGAGATACGCAAACCTGTCAGCTGAACATCGTAGTCAGCTGATACCTCGTGTAGATGGTTGTTGAGTCTCTATATACTGAATGAGTTCAGTACTAAGAGTGAACATTCCCCCTTGCTGAATGTTCCTCTCCTGAATCCACTTACTGACTGGAGTCAGTAGGGTCCAGCAGACCTAGCTCTACTGAAAGTTCTCTGAATCTGGCTTCAGCTAGAGGCTTGGTCAGTATATCTGTCATTTGATGGTCAGTATGGATCTTCTCCACCCTGATATCCTTCTTTTCGACATGATCGAATGAAGTGGTGTCTGATGTCCACGTGCTTGCGTTTAGTATGGAGTATAGGGTTCTGAGTGATTGCAATCGCACTGGAGCTATCGCAGAAGATCGGCACTACATTCTGAATGATATCATAGTCGCGTAGCAGCTATCTCAACCAAAGGATTTGGGTGCAGCAACTTTCGGCACCCATGTATTCAGCTTCAGTAGTTGACGTCGCTACTGAGTGTTGTTTCTTTGAAAACCATAAAATCAGCTTACTGCCAAGGAACTGACAAGTTCCAGAAGTTGACTTTCGGTCAATCCTACATCCTGCATAGTCAGCATCAGAATAACCAGTTAGTTCAATATTATCATCTGCTGGATACCATAAACCCATGTCAGGTGATCCTCTGAGATAGCGGAAAATCTTCTTTGCTGAGTCCATGTGGCTCTGCTTAGGATTCGCCTGAAATCGAGCGCAGACACCTACGGCATAAGTTATGTTAGGTCGAGTAGCAGTTAGATATAATAATGAACCAATAATAGCACGAAATTTAGTATGGTCTACTGATACTCCCTCTTTATCAAGATCAATTTTCATATTCGTATTCATCGGGATCTTGATTGGTTTGCCGGATGTGCAACCGAATTTCTTGATGAGGTCTCGAGTGTATTTGCCTTGATTGATGAATGTTCCCTTCTCAGATTGTTTGACTTGAAAACCGAGGAAATAATTCATTTCTCCCATCATTGACATCTCGAACTTATCCTTCATCATTTTCTCAAATTGTTGACACATGATGACGTTCTTCGATCCGAATATTATATCATCTACGTAGATCTGCACAAGTAAGATGTCGTCTTCCAGTCGAATGTTAAATAGTGTGCGGTCTTCTGTGCCCTTCTGAAAACCTTTCTGAAAAAGAAACTCAGACAGGGTATCGTACCAAGCCCTGGGTGCTTGTTTTAACCCATACAGAGCCTTTCTGAGTCTATAGACCTGATGTCCATGCTGAAAGCCGAGAGACTGTTCTACATAGACTTCTTCTTTCAGCACGCCGTTCAGGAACGCAGACTTCACATCCATTTGATAAACTCTGAATCGCTGATGTGTTGCGTAGGCTAGGAATAGTCTGATTGCCTCCAATCTTGCAACTGGAGCGAAAGTTTCATCGAAATCTATTCCTTTGGCTTGATAGTAGCCTTTTGCCACGAGTCTCGCTTTGTTCCTTACTATAACATTGTTTTCATCTCGCTTGTTATTGAAGACCCATTTAGTTCCAATCACATGTTGATGACGGGGTCTGTCAACAAGCTCCCATACATCATTTCTCGTGAACTGGTTCAGCTCCTCCTGCATAGCTATGATCCAATCAACATCCTTGAGTGCGTCCTCAACTGACTGAGGTTCTTCAGTAGACAAGAAGCAAGAATATAGTGCGCTTTCTCCCTGACAAAATCTGGATCTTGTCTTTACACTTGCTGAAGGATCTCCAATAATCAAGTCAGAAGTGTGAGCGTCCAGCCACGATCGACGATGTTTCAACTCTTCATCTAAAATTTGTTCAACACAGATAGTAGGTGAGTTAGGCATTTCAGCTGTCTATTCTGAGATTGAAGTAATTCAGTTACGAGAGTTGGATCTACTGAGTCACCAGGTTCAGGGGCATTTAGCTCAGGAACTTCATTTGTTCCCCCTGAATTATTATCCTCAGTAGAGGTCTCAGTTACCACTTGGATTTCTTTATCGACCTGAGTTACCTGGGATTGAATCTGTTCACTAGAGTCAATCTGTTCAGCTACTTCTGCTTCTGGCTGAGATTCAGTTGTATTATCATCAATTTCCTCTTCTGAATCATCATCCCAACACAGCTGGATCTTTTCAACTATATATCTTTTAGACTCAGATCATGTAGCTGCTTACTGATGTCCTCAGATTCTGATTTTGAGTTCCTCCTCCTGTCTTCAGTAGCAAACTCATTAAAAACAACATGAGGGCTTTCCTCCATGCAAAGGGTCCGGTAGTTAAAAACTCTGAAGAAAGTAGGTGAGACAAACAGATTTCAAGGTAGATCTGAAGCTGATTTCTCTATACCTCGTATGACTCTGCTGATTTGACTTATGAGATTTCCTAACAGTCAGAAGACTGTCTGGCCATTGCTGAGTCTGATCTATGTTCAGTATCATACTCCTGCTGAGTTCAGCTCTACTGAAGATCAACTCTGAGTTTAGTGAACTACTCCTGCTGAGTTCAGTTCCACTGACTCCTTTCAGTATACTGCTCCTGCTGAGTCCAGTACTACTGAGTCTTCTTCTCATGGTACTGAGGCTGATAGTCTGATAAAGATCCAGCAGATAGAACTGAACGCCTAAACCATGTGAAGGGTGTCTACTGAGTCTGAAACACTCAGAGACAGAACAAACGAATACAACTGAATGGTTCATCAGTCAAAGTAGGGTTTTGGGATCTTCAAATCTACTGAGCACTAGGCTACTAAATCATCTCCCAACACTAATTCAATTGATAGGTAAAATCATAGGCATGTCGCTTCCATAATCCCTAGTTTCATAAATTACATTTCTCTAGATCAACCCTCACCGGCAAACTACAACGACGATCGAGTCTCTTCCACGTTGAATTCCCATTGCTACGCTACTACAAATTCGGCCTACGACAACACTAGAAAGACAACGGTTTTGAAGAAAAACCGTTGTCGTAGCTCGAAGAACCGTTGTCGTAGCTAAAACCGTTGTCTTATATATGAAAAATGCGCTCATAGACAATGGTTTTTTTTAACCGTTGTCATATACCCGTTGTCGTATGTCCAAAAAGGCGTTCATAGAGAACGGTTGTGCCTACCGTTGTCGTTTATGCGTTGTTGTAGCATAATGTTCGCTCATAGACAACGGTATTTAACAACCGTTGTCATTTGCCCGTTGTCGTATGTGCGAAAATGCGCTCATAGACAACGATTATCATAATCGTTGTAGTTTATATGTTGTCGTAGGTCTATAATGCACGTATAGACAACGATTTTCATAACCGTTGTCGTTTATCTGTGTCTTTTAAGTAGATATGTATATATTAATTAATTATAATTTTTACAATTTTAAAAGTTAATAATAACAATTAAATAAATTTTTTATTACTAAAAATCTATAAATTCACATTTTAATATATAATTTTAAAATAATTAATAATATCAAAAGTATCATAATTCAATAAAATAATAGTTATCAAATTAATACTTAAATCTAAATAATTAATTATAATTATAATTGTTATAATTAATACTATATTTATATATTTTATAATAACGCTTAAACGTTATACATACAATATATATAAATATAAACATATATTATTATTACTTATAATATATTAAGAATTAAAATAGGAAAAGAATAGGAAAAAAAATCTCCCCACGTTATCTTTTGCGTCTTCTTTATTCTCACTTTCTCCCTCTCCGCCCTTGTTCATCTTCTCCACCTCCCTCTAGATCTCAGTTTCTCACTCCCCACCCTCGTTCATCTTCTCTACTGCCATCTCGTTTAACCCTAGATCTAGTAAATCGATCATTGCCTAGTAGTATGACCTAGAAATGGCAATAGTATGACCTAGAAATTTGTCATAGCTTCGCCCTCATACCAAATCCGGCTTCCTCGGACTCAGACACTATACATCTCGCTAATGGGATTGAGGAAGAAGCGTCTACTCTAAGCGACGGGCGCAACGCTGCCGCCGATGGCTCCAGATCTAGGCGAAGCTTCATCGCCTTCCTCTTCGTCCGCGAGTGGATTAGGGCCCGAATTGTTCATTTTCTTTATGTAAGTTGGTTCTGAATTGAGAATGTTGTACAATATTTTGGTTCTTGTCCCTAGGTATTTTAATCCTCCTAGATTACCTTTCATTGACAGAGTTCAGAGCAGGATATTATTTGTACATATCTCCTTTATTATATTAGTTGTTCTACTTTTTGACTCGTCTTTATTATGAAGTTAAGATGCATCTGTTAGTCAAAGGTTAAGTGGAGTTACATTGTCCTTTATTTGTCCCGGACATAGCGTTCTCATAGGAGAAGTTAAGTTGATGAAGTTAAAAATCAAATTTAATTCACTGAATTGTACCATTTATTATTGTTTTAAATCCGAAAAATTATTGACCCAAGTTGTCCTAAAAATAGTTCGTACATGTAGGTGAATAGTTATCTTGTTAGTATATATAGACATGTCATTCTCAGCATGCCAATAAGTTTGAGGAAGAGTTGGACTTATTATAATCATTATTTTGTTACGTTAGAATATTGAAAACAGCTATCTTGGGGTGGTTGCAGTGATCAATAAACAAGAGAGAGCCCCATATGCAGCATTAGGGGTGGGCACACGAAACGGGTTCCCGTTCCCGTATCCGTCCCGTTCGGGTATTTCTCGTTCGGGTCGGGTAAAACGGGTACGGGTACTCGTTTTGCGGGTACCCGCAAAAAATGGTGAGGGTCGGGTATGGGAACGGGTAGTTCCAACAATTACCCGTTCCCGAATGGGTACTCGCTTATTTTTATTATTATTTAATTAATATATTACATATTTTATTAATTAATATTCATACATATAATAATATATTAATGTTGTAAGTTTAAAAGAAAAATAAAATAATTAAACAACATGGTTGTAGTCTCATTAGAGAGTCAGAGACGGGACGGGAGTCGCTTGGAGTAGAGCTTAATTAGGACTTAGGGTTTTCTGTGCCGTTACTCGCCGTCCACCGTCAACCGACTGTCCCTGCCGTCCGCCGATTATCCCTCGCCGTTCCGCCAATTGTCCGTTCGCCGTCTGTTCTTAAGGATTTGTGTTAATTTATATGATGTTTTGGATACAATCATACAATTACTTGAACTTAAATGTTGATTTGGATTCGATGATTTGAATTTGTTTGGTGTTTTTGTTTTGTTTGATAGCTATTGATTTTTTTGCTAGTTTGTATTAATGAATTTAATTATAATGAAATAGGTGGTAAGGCGTGTGGGTATTCCCGTTCCCGTTCCGTTCCCGCGTGGGTACCCGTAGTCGGGTACCCGCACTATGCGGGTCGGGAAATGGATAGTAAAATTTAGTACCCGCAGACGCGGGTATCCGCATTCGAGTACCTGTCTCGCGCACACCCCTATGCAGCATCACTCATTGGCTACTTCTCTGCTCAACTTCTTCCGTATTCTTATATATTCCTCAAGATTTTATTTATTCTAGCTACTTTGATCCATAGGAAGAGAATACTAGAATATCAAGATCAGAGTCCTACGTTGTAGGAGTTTCCAAGGCGCAGCTATGAACGTAGAAGGCAGATCAGAGACGAAGGGGGAGATTGAGAGAGAGAGAGAGAGAAGATGAGGTACAAGTGTTTGAGGAGGAAGATGATGGGGATTTGAAAAGGGTTCAGCCATGGAACAAGCAGATTACAGTGCGTGGAGTGATGGCCAGCATTCTGTTTGGCTCCATCTTCAGTGTGATTGCAATGAAGCTGAATCTGACGACTGGGATCACTCCAAACCTCAATGTTTCAGCAGCCCTTCTTGCATTTATTTTGATCAAGACATGGAGCAAATTCGTTCAGAAAATTGGATTGGTTGCAGCACCTTTCACCAAGCAAGTGAATACCATGATACAGACATGTATCGTTGCATGTTACAGTATTGCTGTTGGAGGTCTGCAAAAAGATTTCTTCTTTGTTATCAATCTTTTTCTTCTACTGTTACATTGAGTTTTGAAAAGGGTTCTGTTTTTTCTGAAATAAAATTACCAATAAGTTGCCCAAATAATAAGCTAGTTGTATAATAATCACTACTTTGCAGGAAGCAAGTAAAGGGATTCCTCCACCACTTCTCTTTCAGCTTCTTGTGGGGCTTTTTTCAGTGGTTCTACGTACACTGCAAAGACAGATTGTGGTTTCTCACAGTTTCCCACTTTTGGACTGCAAGCATGGAAACAAACGTACAACAAAACTGCTCCTTTTGTTTTTTCCTTGCTTCCCTACACTTTTTAGTGGTTAATGCCTGATGATCTCTTCTGTTGGCAGATTTTATTTTGATTTCAGCTTGACATATGTGGGGACTGGAATGATCTGCCCCCACATTGTGAACTTATCATTGCTTCTTGGAGCCGTGCTTTTGTATGGAATGATGTGGCCTCTTCTCCTCAAGCTTAAAGGAGATTGGTTTCCAGCAGAAATACCAGAGAGCGGTATGAAGAGTCTGAATTGTTATAAGGTCTCTTTCTTTCTTCCTTCTTCATCTTCTCTTCAAAATCATCATTCATTAGTATCATCTTTCCAACTTTGACTGCGTATTTAAGCTATACACGTAAATATGTACACCCAAATTTATCAGATGAGGCTGCGGAGGAATTGACAAGGGGGTACGGTTTTAGTTCTTTGCTATTTTATATAAGGCGGAAAGGCAGATGGTTTTTTATTTCATTTTTATGTTTTAGTTTGCGTTCATAGAAGAATGTGCAGTGTAATGATATTCACTGCTAGATTTGTTTGGCCATTGCATAATATAGATTATAAGTAATACTGTTGGAATATATATTGACAGGTGGATATGACAATGAAGACAAGGCAGGAAGATCGTGTATGATTTGGCTGCGGTCAAGTACTTGGGTCCGAGTGCAACCAACAACTTCTCGGTAAATTATTCAATCAACTGTTGTCGAAGAATTATTATTTTATTTTTTTTGTAATGAACTACTATTGTTATAGTTTGTATTTGAGATTTTAGTTGTACAACAATGAATCATTTTAACAGTGTAAAGTTTCTCGACAAGGATTTTATGGAAAATATTATGTTTTGTTTCATTTACAGGTTTTTATTAGCTTTATGTAAAAGTATTAACGACAATTGTTCAAAATCGTTGTCAAAGACACTTATAACAACACGTACAAGCCTTTTTAACAATGGTTAAAAATCGTTGTAAAAAGAACCTTCGACAACAGTTTCAAAAACTTACGACAACGGTTTACAACCGTTGATTGAATATACATACGACAACGTTTAGAATAAATAAAAGACAATGCTTAAAAACCGTTGTTGAATATACATACGAAAACAGAAAAAAAATTATACGACAATGGTTTAAAATCGTTGTCTAAAACGCATATGACAACGTGTAGAAAAATGAAACGACAACGGCTTTAAACTGTTGTCGAAAGATCAAACGACAACGGATGGAATACCTAAAAGACAATGGTTGAAAACCGTTGTCGAAAATCTTAAAGGCAACGATTTTTAACCGTTGTCTTTCAGCGAAAACCTACGACAACGGTACCTACGACAACTCGATATTTCGTGATAGACAACGGTTTTTAACCGTTGTCTATTAGCATTTTTGTTGTAGTCTTTAATGTAAACCCCAACTTCTATCCATAAGAACAAAATATATCATGACTTTCAGTGCAACATTTTATTCTTTATCTTTTTTACAAAATAGAAAATCATAAAGAGAGTTGATGATGAGCATGGAACATAAATTTGGACATTAACAATGTATCCTCTTTCCATTACTGCCCTGCTGAACTTAATTGAACACACAGTTTTACATACAACTAGTAATTGAACTATATATTTTTTTGTCTCCAGAAGCATGTTGAGTTGTTGCAGCCAACTACCTTCTATTGTTAAGGGCTCCTGTAAGATCAACAGTTCACAATTACTCACAATATCAATAACAAAAATTAAAGTAGGAATAAAATTGATCTTCTTCACCGGAGCTAATAAGATAATACGCACAAATAATCGCAAGATTTTGGCATTTGAATTCAAGTCGTTGGATCTCCTCCCTAAATAAATTTGCTCTGTTACTCTTAAACCGGAATTTGACTGTAAGTCGAAGACCGAGATTTCCTAACCTCTCTTGTTCCTCTAGTATCTCAACTGCTGAAATGTTGGCTGATTCGCTACAACAATAGAGATAAATCGATTGGAGTGTGGGTATTTCTCCAATACCCGAAGGGATCTCCTCGAGTTGTAAAAGATGCATAACAGAAAGCTCCTCCAAAACCGGAAAATTGGAGCTCTCTGCAATCCATTTTGTCACATCACCACAATGAAAAATAGTTAAGTGTTTCAAGCTAACGAATATCTCATCAACAAAAATCCACTCTGTCCCAGCAATTGCATTGTTTAGAAGACTCAGAATTTGAAGATGGGGCAAGGAACCAATAGCTGCCATATCACTCCATGCAAGCTTACAATACCTTAATGTCAACTCCTTGAGTGAACTCGAAAATTTGATGTTCCGCAATGAATCACCGGCATACTCCAAGCCGTTGCACGAGTATTCTAGTGATTCAAGTTTGTTAAAGCAGCCAACGTTGTTTAGATGGTATGACGAGCATTGCCTATTTTTCTTACTGAAACCATAATCAATATGGAGTTCCTTGATGTTGGGTATTCTCTTGCAGACCTCCTCGGAGAAAATGAGGTTTTGTACTATTTTAAGTGTATGTAAGTTTGGCAAAACATAGAGGTCGGGAGGAGGAGGAGGAGGAAGACTAATTTTCCAAATGTTGACGTGTCGAAGTTGTGACATCTTCCAAATCTCAATCGGTGCAACGACTTTTCTGTTTGCTAAAATGATTAAAGTTTGCAGACTCCAAAGTAGTGATATCGATGAAGGAAGCAGTATATCATGTTGTCCAACGGAAGGCTCGTGTCGTAAGAAGCGCAAGTTAACTTCTCGAAGAGTGTGTTGTAGGTTTCCAGTATCGGGAGAGAATACTCTCAACAATCTAGATTTCAATGGCGCCGGACTTTGCCCACAGACAATTAGAGGTTGACGAAGTGATGGTGTCTTTGAAGCATGATTTTCTTGAGGGTAAAACCTCGCCGTTGTATGATCATCTATATAGAGACGACTCCCATCTATGTCTCTTTGGACACAAAAAAAGTTCTCCTTCTTTCCTATCTGTATACACAAGTCTCTTACTAAATCGTGAATGTAACAAGTTTTCAATTTCTTGTTTGGACTTAAACGACGAACAGAAAGGAGATTTCTATCAACTAGATCTTTTAAGTAACTCTCTGCAACTTCTTCCAGAATTTGACCTCTCCTTACTTTTATAAGCCCCTCGGCTACCCAAAGTTTGATAAATGTGGGCACATCAATATACTCATTTTCTGGATATAACCCAAAGTGGAGAAAACATGATCTCAAACAAATGGGCAAAAACTTGTAACTCAAGTACAATATGTTGGAGGGTTTGTTCTCTTCTGGATTGAGAATCAAACCTTTATCTTTTGCAATTTTCTCCCAGTATTCTTCCGTCCTAGGTGAATTTCCAAGAAGCCCTCCAATCACAATGATTGCTAGTGGAAGTCCTCTGCACTTGTTCACAATCTCCTTCCCAACTTGTTCTAATTCAAAAGGAAAGCATTCTTGTGGAAATGCCTTCTCACAAAAAAGCTTCCAACTATTTTCTTTATCAAGAAATTTTATAGCCACTGCAGAGGAACCAAAGTAGTCAACCAGTGTTGATTCCCTAGTTGTTACAACAATTCTGCTTCTGTTTTTGTTTTCTGGGAAGAAAAATTTTATCTTATCCCAAATATCTACACTCCATACATCATCCAATACAATCAAATATCTTCGATTAAATAAGATTCTATACAACTCAAGACTTAATTGTTGATCATCAGCTGTATCCTTATCAATAGAGCAACCTCGTAGGCAAGAAAGTGCTTGCAAATAGATTTTTCTTGCACTGCATCCTTGTGACACAGTAATCCAGATACGAACAATAAAATTGCGGATTATATTTGGATTTTCATATAAATTTCTTGCAAGAATGGTCTTACCTATACCACCCATTCCAGTTATGGAGATTATTTGACGACCAACATCATGTCCAATAAGGTCCTCCAAGAGTTGCTTCATGTAGCCGTCAAACCCCACCATAGTGCTAGTCTCGGCAGTTGCAGCTGGAAATGATGATGGTGATGATGATGATGATGATGATGGTGATGAATAATTAGGCATTATGTATCCAATTGACTTTTTAACCTTGATAACTTGGTCTTTGATTGACTCCATGTCTTCTATAATCATCTGCAGATCTGGTAAGAAACTCGGACCTTTTCCACCACAAATTCGATCGGCTGCATGGACTTCGATTCTCTCAGCCTCATGAGCTGCATCTGCAATTCGACGCACCAAATCTTCTACTTCTATGTTGTCTGCATCTGAGTATTGCTCCACAAAATCTACAAAGAAATTAACCTTCTCGGCCAGATATTTATTCTGGTTTATGTCGAAACAAGTGGAAAGGAGAGGATGAGTGTGGATCTGTTCCATAGTATTCAACAGAGAAACTAAAGATGCATAAGCTGTTGCTGCCATTTCTAACCTCAATTATTTCTTTTTTTGAAGTTTCAGATCTGAAGGAAGGCGTCAAGCCACCAACAACTAGTAAAATGCAAATCAAATATTATACACTTAAAAAATGTTCAAGTTTTACTAGCGGACAAAACGAGCGTTGAACGGGTACCATGTTATTTGTTGATTAAGTCAATAGCCCATCTAATTTTTTTTTTTTTTTTTTTTTTGACGAGGAACCCGCAGCCGCTACTTTTGGTGTGCACAGGGTAAACCTTTTTTTTTACGAGGAACCCGCAGCCGCTACTTTTGGTGTGCACAGGGTAAACCTTTTTTTTGACGAGGAACCCGCAGCCGCTACCTTTGGTGTGCACAGGGTAAATCTCGCTCCTGTGCAATAGCCTGCAAACCACACAGAAGAGTTAAATCACTCTTAATGTGACAGGGTGACAGGCTCATACATAGCGTGTCCAGTGGGAATTGAACCCATGACCTATCGGTCACGGGCCACCCACCTTCACCGCTATGTCATCCCAAGGGGACGCATTTACACCACTCTTAACATACCATATAGTGTATTTCAATTTTGAGCTCCAACTATTCCTATTAAATTTTACCTTATATTATAATATTTTATTGTGATGTTTTTATTATTAAATAGTTTTAACAAATTATTATATAATGTGTATCATTATTAATTTATGCAAATGCTTTATATTATATAATTACAAATTTATATTAATATTAATATTTTTGAAAAATATGTATCATATTAATTTATGCAAATGCTATATTTATATTATATAATTACAAATTTGTATTAACATAAATATTTTTGAATGAATTCCTATGGTTAAAATTATGTGTAAGCTAAATCCTTTTACCATTTTTTTTGTGGAGAGAGTTCCGCATTAAATCGCAATGATCAGAGTTTATAAAAATGCTAGGTTCTACCTATTTATATACTCCCTCCGTTCCGCTATTTCTGTCCTACTTACCTTATCGGGCTATTCCGCTATTTCTGTCCCCTTTCCAAAAAATGAAATAATTAACAATCTAAACATGGCCCACTTTTAATTTAATTATACACCCACCTAATTTTATTCTACCTAACCCACCGATCCTATTCTTCTCTACCTAACCCACCCAACATCAATATATCTCTCTCCATACCTCTCCTCTCCCTCTCGCCTGTTCTTCGAACCCTAGATCTGCGCCGCCTCCATTCTCTAGCTGTGATGAATTCCCAAGATAAGCTCGAAACTTTGAGCAATCTACCTCCCCCTTGCCTCAAACAACCATCAGAAGAAACAGATACTCTCGATCTTGGGTCAAAAATGGGTGAGAACGGGAATCTGAGTGCCGCCGTGTCCGACGCCTCCGTCGCGGACGAGCCCGAGTATGTTTGTCTCTGTCCGGAGCTCATGTTTTTCCCTTTAAGATGCCGCTTTTCATTTGCCGGACACGGAGGAAATGGAGGAGGAAGCCGATCGGGAACTGGCTAGGAGGCGGGCACTTCAGCCATGGTTGGATGAAATGATTCGCTTATGGCTTCCAGCCTACAAGCCAGACCGGTTAGATTTGCTCCTATTGGCTCGTTTTTCCTATTACAGTATACTATTGTGCATGTATTGGCCCTCTTGCTATTGTGTTTGGGAGTGGTATGTGAATAAGGGGGGTCTGAAATGATGATTACTATGCTCATTTGTTTGTTGAGATTAGCCTTGTCTGAAGACATTTGTTTGTTGAGATTAGCCTTGTCTGAAGGCATATGTTCTTGTTTGTTAAGCTTGCTGTCCTTGATTGCTGCTTCTTGAGATTAGCCTTGTCTGAAGGCATATGTTCTTGTTTGTTAAGTTTGCTGTCCTTGATTGCTGCTTGTTGAGATTAGCCTTGTGTGAAACTTGTTTGTTGAGTTAGGACCGAGGTCTTTCAGGGTTGATGCTCCTGCATATGCAGCATTCATTTTGGTTTTGTATTCATTAACTTGAATACAAAATTTATAGATGCCTTTGCATATGGGATTCGCATCTTAGAGACCTAACTTGAAAAGTACACTTGAAAAGTACACTTGATCTTATATAACTGCATCTTACAAAAAATAACTGCATCTTACAAAATATCTATGCATCTTACTACTACATATACCAAAATGTACAAAATATACTGCACAGTTGCAAAAAACATTCTTCAAGTTGTTTCTAGTTGTTTCAGATTATCCAATCATCCACTCTCAAACCCAATCTGTTCTCTAGATCTTCAAGTTCATGCAAGCTACAATTTTCAAGCATATAAGCAATACATTCTTTCACCAAGGTTTCAGGCACTTCCAAGTCCAATGGAAGAGTTCCTGATCTAATTAAGCTATCCTTCTTCATGTGGGGAATTTTATAGGAATTTTGTCCCCTAACTTTCATCACTTCGATCATGCAGTTTTGTAAACTCAAGAAAACTTTATTAAGAGTAACTGGGGATAGCTGCTCATAAGAAGCAATCACTGCATTGATTAGTTGCTGAGAGTTTATGCATGAAGATTGTATTTGAATACTCTGAATAGATCTGAACCAACCTAAATCATTGACATTCATGTTTGGAGAGTTTGGAGGCTGATTTATTAACCTGATGTCAAATCCATCTTGACTTGCTACAATTCTGAACTCTGGGTCACTGTCCTTAATATGGGGTCTAGCATTATCTTGTTGAATAAATATTAGTTTGCTTGCATGTGTAGGCCATTTGGCTTTTATAGCTGGTACAATCTGACATTGTTTATGAAATATAGTGCATCAACTTAGAATCATAATTAATCAAAATAGAATCTAAATAATTCTTTTTCCATACCTGATTTATCAAGCATTCCTTGATAACTTGTTTTGTTATTGATTGTATGGGTTTCATCTCTAGTGTGCTCGCCGGCTTTGTTCTTGGATTTTCCGATTCTTTGGGGCTTTTTCTATGAAAGGGAAAATACCTATCTTCCCATCAAATTCCACATTTCCATTTGCATCAAAGATTGGCCGGCATACAGCACACATAAACATGATTTTCGTGATGAACTTCTTGTTTTGACATGTTCTATGTGGCTCTATTTCGTAGGGTGTAAGGTAATATCTATGAGCGGCTTTGGTCATGTAGAACCATTTTTCATCTATATGGATCGTGTTGTGCATGCTTTTAAATTTCGAGAATATTTAGGACTCTATCAAATTCTAGGGCCTCAATAGAATACCTTAGCCTTAGCGATCGGTTAGGAGTCATTATTTGTGGCCTTATAAGCACTACTGTGAGCTCGATCGACCCCGATTCACCCACCTCCATACTTGAGAAGGGTGCAGTTAATACCCTACCGCAAGCTTTCTAATAGTAGCCCTTTTTTGTAATTCCAAATTCTCAATCAACTCCAGATTTAGATGAACTATCTTTCTCCTTGGTGCTCCTGGTTTGTTGCTCTTTACACAGATTACTTGCCTATTTTTCTGTTGTTTTCTTGCAGCCGCCCATAGCCGATTCACTGTCCTTGGAGAGACGTCGTACGTGGATGCTACTTCACTTCTTTTGCCTTTGTCAATCTTCCCGTTCTTATTGTTCTGCTGAAGGAAATGCACGATTCCCATACGCTCGTCGTCAGTTAGATTTTTGCTCCTCTGCTCTCTCATTTTGTAGATTTTTATGTTTTGAACATGTATGAAAATTGAAGTTCTAGTAGTACTTGTTGGCTATTTATAAACATTTGTAATGCAGATTTGTCTTTGCAGATTTGTAATGGAGGGAAATTCGAATTACACTCTCCCCAAACTGTAATTGTATATGTAATTCTGATTTTGGAGGGAAATTTTGTGTACTTAAATGATAATTACACTATCGGCTTCTGTGTACTTACAGGGAAATTTTGGAGGGAATTATGTAATGCAGATTTGTGCACTTGTTCTCGGCTGAGTCTTTGAAAAAACTGCATCTTGAGTTCTCGGCTGAGTCTTTGCTCCTCTTTTTTTTGTTTCAGAATTTATATTTTATGAACTTTTTTAAAAGATTACATTATTTCTTAATAAACAAAATGTTTAAAAAAAAATAAAAAAAAATTAATGTATCTCAACCATGCTATAATAAATTTAGGTGGAATTAACACTCTCTCTCCTACATCTTCTTCTCGAAATTTGTGCACCCATCTTATAAGAATATAAATGAATATTTTAAGTTGTTAATCTATCTTCCCAACACAATTAAACTTCCTAAACAAAGTTTCTTAATCTCCGTGCCGAAGTCAACTGAGACATAAATAGCGGAACAGAGGGAGTATATCTTTGGAGTTAAAAGTGTCGCAACCCAACATCTCATGCATAATTATGAATCATTATCATCAGAACTTACATTAATTTTTTTATTATTATACTAGAGTGCATGATGGGTTATTGAAGTTTAATTACTTGATTAAGGGAGTGTTTGATTCATGGATATCCTGCCCTACTATGGGAATCACCCGGGTTTAATATTCATATATCGTGTTTGGTACGTGGGTATCGGTACCCTATTATGGGTATCAAACCCATGTGGGTATGGATTTTTTGAAACCCGAATAGAACTAGTGTTTCATTTCTGAAACCCATCTGGGAATCAACTATTTGGCGCCGTTCGAAACCGGTCTCTTCTTCTCTTCTTCTTCATCAACTATTTGTGAAGGTTCAAGACGGATTCTGGAATTTCGAATGGGACCTCTCGCGCGCGCGGACTGCCCATCTCGTTCCCTGCTTCCCTCTCTCTCAGACCGGTGCCGATGGTGGCGGTCGTCGTCGTGCTTGGAACGGTGGTGGTGCTCTTTGGTTGACTCTCTATCTCGACGTGAAACAGATTCTCTTCGTTTACGGCTCGAAATTTAGAGCTGATTCATGATTTTGGTGTTGTTGACTCTTTTCAAGATTGAATCTTGTTTGCAGTTTTGGTAATTTGTGTTTCAATACTTTGTCTTATTGAAAATTGCATTTGTTTACTTTTTCGTGTATTTCTCTTTGAGGACTATAAGCTGTTGCTTTACGTTATAGATTGAAAGCTGCTGCATTTTCTTCTTCAGAAATATATGTATTGAGATGTTGTTTAGGATGCTAATTAGATTGAAAGATAGTACTAGTCAGTGGCGAATCCAGAAATCTATACTGGGATGAGCTGAACAGTAAAATTTCAACTCTTTATATATAAAAATATTATTTTAATATCTACATAAGTTGTGCCCTACGAGACTTCAATACATAAAACTCATCAATAACTGAGTCTATATCTATATCTTTAACAAAGTCTCTCTCAATAACTGAGTCTATATCTATTATTATTTTTGTATAAGGGTATTGTAATTAATATTTTGGAATGATATCTAAAAAAATGAAAATTATGAGTCCCAAATATTTGGTGGTTTTCAATGCCATTCCCAAATTTAATTCTCTATATTTTTCCTAAATGACACTTGCTACCCTTGTGAACAATCATAACCACCCCATTTCATCTTTTTTATTCACTCCACGCCTGAAATCAATTCCCTAAAGCCCTATCCCCTTCTCGCCCCTGCTAGTCACCGAATGTTATTAAAAATTAGGTGTGTAGAAATGTAGCGACAATAAAACCAAATGTTAGTATAAATACTATAACAACATTCCTACAATTATGTAGCGACAATAAAACCAAATGTTAGTATAAATACTATAATTAATTTAATAATCTAATTTCCATTATTAAAATTCTAACAATCCCCCACATGGAAGTTAGATTATTAAATGCAAATGCAAAATGTTATGCAAACCAAAGTCCCAAAGACATATTATTGCATCAGGATAGGTAGTTGTTAGCTTTGAACCTTCCTTAGTATAATGTTATCGGGTTTACTCGCTACTCGGTGAACGCGATGTCTTGAACCGATCAGCTTTCGTGTAAACCAAGACAATAACATATACCCAATAATAGATACAATATCTTTCGTTCTCACGTTGTGTCCATTTTGGTCTTGGACCATATTTTGGATTCATAAGTGTTTTTCTATTTGAAGCGGCCACACTTCTCACTTATATATGTGATCTCCTATAAAGAGTATCTTGTCATACTCCACCAATAAGGCTATAGGAATCATTAAAAGCTTATACGCTTACCTTTTACCACAAGCTACAGGTTTGCACTTGGGGCAGCTTCGAGAATGGATTTTTAGTTGTGTTTTTAAGTGCACAACTTGAACATTCTTAACTTAGTTGTCTCTTTGAACCATGTTCATGAGATCTCCAATTATCATGGTAGAGTTACCATTAATAGCGTTCTTTTAGTGTGGATTTTAATCTCATTCCCCTTACTGCATTGTACAATGGATCACGATTAATACCTTTGGTAAACGGATCCACAATATTATCTTTTGACTTCGCATAGTCAATACATATTATTCCATTAGTGATCAATTGTCTAAAGGTATTGTGTCTTCGACGAATATGTCGAGACTTACCATTATACATTCTACTTTGTGTTCTCCTTATTGCAGACATACTATCACAATGTATCAAGACGGGAGGCATGGATTTTCCCCAACAAAGAATATTCTCTAAGAAGTTTCGTAGCCATTCGACTTCTTCTTTTCATAGAACTTACGTTTCTTCGGGTTAGTGCTAGTGCTGCACTCGACTAGATTAGCCCTTGCCTCCATAGATGGCTTGTTAGTCTTTCGATTAGCCTTGTGGTTGCCTCTTCAATTCTGAGACGGACTATTTGATCTTCGAGACTCATCTCTTTGTGTTTGTGCTTTAGATAGTTTTTGAAATCTTTCCACATTGGCGGTAAATTCTCGATCATAGTTGCAACTTGAAAAGATTCAGAAACGACCATACCCTCGGCGAGGATATCATTTATGATCAATTGAATCTCTTGCACTTGTTCGACAACAGTTTTGGTATCCACCATCTTGTAGTCTAGGAATCGTCCAACAACGATCTTCTTTAGACCTACATCTTCGATCTTGTAATTGATCTCCAAAAAATCACACTATAGAGAGTGTCGTCAAGTACATTTAGGATATAGTTCCGACATATGTAGTCGCTATGATGCCATGCATCAGATGCTATACGTTTTTGCTCATTGGTTTCAATTTCCCCCACAATTGGAGGTGTCTCTTTCAAGAATCGAGACAAATTCAAATTAGTTAAATAAAACAACATTTTAGATTGTCAACGCTTAAATTCAGAATCTGAGAAAACTTTGTCGGCTTTTCTGCATGAACAGGGGCGCTTGAAATTTGGTTGTTTGTTGTCCTTGTAAAGTTCGGCGGCACGTTGCTACTGCTTGTCATCACTTGGACAAGAAGATCAGGCGCATCACTGCTACTAGTCATCATTTCTTCAAGACAAATTATCGTCTTGCGATTGTTATTAAAAATTAGGTGTGTAGAAATGTAGCGACAATAAAATCAAATGTTAGTATAAATACTATAACAACATAACAAACAACATATGAAAAATTGAATAGCGAAAATAACGAAATGCAAACCGAGGCAAGAGTTGGACTCTTTCTCCGCAAGACAATAATGCTCCGCTACTCGGTGCAAGCGGTCTATAGCACTCGTCTCCAAGATACAACGATTTCTCAGTTACGAGTAGTTGCACTACTTTTCGTAATTCCGGCGAACTACTTGATATTTTGGGACTAAGGAAATATAATGAATCTATATGAATGTAGTGAAATAAGAGAGATAAAGAAGAGATGGAAGAATGTATTTGGATGGTTGTTGTTATTAACAATGAACGAAATTGTCTAATTTATAGACAATCACACACCTCTTCACAAGGGATACAACTCTTCGATCGTAATAGACACAATTCTTCACAATAAGATGAATTATGAATGGTTGCATTTGTTCAACTTCCAAGTATCTATTGGCATAAACTAACATATCCCTTCATGAATCAACACATTCGTTCATCATTTAATTTATGAAACAATGTGTCCTTTCCATGAAGTAACGTGTTCATTCATCTAGGAACCAACACATCCTTTCAATTCTTCCCATAAATCTCATGAACTAATTCATCCTTCAAATTAATTAATTTAATAATCTAATTTCCATTATTAAAATTCTAACACCGAATGATGAGATCGAAAATAGGATAGAAAGTGCACGTCTTCTTCTATAATTCCAGAATTTCAGAAAAATTTAAGGCAGATATTTAAATAAATAAGCTTAATTATATATTGCGGATTAATATTTACTTGTTTGATAAAATTTTGCTTTGGAATTTTTAATGGATTGGTAACCATGTTATCGACATTTTTAAAAATAAAATACATCATATTTTTAAATAAAATATATAAATAAGCCTAATTATATTTTTAGGATTAATATTAATATTTTCTATAATTTCAAGGGTAAAATTTTAAATTTATGATATTTTTATTCTGATATAATTACTGAACCAACTATCTATGTTCTCATAACCGGCCCGGTCATCGACCCGGAAAATATAAATTTACTGGTTCAACCGGTTGAACCGCTGGGTCAACCCGGGGAGTGCGTGACTGAAGGGTGCGTAGAATAGCTCAAGTAAATTTTAGTTATGATAATTTAACAAAAAGGTTGTTTGGCCAAGTGGTGAAGTCATGCTTGAAATTGTTAGAGGGGAAGGGTTTGACTCCCACTCCTTACATTTTTAATAGAAAAAAAAATTATTATATGAAATGGGCCAAAAAGGGCCGAACCCGATACCGAATTCCGGTTGAACCGGTTGATTCGGCCGGGTCACACCGGGTCAATTGCAAAAACGAGTTTATATCCAGCCCGACCCGGATTTATTACCGATTCCCGCTTGGACCGGTTCAACCGGCCGGGCCGGGCCGGTTTTCATAACACAGCCAACTATCCAGTATAATAATGATTTTAAACCTGAATATACAGACCAAACAGGTGTACTGGAATGATTCAGTCCATTCCGAATCCTGAAGGAATCATCGTGAAACTGAATTCGATTCCAAGCTGCGAACCAAACACATTTATGTTACAAGAAATGACACTCCAATAAATTAGCTAACCAACACGCCCATAGCAAACACAAGGATCTCAATACTTCAAACACAATTAAATTAAATTAAATTTACATCGATTTACAACAATAGAAAAATTAAATTTTCATATAGCTGAAAAGAGACAACTCACATCACCATTTCCTTTATCAAAATACTCGATAAAATCAAAGAGGAGAAATAAAAAAAACTACACCAATCAAGAAAATATCCAATGAACAAAAATTAGAAAAAAATTATCCAAATTCTTCATAAATGTGGAGAGCGGAGGTGGAGGCGGAGAGAGCGAATACAGATTTGGAGGATTATATGGAGGTGGATCCAGCCATCAGAGCGACGAAAGCAAAGGCACGAGGAACAATGACGACGGAGACGGAGATAAAGAGGACGATGGGAGAGACAGAGAGGGAAGTGGAGAAAGAGAGAGTAAGAGGGGAGTGGAAAGAGAAAGGGGTAGATACAAAGAGAGAAAGAGGGGAAAAAGAGAGAGAGGGTGTAGTGGGGCAAAAGATCACCTAGCCTATTTTTGGTGGACCACTTGGTGGCCCACCAATCACGCGGCGCCACGCGTGCATTGATGGGCCACCTTTTTATAACTCAAATATTTTTAAAATGCTAACATGGTCCATCAATGCACACATGGCGCTGCGTGATTTGTGAGCCACCGAGTGGTCCTTCATAAATGGGTCAGAAGATCCGCTTTGATGTAGTGGGAGGGGAGGAGACTGGAGGGTAATTTAATTTAATTCTTTTTTAATAATATTGAAATGGGTTAAATTAAATTATAATTAATAAATTGAATCATATTTCACGTGCGCATATCATGCACATTAACTTTCTCAAAAATGAATACATATATAATCACATTAGCATACGCACTCTAAAAAGTACGCCTACGCACTAATAGGCCCAAAAAATCCTGCGTTGAACACGAATATGGGCTCCTTAACCAGCTCAAATCCATTAATAAAAACGTTTGCAATTCCACGTCAGCATACAGTATGCTCTAAAAACCCTTAAAACCCTTTCTTCTCCACCGCACTTCCCTATCACAACCACGAAAATGGTTGCTGTTAAAAAACCCAAAGCCCCTAAAGACGTCGACGCCATCCAATCCGACGTCGTCGACTTCGTCTCCTCCCTCGGTTTCTCCTCCGCCGGTCCCTCCTCCGGCTTCAACGACACCGATTTCCGCAAAACTGGTTTCCTCAAATCCGACTCTCAATCAGCCCCTAAAAAGCCACCACCAGCACCGTCTAAAAGGCCAGCAAACAAAAACCCTAAACCAAATCCCAAACAATATCCGAAACCAGCTCAAAAACAAAATCAAGAGGTTGGAAACAGTAATCTGCTGGAAGTGAATGAATATAATAAGTTCAAGAATCTTCCGAAGCTCCCTTTGGTGAAGTCGAGCGCATCTGGAGTATGGCACGACGACGCTGCGGATTTGGAGGAGAAATTGATCGGGGAAGATAAGAAAATTGAGTGTAAAAGTGCGGACGAGTGGAAGGATTTAGTGGAGAAGAAGAAGGAATTAGGAGAGCGGTTGTTAGCTCAATATGCTCAGGAGTATATGTCGTCTCGTGGGCAGCATGGGGATATTAAGATGCTTTTTGCGACGCAGAGATCAGGGACAGCTGCGGATAAGGTTTCCGCATTGTCTGTTTTGATTGGGGATAATGCCGTTGCCAATTTGAGGGCGATTGACTCGCTTTTGGGTAATCTGGCTTCATTTATTGTTTATTGAATATTGTCTTATATGAGCTGATTTTGCTGGAGTTCTTGAATTGGAGACTGTTTGCACTACCGATTGCTCTTAGTTCGTCTTTAGGGTATGGTTTGTATTTAGGTCTGGGCTGTTTAATATAATAATAGATTAGCTGATTTGAGCTCAGTTGGTAGTATAGCTACAGTCACGATGATCACGGCTTGATTTTGAATCGAATTGCTTTAAGACCAGAACCAAAAAGTTATGTCATTGTGTCATTCTCGGACTTGTTGATGTATTAAATTTTGTGAGATTAGTTTTTATTTCCAGTTTTCTATATTGGGGAATTCAAGAAAGTGGATATGCATGCGAAATGTGTTGATAGCCCAAATACTATTTTGGCCTATAGAATCCTCTAGCTAACATTGTAAAATTATGATATGCAGGAATGGTAACAGCGAAAGTTGGGAAACGTCATGCATTCACAGCCTTTGAAGCATTGAAAGAAATGTTTCTTATGTAAGTTCGTTTAGTCTTTATTTCCCTTGGATTCCAAGAAATGAAACTTCATATGCATATCCTTGAAATGAAGTTTCCCAAAATCTTAACAAATAATTATCCAAGCATGATGTCTTTCAGCTTATTTACCATGACTTCTTTCAGCTTATTTACTTGGATACCACTTTCGGTGTATGCTAAAGTAACTTTTCTAACTTAATATGGGATTTAACCTATTTCACGACTTTATCATTGCTCATTTGTTATCATTTCATTTTGGACGAAATCTAATGTTTGTTAATTTTCTGCCAGTCTATTACCAGATCGCAAGCTTAAAACTCTCTTCCAGCGTCCTCTAAATCACCTCCCTGATACAAAAGATGGCTACTCTCTATTACTCTTTTGGCATTGGGAGCATTGTTTGAAGGAGAGGTATCTCTTTGTTGTATATTCTCATTTTTGGTTTCTAATTCATAGCTTCACTTTTGATATGATAATTATGTGCAACTTAATAATATAGAGTGAGAGGATTATTTTTATTGAACTTGAAGGACACCGTTTAATTTTCAGGTATGAACATTTCGTGTCTGCTCTTCAGGAAGCTTCCCTTGATGTAATAGTTAGACTCAAAAGCATGGCACTAAAGGTCAGCATATTGCATTTGCTTGTTTTATTCAGTTTATCCATTTTATTAGCATTATTGCACATTACATGAGTGAATCTCACAGATTATTTAATTGTTGTGTCTTGTTATCGACTCTGGTAATTTTGCATTACGAACCAAACCAGTGTGTAATGTGCTACAACCAAATCAAGTTGGAAAGAAATGAAGAAGCCCTTATTTAACATATATGTTCGATTCTTTGTTTCAGATCACATATACGTTATTGAAAAGCAAATCAGAACAGGAGCGTAGATTGCTAAATACGTTGGTTAATAAGGTATGCTTGAAATTCTTCTGTTTAAACAGTATGTTGAACCATTTAAACCACTCTGTTATTCGTGACTTGCTTGCAGCTGGGAGATCCCGATAACAAAGTGGCATCAAATGCTGATTATCACTTGGCAAATCTCTTAGCTGAGCATCCAAATATGAAGGTAATATTTTGCCTGTTGTTTCCTGCATCTTCTTTTCTTATGTGGATATTTCGTACTGTTTACCGACATGCTGATGAAAATAATAAATTGAAGAGCTTATCCTCTTGTTGCAGGCAGTGGTGATTGATGAAGTGGATACATTCCTTTTCCGTCCTCGTCTTGGATTACGATCAAAATATCATGCTGTATGTCCAATCAGATTTCATCTTGAGTTTACTGTCGATTTAAGTCCCTGACTGTTCTATTTTTTAATCTGAATGAGATTGAATTGAGCTATGATTGGGTATTGTAATCCATGTTTATGTTTCATGAAGATTGAGACTACTTGGAAAGAATGAAAAGTTTAAACAACCAAATCTGGACTAAGTACTTTGAAAATGAAGCAAGAGAGATGTGATAAGAAATTAATGTTTTTCTAACAAACACATATACTAGCAATTTCCTAGTGACATGACTGGGAACTTCTTCCTTGGATTAAGTAATTGATTTCCCTTGATTATCATTTGATGTTATCTAATCATCTTCTGCACATTTAGATCTACCATTTTAGTTTCCCTAATTTCTTTTCTGGAAACAATTGGATTTTGCTTATAGCTTGTGGTATGCCAAGTAACGATTTTAGAACCTGTGTCCATATTGTATGCAGATTTGCTTTTAAGTGTATCCGGTTAGTTTGTATTTTAACATTGTTACTGCCAGCCTTAATCATTCTGATTTCTACGGATGGATAGGTGAACTTCTTGACTCAAATTCGTTTGAGTCACAAAGGAGAAGGACCTAAAGCAGCGAAACGGCTAATTGATATTTACTTTGCCCTTTTCAAGGTATGTTCTGGACTTTCAGTATTTCTCCCTCTTATAATCCAATTCATCTGCTTCTCAGTTTTTGACCTGCTAAGGATTTTAAATATTATCTTCTCCTTCAGGTTCTAATATCAGAGACTGGAACAGTACAGTCTGTTGAAAAGAAAGACAAAAAAGCTTCTAGTTCTTCAAAAGAGGGTAAAACAAAAGCCTCACCAGATCCGCATATTGAGATGGATTCGCGGTTATTATCGGCTCTTTTAACTGTCAGTAAAATCTGCCTCCTTTTATTTTCTAGTTAACATCATAAACTGGATATCTGATACCGTTTTGCATGTAATTATGGTATATTTCATTATTTAACTGTTTATAGTAGGTTGAAGTTAAATTGATTTAGTTGAAGCCCACCCAAAAACTAAACTATTCATCGGCTTAGAGTCTAATTGAAACTGCAATTGTAGTTCTTGCTGTTGGGACTTGGGAGTGAGTGGTGCTAATTCCTGTGAGAATAAGTATTTCCATTACATAGTTTTAGCTAAGTGGAATAGATGTATTTACCTTGTAGCTTCCAACTTTTCTTCATTGATGCTCCCTGATAACTTTCTTTTTGCAAATCTTGCTATGTTGGTTAGGACAAAAAGTCAATTAGAAAAGATTACTCAACTAAATGATTGAAAGTTTACCTTTCTTCTAATTCAGGGTGTTAATCGGGCTTTCCCATTTGTGTCAACTGACGAAGTTGATGATGTAATAGAGGTCCAGACTCCAGTATTGTTCCAGCTGGTATGGCTGTTAATGCCAATAATCTTTCTTCTTTTTTAAAATTTATTTACATAACTGTGGTATCTTTCACAGATATCTGACCTTAGAATTTATGTGCTTTCTGATCAGGTTCATTCGAAGAATTTCAACGTTGGAGTCCAAGCCTTAATGCTTCTTGACAAAATCTCATCTAAAAATCAGATTGTCAGCGACCGGTTTTACCGTGCCTTGTATTCAAAACTACTGCTCCCGGCTGCAATGAATTCTTCCAAGGTCAATAACATCTTCATCTTGTCAATTCTTATCTTATCTACAATCTGTTCTCTTTCATCTATGATAGGCATAAACAATTTTTATGTTTTATTTATTCACGTAACCTACTTTCAGTGTTTGATAGTGTTCTGTTATTACAGGAAGAAATGTTTATTGCACTACTATTAAGAGCAATGAAGAATGATATCAATATAAAGCGCGTAGCTGCATTCTCTAAGCGTCTGTTACAGGTTTGTATTCAATTTTGTAATCTTGCATCCCTTATAAACCTTTATATCAACTGCAATGAATACATATCTATATGGGGTATGTCTATGGATGCCTATTTTTAAACTATAAGAATCGGATATTACGATTTTATTGCTGCTGAGGTGCTTCCATTCCATGTGAAACTTGAGACTGCAAATTCTGTTATTCTCACAGTTTCATCTCAACAGGTTGCCCTGCAGCTGCCCCCTCAGTATGCTTGTGGATGCCTTTTTTTGCTTTCTGAAGTTCTTAAAGCACGTCCTCCTCTTTGGTATGCCGCTCTAGCACATATTATTAAGAGAAACAGATCTTTCAAAATTGATCCTGAAACTCGTCTTATTTATATTAGGAATATGGTGATTCAAAACGAGGCCGTTGATGCTGATGAAGATCTTGAGCATTTTGAAGATATTACTGAAAATGATGGCAATCAGCCCATTGCTGAGCCGGAGAACAGAGACAACAAGGGCCAAGTAGCTGAACCCATTCATGCATCTGAAGATGATAGTGAGGAATCACTTCATGAAGGTGGTTCTGCAGACTCTGATTCTGAAGAAGCTGACCTTAATGAAGCAGATGATTTATTTGGGGAAGATGGTTTTGGTAAAGACATGAAATTGAAGTCATGTAGTGAGACTGAAGTAAGCAGTCATCCAAGACCCACCCCACCACCGGGAGGCTACGACCCACGCCACAGAGAACCTTCTTATTGGTAATAAATATATGTTCATATATCTTTTTGACTAGCGAGCTGTTTTGTGGTTGCTAATTCTTATTGCCAACAGCAATGGAGATCGGGTTGGGTGGTGGGAGCTAACGGTATTCGCTTCACATGTGCACCCATCAGTGGCTGCAATGGCCCAAACCCTCCTTTCTGGAGTGAACATTGTGTACAATGGCAATCCTATTAGTGACCTTTCACTTAGTGCATTCTTGGACAAGTTCATGGAGAAGAAACCCAAGCAGAATACATGGCATGGTGCCTCCGATATTGAACCAGCCAAGAAGGTTAGATTTCTCCCTTCCACATTCATCACATTAACACTAACCTTGATCCGGCTTAGGTGTAACAGTTGATCATTTCTTACAGCTTGACATGAGCCACCAGCTGATAGGAGCAGAGATTCTATCATTAGCTGAAGCTGATGTGCCTCCAGAGGATGTAGTTTTCCACAAGTTCTACATGAACAAAAAGGATTCCTCTAAAAAATTAAAGAAAAAGAAGATGAAGAAGACAGCCGAGGATGAAGCTGCTGAAGAGATTTACGCTGTTGCTGGAGACGAGGAGGATGAGAGCGACAACGAAGAGATCGAAAATGTCTTGGACTCCCCCCTCCCCTCAGCAGGAAGTGACTATGATTATGATGATCTCGACAACATTGGCGATGAAGAGGATGAAGACTTGATCGCGGGGGCTAGCGATGAAGAAATCGACACGCGAACAGAGGACAGTTTCGGCAGCGATGATGATGATATTGCCGAAGGAGAAGCAGATGATGGAAGTGACTTTGATGAAGGGACGGAGTTTGCTGATCCTAGCGATGATGAGATTGCCGATGGAGAAGCAGATGAGTTGGATGAAAGCTTTGACATAGGGAAGAAGAAGAGAAAATCGCGTAAAGGTCCTGGAGCATCCCCTTTTGCTAGCCTTGAAGATTATCAACATTTAATGGAGGAGGAAGGAGCTCCTGAATCCAATGAACCCACAAAGAAGAAGCAGCAGCACAAATCAAAGAAGAATCAAAAGAAAAGGAAGTCATCATAACTTATTGCTACCTACCAAAGCAGAGAAGAGAAACTGCCCCATCTGGCTGCTAGATTTTGGTCGACAATTTTTAGACTGGTCTCAGCGGTGAATACAAGAGCTGGTAATTTTTTCAAGGTTTAACTTTTTAATAGGCTTTTTTGTTGTTATATTATTTCATATGGAGGTGTTATCATTTTGTCGTATTCAATGAAATGTTTTTTGTTTGTTAGGGTGGACCAGCTTGTTTTGAGCCATCTCTAATTGCAGCCTTTCCTTTGTTTCTCCGAAGTACTGATTGAGCATTAAACTAGTTAAGTTTTGCACTTCTTCAATTTGATTCTCGTATTATATTTTGCAGTTTTGCAGTTAAATTCAGGCATATGTTGCATTTTGTTATGGTCTTCATTTTTTCTCTTGGAGTCTTTAATCTTAACCGAAAGTTCACACCAACTACAGGTAGTAGAAAACAAAAACAACATTAATATATTATAAGACAATGATATGTTAAACCGAAAACAAATACATTACAATCTAAGCAACTCTTAACAAACTACGGAAGCTGTTGCAAGCATTCAAACACGGCCAACATCCTCCTCGATAAATCAATATTTTTTCGATTCCAGAAATATCGAGAAGATGTTGAGATTCGTGGATTTTGGCAAGCTTCTGTCAATGCAACTATAGAAGACATAATTTTTCATTTGATATTGTTTTTATTTCATCGTCAACTAAAAGGTTTTGCTTTTCATATTTCTTTTGGGGTTCTACTTCATCTTTTTGCCAAATTATCATGTAATAGAGTATGAATTGTTTTCAGGGACGGAGTCAGAAACTTGATTCAGGGGTCCGATTATTTACTTGTTTATGAATATCTTTCATAGTATTAATCTTAATATTTTTATTTAATTTACTAAACTGAATACAATTTTTTTTACATCGATTTCATTGAATAGTTTTAGAAAATTTAAATTAGAAAATTATTAAGTTGTAAGTAACAAAGAAGGATTAAAAAAAATTAACAAATTCATGCTTTGGCAGGGATCTGAACCTGCACCTCTAAGTAATTTAACTAATGTTTTAGCGCAAAACCACATATCAATCATATTTTTTAATTTTACATAAAAATTCCTTATGGGGGGGGGGAAAGTGAACTTCCATGCCTCCCCCGCTTCGTTGGGTCAGGGATATCCTAACTTTAGATTCCGTTATCGTCCCCTTTGAGATCAGGATGCATTTTTCAGTCAGCAGCTTATAAGTTTTTTATGATTGTTTGATCTTTGTTCGTTGTTGGCCATATGTTTAGCCCTTTTTGTATTTTCATTTGATTTAGTTGTTCGTTTAGGGTTAGGTCACTTTTGGATCTTGCTTTGTACTTTTGTTTACTTTATGATATGACACGTAATTTCTATCCATCCGATGGGTCAGGGAAATGAATGAATCGTTCAATGCATGTAATTTATTTGTTACTGCATATTTCTTGTTGCCTCTTATCAGGTGATATAAGAACTTTTGGAAGTAGTGTATGTATTCTTATTGTTACTGCATATTATTTGCCATAGATTTGTTTGTGTAGTAGTCAGATCATCTTTATCAGGAATCATCTGAATTGGTTCATGGCCTCAAGCATAGCTGGTTTGAGTTGTTATGTCATATTAAGGTTTGTGTTTTCTTTGCTGGAACGAGCAGTTGCAAATGCAAGGAACCGGGCAAGTCAAAAGTACACTCATGCCGCAGGATCAAGAAGTTTCAGCATAGCCAAACATACATACGTAATATATTTCGATTTTCTCAAAAAAATTGAGATTTTAGTATTAGAAATTACTCTTTACTTGTTTGACAATGATTCAGTATAAGATAAGATTTGAAGATCCCAAAATCTCTAGCTGAGTGATGAACCATATAATGTAATAGTTTAGTTGAGTTCATCATATTAGGAACTCAGTAGGCTAGATAGAGTTCAGTAGCTGACTCAGTAGCATATTTTGTCTCAGTTGGATGGACTCAGTATCAAAGAGTCAGCATGGTCATTCAGAACCTACTGAATGTGTGTTGAACATCAGTACAAAGGAATCAGCATGCAACCTGAATATTTTAAAAGAATGTCAATAGAGGACAACTCAGTTAAAGTGTCCGAGGTATCAGAAGAAGTCAACTCAGCATCAGCCTTGAAGTTTGAACAAGCCTCACTTACCATTCAACCTCGAAGAATGAAGAGCTGCTAGCACTGTACTTGCACTGACATTCGTCCGTCGGTAATCTCATACAGTCTATTTCCATCGCTAAACCGTCATTAATGATGGGGGTTATTGTTGGTCCGGAGACGAGTATCAGGTGTAGGGGGGGGGGGTGAATACACCTGATTACAAGTTTTTCCTCAAACGCGAAGGACAGCTGAGCTGTAGAGTGCGACAGATGAACAGTGTCAAATAGTAACTTTCTGATCGTGGGTCAGAGTGGCTCAACTACTGATTCTATCCTACTCACTTTTGTCAGTATTATGAACTCAGTCGGAGAGTTTAGTGCGGATAAGTGTGGGGCCCGATAGACTTCGTCTCGATTTGAAAACGTGTTTTCGCAAACCAAACCTGTTTTGGCTGGTGCACTTTTAAGTACGTTTTATGCAAAGTATGAGTTTGTAAAACGGTTTGAGAACGATGCAATAAAACAGTAAATAACACAAGCGATTTTTAACGTGGTTTGGATACGCGAGATCCTACGTCCACGGTCATGTTGAACATGAGTTCTTGTTAATTAATCTGAGCAAGCCTCAGCAAGGAATCTGTGCCCTGGACAGACCCTTCTAAGTTATAATCCTTAGCGACTTTACAAATCAAACCGAAGTTTGAAGGGGAGGGGATTTTCTCCAACAATGAAGGAGTTCTTACAATAAGAACGATTCACAGAAAGTGAACTCCTTCGAAGGTTCTAAGCTATGGATGTAACAGTTGAGCTTAGATAAAGAAGAGGGAACTAAAGAAACTCTAGAGAGAAGAACTACAGATATTCAACTAAGCAAGTTCTTCGCTGGATCGTCGTGAATGCGCTAGAGAGTTTGAATGCTTTGAGCGTGTATTCCCTTTGATATCTCGTACGTTGAGCTCGAAAATGCTTCTCTATTTATAGTTGTGACCCAGGCATTTATTCGTTGGAGAAGACGATGCCACGTGTCACAAACGTCCAAGGAAAACGGCCATAAGTTTCGAAGTAGCGTCGCAGAGTGGTTGGTCACTGTACATGAGAGCAACTTTAGTGTCAGGGCAGGTAAGACTTAGGTTGCTTCTCATTGGTCGAGGTTTGTGGTAGGTGAGACCTGTCAGACATCACTCTTCATCTGAGTTGACTTTTACTTATCCTCGTATGATCCTTTGCTGACTTTCAAATGAGAGTAAAAGTCGGGCAGTCGTTTCCTGTCGGATATAGTAGATCTGGAACGATCGTACTGACTTCTTCATCTGAGTCGGCTGATGAAATCTTCTACTGAGAGCAGTCAGCTGGTGACTCTGAAGGTACTGAGCTCTCATACAGTATCTTCACTTTAGGTCAACTGATGGGAATCTTCTACTGATGATGGTCAGCTGGAGATCTGAGGACACGACCTCTTACAAACTGATGACATGGGGTTCTCGAATATAACTTCCTACTGAAGTTCAGACCAACAAGTACCCCTTACAAGACTTAGACAAAACAGATAACGAAAGTAAGAACAGTCTAGCCTATACATCATCTAGTCTGAAAGACAACACACTAAGGGTACAAGACAGGTTTTGAGATCTTCAATTCTATAGCGATAAATCACAACAATTTTCCCCATTACCGAAATACAGCAATAAGTCCTAAGTACATGAAATACTGATGTCAGTTCAAAGTACCCCCTTAGCAATGATCTAAACGGTCACTGACTCATAACCCAACAATTTCCCCCTAATTGATGATGCCAAAACCACTAAGTACTAAACTACTGACCCAAGAGAATTCAGTAAAAACTGAGCAGTGATAGCAGGGTAATCAGCGGATAAAAGATAGGCATGTCAAAAGAAAAACAGGTTATGTGAGTGTGTGTCAGACCACTTCAGTGATCAGTGAGTGTTAAAAAAAAAACATAGCCACAAGACAATGAGTAGTTGTCTGGCTGAGCAAAAACTGATATTATATATGGAAGAGATTACATCAGCTAATGCTATACATCAGAAGATAAAGGAACACTACTAGCGTCTGAACTTCTTAATCTTCGCCTTGAAATCCGCAGACTTAGTAGTAGGAGCATCCAACCCATAAGATTTGTAGATCCTCTCTCTGAGGGCTTAGATGGGGATGAGATCATCTGTCCGCATAAGATCCAGATCGTTGCGACGAGCAGCAGTCTCCACTTCCTCTTCTATCTCCTTTGTGCAAATGACGCCTTGAGTGGTCATAGGAGGACTCAGCTGACGGTAGGTAGGAGCAGTGAAGGGCAGATTTTCCTTGAATAATAGGAGCTTGATCTGCGCTCTGAAGTTCACGTCGTACTGATATAGGAACTGATCAAAGAGCTCGACGACCGACACTTCAACAGGATAGCATCGCCACACGTAAAATGCTTTGATGAAGTTATCTTCAGCTCCTCCCATTCTTCGTTCAGATTCCATGGAATCCATTTATCTACGCGACGGTGTGGAGTCTTCTTCAGATGAGGCTTTTGTGCACCACGCCGAAAGAACTTGGATGTCCTGGGTATCTGTTTGCTCCAATCGAGGATTGGTTCTCTGGAAGCTTGTTCAGTGAGTTCAATAATCTTATCCAGATCCTCTTGCCTCTTCTTCTCTCTCAATGCTGCAGCTCTTTTGTCCCTCGTCCTGAGGTTCAGCCCTTGCTGCACAGTATCCCACGTCGCTTTGTCCTCTGCCTCCTGCTCAGGTGTGAGTTTAGGAAGATTCTTCATCCTCTGAGCAAGGGGCAATGTGTCCGTATCTGAGTCTTCAGTAGGCTCCGGAGCAGCAGATTGCTGCGCTTTCTTCCGCTGAGCCATTATCAACTTTGCCTGACTCTTCGACGTCCTGGATATAGGGACCCTTTTCTTCTTCTTCTTCTTCTGAGCCTCTTCCTCCATTCTTAGCTCATAGTCGATCTGATCATGAAGTTGCTGAGCCACTCTCTTATCGTGTTCCTCCTGCTCTTCTCGAGATTTGAATTTGGGTGTCGGGGAAGGAGGAGGAGTGTTTTCTGTGGCTTTCTCCTTCTCGGGCCTTTGAGTTGGCAGGGGCTCATCTTCTTGATCGACGAACTTTGCAATCTCCTCAATATGCTGCGCCTGAGCCGAGGATCCTTCACTCGATCCTCCGGTCTGCGCGGGCAGCTAAGTTTCAGAGGGCTGCGCCTCTGAAGGAATTTGGACAAAAGGGATTTGGACTGAGGGAGTGGGGGCTGAGCTCGTTCCAGCCTGAGCTGAACTTTCCCCCTTAATTGTTTCCCTCTCAACTAACTGTGCCACCATCTGCTCAGCTCTTCCTTCCCCCTTTTTGGCATCATCACTAGCCGAGGACAAGAGAGTTCTAATAGCTGCTACTTCACGTTGAAGGTCGTAGACAGCAGATTTGATAGATGCTGAGGTGGTGTTGAAATCCCCGACTGCATCACAGTAGTGGACCCAGTCCTCCTCCTGATCCTTGCAGATTTGGCGGATTTGGGCCTCTGCTTCATTTCATTGCTTGAGAAGCGATGCATCGAAGGAGTCTGTCATCTCCTTCTAAGTGAACTTCAGGGCGGCCGCCTGAGTTCCTAAGGCATTTTGGACACTGGAGGTGGCCATCCTGTTACGCTCATCCATAGTCTTCTGGACAGTGGCCAGGTTCGCAGACAGTTGCTCAGCGAACTTCTTCTGATGGGCTTCGAGCAACTACTGGCATTGAGCGGCCAAGTCCGCCTTCTGAGCTGCTAGCGCAGTCTCGATGATCTCCTGAATATTGGGAGTTGGAGCGTCCGTGACTTTCTTGATTGCGCCAGTTAGTTCGTCAACCTTCTCCGTCTAAGCCTTCGTGTATTGTGCCCATTTGAGGTGGACATCTTTGGCCAGGAGACGATTCTTGTCTCCTTGCTTCCTTATTGCTCGGTTGACAGAGTTAGAGAACACGGTACCTATCAGTTTTATCTGATAGGAAGAGGTACCGAGCCTCTGCTCAGAGGCAGGGAGTTGTTGCTTCCTGGAAGATGAAGCAACAGGGGCGGCACCTGATTCTGGAGGTGGAGGTGGTGATTCTCCCTTCTCGCTGGGAGTCTTTCCCTCAGCAGAATCTCCATGTTCTGCATCCTTGGGTGCCTGGTCATCATCTCCATCATCCGGATGAGAAGGCAGCGATGGGCTTCTGACGGCCTGCGGGGAGGACCTGAGCTCAAGAAGATATAGCATGGCAGAGCGTAGGTCCTCGAAGGAGGCTATGTCGGTGGGTTCCCCAAACCCGATCACCGACTGAATACTCTGCTCCTCGGCCAGTAAGGACAGCGCAGAATGCTGCTGAATAAGATCTGCAAGTATATCCCAGTTGAGGAATCGCAGCAGCATCTGTGTCCTCGCTCTGATCGCAATGTCAACTAGGTCCTGATGCTGGGCAATCTCAGGAATTTGTTCAGTAACCTCTCCCGTTGCACGGAGATGGTTCATCTGAACTGTTGACGATCCTTCTGAGGAAACCGCCGGTTCATCAGCTTCTTCCGGCTGTGTCTCCTCAGTACTGACCCGCTGTACTTTGTCTTTCAAGGTGGTACCCTCTATGCCAGTATCAGCGTCCAGTAGTTCTTCCTCCTGAGGGGGCGGAGGGGAAGCAGGCTTGGAAGCAGCCTTAGAAGCTCCAGGCTTGGACAACTTCTTCTTCTTCGGTTGATCGGCACGTGGAGGTAGATCAGTAGATGATCGTTTGAGCTCAGTAGCTCCACGTCTGATAGATTTTTCGGCCGCTGATTTCGTCTTGAACTTTATTAGCTTGCGGTCGAAATACTTCATATCAGCAAATGAGGCGTGATTCGTCACGAAGTCCTCAATAATAATAGACACCTTCGTCCCGTACAGTAGCTTGCCCACACTAATTAGTCTTCTCTCTTTAGACTCTGTGGCCGCAAACTTCTGAGTCTGAGCCTTTAGCTCAGTCATGAGGAATCTCGCCCAGTTCACCTGGACTCTATCTACTACTGCCATCATGATCTGGAGTCTGGGCTTTGATAGCTGATCGAAGGAACCGGCGGCGCTCATCAGAATATGAATGACGATGTAAGCGAGGCCCCGATACTTCGGAAGGAGTTGGTTCTTCGGTAGGACGGACTTGAAAGAGACGTCGTCATGTCCGCAGAAACGGGGAATGTAGTCATTGAGCTCATTCTCCTTATAACCGACGGGAGAAATCTCACTGTTCGGCAGCTCGAAAATGGACTTCAAAGCCTCAAACACGTTGAGGTCTGCGTGGCTTGCTTCCCACTTCTGAGGGGCAACCTCCCTCATGTAACCGATGACGGTTACTTCTGTGTCTGTATCCTCCACAAAGCGCAGATTATAAAAGAACTCGGCCACCTGCTAGGGCAGGTACGCCTTCGGATGCTTCATCAAGAGAAGCTTCAATCCCGATGCTTCGAGGGCAGAGAAGACTGGCTCCATAAATGGTAGCTCCGCTTGGTGAAAAACCATCGTGGGTTCAAACTGAACCCTGGAGAGTATGATCTCCTCGATGTTTGACGGGGTGGGTATGAACGCCATTGAAACAGAAATCTGCAAAAAATGTGTTAGCACTCGAAAATAGAGTAAGTTAGATCGAGATTGCAGATAAATAAGAAAGTTACCGTAATCGAAGAGCTTTAGAGAGATATATGTAAGCACAGTATTCAACAGATTAGGAGGATGATCGAAAGCTCTAAGATGTGAAAATGGCGTAAAGTGTGTTTAGAGATAAAAGGTACAGATTTTATAAGATTTGAATGTCAATGGTTTTTAGATCGGACGGTCAGTATAAAATCTCGCTTTTCTGGGACGGTTCAGATTTGATTTTATAAAAGGAATGATTACTTAGCCGCCTCTAAACTAGACCCACGTAAGATATGCGCAGTTAGAGTAAGGTGAGAAGACATGCATTAAATGCGTTGCAGGCAACATTAAAGGATAAGGCATTTTAAATGAGAACGGTTTCTACTGACTTAATCCTTAAAAATTTATGGCGGGAAATAAATGCAAGTCATGCCACTGAATGCAAACGACTGAGTTATTAAATGCGAGCATGCTTCTGAGAATATTAAAGAATCTAAATACACAAACCTCTTCAGCTGAACTTTTACGATCAGATGTTTACCGAATCGACTTAGGAGAATCTTCGTGGTACTGAAGGTACCATGTTCCCCCTTACTATGTACTATTTGATTCACCCCACTGAATCAAGTACTGAGTCTGACGTCTGACCTGTCGTACTAAATTTTCTTACTGATTCGAGTTAGTAGGATCCAGTAGACCTAGCTCGACTGATAGTTCTCTGAATCTGTTCTCAGCTAGCGGTTTGGTTAGTATGTCTGCCATTTGCTTGTCAGTATGGATTTTCTCCATCTTGATATCCTTCTTCTCGACATGATCTCGGATGAAGTGGTGTCGAATGTCCACGTGCTTGCATCTCGTATGGAGAACTGGATTCTGAGTTATTGCAATTGCACTGGTGGAATCGCAGTAGATGGGCACTTCATCTTGAGTAATTCCATAATCTCGTAGTTGTTATCGATGCCAGAGGATTTGGACACAACAACTTCCAGCAGCCATATACTCAGCTTCAGTAGTGGACGTCGCCACTGAATGCTATTTCTTTGAAAACCAAGATATCAACTTGCTGCCTAGGAACTGACATGTTCCAGAAGTTGACTTTCGATCTATCCTACATCCTGCATAATCAGCATCAGAATAACCTGTTAGAATCATATTATCATCAGCAGGATACCATAGCCCTGCGTCAGGTGTTCCCTTCAGGTATCGCAAAATCTTCTTCGCTGAGTCTAGATGACTTCGCTTATGATTCGCCTGAAATCTTACGTATACACCTATAGCATAAGTTATGTCAGGTCTGCTTGCTGTTAAATATAATAAAGAGTCAATAATAGCTCTATAAGCAGTAGAGTTAACAGAAGCTCCCTCTTTGTCTAGATCGATTTTAAAATTCGTGTTCATGGGGATCTTGACTGGCTTGCTTGAGTCACAGCCGAATCTTTTCAGGAGGTCTCGAGTATATTTGGCTTGGTTGATGAATATTCTTTCAGGTGATTGCTTCACTTGAAATCCAAGGAAGTAGTTCATCTCCCCCATCATGGACATCTCGAACTTCTCCTTCATCATTTTCTCGAATTGTTTACATATAGTCACATTCCTACATCCGAAAATGATGTCGTCCACGTAAATCTGCACCAGTAGAATATCATCGCCTGACTTAATGCTGAACAGAGTGTGATCTACTGTCCCCTTCTGAAAACCTTTCTGAAGAAGGAAGTCTGATAGGGTATCGTACCAAGCCCTGGGTGCTTGTTTTAACCCATACAGAGCTTTCCGAAGTCTATACACCTGATGTCCCTGCTGAAAGTCGGGCGATTGTTCCACATAGACTTCTTCCTTCAGCACGCCATTCAGAAACGCTGACTTAACATCCATTTGATATACTTTAAATCTCTGATGCATTGCATAGGCTAGGAACAGACGAACGGCTTCCAATCTGGCGATTGGTGCGAACGTTTCGTCAAAGTCTATTCCCTCTACTTGACAGTATCCCTTGGCAACAAGTCGAGCCTTGTTTCTTACTATGACGTTGTTTTCATCTTGCTTGTTCTTGAAGACCCACTTAGTACTGATTACGTGTTGATGTCTAGGTCTGTCAACAAGCTCCCAAACTTCGTTTCGAACAAACTGGTTCAGCTCCTCTTGCATGGCAATGATCCAGTCAGCATCGTTGAGAGCATCCTCTATCGTCTGAGGTTCTTCAGTAGACAAGAATCAGAAGTAGAGAGCACTTTCTCCTTGACTTGGTCTGGATCTTGTCCTTACTGCTGCTGATGGATCTCCAATGATTAAATCAGAAGAGTGAGCGTCTAGCCACGAACGTCTGAGTTTGGCTTCTTCTTCTAAGATTACTTCTGTACAGTCAACATGAGTGTTAGGCATTTCAGTAGTGTTGTTCTGTGACTGAAGCAATTCAGTAAGAAGGTTAGGATCTACTGAGTTTCCAGGTTCAAGGGCATTTAGCTCAAGAACATTAGTCGTTCCCCCTGAGTTTATATTCTCAGTAGAGGTCTCAGTTACCAATGGGGCTTCCTCATCGACCATTGTTACCTGATGTTGATTCTGTTCTGTAGAATCAACCAGGTTAGCTACATTGCTTGCAGGATGGGTCTGAATTTCTTCCTCGTCTGACTCATCATCCCAACAATGCTGGATCTTCTCAGCTTTGTCATTTAAGGTGAGATCATGTAGCTTGCTGCTGACATCTTCAGGATTTGTCTTCTTAGGTTTCCTGTCCTTAGTAACAAACTCATCAAAAATAACATGAGGGCTTTCCTCCATGCAAAGGGTCTGATAGTTAAAGACCCTGAAGGCTTTACTGACTCGAGAGTATCCTAAGAATACTCCTTGATCAGATTTGCTATCAAAAACCTTTAACTGATCCTTCCCGTTGTTGTGGATAAAGCAAGGACAGCCAAAGATATGAAAATGAGAGATAGAAGGAATTCTCCCTTTCCACAGTTCGTATGGCGTCTTCATGTGTTGCTTTGTGAATAGTGAGCGGTTCTGAGTGTACCAGGCGGTGTCAGTAGCATCAGCCCAGAACTTTGAGGGTAGTCCAGAGTCTGCTAGGAGCAATCTTGCTGCTTCTTTTAGTGTTCTGTTTTTCCGTTAAGCAAGTCCGTTCTGCTGAGGGGTGCGGGCTGCTGAGGTCTCGTGCTGAATCCCCGCCTTATCGCAGTACTCTTTAATGACTGAGTTGAGAAATTCAGTCCCTCTATCTGAGCGAATTCTTTGAATCTTGATGTCCTTTTCCTCACTGAGTTTCTTCAGTAGTACTGGCAGCTCAGTCTTGACATCAGATTTGTTGGCTATGAAGATGACCCACGTATATCTCGAATAATCGTCATTAACGACGAGGGCATAATTCTTGCCTCTTATGGTCACTGGAGAAACTGGCCCAAACAAGTCCATGTGGAGCAGTTGAAGGATTTCATCAGTGGAAGGCGGCGGAATTGGTGGATTGCTTTTCTTTGTCTGCTTTCCCTTCAAGCATGCTTCACAATTTTTGTCCTTAATTAAAGCTTCATTGGGCAGTCCTCTAACTCTAGAGTTCTTGGCTAGCTTGTTCATTGCCTTGAAATTCAGGTGACTGAGTCTCTTGTGCCACAGCCATCCTGTTTTATCACTAGATTTCATCTGAGCAAGTAAGCAAGCCTTAGGTTCAGCGGTGTTCCAGTTTGCAACGTAGATGTTCTTCTTTCGCGAACCTGATAACACTGTTTTCCCTGTAGATTTGTCAACAACATCACAGAAACCAGCGTCAAAGATAACTCTATTCAGATTATCACAGAATTCACTGACAAAAAGGAGATTATGTTGAAGTCCTTCAACATAAGTTACTCTTGGAACTGAAGCAGTCTCAATGTTCAGTGTTCCATATCCCCTTTTATAGCCTTTAGAGTTGTCACCAAACTCAATCCTGGGACCATATTCTTGCACGTAATTGGTCAGCAGGCTCTTCTGATAAATCAAGTGTCTCGAGCAGCCGTTATCCACGATCCAAGGGTCCTTATGCACCTGCAAAACAGAAACATTTTTAGGTACCCTTTGGTTCAGTTTGGGTCCTTAAGCGTTAGTCGGTGATTTCACGACCCAAATCTGTCTTGCGACCTTAGGAGTCTTAGACATCTTCTTTTTCTGAACCTTGTCAGTCTTTTTCTCCACTAGACCTGGAGATACTGACTTCTTGAAAGTTTTGGGTCCAGGAGCTTTCTTCTTCTTATGCTTTGTGCTCATCCTGACCCTGGGCTCATAATAGTATGAAATAAACTGTGCTGGATGCTCATACAGTGGCTCGCCATACTGCTCTACCCACCTGACCTTCTTAGTCCCCCCTGAATTAGATCGTGGTGTTCTGGGGCTAGAGATTTTGGTCAGTTGCTTCTTGTTGCTCAGCTGATGTGCGATTATCTTCTGTTTGTTTTTCGCCTGAGTTGTTGGTTCAGTGATCTGAACTTTTCCTCTGACGAACCTATCAGCCAGCATTTATGAGCCTTTTGAAGTAGAGATGGAAGCTTCATGAGTGTAGCCAAGTCCTTCTTTCATGACTGGTGGCCTTTGAGCTCTAGGCATGCTTTCCAACTTCTCTTTGGCTCCTAGGTACTGTTCAGTCATCAATCCTCACCAAACTTCATCACTTTTCCAGAGTGATTCGTAATCCTTTTCAACTTCTGCGAGCTTCTGACTGAGTCTGGCTATCTCAGTATCTTTCTCAGAATTGCCCTTAGTCAGAACTGATATATGAGTTTCTTGAGGCTGAGACTTTGTCATAAGAGATTCAATCTCTTCCTTCAATCTCGCAATGAGATTCTCTGAATCAGTAGAGACCTAACAATCAGAAGAAAGTCTCTGATTTTCGGCCTTTACCTATTCCAATTCCTGAACAGTTCTGTTGAACTCTCTGCTTAACTGAATCTGCTCCTCTAGAAGATCGCCGTATGCTTGCACCACGTCTAGAGGTTCATCTGTAGCTTAGCACGTGTCGTGTGTGCTCTGTGAAGAGGAGGTTATAATAAGTTTTGAATTTACCTCAGCCTCTTCTCCGGCCATCAGACAGTATTCAGTCGTTGATTCAGGATCTGTTTCTCCGACCTCAACGGCAATAAATGCAGCTTCGTCTTTAGAAGAATACATGAAAGTATCTTCCTCGATTGAGTCGTCGGATAACTCTCCGGCAATGTAGGCCTGCCTTCTTCGGGAAAATTTCTCACGTCTGGCCTGCCGTTCTGCTCGTTGAGCAGCTGAGAGCTCAGGACAATCGTACTGGAAATGTACTTCTTTCTTGCAGTTGTAGCACACAGTTACTCTGCCACCTTTTCCAGTTGAGCTGTTGGATGGACTAGCAGCAGGTTCTGTGTTCCTGCAATCAGGAGAAAGTTTAGATTCTTCCCTTTTACGATGATCTTTCTTACATGAGGGAGAATCTCGCTGGTATTTTTTCAGCTTTCTGACTCTCTCCTTCTCCCTTTGATATTTGAGAGTCATAAGCGCAAGACGATCAGTAGCGGGAGTCTCAGAAGACATAACATCAGAAGCAGCTACTGTCTTGTTGGTAGAAATGGGGTTGGCTCCTGGTGTGATGACTGTTGCTTTAAAAGCATGGTCTATTTAAGTGTCAGCTGGAGCACTAGAGCATCTTTGGGGTAGGCTATGCTCGAACACCTCCGTCTTCAGTTCTGAAAAGATAACATCAGGAGTTAAAGCATTTTGATTTGAGCGACGTAAGTAAGTAGCAAAAGGAAGCCACTTCAGTCGAGGTAGCGCTCTCAAGATCTTGGTGTTCATCTTTTTATTGGTGAACGTTCTCCCTAGCCCATTGATCACATTGATCTGATTGGTGAATCTGACGCTAAGCTCGTCAATGGTTTCGTTGGGCTCCATGGTAAAGGTGTCGAACTTTTGAAGCTCTAGCTCGAGCTTATTCTCTTTGATCTGTGGGGTTCCTTGGCTCAGTACCGCCAGGGCATCCCAAAGTTCTTTTGCCATTTTGCAGTCTTACACCCTCCCGAGGTGTGAATCGTTGAGCATCGTCAGGATAACATTCCGCGCTACTCGGTCGAGGTTATGCAACTTCTTCTCTTCTGGCGTGAAGGCAGATTTGTCTTTGGCAACCTTAGCACCAGTCTGTGCTCCTACACCTCGCACAGCGGCATATTGAACGCTGTCAATCATGGGAATGATGAGTCCTGTTTCAAGGACATCTGTCATGCTATCATGCAGCGATGTAAGGTGCGCCTCTATTCTCACGCGCCATACCGTGTAGTTCTCTACCGAGAACATTGGTACCATCCGTATATCTGACATATCAGACATAGTAGATGAGAGTATGAGGATGTATGAAGAGATGCTTGTGCAGTGAAAATGTTTTCAGGATCTGTTCGAGTAGACCAGTAGTTTCAGAAACGATGATCAGGAGAACACTGTGCTCTGATACCAATTGTTGGTCCGGAGACGAGTATCAGGTGTAGGGGGAGGGGGGGTGAATACACCTGATTACAAGTTTTTCCTCAAACGCGAAGGACAACTGAGCTGTAGAGTGTGATTGATGAACAGTGCATAATAGTAACCTTCTGATCGTGGGTCAGAGTGGCTCAACTACTGAGTCTGTCCTACTGACTTTTGTCAGTATTATGAACTTAGTCGGAGAGTTTAGTGCGGATAAGTGTGGGGCCCGATAGACTTCGTCTCGATTTGAAAACATGTTTTCGCAAACCAAACTTATTTTGGCAGGTGCACTTTTAAGTACGTTTTATGCAAAGTATGAGTTTGTAAAATGGTTTGAGAACGATGCAATAAAACAGTAAATAACACAAACGATTTTTAACGTGGTTCGGATACGCAAGATCCTACGTCCACGGTCCTGCTAAACAGGAGTTCTTGTTGATTAATCTGAGCAAGCCTCAGCAAGGAATCTGTGCGCTGGACAGACCCTTCTATGTTATAGTCCTTAGCGACTTTACAAATCAAACCGAAGTTTGAAGGGGAGGGGATTTTCTCCAACAATGAAGGAGTTCTTACAATAAGAACGATTCACAGAAAGTGAACTCATTCGAAGGTTCTAAGTTATGGATGTAACAGTTGAGCTTAGATAGAGAAGAGGGAACTAAAGAAACTCTAGAGAGAAGAACTACAGATATTCAACTAAGCAAGTTCTTCGCTGGATCATCGTGAATGCGCTAGAGAGTTTGAATGCTTTGAGCGTGTATTCCCTTTGATATCCCGTGCGTTGAGCTCGGAAATGCTTCTCTATTTATAATTGTGACCCAGGCATTTGTCCGTTGGAGAAGACAATGCCACGTGTCACAAACGTCCAAGGAAAATGGCCATAAGTTTCGAAGTAGCATCGTAGAGTGTTTGGTCACTGTACATGAGAGCAGCTTTAGTGTCAGGGCAGGTAAGACCTAGGTTGCTTCTCATTGGTCGAGGTTTGTGGTAGGTGAGACTTGTCAGACATCAGTCTTCATCTGAGTTGACTCTCACTTATCCTCGTATGATCCTCTGCTGACTTTCGAATGACAGTAAAAGTCGGGCAGTCATTTCCTGTCGGATACAGTAGATCTGGAACGATCGTACTGACTTCTTCATCTGAGTCGGCTGATGAAAGTCTTCTACTGAGAGCAGTTAGCTGGTGACTCTGAAGGTACTGAGCTATCATACAGTGTCGTCACTGGAGGTCAGCTGATGGGAATCTTCTACTGATGATGGTCAGCTGGAGATCTGAGGACACGAGCTCTTACAAACTGATGACATGGGGTTCTGGAATTTAACTTCCTACTGAAGTTCAGACCAACAAGTACCCCTTACAGGACTTAGACAAAATAGATAACGAAAGTAAGAACATTCTAGCCTATACATCATTTAGTCTGAAAGACAACACACTAAGGGTACAAGACAGGTTTTGGGATCTTCAATTCTATAGCGATAAATCACTACAATTTCCCCTATTACCGAAATACAACAATAAGTCCTAAGTACATGAACTACTGATGTCAGTTCAAAGTACCCCCTTAGTAATGATCTAAATGATCACTGACTCATAACCCAACAGTTATTTAGTGACGGATGTTTCCCCTTGCTAATTGTTCTAATTTTGGGCAGAACCTTTTCTACTACATCTAATGCCAAGTTCCGACAATCTGTAATAAAATGAAAATACAACCATTACCAATCCAACATACATCTTGCAACAACTGAATCAAATACTCCCTCCATCCCACTCATCTTGCACCATTTTTCTTTTCGGGCTGTCTCACTATTCTTGCAACGTTTCCTAAAATAGAAAAAAAAGTGGACCACAATCATCCAAAATAAGTGAACCCCATCATCTTTTACTTTACACAACTACTTTACACATTTACCCCACTATCTTAAAATCCACACCCAATCTCAAAAATTGCAAGATGAGTGGAACAAAGGGAGTATTAAATAATAAAACCTGCAAACTAATAAACATCAATTATTCCATTCTAATTCAACTTCGTGTATCAAAATAAACAAATTAAGTCTCGATATCATAGGGAGTGGGTGTCTTCATCCTGTCTTTGTCTCCTTCAAGCCACTGACTCTTCTCAAGTGTGTAGGCTAAAGAAGTCGTTGTAAGACCTAAAGCAAACCCCAAGGTTGTTGGTTTTAAAGTTTAGCTTGCGGATCCAGCACCTTATCGCCGTCTTGTTGACCCTTTAATCTACTTCTCTATTACTAGGCCAGATCTTGCATACTCTGTTCGCGTGTTGTCCCAATTTATGCAGTAGCCACGTGAGGAGCATTGGACTGCCGCTTTGCATGTAGTACAATATATAAAACGTAGCCCTAGACAAGGTATTTTCCTCGGGCGTGCTTTTGCTCTTGAGCTCAGAGGATGGTGTGATTCGTATTAAGCTAGTTTTCCACTCACGTGATGTTCCTTGACTGAGTGGTTTGTCAGCCTCGGTGACTTTCCTTTTACATGGAAGATGAAGAAACCACACAATGTTTTTCGCTCCTCAACCGAAGCAGAGTATCGAGCTATGATTGCCATAGTAAGTGAATTGAAGTGGTTGAAACAATTTTTATCCGAATTAGGCATTACACATTCCTCGAGTACGCCACTTTATTGTGATAGTCAGTTGACATTCTATATCACCGAAAAACTTGTGTTTTATGAATGCACCAAGCATATTGAGGCCTATTGTCACTTTGTTCGTGATGTTGTGGCAGATGGCTTGATAAGTCCTTCATACGCCCCTACTACTGTTCAATTGGGAGTCATATTTACAAGAACATAGGGGAAGCAACAATTTGAAGCATTGTTGAGTAAGTTGGGCGTTTATGACCTACAAGCTCTCACTTGAGCCGGGGGTGGGGGGTGCTATTGTCGACTAAAAATAATGGATGAAAATAAGAGAAGATACTATGGACCGTAACTTGTAGGAGTTTTCCATATATGTGTGGTAGATATTTTTGTATCATGTTGTATCTTTTGATAGGATTAGAGTTCACTCTTTTTAGGGTTTTTCCATTTTGGGTTGCGCCGCATGTTGTATACTCCCTCTGTCTCATTAGTAATGTCTTGTATTCCTCAAATGAGTTCCCGTTAGGAACATCTTGTTTCTAAAAATGGCAAATAATTTGTGTCTACAAATTAATTACCCAAAAGTTAAACAACATACACCACATAATATTATTTTCTTAATCTCCATACCCAAAATAAACCAGACACTACGAATGAGACGGAAGGAGTATTTATTTGGGGCTATTAGAAAATACATTAATATATGCCACATCATCGGTGTTCCAAATATGAAGTTGGTTATTAAACTGCATCTAGAAGTTACCTAACTTGTTGTATATAAATAAATCTTAAGCATCAATAAGATTTACGCTTTCCATAATCTAACATGGTATCAGAGCCTCTCTCGGTCTTCTAACTCTAGATTTAGACCTAGAGCGGTTATTGTTTTTTCTCCGCCGCACAATGCCGACCCTTATGTATGGCCAATAGGGTATTGGCCTAAGCCCCAAATTTGAGGGCCCCCAACAAATTTAAAAAAACATTGTCCACTTATGAAGCCTAAAATTATGAAGCCCATTACTATAAAAAGAATTTAAACACATCGAGTGATGTTGCTTCAAGTTCCAATGACTCTTTTTCTCTCATTAAAACCACTCTCCACTTATTAATTAATTAATACCTAAATAGTTGGCTCATAAAGTGATGTAGCAAGTTTGCAATAGATCTTTTTCTCTAATTTATAAATTGTAGGCGGTTCACTCGTCTTTCTCTACAGAATTACAACATAAGTGCAAGTCATACTCCCAGACTTGTCAATTCATCTCTAGCCCCTTCTTCAAATCAAGTTCTTTTGTTTCAATTTGTGTTAATTTATCTTCAAATTAGGTTTTGTATTTTCAATTTGTGTTAATTTTTTAGAATAGGGGTTTAGGATTTTGTGTTGTATACTTGAATTTAAGTGATTTGTGACAATATGTAACCTAGAAAATATGCTTCTTGAAGTCAAAAAAGGAACAAAAGAAATAGACTTGCTGAAATAGTTAAAACTCAAAGAAGGGCGGGCTCTTCATATATTTCTTACACCTAGTTCTAGTTCTTCGATAAAAGAAGTTGATGTGATTGATAATGAAAAAGTTTATGCTTGAATGACGAAATGGATATGAATGTCAATGATATTGAGAATGAGAATGAGAAAGTCAATTTAGTTGAGAATGAGATTGAGAATGAGCATGAGGATGTTAATGTAGTTGATAATGAGGATGTCAATGTAGTTGATAAGAATAATAATTTGAGTACATTTGATCCTAGAATTTGGAATAATATTGATAATAAAACTAGAGATATCTTGATAGAGAAAGGTCCCTAAGAGAGTACTGTAACGCCCCAAAATCTTCAATATAAAATGCATTGCATATATTTTCATGCATGCTATCAAGTTTTTTAGTTCTGTAAGTCACGCCCCTAAAATTTAAATGAAAATTAAAGTATTTATCTTATTTGTTGTTAAATCATTTTTTGTTATGTAAATTTATTTTGAACTTTGAATGTGTTTATTTATATCATATTATGATTATATTGTTATTGTTGAGATATAAATCATGACAGAATTATGAGGCAAGAATAATATTTATTTATTTTGGATTTCCTAAACCTACTAGGATTCATGAAATGATATAATATTTTATATTTGTGTGAAATTATTAGGAGATAATTTTATATTACCACTAGTGGCGAAGAAAGACCATCCCACCAAAATTTTATGATTAAAATAGATATTTTATGTGTGATATTCATGTTTTATGATCAATTTTAATTGTGTCTATATCCTAATCCAATTATGATTGAATATCCTATGTAGTAAGTGATAGAATAAATTCTATCTAAATTATATAAGTACAAAAATAATTATGAATAAAATATATTTGATACCTTTTATGATAAGGGGTCATTATATAATTTAATCTAGGCCAATAAATACCCCTTAGTCGAACATAATATAGCATCCCATAAAATTTTCGAAAATCTGTCAGCATATCTGCAAACTGTTTCAAGAATTATTTACACATCTTCCCGTTGTCATCTCATCGTGTAAATTTAGTATCGTGTTTCTAAGTATATCCAGTATAGTCTATTATTTTTGTAGAATTTTACAAGCATGATAAGTATTTGTTTAAAATTGTTATTCGTAACCTGCCAGTTTTTCACAGCATGTTTATGAGCTTGATAGAAAAATTGTTTTTCATGTTTTCTTTACATTGTTTTCGACCATTCTGGATTTTAATGGGGTATACTACATGTTGGATCATTCATTTTAAAAATATATAATTTTTAGGATACATTTACTATTTATTTGTTAATTTGTTTCTTGATGTGCCAGATTCTTTTGTCAACATGCATGTAGATTGAAAAATAAACGTTTTCAGGTTATTATTAAATGAATTATTGATCATGATAAGTTTTATTGTGATGTAATAGGTAATATGTTGTTAATGGTAGAGATCTATAATTTTTAGGACAAAACTTTTATGATTTCATTAATTTATTTCATGAATTGCTGAATTACTTGATGCACGAATGAATTTTCAATAGAAATAAGATTGTGTTTAATATAGTTAAGATTATTACTATGTGAAATCATTAAAAATGCATGTTAATAAGTATATTATGTATAATATACATTGTTTGATTATTATGATCTATTTGTATTTATGATTTATTGAAATTGTTGGTGCATGCATGACATTCCATGTAGAGTCATTAAGATAAATTTTCATGTGTAGGATCGGCAGGACTTAAACATTGATATCCATTATTTTCTTGAAGTCAAGGTTAAGGTGATGAATGTTACATTTATCTTTATTATATATTATATTCGATATTTCGTGTTTTGACGATAGACATGTAAGGAAGTGGTCTGTGTGGCCAAATTACAAGTTCATGTGGTATGTGTGGCCAAATTACAAGTTCAAGTGGTATGTGTGGCCAATATACAAGTTCATGTGGTTTGTGTGGCCAAATTACAAGTTCATGTGGTCTATATGACCAAATTACAAGTTCATGTTACATGATCTAGTTATTCATGTTTATATTTGATATAATCTGTAGTTTAGATAAATGTGTTTCCCACTGAGTAGTCGTACTCATCCCTATTATTTTAATATTTTTTCAGGAAATGGCTCGACCGATACATAGAGGTGTTGGTGGTGATGGTCACGTGAGGAAGAATTTATGAAACTCATTATTACATGAAACTAATTTTATCCTGAACTATGCATTTCTTTTATATTTTATTTTCGAGAACTAGCAGTCGTAGTTATTTTTATTTAAGACTTCCGTTGAGTATGAAAATAAATTGAGTTTTTCAATGATTATTTTTCATGAAAATATTTTGAAAGAATTAAGATATGCATGTTAAGTATGAAGTAGCTTCCCTAGTTAAGTTTTGAAAATTGGGCATTTCAGTACAATCTCAAGTTTCCTATAGATGAGCTTGATAGGCATTTTCCATATTCTTATTGTAAAAGAAAACTATCAAATGGTGAGAGTCAATATAAAAAATGGTTGGTATACTTAAATACTTAAAGATACCAATAAAGTATATTGCTTTTGTTGTAAATTATTTATATCACTTCAAAGTAATAGTTTGTTAGCAAAGGAAGGTTTGGATGATTGTAAACATATAAATGATTGACTCAAGAAACATGAGAATAGTTTCAAGCATATTAGTAATATGAGGACATGGATTGATTTGCATATTAAATTGAAGCATAACTAAACAATTGATAAAGATTTACAAGTGAACATTATGAAGGAGAAAGAACATTAGAAACTAAATATAGTTAGAATTATTTCAGTTGTGAAATGTCTTGCTACGCGTAACTTGGCTTTTCGTGGGGAGAATGAGAAGATTTATCAAAATAATAATGGTAATTTTTTGGGCTTACTTGAATTAATTGTAGAATTTGATTTGGTAATGTAAGAACACTTATGTCGTACCCAGAATAAAGTAATTCACTATCACTACCTTATTCATAAGATTCAAAATGAATTGATTTCAACATTAGCTTCTAAAGTTAAAAATGATTTAACTAAAAAAGTAAAAAAGATGCTATGTATTATTCGGTGATACTAGATTGTACTTCTGATGTAAGTCATAATGAGCAAATAACTTTAGTAGTTAGGTTCGTTGATATGTCTCATAACAAAATAATGGTAAAAGAATACTTTATTGAATTTTTAAGTGTGCATGATACATTAGGATTAGCCTTTTTTTAATGAAATACAAGCAACTTTACAATTACTTGAGCTTGACATTGATAATGTGAGAGGACAAGGTTATGACAATGGTTCCAATATGAAAGGGAAACATAGGGGTACAAAAAAGATTTCTTGAAATCAATCCTAGAGCATTTTATATGCCTTGTGCTTATTCTCTTAATTTAATAATATGTGATATGGCTAATTCTTGTGTTAAAGTTGTCTCATTTTTTGTAGTTGTGCAACGCTTGTATAATTTATTTGTTGGTTCTACAAAAAGATGGAAAATTTTACAAGATCATGTTCATAATTTACTTTAAAATCGTTTTCATCAACAAGATGAGAAAGTCATGTTAATAGTGTTCATGCTATAATAACTCAACCTAATGAAATAAGAGATGCTCTATTTGAATTATCAAGTAGGAGGGCGGCCGAGTCTTTGGCTATTAATGAACTTGAGAATTTTGGACTTTTGTTAAGAATGACTATATGACATAATATTTTGAACAAAGTAAATTTGATTAGCAAAAAATTAGAATCTAAAGATATAACTTTATTGATATTGCAATAACAATCTTGAAAGGTTTGATTTCTTATTTTGAAAAGTATAGGAATGAAGGTTTTCAATCTGCATTGACATTAGCTAAGGAGCTTGCATCTTAAATGAAAAATGATTCAATTGCTCCTCCAAAACGTAAAGTTCATAATAAAAACATTTTGATGAAAGTTGTCATGAAGATACTTCATTATCTGTTGATGAGTCTTTTAGGATTAATTATTTTATTGTTATATTGGATATTGCTATGTTATCTTCAAAGACTAGATTTGAGTAATTGGAAGTCTTTGAAGATGTTTTTGGTTTTTTTGTTTAATTATAAGATGTTATCTAAATTTGATGTGTTAATCTTGAAGATTCCCTTAAACATAAAGATAAATTTGATAGTTATTCTGAACATTTATATTCTGAATTGCAAGTGCTATAAATGTGTTTACCTTCAGATATAAATTCAATTGGTGAAGTTCTTGAGTTTGTTAGAGAACTTCAGATTGTTTTCCTAATGTTTCTATTGCATATAGAATATTATTGACTATATCTGTTAGTGTAGCTTCAGCAGAAATAAGTTTTTTAAAACTAAAATTGATAAAATCATATTTGCATTCTACTATGTCTCAAGAAAGGTTAAATGAACTAGCAATTTTATTTATTGAAAATGAGGTATTGGAAAAACTTGATCTTAACAATGTTTTGCATCTCAAAATGCTAGAAGATTAAGTTATTTCAATAAGTATTCCATCCTTTTGTTTTGTTTTTTCACTTTACGACTCTACTTTTGAGTGAAAACTTTTAACTATTTTGATATTAGGTGTTTATACTTTTGAAATTGTTTTTTTGGTGTCTAAACTTAATAAACGCTATCCATTTTGGTGTCTCTATAATTTAACTATTAACTCTTATAAGTTATGTAGGGACAAAATAGTCAATTTAGATGCATATTTTTTAAACAATTCAATTTATTGTTGTATAAGATTAAAAATTGATTTAAAAGGAGTAAATTTCCAAAATGTTACTTTAAAAAAATAAAATCCAAAGTGCTAATATTACCAAACATATTCCCAAAATATTACACTTAAAAAACTAATTTACAATATATTATCATTTATAAAAGGAATAAAATTCTAAATGTTAAACTTATACTAATTCTTAATGAATTTTCATTTTCAGCTAAAACAATATTAGTTGGAACATTTTATTTTGTAAAGAAATTATCAACAAACAAATTTTAAAATAAGAATCTTATTATCTTATGAAATAAAATTGCTACATTGTATAAAAAAACTACGTCATAAATTTTAAAATGAAAATGAAAATTTTATTTAAGTAAGTTATATCTTTATTAAATGAAAATACTAATCTTACGTAGTAAATTTAAAATAGAATACTTTATTTTTTGTAAAATTTTGAATATAATTTTTTCTGTAAAAATTAGCATTTTCTAATTAATTGTGTGACTTTTTATTAGATTTTTTAAGAATAATCTTGACATTTATATATTTTTTAAATAAAATATTTAGATTCAATAATTTTTTTTATAAGACTAAAATGAATTGATTATTTTAAAATGAATTTGTTTTAAAAATATGTATCCAAATTGACTATTTTATCCTTCTAGAATTTTATAAAGTTGATTTTTGAATAATAGACACCAAAATGGATAGCAATTGCCAACTTTAAACACCAAAAAAATAATTTTAGAAGTCTAGGCACCAAATATAAAAATAGTTGAAAGTTTAAAAACTAAATTTGCTGTTCACTCAAAGCATTTCAAATGCAATAAATATTTGACCAGTAGAAAATGGAAAAGTTCTATGTAACCAGCTAAATCAAAGGATAATTAAAATCGAAATAGAGAATGGAATACAACCCCAAGTTAGGGAATTTAATTTGTGTATGTGGATGTGGGTGCGTTTATGTAAAAAACTAAACAAAAAATGATGTGCCTAGTGGACCAAAATCAGTCTAATTTGAATTTCATTTGATTGATTTTGAAAAAAGGACAAAAATCGACTACATCGCAATTTGGTGATTAAAATAGACTAAAATCCGGCCGAAGTCAACATAATGGGCCATTGACTTGATTAAAATAGACTAAAATCCGGCAGGAGTCAACATAATGGGCCATTGATTTGTTTTCCCACTTTTAATTTTTCCTACTTTTCGGCTTCTATTTCATGTTTTGCCCAGATTGTTATGTAATAGAGTATGATTGTTTCCTTAGATAGCTTATTAGGGAAATGAATGAATCGTTCAATGTGTGTATATTAATATATAACTTCTTTGTTACTGCATAAATTTGTGAATTTCAAGTATTAGAGAAAACACTTACTTGGATGAACTAGTTTTTGATTCGATAGGAAAGTATGAAAAGAGCAAAAACAGAAAACTCAATGTTAATGATGTGTATGAGGAGGAAATGATAGAGCCAAAATTATATTGTACTTGTTAAAAGTCGCTAGGATTTCATAATCTTCAACTATCCATGCATGCAATGTTAATTGCATCTCTTACATGGAAAGTACATTTCCAAATTTAACACCAAAGATCAGGAGCTAAACCGATGACATTTATAATCAGATTCTGAATTTGGAGGTAACAATATTGAAAAAAAATGATTAAGTGTTCAAATAATATTGAAAAAAAGATTAAATGTTGTTACCACTCATCTGGGTAATAGTAAGACTGAATGTAGGGTTGGAATCCCACATGAAATAAGTGGTAGATGTGAGATGTAAGACTAGGAAGATATGACTTCTATGTTACTTGAAATAGTAAAAACAAATTTGTCTGAATAAAACAAATATGTCACATGAAATAGGCTTGTCCATTCAGCTTATAAAGTTGTTGGAAGAAATATCATGCGAATAAAAAATAATCTTTTCTGTAGAAAATATTTACTCTAAATGTTCACTTCATCACGGCTAAAATATTTATGTCTATTTTTCGGGAAACCTTTTCAAATTCTCTAACAACACATTTTACATGTTAGTAGCCTGTCTCTCATTTCTTATTCTATGGTTCATTAATAAATGTTGATACGGTAGCGTGTAAACTATTCGAAATTGAATACTAATTGATGTCATATAATTATTAGGCGCACGAGCCTTATTGAACTTGCAAAATATTTACTTATTTTGATAAGTTACATGTGGGTTATTTTTTAGATGAAAAAAATAGATAATACAGTTAATTTAGACTTTAATATTCAAATTTTGAGTAGTCTAGCTCGCGTTTTTTCATATTTGCTAGCAAATTAAATGTGAACATCCTACTAGTCTACTACTTGACTCGATTAAGCTGAAATTTATGTTGTTTGCTGATGTGGGGGCGCAACATGCACTTCATATTAAAGCGATCTTAGTAATTAGAAACCCGATTACCCACATAATACATATACGTACACACTACAAAATTGGTGTGGGACTTTGTAAAATTTGTTAGAAACATAAACAATTTATAATCGATATGCAAAACCAAAAGGCTAGCTAGCGACGTTAGGGTTAGTAACGAGTGGATCATGTAGGAACTTACGTTTAAAGTGAGAACTGCGAACTATGAATCATCTTTATATATGTTATGTACAATCCTAATATGTTTTATGCAAAAAAAATAAATTATAATTTAACATTATACATAATCCTTAAATGTTTTATGTAGAAGGATAAAAGTGTAAATTACAGATTTATTTTTTTATAAAATATATAAGGATTATGAATTGTTAAGATAATTTAGAGATGGAAAAATGAAAATATTGTTTTATGAAAAAGTGTAATACAAGATTACAGAATCTCTTCTTAAAGAGATAGCCGAAGAAGCAGTTTGACAAATACATCTCAACTAAATTGCATGCCTAAACTGCATGCATGCCTACACGTTCTATAACCGCATGTACATGTCCTATAACTGCATGTCAATGAAAACCGCTTGTATAACTGTAATACTCCCCCAGCAACACCTAACCATGATCAGTTAACGAAAGATTGATGGCAGCTCTATAGGCATGCATGCAGTTTAGGCATGCAATTTAGTTGAGATGTATTTGTCGAACAGCTTCTTCGGCTATCTCTTTAAGAAGAGATTCTGTAATCTTGTATTACACTTTTTCATAAAACAATATTTTCATTTTTCCATCTCTAAATTATCTTAACATGGTATCAAGAGCTTGAATTTTTTTTCTCGATCCATGGCTTCTTCAACCTCTCCCGACTCTCCTCTCCCTACATTTCATCCTCTCTCTCTTCGTTTGGATCGTTCCAATTACAGCTTCTGGCGTACCCAAATACTTGCTTCTGTACGTGCTCATGGGTTCGACAAAATCTTACTCAATACCGATCCTGCTCCTCAGCCGTTCCTTCCGGGAGATTCGCCGTCTACACCTCTCCCGAATCCAGCTTTCTTATTATGGACTCGGCGTGATCAATACTTGGTAAGTTGGATGCTTGGATCTATTACGGAGTCTATGCTTGGTCATGTAAATCGATGTACTTCTGCTCATGAAATTTGGGAGATTCTTGAGAATTTATTTCAGTCCCAATCTCGTGCTCGAACCATGCAATTGCGCCTTGCTCTTCAAACTCAAAAGAAAAGCGATTTATCTGTTGATGAATTTATACTTAAAATGCGATCCATTGCTGATCAGCTTAGTGCCATTGGGCAACGAGTTACTGAGGAAGATCTTATTCTCTCGGTTCTTGGGGGTTTCGGAATTGAATATGATTCCGTTGTTGTTAATTTAACATCTCGTTCTGATTCTATCACTCTCCAAGAGGTCCATTTTCTTTTGCAGGCACATGAATTACGCCTTCAGCAACACAATGCTGACTCTTCTATCATGCCATCTATCAATGTCACGCCGTCTATAAATGCAGCTTATTTTCGGCAGAATGCTCATTCTTCATCGCCTCAATTTTCTTCTTCCAGTCCCGGTCGTAGTGGTGTTTATGCTCGTGGAGGGCGCCGTGGTCGTGGTGGTCGTGGTTATCCACGCACGAACAATCGTATGGTTTGTCAACTTTGTGGCAAAACCAATCATGTGGCTATTAAATGTTTTAAACGGTTTGATGTTAGCTTCACTGGAAATACTCCGAATTCTCAATCTTCTTCAACTCCGCATGCATTTCTTACGGATGTGGACGATACTCAATCTATTGCCACGCAGCGGAGGGATGGAAATTGGTATGTTGACAGTGGCGCTACTCATCATGTAACAAATGATCTTGCTAATCTTCACTTAAATTCCTTGTACACTGGATCTGACAGTGTAATGGTAGGAAATGGTAAGCATCTACCTATTCTCTCTACTGGATCATCTGTTCTTAAGTATCCTAAATGCATGATATTCAATAATATACTTTTTGTTCCAAAGATTGACAAGAACTTGCTCAGTGTATCACAATTCATTCGTGATAACAATGTTTTTATTGAGTTTCATGATGATTTTTGCCTTGTTAAGGACAAAATCAATCGCAAGGTGCTTCTGAAGGGACCTCTATGCAACGGTCTGTACAAAATTAACTTATCTTTACTTCAACGGGATTGCACATTGTCTCGGTTGGGTGGAACTGCTTCTTCGGCCTCTGCCATAGGAGCAAACACAGTTTCGGTCTCTCACAAGAAGACCACATCTTCTCTTGCTGATAGTGTTAATTTGTCAATGCCTAATGCTTTCTCTTGTGCTACGAGTTGTAATTCTACTGTTTCCATTTGGCATAACCGACTTGGTCATCCAAATCATCCTGTATTACGTGATGTCTTAATGAATATCAATATTGGTGTCAAGGATGTTCATTCTTTCTTTTGTGATGCTTGTAAATTGGGAAAGTTACGCCAAAAACCACATGTCTCTACATCTTATGACTCGCGACATCCATTTGATCTCGTTCATACAGATCTCTGGGGACCGGCTGCAATTCCATCTTCAACGGGATATCGTTATTACATTCACTTTGTTGATGATAAAACTCGCTACACATGGATTTATCCGTTGACACTAAAGTCCCAAGCGGCTAGTGTTATCAAACAGTTTGTCACGATGGTTAAATGTCAATTTGGGGTTCTCATAAAGTGTTTTCAATCTGATTGGGGAGGAGAATTTCGCTCTTTGGTTTCTTTTTTCTCTACCTTGGGTATAAGGTTTCAACACTCTTGTCCTTATATTCACTCTCAAAATGAAAACCGCTTGTATAACTGTAATATGAATAGTTGACAGTTCTCACGTTAAATATAGGTTATTATTGGATCCACACAATAAAATAAATCCTTCTTTAAACTTATGAAAAATTATAATTTTATCCAAAAAAAAAAAAAAAAAGTAAAAAAATACACTTATATATACATGATAAAGTCTTCCGTACCATTCGATCCCATGGTCCCAACCTAATCCCAGATTCATGATTTTGAGTGGGCCATCTATACGTTCGATCATCATACAGAAGTTGGATAAATACCTCTAGGAAGTATATCCCCAACAAAGTAAACTACATAATCAATACTACTTGTAATTCCAAATTGCACTTGTTACTTCAAGATTAAATATGTATGACGTGTAACATATTATGAATGTACACGTGACACTAAATAAATGTAGGTGAAGATAGAGTAGAGAAAGAAAGAAGCCTCTACTGAAGCATAGAGAGTAGACACTCAAAAGCTTCTTCATCATAAGGAATGCTGATGCCCAAGTCATGATCAAACCCAAACTCTTCTTCTGCTTCCTGCAACAGCCTCTGAAACTCACATTTGCTTAAATACGAAATCGGGACGATGTATCTGCTTCTGTTCTCACCCACGTAAACTACAAAATGGCCTTTGGGGACATCCAATGGCAGACCCTCGTGGGTCTCAAAGCTTTGTTTGTTGCCTCTTCTTGTGCATCTCTTTATAAACTGCTTAAGCATCGGTGTTTGTGTCACTTTGTTGGATTTTCTGATCCCCATTTTGGTTGAATATTTGAACAAATCGAAATTATATATGTAGAAAGGAAGATGGTAGTGAGTCACTATATATTTATACAGTTGCTCTATTTGGAGAGTGAGTGAAGAAGTGAGGAAGATTTTGCCTATTTAAAGAGTGTGGAGTCTCGTCTTACTCTTTCACACTTTTTTTTAGTTAAAAAATAATGTGAACGTGTGACGAGTGGGGTTAGGGGGGAAAAAGAAAAAGGAATAAGAGATGCGGTATATGTACGCGGAAAAGTACAAAAGAGGAGGCAAAAGGGAGTTGTCTTTACTTACTCTTTGTTGCCATCCGTCATGACAAATACAGGACCTCCTATTTATTGCAAATATTATGAAATTCTTACTCTTTTGTTATTTTAATAAAAAGTTTTAAAAATGATTTGAAATATTTTTATTTATGTTAAAATAGGTCATTTTTTCCTATAATTGTTTTCTTGAACTGAGCATGGATCGAAAGAAATATCTTGGGCTGAACTAATAATTTTAACCTATATTATTAAAAAAATTATAAAACTACTACTAATAAAAAAGGATTTTTTTTTTTTGCTAGGGCTGGAGCCCATTCCAGTCCATAGGGTGGTTCGAACTTGTGTATCCACAGTTGCCCAGTCAGTCAATAAAACTACTAGAAAAATAGTCGATATATTGCATTTTATGAGATTAAATAGAAAATAGGTTTTCAGCACTACTATTTAATTTGGTGGGGGTTAAATAGAGATATTCACTTGTGAGATTAAATAAGAGAATAATGTATGGATTAAAGTGGGGCGGTCTGCTATTAGGAATCGAAGCCTCAGACAGCAGCACTACATACCACTCTTAGAATTTATTACATAACTATCTAGTATGTGTTCAAATTGCACGGGTACTATAAGCACCACCTAGCCCCATTGTAGTTCCCCTACTGCTTTAAGGCTATACGTCAAACTTATGAATGCATAATGTTTTATACAATTAATTTAATACAGTCTGTATTTTCTGTATGATTTGAAGACTATTATAAATAAGTGTGACTTAATTACCCACTTCAGTTTTCCTGCTAAATGTCAGCTTAAATTCCTATAGTATTTATTTAATCTAATTATTCTCAAAAAAATATTTTAATTCCTTTTGAATTGTATTAACTTAATTATCAATGAACATTTGGTCTTTTGGTATTGTGAAGTACTAGAGTACACTGTGAAATAGGGATTTTCTACTCTTTTTCCTCACAATCAAACTTATGTCACATCATTCTTTTAGAAATAAAAATAATAAAAAACCTTAAACAAAATTTGGAAAACCAAATTTGTGTCATTTGGTGCAGGCTAGGAATTCCCGAGAAATAGAGTGATAATAAATATATATTCTTGCATAATTTGCATAGTTACTTTTTTTAAGTTTTTAAATTAATAAGAAATTGATAAAAGTGACTTATTAGAGAATTTGTGGAGTGTTTGCAAATACTGTTTAAAAGTAAAAAAAAAGTTGAAAAAATAATGTTTGTAATGTGATAGCTTATTTTGAAATATAGAAAAGACTATTTTACCCCTAAATAAGTTAATTTAAAATAAAAAGGTGGATATGATTGTAAACTTGCAACTTTTACATAATTACGAAAATGGCATAATCTTAATAAGTTGGTTGGAGCAACTTCACCAACTTATATACTCCCTCCGTCCCATTATTTGTGGCTCAATTGGTTTCGGCACGGGAATTAAGAGAGTAGATGATAAAGTATGAGAGAGATAGTAGATGATAAAGTATGAGAGAGAAGATGAGTAAGATAATGAGAGAGTATGAGAGAAAGATGATAAAGTATGAGAAATAATGTAATAAAGTAGGAGAGAGAAGATGATAGAGTATGAGTAATTTTTTACCAAATTATGAAAGTGGGCACAAATAATGGGACACCCCTTTCGGGAAAGTGAGCCACAAATAACGGGACGGAGGGAGTATGTTTTTTTAACTTAATATAGTCAACTTCATTCTTTTTTTCGGCAAATATATTTTAATATTTCTTGATTCTATTTGTTAGTGAAAGAAAGGGTCGCTTGGAGAGACTGAAAAATATCAATTATTACATAATTGTGAAGGAATGAAACAGTAAAAATTGTATAATGTTTCTAGACTCCTTTTTTGCTTGACGTTGGTAGTTTTTAGATTTATATAGGTAGCCGAATCAAGTCTCTTCTATGGTCAGAATTTATCCGGCTAGTACTTACGGATTTAATAACTTCTCTTACAGAATGAAACAAAATCATTATTATCATTTTGTAGACGTAATTATATTGAAATTATTAAACAGTTGATGAAAATGTGAAGGAAAACAAAACCTGACATGGAATTTATTATAATCTTGACTTATGCGTTTCAATTGAGTGGTCCTGTTTCTTCTCATCATTACTGTCGGCTCAACCAAACCGTGTCATATTTATTCATCCAAATATGTTTTTGGTTCTGTTTATAATATTCATGGAACAATTTCTTTATACATGACCTAAAATTTCGGCTAATATGAAATGCGACATCGCAGCTGACTACCTATATAATCAATTCTATTTTGCTGGAGCTGTCGTCCATCAAATGCAACAAAATTTAATTAATTTGCTAATAATGCTAAAGTTAACCATGTTGATTAAGTTGCATAACTATATACTATATCATATTTTTAGCAAGGGACTTTTTTTCTTGTTATTATCATGATTTTTAAATTTGCTCTCATTTTTAGGATTTTTACACGCAAGTTTAAAATAAAAATACCTAGAAAGAAATTTTGATCTAATAACATTCCACCACAAATATTCGAATTTACTGCTAGATTTGGCTTTTTCTTTTGATGAAATAGAAAAATAATTAGGTTTTTCATCCCAATTTGGAACGACCATGGCATGAAAAGTAGCTCTAAAACGGAGACAAAAAGTGAAGGAAGATCCCACCATTTATGATCCAATATTTAATTTCTCATCTACAAAATTCTTTTGCTTGGCTTGCAATTTGCATGGTACACAATCATTAACTACTATTGTTTGGAGATGATTCAGTAGCTGATTTAATTAATTTCAAAATCCTATTCTGATTGGAGAACCATTCATTTGTAAAAGTTACACATTTGTCTTTGAGTATTTCAGACTCAGTAGACTCGCATTCAGCATGGTTCCGGCTCAGAAGTTCTGTCTGCAATTCCTCAGCAGACCATCTGCCGCAGTGCCATGGAGTGAAGATTTAGTATGGCTGGACTCAGCAGGAGCAACATACTGAAAGGTGTTCAGGAGTCAGTAGAACTGGACTCAGCAGGAGCAGTTTATTGAACTCAGAGTCTTGGCCCAGAGTAGTATTAGACTCAACAAGAGCAACATACTGAACCTTTCGATCAGACTCAGCAACGACCTGTCAGTTGCTTTAACTGACAATGGACTTCAAAGTCATTTCAGTAGAGTGTCTGAGGTCGTACATCTGAGAAAGGTCAGCTTCAGTATCTACCTTGAAGTCTGAATAAGTATCAACCACTTTCTGTACCTCGACCAATGACAAACAGCCACCTAGCAAAGTCTCCGACATAAAGCCTCAAGTCAATCACTTTCCGCAAAGAAAGAGGACTCTACAGAATTAGAAAAAGAAGCCGTTTGCTACCTATATAGAGTTACACGTGGACAGTTCGTCTCCAACGGATCTATTCACAACTCACGTTTATGAATAGAGGGAAGGTCATGGTCACTCAAGTCACACTACACGATCATACAAGCCACCTATAAGGGAACTCAAGCATTCAACGAACTCAAGCTCTATAATACTTAGCGAATATTCAAGTGAAGAACACAAACCCATAGTGATTATTCCTCTTTGTTCTTCGCTCTAGAAGTCATTCTCGTTGCCACGCTCTAACCTAAGCTCAACTGTAATATCTATAGCTTAGAACCGAAGGAGTTCATTTATTCAATTGTTCTTAAGTGTTAAGAACTCCTTCATTGTTGGAGATACATTCAAACTCTTGTTTGGCCCTCTAAACTGAGACTTGCTCAGTATAATCACAAGTTACAGTTTGTCCAGCGCACAAACTAACTGAGACTAACTCAGTATAATAAAATAGTGTCCTTCTTTGTTCAGGATCAGTGGACGTAGGATCTTGAGTATCCGAACTACTTTAAAATTATTGTGTCGTTTAACTGTTGCATTGATAACTGTGCATACTGAAAATCATCTTTACAAAATCGTACAACAACATTTCAGTAAAAGCTTAAAACGTTGAACTAATATACTGAAACTGATTTAATAAACAAACGTTTTCAAAAAAGCTTAATCGGGCCTACACATTCCGCACGCTACTGAATAACTGCTGAACGCTACTGAATTCCGACCCTAAGTCAGCTAGCAGAGCTCAGCACTCTCAGTTATTCTGTCCACGCGATCAAGAACAGCTTGCTATCTTTCGTAAATCGGACTGTTGGCGTTTGAGTTTGAAAAAGGTTTTCAGGTGTAATCAACCCCCCTCTACACCTGAACGTTTGACTCGGGACCAACAATTAGTATCAGAGTAGGAGTTCTTTTGACTCTTGTTTTCTGAAACTGGTCTACTCGAACTGCTCCTTTGAAAACGTTTTTCACAGCATAACATCTCTTCATTCATCCTTATCCCATAATCTTGCTATGTCTGATATGTCAGGGATCCGGATGGTACCCATGTTCTTAGTAGAGAACTATAGCGTATGGCGCGTAAGAATGGAGGCACATCTGACCTCACTACACGACGGCATGTCTGATGTGCTGGAAATCGGTCGTATCATTCCTTTGATAAATAACGTCAAATTCATTGAGGAAGAGATAAGGGAGATGATCGCCAAGAGCAAATCAGATTACACGCCTAAAGAGAAGAAGCTTCATAATCTAGATAGAGTTGCTCGTAATGCTATTCTAACAACTCTAAGTGATTCTTATCTAGACAGGGTTCAGGACTGCAAGTCTGCGAAGGAACTCTGTGATGCTCTAGCGTTACTAAGTCGGGGGACTCAGAAGATCAAGAACAACAAACTAACATTGGAGCTCCAGAAGCTTGAGAGACTCACCCTCATGCCCAATGAAAAGATTGAAGATCTGAAAGATAGATTCACAATGATCATGAATTCAATCAACGAACTATGGAAGACGCTCTCGAACAGTGAGATGAACCTGAAGATACTGCGGGCATTGCCTGAAGGACGTTGGAGTTCATTCGCCACGTATCTTCGACACTCTAACCTTGATTCTGTTTCTACTGACCATATATTTTTTGAATTAAAGGCAGAGGAGTTAGAGTTCAGTCTACCTCACAAGATAAGGGATGGAGCTGATACCTCACATGATCATGCTCTAAAGGCATCAGTCAGCACTACACAAGCAGCAGTGAGCAATCTGACAACGTCGACAAGCTCAGTCTCGATTCCTACTGTTGGTCCCGAGTGTACGATCAGGTGTAGAGGGGAGGGGGGTGAATACACCTGATTCGATTTCTCAACTTCGAACACGAACAGTCCTATTCAGGATAGTGTCTGACTGAAACAGTTCAACATACCAAACAGCTGTTCTGAATCGTGTGCGGCAAAGAGTCTGACTCTACTGAGACCTGCTAGCTGACTGAGTCAGAAATTCAGTATCTACAGTAAGAGTTCAGCGTGCGGAAATGTGTGTAAGCCCAAATCAGTTGAGTGGTGAAAACGTTTTATGAAAGTCTCGGTTCGGCGAGATATTCGGTTCGATATCTTTGAGACAGGTTGATTGATTTTAATAAATGATGTTCGGTATGAATAGTAAAATCAATGCAACGGTAAGTAAACGACACGCATTTTTAAAGTGGTTCGGATATCGCTCAAATCCTACGTCCACCGTCCCCGAAAGATCGGGAGGCTATTATTTATCCTGAGTTAGTCTCGGTCGGCTTGCGCACCGGGCAAAGCCGCGTCTTGGTTTTTATACGATCCAAGTCTCGGTTTACAACGATCAAACTTAGAAGTGTTTGACAAACTTTCTCCAACAGTGAAGGAGTCCTTATACAATAAGGATCAGGTTCAAAGATGAACTCCTTCGTCTAAGCTATAGATAACAACAGTTGAGATTAGGGTTAGAGGGATAGGGAATATGAGAGAGTAGCTTCTAGATCGACGAACAGCTGAAGGTAAGCTTTGAGCTCGTGTAACGTCGATTTGGATACTAGAGGCTTTATATGTCTGTTCAGCTTGATTCCCTATGAGCTAGAATGTAGTCTTTCGCCGGAAGATTGTTCTTCAAGTTCTTGCTAAGACTTTGTTCTTTGGGTTCTTTGCTCGTTGAGTGCTTTCTGGATTTTGGCTTTGTGGTTCGTGCATTCGGTGCATTCTCCTTGAATAATCCCTCTATTTATAGAGCAGAGATTGAAATAGATCCGTTGGAGACGATCTTCTTCTCTCTCTCTCTTTTGGTAGCAAACGGCTCTTTTTGACGTAGGTAACAGTGCCTTTTCCTCCTTTTTCGGAAAGTGTTGACTTGCAGCTTTAGTAGGTAGGATGACACGTGTATGTTTGTCATTTGTCGAGGTGAATAAGGTGGTTGAGACAGAACAGACTTCGAGGCTAATTGAAGCTGACTTCTCTCTTACTCGTATATGACTATACTGATTGCATTTCAAAAAGATCTGACAGTTCAGAAGATTGTCTGCCGATGCTTGAGTCCGACCTTGTATTCGGTAGATAGACAAATGAGATAAGTCTATCGAAGATCAGCTCGAGTCCGGTGAACTACTCTCGCCGAGTTCAGTTCGACTGACTCTCTCAGTGTACTACTCCTGCTGAGTCCAGTATCACTGAGTCTTCTACACTGGTGCTGAGGCAGATAAACTACTGAGCGCCTTAACCAGAGCAGAGTGTCTACTGAGTCTGAAACCTCAGAGACAAACAACATATAAAACGGAATGGTTCACCAATCAGATAGGGTTTTGGGATCTTCATATCTTCAGACAAGTACAGAGCACAAGGCTACTGAGCTTAAGATCAGTGTCTAAGACCGAATCATTTCCCACTAAGAGTAACAGTACTGAGGATGGAATCATCACCCAACAATTTCCCCCTATTTGATGATGCCAAAACCTATCATCTATGCTAAACACTAACTTACTCAGGAACAGAGCTCCTTACATAATTACAAGAAGGATCAGTGGAGTTGTCTGGTAAGTGCTAGACTACTGAGGGAGACAGAGCAGAACAATTTCCCCCTTTACAACAATTTCCCCCATGCAACAATTTCCCCTTATGAGAAATAATAACTCTATGAAAGTCTAGTCTATCAGAAATCTAACCGAGCAAAAACTGACAAGTAAATAAATAAAGTGTGTGTGTCAGTAATCACTTCAGTGATTCTGAGTGTTAAAGCATAAAGAAAACACGGCTATTTAGACAACAAGTAGTTGTCAAAGCCAAAAAGCAGATTGTATATATATGATAGTCAGTTAAGTACAATACAAATCTTGCTAAGCTAAGAAGAGAACTAAGGAGGAGAACCCTTAAACTGCTGAATCCTATTCATGAAACCTTGAGATTGATCTTCAGGCAGTGGGACTCCATACATTCTGAACTTGTTCTTCCTCAGCTTCAAGTATTCAGCGAAGTCTGCTGGATCATCTTGTTCTAGACCTCTGTTCATCGCAGCATTCTTCACTTCTTGTTCAATCACTCCGAGATGAACTGAGTCGTCTTGTCTTCTGGGTGGAGGAATGATTCTTGCCTCAGGAACGCTGACTACTACCCCTTCAGTTACGGCTCTGTGCAAATATGGGTAAAGATCAGGTTTAGCAACAGCCATCCACTCGACGTAGGCATCAGCCTTAGACATTTCAGGCCAGAATCTCCAGAAATAATTTCTCTTGATAAACTCAATCTTGGCCGATTCCCATCTCTGATTGAACTGAATAGGCATCCATTCGTCTGATCTCGGCCATCTATGTGTTTTCAGATCAGTTGGCTTCCTGAACCTTCTGTATCGGTAAGGAATGTCAGCTTTCGAAGGAACTCTCAGCCTGGCCTCTTGCTCAGTACGAATTCTGAGTGCCTCGAGGTCTGCCAAATGTATCCTCTCGCCCTCGGCAGCCTTCTAACTATCTAGCTTCCTCTCCTCGGTAGAGATATCTCTCCATCCGAGCGAATATTGCTTCAATTTCGCATCTTGCTCTTGAGGCTTCGAGGAGCTTGTTCGGAGTCGGCGGAGGTACTGGATTTGTTTTTGGACGTACCTTGCTTCGCCGAGTGCCTTTTTGCTTGTTGTTGTTGCCTCTCCCTATCTTCATCATCCTCGATTCTCGAGTTTTACGGGAGGCAACCTAGCGGCGCTTTCTTCTTTCCACCGCGTCTTGCGGTGCCTTTGTCTTTCCTTTAGCGAGGCTTAGACTTTGGCTTGTTGGCGGCTTCGAAGCATCGGCAATCTCCCTAGCGAGCTTCTCATCGGCCGCTATCCGAGCCTCCTCCTCGGCGAAATATATCTCTTGGTTTTCTTCTTTGCTGGAGGGGTCGGGAGATCCATTACTTTCTTACCTTTTCCCTGAACAGGTGGAGGTAGAGGAACCTCTTCTTCATCATCTGAGTCCTCTTTCTGTTCAGCATACTCTGCAACCTCCTTGATGATATCAGTAGGAGTCAGGGTTTCATGAGTAGCCTGGGATCCTGAGCCACTTGGGCCGGTCTCAGCTGTGCTCGCAGTTGGGACACCCTAGGCCTCACCCGTCTGAGTCTGAGTCTGAGATGACTTCAGTGTAGCTTCCCCCTTAGTAGATTTTGTAGATTTTGTGGTTTTTGTAGGAGTAGGCTTCTCAGTACTCTGTTTCTTGCCTTTTGCTGGCTCGGTACTCTTTTCCTTCCCTCTTTCACTTTCCCCCTTTTTGGCATCATCAATAGCAGCCGGGGTAGGGATAAGTACCTTTTTCTGAAGGCTGTTGAAGGAGGTTGACAGCGACTGAATTTGATCCTTAAAGTTTGTCAGTGCCTCATGCAGCTCGTTCCTCTCAGAAGTCATAGCTTCATTGTATTGCTTGTAGGAGAGTTCAGCTGCAGCTTTAAAATCATTCAGCTTCTCAGAGATCTTATCCTCCAGGACCAGTTGAATATTATCAAGTCTTATGTCTGTGGCCTGGGATTGTTCTGTAATAGCTTCAGTATGAGCCAATTGGGAAGCCTGAAATTCCTCAAGTAGTTTGCCTTGGCTCTCCTGAAAGATCCTGAGATGAGATTCAAATTTTTCTTGCTGCTGAGCCAGTGCTTTTGAAATAAGCGCAGAGACATCAGGGGCGACTGATTGAGATATAGAAGACTTCAGCCCCTGAAGCTCAGTAGCGGTGGCTTCAGCAGTCTTCTTCCACACGTTGTGGACTCCCTTGGCGAGAACCCAGAGATCTGAGTGCCTTGGCTTTTAATAGCCTTCGCCACATACTTTGAACGTCGACGATGCGGGCTGGGCACTACCTCGTATGCAGATTTCAACAAGAGCTGAGCGGGCTCTGTGGATGCTGAGGTACCAGCCATCGACTTCGCAGGTCCAAGGATACTGGGCGGACGCGGAGCTTCTTCAGAAGTGAGTGTATCATTGTCCTGGGGATTTCCCTCATCAGGCTTTCCAGGGCCTGAATCACTGGGTGGGTCGTCATGGTCTGACCCATCTGAGGGTGCTGGGCCGGAGGCAAGCTGTCGATCATGTATCATAGCCAGCATCGCAGCCCTCAGATTGTCCATTGAACTGAGGTCTTCAGGCTCAGAATAGCCTATCTGTTCTCTCAGTCTCAGTTCTTCTTCATGAAGGCTGGCCGACAGGAGTAGTGAAGAACTAAGCGTTGTAGACGAGGCCACTCCCGATGTCGCGGCAAGCATGTGGAGCCTTGCTGATTTGGCAATTTGCAACAGGTCTGAGTAGTCAGCAAGCTCTGGAATTAGTTGAAGAATTTCTCGGGATGCTCTGGATAGAATCACTGACGCTTCCATCCCGATTGTTTCTTCTTCAGACGCCGTCTCGAATTCCAAGTCAATTGGATACGTCTGAGTCTCAGCAGGTGGCGCACTGCTGAGTGGAGGAACTGCGAGGGGGCTGTCAAGGCGTTGAATTTCTTCACTGTGAGCTTCAGTAGCCTCCCCTTGTTCCATCTCTATTGGTTCTTCAGTGGAGACTCCCTTCTCCACTGATTGAGTCTTCTCAGAAGACTCAGATTCATCTATCAGCCTCTGGGGCTGAGTAGTTTGCTGAGTGGCCTGTTCAGCAGGGGCTTCAGGTTCAGCAGGCACATCGCTGGCTTTCCTTAGTTTCTTAGCCGGTGCCTTTGGGGTTTTTGCTGGAGGCGTTCTCCTTTTCGTTGGAGTAGCCTTACGAGACTCGGTCTGGCCGAGTCACGCGGTGAGGGGCCTGACCCGATTTGCTGAAGGGCCGCAGTCCTGTTGTAAAACCGAATTTTCTTTATGTTGAAGTACTCCTTGTCGTCATAGGTGATCTGCTCAGAGCCACAAAAGTCTTCAATCATAACTGACAGCTTTAGCCCATAAAGTAATTTGCCTTTTGCGCTCAGCGTACGCGTGGGCTTGTCAAACTTGGCTGCTTGAGCCATAAATTCCCGAATGAAGAACTTCGGTCCAGTTGACCTTGGCACAATCATAAATTGCCATCATCAAGTGGATCTTAGGTCGAGAGACCTGATCGAAAGAGCTGACTTGGCTTGTCGGCAAGCTGGCGTGGACGATGTAGGCCAATGCTCCGAACCGCGGTAGCATTGCGTTCTTCGGGAAGGCTGCTCTGAAGGTTGTAGGCTTGCCACAGAATACCGTCAGGTATTCGTCTACTGAGTCGTCGTTATAGCCTATAGTACTGATGCCTTCAGATGGAAGATTGAAGCTCTTCTTCAGTGCTTGCTTGATCGATATCCGCTTTAGAATCTTCGACGCATCGCCAATAGCGTGAACAGCAAAACTCGCCACAATATCTCCTCTGACGGAATCAGAGTTCAGATATATCTCTGCCACTTGTCGAGGAAGGAAGTAAGTGGGCTTCCTCGATAGAAATTCTTCCAGACCAGATCCTCTGAGGTATGTAAAGACTTCATCCATGTATTCGAGCTCGCAAGCATCGAATTCCATGACTGGTTCGCACCAGACACGGCCTTTGCGGAGGATCTCCTCCATGTTGTCAGGAGTATCTACAAAAATACCCGCCATAGTACCTGTTACAAGAGATTTATCAGTATCGATTCTTAGTTAGAACAGTGCTTCTGTAGCGATACTGAAAAAAAAACAGAGAATATAGTAACAGTTCTCATAGGCATACCAATAAAATCGAGATAAGATATGAAGATGAAGTTGCAAGTAAGGATTGCTTTTGCAAATCTCGGATTTTTTGGATTTGAAAGATTTGAAGTATGCTAATGGCGGTTTGAGAAGATATGATCAAATATATATATCAAACGTGAAGATGAACAGTTATTTGATCAAAGGTTGAGTTTTAAACTGCTTTATGTAATGGACGGTCAAGATTAGAAGATATATTATAGGTAATGATCACATATGCCGCCTAATTCAAAGCCAGTTGTAAAATAGCCTAAGTAGTAACTGTGAAAAGACATGCATTAAATGCGCGCAGAGTTCAGCAAGCTTATGTATGGAATGTCGTGCATTAAATGAGATTTGTTAATAATAAAGACAAACCAAGAGATATTAATATCATGCTGAATCTTTGTCATAAATGCAAGGTTCTGTAATATAAATTACTACTGAGTAGAGATACGCAAACCTGTCAGCTGAACATAGTAGTCAGCTGATGCCTCGTGTAGATGGTTTCTGAGTCTCTACGTACTGAATACATTCAGTACTGAGAGTGAACATTCCCCATTACTGAAATGGTCCTCTCATGGAACCTTCTTATGGCCGATCGGGGTAGGGGTCCAACAGACCTAGCTCTACTGAAAGTTCTCTGAATCTGGATTTAGCTAGAGGCTTGGTCAGTATGTCAGCCCGTTGCTTGTCAGTAAGGATCTTTTCCATCCTGATATCCTTCTTTTCGACATGGTCATGAATGAAGTGATGTCTGATGTCCACGTGCTTGCATCTCGTGTGTAGTACGGGATTACGAGTGATTGCAATAGCACCGGTACTATCGCGAAAGATCGGCACTTCATTCCGAATGACGTCATAGTCTCTCATGCTTGTCTCGGCCAAAGGATTTGGGCGCAACAACTTCCGGCAGCCATGTATTCGGCTTCGGTAGTCGACGTAGCTACCGAGTGCTTGTTTCTTTGAAAACAATGAGATCGGCTTCTTGCCGCCAAGGAACCGACATGTTCACGAAGTTGATTTTCGGTCAATTCTACATCCCGCATAGTCGGCATCGAATAGCCGCTTAGTTCAATATTATCATCAGCTGGATACCATAAACCCATGTCGGGTGTTCCTCGGAGATAGCGGAGAATCTTCTTTGCTTTGAGTCCATATGACTACGCCCGGATTCGCCCGAAATCGAGCACGAACACCTACGGCATAAGTTCGGGACGAGTAGTCGTTAAATATAATAATGAACCAATTATAGCACGATATTCGGTTTGGTCTACTCGATACTCCCTCTTTATCAAGATCTATCTTCATATTCGTATTCATCGGGATCTTGATAGATTTGCCTGGATGTGCGGCCGAATCTTTTGATGAGGTCTCGAGTGTATTTGCCTTGGTTGATGAACGTTCCCTTTTCAGATTGCTTGACTTGAAAACCAAGGAAGTAGTTCATTTCTCCCATCATTGACATCTCGAACTTATCCTTCATCATCTTTTCAAATTGTTGACACATGATGACATTCTTTGATCCGAATATGATGTCATCCACGTAGATCTGCACAAGTAATAAGTCTTCTTCCAGTCGAATGCTGAATAGAGTGCGGTCTATTGTGCCTTTCTGAAAACCTTTCTGAAGAAGAAACTCAGACAGGGTATCGTACCAAGCCCTGGGTGCTTGTTTTAACCCATACAGAGCCTTTCTGAGTCTATATACTTGATGTCCCTGCTGAAAGCCGGGCGGTTGTTCCACATAGACTTCTTCTTTCAAAGACGCCATTCGGAACGCAGACTTCACATCCATTTGATAAACTCTGAATCTTTGATGTGTTGCGTAAGCTAGGAATAGTCTAATTGCCTCCAATCTTGCAACTGGAGCGAAAGTTTCATCGAAATCTATTCCTTCAGCTTGACAATAGCCTTTAGCCACGAGCCTTGCTTTGTTCCTTACTATAACGTTGTTTTCATCTCGCTTGTTTTTGAAGACCCATTTGGTTCCAATGACATGTTGATGACGGGGTCTGTCTACAAGCTCCCACACTTCGTTTCTCATAAACTGATTCAGCTCCTCCTGCATAGCTATGATCCAGTCAGCATCCTTTAATGCATCCTCAATGGTCTGAGGCTCTTCAGTAGACAAGAAGCAGGAAAATAATGCGCTTTCTCCTTGACGAGATCCGTATCTTGTCTTGACATTAGCCGAGGGATCTCCAATGATTAGATCAAGACTGTGAGCATCGAGCCACGATCTACGAAGTTTCAGCTCTTCATCTGAAATTTGTTCAACACAGATAGTAGGTGAGTTAGGCATTTCAGTTGTACTATTCTGAGATTGAAGAATTTTAGTGAGAAGAGTATGGTCTACTGAGTCACCAGGTTCAGGGGCATTCAGCTCAGGAACATTACTAGATGTTCCCCCCCGAGTTGTTATTCTCGGTAGTGGTCTCGGTTACCTCAACGGTTTCCTCATCGACTCGAGTTACCCGGGATTGATTACTGTTCGGGAGAATCAATCTGCTCGGCCTACTTGCTCTGCTGGGTTGAGATTCGATAGATTTGTCTTCGGTTTCTTTGTGCGAATCATCATCCCAACATAGCCGGATCTTTTCGGGTTTGTCCTTTAAGCTTAGATCCCGTAGTTGTCTACCGATGTCCTCGGATTCGAATTTGAGTTATTGCTCCTGTCTTCGATAGCAAACTCGTTAAAAACAACATGAGGGCTTTCCTCCACGCAAAGAGTCCGATAGTTGAATACTCGAAAGCTTTGCTTGACCCGAGAGTATCCTAAGAATACTCCCCGATCCGACTTGCTATCAAAAGTCTTCACCGATCTTTCCCATTATTGTGGATAAAGCATGAACAACCAAAGATATGGAAATAAGATAGAGAAGGCTTCCTGCCGTTCCATAGTTCATATGGTGTTCTTCCATGCTGCTTCGTTAGTAAAGATCGGTTCTGAGTGTAACATGCAGTGTCAGTAGCTTCTGCCCAGAATTTGGATGGGAGTCCTGAATCTGCGAGTAGAGTTCTAGCTGCTTCTTTGAGAGTTCTGTTCTTTCGTTCAGCAACTCCATTTTGCTGAGGTGTGCGGGCAGCCGATGTCTCATGCTCTATTCCTTCTGCTTCACAGAACTCCTCTACCATGGAATTAAGGAACTCAGTTCCTCTGTCTGAAAGTATTTTTATGATCTTGGTGTTCTTCTCGACACTGAGCTTTTTCAGAAGCTCTGGTAACTCTGTTTTGACGTCAGACTTGTTGGCAATAAATATGACCCATGTGTAGCGCGAGTAGTCATCTATGACCACTAAAGCATACTTCTTGCCTCTGATCGTCACTGGGGAGACTGGACCGAACAAATCCATATGTAGCAGCTGAAGGATTCCATCAGTGGAAGGAGATGGAACTGTTGGATTTTGATTCTTTGTTTGCTTTCCCTTCAGACATGCTTCACACTGAGTGTCTTTGCTGAATATTTCATTCGGCAGTCCCCTTGCTAGAGTGTCTCTTGCTAGTTTGTTGAGCGTCTTGAAGTTGAGATGGCTGAGTCTTCTATGCCATAGCCACCCCGTTCGATTATCGTTCTTCGCCAGCAAACAAGCTTCAGGTTCAGCTGAGTTCCAGTCAGCCATGTAGATATTCTTTTTGTGCGAACCTGATAACACTGTTTTCCCTGTAGATTTATCAATAACATCACAGAAACCAGCGTCAAATATCACTCTATTCGAGTTATCACAAAATTGACTAACAGAGAGAAGGTTATGCTGAAGTCCTTCAACATATGATACTCTTGGAACTTTGGCAGTTCCTATGCTGAGTGTGCCGTATCCTCTCGTGTAGCCTTTGGCATTATCTCCAAACTCGATTCTGGGTCCTTCTTCAATGATATAATTCTTGGTAGACTCCTTTGGTATGTCATATGTCTTGAGCATCCGCCGTCTACATACCACGGGGTCTCTGCGCACACCCGCAAAAAGTAATTATATTCAGGTACCCTTTATTTTTGATTTTGGGTCCTTAGATGTTAGCTTTAATAACCCAAATCTGTCTAACAACCCTGGTGGTTTCAGACATCTTCTTTCCACTAGAGTCAACATACTTGACCACTGGACTGGTCGAGGCTGACTTCTTAGGCTTCTCAGGTTCAGGAGTCCGGATCTTCTGAGCTGGTGGACTGCTGACCTTTGCCTTTTGAGCGTTCTTCTTTTTCTGACTCTTGGAACCTCCTCTGACTATAGGATCATAGTAATATGACCCATACTGAGCTGGATGTGTCAACTGAGGTGGTCCATACTGATCAGCCCACTTAACTCTGCTAGTTCCCCCTTGACTGAACTGGAGTGTCTGGGTACTGATCTTCTGGTCAGTGTACTGATACTTAGGATGAGGTGCTTTCATCTTCTGTTTGTTCTTTGTTGAGGGGTTCAGAGGATTTGCATTGATTGTTTCCCCTCGAACAAACCTATCAGTAAGACGCACTTCTGAGCGAACGGGGGCAGATGAGGAAGCTTCCTAGTTGAAGCCAAGTCCTTCCTTGCAATGCTTGGGCTTGTTGCTTGCGAGCATAGCCTCCAGCTTCTTTTCAGCGCCCATGTAATGCTCAGTCATTAGGCTCCTCCAGACATCATCACTCTTCTTCAGTGTGTCGTGCTCGGTCTGAAGTCCTGACATTTCTTGCTTCAGCAGACTCAGTTCAGTATCTTTCTGAGTCAAGTCATTGGTCAAAACTGAAATCCGATTTTCTTGATGCTGAGACTTGGCCATCAGAGAGTTTATCTCCTCCCTGAGTCTCAACACAAGTCCTTCGGCCTCAGTAGCAACCTGACTCTCCTGAGAAAGTCTCTGATTCTCCACTTTCAGGGTATCCAACTCCTGAAGAGTCTTGCTGAGCTGCAGACTCATTTGAATTTGGTCATCTAGTAGATCTTCATATGCGGTTGTGATGTCCAAATTCTCATCTGCACCTAAAATAGTGTCGTGTGTGCAATGTGAAGAGGAATTGACTGGTTCAAGAGAGTTTACCTCATCCTCTTCGCCTGCCATTAGGCACTTTTCAGTTGTTTCTTCAGCTTCAAGCTCTAGGGCCATGAAAGCTGCATCATCATCCGATGAATCCATTAAAGGAGTCGACCTCTTCTGAGTCGTCTGAGATTTCGCCGACTATGTAGGATTGTCTTTTACGGGCGAATTTCTCTCTCCTTGCCTTACGTGCTTGCGCGTTCAAGACTACTGCGAGCTCGGGACAATCATATTGATAATGTCCCGGCTTCTTGCGATTGTAGCAAGCGATGACTCTTTCTTCTTTGCTTTCGCTATTCTTTGATGGTTCTGAGTCAGCCTTCTTTCTGCATTCAGAAGATTGTGAGTCAGGAGTGTGTTTCGACATATAATTTGACTTACCTTTCGTTTCTCGATAGGCTTTAGTCACTTTTCTGCGTCGCTCCTTCTCCTTCTGATATTTCACAGCGAGCAGCGCATACTTCTGAGCGAGACTTCCTTCTTGTAGATCATTGAGTGAAGGTTCAGTCTTACTCGTCGTCTTGCTCGTCGCGGGAGATGCTGTGCTGACTGTTGCTTTGAAAGCATGGTGAATCTTTGTGTCAGCTTCAGCACTCAGCTTTCTTTGAGGTCTGTCGAACTCAAACTCCTCTGCCTGTAATTATGAAAAGATATGGTCAGGAGACACAGCATCTAAGTCAGAATGTCGCAATAGAGTGGCAAAAGGTGTCCAGTGTCCGTCCGGCAGTGCCCTCAGTATCTTTAGATTCATTTCTCGGTTGCTGAATGTCTTTCCCAGCCCGTTGATTGAGTTCATCAGATTGGTAAATCTGACGTTCAGATCTTCGATTTTGTCACCAGGCATGAGAGACAAGCTTTCCAGCTTTTGGAGTTCCAGCGCTAGTTTATTCGCTTTAATCTTCTGAGTCCCCCGACTCAGTAGCGCTAGAGCATCCCAAAGTTCTTTAGCGATTTTGCATTCCTGAACCCTGCCAAGATAAGAATCACTAAGAGTGGTTAGTATGGCATTCCTGGCGACTCGGTCTAGATTGTGAAGCTTCTTCTCTTCAGGAGTGAAGAGACTTCTGTCTTTAGGGATCTTCTTCCCAGTCACCATTCCTCCTCATTCAGCTTGAGTTACAACACTATCGATCATGGGAACGATAGGTCCATCTTCAAGCACTTCAGTCATACTGTCATGGAGGGATGTCAGATGTACTTCCATTCTGACTCGCCATACTCCATAATTCTCCACCGAGAACATGGGTACCATTCTTATACCTGACATATCAGCCATGAAGAATAATGATATGAATGTAGAGTGATATGCAGTGAAAACGTTTTCTCCGGATCCGTTCGAATAGACCAGTCTCAAAGTGACAAGAGTCTTAAGGAACTCCCGCTCTGATACCAATTGTTGGTCCCGAGCTGTGTTCTTAAAACCGGCCCGGTCATTGACCCGGAAAAATAATTTTTATCGGTTCAACCGGTCGAACCGGTTCAACCGGTGAATTGACCCGGTGTGACGTCATAAATCTATAATTAAATTATATAAATATATATCTATTTTTAGTGTTTAAAATATGATGTGTTTAAAAAATAATTAAAATATGATGTGTTTAAAAATAAAATGTCCTATTAATTTTACTCTGTTTCTTTTTTGGTGGGGCAGGTGCCGATTGAAAAGCCAACAAAACCAACATAATTCTCCGCTTTTCTCGGGCTGCGGCCAATCACGCTGCTATTGTTCTTCATCTTCAAGACTTCAACTCGATCTCTTCTTCTCCCGCTCGAGAATCCTCTGCTTTCTGGGTCTTCGTGAGAGGCCGAGAGAGGAGGAGAGACCAGAGGCGCTGTAGTGCGGAGGTGGCCGACGGCGAGAGAGGAGGAGGTGGCCGACGGCGCTGCAGTGGCGGAGGTGGCCGACGGCGCTGCAGTGGCTTCGAGCCTTCGACGAGTGAGTGACTGAGAAGTGAGGATGAGACAAGGAGCCCGAGCTTCTGTTCTTAAATTACATTTTAAATTTTTTTTTTTAATAAATACTCCGTCCGAGTTAACCCGATCACCGGGTACCGGTTCAACCGGCTGAACCGGCCGGGTCGCACCAGGTCAACTACGAAAACGAGCCAACATGACACCCGGCCCGGATTTTTGACCGGTTCCGAGCCAAACCAGTCGAACCGGCCGGTCCGGGCCGGGTTTCAAAACACAAGTCCCGAGTGTACGGTCAGGTGTAGAGGGGGGGGGGTGAATACACCTGATTCGATTTCTCAACTTCGAACACGAACAGTCCTATTCAGGATAGTGTCTGACTGAAATAGTTCAGCAGACCAAACAGCTGTTCTGAATCGTGTGCGGCAAAGAGTCTGACTCTACTGAGACCTGCTAGCTGACTGAGTCAGAAATTCAGTATCTACAGTAAGAGTTCAGCGTGCGGAAATGTGTGTAGGCCCAAATCAGTTGAGTGGTGAAAACGTTTTATGAAAGTCTCAGTTCAGCAGATATTCAGTTCAGTATGCTGAGACAGTTGATTGATTTTAATAAATGATGTTCGGTATGAATAGTAAAATCAATGCAACAGTAAGTAAACGACACAGATTTTTAAAGTGGTTCGGATATCGCTCAAATCCTACGTCCACTGTCCCGAAAGATCAGGAGGCTATTATTTATCCTGAGTTAGTCTCAGTCAGCTTGCGCACTGGGCAAAGCCGCGTCTTGGTTTTTATACTGATCCAAGTCTCAGTTTACAACGATCAAACTTAGAAGTGTTTGACAAACTTTCTCTAACAGTGAAGGAGTCCTTATACAATAAGGATCAGGTTCAAAGATGAACTCCTTCGTCTAAGCTATAGATAACAACAGTTGAGCTTAGGGTTAGAGGGATAGGGAATATGAGAGAGTAGCTTCTAGATCGACGAACAGCTGAAGGTAAGCTTTGAGCTCGTGTAGCGTCGATTTGGATACTAGAGGCTTTATATGTCGGTTCAGCTTGATTCCCTATGAGCTAGAATGTAGTCTTTCGCCGGAAGATTGTTCTTCAAGTTCTTGCTAAGACTTTGTTCTTTGGGTTCTTTGCTCGTTGAGTGCTTTCTGGATTTTGGCTTTGTGGTTCGTGCATTCGGTGCATTCTCCTTGAATAATCCCTCTATTTATAGAGCAGAGATTGAAATAGATCCGTTGGAGACGATCTTCTTCTCTCTCTCTCTTTTGGTAGCAAACGGCTCTTTTTGACGTAGGTAACAGTGCCTTTTCCTCCTTTTTCGGAAAATGTTGACTTGCAGCTTTAGTAGGTAGGATGACACGTGTATGTTAGTCATTTGTCGAGGTGAATAAGGTGGTTGAGACAGAACAGACTTCGAGGCTAATTGAAGCTGACTTCTCTCTTCCTCGTATATGACTATGCTTATTGCATTTCAAAAAGATCTGACAGTTCAGAAGATTGTCTGCCGATGCTGAGTCTGACCTTGTATTCAGTAGATAGACAGCTGAGATAAGTCTACTGAAGATCAGCTCTGAGTCCAGTGAACTACTCCTGCTGAGTTCAGTTCGACTGACTCTCTCAGTATACTACTCCTGTTGAGTCCAGTATCACTAAGTCTTCTACACTGGTGCTGAGGCAGATAAGCTACTGAGCGCCTTGACCAGAGCAGAGTGTCTACTGAGTTTGAAACCTCAGAGACAAACAACATATACAACGGAATGGTTCACCAATCAGATAGGGTTTTGGGATCTTCAAATCTTCAGACAAGTACAGAGCACAAGGCTACTGAGCTTAAGATCAGTGTATAAGACCGAATCATTTCCCACTAAGAGTAACAGTACTGAGGATGGAATCATCACCCAACACTTACTGAAGGAACCTTGGTTGAACGATATGCTCTGCTGGCCCTTAAGTACCAGAGAGAGAAGGATAGGAGGATTAAGCTGAAGAAATCCTACCAAAATCCCGAGGTAAGTATGATTCACTTCAAAAGGAGATCATAACCAGAAACTCTCTAAATGTAGGAATGAAGAATCTGCTTCCAAGCCTGAAAAATTAGAACCTAAATCAAGCAGACCCTCTGTTGGGATTTTGTATACTGGAAGCACTTTTATGCTTGTATACAATGTGTTTTTGTCCTTACCACTTTTTATTCTCCTATCTGATAAATATGTATATTTGCACATTTTATCCTTTATCTTGTATAAAAGTTAGATTTGTGTGGTGTGTCGGGTATCACAGAAGACAACACAAATTGGTTGAACTGACAAGATATAAACAGTTAACACAGCTGAGACAACTTAAGGATGAAGTTGTCGGTTTAAGCTGCAGTTTAGATAAGAAGTGGCTTGTCTTAGCTACTTGTCTTTACTGGTACACTTAAGGTGGTGTATTGAAGGATCACAGTGAGATGTGTTCTCCTAACTGACCTTAGTGGAGAACCAAGATCTCGGTGACTTAGCTGATCTTAAGCTTGGTAAGACTTCAACTGAGTGCATTTGGCTATCTATCACTTTGACCTACTATGGTGAACGTCAAATGAGCGGCGGGATCTACGTATCTTGGGTGTTAGTAGTTATTTGTGGCTCAAGCTGGTTGTCTGTATCTTGCATCCGTATCCTAGTAAAATGGGTTGATAATATCCCCTGAGGAACTCGAAAGGATTAGCACACTAAACCCGGCCAGTTGATTAAGTTCATGTGTGTTAATAAGGTCGAGTGGTACTACTCAGGAATATAAGATGTTAATTAATTTAAGTCGTCGGTGAGCTTAATTAATTAACGGATATTTCTATCTTAAATACGGAGATTGATTAAGTCTAAAATACAAGCCCTTGCTCAAATTGGGATAAAGGGGTAAGTCGGCACGGATTCTCTAGTGGAACGAATGCGTGTTAATTAATTAATTTTGCTGGGGCCGAGCATGGATAATTAATTAATTGGAGGCCCTGCTTTTTTTCTTGTATTGGATCCCTGATCTGGCCCAATTAGTTGCCTAGTAATTTATTGTCTCTCAGAAATCATTATTAATGGATTAATGTATTTTTACATTATTTAATAATGTTATTTATACGGAATTAATTGGATCGGGTCAATTAATTGATAAATATTAGTAGCCCAGTGAATTAATTGATTATGTTATGGGCTAATTATGTAGAACCCATTGGAATATAATTAAATTAATGGGCTACAAATATATTAATATTATATTGGCTTTTGAAGCCTATATATATTAGTATTCATTCGGAAACGAAAGACACGAAATTCATAAACATACCGCATGAATGGCGTGAGTTTAGAGAGAGACGATATTTTATTTTCTTCAGTTCTCTGCCCACCCAGAGGAAGAAAAAGGCCGGGACACAGATCAGAAGATCTGACACGGGAGCAACAATCAGAGCTACGACAACATACGAAGGAGGAGGTATCAATTTCTTCCTTTCATATTCCTTCAATTGGTATCAGAGCCTGGTTTAGGCTCTGATTCTTATTGTTAGATGCATGATTAGGTTTCAATTCCGTCGTTATCGGGCTATTTTTCGTGTTTGGGGCGGCCTGTGAGCCACTGTTTTGACCCCGTTGTAATGTTTTTCTCGTGAGAAAATCCACGAGTAGTTGATAGGACCAATGCATTCTTGTTTTTGTACTGTATTTTGGTCCGGGTTGCACGAAAATCGAGGCACGACGCGCAGAAAGACGGAAAAAAGGCAGAACCCTAGTTTTCTGGCAGAACACGAGAGCCTGATTGCAGAGGCGCGTGCGGGCGCGTGCAGCATCATTTTTCCGATCCGTTCAGTCAGATTTGTTCGTCTTCTCGTCTGGATAGGTCGCACGGCCCATTACGATTTCCGATTTGTCCGAAATTGCGTCGGGAAGGAGAAGTGGTCGTGCTGTCCAGAAAAGCCCCAATTCGAGCGAAAACCCTAGTTTGGCTAGGGTTCCGCTGCATCTTACGGCGGAGATTCCCGGCGCATCCGACGTCGGATTGACGATCGGCTTAAACCACTGGAATCCTCGTCTTACAAGCTTCTCGTAGATAGGTCGTAAAGGATCATCCGATCCCAGATGCCACCAGAATTGACGTCTGAAGCAGGCTACTCGTTATGAATTCGTTCCGGCGAATCGTTTGAAATTCGGGAAATTGAGGAACTAATCTCGACCGGAATCCGTTACCCGGTGGTCGTGAGTGTTCCAATTACGTTTCCCCTCTTTCAATTGATCGAATCGTGGCTCGGAGAGGACGAATTTTGAGCGGCAAAGGGCGGCGGAGATGGCGGCGCACGGCGACGCGTTTTCTTGCGTTTGAGGAGCGGGCGCCGGCTGTTCTTCACGGCCGACGTCCGGGAGACGTCAGGGATGATGAAGCAGACGGCGGCAGCGGCGCGAGCGCGGCGGCCGCCGCGCGCGGCGACGCAGGCGCGAATCGCGCGGGCGCGCGCGCGCTCCCGGCCCAATTTCACGCGGCGACACCGGGTCTGGGGAGGTCGCAAGACCGGTAGGGGAGGCGGCGGTTGTCGACAATGGCTGCGGCGACGCCGGACGGGGCGCGCGGCGGCGCGATGGTGATGAAGAAGACGATGCCGACGTGGCGCGCCGACGTGACGAACCACGTCGGCCATCTCGCTGACCGGCTCGCAGCGGATACCGCCCCATGTGTCTACCACGTGGCGGACCCACGATGACATGGCAATGGCGGTTTTTCGAGCAGGTTTAAATCGCAGTTTCAGATTCGAAGATTTTTGAAGATTTCGAAGATCTGTATCATGATCGGGAAATGTAATAGTTAGGGATTTCGTGTTTTTAAGCCCGATAACGATTTTAAATTTCCTATTTGCGTATTTATTTTTACTTATGCTTTAGCATACGATTATGTGATTAATTGCGCTTAGAAAAGCATGTAAATAGGATTTATATTATTTCTAAAAGCATGTTTTATTTTTCGCGAGCACGTTTTATTATGTTCGTTTAGAAATTGCATGCTTTAGGAATTATGTGGGATTGCATGATTCGTTACAAACCTTTTGAACAAAAAGACTAAGCAATTTTAAAATTAAAATGTTTAATTAGATTCCATTAATTTGGATATTAAACAGTTAATCGGACCTCCATTAATTGGACTCTACACGAAAGTAGTAAGATTATGTAAGTAAACGTCCACCTGCGTGGCTTGTTTGCATTTTTGAGCTACCAGTTTTGTGAGATGAGTTTTCCAAAACAATATTTGATTATTATTGAGTAGTGGGAGCGAAGCCGTAAACGTCCACCTGCGTGGCTTGCGTGCCTAGTAAACACGAGTACTCTAGAAGATAATAATTAAATAGGATAGCTAATTAGATTAAATTGAATGCGGCATGGTTCGAGTAAGTATGTCAATTTCGAGAATTTGATTCTATTTGGTCAAATTAATGGTCAATGCTTAGATGTCACCGCAGGTACAATTCACTTCCCTCGAAGTCCCTTCCCGCGTTTTAATAGTGACATGGTCCAGAATATCGAACTATTAATTTCATTCGTCTCAAGAACCTAGACATGGATTGAAATTAAAGAGCTAGGTAAATAGCTTGGTTTAGGGTTACGCTAGTAAACGTCCACCTGCGTGGCTTGCTAGTGGAATTCTTAGAGCTGTTCGAGGTTTTTAACATCATTGTTTTTCAAAAGGTTACAATGATAGTTAATTACGAATTATGTGCAAATATTAATTCATACATGTTGTAAAATTAAATTTTTTCAGATATGTCTGTTCGAAATTTTTCAAGTTCCTAAACAGTCTCACCAATCAAACCCTAATGGGTTTAACAATTTTTTAAATAATTTTACAAAGTGGAAGAGATATCTTACCGCTCCCAATAAAAGCTCTGCAAAGGTCCTATAAGAACTTCTGTTTAAGGACCGCTATGTCTAAGAACGAGTTTACTATGAATATGTCACTCAAATCTTTGGTAGCGGTCAAAGAAGTTATAGGAAAGGGCAAGAGTGCTCAAGTCTTGAATATCCCTAGTAGTTCAAGGAATCCTCCGAAAGGCGGAAACCAGAAAAAGAGCAGAAAGGGTGGACAATTCAAGAAGAGCAGTGGGAGTAATAAGACGGTCCTTATCGGCGGCATGCGAATGCCAAAGAAAAAAGGAAGGTTCTTCAATTATGGTAAGAAAGGACACTGGAAGAGTTATTATCCAGATGTCAAAGCAAAAACAGAAAGAGACGCGAGTCGCTCTTGTAGATCGAAACTGCTACGGTTTCCTCTTCTACCCACGAATGGGTAGTGGATTCGGGGCAACTGATCATGTTTGTTACACCTTGCAAGGTTTCTTGCAGAAAAGGCAATTGAGCAATGGCGAGGTGGTAGTCTCAATGGGCAATGGATCGAAAGTTCCTGCAATTGTCATTGGAGATTTAGATCTATCTTTTGATAGTTCTGTTTTAGTACTTAAAGATGTTTAATATGTGCCTGAGTTTAGGCGAAACATTATTTATGTTTCAAAACTCGCACCATGGATGGTTATAAATCAAGTTTTGATAGTGAAGTTTCTATCATGAAAGACGATGATTTTATCTCGTGGTGGACCATTAAACGGATCTTTATATACTATTACTTGTATACCGCGTAATTACTCGTTAATATTGCTTCCTCATCATCAAATCCTAAGAAGAGGAAAGAGTCTTCTAAGGTAAACCAAACTTATCTGTGGCACTTAATACTAGGTCACATCAATCTTAACAGGACTCAGAGGTTGGTGGAATATGGATCAGTGGAGTCTCTCCAAGATTGAACCATTTCCAACTTGCGAAACTTGTTTGGAAGGAAAGATGATGACTAGGCCTTTCAAGGCAAAGGGTTATAGAGCCACGAAGTATTAAGTTTGATACATTCGACTTGTGTGGGTCTATGTCTACACAAGCTCATGGAGGGTATGAGTACTTCGTCACATTTACTGACGATTACTCGAGGTATGGATATGTTTACCTTCTTCACCACAAGTCGGATTGCTTTGAAACCTTTAAGGAATTCAAGGCAGGAGTGGAGAGGAAGTTAGGTAAAGAAATCAAAACACTGCGATCTAATCGTGGTGGGAAATACCTATCCAACGAGTTCAAGGACTACTTGACGAAATGTGGGATTACATCCCACGGTGACGGCAGGGCACGCCTCGGCGAGAATGGTGTGTCGAGAGAGAAGGAACCGAAGTCTCTTAGAGATGGTTCGGTCGATGATGAGTTATGCAACTTTGCTAGTTTTCTTACGGGGATATGCCACTAGAGACGCAACATACTTGCTGAATCGTGTGTCTTCCAAGTCGGTACAAAAGATCCCTTTCGAGTTGTGGAGCGGGCACAAACCCGGTATGCACCACTTAAGGATTTGGGGGTTATCCCCGCTTATGTGCTGAATAGGCGGGTCGACAAATTGGAATCACGTTCGAAGTGATGTTGTTCATAGGGCATCCGAAGAAAACGAAGAGTGGATACTTTTATAATCCTAAAGAACGAGAAGATCGTTGTTAGCCCTAACGCTCGGTTCTTAGAAGAGGATTACACTAGTAACCATAAATCTCGAGTCGACATCATCCTTGAAGAATTACAAGGTGGTCGAGTTCCACTTGAACGACCGGTAGTGCAAGATAGTACTCCACGAGTAATCGCACAATCGGTTAACACGGCTCCTAACACCGTTCGACGTAGTGGGAGGGAGATATTTACACCTGATCGGTATGTTCACCGGGGAGACGTTTGATTATCTCCCGCGGATGAACAAGATACCGTGGATCCCCTGGACTTACAACGAAGCGATGGGAGATGTAGATGCACCATGGACTCGAAATTTGAGTCCATAATCGATATGGATGTATACGAGATCACCGAACTACCTGAGGGCTGCAATGCTATTGGTAGTAAGTGAGTATACAAGAGAAAGAGAGAGCACCGAATGAAGAGATCATGGCGTTTAAGGCCAGGCTAGTGGCGAAGGGTTTTACCCAGAAAGAAGGTATCGATTATGAAGACACCTTCTCGCCTGTAGCAATGATCAAGTCTATTCTGATTCTCCTTGCCATATCAGCTCACATGAACCTAGATATCTGGCAAATGTATGTCAAAACCGCATTCCTAAACGGTCACCTTGAAAAAGGTAGGGACATCTACATGAAACAGCCAGATGGTTATGTGAAGGAGGGCGAAGAGCATCTAATTTGGAAGCTTAAGAAGTCTATTCATGGACTTAAGCAAGATTTTCGGTTATAGCACCAGCGTTTTCGACGAAGTAGTCAAATCCTATGGATTTGTATCCTGTCCTAACGAGGTGTGTGTAACGTATTTGTGTTAACGGATCAGTGGTGTTTCTTGCATTTTACGTAGATGACATCCTTTGCATTAGCAATAATGTTGAAGTGTTATCAGACGTAAAGACGTGGTTATCCGAGCAGTTTCAAATGAAGGACTTAGGTGAAGCTGCTTACATCCTTGGGATCAAGGTTATTCGAGATCGCCAGAAAAAGGATGTTAAGCTTGTCACAAGTGTCCTACATTGACACTGTTATTGCTCATTTTAGCATGCAAAAGCCAAGAGAGGTTTAGTACCTTTCAGACATGGCATTTTTCTATCCAAGAATCAGTGCCCTAAAAACGCCTGAAGAGATAGAAAATATGAGGCAAGTACCATATGCTTCCGCTGCCGGTAGCCTCATGTATGCGATGCTTTGTACAAGAGCAGATATCTCATATGCCGTAGGCATGGTCTCAAGATATCGGTATAACCCCCGGAAAGGAATACTTGGATCATGCGGTCAAGTATATTCTCAAGTACCTTAAACGGATCGGAGATTATAGGCTTGTTTACCGGTCAGACGCCTAGTGTCTTTGGGTTATACGGAATCGGATTTCCGGTGACCGGCCGGACGAGAAGAAGTCTACCTCGGGTTATGTGTTTACCTTGGGAGGTGGAGCCGTTTCATGGAGGAGTGCAAAGCGAAAATGCATTGCGGACTCAACCATGGAAGCAGAGTATGTGGCTGCTTCAGAAGCTTCGAAAGAGGCGGTTTGGCTCAAGAATTTCCTCCAAGATCTTTATATTGTTCGAGAATTTGCCTAAGGCGATCACGATTTATTGTGATAATGCGGGTGCAGTGACAAATTCTAAGGAACCTAGATCTCACAAGGCGTCTAAACACATAGACAGGAAGTACCATATTATACGAGTATTCGTAAATCGAGGTGACCTGGTGATTAACAAAATTGGAACTGAAGTCAACCTAGCTAATCCTTTCACGAAGAGCTTACCACTCCCGGCTTACGAGAAGCATGTTCGTGGCTTTGGGATGGTAGAGATGCCCCACTTAGGACTACAGAAACTTTTGTATAAGTGGGAGAAGATGTCGTGATAGATAGGATAGATAGCTAAGATATAGTTGGGTACTAGTTTGTACCTAGATAGCTGAGATATAGACACATTGTATACTAACAGTTTACTTTAGTATAAGTGGGAGAATTGTTGGGATTTTGTATACTGGAAGCACTTTTATGCTTGTATACAATGTGTTTTTGTCCTTACCACTTTTTATTCTCCTCTTTGATAAATATGTATATTTGCACATGTTATCCTTTATCTTGTATAAAAGTTAGATTTGTGTGGTGTGTCGGGTATCACAGAAGACAACACAAATTGGTTGAACTGACAAGATATAAACGGTTAACACCGTGAGACAACTTAAGGATGAAGTTGTCGGTTTAAGCTAGCGATTTAGATAAGAAGTGGCTTGTCTTAGCTACTTGTCTTTACTTGGTACACTTAAGGTGGTGTATTGAAGGATCACGGTGAGATGTGTTCTCCTAACCGACCTTAGTGGAGAACCAAGATCTCGGTGACTTAGCCGATCTTAAGCTTGGTAAGACTTCATCGAGTGCATTTGGCTATCTATCACTTTGACCTACTATGGTGAACGTCAAATGAGCGGCGGGATCTACGTATCTTGGGTGTTAGTAGTTATTTGTGGCTCAAGCTGGTTGTCTGTATCTTGCATCCGTATCCTAGTAAAATGGGTTGATAATATCCCCTGAGGAACTCGAAAGGATTAGCACACTAAACCCGGCCGGTTGATTAAGTTCAGGTGTGTTAATAAGGTCGAGTGGTACTACTCAGGAATATAAGATGTTAATTAATTTAAGCTGTCAGTGAGCTTAATTAATTAACGGATATTTCTATCTTAAATACGGAGATTGATTAAGTCTAAAATACAAGCCCTTGCTCAAATTGGGATAAAGGGGTAAGTCGGCACGGATTCTCTAGTGGAATGAATGCGTGTTAATTAATTAATTTTGCTCTGGCCGAGTACATGGATAATTAATTAATTGGAGGCCCTGCTTTTTTTCTTATATTGGATCCCTGATCTGGCCCAATTAGTTGCCTAGTAATTTATTGTCTCTCAGAAATCATTATTAATGGATTAATGTATTTTTACATTATTTAATAATGTTATTTATCTGGAATTAATTGACTGGGTCAATTAATTGATAAATATTAGTAGCCCAGTGAATTAATTGATTATGTTATGGGCTAATTATGTAGAAGCCCATTGGAATATAATTAAATTAATGGGCTACAAATATATTAATATTATATTGGCTTTTGAAGCCTATATATATTAGTATTCTGTTCAGAACAGAAGACACAGAATTCATAAACATACCGCATGAATGGCGTGAGTTTAGAGAGAGACGATATTTTATTTTCTTCAGTTCTCTGCCCACCCAGAGGAAGAAAAAGGCCGGGACACAGATCAGAAGATCTGACACGGGAGCAACAATCAGAGCTACGACAACATACGAAGGAGGAGGTATCAATTTCTTCCTTTCATATTCCTTCAATTGGTATCAGAGCCTGGTTTAGGCTCTGATTCTTGTTGTTAGATGCATGATTAGGTTTCAATTCCGTCGTTATCGGGCTATTTTTCGTGTTTGGGGCGGCCTGTGAGCCACTGTTTTGACCCCGTTGTAATGTTTTTCTCGTGAGAAAATCCACGAGTAGTTGATAGGACCAATCTGTTACTGTTTTTGTACTGTATTTTGGTCCGGGTTGCACGAAAATCGAGGCACGACGCGCAAAAAGACGGAAAAAAGGCGGAACCCTAGTTTTCTGGCAGAACACGAGAGCCTGATTGCAGAGGCGCGTGCGGGCGCGTGCAGCATCATCTTTTGAAGCCTATATATATTAGTATTCTGTTCAGAACAGAAGACACAGAATTCATAAACATACACGCATGAATGGCGTGAGTTTAGAGAGAGACGATATTTTTATTTTCTTTAGTTCTCTGCCCACCCAGAGGAAGAAAAAGGCCGGGACACAGATCAGAAGATCTGACACAGGAGCAAGAATCAGAGCTACGACAACATACGAAGGAGGAGGTATCAATTTCTTCCTTTCATATTCCTTCACCCTCTTCATGCTACAACTGCAAGAAGGATGGGAACTACCAATATGACTGTTCCAAGCTGAGTGCAGCTGAGAGAGTTGTGCGACAAGCTCGAAGAGAGAAGTTCGCCAAAAAGCGCCAAACATTCATTGCTGGAGAACTTTCAGATGATTCTGAAGAGGCAGAGAACTTCATGGACTCATCAGATGAAGAAGTCTCAATCATCGCAGTAGAGGTTGAAGAAAATGAGAAGTGTCTAATGGCTGGAGAAGAGGATGAGGTAAACTCCTATGCAAATTATGAACCCTCTACACCATGCACACACAATACACAATCTACTGCAGGTGATCATCTGCACTGTGCTATGAAGCCCTATTAGATGAGCGGATTAAGATGGGTCTGGACTTCAGTCAGACACTTCAGGAGAGGGTTCTCCTGAGAGCTGAGAATGAGAGACTTTCTAAGTCTAGTTAGGACGGTTCTGAGTTGGCTCAGCTTGCCAAAAGACTAAAAGAAGAGAATGAATCTCTAATGACACAGTCTCAGCAACAAGAAGGAGTGATCTCAACACTGACCAAAGACTTGGCGACGAAAGTCACTGAACTAGGTCTACTGAAGAAGGAACATTCAGAACTACAGGCACAACACAAAACTCTCAAGAAGAGTGATGAAGTCTGGAAAGTTCTGATGACCGACAGATTTCTTGGAGCAGAGAAGAAGATCGAAGCCATGCTTACAAGTCAACGTCATGTAACTCATAAGGAAGGGTTAGGCTACAACACTTATGATGCTTCGACCTCAGCTCCACAGGATTCAGCAGCAAAGCTTACTGATAGGTTTGTCAAAGGGAACACTAAACGTTCAGAATTCCATAAACCTTTGACAAAAGACAAGCAAAAGGTGAATGTACGCTCTGAACTGCCGAAACCGCTGAAACGGTTAAGCGTCGAGAAGGATATCAAAATTCAGAGAATACGCTCAGACTGTGGAATAGAGTTTCTGAACTCAATGATGAAGGACTACTGCGAAGCTGAAGCCATTCAACACGAGACCTCAATGGCACGTACGCCTCAGTAGAATAGTCATGCTGAAATGAAAAACAGAACCCTTAAGAAGCAGCAAGGACATTACTCGCAGACTGAGGTCTACCATTGAAGTTCTGGGTAGAAGCTACTGACACTGCCTGTTACACTAAGAACAGATGTCTACTGACTCAGATGCACATGAAGACACCATATGAATTGTGGAAAGGGAGAATTCCTTCTATCTCTCATTTTCATATTTTTGGTTGTGCATGCTTCATCCACAATAACGGAAAGAATCAGTTAAAGGTCTTTGATAGCAAGTCAGACCACGGAGTTTTCTTAGGAAACTCCAGGGTCAGCAAAGCTTTTAGGGTCTTTATCTACCGGACCCTTTGCGTGGAAGAAAGCCCTCATGTGGTATTTGATGAATTTACTTATGAGGACAGGAAGTCAAACTCTCAGCAAGAAGCTGAAGAGGTCAGGAGCAAGCTACCGGATCTAAGCTTAAAAGAGAAAATAGAGAAGATCCAACATTGTTGGGATGATGATTCAGACGATTAAATCCAGAATCAACCAACAAGTGATGTAGCTGAGGAGATTGATTCTACTGAATAAAAACCAATCCCAAGTAATTCAGGTCGTTGAAGAAATCTCAGTGGTAACTGAGACCTCTACTGAGAATAACAACTCAGGGGGAACTACTAATGTTCTTAATCTGAATACCCTGAACCTGGTGACTTTACTGAATTGCTTCAATTACAGAATAGTACAATTGAAATTCCTAACACTCCTACTATCTGTGTTGAATCAATTTTAGATGAAGTAACAAGACGTCGTCGTTCATGGTTAGATGCTCATAGCTCAGATTTGATAATCGGAGATCCTCCAGCCAGTGTGAAGATAAGATCCAGATTCTGTCAGGGAGAAAGTGCCTTATACTCCTACTTCTTGTCTACTGAAGAGCCTCAGACTATTGAGGATGCGCTGAATGATGCTGACTGGATCACCGCCATGCAAGAAGAGGTCAAACAGTTCACTAGAAACAACGTATGGACGCTTGTAGACAGACTTAGACATCAGCACGTGATTGAACGAAGTGGGTCTTCAAGAACAAGCGAGATGAAAACAACGTCATCGTCAGGAATAAAGCTAGACTTGTTGGCAAAGGTTATTGTCAAGCTGAAGGGATAGACTTTGATGAAACGTTCACTCCAGTTGCAAGATTGGAAGTCATACGTCTATTCCAAGCATATGCAACACATCAGCAATTCACTGTCTATCAAATGGATGTGAAGTCAGCTTCTGAATGGCGTACTGAAGGAAGAAGTCTACGTGGAACAACCGCCCGGCTTTCAGCAGGGACATCAGGTTTATAGACAAGCACCTAGGGCTTGGTACGATACCCTATCAGACTTTCTTCTTCAGAAAGGTTTTCAGAAGGGAATAGTGAAGGAATAATTTAGGTTAGGAATGATACCTTCCTCCTTCGTATGTTGTCGCGGCTTAGATTGTTGCTCCTGTGTTAGATCTTCTGATCTGTGTCCCGGCCTTTTTCTTCCTCTGTGTGGTTAGAGAACTGAAAAAAATAAAATTTATCGTCTCTCTCTCTTACACGCTGCGTGCGTGAGTTATGTGATGGTGTGTGTAATCAGTTTCTGAACAGAATACTAATATATATAGGCTTCAAAAACCAATATAATATTAATATATTTGTATCCCATTAATTTAATTATATTTCTAATGGGCTTCCACATAACCAGCCCATAATATAATTAATTAACTTACTGGGCTACTAATATTTATCAATTAATTGGCCCAACAAATTAATTCCAGATAAATAACATTATTAAATAATGTAAAAATACATTAATCCAGTAATAATGATTTCTGAGAGATAATAAATTACTAGGCAACTAATTGGGTCAGATCAAGGATCCAATATAAGAAATAAAGCTGGGCCTCAAATTAATTAATTATCCATGCTCAGCCCAGAGCAAAATTAATTAATAAACACAGATTCATTCCACTAGAGAATCCGTGCTGACTTACCCCTTTATCCCAAATTAAGCAAGGGCTTGTATTTTAGACTTAATCGATCTCCGTATTTAAGATAGAAATATCCGATAATTAATTAAGCTCACTGACAGCTTAAATTAATTAACATATTATATTCCTGAGTAGTACCACTCGACCTTATTAACACACTGAACTTAATCAACCGGCCGGGTTTAGTGTGCTAATCCTTTCGAGTTCCTCAGGGGATATTATCAACCCATTTTACTAGGATACGGATGCAAGATACAGACAACCAGCCTGAGCCACAAATAACTACTAACACCCAAGATACGTAGATCCGGTCGCGATGACGTTCACCATAGTAAGTTAAAGTGATAGATAGCCAAATGCACTCAATTGAAGTCTTACCAAGCTTAAGACCAGCTAAGTCACCGAGATCTTGGTTCTCCACTAAGGTCAGTTAGGAGAACACATCTCACTGTGATCCGTCAATACACCACCTTAAGTGTACCAGTAAAGACAAGCAGCTAAGACAAGTCACTTCTTATCTAAACTGCAGCTTAAACCGACAACTTATCCTTAAGTTGTCTCAGCTGTGATAACTGTTTATATCTTGTCAGTTCAACGAATTTGTGTTGTCTTCTGTGATACCCGACACACCACACAAATCTAACTTTTATACAAGATAAAGGATAACATGTGCAAATATATATATTTATCAGATAGGAGAATAAAACAGTGGTAAGGACAAAAACACATTGTATACAAGCATAAAAAGTGCTTCCAGTATACAAAATCCCAACAATTCTCCCACTTATACTAAAGCAAACTTTTAGTATACAATGTGTCAGTTCTAGATACAAACTAGTACTCAGCTATATCTCAGCTATCTAGGTACAAACTAGTACCCAGCTATATCTCAGCTATCTGTCCTATCTATCACTGCATCTTCTCCCACTTATACAAAAGTTTCTGTAGTCCTAAGTGGGGAGCATCTCTACCATCCCGAAGCCACGAACATGGTTCTCGTAAGCCGGGAGTGGTAAGCTCTTCGTGAAAGGATTAACTAGGTTGACTTCAGTTCCAATTTTGTCAATCACCACGTCACCTCGATTTACGAATACTCGTATAATGTGGTACTTCTTGTCTATGTGTTTAGACGCCTTGTGAGATCTAGGTTCCTTAGAATTTGTCACTGCACCCGCATTATCACAATAAATCGTGATCGTCTTAGGTAAATTCTGAACAATATCAAGATCCAAGAGGAAATTCTTGAGCCAAACTGCCTCTTTCGAAACTTCTGAAGCAGCCACATACTCTGCTTCCATGGTTGAGTCCGCAATGCATTTCTGCTTTGCACTCCTCCATGAAATGGCTCCACCTCCCAAGGTAAACACATAACCCGAGGTAGACTTCTTCTTGTCTCTGTCAGCCTAGAAATCCGATTCTGTATAACCCAAAGACACTAGGCTGCTCGACCGGTAAACAAGCCTATAATCTCTAGTCCGTTTAAGGTACTTGAGAATATGCTTGACCGCAGTCCAGTGTTCCTTTCTAGGGTTATACTGATATCTTGAGACCATGCCTACAGCATATGAGATATCTGCTCTCGTACAAAGCATTGCATACATGAGGCTACTGACAGCGGAAGCATATGATACTAGCCTCATACTTTCTATCTCTTCAGGCGTTTTAGGGCACTGACTCTTGGATAGAAAAATGTCATGTCTGAAAGGTACTGAACCTCTCTTGGCTTTCTGCATGCTAAAACGAGCAATGACAGTGTCAATGTAGGATGCGTGTGACAAGCTTAACATCCTTTTATGGCGATCTCAGATAACCTTGATCCCAAGGATGTAAGCAGCTTCACCTAAGTCCTTCATTTGAAACTGCTCGGATAACGACATCTTTACGTCTGATAACACTTCAACATTGTTGCCAATGAGAAGGATGTCATCTACGTAAAATGCAAGAAACACCGATGATCCATTAATACAAATACTGTACACACACCTCGTTAGGACAGGATACAAATCCATAGGATTTGACTACCTCATCGAAAACGCTGGTGCCATAACCGGAAATCTTGCTTAAGTCCATAAATAGACTTCTTAAGCTTCCAAACTAGATGCTCTTCGCCCTCTTTCACATAACCATCTGGTTGTTTCATATAGATGTCCCTACCTTTTTCAAGGTGACCGTTTAGGAATGCGGTCTTGACATCCATTTGCCAAATCTCAAGGTTCATGTGAGCTGCTATGGCAAGGAGAATCCTAATAGACTTGATCATTGCTACGGGCGAGAAGGTCTCTTCATAATCGATACCTTCTTTCTGGGTAAAACCCTTCGCCACTAGCCTGGCCTTAAATGCCATGATCTCTCCATTCAGTCCTCTCTTTCTCTTGTATACCCACTTACTACCAATAGCCTTGCAGCCCTCAGGTAGTTCAGTGATCTTGTATACATCCATATCAGTTATGGACTTAAATTCTGAGTCCATAGCGATTCGCGAGGAATCTGCATCTATATCTCCCACTGCTTCGTTGTAGGTCCAGGGATCAACGGTATCCTGTTCATCTGCCGGGAGATGATCAGACGTCTCCCCAGTGAACATATACCGATCAGGTGTAAATATCACCCTCCCACTACGTCGAACAGTGTCAGGTGCTGTGTTAACAGATTGTGTAGTTACTCGTGGAGTACTATCTTGCACAACTGGCTGTTCAAGTGGAACTCGACCACCTTGTAATTCCTCAAGGATGATATCGACTCGAGATTTATGGTTACTAATGTAATCCTCTTCTAAGAACCGAGCGTTACGGCTAACAACGATCTTCTGTTCTTTAGGATCATAAAAGTATCCACCCTTCGTTTCCTTCGGATACCCTATGAACAACATCACTTCTGAACGTGATTCCAATTTGTCGACCTGCCTATTTAGCACATAAGCAGGATAACCCCAAATCCTTAAGTGGTGCATACTGGGTTTGTGCCCGCTCCACAACTCGAAAGGGATCTTTTGTACCGACTTGGAAGGCACACGGTTCAGCAAGTATGCTGCAGTCTCTAGGGCATATCCCCAAAAGGAAACTGGCAAAGTTGCATAACTCATCATGGACCGAACCATCTCTAAGAGACTTCGGTTCCATCTCTCTGACACACCATTCTGCTGAGGCGTGCCCGGTGCTGTCAGCTGGGATGTAATCCCATATTCTATCAAGTAGTCCTTGAACTCGTTGGATAGGTATTCCCTACCACGATCAGATCGTAGTGTTTTGATTTCTTTACCTAGCTTCTTCTCCACTTCTGCCTTGAATTCCTTAAAGGTTTCAAAGCAATCCAACTTGTGGCGAAGAAGGTAAACATATCCATACCTCGAGTAATCGTCAGTAAATGTGACGAAGTACTCATACCCTCCACGAGCTTGTGTAGAGATAGACTCACACAAGTCAGAATGTATCGAACTTAATACTTCTGTGGCTTTATTACCCTTTGCCTTGAAAGGCCTAGTCATCATCTTTCCTTCCAAACAGGTTTCGCAAGTTTGAAATGGTTCAACTTGGAGAGACTCCAATGATCCATATTCCACCAACCTTTGAGTCCTGTTAAGATTGATGCGACCTAGTCTTAAGTGTCACAGATAAGTTTGGTTTACCTTAGAAGACTCTTTCCTCTTCTTAGGATTTGATGATGAGGAAGCAATATTAACAGAACTATGCGGTTTACAAGTAATAATATATAAAGATCCATTTAATGGTCCACCACAGATAAAATCATCGTCTTTCATGATAGAAACTCTACTATCAAAACTTGATTTATAGTCATCCGTGGTGCAGAGTTTTGAAACAGAAATAACGTTTCACCTAAACTCAGGCACATATTAAATATCTTTAAGTACTAAAACAGAACTATCAAAAGATAGATGTAAATCTCCAATGGCAATTGCAGGAACTTTCGATCCATTGCCCATTCAGACTACCACCTCGCCATTGCTCAATTGCCTTTTCTGCAAGAAACCTTGCAAGGTGTAACAAACTTGATCAGTTGCCCCCGAATCCACTACCCATTCGTGGGTAGAAGAGGAAACCAGAACAGTTTCAGTTACAAGAGCGACTCGCGTCTCTTTCTGTTTTGCCTTGACATCTGGATTATAACTCTTCCAGTATCTTTTCTTACCATAATTGAAGAACCTTCCTTTCTCCTTTGACATTCATATGTCGCCGGTAAGGACCGTCTTCTTACTCCCACTGCTCTTCTTGAAATGTCCACCCTTTCTGCTCTTTTTCTGGTTTCCGCCTTTCGGAGGATTCCTTGAACTACTAGGGATATTCAAGACTTTAGCACTCTTGCCCTTTCCTATAACCTCTTTGACCGCTACCAAAGATTTGAGTAACATACTCATAGTAAACTCGTTCTTAGACATAGCGGTCCTAAAACAGAAGTTCTTATAGGACCTTTGCAGAGCATTTATTGGGAAGGTAAGATATCTCTTCCACTTTGCAAAATTATTTAAAATTGTTAAACCCGTTAGAGTTTGGTTGGTGTGACTGTTTAGGAACTCGAAAAATAAAATATTAGAACAGACATATCTGAAAAATATAATTTAAGAGCATGTATGAAATTAATATTTGCACATAATTCGTAATTAATAATCATTGTAACCTTTTGTAAAAACAATGATATTAAAAACCTCGAACGGCTCTAGTAATTTCACTAGCAAGCCACGCAGGTGGACGTTTACTAGCGTAACCCTAAACCTAGCTATTTACCTAGCTCTTTAATTCCAATCCACGTCTAGGTTCTTATGACGAATGAAATTAATAGTTCGATATTCTGGACCATGTCACTATTAAAACGCGGGAAGGGACTTCGAGGGAAGTGAATTGTACCTGCGGTGACATCTAAGCATTGACCATTAATTTGACCAAAATAGAATCAAATTCTCGAAATTGACATACTTACTCGAACCATGCCACATTCATTTTGATCTAATTAGCCATCCTATTTAATTATTATCTTCTAGAGTACTCGTGTTTACTAGGCACGTAAGTCACGCAGGTGGACGTTTACGGCTTCGCTCCCACTACTCAATAATAATCAAATATTGTTTTGGAAAACTCATCTCACAAAACTGGTAGCTCAAAAATGCAAGCAAGCCACGCAGGTGGATGTTTACTCACATAATCTTACTACTTTTGTGTAGAGTCCAATTAATGAAGGTCCAATTTAGTGTTTAATATCCAAATTAATGGAATCTAATTAAACATTTAATTTAATGTTGCTTAGTCTTTTTAATCAAAAGGTTTGTTACGAATCATGCATATCCACATAATTCCTAAAGCATGCAATTTCTAAGCGCACATAATAAAACGTGCTCGCGAAAAATAAAACATGCTTTAATAACGACATAAATCCTATTTACATGCTTTTCAAAGCGCAATTAATCACATAATCGCATGCTAAAGCATAATAAAAAATAAATACGCAAATATGAAATTTAAAGTCGTTATCGGGCTTTAAAACACATAATTCCTAACTATTACATTGCCCGATCAAAATACAGATCTTCAAAATCTTCAAAATCTTCGAATCTGGAAACTGCGTCGAAAACTGCATCGAAGACAGTCGTCGCCACATCATCACGGGTTCTGCCACGTGGCAGACACGTTGGTAGTCCAGTCAGCAAGGACTGACATGGCGCGCCACGTCAGCATCGTCTCCATGTTTCTGCCGCCGCTACCGATGCCGGTTCTGTGCCGGCCACCGGCACCCAGGGACGCGCCGGGTGATGGCAAGCCAGGAACCGGCTTCCCCGCGCCGAGACGCGCCGCTGCGGCTGCGCGAGATATGCGCTGCGCGCGCGCGCGTTTACTGCGCCGCAGACGCGCGCCGCCCGCGCCGTCCCCGGCCTTCCCCGGCGCCGCGCCGTTGCCGCCTTCCTCTCCTGCCCGTCGCGTCGCGACCGTGCGGTTGCCCCACGCCGCTCGCCGTCGCTCGCAACAAAGCAGCAATCGCACGGCGGTTCCGAAGAGCGACGCGCGCGGCTGCCGCACCCTCCACGGCGCGCGTCGCCGTCTTCGTCGTCGCCTGTAGCCCCTAGGTATCACTCACACGTCTAGGCGGCCTAAATCCGGCGACAATTGTCGCCGCCTCGACGGGAATCAAGCGAATTTTGCATCCCGTCGCCGGCGAACTTCGGTGCTCAAATTCGTGCTCTCCGAGCCGCGATTCGATCAATTGAAAGAGGGGAAACGTAATTGGAACACTCACGACCACCGTGTAACGGATTCCGGCCGAGATTAGTTCCTCAATTTCCCGAATTTCAAACGATTCGCCGGAACGAATTCATGACGAGCAGCAAACTTCAGACGTCAATTCCGATCGCATCCGGGATTGGATGACCCCTTACGACCTATTGACGCGAAGCTCGTGTGACGAGGAATCCATAGGTTCAAGCCGATTAGAAATCGAACTCCCAACCCGCCGGGTATCACCGCCGCAAGATGCGGCGGAACCCTAGAAAAACTAGGGTTTTCTGGCCAATTTGGAGATTTCTGGACTGCACGACCACTTCTCCTTTCCGACGCTATTACGGACAAACCAGAAATGGGAATGAGTCGTGCGACCTATCCAGACGAAGCTAACGAAACAACGAACAAAACTGTCTGAACGTATCGAAAATACGATTAAGCACGCGCCTCCACGCACCTCCTCAAGTTGGCGGTCGTGTTCTGCCAAAAACTAGGGTTTCGCCCTTTTCCATCCTTCCGCGCCATCGCGCCTCGATTTTCGTGCATCTGGACCAAAATACAGTACAAAACCAGTACAATCACGTAACATATTGGTCCTATCAACTACTCGTGGATTTTCTCATGAGAAAAACGTTACAACGGGGTCAAAACAGTGGCGCGCAGGCCGCCCCAAACACGAAAATTAACTCGATAACGACGAAATTGAACCCTAAACATACACCTAACAGCAACAATCAGAGCCTAAACCAGGCTCTGATACCAATTGAAGGAATAATTTAGGTTAGGAAAGATACCTTCCTCCTTCGTATGTTGTCGCGGCTTTGATTGTTGCTCCTGTGTTAGATCTTCTGATGTGTGTCCCGGCTTTTTTCTTGCACTGGGTGGTCAGAGAACTGAAGAAAATAAAATTTATCGTCTCTCTCTTACATGCTGCGTGCGTGAGTTAGGTGATGGTGTGTGTAATCTGTTTCTGAACAGAATACTAATATATATAGGCTTCAAAAACCAATATAATATTAATATATTTGTATCCCATTAATTTAATTATATTTCTAATGGGCTTCCACATAACCAGCACATAATATAATTAATTAATTTACTGGGCTACTAATATTTATCAATTAATTGGCCCAGCCAATTAATTCCAGATAAATAACATTATTAAATAATGTAAAAATACATTAATCCATTAATAATGTTTCTGAGAGACAATAAATTACTAGGCAACTAATTGGGCCAGATCAGGGATTCAATACATGAAATAAAGTTGGGCCTCAAATTAATTAATTATCCATGCTCAGCCCAGAGCAAAATTAATTAATAAACACAGATTCATTCCACTAGAGAATCCGTGCTGACTTACCCCTTATCCCAAATTGAGCAAGGGCTTGTATTTTAGACTTAATCGATCTCTGTGTTTAAGATAGAAATATCCGTTAATTAATTAAGCTCACTGACAGCTTAAATTAATTAACATAATATATTCCTGAGTAGTACCACTCGACCTTATTAACACACCTGAACTTAATCAACCGGCCGGGTTTAGTGTGCTAATCCTTTCGAGTTCCTCAGGGGATATTATCAACCCATTTTACTAGGATACGGATGCAAGATACAGACAACCAGTCTGAGCCACAAATAACTACTAACACCCAAGATACGTAGATCCGGTCGCGATGGCGTTCATTATAGTTGGTCAAAGTGATAGATAGCCAAATTCACTCAGCTGAAGTCTTACCAAGCTTAAGACCAACTAAGTCACCGAGATCTTGGTTCTCCACTAAGGTCAGTTAGGAGAACACATCTCACTATGATCCGTCAATACACCACCTTAAGTGTACCAGTAAAGACAAGCAGCTAAGACAAGCCACTTCTTATCTAAACTGCAGCTTAAACCGACAACTTATCCTTAAGTTGTCTCAACGTGATAACCGTGTTTATATCTTGTCAGTTCAACCAATTTGTGTTGTCTTCTGTGATACCCGACACACCACACAAATCTAACTTTTATACAAGATAAAGGATAACATGTGCAAATATACATATTTATCAGATAGGAGAATAAAACAGTGGTAAGGACAAAAACACATTGTATACAAGCATAAAAATTGCTTCCAGTATACAAAATCCCAACAAATAGTAGATCGTACCCTATTCAGTATAAAGTCAGAAGCTGACATCCTACTGGTGCAGATCTATGTGGACGACATTATCTTTGGATCAAGGAACCTGATTATGTGTCAGAAGTTTGAACAGATGATGAAAGAGAAATTCGAAATGTCGATGATGGAAGAGATGACTTATTTCCTTGGACTTCAGGTCAAACAATCCAAGAAGGGAATATTCATCAATCAAGCTAAATATACAAGAGATCTCATCAAGAAATTCGGTTGCGAATCCAGCAAATCAGTAAAGATACCCATGAACACAAATCTCAAGATAGATCTTGATAAAGAGGGAGTATCTGTAAACTCTAGTGATTATCGTGCTATTATTGGTTCTTTATTATGCCTAATAGCTAGCAGACCTGACATAACTTATGATGTAGGTGTATGCGCGAGATTTCAGGCGAATCCCAAACGAAGCCATTTAGACTCAGCGAAGAAAATTCTTCGTTACTTAAAAGGAACACCTAATGTTGGATTATGGTATCCTGTAGATGATAATCTTGAACAAACTGGTTATTCTGATGCTGATTATGCAAGATGTTGAATCGACAGGAAATCAACTTCAGGAACTTGTCAGTTCCTCGGCAGTAAGCTAATATCTTGGTTCTCCAAGAAAAAACATTCAGTAGCCACCTCCACTACTGAAGCTGAATATATGGCTGTCGGAAGCTGTTGCGCCTAGATATAGTGGCTCAAACAACAGCTGAGAGACTACGACATTCATCAAGATGAAGTGCCTATCTACTGCTACAATATCAGTACCATTGCAATCACGCAGAATCCTGTTCTACATACTCGATGCAAGCACGTGGACATCAGACATCACTTCATCAGAGATCATGTCGAGAAAAAGGATATCAGAATGGAAAAGATCCACACTGATAAGCAACGAGCTGGTATCCTGACCAAACGTCTAGCTGAGACCAGATTCAACGATCTCTCAGTAGAACTAGGTCTATTGGATCCTACTGACTCTATTCAGTAAGGAGATCCGGAGGGTACTGAGTGAGGGGGAACACTCTCAGTACTGCTGAAATACTCAGTGGCATCAACGAGGACTCAGCTGACTACTATGTTCAGCTGACAGGTTATGAGTATTTATTCAGCATTTGGTGATCTGCATGAAATAGCATTTATTTCCCGCCATTAATGTTCATCATACTGCATTAAGCATGTCGTTCTCATTTAACGCACGACATTAAGCATGTCGTTCTATCTTCACTTAATCACTTTCTACCATTTATGAATTGATTTGTGCTCTGCTAATATTACTTGCTAGGAAATCTACCAAGATCAAGCAAATTTCTTTCGGTTATTCTTTCTCTAAACTGTATCTGAATCTAAATTATTCTATTTTCGAGTGCTAACATTCTTTTTGCAAATTCAGTTTTATACACAACATGGCGTTGTTCCCTGAGAAAGTTGTAGTTTAACCATCTGATATGGAGGACATTATCAATAGCAAGAGAGTCTGGTTTGAACCGTTTCTTGCCTTCCAGTCTTGCGGGGTAGAGTGCATGGACAGGGTGTTCGATCTGCTTCAGTCATCCGGTCTCGAGTCCATCCTGACCAGAGCCTCCATTCACAGCTTCCTGAGGCAGGTTGCTGAGTTCTTCCTCAACATCCACGAGGGAGAAGATCAACATGATGTCTCTTGCTTCACTTACTAGCATGAAATGAGTAACAAAGGTTGGGTGGAGGATATTGCCGAGCTCGATATAGCTGACTGCCTCCAACGAAGTTTTCATCTCCCCAACACCGGAATATCTTTGATAGGGTACAAGGAAACATCGATCAATAAGTACCTATCGATGTTCAGCGGCAAGAAAAACATAATATTCAAAGCAACATTTCCCAAAAATCAGTTGCTCCCTAAATATAGAGGACTGACGTACATCATCAACCACATCCTCACGAGTTCAGCCGGATCCTACGATCAACTGAGTAGGACCAAACTCCAGATTATGATGGCCATAGTTGATGGCATTCAGGTGAAGTGGACCGAATTCTTCCTTTCAGAATTCAGGGCCAAGACTCAAAAGTTTGTCTATGGAGAAGACAAAACTTCCATACACCTGATCCTGAAGGGCAAACTATTATATAGGACCAAGGTGTCCATCCTGATCGAAGATCATTGCCAAGGGAATGTGGCATTTGCTGACATGCACTTCTTCGAAAAGAAGAATGTCAAGTTTGCCACTGCAGCAGCCGCAGAGAAATCGATTGACCGGGGACTTCATGGCAAACGTCCCTTGGTACTCTCTCAGGCTCCTCAGCAACCTCAGCAGAAGAAGAGAAAGATGATGAAGAAGCCTACAGCTGCTGAAGTACCTCCAAAGCATATCTTTGGGGAGGATTCAGGGTCCGGGAAAGAGGACGTGACCCTGAGGGAGAAAGTCAAGAGAATTCTTGATGAGGAGATTCAGTCGGAGCCCCCTGCTGAAGCTAAAGTTCCACCGACTGACTCCTCACCCACTCTCCCCGCCTCAGTTCTGCTAGCCCAGAGCAGTCTGCTGGAAGAGACGCTCCTGTAACGCCCCAATTTTCAAAACTTAACTAGGGATGCTACTTCATACTTAACATGCATATCTTAATTCTTTCAAAACATTTTCATTCAATAGAACGTTGCAAACTTAGGTCATTTTCATACTCAGCGGAAGTCTTAAATAAAAATAAATACGACTACTCAGTTTAATGTAATAATGCGTTTCATAAATCCTTCCTCGTGTGACCATCACCACCAACACCTCTACGCATCGGCCGAGCCATTTCCTGAAAAATGTTAAAATGTTAGGGATGAGTACGACTACTCAGTGGGAGATACACACATTTACCAAAATTATATATCACACCGATAAGACATGGAAAATTAGATCATGGAAAGAGATACCCGGTCACACATACCATAACATTTTCATAGGCCCAATTCCGACCTATTCTCATAGAGGATCCAATTTCGATCCTACGGCCCAATTCCGACCGATTTTCATTGAGGACCCAATTCCGATCCTACGGCCCAATTCCGACCGATTTTCATTTAGGATCCAATTTTGATCCAAGGATCCAATTTCGACCCATCCTTTCATGCCTGTCATAAACACATGAAATATCGAACACAATGTATAATAAAGATAAACGGTAACATTCCCCACCTTAACATTGACTTTGAAGAAAAATAATGGATATCAGATGTTTAAGTCTTGCGCGCCGATCCTATACATTGAAATTTACCTTGATGACTCTACATGGATTGTCATGCATGCATTAATAATTCAAATACTTCAACACATAGATCAAAATAATCAAACAAATGTATACTACACATACTTACTTATTGACATGCAACTTTAACGGTTTCACATAATAATAAACTTAAGTATATTAAATATAATCTTACTTTCATTGACAATTCATTGATGCATTGAGTAATTCAGTATTCATGAAATAAATTAATAAAATCATAAAAGTATTGTTCTAATTATAGATATCTAACATTAAGAACATAATACATATTTCATCACAATGAAGCTTATCATAATCAAGAATTCATTTAATAGTAATATGAGAACTTTTATTTTTCAATCTACATGCATGTTGACAAAAGAATCTGACACATCAAGAAACAAATTAACAAACAAATAGTAAACGTATTCTAAAAATTCTATATTTTTAACATGAATGACCTAACATATATTATATCCTATTAATATTCAGCATGGTCGAAAACATCTCAAAGAAAACATGAAAAACAATTTTCCTATCAAGCTTATGGACATGCTGTCAAAAACTGGTAGGTTACGAATAACAATTTTTAACCAATATTTATCATGCTTGGAAAATTCTACAAAAACAATAAAGTATACTAAACATACCTAGGAAGACGATCCTAAATTTTCACAAAGAGATGACGACTTCAAGTTCTGTAAATAATTCTTGAAACAGTTCGCAGATATGCTGGCAGATTTTTGAAAATTTTATGGGATGCTATATTATGAGCGACTAAGGGGTATTTATAGGCCTAGAAATCATTATCTAAATATCCCTAATCCTATAAGGTATCAAATATATTTTACCCATATTTATTTTCGTACTTATATAATTTATATATAATTTAGTCTATCACTTACCATATAAGAGATTCAATCATAGTTGGATTAGGATATTGACACAATTAAAATAGATCCTAAAACATGAATATCACACATAAAATATCTATTATAATCATAAAACATAATATAAAATTATCTCCTAATAACTTAATACAATAATAAATATTATATCCTTTTATGAATCCTAGTTGGTTTAGGAAATCCAAAATAAATAAATATTATTTTTGCCTAATAATTCTAAAATGATTTCTAAAATAATTAAATAAATAAATAAAAATAATCATAATATGATATAAACAAACACATTCAAAATTGAAAATAAATTTACATAACAAAAATGATTTAACAAAAAATAACATAAATGCTTTAATTTTCATTTTAATTTCTAAGGCGCGACTTACAGAACTAAAATACTTGATAACATGCATGAATCGATATGCAATATGTTTTAAATTGAAAATTTCGGGTCGTTACAGCTCCACCTCAGGAATGCTTCTGAACTGGCCAGAGAAGAGCAGACTCTTCGTGAGGAGATCGACTACGGCGAGCCAGCTGATACAGCTTTTTCGGAGGATCTTAGGGCCGCTATGCTGATGCTCCTGAGTCTGAAGGGGCAATCTGATCAACCCGCTCAGCCCCAGACTCAGTCTGACTCCCACCGCGACAACCCACCCAAGGATGCAGACTAGGGAGGATCTGCTGAGGGATAATATCCTAGGGACAACTCACCACCTCCACCTCCTGAATCAGGCACAGTCATTCCTACGCCATCCGAGACTTGGCCGAAGAAACAATCCAGGTACCAGGCTGCTGAGATCAAGGATCTCAAAATTGCGTCCATCAATAAGGTTATCAATTGCCAAGGTCACAAGAACCGTCTCCTCGCAGAAGACGTGCACAACAAATGGAGCTAATTCACAGAGGCTCAGACCAAGGAGTTAGGAACCTTATCTGCTGAAGTGCAGAGGATCAGCAACCCTATTGAAGTGAATGATGAAGCGATCCTCAAACAGGCACTAGAAGATCAACGGACCGATCTGCAAGCTCAGTTCCAAACTATTCTGCAGAATCATGCCAAGAATTTTACTGAAGAATTGGCCTCCTCGACTGATTGGGTTCTGAAAATAGTAGAGCAGCGACACAAGTTGGCTATTGAAAGTGTCTCAAAGGCACTAGTTGAGCAGCATGAAGTTTGCACACAGATCCGCAAAGAAGTTGTGGACTCTGTGGAAGCTTATCTGAAGAGGATAGATTCATCCAAGTCCGCTCTACTGAAGGCTATCAATATTGAGCATGTCAAGCGATGGACTTCCTACACCGATGCAGCTGGAGATGTTGTAGCCTCCATAGACTCGATCAACACATCTATCGAGGGGTTGAACAGTAAAGTGACCGCCTTGGCAACGTTAATAGATGATGCCAAAAAGGGGGAAGGAAGTAGGATATCTCAACTAATGATCCTCTTGAAAGCCGAAGAGGCAGGTCCTTCAGCTGCAGCTGCAAGGAAAGAGAAGGATACTGAAGGCTCAGGAGAGCCTCCTGAAGAAGCAGTAGCTGACGTGACTCAGTACCTGGAAGCTCTACCTACAAAAGAGCAAGAAGAGCCACAACTTGAGTCAACAGCAAAGAAAGCCAAAGCTAAAGGCACAGGCAAAGCCCCAGCCTCTCCTTCTCCCTCTCCTCCGAAAAAGCTCAAATTCAAGATGCGTGAAGAGCAGATAGCATATGATGAGCAGCTCGCATGTGAGCTTGAGAAGGAAGATGCCCAGAAGGCTAAAGCCAAGAAAGGCGTACTGATCCGCACTCCATTTCCTACTCAAACTATATCAGTACAGCCCAGGCAGTCAAGGTCTTCAGCGGCAAAGACTCCCACTAAGTCCAAATAAGGTGAGAAGCTAAACTCTGCATCTCCCAAGAATAAATCAGCAGAGGCTAGCGACTCAGATGTCCAGTTTGTCACCACCATTGAATTGTTGAAGAGACAAGAGGCTGAAATGAAAGAGTTGTGGGACAGCTGTGAGCGTGGATTAGATAGAACAACTGAGGCCAAACAGATCAGTAAAGCTAGAGAGCATATCCGTCTAGCTGATCTGGAGGCGCTCAGGCTGAGGACTGAGAACGAAGCTCTCGAGAGAGTTCCTAAGAAGGAAAGAAGCATCCCTACCTCTTCTAAGTATTTCAGAAGAAGGGAGCCTGTCATATAGGTGAAGAGGACTATCTTCAAGAGGACTGACTGATGGGTACCATACAAAATCAACCAGAGATGGGAACAGATCAAAGTGGATTTTATCAAAAGATAATGTCTGGAAGACTCTAAATGAGGATGTTGATCTTGAAGAAGCCTTCGTAGATTTTCTTAAAATCCTTCTAGAGCAGTCCTGTCAGACCTTGAAAGCTCCTCAGTTTAGACCACTACCTCATCCTATGACGCACCAAGGAAATCTATGCAAAAAGGAGATTGAGGCCGAGATATTCGATGTTATCAACAAGAAAGGTCTGAACAAGCACGATGAAGAAGACAAGGAAGAGATTAAGGCCCTGCGGCAGCAAGTCTACTCAGCTTACGGCCTTGAACTTCCGGAGAAGAAGTCTGCTGACTTCAAAGCTCGGATGCAACTCTTCAAGAAGAAGTCCAACTGACGGTCTCCTTAGTCTTCTAGGTCCTTAGAGTAGAATGCCATGTAACAATATATTCCTTATCATTTATAACATCTTTTCTTTTGGCCTTCGACAACTACTCATTGTTATTTGGATGTGTATTTTCTTTCAACATTACTGATTACTGAAGTAATCAGCTCACGCACTCACATATCTGCTTATATGTTTCTCTGTGCTTAATTGCTTAGAACTTCTTAAGAGAAACTGACTTTTCCATGTTATAAGTGAAACTAATTATAAGGGGAAAGTAATTCCAGTAAGATAGGGGAAAATATTTGTTTAAGGGAAATTGTTTTCTACATGCTGATTAGATAACCAACCTGATAATATTGTCAACTCAGTAATGCTCTAATAAATCAGTATGTGACATAGCACAATAAGTGTTGGTCCGGAGACGATAAGTCAGGTGTAGAGGGGGGGGGGGGTGAATACACCTGAGCTCAGTTTCTTTTTCTCAATGAAGGTCAGCTGAGCTGATGATTGCAACTGATGAACAGTGCCAAATAAGCCTTCGATCGTGGGACAGAGTGAGTCGGCCATCGAAGCTCTCTCCTACCGATCGTTGTCGGTACTTTGAGAATCAGTCGGAGACTGTTGTGCGGAAAGTGTGGGGCCCGAAATTCGTCTCTTTTGAAAACACGTTTTAGCAAATTAAATCTTTTGGTTGTGCGCTTTATAAAATACGTTTTATGCAAGCTTATGATTTTCAAGTCAGTTGAATGCTATGCAATAAAACAGTAAAAGAACACAAGTGATTTAACGTGGTTCGGATACGCAAGATCCTACGTCCACGGTCCTGAACAAAGCAGGAGAACTTGTTGATTATTCTGAGCAAGCCTCAGCAGGGATACTGTGCACTGGACAGTTCCCTCTAAGTTATAGTCTTTAGCGACTTTACAATCCAAACCTAAGTCTGAAAGGGTATGGAATATTCTCCAACTGAGAAGGAGTTCTTACAATAAGAACAATTCACTAAATGTGAGCTCCTTCGAATCTAAGCTATAAATATGACAATGAGCTTAGTCTAGAGAAGAAAGGGATCTAAGATCTCTAGAGAGGAAAAACTGAGAAATCTTCTAAATACGCAAGTTTTCCCCTGGATGATCTTTGAGTGTTCTAGAGCGTTTATGAACTTGAGCTTGTCCCTTCGAAATTCCGTCGTTCGGAGCTTCAAAAACTTCTCTATTTATAGTTGTGAGTTATGGCATATGTCCGTTGGAGACGACGATGCCACGTGTCACAAGCTTCCAAGGAAAACGGCTATAATTCGAACTTATTGCAGCAGGGCAGCTAATGCACTGTTCATGAGAGCAGCTTTACTGTGTAGAATAGGTAAGCGTTGTCGGCTTCTCATTGGTCGAGGTTTGTAGTTGGTGAGAATGTCAGAGTTGACCGTTCAACAACCTCGTATGTCTTCTGCTGAACTTTTCGAAAAGACTTGAATAGCTGGGTCGCTTTCCGTAGGATACTGATGACCGAAAAGTCTCTCGTCTTCTTCAATGAGTCGACCGACGGGGCATCTACCGAGTAGGTCAGGTGGCGGCTGAAGGTGCTTGTGCTTGTTTCTGTTCTTCTACTGATGACTATCAGCTGGGAGTAGTCTTCCACTGATGATTTGTCAGCTGATGCGCTGTCTTCGACTGAGTGGAAGATCAGCTGCTGACTGAAGAACACAAGCGATTACACTGATGACGTGGGGTTCTGAAAAGTATCTTCGACCGAAGATCAGTTCAACAACTACCCCGTACAGGACTTAGACAAAAATAATAAATAATACATCAAGTCTAACCTATACATCAGCTAATCCTAACGACACACTAATCTACTGATATCAGCTAGGTTTTGGGATCTTCAATTCCATAGTACTACTATGATTTCCCCCAATTTTCTTTTAACCGAACAACAGCTGAGTATCATCTACTAACTCATATCCAACAATAAGTCATGCTATTGCTCTGATAATTCAATCTATACATGACACTGATGCTTACCTGATTGTTTAGTACTTATGCTCTGATACTTCTCTTTTATGAGAAATTCAGTATACCTGACAATTATTTGTAAAATTGACTTTGTTTCTCTGATACTATGCCTTGTTTATTCTTGTAATATCTCCTTAGCATAGTCAGTAGCAGTAGTTGTTGTAAACGGTTTTGGCATCATCAAATAGGGGGAAATTGTTAGGATGAGTTTATTTGATACGATTTGAAGATCCCAAAACCCCTAGCTGAATGATGAACCTTTGATATTGTAGTAGCTTAGTTTGAGTTCATCTGTTAGAACTTAGTAGGCTAAAGTTCAGTAGCTGTAGATTCAGTAGATGACTCTGCACTCAGCTGAAGGACTCAGTATCGAAGAAGTCAGTTGGTCTGTCATTCACCAACTGAGTCTGCAAAGGAAATCGAGTCAGCGACTGAAGTGTTCAGACGAATATCGATAGAGGACAATCAGGTGACGGTCCGAGGATTCAGAGGAAGTCGACTCAGTGTACTTTGAGTTTGAACAAGCCTCACCAACTCTCATATACCTCGACCAATAAGGAGCCGACATCGCCTACTGCTCTGCCATAAAGCTGCTCCTAGCCGGTAAAAGAGGAAATCTCGATCCATCTTGATGACGAATTCTACGATAATAAGAAATAAAAATTAATCGTTCGATGTATGCTCGTTATCCCCTCTTCAATTCCCAGTGCCTCTACTCAACGTTCAAACGAAGAAGCTCAAGAACTCAATTGTTCGATGTATGATCGATAACAAGGTCTTCATGCAGAAGAAGAACCGGGAACCCAAGCAAACAAGCTCAAGAACTCTAGCGAACTTTCATGCAACATTCAAACGAAGAACTTGCTCATAGATTAGACATCTTCTCAGTTCTTCTTTCTAGAGAATTATTATTCTCTTTCTCTATCTAAGCATGCGTATTGTAAAATCAATAGCTTAGAACCTCGAAGGAGTTCATATCTTTTGAACTGTTCTTTCTTGTAAGAACTCCTTCTTAGTTGGAGAAAACCTTCCAACCTTAAACGGTTAAGAGTTGTAAAGTCACTACGACTATAAGTAGAATCTGTCCAGTGTACAGATAACTGAGACTTGCTCAGTATAAGCAAACAAGTTGAATTTGTCCTGTGAACAGATCACTAAGACTTGCTCAGTATAAATAATACAAGTTCTCTTGCTTGTGTCAGGACAATGGACATAGGACCCAGCGTGTCTGAACCACTTTCAGAATTGCTATGTCGTTTTTGATTATTACTGTTGCATTGATATACTGTTCATTCAGCATCCAACTGAGTTTTAATCAAACTTGCACAAAACTAGTTTTCACCAAAGACGCATATTTTAAAAGGGCATACACTTCCGCACACGACTCTTGTACTGAACTAATGTTCACTGACATAAGTCAGTAGGATTGTACTCAGTAGGAGAATATTCAGTCCACTCGATCGAGAAAGTATATCTGGCCAAATGACTAGTTCAGTAGCATTCTTCAACTAAACCTGACTTTCGCGTTCAGAGTTTGAATTTGCATTCAGGTGTATTCACCCCCCCCCCCTACACCTGAACCATGTCTCTAGGACCAACATGCTTCAGCAATGCGATGAACATAAATCTCATTATGATTTTGAACACTTAAAGAACCCTCATCCACATTAATTATAACCTTTACGATTTTTAAGAGCGGCCTACCCAATATCACATCCGCAGTTCTCTCCACTGGCCTATCATTTGTATATATAACATAGAAATCTGTCAGATAGGCAAAATTATTAATTCTTGCTAAAATGTTCTCTAGTAGGCCAACCGGAGCGATGCATGACCTATCCGCTAATTGAATAATCATTTTAGTGGATACTAACTCTGCTCCAACCGATTTATTATCGACGGATAATGACATAACATTTATTGATGCACCTAAATCACACATAACGTGCTTAATCATAACATCACCCATCAGACAGGGCAGTGTAAACATACCTAGGTCAGCACATTTAGCATGCAACATCCTTTGTATGATTGCTGATATAGTGTGGTCCAACACAACTTTTCAAGACTTGAGAACTTTTCCAGCAATAAAGTCCTTCACAAACTTCCCGAACTTGGGAATTTTCACGGCTTCAAGGAAAGGAATATTAATCTCCAATTTCTCGAACAACTTTGAGTAGTCTATGCTTTCCTTGTTCGGCGTTCTCTTCCTTTCCCAAGCTTTTGGAAATGGTGGAGGTAGTATTGGTTCAGACTCTGATTGGCCAGTCTAAACAACCTCCTCATCCTGTTCTGGTTCGAGCTCTTCAGCATGCTGTTTTGCTGGGCAATATGGTCGTACAGGCTGTTCTGCAACCTTCTTCTTCTCTGTTAGCTTCTCTGGGTGTCTTACTTGCACAGTCGGGCCATGCAGTTCTTTTGCTCCATGCAACGTAATGTGATTACAGTTATGGGCATTTGAATTTTGATGAGTTTGAGCTGGAAGCTGCCCTTGAAAATTCTTCATCTCCTTCATGGTAGAATTCAACTTACTCATCTGCTAGGCCAACTGATCCATAGTAGCTTGTTGATCTTTCTTCGTTTGATTCATCTCTCGTTGAGTTTGGATAATCTCCTTGTGCATTTGTTGTTGAAACGCAGTGGTGTCCTTTTGCGAAGAGACCATTTCAGCCAAAAGCTTTTCTAATGGACTCTGCTACTAAATCTGCCTTTGATGCGGAGGTTTATACGTCTGTTGATAGCTATGCTGATTATGAGACTGGTATGGCTGCTGATAGCTTTGTTGCTGCTGGTATGGTTGCTGAAACTGTTGTTGAGGCGGATTCCTTGGCTGAAATTTCTCTTCTAGTTGTCTCCATCGAAGGATCGGATGAACCCCTTGTTGTCCGCTCCAATTTCCAACTGCATTAACATCTTCTCCCAGACATTGTAGTGACGTATGTCCTTTCTCACCGCATGCTCCACATGAATGGTCAACAATCGATCGACTTGAGGCAGAAGTGTTATGCTTATGTAGTAAGTCTAGCTTGTCTTGTAACATGCTAAATTTTGCCTCCACCTTAGTATCAATCTTGTCCTGTAGTCGGAATGAGAACAATTGATAGCTTTCCTTGTTTCTCTCGGCCCCTTGTATTGCGAGGTAGATTCTGCAAGTCCTTCAATTATGTTTCTTCCATCTTCGTAGAGACTTGTATGGAAATTCCCTTTGAGACCGATATCGACCATGGCTTTTGCTTCGTCAGTCATACCTTGATAGAAGATTTCTCCACATCCGAGTAGCCATGGTTAGGACAACTATCGACAAGTCATCCAAATCTCTCCCAATATGCACCGAAGGTCTCGTCGACTTCTTAAGCAATCCCTGGTATCTGCTTCCTAAGCGCATTCATCTTTAATTGCGGGAAATACTTTTTCAAGAAAACCGTTCGCATTTGGGCCCATGTCGTGATCGTATTTGGCTTAAGACTCGAGAGCCATGCTTGTGCTCTGTCTTGAAGTGTGAATGGAAAAGCTTTGAGCTTGAATGCATCCAGATTGCCTTGCCTGTGCAAGTTACAGACTTGGTTGGACGATGCCAAAAAGGAATTTGGGTTCTCGTTCGTCCTCCCATAAAATTTTGGCATTGCTGTGACCATATTCAGCTTGACATCTATTTGTTTAGTAGTTGTGATTTAGATTGGACCGGGTAGGTCTGCTCCCATGTCAAGCGATCCGGCCTTCATTCTCAAGGGTAGCCGTGGATCAACTCTGTCTGCCATCTCTTCCTTTTCAAAGTCTGAGCTATCTGCTGGAGTGTTCTGCCTTGTCTCGTTGAACACAACAGCCTCTGGTTCTGACTTGCTGTTCTGATCAACGATGTATGTTTTGTCTCTTGACTGGGCAATTAAGACGTTTCCTACCCCGGATAAAATTTGTTGCTTTTGCAGCTTCGCCTTCTTCCTAATTCTCTTCTTTATTTTCTCGATCTCAGGATCAAATAAGGGATTAGGGTTGGAAGACTTGCTCATGCAATGCTTAAAAGAACAAAAATATTAGTAGAAAAATGAATAAAACTAGATAACAATGTTCCCCGGCAACGGCGCCAATTTGGTGATTGTTGTATTGCTTCAAATAATCCTGCAAAATCTGAGAATTAATTCAGTATAGCCTACAGGATATCGAACATAGGGAAGGAGGACTAGACAAATTATTTTCCTACTTATCTAGGGTTTTTGTTAGCAACCACGCAAGTTTTGGGTTTCTTAAAAAACTAGAAAATGTAAAACTGAACTGAATAAAAACGCTTATTAACTGGATTAAGAGACAGGTCCAACAGAATATTCCACACACACTTATTCCAATCATTGACACTTAATATGAATTAATCTCATGAATCAACTAGTTATAGACCATCGTAACTTAAACTGCATGATCCTCACTCCTACTTATTTAATCGGTAGACACCATGTTGGGCATCGAAATGACTACTTCCCTAATCTAGTTACAACCTACGTTGTTGGGCAATCAATAGATTTAATAACTAGAAAACTTTATCGAACTAAGGGAGCCTAGTTTAGGAACCTACTCGTATGTTGGGCATCTAATAGTTTCCTACCGATTTAATTCAATTATTCTTATGATAAATTTTGCTACTTACCTACCCTTGTTCCACGAGAAACAATGGAAGTACTAAGTTAGCTACAGACTGCGCAACCTGGGGTGATCAAGCCTAAATTACTAATTAGATTAATTAATTAAGAATTAACCCGAAACTCTTTTGATTAATTATAAGCACCTAAGCCTCATGTACTTATTCGTGTGTGTTTCACTGCCCGCCGTACCCTTAAAAACTTAGATACTCATGCAGACGTCTTGGTTGTGCAAGCAGGACAGTTCGCAGAATAGAAACGAAAACATGTGTAACCCTAGATCTAACATGCACGAAACTTAAAGTAATTAAATACGAAATTGCAGAACAAGATAAGCTACGAAACTGAACTAGAATACTTGAATTGAAATAGAACAAGAGTATCAAACATAAAATCGATCTCTCCTACTCAAATGATAAGAAACTAATGACAATTTAAAACTAGAATCCAACAACGAAATCATAAACGAACAAACCAACAAAAATAAAAGTGTTTCTTCTTCTCCAACTAACTGCGAACAACTTCAATCCTTGAGTGGAAATAGATTGGCGGTGTGGATATGGTCACGACGTAGACGGCGATCGGGAGTTAGGGTTTCTTTTGTGGAAATGAATTGGAAGTGACGGCGTGTATAAGAGGGCATTAGGCTCTGATTTTCGTCTCCTTCCTCTCTTAATATTCTCCCTTTCTTGATCTCTAAGTTAGGTTAAATCCCTCCAAGATAAGGAAAAGGATTTGGATAGATAAGGAAAGCATATATTTCCCAATCCATCTCAAATATGATCAAGATATTTCCCCTCCTTCGAATTCCACGTCAACATCAGCAATATTTTCCCTAAGTTAGGTTAAATCCTTCCAAGATAAGTCAGGCGCGACAAGTTCGTTAGGAAGAGGCAAGCCTACATAGCCGAAGAGCTATCCGATTGCTCGAGCGATGAAGAGTTTTTCTTGGACTCATCCGATGATGAAGAAGCCTTCATGGAAATCGAAGCTGAAGATAGTGAATTGTGTCTTATGGCTGGAGAAGAGGCTGAGGTAAATTCTAATTCTAATATATGCCCTTCCTCGCCATGCACACACGAGACAAGCTCTATTGTAGGTGAATCCCTAGATGTGGTTCTCGCAAACGAAGATCTGCTTGAGGAACAGATCCAGATGAGCCAGCAGTTCAGTACACTTCAGGAGCTGGAACTCCTAAGAGCTGAGAATCAGAGAATTTTGATGAGGCGTCAGGACTTTACTGAGTCTGAAAGACTTGTTCTGAGACAGAAGAAAGAGATGAATTCTCTGATGACTAAAGTCTCAACAACAAGAATCACAAATTTCAGTGTTGACCAAGGACAACTCAGAGAAAGAGACTGAAATTATCAGTCTAAAGGAAAAACTTGCACAGTCCAGAGCTGAGTATGAAGCTCTGAGGAAGAGTGATGAGGTTTAGAGAACCTTAATGACTGAGCAATACATAGGTGCTAAAGAAAAGCTTGAGAAGTTGTTGAGATCACAGAGACCATGTTCCACGAAGGAAGGACTTGGTTACACTTATGAAGCAACTACCTCATGACAGAAAAGCTCAGATCAGCTAGCTGACAAATATGTCAAATGGGGAACTCAACATACAAAATCTTCAACCCCTCGTATAAAGAATAAATAGAAAATAAAAGCACCGCAACCCAGCTATCAGAAGATGACCCAAGGTTCAAGCCCCAAAACTCCCAGATCCAGATCAGGGGGAACCACTAAGGTCAGATGGGCCGAAAAATATGGCCATCCACAATGGACTATTCCAGCTCAGTATGGATCATACTATTATGAGCCTAGAGTCAAAAGCCCAAAGGTTCAGAAGAAGAAAAAACACGAACCTCAGAAGATCAAGAAGTCAGGATCTCCAAGCTTAGCAGTGAGATCAACTAACAATAAGGGCAAAAAGAAATCTGAAACCATCAGGGTTGTCAGACAAGTTTGGGTCCAAAACCCACTAACCTCTAAGGACCCAACATGAACCCAAAGGGTACTTGAATCTATTTCTATTTTGCAGGTGCTAAAGGACCTTTAGATCGTGGACAGCGGATGCTCAAGACATATGACGCATCAAAAGAATCTGCTGACCAACTACGTTCAGCAAGAAGGAGCCATAATTGAGTTTGGTGACAACTACAAAGGATACACAAGGGGATACAAAACACTGAAGGTAGGAACTACAATAGTTCCCAGAGTATAATATGTTGAAGGACTTCAACATAATCTCTTTTCAGTCAGTCAATTATGTGATAACTCCAATAAACTGACTTTTGACGCAGGTTGTTGTGATGTTCTTGACAAATCTACAAGAAAAACTGTGTTATCATTATGCAGATTGGAATACTGCTGAACCTGAAGCTGCTTGCTATCAAATACAAAATCAGATGACAAAACAGCGTGGTTGTAGCACAGAAGATTAAGCCATCTGAACTTCAAAATGATGAACAAGCTAGCAAGAGTTGCTAAAGTCCGAGGACTGCCCAACGAAGTGTTTAAGAAACACAAAAGTTTTGAAGCATGCCTAAAGGGAAAGCAAACCAAATCAAGCAATCCGTCAATTCCGTCACCATCTACTGATGGGATCATTCAGCTGCTGCACTTGGATCTATTTGAGTCAGTCTCTCCAATGACGATCAGAGGAAAGAAATATGCTCTGCAGTCATTGATGACTATTCAATATATACTTGAGTGGTTTCCATCGCCAACAAATCTGACGTCAAATCTGAACTGCCAAAGCTACTAAAACGATTGAGTGTCGAGAAGGATATCAAGATTCAACGAATACGCTCAGATCTTGGAATAGAGTTTCTAAACTCAGTGATGAAATATTACTACAAAGCTGAAGGAATCCAACATGAAACCTTAGCTGCACGTACACCTCAACAGAATGGTCTTGCTGAAAGAAAGAATAGAACCCTCAAGGAAGCAGCAAGAACACTACTCGCAGACTCAGGTCTACCATCAAAGTTTTGGGCATAAGCTATTGACACAACCTGCTATACTCATAATCGATCTTTACTGACTCAGATGCAAATGAAGACACCATATAAATTATGGAAAGGGAGAACGCCTTCTATTTCACATTTTCATATCTTTGGTTGTTCATGCTTTATCCACAATAATGGAAAAGATTAGTTAAAGGTCTTTGATAGCAAGTCAGACCGAGGAGTATTCTTACTCCAGGGTCAGCAAAGCTTCCAGGGTCTTTAACTACCGGACCCTTTGCGTGGAGGAAAACCCTCATGTTATATTTAATGAATTTACTTCTGAGAACATGAAGCAAAACTCTCAGCGAGATGCTGAAGAAGTCAGCAGCAAGCTACAGGATCTAAGCTTGAACGATAAGATAGAAAAGATCTAGCATTGTTGGGATGATGATTAAGATGATGAAATCCAGAACCAACCTACAAGCAATGTAGCTGAACCGATTGATTCTACTGAACATAATCAATCCCAAGTAACTTAGGTCGATGAAGAAACCCCAGTGGTAACTGAGACCTCTATTGAGAATAATAACTCAGGGGGAACTACTAATGTTCCTAAGCTGAATGCCCCTGAACCTGGTGACTCAGTAGATCTTGTTCTTGTTACTGAATTGCTTCAAGCACAAAATAGTACAGCTGGAATTCCTTATAATCCTACTATTCGTGCATAATCAACTTCAGAAGAAGTAACAAGACGCCGTCGTTCATAGTTAGACGCTCATTCTTCCGATCTCATTATTGGAGATCCGTCAGCAAATGTCAAGACAAGATCTAGATTCTATCAAGGACAAAGCGCATTATACTCCTGTTTCTTGTCTACTGAAGAACCTCAGTCGATTGAGGATGCGCTGAATGATGCTAATTTGATCACTGCCATGAAGAAGAGCTCAACCAATTTACCAGAAACGACGTATCGGAGCTTGTAGACAGACCCAGACACCAACACGTGATAGGAACCAAGTGGGTCTTCAAAAACAAGCGAGATGAAAACTACGTCATCCTCATGAATAAAGCTCAATTAGTTGCCAAATGATATTGTGAAGCAAAAGGAATAGACTTTGATGAAACTTTCGCTCCAGTTGCAAGATTGGAAGACATTCGTCTATTTCTAGCATATGCAACTCATCAATAGTTCATTATCTATCAGATGGACGTGAAGTTAGCTTTCCTGAACGGCGTGCTGAAGGAAGAAGTCTACGTAGAACAACCGTCCGACTTTCAGTAGGGACATCAAGTATATAGACTTAAGAAAGTGTTGTATGGGTTAAAACAACACCTAAGGCTTGGTATGATACCCTTTCAAACTTTATGCTTCAGAAAGGTTTTCATAAAGGAATGGTAGATCGCAATCTATTCAGTATCTAGTCAGAAGATGACATTCTATTGGTGCAGATCTATGTGGACGACAACATCTTTGGATCTAGAATCCTGACCATGTGTCAGAAATTCGAGCAGATGATGAAAGAAAAAATTCGAGATGTCGATGATGGGAGAAATGGATTATTTCCTTGGACTTCAAGTAAAACAATATAAGAAGGGAATATTCATCAATCAAGCTAAATATACTAGAGATCTGATCAAGAAGTTTAGCTGCGAATCCAGCAAATCAGTAAAGATACCCATGAACACAAATCTCAAGATTGATCTTGATAAAGAGGGAGTAACTGTTAACTCAACTGATTATCGTGTTATTATTGGTTCCTTGCTATAACTAACAGCCAGCAGAACTGATATAACTTATGTTGTAGGTGTATGTGCAAGATTTCAGGCGAATCTCAAGCGAAGCCATGTAGACTCAGCAAAGAAGATTCTCCGATACCTGAAAGGAACACCTTATGTTGGGTTACGGTATCCTGCTGATGATAATCTGGAACTAACTGATTATTCTGATGCTCATTATGCAAGATGTCGAATCGACAGAAAGTCAACCTCAGGAATATATCAGTTCCTCGGTAGTAAGCTCATATTGTGGTTCTCAAAGAAACAGCACTCAGTAGCTACCTCCACTACTGAAGTTGAATATATGGCTGCCGGAAGCTGTTGCGCCCAGATCTTATGGCTTCGACAACAGTTGAGAGACTATGACATTCATCAAGATGAAGTGCCGATCTACTGCGACAGTACCAGTGTTATTGCAATTACTCAGAACCCGGTTCTACATACTAGTTGCAAGCACGTGGACATACGACATCACTTTATCCGATACCATGTCGAGAAGAAAGATATCAGAATGGAGAAAATCTATACTGATAAGCAAAGAGCCGACATTCTGACCAAACCTCTAGTTGAGACAAGATTCAACGAACTCTCAGTAGAACTAGGTATACTGGATCCTACTGACTCCGTTCAGTAAGACGATCTCGGAAGTACTGAGTAAGGGGGAACTTACTCTCAGTACAACTGAGTGAGGTGAAAAGGAAGTGCTGACATACTCATCATCTACACAGTGGTATCAGCTGACTATTAAGTTCGGCTGACAGGTTATGAGTATTTATTCAGCATGTCATTGCATTTATTTCCCGTTATTAATGTTCATAGGATGTCATTAAGCATATCATTTTCACTAAAAGCACGATATTCCGTATACATACTGTGGAGCATTAAATGCATGTCATTTCACCTTATTTTTTAGATAATAGATATGTAGGTCGAGATTATAGGCGACACCGTAATCATAACCTCTTATAACATTTAATTTGAGTCGTCCACCTCTTAAAATAAGATTAATCTCCATTACATGCTGAATAAACCGTTCATATTCAAATATGATATATATCTACATGTATCTATGATCTAAATACATTTCCGCCATTTTCGAACTACTTAGTGCTCTGCATATCTATTTGCTTAAGAAATCTACTACCTTCAAGCAATAAACTCTCGGTAAATTTCATAAACTCTATCTGACTATTACTGACTTACTCTATCTTCAAGTGCTAACGCTTGTTTTGCAGATTCAATTTATTATCTCAATGGCAACGTTCTCCGACAACGAAGTCCGGATCCCATCTGACATGGAGGAGATCATCCGCTCATAGATAGTCTGGTTCGAGCCAGTTCTCGCATTCCGATCGTGTGGAGTAGACTGCATGGAGCAGATTTTTGATGCCCTGGAATCGACAGGCCTTAAGACTCTGTTATCTAGGGTTCCCATCCACTGCCTCTTGAGACAAGTCGTAGAGTTCAACATGAATATTCGACAGAGCGGAGATCTTTAGGCCATTTCTTGCATATCATACTAGCAAGAAACGAGTAACAATAAATGGAAGTGAAGATTGCTGATCTCGATATTGCTGAGTGTCTTCGCCTCAGTTTCAATCTTCCCAACACCAGGATTTCTCCTATTGGATACAAGGAGACTTCCATCAACAAGTACCTCTGCCAGTTCAATGGGCAAAAGGGGATTGTGTTCAAAGCAATCTTTCCCAAAAATCAATTGCTCCCTGAATATAGAGGATTGGCGTACATAGTCAACCACATCCTCACCAGTTCACTGGATCCTATGATCAACTCTCCAAGATTCGGATTCTGATTATAATGGCCATCATAGATGGCTTCCAGATCAATTGGACTGAGTTCTTCTTGACTTAGTTCGACTCTTAGTTCCAGAAGTTCGTGGTGAATGAGGACAAGACCTCACTGCGACTGATTTCGAAAGGCAAACTCCTATACGACAACAAAGTATCTATTCTGATTGAAGACTGCTGCCAAGGAAGAGTCGCATTCGCTGATGCACATCTCTTCGATAAAAAGAATGTCAAATTCTTAAGTGCGGAAGCAGCTGAGAAATCCATAGGGTGTGGACTTCACGACAAGCGTCCTATTCAGTCCACTCAAGACCCACGCCCGACTCAGCAGAAGAGGAAGAAAACACTGAAGAAGCCTGAACCTTCAGTAGTGATCCCTGAGACCGTATCTATCCAAGATTCAGAGTCCGGGAAGGAGGACGTGACTCTGGTAGACAAAGTCAAACGGATACACTCAGAGGGGCCCAGTCAGATATTCCATCTATCATTCCTCAGACTGAGGTCTCCACATCAGTCCTGACTTTAGTACTGATAGCTCAAAGTAGACTTGCTAAAGACACCGCGGACGAGATTCCTGAGATCCTAGATTACTCAGTTCTCGTGGATATAACACTCAAGGTGAGGGTACAAATGCATCTCAGATTCCTATAATGGGATCTATTGGCTGAGACCATTAGCCTCAGGACCATCCTTGAACTGATAAAGGAGGAGCAACAGCTGAAGGAGGAGATAGGTTACGGAGAGCCAGCAGATATAGTGTCTATGGACGACCTTCGTTCAACAATGCTCATGCTTATGAGTCAAAAGGGGCCTACTGAATCGACGACTCAGCCCCAGACTCCACCAGACTCTCACCATGACGAGTCACCCAAGGATGCATACAAGTGAGGATCTGTTAAGGGAAAATCTCCCATAGATGACTCACCACCTCCACCACCTTCATCAGGTGCTGTTATCTCTACGCCGTCTACATCTCAGCTTAAGCCGAAGCAGTCTCGATATCAAGCTGTTGAGATAAAGGACATTAATGTGGCGTCTATCAACAAGTGTCTCAAGCGATATGGTCATAAAAACCATCTTCTTGCTCAGGACATAAACAATAGATGGAGCCAACTCTCTGAGGCTCAGACCTTGACGCTAGGCAACTTGGCTTCAGAAGTGCAGAGGATCAGTACTCCAACTTCTCTTAATACTGAAGAGATCCTCAGCATAGCACTTGAAGCTCGGAGGACTGATCTGCACTCTCAGTATCAGAACATCCTGCAGACTCAGGTCAAACAATTCTCTGAAACCATGGCAACTGCACTAGATCAGGTCCTCAAGGCCATCGAAGAGCGAAACAAGTTAACCAATGAAAGTGTATCAAAAGCACTTGTGGAACAAGCTAATATCGGCCTTGCTATCGAGAAAGACGCTACTAACTTGGTAGAAACTTACCTATGAAGGATTGAAGCTACAAAGTCTGCCATACTCAAAGCTATCAATGCTGACCATGACAAGAGATGGAATGAGTATACTGACGCCGTCGAGGATGTTGATGCTAAACTGGAATCTATCAGTCTCTCAGTAGCAGACCTAACGACAAAGGTCACAGCATTGGCAAGCCTAATAGATGATGCCAAAAAGGGGAAAAGAAGTAGGAAGAGTAAACTACTGACCCTAATCAAGGCTGAAGAGAAAGAAACTGAGAAGAAAATGATAGAAGAAGAAAAGGGGGAAGGGTCAGGAGAATCCGCAGAAGAAGTAGTGACTGAAGTGGCTCAGTACCTAGAAGGTCTTACTGAAGATGAGCCAGTCAGGTCAGTCGTGAAAGGCAAAGCACCTGCCCCCTAGTCCTCCAAAAGCCAAGAAACTTAAGTTTAAAACGCCAGACGAGCAGATTGCCTATGATGAAAAGCTAGCGCGAGAACTTCAAGAATAGGACGAAAGAAAGATAAAGGCCAAGAAAGGCATACAAATCAGATCTCCAGTTCCTACTAGAACCAGATCTGTGATGCTCAGGCAATCCAGCAGAGTTGCTGCTCAAATCCCTAAGTCCAAAGAAGTTGAGAAGAAGCATGAAGCTTCTAAGTCTAAGTCCTAGCGACTCAGAAGCTCCGCATACTATCCCCTCCACTGAACTTCCAAAGAAGCAAGAAGCTGAGATAAAGGAGATATTGGATGCCTGTGAAAGAGGCTAGATATTACTGCTGAGGCCAGACAAGTACAAGCTGCAAGAGAAAGAGCAAGATTAGCAGACCTTGAGGCCCTCAGACGGTGAACTGAGAAAGAAGCTAGAGAGCGAATCCCTGAGAAGGATAGAAGCATTACCACCACTTTCAAATACTTCAGAATAAGGGAATAGGGAAACAACATCAAGAGAGTTATCTTTTCAAGGACTGATGAACGGGTGCCCTTTAAGATCAATCAGAAATGGGAACAGGCTAAGGTCGACTTCATCAAGAGCTACTACATTTGGGAGACAATCAGTGAGAAGGCTGATCCTGACAAAACCTTCAAGGAGTTCTTGATAAGCGCTGAACCTGAACTCTATGCTGAAGTCCAAACCATTCTACAACAGTCAGGTAAGACTCTCAAGGCACCTGAGTACAGACTTCTACCTCCTCCTCTCACACAATAAGGAAATATCTGTAACAAGGAGATTGAGGAAGAAATTAAATATGTCATCTGTAGAAGAAGTCTGGACAGGAATCATCCTGAAGACAAGGAAGAAATCAAGATACTGAGGAACAAAGTCTACTCATCTTACGGTCTTGAGCTTCCAGAGAAGAAATATGCTGACTTCAAGGCGCGACTGCAACAATTCATGAAGAATCCCAGCTGATTCCTTCTTAGCCTTAGTTTTTGATAAAATAGAATATCCCGTAACTGTAATCTCTGATCATATATGATATTCTATTTCTATTGGTCTTCAACAACTACTCATTGTCAATTGGTTGTGTTCTTTATCTTTCAACACTTACTGATCACCTCAGTGATCAGAACACCTACCCACATGGCTTCTTATATTTCTGTGTTTCTCTCTGTACCTCCAGTACTTAGACATCTATCTAAGGGGGAAATTGCTCTTAGACGTTTTAGAGGGAAATTGTTAAGACTTTGGTCTTATGATATATGAGAAACTGACTTCATGATGTAAAGGAATCGTGTTGATTAGATAGTCAGCCTTGTTGTTAGAGATAGTTTGTAAAAGGTTTTGACATAATCAAATAAGGGGAAATTGTTGGGATGAGATTCAGTATGATAAGATTTGAAGATCCCCAAACCTCTAGCTGAATAATGAGCCTTCGATAATGTAATAACTTAGTTGAGTTCAACATGTTAGGAACTCAGTAGACTAGAGTTCAGTAGCTGGTGCATTCAATAGAAGATCTGCCACTCAGCCGAAGGAACACAGTATCAAAGAAGTAAGTTGGGTAAGCTAAACCAACTGACTCTGTAAAGGAATTCGAGCCACGAGCTGTAATCTCAAAAGCATGGGAATGGAAGTACGGGACAATTCAGTAAAAGGTCCGAGGATTCAGAGGAAGTCAACTCATTGTACACTTGGAGTTTGAACAAGCCTCACCTACTCTCATAACCTCAACCAATGGAGAGCTGCTAGCACTCTACCTACTCTGCCATAAAGCTACTCCTAGACTGAAAAAGAGGAAATCTCTACAGCGATATTCAAAATCGATATGGTCGTTTTCCTTGTCTTATTTGACACGTGTCTAGACTCCCTCTAACGGATCTATTCATGAATCGAAGACTATAAATAGAGAATAGTCTTCATGCAGAAAGACAACACAAGGGAACCAAGCACTCAATCGAACATACCCTAGCGAACTCAAAACCAAACACAGCGAAGAACTTGCTCATTTGAAAGATCATCTTAGTTCTTCTCTCTAGAGATCCTTTAATTCCTCTTCTCTAACCTAGCGTGCTCATTGTGAAATTACTAGCTTAGAAAACTCGAAGGAGTTCATTTGTGTGAACTGTTCTTATTGTAAGAACTTCTTCAGAGTTGGAAAAACTCAAAACTTTCACGGTTGAGATTGTATAGTCACTACGACTATAAGTAGATATCTGTCCAGTGTACATATTAACTGAGATTTGCTTAGTATAAGCAAAACAAGAACGCATATGTCCAGTGAACAGATCGACTGAGACTTGCTCATTATAAGCTAATCAAGAACTCCTGCTTTGTTCAGGACAGTGGATGTAGGATCCAGCGTATCCGAACCACTGTAAAATTGCTTGTGTTGATTTACTTTTGCATTGATAACTGTTCACATTACATAAAACTGACTTTAAATCAAACAGCATAAAACGGGTTTTCAACTGAGACGAACATTTTTGGGCCTACACTTATGCATACAATTTTTGATACTGAACTACTATTCACTGACATAAGTCAGTAGACTGTACTAGTAGAGGAACTCTGCCTACACGATCTAGAAAGCTCAATTGTTCAGTAGTAATATTCAGTTATACTAACTTTCGCGTTCTGAGTAAAAATTTGCTTTCAGGTGTTTTCACCCCCTCCCCTCTACACTTGAGGCTCGTCTTTGGAACAACAGGTCCAAATGCCGAATTTTAAGATTTTTTTTGAAGAGATTTTGAATTACATTACAACGACATCACCCACATCGACACGACATGGTGGAGCATATTTGGACATGCTTCAACAATAATTAGTCGATTATCATTTTCATGTAATATACCGTATTTTTATTTTAAGTATTGCATTATTTAATTCCCAATGTTATTGCAAGTTTCAATTTGTTGTACCGTTCGTATTATTAGCTCCATTCCAATAATATGTCTTGTTTTTTTCGGCACGGAGATTAAGAAGTTTGACTTTTGTGTGTAAATGATGTGGACTCATTTGACTTTTAATAATTTTTAGTGTTAGCTTATTTTCTTTTCGGTAAACAAGACACTCTTAGGCCCCGTTTGAAATAGCTTATAAACAACTTATTTTAACTTATTCTAAATAAAAAGTCCTTTTACGAGCATTTGAGATAGTTTATTGAAAATAACTTATTCTAAATAACAAGTTACTTTTATTTTCATAATTTAATATTAACTTATGACAGCTTATATGAGGTTCCCATATCAAATCCTAGCAACTACAATTTTTGCAATTTTATTTTTATATATAAGTTCTTATTATTGCATGAGTCCAAATATAATTAACTTATTAAATTTAAATGCTTATACCATAAGTTCTTATATGATATATTTTTTTTCATAAGTACTTAATTAAGTTATTTTCTCATAAGGGTTTTTTATTGGGACGACCTAATCAAGAATTCAAGCAATATTATAGGGAAGGGGGAGTACTGTTTAGTTTTTTTAATAAATTTATTAAAAAAATTATAATTATAATTTTGAATTGCTATAATTTTTTATTTGTTTAATCAATTTGTTGAGAAGTAATATTATGCATTATTTTTATTAAAATATAATTTATAAAAAATTAGAATAATAATACCCTACAAAGAAAAGTTGATAGATATGGAGGGACAGGAAAAATGAAGATTTCGATTTTCCAAAGTCCTTAAAACACCATAAAATAATTAATATAATATAAAAACTAAATGATATATGTTTCGGGAATTAAATTCATAATTTGTATTTATTTTTGTCAATTTTTTTAATGTTTCAAATAAACAAATAAATATCAATTAGATAAATGTTGGCTAAACTCACAGTACATTGATAATTTTTTTATTTTCGTACCCTCTTTCATTTTTTTTAAGATGAATATATTATTTTTAATTAAGAGCTTGGCATAATTTGCAGGTTATATTGATTTCTGAGTGGCACAAATTAAATTCTTAAATTATTATTATTTTTATTTTTTTCCCACCTTTAAACTTTGACATATATTGTTCTCCTTTTTAATTTGAAATTTCAAGAATATTTTAACATTAAATATATTTAAAGTATTTTTGCCCTTCAAAGATAAATTAGGAATTATAATTAGGGGAGTACATATTAGTAATTTCGACTCAGATGTATCGAGACGAATTTCTTGGGAAAAAAAGTAGGCCTCTATTCCTCTTTCTGCTCTGATCAACGCAAGAATAGGAGGAATTCGAAAGGTTGAAGTTGTTAGACAGTGGAAAGAAGCAATCAGAAGCCAAGAATTAGGTTTATCAAGTCAAAGAGAAGCCCATCTATCTATCCTATCCCATCACCCAACCGAGTGCGCCGGTAAATATGAGGCCGCCGACGTATTCTCCGATCAACTTTGCTTCCATATCTCGGAAGATCGATGTCGATAACCGGATCTCTCTCCGCAATTACTATCGCATCGCTGATAATCTCCTCAAACAGGTGAGTTGTTATTTCCCAACCCGCAATTTCTTATTAGCTATTTAGCTTCTGATAAAGTTGAAGAAGTTGGAATCAATATTGTGTTACTTGATGCGTGTGAATAACTTTTGAACGGCTGATTGTTTTGTTGATTTTGAGTTGTAGTTGATGTTGTTCGAATTATATTGCTTTTACGGGGTTGTAGTTCGATTTCTTATTTTTCCCGGAATCGCGTGGAAAAGGCGAATTCGGGGGTTTGGGTTTTCTTTTTTATTGATTAAATTTGCAGAGAATCACAGAAAGGATACGTTTTTCATATATTCTTCACTCCCTAAAGGCCTGAGTTTCCTTACTTTTAGAATGAAATGTATAACAGGTTAACTAGAAACGGTTTTCTACGCATCAACTTCTTTAACTGCTGTCAACTTCTTCTCCCTAACTGCTGTGGCCTCAACCATCTTTGATTAAATGCACGTATCAATTGCTTGAATTGGTAAAATTGATACCTGTTTCAATTTTATTTGTTTTCTGGAGTTTTGCTAAATGAGTTGGTTTTTTGTAATCCTTTAGTTAGTTTAATGGAAGTTTGCAACATTGATTTATTTTTGGAAATGTGTCTTTTCTCTTTAAATTTGTTACCATATTTTTGGTTTTCAATGAAATTTTTGTGAAGGACTGGTAAATTCTGAACTATCAAGATTCAAATGTCTAGATGAAATGATTGGTTTTTATATTATTATCTATGCAGGCAAATATCTATAGGGAAGAGAAAAACTTGATCGACTTGTATGTTATGCTGTTAAGATTTTCAAGGTAAGGGATTTAATTGCTTACAAGATTTTTTTTTCTTTTTTTTTCCCCTATGTTTAGAAATAATTAGCAATCACTGATGCTTTTGAGATATGCCCTGAACTACAACAGTTTGGTGTCTGAAACTATAAGTAAACATAAAGATTACCATGTCTTATGTCCCGAAGAAAGAGCTTTCTATAAGAAGGTAAGAAATTTTTTCCCAATAATTTCATGGTTAGTCAAGGTTCATTGATAAGGTACTCAGATAAGTTTGCTTGCCATGATCAGAAATTGCTCGCCATTCTAGATGAGCTGGAGGCGTTAAGGCCAAAAGTGCTCCGCCTGCTAGATAAACCGGAAAAAGTTAGCACCACCGGTCAGATGAAACCGCTTGATGGTCCAATTATTTCGTATGCTTCTTCTGTAAATAACAAAGCGTCCTTGGGCTATGGAAGCAAGCAGGTCTTTACTAATATTAGAATCTTTACCTCGTCTAAATGTTTGGTTCTCTTTTAGAACCTTCTTCTAACCTATACTTTTGTCTCAGATATCGCAACCCATTACAGCGCCTTCATCTTCGCTGAAACAGAACAATAGTTATAACCAATTTTCATCAGCAAATTCCATTGAATCTCAATTCCAGAAGATGTGAGTACCTTTGGATGATTCTTTAAATCAATGAGATGCGTAAAGTTGTTGTATTATTTTATATATCTAAAGTGTTCTCATTCATCACATACTTCAAGTTAGCAAGATAATTTGCCTTGTTCCCTATGCTGTATTTGTTAGTGTAACTGTATCTATTTCGTGGTTTTCTAGAGCTTTTTCTTGAATATCCGTGGGATCACAGTGTAGGGTATGGAATGATGATCAGTCTGGTCTAAATTCCTTCTTGAATTTGGATTTTTTAAGGATCAAGCGGTTGGATTATCAACTAGAAAGACTCAAAATACTACTCGAGTCCCCATTGTAACTTGTTAACCTGACATGGTTGTTGAATATGAAACCCATCACTCCAAACCTATAAAACAAGATACGAGCCATTGGATTTTCCTCATGCACTTGTGCCAGAAATTGTATTTGATCAATGCCTTATCTTGATTGAAGTTTATTATGTTTCATATGTATGATATACCATCATTTACTTACTTTCTTTTCATTGCTTTTGAAGTAGCAGGTGAATTGATGTCTTTAACACATGGAATGTCTAAGTTCTTCCATTAGACTTTTAACAAATTACATATTCAAAGAATTGAGAGAGAACATTTAGCAGAAATATGAGCACATGATCTTGTTAATCTGGAAATTGTTTTCGTGGAGATAAAGAATTGCAGAAGACTCGAGAAATTGTCAATCTGAATTATATTCTTCAGGAATTGCAGAATCTAGATGCTTTACACTTATACTTTTGCACATGTTATATGGCTGAGCTGTAATACATTCTGTTATCAGAACAACTAACTATACTGTTGATTTGATTACGCTTCCGAGTAGACTTGCCATTTTCAACTGCTGATGCCTCTAATTATTAGAGATGTGATTTCTCTATTTCAGTTCACTCTATGTTATTTATGTATGCGAGATCTACGAAAATTTCATACTGACCTCATTTGGTTTATGTAATTCCTGAAGGCTGAGTTACATCTAATGATTATTTTCTGCATTTTGCAGGTCTCTTAGTTTACCTCTTCCAAAGCAGGAAACTTTATCCAGGCATTCGCTATTAGGACCAACAGGTCTTCGTGGCCAGTGGCTTGGGCCTGGGGCTGAGGTTAAGGTGAGCCTTATTCTTCTTTGTCTAGTTTTTCCTTAAACAAAAAGTCATTCTATTGCAATGAAAACTGTTAATTTCTGTTATTGGCTCCCAGGTTAATTATCCAACCAATATTGTTGTAGATTCTAGTGAATTCTCAAGGTATGTATGGGTTCTACCTTTCATTAAATAAGATTTTGATTTCTTTTTGCCCCATTTCCCTGTTTGTTTGGTGGGCATTTACGTTCGACAAGGATAATATTTTCTTAGTGACTGTTTTATAATTTGGATGCGTAGACCGACAGAGTAAAATTGCACTTATGTCTGCTCTAAATTAATTGATTATGACATTTCAATCTTGTCTCACTACTTTTATAGCCTGAATCAGGTTGGGCAACAAGAACTTGTGGCAACAGAAGATAGTGGTTCAAATGCAGAAAAGTCAACTATGGACTCTGTTCTATCTTTAGATGATGGCAGCTGGCTTGCTGATGAATCTCAACTCATCCAAGGGAACATGGAGAGCAATGATTTTCAGTTGAGCAATATCAGGCAACCATCTCCACCTCCTGTCCTGGCACAAGTGAGGCCTGAACCTCGTCCAATATCTCCATCAAGAGTAGCTGACCCAAGGCCAGGACCACCAAAAGTCTCTCAGGATGGGTTGCCTAATTCCATTTCTTACCAAGATCTTCATATTGTAAGTTGTCTCTATTCTTAACCTTGTATATGTCAGAGTCTACTACAATCTTTTCTTCATAGTTTTAAGTTAGATGCGTCATTGTTTTGAAACATTATATTGTATATGTGGTGTACTGTTATGCTGGATAATGATGCCCGGTTTTTTTACAAATGATGTAGCCAGTTAAGATAATGGAGGATTTCTTGAGATTGGCACGGCAAAATACTGCAAAGAACTTGGAAACTTGTGGTGTTCTTGCTGGTTCACTTGTAAGTCATCTGTTCCCTTAACTGCTTTTGGTAGCCAGAAAATATGACAGAAACTAATATTTTCCTTGTTGGTTTGCAGAAGAATAGAGCATTTCATATTACTACGCTCATTATCCCAAAGCAGGAGTCGACTTCGGACTCGGTACTACATACAATTTTGATCTGTAATTTAGCTTTGAACTTCAAACTCTTATCTACTTGTCTTATCAAAATATTTTTTTACATTTCCAAACATGCTTTTGACAGTTTGATCGTAGCTGCAAATAATCTATTAAGTGCCTTTCATAGTGAACTTTGTTGTTGCCAAACACTTAGATCTTAACAAGTTGTGTTTCTGAAAAGGGGAAACAATCTTATATGCTCACAGATCTCAATCCATATATTCCATTCTGTTTAATTAGAGGCTACCCCTACTAGGGTGTAACATGATGTGCTTGTGGTTCCTTTGCGGTCCATGATTGCTTACAGTCAAATGGAACATTATCTAATGTGATTTAGTCAGAAGTAACTTGTAAATAAACTGACAGCGTATTGTTTAATCGTATCTAATATTCTTTATTTGTTTTCAGTGTCAAACTTTGAATGAAGAAGAGATTTTTGACGTTCAAGATAAACGCTCCCTTTTTTCTCTTGGATGGATTCATGTAAGAATTAGTAGTAGGTTGGATGACACTTTGGTCTATCATTTACTTATTTTGTTCATCTCATTTCCCTGCACAAGGATATTTTGAATACTTTAAATTGTCCAATCATTTGTTATATACTTTTGCCTTGTTGACGATTTTTGTTGTTCTCATAATTTTAGGTGCTTTATTTGTCAGTGGTGTTTCACTTTTCATCTTTTAAGCCCCCATTGGTTTCTCTCTTTCGTCTTCTTCGTTCGTAAAGAGTCCAGAATATTTTATCTGCTTAAGCCTTAATCAATCTAACTGTTACCGTGTCAGACTCATCTTCATTTGATTTGAAGAGGTAAATTGTATTACTTTGTGGAAAGAAACAGTAAGGCAGATTGCAGAAAGAGGAAATAGATGGAACTCATGCAAAAGCATACGAGAATAACTCGGTTTTTGTTTGTATAGATAGCATGGTGATATACTTCAAAATTAATTACTTCATTTGCTTTGCAGACACATCCGACACAGACATGTTTTATGTCTTCTGTTGACCTTCACACTCATTATTCATATCAGGTAATATAAATATGTTTTGATGGTGTTTAATCTGATTCCATTTATCTAATTTACTAAATTTTTACTTTACGGAATATGAAACAGAGAGAAAAAGATGAATGATTTTGTGATTTCTGCACTCACAATTTTATTTTATAGAGGAGTCTTATTTTGATATTACTTGGTTCTTGATCTGGTACATAGTTGGCTTGAAACTTCTAGGTTATGGATTTAAGAGTTTTAATGATAGTATACTTGGTATGTAGATGCAGGTCAATCACATCAAACGCACCTGGGATACTATTGCAGTATGACTTATTTTCTTGTTTAGCAATACGATATCATATTTTTTTACCACACTCAATAATTCATCTATATATGCAGATCTCTTAGGTAGTAACTTTAGAGACGTATAAGACTTTTCATTCTTACAAAGTTCATTCCCTTTGCTTTGTTTATCTTGTTGTCGGGCAAATGAATCTCTTTTGGCTTGTATATAGGTCATGTTGACAGAAGCAGTTGCAATTGTTATGGCACCTACGGACACACAAAGGTGTGTGTTTTTTTAAATCTTTTCTATGGTGTAATAAAATCTTGCATAAAAATCGTATTATCAATTAGTGACTAGTATTTTTTTGTAGTCCTCATGGCATATTTCACCTTTCGGACCCTGGAGGTGTTTCCGTTATCAGGAGCTGCCAAGAGCGTGGTTTCCATCCTCATGAAGAGCCGGAGGATGGAAGCCCCATATACGAGCACTGTTCCCATGTTTATATGAACTCCTACATGAAGTTTGATGTGGTCGATCTTCGGTGAGCTTCTCTAGTGGTTACACTACATCAAGGTATTCAGAGACTGTACAGCTTACAAATATACTTTTATGATGATGGGTTCAGTAGATTCTTTTTTGAATTATGTAGCTGTACATCATTATGTACTGTCTGAACTGTTCTATAGCTGATGTTGCTATTTAATTTACGATTCATGAGGAAATTGTGCACATGTTAATGAATAACGATATTGCCCTGCTGTATTTTATCTAATTGCATTTATTGTATAATTGCTAAAAGTTTTTTCATTGGAAATTTGTTGGACAGTTGGTGAGAGTATTTTTCAATTGTACACCTGAATTGGAAGACATTTTGAGGGATTATTTGAGGCCTCTAATGCATGGGATTTCGTTATTGATGTGAGTCAAATCCTAATCCTTAAAGGAAATTGAGTCATATCTCACATCGGTTAATTAATGAAGTTTATTATTAATTTTATCTATAAATAGATAGGTTCTCTAATTGTTTTAAGTGTGCTTTTATGCACCATAGCCCACATGTTATGAGATTAGTTAGTTGGACTAATTGACCATGTTTTTGTGGGTATATGCTTTTGGGTCTAAGACCATATTCAGGAGGCTCGTTTTGTATTATCTTATTTATTAGTGGATTGTTTCTCCGCCGCCCGTGGATTTAGGTCGATTGATCGAACTACGTTAAAATCTTTGTACCATTTTTTTTCTGTGTTATTCTTTGATATTGTCTATGTTAGGGTTTCAATAACGCGGTCGTCACATTTTGAGGGTCCAAAGATTCTAACAAGTGGTATCAGAGCCAAAGTTTGGCTTGTGTTGTAACAATGGCAATAACAAAAATTGATGTTGAGAAATTTGAAGGCTTTTGAAGGAGGTGGAGCATGTTTGAGGAGGAAACACCATGACGTGAAGTTTCACGTTATCGGGGTACCGTTTTGCTAAGGAAGATTCAAATTTTGAAGATTTAAATGATGGATGATCCTTATTTTTGTACGAGGGATGCAGGCAGTTTGTTGGTATACTGATTTGGGTTAAACCTATTGAGGCTTTTGCGGAGGCGGTGGAGCAGGATCGTTCTGTGTTCGCGATTGGAATTTTGGTCGATGCAAAGATTTATTATGTTGGATTGGATATTGGAGTTTTCACCACGGGAGATTGTTATGATGTGGCTCAAATTCTAATTTTGTTTTAAGAGTGTTTCTACGCATGATAGCCCACATGTTATGAGATTAGTTAGTTGGACTAATAAACCATGTTTTTTGGGGTATATGTTTTTGGGTCTAAGATCATATTTCGGAGGCCCATTTTGTATTATCTTCTTTATTATTTGATTGTTTCTCCACCGTCCGTGGATGTAGGTCGATTGATCGAACAACGTTAAAATCTTTGTGTCTATTTTTTTTTTTTTGTGTTATTTTTTGTTATTGTCTCCGTTGGGTTTCAATAACCTGTTCGCCACATTTTTAGGGTTCAAAGATTCTAAAAGTTATTCATGAACTTCTCTAGTCCATGTATGCAACTTTATTTTTTAATGCTAGTTTGTTTTTGATTGTATAAGTAGTTTTTGAATGTTTGTAAAATTTGCTTTTTAAATAAAATTAAGTAGTTAAAGTACTTAGTTTATTAATAATTATTCCTTAATTTTCTAGTTTATTTGGCTGCTGGAAATATGTTTTTAAGGATTTCTAGGGAAGAGTTTTTCACTTTAAAGCAAAAATATTATTTATGTATATTTTGGTGCGAAATTGCAACTTTACATAATTTTGATTTCTTCTTTAGAATGAAAAATCCATTCAATTCTTTAACATAGCAAAAACACATTTTTTCTATATACATCAATTTTTTTTTTCATTCTACAGCATAATATCGTAATAGTTGAAAAGTAAGCATATAAACTAGATTGGATTATCGACATATATGCTAATAATATATTATAAATTAGGTATTAATGAGCATACACATTCAACACGTTAATAGTTATAATACACAGTTGTATCCCAATATACCAAATATAGAATCATAATTAACAAAATCAATTTATTACGTAATTTCACCAATTAGATCACCTCGTGGTGACGATTTGTTGCAATTACTTTGGTAGTCGATGATAAGTGATGTATAAACTACTACTACTAATGATAATAATAATAATAATAATAATAATAAAGGTTATCCACAAGGAGCGGGGTTTACCCAGAGCGCACCGAAGGTAGCGGCTGCGGGTTCCACGTATCAAAAAAAAAATAATAATAATAAAGGTTATCTGATTGTCTCATTTGTTGCTCCAGCAGATGATGATTAACTAGGTGTCAAAAGAAGAAGACTTGTGGAATAAAGGAATCTCAAAATCCTTATTTTTTAGAGTTTTTTCATCACTAACATTCTGATATTAGAGGCACAAGTATGATAAAATTAATGGTGAATATTGATCATCATTATCTTTATCATTTCATTATCTTTATAAGAAGAAGATATTAAATTAAGCTATCCATATTATCGTGGCATAGCTACTAAAATGAAGGATGAAGGTAGAAATGTCAAGATTGAATATATCTTCGGTGAGCTTCGAAAAGAATCTGTTGTGCTGAAAGACATTCAAATACATTCACCAATTTTCTTAAGAAAACAGCAAAACATCATTTTGTGTTCAACGTCGATTTACTTAGCCGTGTTATGCTTATTAAAACTACAACGATTATACTCCTTGCACCACATAATTTACTCATATAAATTAGGACCTGCACTATCTTTTGATTTTTTTAACAAATTATATAATTAGAAAATGGAAGTTGGACTCCTTTGTCAATCTAGAAAATTAATATTTTTATTAAAGGTAGAATTAGTATTAACTAAGGGGTATTTGAAGTAGCTGAAATTTATTTATAAGTGCTGAAAGCCGGTGAAAGATGTTGAATTGAAAATTTGTAGGTGTTTGGAAAGAAGTGCTAAAAGTAGAGAAAATAGTGTTTGAAAATGCTGCCGAGGGCATCTCCAACCATTTCATCAAACTCAACTCATTTTTCAGTATCTATCACATCAAACAGTAATTTAACTCCAGCCATCAAACTCAGACTCAAACTCAAAATAATATTCTCTATATATTCTTTTGAATACACATTTTCAATTTCACCTACATATCGTTCTATGTTTATACATTGACCTACTTAACTTTCGAATCATTAATAAAATCTCATACAAAATATAATTTTATTAGATAACTTGATAATTCATAAGTAAATTTTTGATTAATTAAATAGTTCATCAAATAATAATGAATTTCACAACGTTAATTTTTTTTTGAAGTAGAGTTATATTATTATAATGAAGAAGAAATTTATCAACCCTTGAAGATCAAAAATCGAAAACTCAAGGGCCGAGCCTCATTAAAACTCTAATAGAGGAAAGAGTACTCCTTTCATTACCATACAAAAATAAAAATAATTAAGTACACATGGATTTAAAGCAACATAGTAGAGATGATTTCAAGACTCGAAGTTGGCTAATTCATTCCACATATGCTCTATTACCGCATCTTGAAGCTCGTCATGAGGAGCTCGATTTCTTATTGTGTTATATTGGTTTACGAAATTCTTAAACCGCACAGTTTCACTCGTAGCCATTTTCGACACCCGGTGGTGTTGTTTCTATGCAACCTCAATTAGAGAAAACTAAGGTCACGTTCATCCTCAACTATCATGTTATACAAAATTATATATGTATTCATTATGTCATGTATCACTTCTTTTCTCCACAAACTCACTAGTCTTGCTATAATTGCAAACCGTTGTGTTGGTCCAAAGACTAGTCTTCAGGTGTGTGGGTGTGGGTGTGGGTGGGTGTGTGTGGAGGGGGAGGGGGGGGGGAGGTTGAATACACTTGAGTCCAAATTTTAACTCAAACACGAAAGTCAGTCTTTTGCTGAATCTGGTTGCTGAATAACTCAACTTGCCAACTTAGCTTTCTGATCGCGTGGGCAGAGTGGTTCAAGATACTGAACACTGTCTACTGACTTCAGTCAGTCTACAATAGACTTAGTACAAGAAGTTGTGCGGAAGTGTAGACCGATTTTATCGTCTCTTGTTGAAAAATATTTTTACCGAAAACAATTTAGATTGTGCTTATGCGTATATTCAAGTTTTAATGAAAATATGACTTATGAATTTTGCTAATCGATTTTATGCAGAGTAAACAGTAAACCAATAAAACAGTAAATGCACATGCAGTTTTTAAAGTGGTTCAGATGCGCATGATCCTACATCTACTGTCCTAAATAATCAGAAGGCTTGAATTAATTATACTGAGCAAATCTCAGTCGATCCGTTTACTGGACAGATCTCTAATTATAGTCCTAGTGACTTTACAATAGGTTTCAAACACTAGGTTTTAGATTCTCCAACTATTAAGGAGTTCTTACATTAAGAACAATTCAAAATATGAACTCTTTCGGTGTCTAAGCGTATGATATAACAAGGTTAGCTTAGAATAGAGAATGAGAACTAGATTACTCTAAAGTGAAGAATTGTTTAAGGTTCTACCTATGTAGAGAGTTCTCCACTAGTTTAGCTTTGAGATTGCTAGAGCTTTGAGTGCTTGATGTTCCCGGTCGTGTCTTCAACTCCTGAAGATCGATCTCTATTTATAGTTTTGTCTCATGGAAAGATCCGTTGGAAGATACCTAGCCACATGTCAAAAATGACAAGGAAAATGACCCTCTCGAATTTTAATGCTACTACATAGATTCTCTCTTTTTCGGTCTTGAGGGTAGCTTTATGTCAATGCAAGTACAGTGCTGGAAGCTCCTCATTGGTCGAGGTTAAATGGTAGCTTATTCAAACTTCAAGGTCGATGCTAAGTTGAGTTTTTCTGATACCTCGGACACTTTAACAGAGTTGTCCTCTACTGATATTCTTCTGAAATATTCAGCTTGCATGCCGATTCCTTTGTACTGATGTTCAACACACATTTAGTAGGTTTTGAATGACCATACTGAGTCTTCTATACTGAGTCCATCCAGCTGAGACAAAATATGCTACTTAATCTATCAGTTGCTGAACTCTATCTAGCCTACTGAGTTCCTAACATGCTGAACTCAACTAAGCTATTACATTATATGATTCATCACTCAGCTAGGCGATGACACATTTGCACAACTTCTAGTACTAAGTTTACTGTAGATTGACTGAAGTCAATAGACAGTGTACAATATCTTGAACAACGTTGTTCTTCTAATTAACGTTGATGGCATTGTATAGTCATTTTCATTAGACTAGCCTTGAGAAAGTGGTAAAGATGTTGACCTTAGTAATACTGTGTAGTTGTTTTCACTAGAATAGTGTAGGGATGAGGGAGAAAAAGATTTGATAATAATGTATAGTGATTAATTGATGGCATTGCATAGTCATTTTCGTAGACTAGTCTTGCGAAAGTGGTAAAGATGTTGTCTTTAATAGCAATGTGTAGTCATTTTCACTAGTCAATTGAATAAAGTAGTTTTGCAAGGTAGTCATATCTTCTAAATGAGTAGTCAATTGAATAGAGTAGTTTTGGAAGATAGTGATATCTTATAAGTTTACACCTTGTGTAGTCAATTGAATAGAGTAGTTTTGGAAGATAGTGATATTGATGAAATTGTATAGTCATGTTGTAATAAAGTCTAGTGATGTGATGATAAAGTGGTCAAGAGTAGCATTGGAAAGTGGTGAGAATCTAGTAAGTGATGACAAAGTGTACTTTCACTAAAGATTAGTCATGCAAAAGATATCCTCTTAGTCGAAGTTTATACGGAAATATCTCAAGATCCAAAGATTGGGGTTTAACAATCAAGTGATTGATTTTGGTCTCGTATAAAAGAGAGCTACAATCAATCAAAATTGAGGATTGAGAGGTTCGTACGAAAAGATCCATGCAAGCAAGAATCCAAGTCATTGAGAAAGCAGTAAGGAAACTTCATGGATGTCTAAGAATAATTGAAAGCAGACATTCAAGTGGTGCTTCAAATGAAGATATTGTAAGTATAACATTATTAAGTGTATAATATAATAAGTTTGATTTGTTGTAATTTTTCTGCAGATGCAACAAGCTAAGGTGGTGTTATCGCAGGATGAAAAGTACAAATCGGGTTGGAAATTTGATCATGTGTGACGAATAATTAAAGATTTCTCCAAAATTTCAGGATTGTGCTAAGAGCTCCAAACATCCCTATCGCGGATGCGCTTTTCTTGATTCACAAGGCCCAACAAGTTTTTCATCATTTTTTATGGTCTTAGGCGACGTGAGCACAATGTGTTTGCCGGTTCTACATTGCCTCAACCGATGGGGTTGAAGAAAGCCATGAAAAAAACCCAAGGTGCTGATTTGTCATCTGAGTGTCCAACTATGCAACAAAGAATTTACAAACTTGAAGCTGACTTGGAGAAAACAAATTTATTTATGGAACGCCATTTAGAGAGCCAACAGAAGAATCTCGAGCTAAAGGAGAAGAGGGATGAAAGTAAAAAAGTATTACTCAACTTGAGATCCATAGAGGATCATGTTATTCGTGTTCATGTGGCAGCAGAACAAGCACGAATTATACAACAAAGAACTGAAGAACGAGGTGAAGCTGATTGTTGGGTATGAGATTCAGTATGATATGATTTAAAGCTCTCAAAACCTCTAGCTGAATGATGAACATTATAATGTAATAGCTTAGTTGAGTTTAGCATGTTAGGAACTCAGTAGGCTAGCTAGAGTTCAATAGCTGCTAGGTTCAGTAGAACATCTTTTATCAGCCGGAAGAACTCAGCACTAAGAAACTGAGTTGGGTATTCATGAACCCACTGAATATGCAAAGAAAATCGAGCCAAACACTTAGTATCTCAGAAGAATATCAGTAGAAGACAACTCAGTAAAGGTCCGAGGAATCAGAGGAAGTCAACTCCGTATGCTTGGAGTTTGAACAAACCTCACATACTCTCTAACCTCGACCAATGAGGAGCTGCCAGCACTACACCTGTTCTGCCATAAAGCTGCTCCCTAGACTGAAAAAGAGGAAATCCCTACAGTGACATTCAAATTAAAGATGGTCATTTTTCTTGTAGTATTCGATACGTGTCTAGACCTCTCCTAATGGATCTATTCATGAGTCGATACTATAAATAGAGAAGGGTCTTCATGTAGAGGAGATATCAACGAGAACCAAACCATTCAAGCATTCAAACTCTTTAGCGATCAAAAAGCCTAACACAGCGAAGAACTCACACACTAAATGTATTTAGTTCTTCACTCTAGAGATTCATTGTTCCCATTCTCTATCCTAAGCAATTTATTGTAAGATCATAAGCTTAGAAAATTCGAAGGTGTACAACTTATTGAACTATTCTGATTGTAAGAACTCCTTCTTAGTTGGAGAAAATCAAACCCCGTGTTTGAATTTGTAAAGTTACTAAGACTATAACTAGAGTATCTGTCTAGCGTACAGATCGACTGAGACTTGCTCAGTATAAGTAATTAAGAACTCCTACTTTGTTCAGGAAAATGGATGTAGGATCCAGCGTATAGGACTGCTTTAAAAACTTCTTGTGTTGATTTATTATTTCATTGGTTAACTGTTCATACTGCATATAACTGAACTTTAAAATAACACTCAGCATAAAACGTGTTTTCAAACTGAGACGAAAATTGCTTTGGGCCTAGACTTCCGCACTCTATCTTAAGTGAAATATTGTTCATTGACTAAAGTCATTAGATATGACTCAATAGACAGATACCCTCTGCCCACGCGATCGAGAAAGCTTACTTGGTCAACTGACTCGTTCAGTAGCACAATTCAATAGATACTGACTTTCGTGTTTTAGTTGAAATTTGCACTCGGGTGTACTCACCCCCCCCCCCACACACACACGCACTCTACACCTAAAGGCTCGTCTCTAGACCAACACGTATCCTTATGCAACTGGTAGATTTTTTACATTTTACAATAATATGGGAGCTACTAATCCCGATTTACTCCCATATTCGATCAAATTGTCGTTGCTTGAGGTAATATCCTCGTTTGTCACGTGTTTTTATTTTATCTTTGTTTTAATTACATTTTTCTGAAATTTCCTAGGAAATCTTGTATTGTAATTTCAATGCTTATTTTTTATTGTAATGTTTGATATGTTTGATATTACTACCAACTGTAATGTTTTGTACTTCCTCCGTTTCACTAATCAAGTCACATTGCTTTTGGGCACGAAAATTTAGAAAGTGGGTGGAAAAGAAAATGTGTGGTGTAAAAGTATAAAATAGTGGGGTCAATTTATTTAGAGTGGTTGTGGTCCACTCATTTCTTTCCATTTATGGAATATGACTTGTTTAGTGAGATACCCCGAAATAGAAAATGAGACTTGATTAGTGAAACAGAGGGAGTACTATTTAAAATTCTATAATTGTCAAATTGCTTTCTTAATAATACGTGCTTATTTTATTCCATAATTGTTACATTAATTTAATTTATACAGAGAGGAGCTAGACGAGTAGGGAGTTGCCAAAATTATCTTTCTTTTTATGAGTGTCCACCCATCAAAATTGGATATTATGTATAGTCATAACTAAATGAAGATAAATTACATAGTTTATTACAAAGCTCATTTTTTTCTTAAATTAAAAAAAATAAAATCCAACCCAATTATTAAATATATATGCGTGAGAAGTGTGTAAGGTTTTGAAACAGGTCAATTAAATTAAATAAAGAGGCGGCGTCTTCTTCCTCATTTCCCCATCTTCTTCATCGCGATTTCTTCCGCAATTTCATCCGCTGCCAAGTGAACCAAAAAAAGATAAGTAATTAAACAAGGGACTAAAAAGCAAATTAACAATTATGTATTGGTCCAGACACGAGCCTTTAGGTGTAGAGGGGGGGAGGGGGTGAATACACCTGATTGCAGATTTCAACTCAAACGCGAAAGTCAGTGATTACTGAATTATGCTACTGAACGAGCCAGTTGGCCAAATTAGCTTTCTAGATCGTGGGGGCAGAGTATCTATCTACTGAGTTTTATTTACTGACTTCAGTCAGTGAACAATAGTCAGTATAAGATGGTGCGCGGAAGTGTAGACCCAAAAAGATTTTCGTCTCAGTTTGAAAACACGTTTTATGCTGAGTGATTTTAAAGTTCAGTTTTATTTAGTATGAAAAGTTAATCAATGTAACAGTAAATCAACACGAGCAGTTTTAAAGTGGTTTGGATACGCTGGATCCAACGTCCACTGTCCTGAACGAAGCAGGAGCTCTTGATTACTTATATTGAGCAAGTCTCAGTCGATCTGTATGCTGGACAGATACTCTAGTTATAGCCTTAGTGACTTTACAAGTTTCAAACACGAGGTTTAATTTTCTCCAACTAATAAGGAGTTCTTACAATGAGAATAGTTCAGAAAACTGAACTCCTTCGAATTTTCTAAGCTTATGATACTACAATACGTTGCTTAGAATAGAGAAAAGGAACTATGAATCTCTAGAGTAAAGAACTTTCAAAGGATCTCTCAAGTGTATAAGTTCTTCACTGTGTTCGACTTTAAGATCTCTAGAAAGTATGAATGCTTGAATGCTCAGTTCCTAGTGATATCTTCTCTACGCGAAGACTCTTATCTATTTATAGTCTCGACTCATGAATAGATCTGTTGGAAGAGGTCTAGACACGTGTCGAATACGACAAGAAAAATGGCCATCTTCAATTTGAATGTCACTGTAGGGATTTCCTCTTATTCAGTCTAGGAAGCAGCTTTATGGCAGAGCAGGTACAGTGTTGGCAGCTCCTTATTGGTGGAGGTTTAGAGAGTAGGTGAGGTTAGTTTAAACTCCAAGAGTATACTGAGTTGACTTCATCTGATTCCTCGGACCTTTACTGAGTTGTCTTCTATTGATATTCTTTTGAGATATTAAGTGTTTGGCTCGATTTTCTTTGTATATTCAGTGGGTTCATGAATACCCAACTGAGTTTCTTAGTGCTGAGTTCTTCCGGCTGATACAAGATGTTCTACTGAACCTATCAGCTATTGAACTCTAGCTAGCCTACTGAGTTCCTAACAAGAAAAACTCAACTAAGCTATTACATTATAATGTTCATCATTCAGCTAGACGTTTTGAGAGCTTTAAATCTTATCATACTGAATCTCATACCCAACAATTTCACCCTATTTGATGATGTCAAAACCTTTACATAACAAAATCTTTACAATGCAATTTCCCCCTAAGACTTAATCACAACGATACAGAATCTAAAATGTATATCGGAGATATAACAAGGAAATAAGGGAAAAACACACAGAAAAACAAGTAACAGGTGAGTTTGTGTTCTGATAACTAATGTGATTAGTAGTGTAGAAAGTTAAACATAGCCATGTAACAATGAGCAGTTGTGTTAGGCCAAAAGGAATAGAATTTCATATATGATGGAGAATTACATGCACATAGAAATTCTATTCTAAGAAAGAGAAAAAAGAATGAGCTGGCCTTCTTGAATTGTTGCAATCTGGCCTTGAAGTCAGCTGACTTCTTCTCAGGAAAATCAAGATCGCATAATGAGTAGATTATGTGCCTCAGCTTCTTGATCTCTTCCTTCTCTTTAGGGTCATTCAGTTCAAGTCCCCTTCCTTTGTGCATGTATTTCCTTCTAGAGTGCAAGGAGGAGGGAGAGTTCTGAATTCAGGTGCCTTGAGAGTTAAACCTGACTGTTCGAGAGCAATTAGTATCTCTATATACACTTCTGAATCTTCATTTGTCGTCTTCCAGATATAATGACTCTTGATGAAGTTGATCTTGATCTGCTCCCATTTCTGATTGATTTTCCAAGGAACCCACTTGTCAGTCATTGGATAGATAGTCCTCTTGACATTATTGCCCTATTCTGTGCGTCTGAAGAATTTTGAAGTAGTAGGAATACTTCTATCTTTCTCAGGGATTCTCTCCCTAGCTTCTTTCTCAATTCTCTGCCTGAGGGCCTCAAGGTCTGCTAATCTTACTCTCTCTTTTGCAGCTTGAATTTGGTGGGCCTCAGCAGTTATGTCTAAGCCTCTTTCGCATGCATCCCATAAAGGTTTCATCCCAGCCTCTTGCTCTTTAGATGGCTTAGTAGAAGGAATGTCCTACTTTGTTTCAGTATCGGCTTCAGCTTCAATTGGTTCAGCTGGCTTTAACGTAGGTTTAGAAGCTTCAGGCGCTTTTACAGTAGATTTGGATTTTGAGGTCTGAGCTCTTGACTACCTTGGCACAACAGATCTCGATTTCTTAGGCACTAGAGTCTTGATCTGTATGCCTTTCTTCTTATCCTTGGATTTGCGTTCCTCCACTGCTTGGAGTTCCTTGGCCATCTGTTCATCGTAGGCAATATGTTTTTCAGGTGTTCGGAATTTTAGCTACTAGGCTTGGGTGGACTGTTAGGAGCTATGGCTGTTCCTTTAGCAGCTAAGCGAATCGGCTCGTCTTCAGCTAGATCGTTAACAAACTGAGCCAATTCAGTTATGGCTGCCTAAGTCAGCTCTACAGATCCTTCCCCCTTTGCTTCTCCACTTTTGCTCTTTTCTGCTGCAGCAATCTCTTCTGATTTAATGAGGGTCAGTAGTTGTTTATTCCTACTTCCTTCCCCCTTTTTGGCATCATCTAAGAGAGTGGACAAGGTAATGACCTTTTCTGCAAGGCCAGTTACTGAGAGGCCTATTGTTTCAATCTTGGCCCTAGTGTTTGTCGTGTTCAGTTTGGGTGACTTTGAGTACTTCAGCTTTTCAGGCCTCGTTTTTTTTCAAGTACGTTTCAACCAACTCAATGGTTTCTTCTTTATTGCATAACCGGCGTTGGCTTGTTCCAGGAGTGCTCGAGAGACACTCTCAGTGGTGAGTCGGTTGCACTCTTCAACGGCCTTGAGAACGTCTGATAATGCAACGACCATCTTCTCATAAAATGTTTCGGCCTGAGACTCTAAGATTCGTTGAAGTTGAGAGTTTAAGTCGGTCCTCTGTGCTTCAAGTTCCTTGTGGAGGATCTCATATAGGAGTACTAATCCTCTGCATTTCAGCTGTCAGGTCACTCAGTTTCTGAGTCTGAGGCTTAGTAGATTGGCTCCATTTGAAGTTCACGTCTTTGGCAAGAACACGGTTCTTGTGACCCTGGAGGCATTTATTAACTATTGCCACAGAAATGACTTTTATCTTAGTAGCCTGATAGCTGGATTTTCTTAGCTTTTCTTTGCACTGAGAAGTAAACGGTGCTGAGATGATGGCACCGGATGACGGAGGTGGAGGCGGTTAATCATCATCATCTCTGGGAGATATTGCCTCAGCAGATCCTCCCTGGTCTGCTTCCTTGGGTGACTCATCATGATTCGAGTCAGATTTAGTATGGGGCTGAGTAGGCTATTCAGTTGTGCCCTTCAGACTTAGGAGCATTAGCATAGCCGAGCGGAGATCTTCCATAGACGCAATGTCAGCCGGCTCTCCGTAGTCGATCTCTTCTCTAAGAGTTTACTCCTCTTGCATCAGTATTGGGACTATCCTTAGGTCAATGGTCTCGTCCAAGATATCCCATTCAAGAAATTTGAGACGCATCTGGACCCTAGCCCTTACTGCTATATCTACTAGATCAAAATGATCTATTATTTCTGGAATCTGTTCCGTGATCTTTTCAGTAGCTCTGAGCTGAGCTGTCAGTACTGAAGACGTAACTGAAGTAGAGACCTCAGTCTGAGGTACGTCAGTAGGGATATCTGACTTAGTCTCCTCTGAGTGTATCCTTTTGACCTTGTCAGTCATAGTCACATCTTCTTTTCTGGACTCTGGATCTTGTATGGATACATGCTCAGGAATAATTGTTGTTTCTGCTTTCTTCAACAGTTTTCGTTTCGTTCTGAGAATTGTTGTCACATCTACTGAGTTGGGCGCGGGTCCTGAGTGGACAGTGCTAAGCACTTATCGTGTTGTTGTTGCATTCTGAGATTTTATATTTTTCTTATCGAAGGAGAATGAGTCAGTGAACACTACTCTTCCTTGGCAGAAATCCTCAATCTGGATTGATACTTTGCTGCCATATAGTAGCTTCCCTTTAGGGATCAGCTGAAGAGAGGCCTTGTTCGCATCCACGAGCTTCTAGAACTGAGCCTTGAACTCAGTTATGAAGAACTCAGTACAGTTCACCTGGACGCCATCCATAATGGCCATCATTATCTGAATTCTGACCCTGGATAACTGATCAAAGGATCCGACGAAGCTTGTTAGTATATGATTGACGATGTACGCCAAGCCCCTGTATTCAGGGAGCAACCTGTTCTTAGGGAACGCTGCTTTGAATATGATATCCTTCTGCCTGCTGAATTAATAGAGATATCTATTGATAGAAGTCTCCTTGTAGCCGATAGAAGACATCCCTTTGTTAGGAAGATCAAAGCTTCTCTGAAGATATTTATCAACATCAATTTCTGCAATCCTGGCTTCCCCGGCGTCGTTGCCAACTTCACGCTGATAGGATATGCAAGAGATATCCTTGAGATCTTCGTCATGCCCCAAGTTCATATAGAACTCAGTCACCTGCCTTGGAAGACACATGTGAGGAACCCTAGATTACAGGGTCTGAAGGGCCAATGACTGAAGAGCATTGAAGATCAGCTCCACACAATCAATAACACACGATCTGATTACGAGGGCTGGCTCGAACCATGCCCTCTTGTTGCCGAAGATCACTTCCATATCAGACGGAATAAGTACTTTATTGTTGGGAGAGCTCGCCATTGTAAGATGCTAAATCTGCAAAACAAATGTTAGCACTTGAAAATAGAGTAAGTTAGTTATTGCAGATTACATTTAAGAGATGTACCGAGGAATTAGTGCTGTGAAGGTAGTAGATTTCGAATGCAGTTATTTTTTTGCAAAGCACTAATATGATCGATAATGGTGGAATGTAAGATAGTAGCTCATGGATACGGGCATATATATCATGTAAATATGAATGGTTTATTCAACATGCGATTGAGATTAAACTAAATTTGAAAGAAGGACGACCAAGATTAAATGTGATAAGAGGTTATGATTACTTTGCCACCTATAATCTCAACCTACGTATCTATCATCTAAAATGTAAGGTGAGATAACAAGCATTTAATGCACCGCAATCGTTATATGGAATGTCGTGCTTTTAATGAAAATGATTTTATTAATGACATCCTATAGAATTTAAATGGGAAATAAATGCAACGGGTTGCTGAATATAGATATGCTGAATAAAAATTCAAAACCTGTTAGTTGAACATAGTAGTCAGCTGATACCATTGTGTAGTCACTGAGTAGTTCAGCATTACTGAGAGTAAGTTCCCCTTTACTCAATACTTCCGGTATCATCTCACTGAACTGAGTCAGTAGGATCTTGTAAACTTAGTTCTACTGAATGTTCGTTGAATCTGGTCTCAGCTAGAGGTTTGGTCAGAATGTCGGCCCTTTGTTTGTCAGTATGGATTTTCTCCATTCTGATGTCCTTCTTTTAGACATGATCTCGGATGAAGTGATGTCTGATGTCCACGTGCTTGCATCTCGTATGTAGAACTGGATTCTGAGTAATTACAATCGTATTGGTACTGTCGCAGTAGATCGGCACTTCATCTTGATAGATAACTTAATAGCGCAACTGTTGTCGAAGCCATAGAATTTGGGCCCAACAGCTTCCGGCAGCCATATATTCAGCTTCAGCAGTGGACGCTGCTACTGAGTGTTGTTTTTTAGAAAAACCATGATATGAGCTTACTGCCAAGGAACTGACACGTTCCTAAAGTCGCTTTTCTGTCGATTCGATATCTTGCATAATTAGCATCAGAATATCTAGTTAGTTTAAGATTATCATCAACAGGATACCATAACCCAACATTAGGTGTTCCTTTCAGGTATCGAAGAATCTTCTTTGCTGAATCTACATGACTCTGCTTGGGATTCGCCTAAAATCTCGCGCATACTCCTACAACATATGTTATATCTGTTGGCAGTTAAATATAGTAAGGAACCAATAAGAGCACGATAATCAGTTGAGTTAACAGAGACTCCCTCTTTATCAAGATCAATCTTCAGATTCGTGTTCATGGGGATCTTTATTGATTTGTTGGATTCGCAACCGAATTTCTTGATGAGATCTCTGGTGTATTTCGCTTGATTAATGAATATTCCTTTTTTAGATTGTTTCACTTGAAGTTCGAGGAAATAACTCATTTCTCCTGTCATCGACATCTCAAATTTATTTTCATCATTTGTTCAAATATATGACACATGGTCAAATTCTTAGATCAAAAAATGATGTCGTCCACATCGATCCAAAAATAGTCAAATTCTCAAACGTCGTTTCTAGTGAACTGGTTGAGCTCTTCTCACATGGTAGTAATCCAGTCAGCATCATTCAGTGCATCCTCAATTGACTGAGGTTCTTCAGTAGATAAGAAGCAGGAGTATAAGGCACTTTCTCCTTGACACAATCTAAATCTTGTCTTAACACTTGCTGATGGATCTCCGGATAAGAACTAAGGTATGAGCATCTAACCATGAACAAGTATTTCTTGTTACTTCTTTTGAAGTTGATTCTGCATAAATAGTGGGATTGTGAGGAATTTCAGTAGTACCATTTTGTTATTGAAGCAATTCAGTAATAAGATCGGGATCTACCGAGTCACCAAATTTAGGGGCATTCAGCTCAGGAACGTTAGTAGTTCCCCCTGAGTTGTTATTCTCAGTAGAGGTCTTAGTTACTACTGGGGTTTCTTCATCGACCTGAGTTAGCTGGGATTGATTCTGTTCAGAAGAATCAATCGGTTCAGCTAAATTGCTTGTTGGTTGGTTCTGAATTTCATCATCTGAATCATCATCCCAAGAATGCTGGATCTTCTCTATATTATCGTTTAAGTTTAGATCCTATAGCTTGCTGCTGACCTCTTCAGCATCTTGCTGAGAGCTTTGTTTCCTGTTCTCAGTAAAAACTCATTAAATACTACATGAGGACTTTCCTCCATGCAAAGTATCCGGTAGTTAAAGACCCTGAAAGCTTTGCTATCGAAGACCCTGGAGTATCCTAAGAATACTCCTTGGTCTGACTTTCTATCGAAGGCCTTTAACTGATCATTTCCATTATTGTGGATAAAGCATGAACAACCAAAGATATGGAAATGTGAAATAGAAGACGTTCTCCCTTTCCATAGTTCATGAGGAGTCTTCATGTGCATTTGAGTCAGTAAAGAGCGATTTTGAGTATAACAGGCTGTGTCAGTAGCTTCTGCCCAAAACTTTGATGGTAGAACTGAGTCTACGAGTAATGTTCTTGCTGCTTCTTTGAGTGTTCGACTAAGGTGTGCGTGCCGCTGAGGTTTCGTGTTGGATCCCTTCAGCTTTGCAGTAGTCTTTCATCACTGAATTTAGAAACTCTATTCCTCAGTCTGAGCGTATTCTTTGAATCTTGATATCCTTTTCGATGCTCGGTCTTTTCAGAAGTTTCAGCAGTTCAGTTTTGACATCAGACATAATGTTTCATCTCTGCGAGCCTAATAACACAGTTTTTCCTATAGTTTTCTCAAGAACATCAAAAAACCTGCGTCAAAAGTCACTTTATTGGAGTTATCACAGAATTGACTGACTGAAAGGAGATTATGTTGAAGTCCTTCAACATAGGATACTCTGGGAACTATGGAAGTTCCAATCAGTGTTCCACTGTCCCCTTGTATATCCTTTGGAGTTGTCACCGAACTCAATTTTGGCTCCTTTTTGCTGAACGTAGTTGGTTAGTAGATTCTTTTGATGCGTCATGTGTCTTGAGCATCCATTGTCCACGATCCAAGGGTCCTTTAGCACCTACAAAATAAAAATAAATTTAGGTACCCTTTGGGTTCGGGTTGGATCCTTAGAGTTTAGTGGATTTTGGGACCCAAATATGTCTGACAACCCTAGTGGTTTCAGATAATTATTGCCCTTGTCGTTAGTGAATCTCTCTACTAAGCTGGGAGATGCTAACTTCTTTTCTTTCTGAGGTTTAGGTTTCTTCTTCTTCTAAACCTTGGGGCCTTTGATTCTGGGATCATAGTAGTAGGATCCATACTGAGTTGGATGAGTCCACTAAGGAGGCCAGACTGTTCTGCCCATCTGACCTTCTTGGTTCCCCCTAAGTTGGATCTGGGTGTTCTGGGGCTTGAACATTTGGTCATCTTTTGGTAGCTACGCTGAGGTGCTTTCATCTTCTGTTTGCTCTTTGTTTGAGGGGTTGAAGATTCAGCATAATGAGTTCCCCCTCGGACAAATCTATCAACCAGCTTGTTTGTGCTTTTATGCTCTGAAGTTGATGCTTCATATGTGTAACCAAGTCCTTCCTTTGTGGAGGCTGGTCTCTGTGATCTTAGCAGTTTTTCAAGCTTCTCTTTAGCTCCTATTATTGCACAGTCATTAAGATTCTCCAAATCTCATCACTCATTCTCAGAGCTTCGTACTCAACTTTAGAATGTGCAAGCTTGTCTTTTAGACTGACAATTTCAATATCTTTCTCAAATTTGTCCTTGTTCAGAACTGAGATCCGAGATTATTGTAATTGAGACTTAGTGATTAGAGAATTGATCTCTTCTGTCTGTCTCAAGGCAAGTCCTTCAGACTCAGTAGAGTCTTGACTTCTCATTGAAACTCTCTGATTTTCAGCTCTCAGGAGTTACGGCTCCTGAAGTGTCCTAATGAACTTAGTGCTCATTCGAATATGTTTCGGAGTGCTCGGTTCCCAGTGATATCTTCTCTGAACGAAGACTCTTCTCTATTTATAGTCTCGATTCATGAATAGATCCTTTGGAAGAGGTCTAGTGTAACACCCCGAAATTTTTTTTATATCATGCATGGTATGTTTATTCATACATGTTATCAATTGTTTTAAATTTTATAAGTCGCGCCTCATGAATTGTATTTCGCGGGATGAGTTGTCATGATTGTTAATAGAATGGTGTAATTGGACACCTTGTTTGCGTGTTATACACAACTCCTAGCTGCCAACCTATTCTTAGGATCCTCAATGCCTTGCATGTGCATGGAGAAGGGAAAGTGATTATTTTCAAACTTGATGGGATGGGAATAGTGTGAAGAAATAATTGTAAACAACCACCAAAACCCTTGTCTATCTATGCTCTTATACGTATACCACAATAATGAGGAGCATTAATGAGGAGGTTGAAATTTTAACAAGCATTTAATGAGGAAGGTGGGAGACATTCATTGCTTTTGAGGAAATTTAGTTCCTTTCCCCTTATTTAGGGATGTGCTTCCTCTTTTTCCAAAAACAAGTAAACTCACGTTACCTCTTCATTCATTTTCTTCTTCCTTCTCTTTCTTCTTCCCCTTCATCTTCTTCACCAGTCGAGATACTGTAATTGTGGAAGATCCTTAGAAGACAATCGAAATTCTTTCTTTTGGCAGCCCAACATCAATCAAGTAAGGTATTCTACTCCTCTTAGCTTTCGATTTCTTGTTTTGAGGTTGTAAAGATGGAAGATTTATATACTTTTAAGATGCATAAATCTCTGAGTTAAGAGGAAGAACGATTAGGAAGAGTTTTATGTATGGAATTCATGGTCACATGAGTAGATATGGATGTAAAATAGCAAGAAATGTGTAAGTTGTACGAACACAAGAAACTGTCATGATATTCTTTCTTCTGCCGTGATTTTACAGAGCCAAATACATGATCTTTTGTTACATGAAAAATTCCATAAAAATTATAGACACAAACTTTAAGATGTTTTTAAGGTCTCTGCAAAGTTTGGTAAGTTTTGGACAAGTCCTTATATTTTTAATGAATTTCCACTTTTATGCTGTCGAAAAACCCTGCATTCGGGATAGGTTTTAGTAAAACATTTATATCTCACTCCTCAGTAGTGATATGGACTTGATTCTTTTTCCTACATACTCTATACACGTATGAGTGTTTCAAAATATTTATTCTGTATTTTTGAACCGTTCATGTAAAAGCAGTTTATTACAAACATTCCATGGTTAAACAAAGAATTTCATTATGTGGAGCAGTTTTTGAGTGAAAAATGATTTGTATATTCTGCATCCATAGCTTTTCCAAAAGGTTTGAAAATTTGATATGTCATCTATATGAATGTGTCCTACGCATTGGTGGAATATGGGAATTTTTAGAGTAGAGATGATCCCAAAAATCGTAGTTAAAGTATAGTTGGGCAGAAACGGACCTTGTTGGTGCAATAAGCATTGTTTTGGTGATAATTTCTTGAATATTGATTATTTTGCTACGAAACCAATTCCAGTATAATCACGACTCATTAAGGATGAACGGCGTGGAATATTAGAATTTCTGGACTGAAATCGTAGTCTGTAGAATGTTTACAAAATAGGCCTTCTGCACGAGTTTAAAGTATTAAAGCTACAACATTAATATCGTTGTAGGAACGTTTGTGGAAGAGCTATAGCCCCGGTGTTGGGAGTACGTATACTTCAAATCAGTGAAAAGTCGAGGTGGGTAATATTTTCATAAAAGTATGATTTGAGTTATTGAGCTCTATGAAGTATGTTTATCCATGAAAGTTTTTGTGCATTTACCTGTTTAATGCTTCTACGTGATAGATCGATCGAGGCTCTCATCTGGCCTAACACGCTAGATGAGGGTTAATACGAAAGTGTGTACACTATGTTGTTAGTAGCACAAAGATTGATCCTCTTTGTGTACCAAGTGCTAACAAGTTATGAGGGACCCCTTGAGTTTCGACTCAAGGGCCAAGGCCCAAGAACAAGTTATGAGGGACCCCTCGTGTTTCGACCGAGGGCCAAGGCCCAAAGTATGAAAATGAAATGGTAGAAGTAACAGGAAATGTGACACAGATGTGCGCATCCCATTGTTATATGTTTTGTATGTTTGGAGCAGTTTTTTTTTTAAAACCCTCCAAGTCATACCTCATGCATGGATAAACTGTTTCAAATGTTTTCAAGCTACTTTACCCACTGAGTACTCTAGTGCTCAGCCCAAATGTTTTCAAAATGTTTTCAGGTTGAGTGGCAGTGGCGACGGAGAAAGAGCTGAGGAGGGGTTTCTGCCATGATCATTTTGCACTCTTAAGTTTTGTAAATGAATAGTTATGTTTTGCTATATATATTTCGAAAGTTAATACGCTTCCGTATCTATTAATCAGTTTTCATAAGATGGTATGGAAGCGGGTTTTATAAAACGTGTTTTGATATGTTTTGAAACTCATTATGCTTCAGTGCATATTTAAATGCATAGTATCTGATCTCCTGTGTGTGAGTTGCATTAAATGGAGTGTTTTCTTTTAAAAGAGAAAAATATTTCAAAAATGTCAAGAAAGGGTATGAAAATATATTTTAAATTATTCTTCCGTAGCGGCTCGACCTCTGTGATCCTTCGTGGAGGTTGGGGCGTTACATCTAGACACGTGTCGAATACGACAAGAAAAACGACCGTCTTTAATTGGAATGTCACTATAGGGATTTCCTCTTTTTCAGTCTAGGAAGCTGCTTTATAGCATAACAGGTACAGTGTTGGCAGATCCTCATTATTCGAGGTTTAGAGAGTAGGTGAGGTTTGTTCAAACCCCAAGAGTATATTGAGTTGACTTCCTCTGATTCCTCGGGCCTTTTACTGAAATGTCTTCTACTGACATTATTCTGATATATTCAGTACTTGGCTCAAATTTCTTTGCAGATTCAGTGAGTTCTGGAATACCCAACTGAGTTCCATAGCGCTGAACCCTTCCGGCTAACAAAAGATGTTCTACTGAACCTATCAACTACTGAACTCTAGCTAGCATATTGAGTTCCTAACAGCTGAACTCAACTAAACTATTACATTATAAGGCTCATCATTCAGCTAGGGTTTTGGGATCTTCAAATCTTATCATACTGAATCTCATACCCAACAATTTCACCCTATTTGATGATGCCAAAACTTTTACATACCAAAATCTTTACAATACAATTTCCCCCTAATACTCAAATCACAACGATACAGAATCTAAAACATACGTCAGAGATATAACAAGGAACTAAGGGAAAAACACACATAAAGATAAGTAACATGTGAGTGTGTGTTCTGATCACTAAGGTGATCAGTAGTGTAGAAAGATAAACGTAGCCATGTGACAGTGAGTAGTTGTCTTAGGCCAAAAGGAATAGAATTTCATATATGATGGAGAATTATATGTACATAGAAATTCTATTCTATCAGAGCTAAGAAAGAGAAAAAAGAATCAGCTGGCCTTCCTGAATTGTTGCAACCTGACCCTGAAGTCAGCTGACTTCTTCTCAGGAAGATCAAGACCGTATGATAAGTAGATTATGTGCCTCACCTTCTTGATCTCTTCCTTCTCTTCAGGGTCATTCAATTCACGTCCCCTCCTAACAATGGCGAATTTAATCTCGTCCTCAATCTACTTTGCGCATATATTTCCTTCTAGAGTGAAAGGAGGAGGGAGAGTTCTGAATTTAGGTGCCTTGAGTATCTCTGCATACACTTCTGGATCTGAAATCATCAAGAATTCTCTGAATTGCACGTATGGTGATAAATCTTCATTTGTCGTCTTCCAGATATAATAGCTCTTGATGAAGTCGATCTTGATATGCTCCCATTTCTGATTGATTTTCCAAGGAACCCTCTGCTCAGTCCTTGGATAGATAATCCTCTTGATATTATTGTCCTGTTCTCTGCATCTAAAGAATTTTGAAGTAGTAGGAATACTTCTATCTTTCTCATAGATCCTCTCCCAAGCTTCTTTCTCAGTTCTCTGCCTGAGCGCCTCAAGGTCTGCTAATCTTACTCTCTCTTTTGCAGCTTGAAATTTGGCGGGCCTCAATAGTTATGTCTAAGCCTCTTTCGCAGGCATCCCATATAGCTTTCATCTCAACCTCTTGCTCTTTAGATGGCTTAGTAGAAGGAATGTTCAGCTCTGTTTCAGTGCCGGCTTCAGCTTCACTCGGTTCAGCTGGCTTTGACTTCGGATTAGAAGCTACAAACACTTTTTCAATTGATTTGGATTTTGAGGTACGAGCTCTTGATTGCATAGGCACAATAGATCTCGATTTCTTAGGCACTGGAGTCTTGATCTGTATACCTTTCTTCTTAGCCTTGCTTTGCCTTCCTCCATTGCATGGAGTTCTTTAGCCATCTGTTCATCGTAGGCAATCTATTCTTCAGGAGTTCGGAGTTTGAGCTTCTTAGGCTTGGGTGGACTATGGAGCTATGGCTTTTCCTTTAGGAGCTAAGCGAATCGATTTGTCTTCAGCTAGCTCCTGACAGTTTATCTCTCGCACGATTTCCCTCGACTTAGTAATTTTTTAACTGTTTGGAAACTTTAGATTATTTCTTTAATTAAAAAATACAAAAAATCGAAAAAACAAAATTAATTGCATCAACTATACCTAATAAAATTTGGATGATATCTCATTTTTGCCACCAACCATTTCTCAAAAACTATATTAATTTCTAATATTATTAAAATATATAAAATATATTTAAATAAAATTATCGAAAACTATGTTAATTTCTTAATATAATTAAAATATATAAAATATACATCTAAATAAAATTTTTTAATCTTCCTACAAAAAATGAGAGTTAATAGTGGGACGACGGAGGTGGTACTTATGAGTCAGGATCCTCTGTCCCACTTTTTTGTATCTCATTTGTATCCCACTGTCATTTTTAACTGTAAGCACTTAGGTGCTTACAATAACCCTAAAATTCAAATTGTAAGCACCTAAATGCTTACAATTAAAAATATCAGTGAAATATAAATGAGACAAAAAAAAAGGATGAATTGCAAAAGTAGTCAATGTGTGTGATGAAATTGCAAAAATAGTCAAGATGTGTATAAATAGCAAAAATAGTTAAATAGCAAAAGTAATCATTATTTACAACTCACTTTCCTGTGCATTTACTGTGGCAGCAAGAGAGAGAAGGATGGGAAGTGAAACTGCCGTCTTTGTCGCATGTGGGGATATAGACTTTGGTATTTTATTTTATTTTTAATTGTTTTGAAATAATGATTTCACTTTTTTAATGATAATTTTGGGGTTTGTAAATTATTATTACACACTTTCTCTTTTTCCCAATCCTATTATTTGACTATTTTTTACTATTTATATATATTATGACTATTTTTGTAATTTCATCACACACATTGACTATTTTTGTAATTCATTAAAAAAAAAAAAATAGGACAGAAGATTATGATTGGACTTGCCATCATTTTTAAGTCACACATACCAGAAGTGGAGAGAGAACCCTAGCCGATCACCACTGTGCCGCCCAACAAAATCAAAAATCAAATCCAGCTCTCTGCTGCTCTGATTTCACAGAATTCAACCAAAGTAAACTCCAAGGTAATTCTACAACTTAAAACCTTCAATCTACGTGCTCAATAAATTAAATGGGTATATAGGTCAGATTTTCTTGTTCATAACTGACCAGCTTTTTCCTTGGGTTCCTTACAGATTTAATGTCGTTGCTAGGGCTGAGTTGCAATGGAGCTGGTCTAAATTGGCGACGGCCGCATGAAAAATAAAAGAAAAAAAATGGAAATTCCATAATCTCCATTTGTCGGTTTTATTTAACCATCGGGTTCAGGTTTTAATAAAAGAAATCAGTGTTGCAACCGAAGAGCAAAATTCCTCCATTGCTGAAGTCCCACATGAGAAAGTTTTCATCTTTGGCTTCTAGGGTTTTACCTCAAATCCAAAATCTTGCGGAGAAGATTCATATCCCAAAAAAGCCCAGAAATTTAGCGCCCTCGAAACTGAAATCTCACCAAAATCACGTTGTTTCTTCACTTGAATTCAAATATTCGAATTGTGCGTCAGTCTCAGCTCCTAAAACTCGCAATTCTGATCGTGATCAAAGATTTAATTCGAAGCTTATCGACCACCGATACTTGGCTGATATTCTGTCGAGAAAAGACTGGTTTTTACTTCTAAGTCATGAGTTTGGTACTAACACGGGTTGTTTGAATTCTCAGACTGTGATTAGTGTTTTGCAGAATCAAGATAATGCTGTATCTTCTTTGCGGTTTTACGTTTGGCTTTCTAATGTTAGTGCTTGGCTTGCGAAGAATCAAATGGTACGTAGTGCTTTGGGCAATGTCCTTTATAGGAAAGGTCCCGTTTTATTGTCGGGTGAGTTGATACATGACATTAGAAGCTGGGGGTGCAGAGTGAATGAGGACTTGCTTTGTGTGTTGATCGGCAGTTGGGGAAGATTGGGTTTGGCAAAGTACTGCTCTGAGGTCTTTGAGCAGGTTTCGTATTTGGGGATCAGTCCGAATACAAGGTTGTATAATGCTGTCATAGATGGACTAGTGAAATCCAATTCGCTTGATTTGGCTTACCTCAAGTTTCAGCAAATGGAGGTGGATAACTGTATCCCGGATAGATTTACATATAACATCCTCATTCATGGAGTTTGTAAGGCAGGTGTGGTGGATGAGGCCCTTCGTCTTGTGAAACGGATGGAGGGTTTGGGATACTCACCCAATGTGTTTACGTATACTATCTTGATGGATGGATATTTTAAGAATAAAAATATAGATGTGGCGTTTAGACTTCTTGACACAATGAAGGCAAGGAAAGTAAGGCCAAATGAAGCAACTTACCGATCAATTATCAATGGCGTCTTCTGTTGTATCTCCCCTTTTAAGGCATTTGAGTTGTTATCAAGATGGGTAAATAGTGAGCCCGATCTTCCTAAAGTTGTCTATGATTGCATTTTACATCGCCTTTGTGATAATTCTTTAGCATTGGAGACAGCCAAGTTTTTTAGGACAGCTGAGGGACGAGGTTATGTTCCTGACAGTTGGATATCTAACATAGTGATGACTTGTTTAGTTAAAGGATTGGATCTTGAGGAAACGTGTCGGGTATTTGAGTATTTCATCAAGAAGAGGGTGAAGGTGGATTTAGGTACTTGCTTAAAACTTGTTGAAGCATTGTACAACGCTAAGAAAGAAGAGAAGGGGAATTACTATTTAAGTTGGATATTTGAGGAAGGGGTCGTTGAGAGTGTGTTCTCATATAATATGGTGATGGGCTGCTTTTGTAGAGCTGGAATGATGGATAGAGCAGTAGAAACTTTAGGGATGATGATGAAAAGAGAAATTATCCCTAACCTTGTTACTTTCAACACCCTCATTGCAGGGTATTGCAAGTCCAGATATGTTGTTAAGGCACAAGAAATGCTACTAATGCTCTTTGATCATGGTTTGAAACCAGATGTTTTCACCTTCAGCTCAATAATTGATGGCCTTTGCCTGGTTAATCAAGATGTTGATGCTTTTGATTGTTTTATGGAGATGGTGGAGTGGGGAACCTCTCCTAATGCTGTCACGTACAATAGCCTAATTCGTTCCTTGTGTATCTCCGGCAATGTTTCTAAAGCAATGAAATTGCTAAGGAAGATGCAAATTGATGGAATACAACCTGATGTTTATACTTTCAATGCTCTAATGAAGAAGTACTGCAAAGATCATAAGATTGATAAGGCCCAGAGGCTTCTGAAAAGCATGTTATCTCTTGGCTTGTATCCTGATAATTTTACAAATGTTGCTTTCATTAATGCACTGTGTGAGTGTGGGAGATATCGTGATGCCAAGGATCTGTTAGCTTCAATGGAGATGTACGGATGTAGGCCTGATGCTTATACGTGCAATTCTTTTATCAGTGCCTTGGTTAAGTCAGGGAAGTCTCAAGAAGCAGTAGATGTATGGTTGCAATATAGAGAGAAAGTACCGGATTTGGGACCGCTGCCTGGTAGATCTGCCGCGTGGGTTTGTTGATTGTGTATAAGAGAGATGAAAACAATTATGTTGCTCGCTTAAAGCAGAGTTTTAAGGACTAGTTTCTAGTCTGGATTAAATATCATTCTTCAGTTGTGCTAAATCTAGTTCAATTAAATGTAAACTCTTTATTACCTTTTTGTCCCTGAATCTATGGTCCTCGAGAGAAATTAGACTTGTTTGATTTTCAAAAGGGAACATTCTTTTTTCCATTTTATATCACTTTCTTCATATGTTTATGGAATTCAATGAGATTCACCTGTCATAAACAACTACGACTGTATTGCTGCAATAATTTTAGTTCTAGTGAACTGCAATAATAATTTTTAGGATTTTTTAAATATATAATAACTATATTGTTTATAATTTCACACTACTAGGTAAGACATGGAGTAAGCTAATTAAGATAAAATACTGTTTAAATTGGAGTTAAAGATCAGGGAAAATTTATATCCTAGACCAAGTCTACAAGACCTTATGGTCTAGGATTTAAGTTGTGTTTTCTTATAATTTTTTATTTTGAAAATATTCCATGTAGCATGATTTTAAACCACCAGGTCCACCTGGTCCAGGATAGAAAAATTCAAGATCAGGTGGGCCACATTGGATATGACTTGGACGAATTCCTTAAATATTTGAAGACTTGGACGGTATAACACAGAATTTGAGCTAAAGAATTAGGAGATATATTCTCAATTTGGGGGTTGTTTAGTACTATTTTCGTCCGCTTGATTTGTCTTATTTTTTCTTTTTTGATTGTTCTACTTAATTTATCTTGTTCTTTAATTAATAATAATTACTATATAAAGTTTCACTTTTTTCTTTTTGGAACATATATCTCAGCACACACAACCACACATCTTATTCTCTGTTTCGAAAATAAATGAGATAAACTGGAGAGAGTAGTATTGAAAATTATGGAGTATGAGAAGTCGTAATCTACCCTACTACTATAGCCAAGATGATGCTTTACACTTTCTGTGGGTCCATCCGCTGACAATACCAAGCTGTGATTGGACGAACATTATCTAGGCGAAGAGATAACCTGTATTATATACAATCGTAATACCAAAATTCAGAAAATTGGCTTGTCCTATTTTATGAAAGTGGACCACAAGGTTTAATACAATATTAGAGAATTATATATCCACCGTGAACACATGATTGTGCCCATCAGAAGACATGTAACGCCATATATTTATATCAACACTTGACCTAGATTTAATTTTCTACATATAATTTAGTATTCCACTTGCAATAGTGCAACCCATAAATATGTTTGATTTAATGCATAGAGAGGCGTGTATATAGTACGACCGAGGAATGTGGGTAATGGGAAACGGGGGTTAGAATCCGACCAAGTCAGACATGTGAGGTGTTACGGGAAGATACGATTTCGATGTCACTCCAAATACTGAAAACAAATTTGTCTGAAACGCTTCCAAGCCTCCCCTTCAACTTGTAAGAGACTTGCTTTTTTATTTTATTTTATTCACAGGTGGGATCAAATTCCATTTCCTATCCAGTGTTATTTATTGTGACAAGATTTTACCATATTTCAAGATTACTACTCTATCTGTTTGACTATTATTGTCTTAGTTGTGTTCTGCAAGGAATTTAAGAAATTTGATAGATGTATGTTAAAATGGGTGGAAGTGTGTTAAAGTGATAGGGTAAATTATTTGAATTGATTGTGGTCCACAAGTTACTTTATTTTATCGAGCGAAGACAAGAATAGAGTGACGACCGATAAAGGAAACAGGTTGAGAATTATATTTTAAAGAGTATTATTTTGGGAATTATTTTCCTACAATATTATTTGGAAATTCACTCTATTTTATCAAACATAATAAGGAAATATTGTTCATGTTGATACACCAAATATAGCTAAAACCACTTCGTTAGACCAATTTTGTTATTCATTAAGTTTTTTTTTAATTTTTATTGAGGATGTTTGTTGTTGGTCCCGTGAGTGAGTTCAGGTGTAGAGGGGGGGGGGGTGAATACACCTGAATCCAAATTTCTCAACTTTCGAACACGAACAGTCCTATACAGGAAGGTGCCGTACTGAAATAGTTCAGGCGACTGCACAACCGCTTTCGAATCGTGTTAAAGGCTAAAAGAGTACGACTCACCGAGATCTCGCTAACTTACTAGGTCAGAATTCAGTATCGATCAGTGAGAGTTCAGTGTGCGGAATTGTGTAGGCCCAAATCAGTTTTGATGAGGAAAACGTTTTAAGTCTCAGTTCAGTAGATAAGAAGTTCAGAATGCTGAGACAGTTGATTGATTTTAAATATGATGTTCAGTATGAATAGTAAAATCAATGCAATAGTTAAGAAAGCCGTAAGAGACACAGGATTTTTAAAGTGGTTCGGATATCGCTCAAATCCTACGTCCACTGTCCCGAATGATCAGGAGGCTATTTATTATCCTGAGTTAGTCTCAGTCAGCTTGCACACTGGGCAAAGCCGCGTCTTGGTTTTTATATCGATCCAAGTCTCGGTTACAACACTATCAAACTTAAAGTGTTTGACAAACTTCTCCAACAGTGAAGGAGTCCTTATACAATAAGGATTGGGTTCAAATGTGAACTCCTTCGTCTAAGCTATAGATAAGAACGGTTGAGCTTAGGGTTAGAGGGATAGGGAATATGAGAGAGTAGCTTCTAGATCGACGAACAGCTGAAGGTAAGCTATAAGTTCGTGTAACGTCGATTGGATACTAGAGGCTTTATATGTTGGTTTAGCTTGATTCCCTATGAGCTAGAATGTAGTCTTTCGCCGGAGATTGTTCTTCGAGTTCTTGCTAAGACTTTGTTCTTTTGAATTCGCTCTTTTTCGCGCTCTCTCTAGTTCTTGGTTTCTTGAGTGCTTCAAATCTTGAATGATCCCTCTATTTATAGAGCAGAGATTGAAAATAGATCCGTTGGAGACGATCTTCTTCTCTCTCTCTCTTTTTGGTAGCAAACGGCTCTTTTGGTGTAGGCAACAGTGTACTTTCCCACCTTTTTAGGTAAAAGGTTGACTGCAGCTTTAGCAGGTGAGAAGACACGTATATGATTGTCATTCGTTGAGGTGGATGGAGTGGTTGAGACAGCACAAACTTCGAGACAAACTGAAGCTGACTTCTCTCTTCCTCGTACATGACAATGCTGATTGTCTTTCAAAAGATTCTCGACAATCCCCGAAGACTATCTGCCGTTCTTTGAGTCCGACCTTGTATTCGTAGATAGACTGCCGAGATAAGACTACGATGATCGGCTACGAGTCCAGTGAACTACTCCTCGCCGGAGTTCGGTTCAACCGACTCTCTCGGTATACCGCTCTCGCCGAGTCCAAGTATCACCGAGTCTTCCGAACCGGTGCCGAGGCAAATAAGCTGCGAGCGCCTTGACCGGAGCAGAGTGTCTACCGAGTCCGAAACCTCGAGAGAAATACGAATACAAAGGAATGGTTCATCAATCAGATAGGGTTTTGGGATCTTCAAATCTTCTCAACAGTTCAGAGCACGAGGCTACTGAGCGTGATCCAGTATAGAAGATAGAGTCATTTCCCACAAGTATGATCATGCTGAGGATTGAATCATCACCCAACAATTTCCCCCTATTTGATGATGCCAAAACCTATCATCTATGTCCTATCAACTATGCTAAACACTAACTTACTCAGAAACAGAGCTCCTTACAAATATTACAAGTAGGATCAGTGGAGTTGTCTGGTAAGTGCTAGACTACTGAGGGAGACAGGGCAGAACAATTTCCCCTTTTACAATAATTTCCCCTAAGAGAAATAAAAACTCTATGAAAGTCTAGTCTATCAGAGATCTAACCGAGCAAAAAAAAAACTGACAAGTAAATAAATAAAGTGTGTGTGTGTCAGTAATCACTTCAGTGATTCTGAGTGTTAAAGCATAAAGCAAACACGGCTATTTAGACAACATGTAGTTGTCAGAGCCAACAGAAGATTTGTATATATATAATAACTAGTTCAGTACATTACAAATCTTGCTAAGCTAAAAGGAGAACTAAGAAGGAGAACCCTTAAACTGCTGAATCCTATTCATGAAACCTTGGGATTTATCTTCAGGCAGTGGGACTCCATACATTCTGAACGTGTTCTTCCTCAGCTTCAGGTATTCGGCGAAGTCTGCTGGATCATCTTGTTCTAGACTTCTGTTCAACGCAGCATTCTTCACTTCTTGTTCAATCATTCCGAGATGTACTGAGTCATCTTGTCTTCTGGGTGGAGGAATGATCCTTGCTTCAGGAACGCCGACTACTACCCCTTCGATTCTTGCTCGTGCATATATGGGTAAAGATCGGGTTCAGTAATGGTCATCCACTCGACATAGGCATCAGCCTTAGACATTTCAGGCCAGAATCGCCCGAAATAATTTCTCTTGATAAACTCTATCTTGGCCGATTCCCATCTCTGATTGAACTGAATAGGCATCCATTCATCTGATCTCGGCCATCTATGTGTTTTCAGATCGTTTGGCTTCCTGAACCTTCGTATCGATAAGGAATGTCAGCTTTCGAAGGAATTCTCGGCTGGCCTCTTGTTCAGCACGCTTCCCGAGTGCCTCAAGGTCCGCCAAATGTATCCTCTCGTACCGGCAACCTCTATCTGTCTAGCTTCCTCTCCCCTGTCGAGATATCTATCCATCTGAGCAAAGATTTCTTCAATTTCTGCATCTTGCTCTTGAGGCTTCTGAGGAGCTTGTTCTGATTCAGCAGGGGTACTAGATCTAGATTTGGATGTACCCCGCCTTTCGGACTCTTCTCGCTCGTTGCTCCTTTTCTTTTTCTCTGTCCTCTTCATCTCGTTATGATGAGCTTTCTCGGAGGCGCTCTAGCGGTTCTCTTTCCTCCTCTCGGATGGGGCTTTAGTCTTTCCTTTGGCGAGCTTAGACTTTGGCTTGTTAGGCGCTTCGGCCTCTGCAATTTCTCGGCCGCCTTCTCATCCGCAGCTATTTGGGCTTCCTCCTCGGCGAGATATGTACCTTAACCGCTTTCTTTGGAGGGGTTGGAATTTTAAGCTTTTGTTTGCCCTTGCCTTCTTGAACTGGTGGTGGAAGAGGAGCCTCTTCTTCTTCCGAGTCCTCCACCGCTTTGTTCGGCGTACTCGGCAACCTCCTTAATAATGTCTTTGGGAGTCCGGGTTGCTCGAGTAGTCTGTTGGGGTCTCGAGCCACTTGGGCCGGTTTCATTGTGCTCGCAGCCGAAACACCCCGGGGCCTCACCCTTCGAGATTGAGTTTGAGTCCGGGATGACTTCGGTGTAGCTTCCCCCCTTAGATTTTGGACTTTTGGTGGGAGTCGGCCTTCTCGCATACTCTTCTTTCCTTCCCTTTTTCCTTCACTTTCCCCCTTTTTGGCATCATCAATGAGCACCGGGTAGGGACTAGGGCCCGACTTCTTCGGACTTTTGTAGGAGGTTGACGGCTCATCAAGACGATGGTGGAGCTTAGTCGAGCCTCATGCAACTCGTTCCTCTCCATGGTAAGGTCTTCCTTGTATCTTGCTTGTGAGAGAGGTCATTGCTTCCTTGAAGTCTTTCACCTTCTCGGTGATCTTGTCTTCCAAGGCCGGTTGGATATTCTCAAGTCTTTGTTCGGTGGCCTCGGATTGTTCGGTGATAGCGTCGGTATGAGCCGGTTTAGAAGCCAAAAATTCATCAAGTAGCTTGGCTTGGCTCTCTCGAAAGATCTTGAGCCGAGCTTCGAATTTGACTTGCTTTGCCGAGCCAACGCTTCGAAATAAGCGCGGAAACATCGGGGCGGCCGATGAAGAGACGAAGACTTCAGCCCCTGAAGTTCTTTAGTCGTGGCTTGAGCAGTCTGCTTCCATGTCTTATGGATAGCCTTCGTAAGATCTCGAATTTTTATCCCTTGGGCAGTTAAGGCTTTTGCCACTGATCGAGATCTCTTTGCGGTCTGGCTGGGCGCTGCTTCGAAAGTCGACTGCAGCAAGAGCTGAGCGGGCTCTGCTGAGGAAGAAGCACCAGCCTTGGACTTCTCGGGACCAAGGATACCGAGTGGTGGTGCTTGCTTCGCATGGGTATCCTTGTCCCGTGGATGTCCCTCATCGAGGCTTTCCGGGGCTCGAATCATCGGGTGGGTCTCGACCGTCGTGGTCGACCCATCTCGAGGGCGGCGAGCCACCGCTTGGCATCGATCGGCCAATAATTGCAAGCATGGCTGCCCTTAGATTCTCCATCGTGTTGAGGTTCTCAGGCTCTGAATAGCCTATCTCCTCACGCAATCTCAGTTCATCCAAGTGTAGCTGCTGATAGGAGTAGTGTAGAACAAGGCGTTGAAGCTGAGGCCACTCCTGAAAGCGTAGGATCATATGGAGCCTTGCTGACTTGGCTAGGACGAGCAAATCTGAATGGTTAGCAAGCTCCGGTATCTGTTGAAGGATCTCACGGGAGGCTCGAGATAAGATCATTGAAGCTTCCATCCCGATTGATTCACCTTCGAATGCGGTCTCGAGACTCCAAGTCTATGTGTGAAGTCTCGCTCTTCGGTTGGAGGGACTCGAGCCGAGTGGAGGGACGAGAAGGGGGCCGTCTAGGTGCTTGAATATCTGCGCTCCGAGCTTCGAAAGCATCCCCTTGGTCCCTTTCAGTGGAAACGATCTTCTCCACTGACTGAGTCTTCTCAGAAGACTCGGACTCATCAACCAGCTGCAGGGGCTGAGTAGTCTTCTCAGGAGCCTGTTCAGCAGGCACTTCTGGAACCTCCTCAGTAGCTGGCACCTCAACGGCTTTCTTTAGTTTCTTTGCCGGTACCTTAGGAGTCTTAGCGGGAGGGGTTCTTTTCTTTGTAGGCGTAGCCTGCTGAGACTTTGATTGCGGAGAGACTGCTGAGGGTCCTGACCCTATCTGCTGAAGCGCTACTGTCTTATTGTGAAATCTGACCTTCTTCACATTGAAGTACTCCTTGTCACTGTAGGTGATAGGCTCAGATCCACATAAATCTTCGATCATGATGGACAGTTTGAGTCCATACAGCAATTTGCCCTTTGCGCTCAGCATGTTCGATGCCTTGTCGAACTTAGCAGCCTGAGCCATGAATTCTCGGAGAAAGAACTCCGTCCAATTTATCTGGGCTCGGTCGTATATGGCCATCATCATCTCGAATCTTAGGCCTCGACACCGGTCAAACGACCACGCTTGGCTTGTCGTGCAGGCTGCGTCACTATATAAGCAAGTGCCCTGAACTGAGGCAACATGCTGTTCTTCGGAAAAGCAGCTCTGAAAGTAGTGGGCTTTCCACAGAAGACGGTAAGATATTCATCAACTCGGTCGTCTCTCGTACTGATCGTGCCGGGTCCCTTCGGAGGGCAGATCAAAACTCCGCTTCAAAGCATCCTTGATGGACATCTGCTTCAGCTCCGTAGTGGCGTTTTGGATAGAATGAGCAACAAATCTCGCCACTATGTCTCCAGACACTGAGTCTGAATTCAAGTATAGCTCTGCAACCTGTCTCGGGAGGAAGAACGAAGGCCTCCTAGACAGAAATTTCTCCGGCCCTGACTCGCGCAGAGCTGAGAATATATCGTCCATGTACTCTAGATCGCATGAATAGAAATCCATGGTGGGTTCAAACCACACGCGATCCTTCTCCAGAATGTTCTGCATATCCGCTGGAGATATCATAGAGATATTGGTTTCCGCCATTGTACCTGTTACAAGAAATGAATCAGTACCGTTTCTTGGATAGAACAGTGCTGTACAATGCGATACTGAAACATATAACAAATACATAACAGATATAAGCATACCAATGGATAAAATTCGAGATAGGATTGAGAGTGAAAGTTATGAAGTATGCAAATGGCGGTTTCAAAGATATGATCGAATATATATATCAACTATGAAGGTGAACGGTTTTCGATCGAAGGCTGAATTTAAACTTGCTTTATGATATGGACGGTTAAGATTAGAAGTTAAAAATAGGCAATGATCACAAAAGGCGCCTAAGTCAAAGCCAGTTGTAAAATAGCCTAAGTAGTAACTGTGAAAAGACATGCATTAAATGCGTGCAGAGTTCAGCAAGCTTATGTATGGAATGTCGTGCATTAAATGTGAGCCGTTAATAATAAAGACAAACCAAAAGATATTAATGTCATGCTGAATCTTTGCCATAAATGCAAGGTATTGTTGTATTAAATTACTACCGAGTAGAGATACGCAAACCGTCGGTCGAACATAGTAGTCAGCGATACCTCGTGTAGATGGTTTCTCGTCTCTACGTGCTGAATGTATCGATGCGAGAGTGAACATTCCCCCCCTTCGAAATGTCTCTCTCCCGAAACCTCTTCTTGACGGGGTCGGTCGGGTCCAACAGACCTAGCTCTACCGAAAGTTCTCCCGAATCGGATTCGGCTAGAGGCTTGGTCGGTATATCGGCCCGTTGCTTGTCGGTATGGATCTTCTCCATCCCGATATCCTTTTTCTCGACATGGTCACGAATGAAGTGATGTCGATGTCCACGTGCTTGCATCTCGTGTGAAGTACGGGGTTACGAGTGATTGCAATAGCACCGGTACTTGTCGCGAGAAAATCGGCACTTCATTCCGAATGACATCATAGTCTCTCATTCTTTGTCTCGGCCAAAGGATGCAGGCGCAACAACTTCCGGCAGCCATGTATTCAGCTTCGGTAGTCGACGTGGCCACTGAGTGCTTGTTTCTTTGAAAACCATGAGATCGACTTGCTTGCCCCAAGGAACCGACATGTTCCCGAAGTTGATTTTCGGTCTATTCTACATCTCGCATAGTCGGCATCGGAATAACCAGTTAGTTCAATATTATCATTAGGCCGGATACCACAAACCCATGTCGGTGTTCCTCGTAGATAGCGGAGAATCTTCTTTGCTTTGAGTCCATATGACTCGCTTGGGATTCGCCCGAAATCGAGCACGATACACCTACAAAGCATAAGTTATGTCAAGACGAGTAGCCGTTAGATATAATAAAGAACCAATTATAGCACGGTATTCGGTTTGGTCTACTGATACTCCCTCTTTATCAAGATCTATCTTCATATTCGTGTTCATCGGGATCTTGATTGATTTGCCGGATGTGCAGCCGAATCTTTTGATGAGGTCTCGAGTGTATTTGCCTTGGTTGATGAACGTTCCCTTTTCGGATTGCTTGACTTGAAAACCAAGAAAGTAGTTCATTTCACCCATCATCGACATCTCGAACTTATCCTTCATCATCTTTTCAAATTGCTGACACATGATGACATTCTTTGATCCGAATATAATGTCATCCACGTAGATCTGCACAAGTAATAAGTCTTCTTCCAGTCGAATGCTGAATAGAGTGCGGTCTACTGTGCCTTTCTGAAAACCTTTCTGAAGAAGAAACTCAGACAGGGTATCGTACCAAGCCCTGGGTGCTTGTTTTAACCCGTATAGAGCCCTTCCCTGGGTCTATATACTTGATGTCCCTGCTGAAAGCCGGGCGGTTGTTCCACATAGACTTCTTCTTTCAGCACGCCATTCAGGAAAGCAGACTTCACATCCATTTGATAAACTCTGAATCGTTGATGTGTTGCGTAGGCTAGGAATAGTCTAATTGCCTCCAATCTTGCAACTGGAGCGAAAGTTTCATCGAAACCTATTCCTTCACTTGACGGTAGCCTTTAGCCACGAGCCTTGCTTTGTTCCCGACTATAACGTTGTTTTCATCTCGCTTGTTTTTGAAGACCCATTTGGTTCCAATGACATGTTGATGCCGGGTGCGTCTACAAGCTCCCATACTTCGTTTCTCGTGAACCGATTCAGCTCTTCTCGCATAGCAATAATCCGGTCGGCATCTTTAAGTGCATCCTCAATATTCCGAGGCTCTTCGAAGGACAAGAAGCGGGGAAAATAATGCGCTTTCTCCTTGACGAGAATCCGGATCTTGTCTTGACATGTCTTTGAAGGATCTCCAATTATAAGATCGGCGGTGTGAGCATCTAGCCACGATCTGCGATGTTTTAACTCTTCATCCGAAATTTGTTCAACACGAGATAGTAGGTGAGTTAGGCATTTCGGTTGTACTATTCGAGAGATTGAAGAATTTCAGTGATAAGAGTATGATCTACTGAGTCACCAGGTTCAGGGGCATTCAGCTCAGGAACATTACTAGATGTTCCCCTTGAGTTGTTATTCTCAGTAGTGGTCTTAGTTACCTCTACGGTTTCCTCATCGACCTGAGTTACCTGGGATTGATTCTGTTCGGGAGAATCAATCAGCTTCGCCTACTTGCTCAGTGGTTGAGATTCGGTAGATTTGTCTTCAGTTTCTTCGTCTGAATCATCATCCCAACATAGCTGGATCTTTTTAGATTTGTCTTTTAAGCTTAGATCCTGTAGCTGCTTACTGATGTCCTCATATTCAGAATTTGAGTTATTGCTCCTGTCTTCAGTAGCAAACTCGTTAAAAACAACATGAGGGTTTTCCTCCACGCAAAGAGTCCGATGGTTGAATACTCTGAAAGCTTTGCTGACCCGAGAGTATCCTAAGAATACTCCCTGATCTGACTTGCTATCAAAAGTCTTCAGCTGATCTTTCCCATTATTGTGGATAAAGCATGAACAACCAAAAATATGGAAATAAGATAGAGAAGGCTTCCTGCCGTTCCATAGTTCATATGGTGTCCGGTTATGCTTTGCTTTGTCGGTAGAGATCTATTCCGAGTATAACATGCGTATCGGTAGCTTACCGCCTGGACTTTTGGTTGGGAGTCCCGAGTCTGCGAGTAGAGTCCTTCTTTGCCCTCTTTTAGAGTTCTCGTTCTTTCGTTCGGCAACTCCATTCTGCCGAGGTGTGCGTGCGGTGAAGTCTCATGCTCTATTTCTTACGCTTGCGGAACTCCTTTACCATGGAATTAAGGAACTCGGTTCCTGCCGTCCGAACGTATTTTTCTGATCTTGGTGTTCTTCTCGACACTGAGCTTTTTGAGAAGCGTTGGTAACTCTGTTTTGACGTCAGACTTGTTGGCAATGAATATGACCCATGTGTAGCGCGAGTAGTCATCTATGACCACTAATGAATATTTTCTGCCTCTGATCGTCACTGGGGAGACTGGACCGAACAAATCCATATGTAGCAGCTGAAGAATTCCATCCGTGGAAGGCGATGGAACTGGAGGATTTTGATTCCTTGTTTGCTTTCCCTTCAGACATGCTTCACACTGAGTGTCTTTGCTGAATACTTCATTCGGCAGTCCCCTTGCTAGAGTGTTTCTTGCAAGCTTGTTGAGCGTCTTAAAGTTGAGATGGCTGAGTCTTTTGTGCCTTAGCCACCCCGTGCGGTTGTCATTCTTCGCCAATAAGCAAGCTTCAGGTTCAGCTGAGTTCCAATCAGCCACATATATGTTCTTTCTGCGCGAACCTGATAACACTGTTTTCCCTGTGGATTTATCAATAACATCACAGAAACCAGCGTCAAATATCACTCTATTTGAGTTATCACAAAATTGACTAACAGAGAGAAGATTATGCTGAAGTCCTTCAACATATGATACTCTTGGAACGTTGGCAGTTCCAATGCTGAGTGTTCCATATCCTCTCGTGTAGCCTTTGACATTATCTCCAAACTCAATTCTGGGTCCTTCTTTAGTGATATAATTCTTCAGTAGACTCCTTTGGTATGTCATGTGTCTTGAGCATCCGCTGTCCACATACCATGGGTCTTTACGCACCCGCAAAATAGAATTATATTCAGGTACCCTTTATTTTTGATTTTGGGTCCTTAGATGTTAGTTTTAGTAACCCAAATTTGTCTAACAACCCTGGTGGTTTCAGACATTTTCTTTCCTCTGGAGTCAACATATCTGACCACCTGGATCGGTCACAGTCGACTTCCGAGGCTTCGAGGTTCGGGAGTCCCGATCTTCCGAGTTGGTGGATCGCCGACCTTAGCCTTCGTGTGGCTTTCTTTTTCTTCGACCTTTGGAGCCTCTTCCGACTATAGGTTCATAATAGTATGACCCATACCGAGCCGGATGTGTCGGCTTTGGAGGTCCATCCTGATCCGCCAATTTTGATTTCTTTGGTTCCCCCCTTGACCGAACCGGGGTTTCTTGGCACCGATCTTCTTGTCGAATGCTGATGTGTGGGATGAGGTGCTTTCATCTTCTCGTTTGTTCTTTGCTAGGGGGTTCATTATATTTGCGTTCATAGTCTCCCCTTGAACAAACCTATCGGCAAGCCGTACTTCTGAGTGTACTGGGGCATATAAGGAAGCTCCCCGGCTGAATCCAAGTCCTTCCTTGCAGTGCTTTGGCTTATTGCTTGCTAGCATAGCTTCTAATTTCTTCTCAGCACCCATGTACCTCTCAGTCATCAGGCTCCTCCAAACATCATCACTCTTCTTCAGTGTGTCGTGCTCGGTCTGAAGTCCTGACATTTCTTGCTTCAGGAGACTCGGTTCAGATCTTTACCGAGTCAAGTCATTGGTCAAAACCGAAATCCGATCTTCTTGATGCTTGAGACTTGGCCATCAGAGAGTTTATCTCCTCCCTGAGTCTCAACACAAGTCCTTCGGCCTCAGTAGCAACCTGACTCTCCTGAGAAAGTCTCTGATTCTCTACTTTCAGGGTATCCAACTCCTGAAGAGTCTTGGCCGAGCCGCAGACTCATCCGAATTTGTTCGTCGAGCGAGTTCTTCGTATGCGGTCGCGACGTCCAAATTCTCATCCGCACTCGAAATAGTGTCGTGTGTGCGGTGTGAAGAGGAGTTAAGTGGTTCATGAGAATTTACCTCATCCTCTTCGCCCGCCATCATGCACTTTTCACCGTGATTCTTCGCTTCAAGCTCTAAGGCCATGAAAGCCGCATCATCATCCGATGAATCCATAAAAGGAGTCGACCTCTTAACGAGTCGTCCGAGATTTCGCCAGCTATGTAGGATTGTCTTTTACGGGCGAATTTCTCTCTCCTTGCCTTACGTGCTTGCGCGTTCGGTACTGCGAGCTCGGGACAATCATACCGATAATGTCCCGGCTTCTTGCGGTTGTAACAAGCGATGACTCTTTCTTCTTTGCTTTCGCTATTCTTTGATGGTTCCGAGTCATCTTTCTTTACGCATTCGAGAAGGTTGTGAGTCGGGAGTGTGTTTCGACATATAATTTGACTTACCTTTCGTTTCCCGATAGGCTTTAGTCACTTTTCTGCGTCGCTCCTTCTCCTTCTGATACTTTACGGCGAGCGCGCATACTTCGAGCGAGACTTCCTTCTTGTAGATCATTGAGTGAAGGTTCGGTCTTACTCGTCGTTTTCTCGTTCTTTGGAGATGCTTGTGGCTGACCGATGCTTTGAAAGCATGGTCGATTTTTGTGTCAGCTTCAGCTCTCTGCTTTCTTTGAGGTCTGTCGAACTCAAACTCCTCTGCCTGTAATTCTGAAAAGATATGGTCAGGAGACACAGCTTCTAAGTCAGAATGTCGCAATAGAGTGGCAAAAGGTATCCAGTGTCCGTCCGGCAGTGCCCTCGGAATCTTCAGATTCATCTCTCGGTTGCTGAATGTCTTTCCCAGCCCATTGATAGAGTTCATCAGATTGGTAAATCTGACGTTCAGATCTTCGATTTTGTCACCGGGCATGAGAGACAAGCTTTAGTTTATTGGCTTTAATCTTCTGAGTCCCTCGACGAGCATCCCAGAGTTCTTTTGCAGTCTTGCATTCCTGAACCCTACCAAGATAAGAATCACTAAGGGTGGTCAGTATAACGTTTCTGGCAACACGGTCTAAGTTGTGAAGCTTCTTCTCCTCAGGAGTGAAGAGACTTCTGTCTTTGGGAATCTTCTTCCCGGTCACCATTCCTCCTCCTTGAGCTTGGTCCTGAGTTACGATACTATCGATCATGGGAACGATAGGTCCATCTTCAAGCACTTCAGTCATACTGTCATGGAGGGATGTCAGATGTGCTTCCATTCTGACTCGCCATACTCCATAATTCTCCACCGAGAACATGGGTACCATCCTTATACCTGACATATCAGCCATGAAGAATATAGATATGATTGTAGAGTGATATGCAGTGAAAACGTTTTCCCTCGGATCCGTTCGAATAGACCAGTCTCAAAGATAACAAGAGTCAAAGAACTCCCGCTCTGATACCAATTGTTGGTCCCGTGAGTGAGTTCAGGTGTAGAGGGGGGGGGGGTGAATACACCTGAATCCAAATTTCTCAACTTTCGAACACGAACAGTCCTATACAGGAATGTGCCGTACTGAAATAGTTCAGCAGACCAGACAACTGTTCTGAATCGTGTTAAAGGCTAAAAGAGTACTGACTCAGCTGAGATCTGCTAACTGACTAGGTCAGAATTCAGTATCGATCAGTGAGAGTTCAGTGTGCGGAATTGTGTAGGCCCAAATCAGTTTTGATGAGGAAAACGTTTTAAGTCTCAGTTCAGTAGATAAGAAGTTCAGAATGCTAAGACAGTTGATTGATTTTAAATATGATGTTCAGTATGAATAGTAAAATCAATGCAACAGTTAAGAAAGCCGTAAGAGACACAGGATTTTTAAAGTGGTTCGGATATCGCTCAAATCCTACGTCCACTGTCCCGAATGATCAGGAGGCTATTTATTATCCTGAGTTAGTCTCAGTCAGCTTGCACACTGGGCAAAAGCCGCGTCTTGGTTTTTATACGATCCAAGTCTCAGTTTACAACACTATCAAACTTAAAGTGTTTGACAAACTTCTCCAACAGTGAAGGAGTCCTTATACAATAAGGATTGGGTTCAAATGTGAACTCCTTCGTCTAAGCTATAGATAAGAACGGTTGAGCTTAGGGTTAGAGGGATAGGGAATATGAGAGAGTAGCTTCTAGATCGACGAACAGGTGAACGTAAGCTATAAGTTCATGTAACGTCGATTGGATACTAGAGGCTTTATATGTTGGTTTACCTTGATTCCCTATGAGCTAGAATGTAGTCTTTCGCCGGAGATTGTTCTTCGAGTTCTTGCTAAGACTTTGTTCTTTTGAATTCGCTCTTTTTCGCGCTCTCTCTAGTTCTTGGTTTCTTGAGTGCTTCAAATCTTGAATGATCCCTCTATTTATAGAGCAGAGATTGAAAATAGATCCGTTGGAGACGATCTTCTTCTCTCTCTCTCTTTTTGGTAGCAAACGGCTCTTTTGGTGTAGGCAACAGTGTACTTTCCCACCTTTTTAGGTAAAAGGTTGACTGCAACTTTAGCAGGTGAGAAGACACGTGTATGATTGTCATTCGTTGAGGTGGATGGAGTGGTTGAGACAAAGACAAACTTCGAGACGGATCGAAGCCGACTTCTCTCTTCCTCGTACATGACAATGCTGATTGTCTTTCAAAAGATTCTCGACATCCCCGAAGACTATCCGCCGTTCTTGAGTCCGACCTTGTATTCGGTAGATAGGCTGCCGAGATAAGTCTACCGATGATCGGCTCCGAGTCCAGTGAACTACTCTGCGCCGAGTTCGGTTCAACCGACTCTCTCGCATACCGCTCTCGCTGAGTCCAAAGATCACTCGAGTCTTCTACTCTGGTGATGAGGCAAATAAGGTACTGAGCGCCTTGACCAGAGCAGAGTGTCTACTGAGTCTGAAACCTCAGAGACAAATACGAATACAAAGGAATGGTTCATCAATCAGATAGGGTTTTGGGATCTTCAAATCTTCTCAACAGTTCAGAGCACGAGGCTACTGAGCGTGATCTAGTATAGAAGATAGAGTCATTTCCCACAAGTATGATCATGCTGAGGATTGAATCATCACCCAACAATTTCCCCCTATTTGATGATGCCAAAACCTATCATCTATGTCCTATCAACTATGCTAAACACTAACTTACTCGTAAACGAGGCTCCTTACAAATATTACAAGTAGGATCAGTGGAGTTGTCTGGTAAGTGCTAGACTACTGAGGGAGACAGGGCAGAACAATTTCCCCTTTTACAATAATTTCCCCTAAGAGAAATAAAAACTCTATGAAAGTCTAGTCTATCAGAGATCTAACCGAGCAAAAAAAAAACTGACAAGTAAATAAATAAAGTGTGTGTGTGTCAGTAATCACTTCAGTGATTCTGAGTGTTAAAGCATAAAGCAAACACGGCTATTTAGACAACAAGTAGTTGTCGAGCCAACGAAGATTTGTATATATATAATAACTAGTTCGAGACATTACAAATCTTGCTAAGCTAAAAGGAGAACTAAGAAGGAGAACCCTTAAACCGCCGAATCCTATTCATGAAACCTTGGGATTTATCTTCAGGCGATGGGACTCCATACATTCCGAACGTGTTCTTCCTCGGCTCGGTATTCGGCGAAGTCTGCCTGGATCATCTTGTTCTAGACCTCTCGTTTAACGCAAAGCATTCTTCACTTCTTGTTCAATCATTCCGAGATGTACTTGAGTCATCTTGTCTTACGGGTGGAGGAATGATCCTTGCTTCGAGAACGCCGACTACTACCCCTTCGAATCTTGCTTCCGTGCATATATGGGTAAAGATCGGGTTCGGTAATGGTCATCCACTCGACATAGGCATCGGCCTTAGACATTTCGAGCCGTAATCGCCGTAAATAATTTCTCTTGATAAACTCTATCTTGGCCGATTCCCATCTCTGATTGAACTGAATAGGCATCCATTCGTCTGATCTCGGCCATCTATGTGTTTTCAGATCGTTTGGCTTCCTGAACCTTCTGTATCGATAAGGAATGTCAGCTTTCGAAGGAATTCTCAGCCTGGCCTCTTGTTCAGTACGCTTCCTGAGTGCCTCAAGGTCTGCCAAATGTATCCTCTGTCTGGCAGCCTCTATCTGTCTAGCAATTTTTATCCTCAAGCAATTTTTTTTTGTTTTTTTGACCCTCAACTCCTTGTTTTTGCGATTTTAGTCCTACCGTTAGATTTTTCGTCCATTTTAACGGGTAATTCAATTTTAATTTTAAAAAATAAAAAATTAAAAGGGCAAAATCGGAATTTTTATTTATATGGACCAAAATTGCAAATGAATAATTATTTGGGACCTATTTAGCAAAATTAAATAGTTTAAGGACTGATTTCACAAATTTTAGGCAAATAAGCTAATTGTTTCGTATCGACGAGATTTTGCATTAAATTTTCAATTTTTCATATAACTTTATTGCTTTGTATCAAATATAAGTTAACGAAGACTTCGTATCAATATAAACAATATTTAATTCGAAATGCAAAATATATACTGTGAATTAACCATTAAAAAATAAAGCTATTATCACCCAAATTTTTTTTACTTCAAAATAACAATTTAGAGCATAATATTTACTTCATAATAACAAATTTTTTTACGAATAACTGATACATATTTTTTAAAGAATATATATCAGTTCGTAAATTATTTTTAAGAATGTACATCTTCCGCTGCGAGCTCTAGGGAATGTTCTTTGTCGTCGGCCTCCTCCGCAATTCGTCAGCGAGCTCATTAATTGCGGATTCGCAATTCTCCTCGTATTCTAGTTATTTTGAAGTAAATATTATGAGCTAAATGGTTGTTTTGAAGTAAAAATTTTGAATGATAATAACTTTGTTTTTTAATGATTAATTCACATTATATATTTTGCATTTCGAATTAAATATTATCTATATTGGTATGAAATCTTCGTTAGCTTATATTTGATATGAAGCAATAAAGTCATATGAAAAATCAAAAATTTAATGCAAAATCTCGTCGATACGAATCAATTAGCTTATTTGTCTAAAATTTGTGAAATCAGTCCTTAAACTGTTTTGATTTTGCTAAATAGGTCTCAAATCATTCTTTATTTGCAATTTTGGTCCATGTATTTAAAAATTCCGATTTTGCCCTTTCAATTTTTCATTTTTTTAAATTTTTTTTGAATTAACGGTTAAATTGACGGAAAATATAACGGTAGGACTAAAATCGCAAAAACAAGGAGTTTAGGGTCAAAAAAATAAAAAAAAAGAAGTTTGAGGACAAAATTCGCAAAAACGCGAAGTTTGAGGACTATTTTTGTCAATTTGCCTTTCATATTCTATTCTGTATAATTAAGTTAGAAATTTTAGTTTTAGTTGCTGCTTGCAAAAACTGCCGCCAGAATTTTTTATTTTTTATTTTATTTTATTTCTTTATATTTTCTATTGCCGCCACAATACAAAGCATAAATTTTAGTATAGTCAAATTCAAACAAAGCCGAAATTCTAATATTCAAATTCCCCACGATAACAATTTTACAACTCTCTATACATAAGGAATGAGTCCTACATTTCATATCAAACTAGCCAAAAGAAAGTCAACACAATTCACTACAAATTCTCTTTATTATGACCAGAAAAAACCTCACCGACCACCAATGAAGTAGAATTATCCAACTCAATGGAGTAGAATTATCCAACTCATACGCGAAAACTGCAAGGCAGGGAAGCCTTTTAGGGGGAAGATGAGACAAGCTGCAACGACATACAATGTCACAGTAGGGACGATTAGTCACCTCTCAATGGCTGCCAAAAAACAGCAACAAGATGAGCTGATCATATGCTTAAAGAATAGCAGAGGAGAAGCATCAATAAGAATAAGAGGGCAAATAGACATCGAATTAATTTAACTTTTGGAAATACACAAAAGATGTACTCCCTGGGTCCCGTTCAAAGTGACCTATTTTCCATTTAAGGCGTCCCATCTCAAGTGACCCATTTTAAAAAATGAAAATAATTTTTAAAAAAAATCTTAAATTCTTTCATACTTTATCATTTATCTCTCCTACTTAAATCATTTATCTCTCTTACCTAATCATTTCTCTTTCCTATTTTATCATTTATTCTATCACAAACTCACTAATCTTCTCTCTCTTATTTTATTATCTACTCATCTCTCATACTTTATCATTCGCTTTCTTAATTCCCGCGCCGGAAAACAACGGATCACTTGAAGCGGGACGCAGGGAGTACAATTTAGAATCTAGCAAAATGTACTAATATGAGCAAAAGCACGATGGGAAGGTTGGTAAGTCAAAGCATGATCAAAAGCTCACACAATACGTCCCAGTCTAACCGCACCAAATAAGTTATTAAGACTTAGATTTCTATAGAAGCCTTAGAGTTTGATAGAGTCCTAAATCTACATAGGTATAAGAATATTCACATTACAATACACATTGAAAAAAGTGGTTTTACATCACATAGTTTTTACTTGATACTAAATGAGCCCCAACCACATAGAACATGTAAAGGTAAAAAAATATCATAAGTAAGGTAATGATCATGTGTGTTGTTTGTCGGCCTATTTTTGGAGAATATGAGTTTGTTTTGCTTGATTGAAAAATCAGAATATTCCCATTCATACAAAAGATTGCTACACAAAGAAGTTCTAGAAATAGAGCGGCATGAATACTTGAAACCAAAATGTTACAAAACTAATACAATCAACCACAATAGAGGTCATAAATAATTGCTTAACAAATAAGATATGGAGATAGGGTTGGCAATCCTGACCTGTCCTGGTGGACCTGCTCCGCCCCGTAATAAGGAGGGTATTAACCGCCCTGCACTCGGAGCAGCATAAATACTTGAAACCAATGATAAAAAACTAATACAATCAATGACAATAGAGGTCATAAAATAAATAGCATAGGTTTAAGAATATTCACATTACAATACACATTGACAAAAGTGGTTTTACATCACAAGGTCATCATATAGTTTTTGCTTGATACTAAATGAGCCCCAACCACATAGAACATGTAAAGGTAAAAAAAATATCATAAGTAAGGTAATGATCACGTGTTGTTTGTTGGCCTATTTTTTGAGAATATGAGTCTGTTTTACTTGATTGAAAAATCAGAATATTCCCATTCATACAAAAGATTGCTACACAAAGAAGTTCTAGAAATAGAGCGGCATGAATACTTGAAACCAAAATAATATAAAACTAATACAATCAATCACAACATAGGTCATAAATAATTGTTTAACAAATAAGATATGGAGATAGGGTTGGCAATCCAGACCTGCCCTGGTGGACCCGCTCCGCCCGTAATAAGGCGGGTATTAACCGCCCTGCACTCGGAGTGGCATGAATACTTGAAACCAAAATGATACAAAACTAATACAATCAATCACAACAGAGGTTATAAAATAAATAAGATATGGAGATAGGGTTGGCAATCCAGACCTGCCCTCGTGGACCCGCTCCGCCCTGTAATAAGGCGGGTATTAACCGCCCTGCACTCGGTACAGAGCGGATTTAAATGATACAAAACTAAAACAATCAATCACAACATAGGTCATAAATAATTGTTTAATAAATAAGATAAGGAGAAAGGGTTGGCAATCCATACCTGCCCTAGTGGACCGCTCCACCCAGTAATAAGGCGGGTATTAACCGTCCTGCACTTGGAGCGACATGAATACTTGAAACCGAAATCATAGAAAACTAAGATATGGAGATAGGGTTGGCAATCCAGACCTGCCCTAGTGGACCTCTCCGCCCCGTAATAAGGCGAGTATTAACCACCCCGCACTTGGTACAGAGCGGATTCAGTTCCTTCTTTAGAAATACCTTACCGAGTTTGGACTCGTTGGGCCCAAGCCTAGGCGCAGCTTTTGTCATTAGATGGGATCAAACACATGACCTGAAGGGAGAATTTACTTTCAGAGTGACATGACAATCAGCTGCACTACACTCTCTGTTGTAAGTACTTTAATATTTACAGTATTTGTAATAAAAAAAAGTTAATTGTGAATTTTTTGGTCGGGACCGAACAGACCCGCCTCGTCTGGGTCTACTGTGCGGGGCGGGTCCATTTTTCAGGGTGCGGGATGGGTCCTATAGTCCGAAGTATGATACAGTATACCGAAGTACGGTACGATATACCGAAAGAGCGGTATGACAACGGTATGAAGATTGCTTATACCGAACTTTCAGTGTGTGAACTCCGGTATACCGAAATTATCGGTACAACAACAGTATGCATTTTTTCATACCAAACATTTTCGGTACTGTATGCAGTATGAGAAAATTTTTACGTATACTATACCGAACACCCCTACTCAAAACAAATGAGAGTGGGTAATGGGTGGGGTAGTTACTTAGGTAATTAAGAGCTTGTAGAATCCACAGTTAATTAATTGCTTGCTAATTTTTTTTCCGAAATTAAATATAAAACATTTTTATGGACAAACTCGAAATGAAATACACGATGCTTCATTTGGAACGATGGTTAGTATTTAATTCCACCTCAAATGCGAGAGTTTTACACCTAGTCGTGAAGCTATCTTTTGATAATAAACAATGCACATCCAAATTATAGAATATTCTTTCACCATTTATTTACTATTTATGATCATTACTTCTTTTACTTTTATAAGGGAGATCTGCATCCCCGCTATTAAGGTGCATACTCGATAATATTTAAACATATTGCTTTGTTCTTTTTAAGAGCAGAAACAAGCATACTACTACAAAACTAGTCTTAGACTTTGTTCAATTTTATTCTTCCTTCATAATAGAAGCACAAAGAAACTTATAATAAACAAAACTTTGAACCCAAAAAAACTAGCGATCGATCTTAGGATAATTGAAATCAGTTAAAACACAAAACACCCTATATAGTCCCTACACAATTGACGTGAGACTTTACAAAATTCTTCTTTCTAATTTTTTTCTATAGAAAGTAGAAACATAAACACACAATTTATAATCAACAAGTGAAACCAATTAAAAATCTTGCAACCATAGGGTTAATTTATTGTTGCTGGCGGTATCGGGCTTCTATGTCCTACTGGCAATAGTTTTACTAAAGAATAAAAGCAAATATAGGGTGTAAATGTAAAACTTAATTACTTTTAGTGGGTCATCTATATATACGTACTTGTTGGAAAAATCGAAGGTATATATATATATATATAGGCAATGGATCATTAAGGAACACTACCTTAATGAAGGAACTAGGAACACATCCTAGCCTTCCATTTTGTAGATGTATGGTCAAGATTGTGGTAGAATTTTTTAAGTTAGAAAACAATATTTATTATCATTAAGGGTATAAATGTCTTTTTAACATTTATTTCATTTTAATATTTATATTATGAATCTTATATTTTTAGAATACACCTTCGTACTCACCATTATTATTCTTCAAATTACTGTTTATGTATTTCATTTAACTTTATTTTGATTTATTTTATTTTATTTTAATAATTAATTAATTAAACCACCCAAATTATGTGATTTTTCACATTTGTTTTTTCATTTTTTTTTTCTTCACCTTAATTTGAATAATTAACGAAAGTCTGTACAATTATTAATCAAAGTGCATATAGTTTTCAATCAAAGTGCATATAGTTCTCAAAAGTGCATACAATTTTTAATCAAAGTGCATAATTTTTTCAATCAAAGTGAATCCAATTTTTAATCAAGGTGCATATAATTTTTTTAAATTAAAATGAAAAATCATGACTTGAATATGAGCACATAAACAAAAACTACAAAAAAAAATCGAGTTTCAGTTTCTCCCCAATTCAAAGCCTTCGTGCATAAACATTTTTAATCAAAATGCAGAGTGCATAGATACACATTAACTTGAACTAAATCTGCAATTGAAACTGCATAAATCTTTTAATCAAAGTGCATACAATCATCAATAAAAGTGCATAAACCTTTTAATCAAAGTGAATCCATTGCTCAGAGTTCTAAAATTTGAAAAAAAAACTATAGAAATAAATTTAGTATTAAAAAAAAATTGATCTCTCCATATCAGAGTTCTAAGATTAAAAAAAACGACATAAATTAATTAAATTTGAAAAAAAAACTATATAAATTAATTTAGCATTCAAAAAAATTTGATCTCTGCATATCAAAGTTCTAAGATTAAAAAAAAAGACATAAATTAATTTAGCACTGCAAAAAATTTAGTCTCTGCAAATCTCTACAGATCGCGGCGGCGGTGAAGCAGAGATAATCGGATCTATGCAAATCTCTCCAGATCGCAGCGGCAACAACGGAGATTTACCGAATGACTGTAGATCTCTACAAATCGTGCGCAGCAAAACAGATGGTGGCGGGATCTTTAGATCTGAGACGAGAGAGATAGGGAAATAAGAGATAAGAGAAACAACCAACAAATTTGGTGCTCTTCAGATCTGGACGCTGACGGCGGTGCGACGAGGTTGTCAATTGAGAAACGGCGACGCGGCGGTGAAGGGGCCGTGGGACTTGGGCGCAGTTTTAAAATTTCTGGTAGAGAAGGGAGAGAAATATGAGAGGGGAGAGAGAAATATAATGGAGAGAGAGAGTTTGAAATATGAGAGGGGAGAGAAATATAATGGAGAGAGAGAGTTTGAAGAGATATTATGTAGTTCGATTCTTTTTTCAAAATTGTATAATTTCTACCAATTTTGCCCTTTACTATATCAAACATAATCTAAGCTTTGTTTTTTTATTTTAATTCAATAACTCATCTATACCACACATTTAATAAATTGGAGGGATGAATTTTGTTCTTAATTCTTTCATTAAGGGGGTGTTCCTTATTGAACCCTCTCCTATATATATATATATATATATATATATATATATATATATATATATATATATATATATATGAATAAATTGGCTATTATGGAAATGGTATTAGCATTTAATGCTAATATGACTTGGGCTAAATTCAGCCTGTTTCGATCGCATTTTCGAGCCTCGATACATATTCAATTTATGAATTGAGATATATGACGTTGATCTACGTTTCGAGTAGATTATTATAGTGTGCTTAATTTCTCGATTCCGATTTTCGGTGAGTGAGAAGTAATGACTCGAAGTTAAGGGGGACAAAACTAATATGTTACCTAAAGTGGAGAAACTTACCTAATTTGGGTTTTGGAGAGTTATTACATTAATCAATGTCCCACATTGATTAATGTGTAATGTTTTGTGTGGTATTTAAGTCTCTACCATTTAGTAGGAGATAACAAAGTAACATGTGGTGGGCTTGGACCACACATGCTCATGCGCGTGAGCCTTTTTGCCGACCGTCTCACACGCGGCGCGCCGCGCCGCGCCGCACCGCGCCCGCGCCTGTGTCCTTGGACTTGGACTTGGCAATTGGTCCGTTGGGCTTGGCATTGGATTTGGCTGGACTGGCCAGTTCAACATACTAGTGTCTTAAGCTCTTCAGCTCCTGTCCTCGCCTGAAAGTTCTGTTCGCCGGAGCTCGACGATTTTGCGGTGCTGCAATCTTCGAGACGTCGTCGTTTTATCTTTGGGGACGATAGAGCATTACAGGAGCGTATTTCGTCTTGCGGATAGAGGCTATCCTCGACTCAACGAAGATTTGTTTTAAACATTCTGTTGTGTTTTCGCTTTTCCGACTCATTTGTTTGTTTCCGACTGTATTTGCAGCTTGTAATCTAACAGTACTATGATCATACATTAGCAAAATTCCTCAAGAAAATAAATCCCCAACAAAGTAAATTAACTACATACTGCAACTTCAAATCAATAATGCTTCTAATTCTATATTGCACTAGCTAGCTATTTTTCATGAATACATATGTATCACGTCTAACATTGTCACGCGTACATGTGGCACTAAATAAATGAGAAGATAATTTTGCATAAAGTACAGAAAGAAAGAATGTTGAAGGAGTTGTAATTAAGTCTCTACCCAAGAATAGATATTAAACACTGAAAAACTTGTTCATCGCATGGAATGCTGAGGCCCAAATCATGATCAAACCCAAACTCGTCTTCTGGTTGCTGCAACAGCCTCTGGAACTCAGATTTCCTTAAATACGAAATCGGGGAAATATATCTGCTTCTCTTCTCACCCACATAAACTACAAAATGGCCTTTGGGGACATCCAATGGCAGCCCCTCTTGTGTCTCAAAGCTTTGTTTGTTGCCTCTTCTTGTGCATCTCTTCACAATCTGCTTAAGCATTGGTGTTTGTGACACTCTGTTGGATCTTCTGATGCCCATTTTGGTGTGATTTTTGGAGAAAGCAAAATTATATAATGAGAGAGTTTGATGATGGTGATTATAGAGGTCACTATATATTTATAGGTGTTGCTATATTTCAGTTTCAAGCTAAGGAGAGGATTTAGAGTGTGGGAAATAGTGAGTGAGGTCTTACCTATTTATACAGCGCATTTTTGTCTTATTCTTTTACTCTTTTTCGGTTTTTTCCTCGTCTTTAAAGAATTATTAATAGAAAAAGCACTCACGCGGCGTAGTTTACTAAATAGACTTGATCCCAAATAGTAGGTTTAAATTGACCTAAACGATTATATACTTCTTTATTTCAAATTCAAACTATAGTCCAATTTTTATATTTCACCAGATATATAACGTTAACATTATAATTATATGTTTTGCATTTAATCTAATTCAATAATATTTGTGGATAGGAGATTAAAAAAAACGTATTTGGAACTACAATGATGGCTGGCTGAACTTATAAACACTAATTTTAAGATGTTTGGTAATCAATTGTCAAAATATATATTGCGAGATTAATTAATTATAAGATATTTCTTACAAGGAGAACTACTTTGTAAGGAAGTTCAGATTGAATATTTAGAAATTATTCATATTTTTTAAATAACAATTAAATTGGGGAAATGGAGAAATAATGTGATGCGCGTGGGGCTCGTGGGGTTAGGCCAAAATAAATTCGTGTGTTAAGTACAAGGGGGAAAAATGGAGTTGTCTTTACTATAATTCTTTGTTGTCATCCGTCATGAAAATTCGGGCCCTCCTATTTATTGCAATATTATGAAATTTTTACCTCTTGCATTTATTAATTTTCATTTCAAAATCAAAAAAGAAAAAGAAAATCAAAGAATCATCCTACATTATGTATAGTTCTTCATTAGATTCACTGGCACAACGTGGATATATGTTAAAATAGGTAATTGTATAAATCAAGGGTTCCTATACTTGTTATTGTTATTAAAATAAGGTGTTGGTGCTATACGACAAAAGTGAGGGTTAATTTGTGGGAATTATAATGTTAGAATAAATTATTTTGTGGCTAAACAATTACATGTTTGAATCTCACTTATGCGGAATATGTCACACATGGTAAGTCTAGTATAGTTTGTCTCTTTTATGCAGTTTACAAACTATCATGTAGAAGCGGGTGTGAATCTTCTAAATTGTACTCCCTCCTATTTTTTTTTATGATGTTTTACCCATTTGTATACTAATTAATAAAAAAATTATTCCTAAGTTAATCTTATTGGTGACCATTAACTTTTAGTAAGACAACTATTATGCCACTAAAAAATGAACCGTCAACACAAAAAAGTAATTGCGGAAAAAGTTATCAAATCCATCATATATAAATTTGATTTGGAGCCAAAAGAAAAAAAAAAAAAAAAAGGGAATTTACAACTTTAGAAGACAACATCATAAAATTTGAAATTTTGTATTTTTTATTTCAATTTGCTATTTTCACTTGCATCCAATATGCAATTTTGTAGAAGTTTGATGGACAATTTATAGAATTCAAGAATGGATAGAAAGAAATGAACCATCAAATATTAAGTGAATGAATGAATAAAAGATATGAAACATCAATCTATTAAATGAAGAAAATAAAAAGACATATTAAATGAATAAGAATAGATAGGTCAAAAAAATTTAAAACATCATACATTGTGCAAAAAAAAAAAATGAAATATAAAACGTCTTATAAATAAAATAGGTGGGAGTATTACTTTCAATGAACATTAATCTTCGGTGTGAAAAACTTGAAAATATTAAGGAGATAGATTTATAGCAATAATGTCACTTTTGCATAATTGGCATTGTTTGAGATTTTCTATATGATAGTTTGGAATGCAGTAAAGTGAACAGTGATGCAGATAATTAAGTCACATTTATAATGTAAGAGACCATTAACATGATGATGTGAAAGGCAAAAAATTACTTAGATATAATACAAATACGAAATATATATAATTGCAGGAGTATGCATTAAATAATTGATGAGAATGAGAAAAAATAGGATAATTTCTGACATGAATTCATTGTAATATTTAAATCTTGACTTCCGTCTTCAACAATTTGAGTGGTCCTGTTTCTTCTCATCATTCATTACACTCACTCATACACTCACGTCAACCAAACCGTGTCTGTTATATTTATTCATCCAAAGTTCCAAATAAATAATGCTAGTATTTTTTTTAGGTGTAATTGCTGGGGAATTAAGAAGTAGAAGTGGCAATATACCCTTCTAGCTCAAATGGTTATAAAAAAACATACTCCCTCTATCTCATAAAAATGTTTTATTTTCCTTTTTGAGTAGTCTTATAGAAAATGTCATGTTTCTAAAAAAAAATAAAGAATGTGTGGCCCAAAATTAACCGCCTAAAAGTGAAACAATATACACCACATAACACAAGTTTCTTAATCTCTGTACCCCATAGAAAAAGATACTTTCTATATGACGGAAGGAGTAACTTTATTCATTTGTTAAAAGTTTAATCACAAAATAGCTAAGTAGAGTTGCTTTTGTGGCAGAACTCAATCTTTTGACACTTTTTTTATTTGCTCAGACAAGATTCTGTTAAATTGGTCAAAAGGCCAAGAAGGCCGAGGGGAGCTGAGGGAAGGAAAACAATTTCATTCAAAATTAAACGGTTTCAATTATTGGAGGGCCGAATTCTCTCGGCCCACAATAGACCCAACCATCGACCCTTAGGCGTATTTATTGAGCTGTGCAACGCGTCCCTTATTTTCAGCCGAGAGAGAGATAATAGCCGCAAAGGCCGAAAATAACTCCAGCGAAATTACCGTCGACGACCATGAGTTACCGTACCACTTCAGCCGTATTACTGCCGACGACCCCCGACTACCGGCGAAGATCGCTCATTCACCGCCGTGGACGCCGATCGTCGCCTACTCACCACCGCCATGTCTTCCAGGGAAGAACATGTTTGTTCTCATTCTTTTGCTCTAAATTTGATAGAATTGAAGATATTTTGAGGTAGAATTAATGTTCAAAGCCACGATTCGTTGATAGAATTGAAGATCTTCTGTGTTTTCTATTTTTGACGATCTATTGTGTTATTTTCCGATGAATTGTGTTGAATTTGATTTCGAACTTAAATTAGATGCATTTGTAAATAAAATTAATGCTGAAATTGGGTTGGGTCATTGTTGAAATGACGAATTTTTGATGAATTTGCCATGAATTGGAACTACACCTTTCGTTTCTTGCTTGAATCTACTTTGCTCACGAGGCCATTGCAGGGCCGTAGGGAGGCTGGAGGAGTATAATCTCCTTAGGCCCTGCCTCGGCAGTGTGGTAGATGAGAATCCCTCGGCCCCTGCTATTTGGTGGCTCTCCCTTAGAACTGTAGTGTAGGAGCGCCTTAGCTCTGTGTTGTTGGGCGGCTCTCCCTCGCCTCTTGACTAATTAATTCTACTTTTGTACAACCTGCAGCCCGATTATATTCAACTACCTGTTAGAGAAAAAACCGCTTAAGTCACTACATAGTGGAGAGATAGTTTACGTGAATTAATTAAGAAGTCTCTTTTGAGACTTGGGGTGTGTGTGTGGGTTAATAACTTAGTCCAGCGGTTTACAAACGATCAGTTTAGGCATTTGCTGAGTTGGAGGAAGGGAAAGAGTTCCATCATGGTCTTGCATCAACTGATGTGATATGAGGTGCAGGCCCCGCCTAGGGAGGTTCGTTTTCATATATCCGAATGAGAGCTTAGATTTTCGCAGTTAGAGTATGCACTCGTGACCAGATTGTTATTCGACCCCTCTTCTTTTGATCCGAAGGTACCTCGCGAGCTAGAAGAGTCTGAAGTATAAATGGGATTGACATACGAGGAACCAATAACAACAGGCAATTTGCTGAATCTGTGGAAAAATAATAAGCTCGGTGACCTTTCTGAAGATGATTATCTGAAAGTGGCTAATGTCGTGGCATTGGTGTGCTTTATCTTCGCACCTGCCGATACAAAGAAAGTAGATATGTGGTTATGGATCTTGGTAGATGATTTAGATGCATGGAACGCTTATCCGTGGGGATTCTACACGTATAATGCCCTCCTCCACTACTTGAAGCCGATTTAGTGAAATCGAAATATAATTTATATGGGCTAGTTTAGGCCCTTCAAGTACGACTCGATCTTTAATACTATTTCTATTTCTGATTTATTTTTCAAATTTATACTTCTCTTGATCTTTAATCGTACTGTAGATTTGGAATACAAAGCGATACCAAATTTGGCCCGATTGTGTGTCCGCCTTATCAATGAAGGAGGTATGCATACGTTGTGTTAAGTGGGTATTTATGATGCCACCAAATACGGAATGGATCAATTTCTTTGCATCACCGGTAAAAAACATTTATATAGTTATTAAGGATTATAGAAGTATAAGAGTGTATGATAACTTGTTAGTAAAACATTTGGAACAGATGTCAACACCTCCCCATGCAACACTCATGCCTACAATTGATGAGCAGCTTACAGACTACTGGAGAAGTGTGAATGGGGATAATACAATCTGCATATCATTTTCCAGACTGATCCCCGTACAACCAAGGCCTGAAAATAAATACGAGAAACAATACAAATATAGAGTACAAACAAAATGACAAATATAGAGTAGCAATGGGGCTTCATTCATTATTTGCCGTTCTTGCAATGCAACATCTTCGCCTTGTATGGCCCTCTTCTCCATAGTTAATACATTTTATTCGTGCTCGATGCTGCGGTGCAGATGTACTAGCTTCTGCCCTGGAAGGACGGCAACTATTTTTCTGACGTTCGGCTTGCCGCATAATTAATGGTGGAAGAACAACCAAGTCCTCTATCTCCGGTGGGACACCCCTCTCATTGTGAGGAGGTAAGGGATTAACTACAACGTCATATATCTCCTTCCACATCACCGTCGTGTAATAGTCATTAATATGATTGTTGGTCCGGAGACGAGAGTCAGGTGTAGAGGGGGGGAGGGGGGTGAATACACCTGAGTACTGTTTCTTTTTCTCAAACGCGAAGGACAACTGAGCTGTAGGTTGCTACTGATGAACAGTGTCAAATAGTAACCTTCTGATCGCGGGTCAGAGTGTGTCAACTACTGAGTCTCTCCTACTGACTTTAGTCAGTACTTGATTCTCAATCGAAGACGTAGTGCGAATAAGTGTGTAGGGCCCGGAGATTTCGTCTCAGTTGAAAACGTGATTTTCACAAGTCAAATAATTTTGGCTAGTGCACTTTTCGAATACGTTTTATGCAAGATATAAGTTTGTAAGATATTTGTATGCAATGCAATAAAACAGTAAACAACACAAACAATTTTTAACGTGGTTCGGATACACAAGATCCTACGTCCACGGTCCTGCTGAACATGAGGTCTTGTTGATTTATCTGAGCAAGCCTCAGCAAGGTATCTGTGCACTGGACAGACCCTTCTAAGTTATAGTCCTTAGCGACTTTACCAATCAAACCTAAGTTTGAAGGGGAGGGGATTTTCTCCAACTATGAAGGAGTTCTTACAATAAGAACAGTCACTAAAAGTGAACTCCTTCGAGATTCTAAGTTATAGATATAAACGTTGAGCTTAGATAGAGAAGAGGGATCTAAGGAAAGAAACTCTAGAGAGAAGAACTAAAGATATTCTGCTAGACAAGTTCTTCGCTGGATCTTCTTTGAATGCGCTAGACTGTTTCGAAAGCTTGAGCGTTTTGTCCCTTTGATATCCCGTGCGTGGAGCTCGGATTTACTTCTCTATTTATAGTTGTGACCCAGGCAATTGCCCGTTGGAGAGGACGATGCCACGTGTCACAAGCATCCAAGGAAAACGACCATATGTTCGAATTGTTGCAGCAGAGTTGTTGGTTACTGTGCATGAGAGCAGCTTTAGTTGGTCAGAGCAGGTAGTGCTTTGACAACTTCTCATTAGTCGAGGTTTGTGGTAGGTGAGATATGTCAGACATCGGTCTTCATCGGAGTTGACTCTCACACTTCCTCGTATGATCTTCTGCTGACTTTCGAATGATGTTAAAAGCTGGGTCGTTTCCTGTCGGATATAGTAGACTTGATGCAGTCTCTGTCTTCTTCGTCTGAGTCAGCTGATAGTAACTGTTCTACTGAGTGTAGTCAACTGATGACTCTGAAGGTACTGATCCTTGTATAATGAGTTCTTCTACTGATGTCGGTCAGCTGATGAGATGTCTTCTACTGAGCGAAGGTCAGCTGATGACTAGAGAACACAAGCTCTTACATTGATGACGTGGGGCTCTGGAAAGTAAGCTTCCTACTGAAGATCAGTCCAACATTTACCCCGTACAGGACTTAGACACAAACGATAATGAAAATAAAATCTGTCTAGCCTATTACATCATCTAGTCATATCAACATTACACTATGGATACATGCTGGGTTTTGGGATCTTCAATTCCATAGCATGAACCACTAAGATTTCCCCCAATACTGTTTTACCCAATAAATTACTAAGTATCCTCTACTGACTCATAACCCAACAATGATTGTACACATTTTCTCGGCGACTATAACGAATGGCAACAACCTGACTACAAAGAAAGAGGTCGATTTGCCACACGCCGCATTCACACATTTCGTCTTGAAGGTGAACCCTCCACTGCCGGTCACCGTCGTCGACCTTGTATCTGTCAGCAGTCACCTACGTAACCGTATACCTCCGAGCCACATCAACTTCGTTCTGCAGCCTCAACTTTAAATCATCATTCAACGGATTGTTTCTGGAATTTACCTTTCCTTGTCGTATATCGAACCACGCATCTAGCATATGGCGGATTGCCTCGAGCATAGCAAGAATTGGAAGTCGTCTAGCCTGTAATAGTCAAGAATTTATTGACTCAGCAATATTTGATGTTAATAGACTGTAACAACGACCTTTACTACTAGACCACTTCCGTGGTCCGATGTCCATCAACTTATGAAAAATAATGGGTTTTCCCTGACGGATGACATTCATAGCCTGATGGAACTTTGTCGACCGATAAGCATAAGCTATTTGATAGAATATCTGAATGACACAAATCCAGATGGCGGGTTTCCCCTCGACCTTAGCTTATTTTCTCACCACATTAAAAATAATGAATACAAGTAGTGCCAAGGGAGGGCCGAGGGGAAATACGGCCTATTACTATTTTTGGGCAATAATTTTATTTCGTCGCAAGGCCCTCCATTGACCTCCCTAGGCACTCCTGCGACCTTGGTCGTTTTTTAAAAACAAACTTTTATTTCAAACAAAAAAAAAATAATGTTGGGATGAACTCCTAAATCACAACTTAAAATGATTGGGGACGTGATTTATGACAACAAAGTAATTAAATGGCTATATTTGTATTTAGTGATAAGGGATGGCTAAAAGTTATTTTTTTTAATAAGGATTTTGGCCAAAGGAACAAATGCCCCAATTAAGAAATCGTTAATTTTATTAAAAGTGATAAGCTCCGATCATGTATAATAATAACTTGTAAATATCAAAGAAGACTAAATTATGTTAATCATTACGATAAATTCACCTTATAAAAATGTCAATGGAATTTAAACTTGTAATATTGACTCCGAATCTACTTCTTGATTATCCTTAATTAATGTAATATTCGATTTCGCAGCGAGAGAGACACAAGTGATGTGCATACTTTGTGTAAAGGCTTCAATTTCACAGCTGGCTCCTTCCTAAAACATTGTTTCTGGTAACATATCGACTCAACTTGATGTTGATTACAACTATTATTACAACCAAAAAGTAAGTCGGAAAAACCTAGAACAAACAAAAGAAACCGTCACGGGCTTTCGGGCTTGCACTTTGCCCTTCCCTTTGGGGTTGCTGTTTGGACGCCCTCTTTTTATTTTGTTGGAGTTTCCACCTTTCTCGGCGAGGTTGACTCTTGGTTCCACGGGTGCTTTGCCCTTCCCATCTCGAGTCCTCATATCGGTCTCGATGCGGAGCTTGACAACAAGGTCTTCAAGCGTCATTTCCTTTCACTTGTGCTTCAAGTAGCTCTTGAAGTCCTTCCAGCTCGGGGGAAGTTTCGGTTGCTACAATGAAAGCTTTGGGCAAAACCATCCCTTCGGCGTGGACGTCATGGACAGTGTGTTGGAACTCTTGCAGTTGCTCCATGACCGGTCGAGAGTCCAGCACTTTGTAGTCCAAAAACTTGGCGACTATAAACTTCTTAGTCCCTGAATCGTCAGTAAAATATTTCCTTTCAAGTGCCTCCCAAATAGCCTTGGAGGTCTTTACATTTGCATACACACTATATAGACTATCATCTAGTCCACTAAGCAGGAATTTTTTACAAAAATAATCCGAAGTAAGCCAATTTTCGTAGGCTATGCGGACTTCCATGTTCTCCTCGTTTTCACTTGGAGGGGCGAGTGCGTTCTCCAACAGCACGGTCGTGAACCACAATGTTGTCAAGTAGAACAACATCTTTTGTTGCCATCTTTTGAAGTCGGCTCCACTAAACTTCATCGACTTCTCGGCAGCGGGCAACACTCTAGACGACTGCAGAGGTGTCGTCAGGGTTTTTGCAAAAGGGACATTACTCCACCACACCATGGTGGTTCACACTCCCAAAAGGGACATTACTCTGCAAGGCTGAAGACATAACATTGAAGTTAAATGCAGAGTTAGTGGTATTGACACGGTTAAGTGCGATTCTAGCGTCGGTGGCGGCAAACATGGCGGCAAGAGTTGGATTTGCAAAAGTCGGGGTCAGAACCGGGACAGACACCGGCAGGACCACATTGCCGGAGGAGGCGACAACGTCGGAGGTGGAGGAGATGGCGGCAACGGTGGCATTGTTGGTGGCGGCGACAGCGTTGGATAGGGCAGAAGAGGAGGAAGACATTTTTTCAGTTTTCAGGTTATAACTCCAAGCAGCTTAGGTAAACTATTTCTTCCTGCGATTGTTGATTACAGCTGCTATTACAACCAAAAAGTAAGTCGGAAAAACCTAAAAAGAACAAACAAAAGAAACCGTCGAGTCGAGGAGTCCTCTCTCCGCAAGACGAAATACGCCCCGGTAGTGCTCTCGATTTTGGCGTATCGCCCCCAAAGATGAAACGACGAACGTCTCGAAGATTGTAGCACCGCAAGATCGTCGAGCTCCGGCGAACTGGACAAGAATAAGGACAGAAGCTGCTGGACAACTACTAGAGCTAAGACGAATAATGTTGATGTAGGTGTGTTAAAATGCAATGAAAACCTGCCTATTTATAGGCTGCTTTCCCAGGTGAAAGGTTGCTGGAATAACTCCTACCAATTAAGGCAAGTGGACGTGGGGAAGGAAAGTGGGCACTTAGACAGTCTCTTTGCGACACTTCCAAAAGGAGATGATCAGGTGCAGCAGGAGCACTGCACCACGAGCTGGATCAGACCACCAATTTCGAGCTGGGCTAGTCCACACACATCCCACCAAGTCCAATGCCAAAGCCCAACTGCCAAGGCCCAACGGACCACCGAAAGGACCAATATCCAAGATCCAAGATCCAAGTCCACAGACCGGAACCGAAATTGGAACCGGGGCCGGACATGAGCGCGCCGTGTGTGAGGCGGTCGGCGAAAAGGCTCGCGTGCATGAGAATGTGTGGCCCAAGCCCACCACATGTCACTTTTTTATCTCCTACAAAGTGGTAAAGAATTAAATTCCACTAAAAACATTGTTCATTAATCAATGTGGGACATTGATTAATGTAATAAATCTCCAAAATCCGAATAAGGTAAGTTTCTCCATTTTAGGTAACATATTAGTTTTGTCCCCCCAAACTTCGAGCCACTATTTTCACTCACCGAAAATCGGAATCGAAAAATTAAACACTATAATTATCTACTCGAAACGTAGATCGACGTCATATATCTCAATTCATAAATCGGATATATATCGAGGCTCGAAAAGACGATTAAACGGGCTGAATTTTGCCCAAGTCAAATTAGCATTTAATGCTAACTAAATTTCCATAATTATATATATATATATATATATATATATATATATATATATATATATAGAATTTCCCTATTTGTGAGAACTAGGAACTAATTATGGCCTTAGATTTCCTTAATTTAATGGCCCAAATTTAGATTTTATTTTCAGATATTTTTAAGTATAACTTTAGTTTGTTTATTTAATGAAGGGTAAAATAATAATTTTATATTTATGGATTTATGACAATTTACATTATTCGGCAATTACTATACGATTATTGGCTCATGTGTAATTTTGTCATTAACATTAATTAACTTCATTCCGTATTTCATGGATGCATAATCCGTTTTCCATGCACATTTAAAACCGTTTAACTTCTTTATTTTTTTAAATAATATTTTTGTTATAGATATTTCAATAGTTTAAATTTTCATGATAACGTATAAATGAAAAAACAATTTAAGAAGATAAATAAATTGCAATAAATAATGGTTTATGCTGTCTATTTTTCTTCTCTTTGTAAAGCATTATTACATAAATGCCTATTATTTTAATAATTGAAATTTTTTTTGTTTATTTATTTTAGAATTTGAAAAATGAAAATTTGAAAGAGATTGTATATGCATTAAATATGCATTAAACATTATATTTTAATGTATCATTACTCTAATATTAATGCATCAACCATTATATTTTGATGCGAAAAAAAAAAGTTTTGCTGACGCATTGAATTATTAATTCTAATACATATCATTTAATAGTTGAATAATTTTATCTTTTTGTTTTAGAATTTTAAAATTTAAACGTATACAATGAAATTGTATATGCACCAAACACTATGCCTCATAAATGTAATAGTAATGCTTGTTATTAAATATGGGGTGAATCATGTAGGAATCTAAATTTAATGTGACAACTACGAACTATACATAATCCTTATATATTTTATGCATAATCCTTATATTTTTTATGCAAAAAGACTATAATTTAACACTATGCAAAATTTTATATGTTTTATTATTCAGAAGGGTAAAAGTGTAAATTTATAGTTTTTTGCATAAAAAATAAAAAGATTATGCATAACATAGATAATGATTATTCATAAAACAATTAAGGATTATGCATAAACTATAAATTTATTATGCATAAAACATATAAAAATTATGCATAGTTCCTAACAGATCCACTCACCATAGGATATGGTTCTCAAATACATATCGATTATGTATAAAACACTATATACTATGCATCAAAATCTTATTTTTTATGCATTTTTACGAATGAAACAATGCATAAAAAGAACGTAACATAAAATAAGTCTTTGAATAATCACATTTTAATCAATTTGAATTTGATTATAATGCATTTGAAATATTTAAATCTGAATATAAAATATTCAAAAATAATGTATTTTAATTGGCTAAAATTTGAATTTAAAATAATTAATTAACGAGGACGGTTTTGAGGAGATTGTGGACGGTTTTTAATTGTTAATGGATGGGATGGTTTTGCCCCAATTTCGTTCAAATTATTTTTCAAATATGCCCTTTATGCTATTTTTTAATATAATGAAATTAAAAATTCTAATTATTTTTAGCCTTAGATATATATGAGATCTATGGTTATAATTAGTTCTTAATTCCTATATAAAGGTGGTTCTCACCAGATGCATACCATATATATATATATATATATATATATATATATATATATATATATATATATATATATATATAGAGGATAGATCATATGAGAACACCCCTTAGTGTGAGAAATAAGAACAGTTTATATCCGTTTGATCAAGTAATTCGACGCTCTAGATCTTAGTTTCATTTAAGTTGACATTTTTCACAATTAAAGTAAATAATTTGCACAAATGTCTTTTCAGTAAATTTCACAATATCCCTTATATTATAACATCATTTGATAGTTTTCGATTAGTATTTCATTATCTAATTCGGCGGTTTCAATTAGGATTTCAATTCTTCATAATCAAATTCGGTGGTTTCAATTAGGAATTCAATTCTTCATCTTAATCAAATTCGGTGGTTTCAATTAGGAATTCAATTCTTCATCATTTATTTCGGCGGTTTCTATTAGTATTTTATATCTTGTTTATGAAATACGACGCATAAGTTTAGTTTTTTAAGTATTCATCATTAAATACGACGCATTGATTCATTATTTTTTTCATTCAATTGTTGATCTTCATCATCTGATTATGATGTCTACCCAAGGTTTGTTGTTTATTTTGATGTTTTCCATATAAATCTTCTTTTATACGTTTGTTGTTAATTTTTTTTTGGAGTTAATTTATGCACAACATTTCATTATTTTCTTGCACGTTTATAGTTCATATTATTATTATTATTTACTCAGTTATGTATTTATTACTTTTGACATGTTTCAGGTGATGAAATCATATTTGATGAATCTCACATGACAACGGAAAACAGCCAAAGTTTCATTCCAGAATGTCCGAATGATATTAAGCCATTTGTTGGAATGACATTTGCATCAATGGATGATGGATTGCTTTTTTATAGGAAATATGGTGGTTTTTGTGGTTTCGATATCCGTCTAGGAACTGATCGTAAGAAGGGTTTGATTACATTGCATAAGTATGTATTATGTAATCGTGAGGGGGAAAAGGTTGATGATTCATATTCATCAGAAAATGAAGTTAATGGAGTTGTATTAAAGAAAAAGAGGCGAACACTGTGATTTAGGGCATCATGTACGGCTCGCATTGTGTTGAAGTTTAATGCTGGCGTTGGATATGTCATAACGAAGTTTATTGAGTCTCACACTCATTCCTTTGTGCATGATAAGCATAAGCACTTTATGAAATTGAATAGGAAGTTGGATTTTGGACATCAGAGGTTTATTTTGAATGGTATTAAAGTCAAAATTGGTCCGATGAGGTCATTCAAGTTATTTAAGGAGCTGGTTGGAAGTTATGACAATATTGGTTGTACCGGTGTTGATTTTAAGAATTTCTCTCGTGATTTGAGGGACTCAGTAAATGGTGTTGATACACATATTATTTTGGATAAACTGGGTAGACGTCGCGAAATTGACCCTGCTTTCTCTTTTGATTATTGTGTTGATCAACGTAATAAACTTACTCGTCTTTTTTGGTCGGATAGTACTTCTATTCAACACTACAAAATTTTTGGTGAAGCAATTTCTTTTTATGCTACATACTCTACAAATAAGTAAGTTTTTTTTTTCTTTTATGGTTTCGGGAAATTTGTATGACATGTTTTCTAAGAAAATTTAGTGTGATCTGAATGAATGTTCTATTATAGTATGAACAAAAATGTTTTTTTGCTTCAACGTTTCAGATTATAGGAATGTTAATCTTTTTATTACACATTTTTAATTACACTTTAACAAATGCACGTTTTATTTAAAATATTATGCACTATTAATCCTTATAATTTGCACAATTATATAATACGTTCTTGCAGGTACAATATGATATTTGCACCATTTACTGACAAGGATTACCATGTTTGTGTTTTTTTATTACACATTTTTTTAATTAGACTTTATGAAATGCACGATTTAGTTATAATATTATGCACTGTCAATGAGTAAAATTTATACAATTACATACTACATTCTTGCAGGTACAATATGATATTTGCACAATTTATTGGCAAGGATAATCATGGTTGTTGTGTTACATTTGGTGCTGGATTATTGACAAATGAGGGTCAGGTATCATATGCCTGGTTGCTTGAAGTATTCCTCAAATGCATGGGAAATCAAATTCCAAAACTCTTGATCACAGATCAAGATCCAGCTATTATTAATCCTCTTTATCTTTGTCATTTTCCTGAAAACACTGAAAAGTATAAACTTTAGTATCGAAAAATCATAAAAAGTGCAATTTAAAATTGAAAAAGTGCAAAAAAAAATCACTAAATTGTTCATTAAAAAAAACATAAACAATGTATATGCATAATGTTATAGACTAAACTGTGCATTTGAATATACATAATTGTTCATAAACTTTTATTCATATAAAAAATAGGCCATCTAAATAATAATTCAAATAAAGGTTCATAATTTAATTAGAAAAAGTGCATAATGATATACAAAATTGTGCAGAAATATTAATTGAGTTCTAATACATAAAAAAAACTAAAGAATGTATATGCATAAGGTTCATTATCACACTCGGATGCATAAAAAATGGGCAGAAATTTTAGACTGCATTCTATTCAAATAATCAAGAAAACATATAACACACGGGCAAAGGGTTCTCTATCTAAGGCTGCTATTGTTCATTTGCATAAATTCCCCCAAATTCCACAGCAACAAGGAATCAAACAGCATAATGTATATGCATAATGTTATAGAATAAACTAAATTGTTCATTAAAAAAAGTGCAAAAAAAATCAATAAATTGTTCATTAAAAAAAACATAAACAATGTATATGCATAATGTTATAGACTAAACTGTGCATTTGAATACACATAATTGTTCATAAACTTTTATTCATGTAAAAAATAGGCCATCTAAATAATCATTCAAATAAAAGTTCATAATTTAATTCGAAAAAGTGCATAATGATATACATAATTGTGCAGAAATATTAATTGAGTTATAATACATAAAAAATTGAAGAATGTATATGCATAAGGTTCATTATCACACTCGAATGCATAAAAATTGAGCAGAAATATTTAGACTGCATTCTTTTCAAATAATCATGAAAACATAGAAACACACGGGCAGAGGGTTCTCTATCTAAGGCTGATATTGTTCATTTTCATAAAATTCCCCCAAACTCCACAGCAACAAGGAATCAAATGCCATTAACCTCATATAAACCCTAACCACTACCTAAAGAATTAAATAGAGCAGTGAACTCGTAGTTACAATCGAATATTGCAAAAAGATTCATACTTGCTCAACTATTTGTAGATAATCAATCATTATGTATAGGGCAACCTAGAGAAACAAGTTTTTTTCTTTGTTTTTGAAATTACAATTATCAAGGAATATGCGAAAACAATTTATATAACAACGCGATACACAATACAATAAAGAAATGAGAAACAGAAAACCAAAGAAAAATCAAAGAGAATAACAACATCCTGCAGAACGAAGACGATAGGTGTAAACTTCTTTTCGGAAAAATCAGATCTGTTGCTCTTTCGCGATAAACAATACGATAAAGAAACGCAAAAAAAAACAACCAAAGAAAAATCAAAGAGAAGATAAACAAACCAGAACGAAGATGAAAGTTGTCAACGACGCAGCTTTGGAAAATCAGATCTGGTATCTTTTGGAATAGTTTTTGTTGTATACACAGTTTTAGGTTATTATAATAAGTAATTGACAATTATACCCTTTGTGCAAATTTTAACAAGTATATGGTGCATTTCGGCCGAAAAAAAAAATAAAACAGATCTCCTCCATCAATTAACATAATCTAAAGGCCTACAATTGTTCTTATTTCTCACTCTAAGGGGTGTTCCTATTTGAACCACCCCCTATATATATATATCGTAAGAACTAAGAAACTATGCATATAATTTTTAGAGTAGAATAGACCTGGAGAATACTTTAGTAACAAGGTAATGTTACTCTTGCATGTTTAATTCGTCGTGAAAACGAGACAACGTAGTTTTTATATTGGAGACACCCCATTTTGAATTGTTGTCATCGTCAACTCAAAACATGATCGAGTTCCATGCATCGACAAATCCCCCAAGGATTGGTCGCTCGCAGAGTTTCTGCTAATTAATTATATTATGTCTCTCAATAGCTATGTGTTATTGTTCATCACGTCTCTCTCTTTATATATATATCTATATATATACATATATATATATAGAGAGAGAGAGAGAGAAGAGGGATAAAAAGAGAACACCCTCTTACTGAGAGAAAGGAGAACAAGATCCATCCATCTATTTTCGTAATGTGTGGCTCGGATTGAAAGAGAAAAAAAATGATTTTTTAACTTAAAAAACATTCATTAAGGGTATGAAAGTAATTTGTTTGTGTTATGTTTTGCATTCTCCTTACTCATCCGAAAATTTCAACCGAGAGAGGATGCCCATGAATCTTGAATGATTCCTTCTGATTTATGTAGATTAGTGAATCGAGAGTGGGGAATCTCGAATTCGTCAAGTAATCGACTTGAAGTTCATGTAAAACGATTCCCAGCCATTTCATATCTTTAATTTCTGGGAAATCTTCTGCGCCAATAACCATGGGTAAGTTCAGTAATCGATTTCCCCTTCTTATTTCGTGAATTTCGGTATTATGATAGCGTTGATTCTTTATTTGTGATGTCGGAAATTCGTGATATCCCCTCATTATATCTTAATTTTGATAATGATGTTTTTTAGGGTTTTTTGATTTTGTTGTTATATTTGTGTTTTGATTCGATTTAGGGTTTCTGAATAATAATTTATTGATATCTCAATCTAATTTGATTCGGTTTTCCTTTCTTTGGAAGATGGCGATATTGAGGTCGAAAGAAGTTTTGACGGTTGTTTTATCGAAAAAACGTCTATGTTGTATAGCCCCGTGTGTCCTGTAGAGTTAACATCGTTTGTTGGCCAAAAGTTTTTGAATTTGGAGGATGGTGTTCGTTTTTACAAAATATACGATGGGATTTGTGGTTTTGATGTCCGTTTGAGTACCGTTCGTGTTACCGATCTCATTATCAAGCATAGGTACGTTCTATGCAATCGGGAGGGTCAGGGAATTGGTCAATTCTCTAATGTAGTTGAATCGAGTGAGGCTTCTAGTAGTAAGAAAAAGAGAAAGACTCGGTCATCGAAAGCTGAATGTAAAGCACGAGTCATTTTTAAATTGTGTGGCTTGGAAGGTTACGAAATAACTAATTTCATTGAAGCACATTCACATCCTCTTTTGCAAGTTGGTCAGAAACAATTTATGAAGCTTAATAGGAAAATGAATTATACCCACCAAAGTTTTGCTATGAATTGTAAGAGAGCAAACATTGGCCCGATTAGATCTTTTAAATTATTTAAGGAGTTAGTAGGTAGTTTTGATAAGATTGGTTGTAGTAGTGTGGATTTTAATAATTTCTCCCAAAAAGTGCGTTCTTCTGTCGTTGGGTTGGACACCCAAGTTGTGCTGGATAATTTGGAAAGTCGAAAGGATTCAAGCCCAGGATTCACCTTTTCTTATGAAGTGAATGATGAGAAAAAATTGGCGCGCCTTTTCAAACAAGTGCAAGAAGAAATTGTTGCAGCAATACATTCATGTTGTATGTTGAAGATGACTGAAATTGCTAACACTACCGTGTACGAGGTAGATGATTCCGGAGATGGTGCCTTCACTCTTGTTTTTGATAGCAAGGACAATAGCATTGTATGCGGATGCAACTTATTTTCCAGAAAGGTTATTTTGTGTAGGCATATATTCTTTGTTCTTAAGAATAAGAGATTAGAACGTATTCCGGATAAATATCTTCTATCTCGTTGGTCCAAGAGTGTTTGTATTGAGGACCATTACGCGATCGTTGGTGATGGATCAACACCAAAGGATAATAGGGAACTTCTATACGAGAGCTATAGATGTATTGGATTGGTTGATTCTAGTGATGATTTGCGAGCTGACTTGTTGGTTGATTTGAAGCTTCTGACTGAAAAATATTCGAATCTTACCTTAGGTTCGAAGATAATTAAGTAAGTGTCTATTATGAAATTATGTGTTCTACACGGGCGAATTAAACTTATAGATATGATATTGATGCATCTCTCTATTTTTTGCAGCGATGGTAGCAGCAAGAAGAAACTGGCTGAAGACTTCTATCGATGTTCTGTTCCGGATTCATTGTCCGTCTTATCACCCAGCCCAATTAAGACCAAAGGTAGTGGAAGTCGAATACAGAGTAGAAAGGAAGCAGCCGTTCGTAAAGCTAATAAACCCAAAAGGAGATGCAGCAAATGCAAGTAATTGACCAACCATGACGCTCGTAATTGCGACCAACCAGACCTTGAAGATGACTGAACGCATATCTTTTATCCCCTAATCTTCAGTTGAAATGTGGATTCATTGTATGGATTTAAATGATTCACTGTATGGATTTATGTTAAGTTAATGTTATAATTTGGATTTCACTGTTTTTATTTGCAGAAGATTTATGCATTATGTGCATACGTTTTCAGTGACATGTGCGCATCATAGTAAACATTGAGATGATCGACACTCAATCAAATGTGCATACATTTTTAAGCAAATGTGCATATACATATTACTAAATGTGCATACAATAAAGCTTCATGTTCAACTTTATTCAAAACACTGAATATATATGCACATTAAGTGATCATTATATGCACATTAAGTGATCATTATATACACATTAAGTAATACGAAGATTCTATATTTTTACAAAAGACTTTGGATTACCATCTGTATATGTGCAGAACATTTATGCACTATGTGCATAAGATTTGAATGATATGTGCGTATGATATAAAATTTTCATACTAGCGTTTCTTGTAACAACCTAATGTGTGCAGACATTTTTAATTAAATATGCATATACAGAGTATCCAATGTGCATACATAAAGAATAAAGCATGATGTGCTACTTTCATCAAAACACTTAATGTATGGTTCTAGGCTACAATCCAAAACAACACATTGAACATTCATCAGTTCTTGTCAAAAACCAAAAATCCAAATTCATCAATACAACTCAATCTAACAAAGTCTTTTCCACATTCAAATTTTTCCCAAGGACAGTCTTTTGATAGTATTCCTCGGCGTTTTGTAACGTTTCCTCATTCATTTGGTTCACACTCCATGTGATAAGCGCTGTCAGGTATCTTACCCTTAGTACACTGAGTTGCTTCTTTGATTTTGTAGTCAATCCACATTTCCATGACTCGTTGTCTTCTCCCAGGAATGTTTCCATATGCCGCATTGTGAATATTGCGCTATCCATCACGTTTTTATGTTGTCCCCATTTAACATGCATGACACGAAGCTTTGAGGCCCTAACATTTGCTGCCTTTTCTTCTAACTCATGAGTATCCAGAAAATCAGCCAAGATTTTTTGCTGACACACATTTTTAGGATGATGTTAGGAGCAGATACTAAACTTCGATTCAAGCAACAGACAGAAGAGTCAGAAGTTACCAGTTTAGATGCTGAATTCCAGTATTTCTCTTCTGAACATCTGGATTCTTCATCATTTAAGCTATCTATGACATTGATTGTGGCCCTATGCATTTCCACCATCATCATGTAGTACCGGTCTCCAAGCATAAAGGGGAACACAAACTACCAAGACCGAAATAAACGTTGTAGTGAATAAAGCAAGTTGTATGTAGTTATGGTAGTAAATTGTATCTTTACCTGATTAAGGCACTCCATTCCTGCTTCTTGATAACAAATTATCTCACCTAGCAACTGTTCAGAAAATTTGATGGGCTTGTTTTGCATTGCTAAACTCTACATAATAATGAATTCATTATTAAAATACAGTTTGTGTGCATGAAGTTTTTGAATAATGTGCATAAACTGTATGAAAAATGTGCATAAAAAACAAACCGTGATGTTTGTGCTTGCAAAGAAACGCCTCGGTGTGGAAGTTGATTTCAGACCTTCCTTCCCATTCAACCATCGAGACCACAGATCCACCACTTTTGGCCTTACATGTCTTCCTGGTTTTAACTTAGAAAGGTGCCTTTACATACCTCCACTTCAACACCATCATAGAATACAATTTCATTCCTGCACAAATTGGCAACAATTTCATTCCTGCACAAATTTACTTAGTTTTAGCAGAATATTGGGTGTATCAGCAAAATGATACTTACGGTGTACCCTTTTTGTAGAAATGATACATCCCTACCACCTTCTCACATCTTATCAACCTTTTTGTCTAGTCCATGCTCATTTTCACATATGCTGACAAGAGAGCTGTTGTTTTCTTTTTGTTTGTTCGTTGATTTCGATGGGCACCAGCTCGAGAAGTTTCCTGTTAAACAAATACCCATTATAGATGTTATATTTTTAATGACTCTTTTTATGTCAAATATTCTATGTACTTACTGGGATGTCCTCAATAATATCATCTTTTGTATTTCCTTCATGCTCTACCTCCATGTCATCTGCACCCACACCCCTTTCAACAGAATCATCCTCATTTGCAGCAGTCTATAAAATGTGCGTATAAAAAATATTAAATGTGCAGATAAATTGCAATAAATGTTCAAGCACTACTGAGTACAATTACTTTCTGGTACTTACTGGGATGTCTTCATTAATATCACCTTCTTCAGCAACACTCTGAACCACCAAGTCTTCTATACAAACACCCCCCTCCACTTGATCCACACCATGTTCTTCATTTGCACCAGGCTACAGGATGTGCGTACAAAATTACATCAATATGCATATAAAAACTATTAAATGTGCATGTAACAGAATAAGTTAGTCCAGATCAAAGCTCATCAGTGTGCATAATAAAGGACTTACTATATTCCCTTCATGAACACCACCCTGGGAAGCTACATTCTCCACCCACACGTTTTCTGTACCAACACCCACTTCATTCTCAACCACCAAGTTTTCAGCTTCATTTGTCCCAGACTACATGTTGTGCGTATAAAAGAACATTAATGTGCATATAAAAACTACTAGTTCTGCATATTAAATGAAGGAAATACCAAAGCCGAAAAAGATAACAGAAATAACAGAACATGTATTTACCTCATAAAATAACAGAACATGTATGATGAAAGAACAGAACAGAACATACATACCTCGAAATTGTCAATTAAATCATTATATAGCTCATCATCGCTGCCATTTATCCACTCCGTGTTGCCCTAATAACAGATTGCGGTTAAAATCCTATGAATCATTTAAAAACTACATTTCCTAATCTTTCAAATATTTACCTCGGTATCTTTTTCAACATTATGTTGACGATTTCCTTCTTCACCACAATTTGTATTGGCTGAAGTCCCAACCTGGATAAAATACATAGGGAAAATATCCATAAAGTATAGCATCAACAAAATCACCAATCCATTAAAGTTTGTGAATAAATTACCTCTTTATTCTTCGTTGTTGGCTGACTCATTTGTGATAGGCCAAGACTAAACGACGGCATATCCAACATGCTCTTCACTAATTCAACTCTCTTGATACTTGCTTCCTCTATTACTGAGATTGCATTAATTAATGATTCGTTTGCCCATAACCTTTCATCTTCAAAATCATTCACATTATCGGGCCTTTCTTCTGAACTTTCATCACTTTCAACATCACAACCAATAAGTCTTCTTGTTGCTTTCATTGCCCTCTGAAATCCAGGGACTCTATTACTCTCCACAGTCGTGTTCTCAATTTCCTCAAACAAATCAAGCATGTGTTTTGCAACCAAGTTTGCTTTTGCTATGAGTTTCCCCATTTTCATGTTATTGTCTTCACTGCTTTTCTCCTCTGTTACTTTAATTGGATCTAATATATACCCACCACCAAAGCCTCCTCCCTTTATTTCCTTTTTTTGCCTCTTCTTCAATGCTTCATCATCCCAATTTAGCATCACTGGGAAGCTTCTAGGATGTGACTCATCAAACACCTTTAACCTATCAACATAGACCAGCTGCAAATAAAACGTACTTATCAACATATATTAGATAATACATTACATATTGAAAGTAATGTTGTACCAAAATACTTACTGTTAGAAACAACGATGGTCCCCCGAACGACTTCTCTGCTTCCCATTTTTGCCTTGTCCTAACTAGGCATGTCATCACATATTCACACCAGTTCCATTCTCCAACATCATCTAGATCTTTCAAGCAACCCATTATAGATGGATACACATATCCATTTTGTGTATTCTGAATAAGGCAAGCTTCTACCAATGTTAGGGAGTGCCTCTTAAACCAACTACCCCCTTCACTTTGATCCAACATCACCTCCATCAATGTGGCTGGTAAAATCTTCTTGTAATTAATAAAGAATCCTCTCCACTCATCCAACAAATCTTTACCTTCTGATCTCGGTAATGAAACTATACTCCTTCGACCCATGGGGAAACCAAACACCTTACGCACATCCTCATCAACTATATATAGTTGTCCACCGTCTAATAATCTTATTACACATTTTCTTACATCAAACATCCTTACCAACCAATGTGCCATCTTCAAAGGCACTTCAGTAATGTTTAATCTCAACAAGAAACCAAAACCTAATTCTTTCACAACACGTATCTGATTTGTCTTCATTCTTGCAACAGATCTGTAAAGACACATCGGGCTTGCACGACACACTAAATAAGGGTACTCTTCAACTATACCTGTAGATTGTTCTACTTCCGGCGGTGTGCTATGTAACTTGCCCTTCATTTTCCTATCCACATTCCCCCCTTTTAAATCTATCTTTCCGCGTTTTCTGTTCTTTGAACTGATTTCACCCTTCGAACCACCGACTGAACACGCTGCCTTTCTCTTCCCTGTCATCTGTTCAAAAGATGTGCATAAAACTATTAATGAATGTGCATATGAAATACGCATGGTGTGTAGGTACACTTACGGTGCATACGAATTACATGTTGTCCTAATCCCCCTTAGTGTGCATACGAATTACATGTAATGTGCAGAAGAAATAAAAATTATGTGCATATGAATTAACAACTGTACAGATATACAATGTTTCAAATACAAGTTTGTGTGCATATGAAAAATAGATAATGTGCATATAACAACACACGATTCTGAATATGAAATACCCATGGAAAAATTAGAGTCATCAACCCCCAATTCGAAACCCTAATTTCCTATGAACCCTAGTTTTTCACACATACATTCAATTGCTTACTATCATTTCGAATCAACCCACTAATTCCACCCCCTAATTTCGTATGAACCCTAATTTTTATCACATACATTGAATTGCTTACAAATTTTTACCAGACAACCACATTACCCAATCCATTTCTCCAAACCAAAAAACAACTAAATACTGTATAAACCCTATAAACAACTAAGACCAAATACAACAAAATACCTTCGGGCAAATTTCCTGATTCAAGGTGGATTTCCCTCGAAGAATCGGCCAAATTGTAAGTCCTTGAAGAATCGCCCAAATTTCCTGATTCAAGGTGGGGTTTTTGGAAGGGAGTCGCCCAAATTTATATCGGAATGGGTTTTCTGGCAGTCCGTCGCGTCGATTACGAAGTGTAGGAGGAAGTACCCACGAAGCTAATATTCGCGTCGATTAATTGAGGAAGGGAGAGAAAGGAGAGAAGAATTCCTATTATGCGTCGAATGGAGGGAACGTATGAAATGAGGGTGTTTCCAAATTTTTGTATAAAAGAATGCTAACAAAATGACCACTTTACCCTTTTTGCCTATTTTGTTATTAAACAAATTGTTAAAATGGAATAAATTTCCTTCAATCCTACCCATCCATTTCAGTAGATCAATGGTTATAAGATGTTCTCTATTCTCTCACTTAGGGGGTGTTCTTGATATAAGGCCCCCCTATATATATATAATATATATATTGATAGATAATAATATTCGATTCCGAGAATGTATTCCTATATCTCACACAGCTTTAAAATAATACAATGACATTTGTTACACCCATTTTGGTTTTTATTTTTCTGTTGCGGTGAGCGTTCCACTAAGTTGGGTAAACATGTGGTGAGAGAAAATTCCGACAAGCGTGTGACATTAAGAGATGGGAGCTGGTTCTTACACAAAGTATGGGCAAGGTGAGTTTGGGATTGGACACGTGGAATATGCCATAAATAAATGTTGGTCCAAAGACGAGCCTTCAGGTGTAGAGGGGGGAGGTGAATACACCTAAATTTAAGTTTCGACTCAAATGCGAAAGTCAGTATACTACTAAGTTTGCTCGCTGAAGGATTCAACTCGCAAAGTTAACTTTCGAATCGCGTAGGCAGAGCAATTCAATATACCGAATACTATCTACTGATTTTAGTTAGTCTACAATAAATTCAGTAGATGAATAAGTGCGAAATGTGTAGGCCCAGTTTTATCGTCTCGTGTTTGAAAAACCTTATTATTGAAAACGGTTCAAGTTATGCTTGTGTGTGTGTTTAGCATTACTGAAAATCTAACTTAGGAATGTTAGCAAATCGATTTTATGCAGAGTGATCAGAAAAACAATAAAACAGTAAATGCACGGGACAATTTTTAGAGTGGTTCAGATACGCAGGATCCTACGTCCACTGTCCTAAACAAGGCAGGATGTTTTGTATTGATTATATTGAGTAAGTCTCAGTCGATCTGTTCACTGGATAAATCTCTAGTTATAGTCTTAGTGACTTTACAAGGTTTCAAACACAGGGTTTGAGTTTCCCCAATTAAGAAGGAGTTCTTACAATAAGAACAGGTCAAGGAATATGAACTCCTTCAGTTTCTAAGCGTATGATCTAACAATGGTAGCTTAGAACAGAAATTGGGAACAAGGTACCTCTAGAGAGAAGAACTAAAAAGATGTTTTATCAATGCACTAAGTCCTTTGTTGGATATGCTTTGAATTCGCTAGAGGTTGAATACTTGAATGTTTGGTGTTCCCGGTGTCTTCAACATTTGAAGCTCGATCTCTATCTATAGTTTTGACTCATGAAAATATCCATTGGAGGGGACCTAGACAAGTGTGAAAAACGACAAGGAAAACGACCATCTTGAATTTGAACGTTAGTGTAGAGATTCTCTCTTTTTAAGTTTTGAGGGCAGCTTTATGTCAGTACACGTACAGTGCTGGCAGCTCCTCCATAGTCGATGTTGAATGGTGGTTGAGGCTTGTTCAAACTTCAAAGCAGATGTTGAGTTGACTTCCTCTGATTCCTCGGACACTTTAACTAGGTTATCTTCTACTGACATTCTTTCGAAAAGTTTAGTTCCACGCCGATTCCTTTGTACACGATTCATTAGGTTCTGAGCAACCTTACTGAGTCTCTCGTGCTGAGTTCGTCCAGCTAAAAATGTTATATGATACTGTGTCTATCAACTACTGAACCCTAGCTAGCACACTAAACTCCTAACATGCTGAACTCAACTAAGCTATTACAATATATGGTTCATTATTAAGCTACGGGTTTTAGATCTTCAAATCTTATCATACTGAATCTTATCCCAACAATTTCACCCTATTTGATGATACCAAAAGCACTACAACACAATTTCCCTATAAAAAGATCAAACCATGAAACACAGGAAACAACACACAAGAGAGAATGTAATAAGTAAAGTGTGAGTGTGTGTTGATCACTTGGGTGATCAATAATGTTGAAAAATAAAAAGATATCCATTGTGACAATGAGTAGTTGTCTCAGCTAAAAGGTTATAGATTTCATTAATGATATGAATATTACAAGTACTGAAATCTTTCTATCACTAAGAACAATAGCCAACACAAGAAGGTGATCAACTGCTCTTCTTAAATTTCTAAAGCTTGGCCTTGAACGCCGATGATTTCGCCTCGGGTAGATCAAGTCCATTGGACTTATAGATATTAGCTATGAGGTTCTTAATAGCTTCTTGATCCTCTAGTTCAGTCCAGCTTAGATATTTTCTGGTGTAAAGTTTGTTTGAGGTGACTCTTCTAACTTCCTCATTTAAAGAATTTGGATGTGGTTAGAATCTCTCTATCCTTCTGTTGAACTTGTCCTCTTGTTTCTTTCTCAGTCCTTCTTCTGAGAGGTTGAAGATCAGCTAGATGTAATCTCTCTCTCGCTTCGTTGATCTATCTAGCTTTGGTAGTTATATCCAATCCTCTTTCGCAAGCATCACATAATCTTTTTTGTTCAACTAACTACTCCTTGGTCAGCTTAGTTGTAGGGACATGCTCCTCAGGGGTAGACTCTTCTTCAGCACCTGAATCTTTAGTCTATGAAGTTTTTGATTTCTGAACTTCCTTTTCTTTACCTTCTTTGGCTTTCGCTATCTTGGCTCTTGTCTGCCTCGGGATAATGGACCTAGTTGTCTTCGTTACAGTTGCAGCAATAGTTATCGGCTTCTTCTTTAATTTCTTTTGTTCATGATTCCTGTTCATCAGGGCTTTGGCTGTCAAACATAGTTGCGCTAAACCTTGCTTTTGAACAAATGAAATGAACAGACAGCAATCGGATAATGACTCTCTGGTTATTAACTTCCTCGAATGGCTTTCACTGCTAGATATGGTTATTATTTTGTTTGCGATATACTCTCTCCGTCCTAAATATATATGCCTACTTTCCTTTTTCGTCTGTCCCAAATCTATATATCTATTAGTATTTTTTTTTATCTAACTAAATCTTTCACCAACTTTAATAGATCTAATTAATATGATAACATTTTTATCCAACTTTTATAATAGCAAAAACAATTATGACATTAACTTTTTAGTAATTTACTTTAATTTACTCAAATTCTAACACCAACATTTATCTAACTTTCGTATCATTAAATTTTTTCTTAATCTATGTGGAAAAACAAATAAGCATATAAAATAGGGACGGGGGAGTATGGTAATTAGTTATTCAAAATGTACATTGTAAATTGTGTAATAGTATGTGAATTATAGTAGCTAGGCTAACTATTTGCGACAAATAAAAGTACTGTCAGCATTTATAATTTATAATATATATATATATATATATATATATATATATATATATATATATATATATATATATATATATGGAATGGATCATGTGAGAACCTACATTTAACGTGAGAACTGTGAACCATGCATAATCCTTATACTCCTTCCGTCCCGCTAATTCTGTCCCAGTTGACTTCGGCACGGAGATTAAGAAATTTTAGTTTAGTGTGTATTTTATGAGTTTTAATTGTATAAAGAAAATGAAACAGTTTTCGAGGAGATGTTGGTGGAAAGAAATGAGAATTATCCAAATTTTTGCAAGGCTAGTAAAAGGCAATCAATTTTTAATTTTTATATTTTTTCTATATTGTATTTGAAGAAATAATCTAAAGTTTTCAAAAAGATAAAAATCATAATTTTCTGAGTTCGGAGCGGAACATAATCGAGTGGGAAATATATTTTTGAAGAGAGAGGGTATAAGAATGTGGGGGTTGAGTAGTGAGTAAGGGGGACCCACTTCATTTTATATTTAAGAGTAATTTTTACTATTTTAGGAAAGAGGACAGTAATAGCGGGACAGCCCGATTAGGCAAGTAGGACAGTAATAGCGGGACGGAGGGAATATAATTTATGCATAATCGTTATATATTTTATGCAAAAAATATATAATTTTACATTTACATATATTTATGTAGAAGAGCAAAACTGTAAATTATAGATTTTTTGCATAAAATATATAACGATTATGCATAAATTATATAAGAATTATGCATGGTTCGCAGTTCTCACGTTAAATGCAGGTTCTCACATGATTCACTCCCCATATATATATGTATAGGGTGTGGATCTGGTGAGAACATATAATAATAATAATAATAATAATAATAATAATAATAATAATAATAATAATAATAATAATAATAATAATAATAATAATAATTTATTTCACTACTAAACTCTCTTCGAAAGAACATAAAATTGTAATTCTTAATGCTCCGATTATTTTTATTTACGTCCACAACTTCTGAATTACATTTACCGTCAATGAATCTGTTTTGAAATCTAAGAACCGGAAGAAATTTCTCACGTGTCAATTTGTAATTAAATGAGTATATATATTACTTAATTATGAAAAGAGTCCATTACTACCCAATTAAACGAAGTTGCCATGCTTTCGATAATTAAACACACGCAACTGTTTTGGTACTAAGGTCCTTAACACATTTCTTCTATCATATTTCATAGCCCACTAATTAAATGAATACACGTAGTTTAAATAATCATTTCGTGTAAAGTTAACAAATGATTACATACTAGGGTATCTAATGTTTAGAGAAACACATGTCCATACTAAGGTATCTAATTTTTTTTTTTTTTTGATTTGTGGAACCCGCAGCCGCTACCTTCGGTGCGCACTGGATAAACCCCGCTCCTTGTGTAGTAGCCTGCAAACCACACAGGAGAGTTCAACCACCCTAGGCTAACCATAGATGACAGGCAACACATAGTGGTTCCAGTGGGATTTGAACCCAGGACCTATCGGTCCAGGGCCACCCACCTTTACCACTACGTCATCCCAAGGGGATTAGGGTATCTAATGTTTAGAGAAACACATGTCCATATTAGGGTATCTAATTGTTTAAAGAAAGAGGCATTTCTAATATTAGTCCAATAGTAGAAATCAAATACAATTCTAGCCTATAACTAAAACAAAACACAAAAGTAGTCATTTTGTCTTTTTCCAGTAGGGATTTGTCCCATCAACATTTTTTTTTCGTTTGAAACGCCTAGGGCTGATGGGGGGCCGATGGGGGGTGTCTATCGGTACTCCATCGGCCGAGAGAAAAAAGGCCGAACCCCCCCATCGGCCGAGCCACTTGTATCTTGACAAGAAATTGAGGGCCGAAGGGGGGCCGATGGGGGATGTCCATTGGCCCTAAATCGGGCTAATGGGGGATGTCCATCGGCCCTAAATAGGGCCGAAGGGGAGCCACTTGTAATTTTATCTTGACAAGAAATTGAGGGCCGATGGGGGATGTCCATCGGCCCTAAATAGGGCGAGAGAAAAAAGGCATTTTTCCCCCATCGGTCGAGCCAGTTGAATAATTACAAGCAATTTCCGGCTTTGAGGGCCAAAAAGGGGCCGAAGAGGGGTTTCCATCGGCCCGAAGAAAAAAAGGCCGAACAACACCCCCCCCCATCGGCCGAGCCAATTGAGTTTGCATAAGCAATTTACGGCTCTAAGGGCCGAAGGGGGGCCGAAGTATGGTGGACATCGGCCATCCATCAGCCGATGGAAGGTGCAGTGGTGGGCCTATGGAAGGCGCAACTTTTTCTGCTGAAATGACTAGTCGGATATGATATTCATATGCACGAAATTGAGGGTCGATGGAGGGCCGAAGGAAATTGGATGGAATATAAGAATGAGGATGGAAATTGGATCATTCTCCGATAAAATTCTTCAATTTCACTTCCACTCTACTCAATTCGTCGCATCAATTTGAAAGATATGGCCGATTTTCGATCGATTATTGTGAAATTAAACGGCGAATTCAATGATGAGTCAAATTATGTCGGTGGCCATGAGTTCATGGTTTACATTCCTTCAAAAAAATTAATTAGTAAATACGGTCGAGTCGAGGGCCGATCGAGAGCCAAGGGGCCGAGGGCCGATCGAAGTCCACGGGGCCCTCGACCGATGGAGTCGAGGGACTCTTCCAAACTAGGGTCCGAGTTAGGGCCGATGAACAAATATATTTCTTTGGCCGGAAATCGACCCCTCTATCGGCCCTGGTTTTTTCAACTCTTCTTTCCAGGGCCGATGGACAAAGAGTTGTCATCCGCCCTCCATCGGCCCTAGTTTCATACACATTCAACTACGCAATTCTCGAATTCAAACCAAAAAATTCCCGAATTAACCATATCAACGACGATGAGTAACCCAATTCAATTAATATAACTGGAAATTCGACACAATTGGCCAAGGTTTGGGCATATGAATCTTAATTTCAATTTACACATGAATTCCACAAAATTGAACATACGAATCTCAATTTTCACAGCAAATCCACAAAAATCGACATATGAATCTCATTTTTAACACCAATTCGACACACCTTACGTTCCATTTAAGAAAAAATTTGCAGAATTCGACCGAGGAAACATACCTGTTCGGCGGCGTCGGCCATGGCGGTGTCGGCGGTCGGAAGTTGTTGGTGCTGAGTGATCAGCGGCGGTTCTGGATCTGACTTCTCTCTCTCTCTCTCGGCCGTGGTCTGTTTTCTCTCTCTCTCGGTCCTGGATTTGTTTTCACTCTAACGGTCGAAAAGATTGGGGCCGTTACAAAACATGTTTTAAACGCTTAGGGTCGATGGTTCGGCCGAAGGAGGGCCGATGGCCATCGGCCCTTCTATTATCACATTTATTTTTTTCTCTCTCTCAGCCTTCGATTTGTTTTCTCTCTAAAGGCCGAAAAGATTGGGGCCGTTATAACTTGTGTTTTAAACGCTCAGGGCCGATGGTTTGGCCGAAGGAGGGCCGATGGCCATCGGCCCTGCTAATATTACAGTTATTTTTTTATGGCCGATGGGTCGGCCTAAAGAGGGCTGATGTCGATCGGCCCTGAAAATATTGACACAGACAGGAGGTCCATCGGCCCTACGATTATTAACTCGGCCCTTCTGACTCTGCTCCCATATGAGAACAAAATGGCTAAATATGTGTTTTTGTTTAGTAGAAGCTACATTTGATTTTCGATTTACTGTTTTGGCTATTAGTGAATATTAACACTTAAAGAAACATACTCTCTCCATTCCGCTATAAGTGACCACCTTTCCTGATTGGGATGTCCCATTAAAAGTGATCACTTTCCGAATTTGGCAAATAATTACTCCATCCGTCCCAAATATATATGCATACTTTCCTTTTTCGTCTGTCCCAAATCTATATGCCTTTTAACAATTATTTTATATCTAACTAAATTTTCACCAACTTTAATTGATTTAATTAATATGATAACATAGAAAAATACTATTTTATCCAACTTTTATAATAGCAAACACAATTATGACATTAACTTTTTAGTAATTTACTTTAATTTACTCAAATTCCAATATCAACATTTATCTAACTTTTCGTATCATTAAATTTTTCTTAAAATGGGCATATAAAATATGGATGGAGGGAGTATTATCATCTCTCCTATTTTATCAAATTCTCTCTCTTACTTTATCATTTTATCTCTTCTACTTTATCATATTCTCTCTCATACTCTCTCATTATATCACTCATCTTCTCTCTCATACTTTATCATCTACGCACTCTCTCATATTTTATCATCTATTCTCTTAATGCCTGTGCCGAAAAGAATGTGGTCACTTATAACGGGACGGAGGGAGTATGTCATTATTTCATTAGTGGACTTTAAAATGAGACACAAGAAAATTATAAATGATCGTCGTTGTTTATTTATTAGTACGGCGTATTAAATCAAATTTAATGCACTAAAAATAAAACGTATTATTTGATTAAATTATAAACAAAATCACGGACATCCAAAAATTAATGGGATAAGGTGAAATTGCAAATATGCCGCTGAAAAATTATGGATTAAGGTATAAAAGATAGGAAAATTGACATATATAGAAGGGTTTATGATTAGTAATAGTACCTTTATGGAAAGCTCAACTAGAGATGGCAATTTTGCGGGTCAGAGCTGGGTAGCATAGTACCCGAACCCGCCCTGCAAGTTCGACTAAGAGACCCAAATCCAAAACCAGACCTGTACGGGTCCAGAAACTCAGAACCAACCCCGGACCCACAGGAGGCGGATCTACCCGGCCCCAGACCCGTTGGTGCCCTTTCAATTGCTAATTTTGAATTATTTTATTTTTAATTATTAATTTTCGTAAGTGGAAACCTTTTTGTTTGGATTTTCTTATTATAGTTGTCAGCTATTAATACCTAAGAGTGTGAATTGAAGAACAAGAAAATTCAAATAAAATCAATTAAGATAACATAATAAAATTAATAATAAAATTTAATAATGCGGGTCTAAAACGGGGCTGGGTGGGGCGGGGCGGGTAGAGAAATTGGACCCGAACCCGTCCCGGACCCACACGGGTTGGGTCCAGGCCCGCCCCATACTTCTACGGGTCTGGGTATTACACGCCCCATCACGGGGCAGGTAGGTCGGGTCCGACGGCTCCGGTTCCCATTGCCATCTCTAAGCTCAACGTCTTCGTCAACCTTTTGTTGAGACAATTCAACTAACTTACAAATATTAAAGTCAATCTTTAATATGTGCATAAAAATGTGCTAATTATTTAAGAAAAATATATAATATGTAGAAATAGGGAGTGGATTAAATGAGACCTTCCGCTCGACATAAAAATTAGGAATCAATCTGCACCATTTATTTTACTATTGGATGTTGCTTGGGTTGGACATGCCCTGTCAGATTCGATTATGCATAATTGTATATGTTTTATGGATAAGGTAAAATTGTAAAGTCATAGAATTATATGTGTAAAAATATAATAATTATTCATAAATTTGTAAATTTTTATGTAAATTTGTGTTTCTAACAAATCTCTAGTCATAGAAGTAATACAAAATATTCATTGTTATCAAATAAAAGTGAGACATAATTCCAATTATTTTCATTTCTGGCCATTTAAATCTGACATACTCCATTCATGCATTTTGCCAAATTATGGTTGTCTCATCGGTGTTTGCTGTCCCATGTTGTCCTAAGATTGCTCCTTTATCCGATTTAAGCTGTTAAAGGTGAACAAGTGTTTTCCATATCTTAATCTTCACCTATTTTTATTTTTGGAAATTTTAAGAAATATTCGATCAACATTAAAAATTTAAATACGTGGGTGTTGGTCCTGAGACGTAGATTCAGTTGTGCGGAATAGTGACTGTTGGTCCGAAGACGAGTATCAGGTGTAGGGGGGGGGGGTGTATACACCTGATTACAATTTTTTCCTCAAACGCGAAGGACAACTGAGCTGTAGAGTGCGACTGATGAATAGTATCAAATAGTAACCTTCTGATCGCGGGTCAGAGTGGCTCAACTACTGAGTCTGTCCTACTGACTCTTGTCAATATTAAGATCTCAATCGGAGAGTTAAGTGCGGATAAGTGTGGGGCCCGATAGACTTCGTCTCGATTTAAAAACGTGTTTTCGCAAACCAAATCTGTTTTGTCTGGTGCATTTTTAAATACGTTTTATGCAAAGTATGAGTTTGTAAATCGGTTCGAGAACGATGCAATAGAACAGTAAATAACACAAGCAATTTTTAATGTGGTTCAGATACGCAAGATCCTACGTCCACGGTCCTGTTGAATAGGAGTTCTTGTTGATTAATCTGAGCATGCCTCAGCAAGAAATTTGTGCGCTGGACAGACCCTTTTAAGTTAGAGTCCTTAGCGACTTTACAAATCAAACCGAAGTTTGAAGGGGAGGGGATTTTCTCCAACAATGAAGGAGTTCTTACAATAAGAAGGAATCACAGAAAGTGAACTCCTTCGAAGGTTCTAAGCTATGGATGTAACAGTTGAGTTTAGATAGAGAAGAGGGAACTAAAGAAACTCTAGAGAGAAGAACTACAGATATTCAACTAAGCAAGTTCTTCGCTGGATCTTCGTGAATGCGCTAGAGAGTTTGAATGCTTTGAGCGTGTATTCCCTTTGATATCCCGTGCGTTGTGCTCGGAAATGCTTCTCTATTTATAGTCGTGACCCAGGCATTTGTCCGTTGGAGAAGACGATGCCACGTGTCACAAAGTCCAAGGAAAACGGCCATAAGTTTCGAAGTAGCGTCGCAGAGTGGTTGGTCACTTTACATGAGAGCAGCTTTAATGTCAGGGCAGGTAAGACTTAGGTTGCTTCTCATTGGTTGAGGTTTGTGGTAGGTGAGACTTGTTAGACATCAGTCTTCATCTGAGTTGACTCTCACTCATCCTCGTATGATACTCTGCTGACTTTCCAATGACAATAATAGTCGGGCAGTCGTTTCCTGTCGGATATAGTAGATCTGGAACGATCGTACTGATTTTTTCATCTGAGTCGGCTGATGAGAGTCTTCTACTAAGAGCAGTCAGCCGGAGACTCTGAAGGTACTGAGCTCTCATACTGTGTCTTCACTGGAGGTCGGCTGATGGAAATCTTCTACTGATGACGGTCAGCAGGAGACCTGAGGACACGAGCTCTTTCAAACTGATGACATGGGGTTCTGGAATTTAACTTCCTACTGAAGTTCAGACCCACAAAAACCCCTTACAGGACTTAGACAAAACAGATAATGAAAATAAGAACAGTCTAGCCTATTACATCATCAAGTCCGAAAGAAAACACACTAAAGGTACAAGACAAGTTTTGGGATCTTCAATTCTATAGCGATAAATCACTATAATTTCCCGCATTACCGAAATAAATCAATAAGTCCTAAGTACATGAACTATTGATAACAGTTCAAAGTACCCCCTTAGCAATGATCTAAACGATCATTAACTCATAACCCAACAGTGACCCCTTAATTACATCTGATAAAAACTTTTTCCTTTCAAAGTAGTGGCTAGCCTGTGCACTATATTAATGTTAAAACTGAATATTTAGTATGACAGGAAACAACTATGTTTTTAAGAGATCTTTTGTGCAGAATGATTGATGCGATAACCAATGCATAATATAAATAATACAAGTAGCTATATATAATGATTTATGTTGGTTGAAAGATGAGTCTTCGGGTGTGTGTGTAGGGGGGGATGAATGCACCTGAATCCAAATTTCAACTTAAAACGCGAAAGTCAGTGTTGCACTGAGTGTGCTTACTAAATTGGTCAGCTTGCCAAATAAACATTCTAAACGCGCGTACAAAGTGATTCAAAGAACTAAATACCATCTACTGACTGAGGCCAGTCAACAGTGAACTCAGTAGATGAATAGTGTGAGGAATGTGTAGGCCCGATTTTATATCGTCTCTTGTGTAAAACGTTATTATTGAGAACGGTTTACGTAATGATTGTGCATGGATTCATCTTTACTAAAAAATTGACTTATGAATTTTAATAAATCAATTTTTTGCAGCATGAACAAAAAATCAATGAAGCAGTAAATACACATGCAGTTTTTAAAGTGGTTCGGATACGCAAGATCCTACGCTCATTGTCCCGAACAAAGCAGGAGTTCTTGAATTTATTATACTGAGCAAGTCTCAGTCGATGTGTTCGTAAGACATATACTCTAGTTATAGTCTTAGTGATTTACATGGTTTCAAACACAGGGTTTTAGTTTCTCCAATTGAGAAGGAGCTCTTACAATAACAACAGTTCAATGAATATGAATTCTTTCATTTTCTAAGCTTATATAACCTAACAATCGTGGTTTAGAATAGAGATTATGAATAATGTATCTCTAGAGAGAAGAACTAAATAAGATGTTTTATCTAAGTGGCAAGTTGTTCGCTGATTAAGTTTTGAGTTCGCTAGAGGTTGTATGCTTGAATGCTTGGTGTTCCTGGTCATATCTTCGTCGTTTGAGACTCGATCTCTATTTATAGTCTTGACTTGTGAAGAGATCCGTTGGAGGGGACCTAGACACGTGTCAAAAAAGACAAGGAAAATGGCTATCTTTCATTTGAACGTTACTGTTGAGATTCTCTCTTTTTCAGTCTTGAGGGCAGCTTTTGTCAGTGCAAGTACAATGTTGGCAACTCCTCATCGGTCGAGGTAGAATGGTAGGTAAGGCTTGTTCAAACTCCAAAACGGATGCTGAGTTAACTTCCTGTGATTCCTCAGACTGAGTTATCTTCTACTAACATTTTTCTGAAAAGTTCAGCTTTGTGCCTTTTCCTGTCCATGGATTTAGTAGGTTCTGACTAACCATACTGAGTCTTCAATATTGAGTCCGTCCGGCTGACAAAGATCTATTCTACTAAGTCTATCAGCTACTGAACTCTAGCAAGCATACTGAGTTCCTAACATGCTGAACTCAACTAAGCTATTACATTATCTGGTTCATCATTCAGCTAGGGTTTTGGGATCTTCAAATCTTATCATACTGAATCTCATCCCAACAATGATTTGATAATCAAACTAACATGTCCAATCTCTGCCTCTTTAGATATTCACTATCTTCCTTGATTTCAAGAAAGGCCTAGATATCATAAACAATCAATCTATCAAATTATCAACTTTCTAATCTTAGGTATTGTTCAACTAAAAAGAGTATGAAACAATCTTAATTCCATGCTTAAGGTATGAAAGACAAGCTTACTTGGGATGGTCAGAAAGAAACTATAGAAAAAACTAGAGAATATGAACTCGAGGCTTGTTCTTTGCATGAAAATATTGATTGCTTGAAGTTCCGTAACCTCTCTAGAATAAGTGATCTTCTGTGTTTATAGCCACCACGAATGAGAGATCCGTTGGAGAAAGACCTCTCTTGGAATTTTGTATACTAAAAGCAATATTTTGCTAGTATACAATGTTATCTTCGTTCACTACTTTGGTCTCCTATCTAATTGGTATATTTGCACATGCTATAATATCGTATATGGTTAGATTATGTAGTGTGTTGTAGATCACAGATATAATTTGTTGAACTAGTGAGATATTAACAAGTATTACACCTGAGAAAACTTTAGGACGAGTTTCAGTTTAAGCTGTAGTCTAGATAGTAAGTAACTTGTCTTGGTTACTTGTCTATTCTGATACATGTAAGTAAGTTGAAGGATCATAGTGAAAAATGTTCTTTGACTAACCTAAATGAAGAAACAAGGTCTCGGTGACTTAGCCGATCTTAAGCTTAATAAGATTTTAGCTAAGTGCACGTGGCTAACTATCACTTTGACTTGATCTTTCTTGACTGGATCTATGTATCTTAGGTGATGGTTGATACTTGTAGCTCAGGCTGGTTATTTGTATCTTACATCTGTATCTCTTCATAGAGGATGATAATATCCCTTGCATAACTCGAAATGAGTATCATACTAATCCCTACAGGTTGATTAAGTTCATGTGTGTTAATAAGGTCAAGTGGTACTGCTTATGAATAAGATGCTAGTTAGTAAAGCTGTCAGTAAAACTGCATTAATTAGTGGATATTTGTATCTTAAATACAGAGATTGAATTAAGTCTAAAATACAAGTATTAATTCAATTTGGGATAAAGGGGTAACTTAGCACGAATTCTCTAGTATGATGAGTTCGCATTTATTAATTAATTATGCTCTGGGCTGAGCATGGAAATTTAATTAATTTGAGGTCCAACTTTATTTCTTGTATTAGATGGTATGATCACATTACTCAACAACAATTAAATTGATTCAATAAGTCATTAATTAATTAGGTAATTATTTACCTTCTTAGTTGGTAATTAATAAATTTAGGAGCAACGGGAACAAAGTAAGACAACCATGATCCTACTCTAGTCCGTAATGTTGGAGTTTTGTATACTGGAAGCAACATTTTTGCTTGTATACAATGTGTTTTCTTTTCCACTGTTTTTATTCTCCTGTCAGATCAATTATATTCGCACATGTTTGTCCTTCATCTTATGTAAGAGTTAGATTGTGTAGTGTGTTGTAGATCACAGAAGACTGGACAATTGGTTGAACTAATAAAATATAAGCAATTATCACAACTTGGACAACTTAAGGACAACTTTTCGGTTTAAGCTGCAATTTAGATAAGAAGTGGCTTGTTTTGGCGGTTTGTCTATACTGGTACACTGAATGTGGTGTATTGAAGGATTACAGTGAGATATCTTCCCCTATCTGCCTTAATGGAGAACTAAAGATCTCGGTGAGTTGATTTGGTCATAAGCTTAATAATATTTCAGCTGAGTGCATTTATCTAACTATTACTTTGACTTACTATGGTGAATGTCATCACGACTAGATCTACATATCTTGGATAATAGTAGTTATTTATAGCACAGACTGGTTATCTGTATCTTACATCCGTATCCTTGTTAATTGATTTGATAATAAAAGGATTGGATGGACGATCATACCTGCATCCTTGGAATGCCTCTGATTTTTGCTCCTGTGTGGAGCTTCTGGACTATGTCCTGACTCTTCCTCTCCTCCGTGTGGATAGAGACCTGAGAGGAAAAATGCAACTGCTCTCACACATTCTCAACTACACGTTCTCACAGTTTTTTTTTGTGTGATAATGGAAAAATCTAAATGTGTTAACTGAACGAGCGTACAATATAATGTTTATAAAATATTATATTATAATTATTGCCCATTAGTAATTATATTGCTAATGGGCTTCCAATAAATTAATATCAGCGCATAATATAATTAATAATAATTGGGTCACCTCTTTATCAATTGATTGACCCAGCCAATTAATTACAGATGAATAGTTTTCATATTATTAAATAATATATAAATGTATTAATCTATTAATAATAATCCCGAGAGAGCAAAATAAATACTGGACATCTATTTGATTATATCGCCTGAGGAACTCGTAAGGATTAGTACACTAAACCTGACCGGTTGATTAAGTTCAAGTTTGTTAATAAGGTCGAGTGGTACTACTCAGGATATAATAAGATGTTAATTAATTTAAGCTGGCAGTGAGCTTAATTAATTAACGGATATTTGTTTCTTAAATACGGGCATCAATTAAGTCTGAAATACAAGTCCATGCTCAGGTTGGGATAAAGGGGTAAGTCAGCACTAATTTTCGAGTGGAATAAATCTATGTTTTTTAATTAATTTTGCTTTGGGCTGAACATAAATAATTAATTAATTTGAGGTCCGACTTTATTTCTTGTATGGTCTGGCCCAACTAGATGTCCAATATTTATTTTGCTCACTCGAAAATTATTATTAATAGATTAATGTATTTATATATTATTTAATAATATGGAATAATTTATCTTGAATTAATTCTCTGAGCCAATTAATTGATAAATAGGTGACCCAATTATTATTAATTATATTATTGGCTGATGTTAATTTATTAAAAACCATTAGCAATATAATTACGAATATGCCACCATTATAATATAATGTATATAAAATATTATATTATAACACATTCCATATACATACATACACTACGATCCTACTCAGAAAAACTACAGATGCGCGTCAGTGAGAGAGAGAGAGAGAGGCAGTTAATTTTTCTTTAGACTTCTGTCCACATGGAGGATGGAAGAAGGCTGGGACACAATCCAAAAGCTCCAGATACGAGCATGATTAGAGCTTTCCAAGGACGAATGTACGAATTCGTCCTTCCATTCCTTCACATAAATCTCCAACACACCTAAACAATTATAACGCGTTAAACAAACACAAGACAGTAGAACTATCACTCTGCCCCAATACGTGGGGATAACTTCCACTCTCTGATTAGACTAGGCTTCTAAAAAATGGAACACTCTAAGTTTGGGTGACACTCTTGAAAATATATATGATACTCTTAAGCAACTCAGCTCAAACTGGTTCAAATTCTTAAACTGATAAACTCTATTATTTATAGAGTATCCTGGCTTGCAGATGTTGGTCTAAAGATGAGCTTCAAGTGTAGGGGGGGAGGGGGGGGAGTGAATACACCTGAATGTAAATTTCAAACTCAAAACGCGAAAGTCAGCTATGCTGAAGAATGCTATTGAACTAGTCAGTTAGCTAAATATGCTTTCTGGATCGCGTGGGCAGAGATTCTTCTACTAAGTACAGTTTTACTAACTTATGTTAATGAACAGTACTTCAGTATCAGAAGTTGTGTGCGGAAGTGTAGGCCCTAATATAATCGTCTAAGTTGAAAAGTCATTTTATGTTGTTTGATTAAAATTCAATTTTATGCAGAATGAACAGTTATCCATGCAATAGTTAAAATCAACACAAACAGTTTTTAAAGTGGTTTGGACACGCTGGGTCCTACGTCCACTGTCCTGAACTAAGCAGGAGTTCTTGATTAAATTAGACCGAGCAAGTCTTAGTCGATCTGTTCAGAGGACAAATTCGTTCTTGTTTGCTTATATTGAGTAAGTCTCAGTTAATCTATACGCAAGACAGATATTATAGTCGTAGTAACTTTACAATTCTCAACCTTGAAGGTTAGAGTTTCTCCCACAATGAAGGAGTTCTTACAATAAGAACAATTCAAAATACGAACTCATTCGAAGTTCTAAGCTATTGATATTATAATGAGAACGCTTAAATAGAGAAGGGGAACTAAAGGATCTCTAGAGAGAAGCACTAAAATGATCATCAAATGCGCAAGTTCTTCGTTGTGTTTGACTTTGAGTTTGCTAGAGTATGTTCACTTGAAAGCTTTTGTCCCCTTGTCTTTCTGGATGAAGACTCTTCTCTATTTATAGTCTTCGATTTGTGAATAGATCCGTTGGAGAGAGTCTAGACACGTGTCGAATAAGACAAGGAAAATGATAATATTAATTTGAACGTTGTTGTAGAGATACTGTAGAGATTTCCTATTTTTCAGTTTGGGAGCAGCTTTACGGCAGAGCAGGTAGGGCGCTGTCGGCTCCTTATTGGTCGAGTTTATGAGAGTAAGTAAGGCTTGTTCAAACTCCAAGGTACGATGGGTTGACTTCCTTTGAATCCTCGAACCTTCAACTGATATATCCTCTATTGACATTCGTTTGATAAATTCAGTACACTGGCTCGAATTCCTTTGCAGATTCACATAGCTTTCCAACTGACTTCATCGATTCTGAGTTCTCCGGCTGAGTGCAAAATCTTCTACTTAATACACAACTACAGAACTCTAGCCTACTGAGTTCCTAACAAGCTGAACTCAACTAAGCTATTACAATATCGAAGGTTCATCATTCAGCTAGAGGGTTTTGGGATCTTCAAATCTTATCATACAGAATCTCATCCCAACAATTTCCCCCTATTTGATGATGCCAAAACCTTTTACAAACAACTAGTACTGACTATGCTAAAACCTATTACAAGTTAATCTAAGCACAGTATCAGAGAAATATAGAGCAGTAAAGCTCTTTACATCAAGGTTATCTCTATCAGCAAGGCTGACTATCTAATCAACAGAGATGTTATACATCTAAAGACCTAAGTCTCACAATTTCCCCCTGACATACCTACAAGCAATTTCACTCTAAAAGATGTCTAAACAACTGAACCATAGAGAGAAACAGATAAATATGCAGATATGTGGGTGTGTGATCTGATCACTGAGGTGATCTGTAGTGTTGAAAGATAAATACAAAGCCAAGTGACAATGAGTAGTTGTCAAAGACCAATAGAAAAAGATGTCATTTATGATAAGAGATGATTATAGTTACAACACAATCTAATTCTATCAACTAAGACTAGAAGAGAATCAGATGGGCTTCTTCTTGAATTGCTGCATGCGCACCTTGAAGTCAGCATATTTCTTCTCAGAAAGCTCAAGGCCATATGATGAATAGACTTTGTACCTCAGTACCTTGATCTCTTCCCTGTCTTCAGCAATATCCTTATCCAGATCTCTTCTTCTGATGGTATCATTAATTTCTTCCTCTATCTCCTTCTTACAGATATTATCTTGATGTGTGAGAGGAGGAGGCAAATATCTGTTTTCAGGTGCTCTGAGAATCTGACCTGATTGATCTAAAAGGGTTTGGATTTCAGCGCAGCGAGGAGGATCAATTTTCATCAGAAATTCTTTGAACTTTTTGTCTGCATCAGTTTGATCATCAAATATCTTCCAAATGTAGAATCTCTTGATGAAATCGATCTTAACTTGTTCCCATCTTTGATTTAATTTCCATGGAACCCATTCATCAGTCCTCTTGTACAAGATTCTCTTCACATCATTGTCGGGTTCCCTTCATCTGAAGAACTTAGAAGTAGTAGGAACACTTCTATCCTTCTCAGGAACTCTCTCTCGGGCTTCTTTCTCCGTTCTCTGTCTGAGAGCCTCAAGATCAGCTTTATGAAGTCTTTCTCTAGCCTCTCTGAGCTGTCTGGCTTCAGCAGTTATGTTCATGCCTCTCTCACAGCTATCCCATAGCTCTTTCAGTTCAGCTTCTTACCTCTTAGAGAGCTCAGTGGAAGGAATATGCTATTGAGTTTCTGAGTCGCTTGGTCCGGCTGATTCAGACTTAGGTGCTCTGGGCTTCTCAGATTCTTTGGACTTAGGAGGAGTTTGAGCAACTGACCTAGATTGCCTAGGCACTACAAATCGTTGATGAGTCATTTTCGTACCTTATTATTTCTGTCCAAAATGTCTCTTAACTATGCAGGCGAGACACTTTTATTGGCAGTTATGCAGGAATTATGGATGATTTGGCATGTGACGTGGAAATGAGGTGGCAACTTGGTTTCCAGCTGTATTAGCGTGATTATGATCGAATTTGGCTAAAAATAGGAGAAGAAGGAAGGGAGGCGGATATTTAAGGAAGGATAAGATATTTTTCATATCCTGTATTTCTTTCCTTTTCCAAACGAAACTCTAGATACCATCTTGATCGAATTGGCAGCCATATAAAAGGGCAAGAGGCGTAGGAAATTAGTACATCCTCACATCCGATCCTCACATAAGATTTATTATTCCACCGCTGCCGCCGTTACTTCTGAGTTCCGCTGCCGAGGAGAAGAAGATCAAGATTCGTTTTCCATTTCCATTTCATGAAATCCGTTAGTTTGAGAGGAAGAAACAAACACTTAGGTTTAGTTTCTCATGATCGTTAGTTGATACTCTTTAATTTTAGTTCGTAGCTTTTTATTTTCGTTCGTTGGTGTTGAGAGATCGAAGACTCAAATCGATACTCTCGTTTAATTTCAATTCGTGTTTCGTTTTCGGTTCTATTTCGTGTCTATGTTTTTATTCTTAGTTTTCGTGCATGTTAGAATTAGGGTTACGAATGGTTACTGTTCTATTTTGCGAAATGTCTTGCCTGCGCAGTCCGGACGTTTTCATGAGTAGCTAAAACTTTTAGTGGTCCGGGAGGATGTGACACACACACGTGAACAGTACATGAGGCTTAGTTGCTCATAATTAATTGAAAGGGTTTCGGGTTAATTTTGGTTTATTTAATCTGACTAGTAATTTAGGATTGATTACCCTAGATTGCACAGTCTGTAGCTAACTTTGTACTTCATCGTTTCTCGTGGAATAAGGCTAATAAGTTGATTTTCGGTCAATCCTGCAACCTGCATAGTCAGCATCAGAATAACCAGTTAGTTCAATATTATCATCTGTTGGATACCATAAACCCATGTCAGGTGTTCCTCTGAGATAGCGGAGAATCTTCTTTGTTGAGTCCATGTGGCTCTACTTAGGATTCGCTTGAAATTGAGCGCAGACACCTACAGCATAAGTTATGTCAGGTCTAGTAGCACTTAGATATAATAAAGAACCAATAATTGCTCAAAATTCAGTATGGTCTACTGATACTCCCTCTTTGTCAAGATCGATTTTCAAGTTCGTGTTCATCGGGATCTTGATTGGTTTACCGGATCCGCAACCGAATTTCTTGATGAGGTCTCGAGTGTATTTGCATTGATTGATGAGCATTCCCTTCTCTGATTGTTTGACTTGAATTACAAGGAAATAATTCATCTCTCCCATCATTGACATCTCGAATTTATCCTTCATCATCTTCTCAAATTGTTGACACATAGTGACATTCTTTGATCCGAATATGATGTCATCTACGTAGATCTGCATAAGTAATATGTCGTCGTCCAGTCGAATGATGAATAGTGTGCGGTCTACTGTGCCCTTCTGAAAACTTTTCTGAAGAAGAAACTCAGACAGGGTATCGTACCAAGCCCTGGGTGCTTGTTTTAACCCATACAGAGCATTTCTGAGTCTATACACTTGATGTCCCTGCTGAAAGCCGGGAGGCTGTTCTACATAGATTTCTTCTTTCAGCACGTCGTTCAGGAACGCAGACTTCACATCCATTTGATATACTCTGAAGCATTGATGTGTTGCGTAGGCTAGGAATAGTTTGATTGCCTCCAATCTTGCAACTGGAGCGAACCTTTCATCGAAATCTATCCCTTCGGCTTGACAGTAGCCTTTTGCCACGAGTCTTGCTTTGTTCCTTACTATGACGTTCTTTTCATCTCGCTTGTTCTTGAAGACCCATTTAGTTCCGATCACATGTTGATGTCAGGGTCTATCAACAAGCTCCTATACTTCGTTTCTCATGAACTGATTCAACTCCTCGTACATGGCGATGATCCAATCAGCATCCTTCAGTGCGTCCTCAACTGACTGAGGTTCTTCACTAGACAAGAAGCAGGAAAATAGAGCACTTTCTCCCTCACAGAATCTGGATCTTGTCTTTACACTAGCTGAAGGATCTCCAATAATTAGATCAGTATTGTGAGCGTCCAACCACGATGGACGATGTTTTAACTCTTCATCTGAAATTTGTTCAACACAGATAGTAGGTGAGTTAGGCATTTCAGTTGTACTATTCTGAGATTGAAGTAATTCAGTTACTAGAGTCGGGTCTACTGAGTCACCAGGTTCAGGGGCATTCAGCTCAGGATTGTTCCTCCCCTGAATTGTTATTCTCAGTAGAGGTCTCAGTTACCACATGGGTTTCTTCATAGACCTGAGTTACCTGGGATTAACTCTGTTTAGTAGAGTCAATCTGTTCAGCTACGTATGTTTTTGGCTGAGATTCAGTAGTCTTATCTTCAATTTCTTCTTCTGAATCATCATCCCAACACAACTGGATCTTCTCAACATTGTCTTTTAAGCTCAGATCCTGTAGCTGTTTACTGATGTCCTCAGATTTTGAATTTGAGTTTCTGCTCTTGTCTTCAGTAGCAAACTCATTAAAAACAACATGAGGGCTTTCCTCCAGGCAAAGGGTCCGGTAGTTAAAAACTTTGAAGGCTTTGCTGACCCGGGAGTATCCTGAGAAGACTCCCTGGTCTGACTTGCTATCAAAACTCTTTAACTGATCCTTTCCATTATTGTGGATAAAGCACGAACACCAAACAATATGGAAATAAGATAAGAAAAGCTTCCTGCAGTTCCATAATTCATATGGTGTCTTCTTATGTTGCTTCGTCAGTAGAGATCTGTTCTGAGTATAACATGCAGTATCAGTTGCTTCTACCCAGAATTTAGATGGGAATCCTGAGTCTGCGAGGAGGGTTCTTGCTGCTTCTTTGAGTGTTCTGTTCTTCCTCTCAGCAATCCCATTTTGTTGAGGCGTGCGTGCAGCAGACGTCTCATGCTCTATGCCTTCAGCTTTGCAGAACCCTTCCACCATTGAATTCAGGAACTCAGTTCCTCTGTCTGAACGTATCTTACTGATTTCGGTGTTCTTCTCGACACTGAACCTTTTTAGAAGCGCATGCAACTCTGTTTTGACATCAGACTTGTTGGCAATAAATATGACCCATGTGTAGCACGAGTAGTTATCAATAACTACTAAAGCATACTTCTTGCCTCTGATCGTCACAGGAGAGACTGGACCGAACAAATCCATGTGTAGCAGCTGAAGGATTCCATCCGTGGAAGGCGATGTAACTGGTGGATTTTGCTTCTTTGTTTGCTTTCCCTTCAGACATGCTTCGCACTAAGTGTCTTTGCTGAACACTTCATTCGGCAGTCCCCTTACTAGAGCGTTTCTAGCTAGCTTGTTGAGCGTCTTGAAGTTGAGATGGCTGAGTCTTCTGTGCCAGAGCCACCCCATTCTGTTGTCGTTCTTCGCCAGCAAGCATGCTTCAGGTTCAGCTGATTTCCAGTCAGCTATATATATATTCTTTTTGCGCGAACCTGATAACACTATTTTCCCTGTAGATTTGTCAATGACATCACAGAAAACAACGTCAAAAATCACTCTATTCAAGTTATCACAAAATTGACTAACAGAGAGAAGATTATGTTGAAGTCCTTCAACATATGATACTCTTGAAACTGTGGCGGTTCCAATGCTGAGTGTTCCATAGCCTCTGGTATAACCTTTTGCATTGTCTCCGAACTCGATTCTGAGTCCTTCTTCAGCAGTATAATTCTTTAGTAGGTTCCTCTGGTACGTCATATGTCTTGAGCATCCGCTGTCCACGTACCAAGGGTCCTTGTGCACATGCAAAACATAATTATAGTTAGGTACCCTTTATTTTTAATTTTGGGTCCTTAGATGTTAGTCTTGGAAACCCAAATCTGTCCTGGTAGTCTCAAACAGTTTCTTCCCACTTTGATCAACATACTTGACCACTGGACTGGTCGATGCTGACTTCTGAGGCTTTACTGGTTCAGGAGTCCTGATCTTCTGAGTTGATGGACTGCTGACCTTAGCCTTCTGAACGGCTTTCTTTTCTTCTTCTGACTCTTGGATCCTCTCCTGACTATAGGCTCATAATAATATGACCCATACTGAGCTGGATGTGTCAGCTGCGGAGGTCTATACTGATCAGCCCACTTAACTCTGTTGGTTCCCCCTTGACTGAACTGGGGTGATCTTGAGCTAATCTTCTTGTCAGAATTCTGATAGTTAGGATGAGGTGCCTTCATCTTCTGTTTGTTCTTTGCTAAGGGGTTCAGGATCTCAGCATTGATAGTCTCCCCTTGAACAAACCTATCAGTCAGCCGATTCTCTGAGCATACGGGGGCAGATGAGGAGGCTCCATGGCTGAACCCGAGTCCCTCCTTGCAATGTTTTGGCTTGTTGTTGGCTAGCATCGCCTCAAGCTTTTTTTCAGCTCCCAAATACCGCTCTGTTATCAGGTTCCTCCACACATCATCACTCTTTTTAAGCATTTCATGCTCGATCTGAAGTCCTGAGAACTTTTGCTTCAGTAGACTCCGTTCAGTATCCTTCTGAGTCAAGTCATTGGTCAGTACTGAGATCTGATCTTCTTGATGCTGAGACTTGGCCATCAGAGAGTTTATCTCCTCCCTGAGTCTCAACACAAGTCCTTCTGACTCAGTAGCAACCTGACTCTCCTGAGAAAGTCTCTGATTCTCCACTTTCAGGGTATCCAACTCCTGAAAAGTCTTACTGAGTTGCAGGCTCATCTGAATATGCTCATCTAATTCTTCACAGGCGATCGAGATGTCCAGATTCTCTTCTGCACCTGAAATAGTGTCGTGTGTGCTGTGTGAAGAGGAGTTAAAAGGTGTGTGAGAGTTTACCTCGTCCTCTTCTCCTGCCATAAGATACTTTTCAGCATCTTCTTCAAGCTCTATGGTCATGAATGCCGCTTCATCATCTGATGAATCCATGAAGGTCGACTTCATCTGAGTCGTCTGAGAGTTCACCGACAATATATGCTTGACGCTTCTTGATGAACTTCTCCCTTCGAGCTTTTCGTGCTGCTCGTTCAGCTGTAATGAGCTCAGGACAGTCGTATTGGTAGTGTCCTTCTTTGCGCTCACTGTATTTCGACTGTGCAGGAGGTGATTATGCCTTCTATAGAGCCTTCTTTGCAGGTGATTATGGCTTCTTGCTGTTGTAGCAGGAGGTGATTATGCCTTCTTTGCGCTCACTGTATTTCGACTGTGCAGAATCTTCCTATTTCCGGCAATCAAAAGTATGGGATTCAGGAGTGCGCTTAGGTGTATACTCAGACTTACTCTTTGAGTTTCTAACGACTCTAGAGAGCTTTCTGCGCCTCTTCTTCTCCTTCTGATACTTGACGGCAAGCAGTGCTTATTTCTTCTTGTAGATCGCTGATTGAAGGCTCAGCCTTACTAGATGCGGGAGCTGCTGTGCTGACTGATGCTTTAAAAGCATGGTCGATCTGTGTGTCAGCTTCAGCTTGCTGCTTCCTTTGTGGTAGACCAAACTCGAACTCCTCAGCTTTTAATTCTAAAAATATGTGATCATGAGAAGCAATGTCAAGATCAGAATGTCTAAGCAAAGTAGCAAATGGAGTCCAATGTCCGTTCGGCAGTGCTCTCAAGATCTTGAGATTCATCTCTCGGTTGGAGAACGTCTTTCCCAGCTCGTTGATAGTGTTCATCAGATCCGTAAATCTGACGTTGAGATCTTCAATCATGTCACCAGGCATGAGAGACTGTCTCTCCAGCTTCTGAAGTTCCAGCGCTAGTTTGTTAGCTTTGATCTTCTGAGTCCCTCGACTCAGTAGCGCCAGAGCATCCCAGAGTTTCTTGGCGGACTTGCAGTCCTGAACTCTTCCGAGATAGGAGTCACTCAGGGTGGTCAGTATGGCATTTCTGGCAACCCGGTCTAGATTGTGAAACTTCTTCTCTTCAGGACTGAAGAAGCTTCTGTCTTTGCGGATCTTCTTCCCGGTCACCATGCCTCCTCCTTGTGCTGGATCCTGGATTTTGACGCTATCGATCATGGGAATGATAGGTCCGTCTTCCAAGACCTTTGTCATGCTGTCGTGGAGGGAAGTCAGATGAGTTTCCATTCTGACTCGCCATACCCCGTAGTTCTCTACTGAGAACATGGGCACCATCCTGATTCCTGACATATCAGACATTTTAAATAGTGATATGAATGAAGAATGATATGCAGTGAAAACATTTTTTGGATCCGTTCAAGTAGACTAGTTTCAAATAACAAGAGTCTTAGAGAACTCCTGCTCTGATACCAATTGTTGGTCCCGAGATAAACGTTCAGGTGTACAGGGGGGTGAATACACCTGAAAACTTTCTCAACTTAAAACGCGAACAGTCCTATTCAGGAGAGTGCCTTGCTGAACAAGTTCAGTAGACCAAATATGTTGTTCTGAATCGCGTGGACAAAGTGACTGACTATACTGAGGCCTGCTAGCTGACTGATGTCAGAATTCAGTACCGTTCAGTAAGAGTTTAGTAGAGTGCGGAAATGTGTAGGCCCAATTTAGTTGAGTGTTGAAAACGTTTTTATTCAAACAGTTTCAGTATATTAGTGTAATCTCTTAAGCTTTGCTGAAACTCAGTTGAATGATTTTGAAAGATAGTTTTCAGTATGAACAGTAATCAATGCAAAAGTAAAAATAGAACATAGCGATTTTAAAGTGGTTCAGATATCAAACAATCCTGCATCCACTGTCCTGAAAAGATCAGGAGGCTATTTTATTATACTGAGTTAGTCTTAGTCGGTTTGTGCACTGGACAAACACTGGTCTTGAGGTTTATACTGAGCAAGTCTCAGTTTACAAGTATCAAACTGAAGTGTTTGACAAACTCTCCAACTATGAAGGAGTTCTTTACAAGCAAGAATAGTTCAAGGATGAACTCCTTCGATCTAAGCTATGGATATATTCAGCTGAGCTTAGGTTAAAGGGAAGGGAACAAGAGGGCGGCTTCAAGAGTGACGAACAGTGAGGAATAAGCTCTCTGGATTCGTGTTCAATCACTTGGATACTGGAGGCTTTGATTCTAATCCAGCTTGGTTCTCTTGAGCATGTCGCCTTTCGCTTGAAATGTTTCTCTGAAGATCTTGCGAAAAGCTTAAGTCGGTAAGTGTTTGCTCGTAATCGCTCGTGTGTTCTTGATATTCTCTAGGTGAGCTTCGATTTGATTTTTCCCTCTATTTATAGAGGTGAGTCATGGAAAGATCCATTGGAGAAGACGATCCATGTGTCACTCTCTTTTGGGTAGCTAACGGCTCTTTCAAAGATATCTGGCTGAGTCTTTTTCCTTCATTTCTAGAAGTAAGTCGACTTGCAGCTTTAATCAGAATGTGGACAGCTGGCTGCTCGTCATTGGTTGAGGTGTAGAAAGTAGTTGAGACAAACAGACTTCTAGGCAGATCTGAAGCTGACTTCTCTGAATACCTCGTATGACTCTACTGATTTAACAAGTAAGATCACTAACAGTCAAGGTGACTGTCTGGCTATTGCTGAGTCTGACCTTGGTTCAGTAGTATAGTCCTGCTGAGTTCAACTCTACTAAAGGTTAACTCTAAGTTCAGTGAACTGCTCCTGTTGAGTCTAGTTCTACTGACTCCTTTTACTATGCTGCTCCTGCTGAGTCCAGCACTACTGAGCAAGAATACCTCTCAGTGTGCTGCTCCTGCTGAGTCCAGCACTACTTAGTCTTCACTCCATGGTACTGAGGTTGATAGTCTACTGAAGAGTCTGCAGACAGAACTAAGTGCCTGAACCATGCTGAAAGAATGTCTACTGAGTCTAAAACTCTCGGAGACAAAGGCATAACAATTACAACTCAATGGTTCACCAATCAAATTAGGGTTTGGGATCACTCAAATCTTCTAACACTATACTACTGAATCATCTCCCAACAAGATCCTCATATGCAAGAACCACATCTAGAGGTTCACCTGCAATAGAGCGTGTGTCATGTGTGCATGGTGAAGAGGGGCATATATTAGAGTCAGTAAGACACAGTCAGCGTCCACTACTTCAGAGTCCACTGCTTCAATTACAACGAACGCAGCAGCATCATCAGATGATTCCATGAATAATTCTACATCGCTTGAGCAGTCAGATAATTCTCCGGTGATGTAGGCTTGCCTCTTTCTGACACATTTGTCTCGCCTGGCTTGTCGTTTAGCTGTTTCAGCTGCCGAGAGTTATAGACATTCATATTGGTAATGTCCTGGCTTCTTGCAGTTGTAGCATATTGAGCTCCGGCCTTCCCTTTTTGGTGTCTCGTTATGTCCAACGGAGACAGTCTCAACATTCATGTATTTAGGTAGAGATTTAGATTTATTTTTCGAATGAGTATTCTTTCTCTTACCTTAATAGCTTTTGGAAGCCTTCTTCATCTTCAACTTTCTCAATTTGTCCTTCTCCTCCTGGTATTTCACAGCACGGAGAGCGTACTTCTTAGCCAAGTTGTCAGCGGTTGGTATTGTTACTGAGCTTCCGGCTGACAGACTTGTGGTTGAGGGACTTACTCCTGGTGTGCTGATTGATGCCTTGTAAGCATGATCTATTGACAATTCAGTCTCAGCACTAGGGGTGTGTGGGAGATTAAACTCAAACTCCTCTGTCTTTAGTTCTGAAAATAAGTAATCATGAGTAATAGAGTTTAAGTTAGTTCTTTTTAAACATGTAGCAAAAGAATACCACTTGGGCCTACTAAGAGCCCTTATTATCTTTGTTATGGTCTCCTTATTGCTGAATGTTCTCCCCAGTTCATTGATGATATTGATTTGATTTGTAAATCTGATGATGAAATTATCAATAGACTCCCCTGGAAGCATGGTAAATGCTTCGAGTTTCTGCAGCTCTATGTCCAGTTTGTTCTCTTTGATTTGTGGAGTTCCTTGGCTTAGCACAGCGAGAGCATCTCATAGCTCCTTTGTTGTCTTGAAGTCGTGCACCCTTCCAAGATATGAATCACTGAGTGTCATCAGTATCGCATTGCGTGCGACTCGGTCATTGTGTGCGACTCGGTCAAGGTTGTGCAGCTTTCTCTCTTCAGGTGTGAAGAGGCTCTTGTCCTTTGGAACCTTTGGGCCGATTCTGGCACCTCCTGCTCCCTCTACTACAAGCTCGACGCTGTCGACCATGGGAACAATAGGTCATTTCTCTAGGACGTCAGTTATGCTATCATGCAACCATGTTAAGTGTGCCTCCATCCTCACCCGCCATACCGCATAGTTTTCCGCTGAAAACATGAGTACCGTCCTTATACTTGAAATATCAGACATGTTGAAACATTTGGTATAGGATGCTATGAAGAGATGCAAGTTCAGAGAAAATGGATTTTCAGGATCTGCTCGAGTTAGAACACTATTCAGATAACGATGATCAAAAGAAAACTGCTCTGACACCAATTGTTGGTCCAGAGACGAGCTTCAAGTGTGTGTGGGGGGGGGAGGGAGTGAATACACCTAAATGCAAATTTCAAACTCAAAACGTGAAAGTCAGCTGTGCTGAAGAATGCTACTGAACTTGTCAGTTAGCCAAATATGCTTTCAGGATCGCGTAGGCAGAGATTCTTCTACTGAGTACAGTTTTAGTGACTTATGTCAGTGAACACACAGTTGTTTAGTATCATAAGTTGTGTGCGGAAGTGTAAGCCCTAATATAATCGTTTCAGTTGAAAAGTCGTTTTATGATGTTTGATTAAAACTCAGTTTTATGCAAAATGAACAATTATCAAAGCAACAGTTAAAATCAACACAAGTAGTTTTTAAAGTGGTTCGGACACAATGGATCCTACGTCCACTATCCTGAACTAAGAACGAGTTCTTGATTAAATTATACTGAGCAAGTCTCAGTCGATCTATTCTCAGGACAGATTCGTTCTTGTTTGCATACACCGAGCAAGTCTCAGTTGATCTGTACGCATGACAGATATCTACTTAAAGTCGTAGTGACTTTACAATTCTCAACCTTGAAGGTTAGAGTTTCTCCAACAATGAAGGAGTTCTTATAATAAGAACAGTTCAAAAAATGAACTCATTCGAGGTTCTAAGCTATTGATATTACAATGAGCACGTTTAGATAGAGAAGGGGAACTAAAGGATTTCTAAAGAGAAGAACTAAAATGATCTTTAAAGGAGCAAGTTCTTCGTTGTGCTTGGCTTGAGTTCTCTAGAGTATGTTCGCTTGAAAGCTTGTGCTCCCTTGTCTTTCTGCATGAAGACTCTTATCTATTTATAGTCTTTGATTTGTGAATAAATCCGTTGGAGAAAGTCTAGACACGTGTCGAATAAGACAAGGAAAACGGTCGTATTAATTTGAACGTTGTTGTAGAGATACTGTAGAGATTTCCTATTTTTCAATCTATGAGCAGCTTTATGGCAGAGCAGGTAGGGCGTTGTCGGCTCCTTATTTGTCGAGTTTATGAGAGTAGGTGAGGCTTGTTCAAACTCCAAGGTACGATGAGTTGACTTCCTTTGAATCCTCGGACCTTCAACTGATGTATCCTCTATTGAAATTCGTTTGATAAATTCAATACGCAGACTCAAATTCCTTTGTAGATTCAATTGGTCGATAGCCGTCCAACTGACTTCATCGATACTGAGTTCTCCGGCTGAGTGCTGAATCTTCTACTAAATGCACAGCTACTGAACTCTAGCCTACTGAGTACCTAACAAGCTGAACTCAACTAAGCTATTACAATATCGAAGGTTCATCATTCAGCTAGAGTGTTTTGGGATCTTCAAATCTAATCATAGTGAATCTCATCCCAATAGTAGACCACGCTTCAAGCAGCATGATCCAACCCACTAAGTTCGTTGGCAAGAACAAAGGTAGTTACGAGGAATTGTTCGTGTATTTGGTTGATTCTCGTTCCCGACATATGTCAATTGCACATGTCCACTTCAGCACTTCAGTCTCCATGCACTTCTAGTACACGTGCAGCTCAGTTGGAAGACGAGAAAATCTTCTTCCCACGAAATCAACAACTCCTTGTAACCGCTTAGAAACAGATTTATGCTTTATTCTCTAGAATGAATTCATTATTATTTATTTTTTTTGCATGCACATAAACAAATAACATCCACGTGGAAAATGATTAGTATGTTTTTGTATGTTTTTAGTTATTCGCTTGGTGTGTTTGAACCGTGTTTTTGTTTGTTTTCGTGTCTATCCTCGTTGGTTTGGTGTGCTTGATTGTTTCGTGTAGTGCGCAGGCGTGATCGCGTATTTTGGTGGAGTTTTGGGGAAAAAGAGTGGGGAAATTAAGAGTATGTGCATTGCAAACTGCTGCGATGTTCGGAAGGCAACTGGGACCACTCCCGACGTTAGTTGCATGATCCGACTGTTCAAATTGAAGATAAAGAAGTCGTGCACGTGCTGTCCAAATTTCATGACGATCCGACGGTTGACGAAGGCAGGACGAGCAAATGAAGAAGACTGTGCAGTGCAGAAATTGTTGGGATTTGGGCCCGAATTAATTAGCCCATTAGTATTAAATTACTAAGCCCACAAATGGAATTAATATTTGGCCCATTAAGTTGTTGTGCTGATTTATTTATTAAAAGGAGGAGTCACGTGAATATAAAGGGGGAGAAGGAAGTCAAAAGGATATTAGGAGAATTGAGACAGAAGCAAAAGAAGCAAAAAGACGAGAAGCTACACAGACGGGTTTTCAGCCTTCTCTTCTGGATTTTAGGCACAAAAACTTCATTTTAATTCTTGCTTTCATTTTCGGTGATACACATAAGCATGAAGAAAGAAAGCTAAAAAGGCTCAAAATCTCACAAGATCATTTGGAAAATGCGATAGCCATACATGCACGTACTATGTCGTCACTTAAATGCTACTACACATAGGATCAAACTTATTCAAGTCACCAAAATATAGCACCAAAAATTCAACGTGGTCCGAGAGACTTACTAATAAGAAATCTCAGCTTTTGTTTGAACCGTGTTTTTGTTTGTTTTCGTGTCTATCCTCGTTGGTTTGGTGTGCTTGATTGTTTCGTGTAGTGCGCAGGCGTGATCGCGTATTTTGGTGGAGTTTTGGGGAAGAAGAGTGGGGAAATTAAGAGTATGTGCATTGCAAACTGCTGCGATGTTCGGAAGGCAACTGGGACCACTCCCGACGTTAGTTGCATGATCCGACCGTTCAAATTTAAGATAAAGAAGTCGTGCACGTGCTATCCAAATTTCATGACGATCCGACGGTTGACAAAGGCAGGACGAGCAAATGAAGAAGACTGTGCAGTGCAGAAATTGTTGGGATTTGGGCCCGAATTAATTAGCCCATTAGTATTAAATTACTAAGCCCACAAATGGAATTAATATTTGGCCCATTAAGTTGTTGTGCTGATTTATTTATTAAAAGGAGGAGTCACGTGAATATAAAGGGGGAGAAGGAAGTCAAAAGGATATTAGGAGAATTGAGACAGAAGCAAAAAGACGAGAAGCTACACAGACGGGTTTTCAGCCTTCTCTTCTGGATTTTAGGCACAAAAACTTCATTTTAATTCTTGCTTTCATTTTCGGTTTTGGAGTTGAGATTTCTTCACGACTTTGCAACGATTGTTTGGGAATTCCGGATTTCTTATTAGTAAGTTTGTTTTTCTTTATTTATGTGTTTTGTTCCAATTCTTCTTTGTGATTTAATCCCTTGTTTTATTTGCTTAAACATGAATTCTTATGTGATAATTGATGCTTTAGATTTGATGATGAGTACCTAATTCCATAACTAGGGTCAAGGGGATTCAATTCATACCTAGGGTTTATGTTTCTTAGTGCGCATACAAGGTATTCGATGAAATTACTAAGTGAAATTAATTGGTCGATTAATTGCAATCACGTAGAAGGCTGTTAGGCAACTACGTTAGAACCTCGTCAACACCACTAGGATCAACCGGAGACGGACGTCTTAGGATTGTTATGCAAGCTTTGAACCACTTCCCGAAGTTAGAATTGATGAACCCGAGACCCTAGCCTTTATTCATTTGATTACATCTTTTAATTCATCCTTGATTATTTGGTAATTGCATTTGATAATTAGAGTAAGATTAAAACAAACCAAAAATTTGCAATATGCTATTTGCGATGTTTCACTCATTTGCAACCATTTAGATACTACTACTAATTCCGATAGCAGTGTTCCTTGTGATACGACTTGGGAAAATCTTGCCACACTTCGTGACCTCGTACTTTTGCGAGGAATCGGACGTGTAGTTTGGTTCGATCAAAATTTGGCGCCATTGTCGGGGAACACTTCAGGCATTAGTATTAGTGTTTGAGTGTTTGCAACTTGTTCTTTATTTTTATTTGTTGTTCAGGTGCGTTTGATTTCTTTGTTGTTTTTGTTGGTGCATGTTTGGCAGGAGAAGTCAAAGGAACAACCTTACACCCGCAATCGACAACATCCATCGAAGGAAGAGTATTATCCGACACAACATCACCGACGAAGAGCACTCATCCGAATCAACCATCTCTGACTTCGAACCCGAGTTCGAATCTTCTACTATGGCCAACAACGGACAAGTTGAGAACAATCCTGAACCACAACCTCGACGATTTGGAGATGCCGCACACCCACAGATTGATGGCGCCTCTTCTTGCATTGTACTAGGCGAAGCGGCGAGACGCTATGACTTGAAGGCGCATCACTTAGCGCAATTACCGAGTTTCTACGGGCTAGCTAATGAAGAGCACTCAACTTTATTCGGGAATTTTATACAGCCCTTCAGTCAGTTCCCATGGGTGCACTAAATGATGATCAGCTCCGCTTGAAATGTCTTCCCTATTCATTGAAGGACCGAGCCAAGACGTGGCTATAGTCTATAGAGCCAGATTCCATCGTTACATGGAACGATATGTACAAGAAGTTCATCACTCGGTTCTATCCCCAGCAAAAAACATTCGATCTGAGGAGTCAGATTTGTGCATTCGAGCAGGAGCCGGGAGAGCTATTTCACGAGGCCTGGGAACGTTTCCGAAGCCTATTGAGACAGTGTCCGCACCATAATCTAGCAACTGACATCGTTCAAACCTTCTTCTACAAAGGTTTAAACTCTGAATATCAGCGAGAGGTGAGAAATGCTTCGGGCGGAGGCATCGGGGATCGAACCACCGAAGAGGTTGATCAAATCTACAATTCCATGGCTGAGGACTCTAGACAGACGAACCACCGAGGTAGCAGCTCACATGGAAGATAGGACAGTCAGGCCACATCTCAGCTGGTTAAACAGGTAGCTGAGTTATCAAAGAAGTTGAGCATGCTGGAGGCTAATGATGGTAATCAGAGGATGCAGGTGAATCAGGTGGAGCCATGCAGCTCATGCGGGGAGATTGGGCATTTCGCCAACGTGTGTGGACAGTACATGTCGTCACCACCACAGATGATGGACCCCTCTTATGGTCCCGAGGTTCATGTGAATGCTATGTAGGGGCAGGGCAACCTCAGGAACGATCCCTACTCCAACACTTACAATCCGAGGTGGAGGAATCATCCCAACTTCTCGTGGAGACAGGGACAGCAGCAGAGTCAGAACCAGGGAGCCTCGCAGAACTTCAACATCCTGAACCGACCCCAAAATAACCAGCAAGGATATAATAACTACCAGGGGAATGCTCAGAATTGGCAGAATGCACCTAGGCCACCATACCAGCAATATAACCAACGGTATAACCAAAGAAGGGTTCCGGCCGCCTCAACCTTCACATGCACCTTCTCCATCGAAGAGCTCAACTGCGAGGAAAATTTTAATGTGTTCATACAGGCTACCTCGAGGCTACATGCAGCGAAACCAACAAAGAATGGAAGGAGTCGAGTCGACCATGAAGAGGATTGAGACCCGGGTTGGACGATTAGGCCGGGAGGGTGAATGAGATAACCCAACCGAATCGAAAGACCGTCTCCCGAGCCGGGCACATCAAGCTAAGGCCGTTACGGTGCTTCAGCGGGCGAGTGATTGATAATCACGTAGAGATACCGGGGGGATGAAGAAGAGGAAAAAGGACTCGAGGAAGTAATTACCGAAGATAAGCCAATACAAAGAACCAATGCTTGAAAAGGACCCCGAAACCAAGCATGCGCACTTTGCATAAGACAAGTAACCCATACCGTGCACCGATTCCATTTCTCGGGCGATTGAAAACGATAAGCGGGAGAAGCAATTTTCAGAACTCTACAAGCTACTATCAAAGGTAAATGTGAATTTGCCTCTCCTAGACGTCATCCGAAATGTGCTCGCTTATGTGAAGTTCTTTAAGGACCTCGCGACAAATAAGAAGAAATTCGTGGACGACGAGAAGGTGATTGTGACGGGAGTCGCTAGTGCCATCCTCCAGCATCCTCTTCCACCCAAGCGAGTGATCCGGGTAGCTTTAATGTTACCATAGCGGTTGGGAATGGTCGAGAAGTGTCCGGCATGCTTGATCTTGGAGCGAGCATTAATTTGATGCCCTATGCGAGTATACGAGGAGCTTGGGTTGGGTGAACTAAAGCCGACACGCATGTGCTTGCAGCTAGCCGATCGATCGATCCGATACCCGAGAGGAATTTTGGAGGATATATTAGTGAAAGTAGGAGGACTTATTGTGCCGGTTGATTTTGTTGTCCTTGATGTTGGACAGATTCCTGAGAATGGACGAGACCATGCATTACTGTTGGGGAGGCCATTCATGGCCACAACCAAGACGATCATTGATGTGGAGCATGGTACTCGAAGATGACGGGTTTTAGGCGAAGAAGTATGCTTTTCGGTGCGGAATGAGAAAGCCGCACCAGCTACCACGTTCATGGAAAATTGTTCATTTGTTGATTCAGTGGATGTCGAGGTGGAAGTGAAATTTGTTGAAGAAGAGATTCCCGGGGAAGGAAGTGAGGATGAGGCACTTGTCGTAGGCCTCAAGGAGGAGGAGATAAGCTCGCGGGCGGTCGAGGTCGAGGCCCCCGTTAATAAGATTAAGCTTAAGGAGTTGCCCAAGCACTTGAAGTACGTGTTCTTGGAAGACGGGGAACAAAAACCCGTGATTATCTTCGCCGAGTTGAGTTTTGAAGAGGAAGAAGCACTGATTGTAGTGCTCAAGGCGAACAAAAAGGCTTTTGGATGGAGTCTTTCTGACATTCGAGGGATCGATCCCTCCACTTGTATGCATCGAATCGTTCTTGAAGATGGTGCGGTTCCAAAGCGAGATGGGCAACGACGTCTTAAGCCGGTGCTTATGGAAGTGGTGAAGAAGGAGATCTACAAGCTCTTAGCCGAGGGATTGATTTATCCAGTCGCAGATACCCGTTGGGTGAGCCCAGTTCATGTAGTGCCAAAGAAGGGAGGCATCACGGTGATCGAGAATGATAAGGGAGAGCTCATGCCGACAAGAGTCACCACCGGGTGGCGAATGTGCATTGACTACCGAAAGCTCAATGCCGCGACGAGAAAGGATCATTTTCCCCTCCCTTTTATTGATCAAATGCTAGATAAGCTTTCGGGTCATAAATTTTACTGTTTTCTTGATGGTTTGTCAGGATAGTATCAGGTGGCGATAGCACCAGAAGACCAGGAGCTGACGACATTCACTACACCATTTGGAACACATGCTTTCAGGAGGATGCCTTTTGGGCTATGCAATGCACCAGGGACTTTTCAACGGTGCATGATGTCCATCTTTTCAGAAATGATTGGTGACTTTCTTGAGGTATTTATGGATGACTTCTCTGTTTTCGGCTCGTGTTTTTCTGATTGTTTGGATAAGATTGACCGTGTGTTGAAAAGATGTATTGAGTCTAGTTTGACTTTGAGTTGGGAGAAGAGTCATTTCATGGTGCCTAGTGGGATTGTTCTAGGGCATGTGGTATCTGAGAGGGGGATAGAAGTTGATAAGGCAAAGGTAGAAGCTATAGAAAAGTTGCCTCCCCCGATGAATGTAAAGGGTATTCGTAGCTTCCTGGGGCATGCCGATTTCTATCGGAGGTTCATAAAAGATTTCTCTAGAATTAGCCAGCCCCTTTGTCGATTACTGAGTCAGGACATAGAGTTTAAATTTGATGAGAGGTGTATGGAGGCGTTTCGAACTCTTAAACATAAATTAGTAACCGCACCTATTGTAGTAGCTCCTGATTGGGGTAGTCCTTTCGAGATTATGTGTGATGCTTCGAAGTCTGCTGTGGGAGCTGTTTTGGGGCAAAGAGTTGATAAGATACTTAGAGTCATATACTATGCTAGTCTCACGTTGAACAGTGCCCAAACCAACTACACTACTACCGAAAAGGAGTTGCTTGCTGTAGTCTTTTCCTTGGATAACTTTAGGTCCTATATCATAGGATCTAAGGTCATCGTCCACTCCGACCACCAAGCCCTTAGGCACCTGTTAGCTAAGTCTGAAGCTAAGCCTAGGTTGATTAGGTGGATCCTTCTTCTTCAAGAATTTGATGTCGAGATTAGGGATAGGAAGGGATGTGAGAATGTTGTAGCCGATCACTTATCTAGGATGGAGTTGAATGAGGAGGTTACCCGGAGTCAAGAGCTTGATATTATCCCTGATACTTTTCCTTATGAAAATGTTATGGCTATAACCCCCGCACCCTGGTATGCGGATATTGTGAATTATTTGGTTGCAGGTGTTTTGAGGAAAGACATGACTTACCAAGAGATGAAGCGTTTCATTTCCTTGAGCCGAGACTACTTCTAGTCGGATCCATACCTATACAAGATTGGGAAGGATGAAGTGATCCGACGATGCTTACCGGAAGAGGAACAGAGGAGTGTAATTATAGCTTGCCATGAGGAGAGTTGTGGAGGGCACTTTGGTGGCCGTAAGACTGCCTTCAAGGTCCTCCAATCAGGTTTTATTGGCCAAACGTGTTTAAGGATGCAATTGAATTTAGTAGAGGATGTGATAGGTGTCAGAGATTGGGAAATATTGGTAAAAGAAATGAAATGCCCTTAAACATTAATTTGACGATTGAGATATTTGATGTGTGGGGTATTGATTTTATGGGACCGTTTCCCAACTCTAGAGGTTTTGTGTATATTTTGCTTGGGGTTGATTATTTGTCCAAGTGGGTTGAGGCTATCCCCACGCGGACATGTGATGCTGATGTTGTTCTCAAGTTTGTGCAGGAGAATATTTTGTGCAGGTTTGGGTTCCCCAAGGCGATCATAAGCGATGGAGGGAAGTATTTTTGCAACAAGCTTTTCGAAAAGCTCATGAAGAAGAATGGTATAAATCATAAGGTTGCTACTGCTTACCATCCTCAGACCTCCGGCCAAGCTGAGACGAGTAACCGTCAGGTGAAGGAGATCCTCGAGAAAACCGTCAAACCTTCTCGAAAGGATTGGTCCGACAAATTGGGATCAGCAGTATGGGCTTATAGGACGGCTTACAAGACAATTCTTAGCATGAGCCCATATCGTTTGGTGTTTGGAAAGGCTTGTCACTTACCAGTGGAGATCGAGCATAAGGCCTACTGGGCAATTAAGGCCACAAATATGGATTTAATGCAAGGAGGTCGAGCCCGAGTGTTGGAGTTAGCTGAACTTGATGAGATCCGTAACGAGGCTTATGAAAACTCGAAAATCTACAAAGAAAAAGTGAAGCTGATTCACGACAAGAGGATCAAGAATAAAGACTTAAAGGCCGGCATGCAAGTACTTCTTTTCAACTCTAGGCTTCGATTATTCCCTGGGAAGCTCAAGTCTAGATGGAGTGGCCCATTTGAGGTGATTGAGGTGTTTCCTTATGGAGTGGTGAAGCTGTATAATCCAAAGACAAAGGAAACTTTTCAAGTTAACGGTCATCGAGTGAAGCCGTACATTGAGGGAGCCCCACAGCATATCGGAGTAGAGTCTATTCTACTCGATGAAGTTAGCTATGATTAGCTCTGCATGAGTCCAGCTCGAGACTGTAACCGAGCGTCGCGTGGAGACTAGTCCACGACCCGTAATGCTCATTCGGTTCACAAATTGAGCGCCGCGTGGGGGCCTTCCCACGACTTGTCAAGCTCACGACGTTAAATGAGCATTTCCTGACGCCATGTTCCACCACCGCCAGCACCCAACGCCGAGTCATGAGGCTCATCCGTAACTTCTTACGGCTTCGGTTTGTATCTTTTTCCTCTCTTTTGTCTGGTTTTATTTTCGTGCTTGAGTCCGTCGTTTTTGTGTTTGTGCATGTTACTTGTTGCATAATTTCGCTCCTATATCTTGCCCTTGCCGGGTCTGTTATGTGCATGGGGACATGCCATCTTGCAAGTGTGGGGGGGTTTTTACGACTATGAGAAGCATGCGGTGTTTGGTTTTTGTCGTGTTGTGTCTTTGTTTGTTGGATGCCATGTATGATATGAAGTCTCTCGGACCACGTTGAATTTTTGGTGCTATATTTTGGTGACTTGAATAAGTTTGATCCTATGTGTAGTAGCATTTAAGTGACGACATAGTACGTGCATGTATGGCTATCGCATTTTCCAAATGATCTTGTGAGATTTTGAGCCTTTTTAGCTTTCTTTCTTCATGCTTATGTGTATCTCGTTGCATTTGGAGCTTCATGCTTTCATTGTTCTATGACTTGTGTGCTCGTATGAACTAGAGATCGCTAAAACGTGTTTTTGTTTTGTCCAAGACATTTTGTCATAAGTTATTTGATTTTGAATATGATTGGAAAACGGTCGTGTAGGATAACCATTTTTAGCCTTTTCTTTTGATTGACCCCGAGCCCGTCGTGGGACACCCCTAGTAGCCCCGTTGAGCCTACACTTTATCTTTTTCTTTGTGTCCTTACTCATGAAAGAAGAAGCAGCCGGAGAAGGGGTGAGAATGGAAAAGAAGGAGAAGAAGGCAAATGTTGGGTCCGACATTTGAACCGACTTCCAACCCAAAGATTTTACGCGATGTTAATTTGAGATGAAATATCAATGTCGGAACCCAGCTTTTGATCCAGCTATGGACCCAGCATTGTACGCAAATTTTAATTTTGAGAAAAGAGCAATGTCGGAATCCGGCATCCCATCCAGCATTCGGTCCAGCATTTTACGGTAAACATGTTTTGAGAGGAAATACAAAGTTGGATCCGGCATCTCATCTAGCATTCGGTCCAGCATTACAAAAAAAAAAAAAAAAATTGTGGAAAGATGAATGCTATAGCATGTATTGGGAGTTCATTGTATGTAATTCAAATTTGTGGAGACGAGGGGGTGGAGAGAATTGAGTTGACGAGTTTATAGTCCACTTTTCCTAAAAATCCCAAATGTCCTTAGCTGAGCCCCATTACACCTTATCGACGACCATCCATGATTCTTAAGATAATAGACCTTGATTTGTGGAGGACATCATCTTTAACACGTGTTTAGTTTTGGTTCTTTGGTGCATCCGTTATTACTTGAAGCTCATCTTATCTTATTCCCCATATAGCGTTTATTTGTTGAGTATGCAAGTTTTCTTTTGTTGATGATCTTTCACTTGCATACACCATTTGAGTGGAACCATGCTTCGAGCGAGAAAAAGAAGAGAGCGCACCTTTGTGAGGGGATTTTGGATTAGCCTACATGCATAATTACTTGTTTGATCCGACGTGCTTCTATATCATGTGGATTGAGATTATTCTTGCGTACCATTTGTTGCACTAGACTTTTGATTGTGACCTTGGGAGGTTGAGTATTTGTCATGGCATTCATTTTTGTTTTGTTGCTCCACTCTTGGACTTTGCTAGGGACTAGCAAAGGTTTAAGTGTGGGGGGTTGATTAGTATGTTTTTGTATGTTTTTAGTTATTCGCTTGGTGTGTTTGAACCGTGTTTTTGTTTGTTTTCGTGTCTATCCTCGTTGGTTTGGTGTGCTTGATTGTTTCGTGTAGTGCGCAGGCGTGATCGCGTATTTTGGTGGAGTTTTGGGGAAAAAGAGTGGGGAAATTAAGAGTATGTGCATTGCAAACTGCTGCGATGTTCAGAAGGCAACTGGGACCACTCCCGACGTTAGTTGCATGATCCGACTGTTCAAATTGAAGATAAAGAAGTCGTGCACGTGCTGTCCAAATTTCATGACGATCCGACGGTTGACGAAGGCAGGACGAGCAAATGAAGAAGACTGTGCAGTGCAGAAATTGTTGGGATTTGGGCCCGAATTAATTAGCCCATTAGTATTAAATTACTAAGCCCACAAATGGAATTAATATTTGGCCCATTAAGTTGTTGTGCTGATTTATTTATTAAAAGGAGGAGTCACGTGAATATAAAGGGGGAGAAGGAAGTCAAAAGGATATTAGGAGAATTGAGACAGAAGCAAAAAGACGAGAAGCTACACAGACGGGTTTTCAGCCTTCTCTTCTGGATTTTAGGCACAAAAACTTCATTTTAATTCTTGCTTTCATTTTCGGTTTTGGAGTTGAGATTTCTTCACGACTTTGCAACGATTGTTTGGGAATTCCGGATTTCTTATTAGTAAGTTTGTTTTTTCTTTATTTATGTGTTTTGTTCCAATTCTTCTTTGTGATTTAATCCCTTGTTTTATTTGCTTAAACATGAATTCTTATGTGATAATTGATGCTTTAGATTTGATGATGAGTAGCTAATTCCATAACTATGGTCAAGGGGATTCAATTCATACCTAGGGTTTATGTTTCTTAGTGCGCATACAAGGTATTCGATGAAATTACTAAGTGAAATTAATTGGTCGATTAATTGCAATTACGTAGAAGGATGTTAGGCAACTACGTTAGAACCTCGTCAACACCACTAGGATCAACCGGAGACGGACGTCTTAGGATTGTTATGCAAGCTTTGAACCACTTCCCGAAGTTAGAATTGATGAACCCGAGACCCTAGCCTTTATTCATTTGATTACATCTTTTAATTCATCCTTGATTATTTGGTAATTGCATTTGATAATTAGAGTAAGATTAAAACAAACCAAAAATTTGCAATATGCTATTTGCGATGTTTCACTCGTTTGCAACCATTTAGATACTACTACTAATTCCGATAGCAGTGTTCCTTGTGATACGACTTGGGAAAATCTTGCCACACTTCGCGACCTCGTACTTTTGCGAGGAATCGGACGTGTAGTTTGGTTCGATCAGAAAACAGTCGTCGTTTGAATCAGTAACTGTCGGATTATCCATGCTGTGATTTGTGTTGTTTATTACCAATGCCAACATGTAAACAACCTCAAAAGATGGGACCATATATTTGTATTGGAGTTTTCGTAAAATTATTATCTTATCTTATTGATAATTTTTTTTACATTAGTCAAAATCGGAACAGAAAAAAAATATTGTATTTTAGAAAAGTTATTAATTTATCAAATATTAAAATCTAGGAGTTCCTCTGTACTTTTGAATGTTCTTCAATTATTTCGAAAGTATTAAAGCATAAAACGTACTAGACATGCATGTATGGACATATATACTGCCATCAAATTAAAATAAAATTAACAATAAATTGGAGTTTCAACATTTAGGGCCCTTGAATGTGGAAAGCCCATTTAACATATTTTCGACATTTTAGTACACGATTTTACGGTTACTATTGGTGCAATACATCTCAATTCTTCTCCCATTCTCAGTTCCAGAATTCAGGGTATAGACCCACTTTTTTTAATGAAAATTTGCACATATCAATATTCATATGGTGTTGTATAAATAAGGGTATACGATACAAGTCGCTCTGATTTCATTTTCGTAAGTGAAAAAATAAACTTTTTGGAGTAACGATTGCTGCTCAAATCAATAACCTAATAAATGTATCTTTAGATGACATGCTGATAGAATCTAGATCACATACATAGTTAATTTAGTACATATTATATTTTCTTTATATTTTGCAAGGTGTGAGTTTTTTTTTCACATAATAGATAGTATTGTTTTACCACAAAACACAAAACCATAATTAAGTGGCAAAATCACGACATACAAGTGATAATGAAAGCATAAAACAGCAGAAGATGAGAGAGAAGAAAATGAGAGAGAGAGAGAAGGCAGTCAAAAAGTATATGAATTATTAAACATGAACTAGATAAGATGTATGAGGACGGATTGTTGGAAAGAAAATGTCATTTTCTTTCAAAACATATGAACCTCTAATTTTTTAACAACTCAACGCAAGAATAGGAGGAAAGTTGGGAGAGCGTGGAAAGAAGCAATAAGAAGCCAAAAAGTATGATCCAAAACTTAGGTCTATTTAGTCAAAGAGAGAGAAGCTCATCTTATCCATCCTATCACCCAACCGTGTGCATATATGCCCTGACAACTAAGGTTGGTCGGATGGTCACACTTTTCGTGGAGCATTTTTCTCTTTTACTTTTATTCCTATTATTATTATATGAAATTAATTACTTTGGCATGTCAAGTTTGGCTTCTTGCGATATTTATTTATTAAATATAATACGTGATACATGAAAGTACACATATACATAAACTTCAAACAGCACCTACAAATGAACTTGAGTTGGCGCTTGCCGCTTGTGATATTTTAAAGAATGCACTCGTTAGTTGAAATAATCTCTCTGTCTCGTCCGAATTGTCTTGTTTTCCCTTTTCGGGCAGTTCCACTCGACTTGTCTTGTTTCCATAAAAGAAAAATAATTATTATTCAATCTATCACTTTTTCTTTGTGGGACCTATCTCTTTACATACAATCACTCATTTATCTATACACAACAAAACACTCATCTTAATCTCCGTGCCGAAAAGAAACAAGACAAGTCGGGCGGGACGAAGGGAGTATAGCTCAAGTTGACGTTCGTGTTTATTTAATTTTTCCTCTTATTCCTACTTTGTATTAACATATACTACAGCCCTCTAATTAGACGCATGAAAAAGGCTTAACACCGCGAATCAAAAGTTCTAGAACATTTGGGCCGCGGTTCACAATCTAATCGTTAGTTTCGAATACACGTAATTCAGTTCAAATCCAGGCCTCTATAACATTTTTTTAAAATTTAGAGATTACATTTTATGTGAAATTTGAACCATTAGTATTAGTTCTTTTTGCAAACCATATTTAGAACCATCCAGAACCATCGATTTATAATTTATTTTAAAGTTCAATAGGCTAGTACTGAATTCCGGAACCATGAATTGGTTGCTAGAGATTGTTAGAATATTGAGCGATGCCCAATATCCTTCCAGCTGTGCGGTGTCGGGATAATGGGCGATGACCGAGACTTGTTCCTGTGTCATGGAGCAACGTTCGATCTGTTGCGCTAATTACTATGCAATGAAGAATAAAATTTTTATTCCACCACCAACAATTGGTTTCGGCGCAGTGATAATCATTTGAGATCCAACATAAATTTACTTCTAAACTTCCATGACTCCCCCTTAGCAATTTCTAAAAAGCATTTCTTCTTAAGATTTTCTTTTGGAGAGTAGTTAATCCTAAGATTTTGGAAGGTCCCCTAGTGGATTTCTGTTAAGTTATTATTTTAAAACATCAAAAATTATTAGAGCAATATGTTAAAATAATTCACAATATGTTAGTTGTTAGGTAGTCGGTAGTCCCACGCCAATGAGAAAGGACTTAGTTGTGATTGCATTATCCATCTCCCGATAACATTTTCATTTCAAGATATTTCTACGCACCAACAATTAGGTATTGTATTTGCTTCTTCCAATAAATTATTTGCTTTCGGTAACATGAATTGTGCAGTATGTCATGTCTAATAATGAATGTATTGTATTGTCAAATTGGAGACTGAAAACTATGGTATGTTGGCCCTCATTTCTCAAATTTAATTTATTTATTTTCATGAATTATACTAAATGGAATTAAACCTGTTAGATCCATTTATATAATTTATTTATCTAGAATTAACCGATGCTCCCAATTTACAAAGATTTTCATGTACCACTAAATTAAATTAAGCGAAACTTGATCATGTACTTTAATTTATTAATATATATTACCTGTATGAATATCAACATCATTATGTACTTCATATAAACTTGTTAAATATTTCGTCAAGCAAAATAAGTTGTTTTATTAGGAAGCTTGCTATTTCTTCCAAGTTAAAATATTAGTTAAGAAATAGGTCACAGATGACGCTTACTCCTATTAAAATTTCACTTCATTGTGACAATTTTCTAACACCAGCATCATCACTTGTCTATTTAATTATTACTCTCTCATGAAAAGCGTGGGAGCCTAATTTGATATCTGAAAAATGTCGAGGGATGTGAGTTTTCGTTTAGGAAAAATGTATTGTCTTATAAATCTTGACCCATAAACTAATTTCATATAAATTTATATATCTATTTTGCTTCAAATATTTACAGATAGATATATTAAGCACGGCACACCATAATAAATCATTATTACATATGTTTGTCTGAATAAAGATACCGTATTTATAAAATAAAAAATAAAAATAAAAAAACTCCCCAAGCGCAGTTTCCATGAAGAGATATTCACACCAAAACAACCAACATATTAAATATTCAAATCCAACTGTTCCAGTCTTTGTGGGTGTTTGGAGTAGTTGAAGCTTATTGATAAGTACTGAAAGCTGCTGAAAGCGGCTGAAAGCTGCTGATTTGAGAATTTGTAGGTGTTTGGAAATAAGTGATAAAGCTGTTGAAAGTGGGGAAAATAGTGTTTGGAAAACTGTTGATATCAATAGCTTATTTTAAGTTTTTAAATAAAATATTCGTTGTACCCTCAATATTATTAAATAATTATAATTTATAATAAATAAATAAATATGAAATTAAATTATTTTTTATATTATATAAATTTATAATATATCATATTAGCATAAACATATCATACTATTATATTTTAAATATTATTTATTTACTTAAATTCATAATAATAATATTTTTATATAATTTAAATAATTATGTAGCTAAGAAATAATTATCATTAAATGAAAATAGAAAAAATATTAATTTAAAATTAAAAATTTTCAGAACCCACTATTTTAATTCATCTATATTTAATTTTAATAATAATTATTTCATTAAACTTGAAGAATTTATAAATAATAAATATAAAATATCTTTTTATCAAATTACTAATTAATATATTAAACTATAATTAAACTTGTAACTAAAAAAATATTAATTTTAAAATTAATAATTTTTTGGGAATTATAGAAATATTTAAAGGATAAAATAATCCAATGAATTAAATAAGTTGCAATATAGCAGCTTGAATAGCTTCTCTATGTTGGCTATATTTGGTATGGAATTTCTGCTGAAAGTTGGGTGTTTCAAATACTCCAGCTGTAGTTCAAAGTTTTCCAAACACCACCTTTGTCATCATGACTTTTATATTATTTTTCTTAAATATACAATTTTCGCTTTGAATAAGGTAACTGCACATATAGCGTGATTCACTCTTGATTTTTCTTTTGTAGAATTTATAAAATAAACAAGTTTGTAAGTGCAGGGTAACCGGACGATTCACTTAAATATGTACAATTTGGAATATTTAAACAATGGTAACGTAGTGCAGTTGGCTAAGTAGGCTCAAAGCCCATTAACCGGGTTCGAGTCCAAAAAAGGTGTTTTTGTTGTTTTTATTTTAATTGATATATTAATTTTAAAAAATGATACATTTGTTCATAATAATTCATATTTTTATTATAATTATTTTTCAGAATAAGTTTGTCCCTTTTTTTTTGATAATATTTTTTTTCATTTTAATTGATATATTAATTTAAAAAAGTGATAAATTTATTTTAAATAAATAATATTTTTATTCCAACCAATTCATATTTTTTCAAATCAAGTTTGTCCTTTTTTCATTTTAATTGATATATTAATTTAACAAAAATGATAATTTTTTGTTTATAATAAGTGATTTTTTATTCCAACCAATTAAAAAGTATCATTTCTCTTTAAGAAAAGTATTATCTTTAAAAAAAATTCATTCTTCCTAAGAAAAGTATCATTCTTATTGAGCAATAGTATCACATGTTGTTAACAAAAGTGCATTTTTACTTAAGAAAAATATCATTCTTATTGAGAATAGTATCACATGTTTTTACTGTATTAGGGGAAGTTTAAACCTACTTTTTTCCTTTGCCTTTCTTTTCATTTATTTTTTTTTCTTTTCTTTTCCTTTCTTTTAATTTTATTTTTTTCCTTTTTTTTTCATTCCTTTCTTTTCTTTTCATTTTATTTTTTTATTTTCCTTCATTTTCATTTAAATTGATACATTAATTTAAAAAGTGCTACATTTTTTAATAATACATTTTATTTTATTTTTTAAATTTTTTTATGTAACACTTTTTTAATAATAATTTTTTTAATTTCTTAAGAAAAATATCATTCTTTTTTTTCCTTTTCCTTTTCCTTTCTTTTCATTTTATTTTTTTTTCTTTTCCTTCATTTTCATTTAATTGATTTAAAAAAGTGATACATTTTTTAATAATACATTTTATTTTATTTTATTAATTTTTTTACGTAGCACTTTTTTAATAATAATTTTATTAATTTATTAAGAAAAATATCATTTTATTGAGCAATAGAATCACATGTTGTTAACAAAAGTATCATTCTTCCTTAAGAAAAGTGTATTCTTCATTAAAAAAGTATCATTCTTATTGAGTAATGTATCATTCTTCCTTAAGAAAAGTATCATTTTTATTGAGCAATAATATCACATGTTGTTAAAAAAAGTATCATTCTTTTTTAAGAAAAGTATCAATCTTCCTTAAGAAAAGTATCATTCTTCATTAAGAAAAGTATCATTCTTATTGAGAAATAATATCACATGTTGTTAACAAAGTATCATTCTTTCTTAAGAAAAGTATCATTCTTCCTTAAGAAAAGTATCATTCTTTCTTAATAAAAGTATAATTCTTCCTTAAGAAAAGTATCATTCTTATTGAGCAATAGTATCACATGCTTGTTAACAAAAGTATCATTCTTCCTAAAGAAAAGTATCATTCCTATTGAAGTAATAGTATCACGTGTTTGTAAATAAAAGTATCATTTTGCCTAAAGAAAAGTATCATTCGTATTGAGCAATAATATTTTTCCTTGTTTTTACTTGTACCATAGAGGGGAAGTCTAAACCCTACTTTTTTCTCCGGTTAAAAATGCTTCGCGTTCCTTCGGAACACTCGCATTTTTAAATGGTTTGGAAACAGCGTTCTTGAACGCTAGCATTTCCAAACCCTTTTAGTCGTGGAACGCTACGGTATTTTTCTTGTTTTTAGTGTATCCTAGAGGGGAAAGTCTAAACCCTATTTTTTTCTCCTAGTTAAAATTTTTAATATATATATTAATATTCTTTGTGTCATATATTTTTTTAAAAAAATAAGAAATTAAATTTATTATTTTTCGTGTCATATTGTAGTTGTTCATACAATTATAATTTTTTAAAAATATTATATTTTTAATATGCTTTGTGTCATATATTAAATTTCTTAAAATAAAAAATTAAATTTATTATTTTTCTTATTGAAGTAATTTATACAATTATATATTTTTTTAAAAATACTATATTTTTAACAAGAAAATTTTTTAATATACATATTAATATTATTTGTGTCATATATTAATTTTTTAAAAATAAGAAATTAAATTTATTATTTTTCGTGTCATATTATAGTTGTTTATATAATTATAATTTTTTAAAAAAATATTATATTTTAAGAAGAAAAAATTTTAATATTACATATTAATATTCTTTGTGTCATACATTAATTTTTTTAAATAAAAATTAAATTTTTAATGTTAAAAATAAAAAAGGAAAATGCTGTTGCTGGGTCTCGAGGGTTCGAGGAGAGCCAGCAATACACCTGCGCTACAGGAGCGCTTATGTGAACTTCTATATTATTATGCTATTTAGCTGGGTGCAGCCGGTTGCACCTGCAACCGGTTGCACCAAAGTTTTTGCGAATAAACAATTTCTTGCACATTACGATTTGATCAAGTCAACTAAAAGTCGCAAGTTGAGCATAGTTTCATGGCAAACATGTTTACGTGCATCATTTTGAAGCCACATGAATATCATCAAGTTGATAAATTTAGACGGATTAATTTATTACGTTGATTAATTGAAAAGGACAAGTACATAGGATATCATTAATTAGGAATTTTGTGTAAGGAAGTCATATGTTATACTAATATAAAAAATTGATAACCTTATAAAATATGTATTGGGCGTTAATACTAATCAACATTCTTTAATACCATGCAATCCTGTTTAAACCTAAACTAGAACTCTATGTTTATGCACTATTATGTCGATAGGATAGTTGAGAATATGGCTAATCAACATGCATGTTGGAATTCAAAATAGTGATTATAAAAAGAGATTGTTTGGTGAGCTTATAAGTTTTAAATCAAATATTAAGAGTTTACTAATTGAAGTGCTTTAGTGAAGCGAGATACATATCGTGGACAAAAGATCTCAAATTGAATTTTCGTAATATACGTATTTAGGTTGAATTTGTCGTATTTTTTCATATCTTTAATTATACATATGTGATTTGGGGATTCTTACACACTAAAACAGAGTTTAGTCAGAATGAATTGTATGATTTGTGGAGTAATACAAGCATATGAAAGACATAATAGCTGCAAAAGCGTTATCTTCATCGAAACAAAGAAATTTTAAGAGTTTATGCTTCTACAAACAAATCTTCCAATCAATTAACCTCTCATGCGTCTAAGTCTCAAGGTATATATAAAACCAAAATAACATAAAAATAATTTAATTAAGTTTTAAGATTTTATTTTAATGGGGTTCACCAAACACACCCTGTTAATAAATGTTTTTAATTTATTTTTATCCTAGTGGGAACATGTATTCTATGAATTCCTTGTGGATTCTATGTTGGCCCTTACATTTTGAAAATATGAATTTGTGTATTAGGATTTTCAGAATACATCCTTTAGCTACTTTTCTCTTTTTTACTCGATTACATAGTGCAATCCTCACCTATGTCCGTGGTTTTTCTTCGATTTGATTTTCCACGTGAAATATGTGTTACATTGGTTGCTTATTTTCTTGCTTATTTCAAAACAAAGACTGCTAAATATTTATTTAAAGAAAATTATCCGTATAGGCAATGGTGGATCCAAAGGGGGCAGCTGGGTGCGATCGACCTCCCCCCCTAATTTTTCGTGTAATACTACGAGTTTTTGTTTATTTCGAGTATTTTATATGTTTATCTCACTTAATTTTTCTAATTCCTACCCCCCCCCGTGTTAATGTGACTAATAACTTTTAAAAATATTAAAAAAAACGTATATTAAGTGTAACTTATTTTAGTGGAGATGTATAATTTAGAGTTATAGACATCTATTTTGATAGACTTACATATAACATATATAACTTATTGCAAGTATAAAAATTAGCAAGTATAAATATTCTGTTTTTTTTTAATTACTTGATTGATCTAAAATTAGCAAGTATAAATAAACCATCATTTAAATACTCCCTCCTTCCCATTGGAAACAACGCGTTTCCAATGGGCGCGGGAATTTAGGAGGTTGTGTTTATGAGTTAATCTTTATGGCCCACTTGTAAGATTAAATAATATTTTAATTTTTAATATCTTCCAACTCACATTATCACCTACTCTACCTAAACTATTTTCATTTGCAAAATCACTTTGATTCTATTAACAACAACAAATTAATCTCACTTTGCTTTTAATTCATGCGCCATTTTATTCATGATATTTTTGGAGTGACAGTAACAACAAATTAAAATCACTCCAGATCCGTCTACAACAACAAATTAATCTCCAGAATTCCATCATCTCATCCACATAAAAAAAGGAGGGAAAATAAAAAGGTGTTGCAAAAAGCAAATGTGTTGCCGCCTAATATAGAATTACAGTTTACCAAATTCAAAATGTTTCAAAATGTTTCAATGCAGTATATAAATTCATAACTCCATCATCTCAGCATTCATCTTCTCACACCTGCCTTCTCTGTAAATATCCATCTTCAAACATGGCACCAGTCAATCTTACCACCAAACAAAGAAATCAACTTGTCCAATTCTTGCTGCAAAACTGCAAGAATGGAAAGCCGGACAGAGGGATTATGAAAGCAACCACGGTCAAGTGGAATTATTCTCGGAGCACGGTTCATCGTCAATGGGCTGAAGCAAAGAAACAACAAAATTCAGGTGAGATGATCTATCTTCAAAGTGCAAAGATAGGTAAGATTCGACCAAACAGAAGAGTGGTGATAGATTTAGAGTTGATTCAAGGACTTGAGTTACAAAAAAGATCAACTATTAGAAAATTAGCATGTGGCATTAGTTGTAGCAACAGTACAGTTGGTAGGTGGTGACGAAAGGCTTGATCAAAGCTCATACTAGTGCAATTAGGCCCGACCTAACAACAGATTGTAGGTTACTTAGGCTAAGGTTTTCTATGGAAGCACTAGAGTTTGATCGAGTCTTAAATCTCTTGAAGTTTAAGGATATGCACTACACAATACATATAGATGAAAAATGGTTCTATATAACTAAGGCATCACATAGATTTTATCTTACTCCCGGAGAGGCAGAGCCACATAGAACTTGTAAAAACAAGAAATTCATCACAAAAGTTATGTTTATGTGTGATGTGTGACGTCCTATATTCAATTCAGATGGATCAGTTTTATTTGATGGGAAAATAGGTATTTTTTTCTTTCACTCAACAAGTTGCAGCAAAAAGGAAAAACAAAAATCGACCAGCAGACACATTGGAGACTCAACCTATAGCATCTATAACCAAAGAAGTGACTAAAGCATGCCTAATAAATCAGGTATGGAAATGCAATGAAGTATGCTTCACATGTAATAGAAAATTGTATGTTTTCACAACTGTTGAATTAGAACAGTAAGAAGAAATGCAATGTAAGAAGTTGTTCAGATTTTAAATCAATGAATTTCACATGCATTTAATGAGCTGAAGTAGTTCAGATTTTATTTAAGAGCTGAAACAGTTCAGATTTTATTTAATTCTGATACAGTTCAGATTTTATTTAAGAGCTGACACAGTTCAGATTTTATTTAAGAGCTGAAGCAGTTTAGACAGCAATTAGAGCAAAGTGGCCAACACATGCCAGCAAACATATCTTTATACAGCAAGATAATGCTAAGCCCCACATCAAAGACAGTGATATTCAGTTTAGAGAGGCAGCCAACAAGGAAGGGTTTGATATTAGATTGATTTCTCAGCCACCTAATAGCCCTGACACTAATGTCCTTGATCTAGGGTTTTTTAGAGCCATTTAGAGTATACAAGTTGAAACTGCAAGCTATAATGTGGACCAACTCATAACTACAGTTGTTCTTTCATTTGAACAACTATCACCTGTTAGTCTAAACAAAGTCTTTTTGAGCTTGCAAGGGTGTATGATTGAAATTATGAACGTTAAAGGCAGCAACAGCTACAAAATCCCACACTTAAAGAAGGACAGCTTAATAAGATTGGATGCACTACCAATGGATTTGGAAGTTCCCAACAGTTTAGCAGAAGAATGCATCAACTATATGATGGAAAATGGAACCCTAACTGATATACAAGAGCTAAGGGAGAGGTTGGGCCTGAATGTGGATGATTGGACAGTTGGAAGATGACCAAAGACGCACTAGAGTTTTAAAGAAAAGACTTGGTAAATGTAGATATTTTTTGTAAATAGCAGCCTTGGGACAATGTCAAAGTTTTTGTTTACAGAAACCAAGAGCTGTGTTGTTGTAAAGTCTATGAATGAATGCATCTTTAATTCTAAGTTGTAGATGCATTTATGTTTATGAATGAATGCATCAAAATTTGCAGCTATGAGACTACTAACAGAATAATATGCAGCAGAGTATGAACAACTATTACCAGAATAATATGCAGCACAGTACTAACAAAGTTTGCATGTATGAACAACTATTACCAACTTTACAGTAATCAGTATGGGGCTATGAATTATTCCTATTACCAGAATAATATCCCTAACAGAATAATATGCAACACAGACTGCTATGCAGTACCAATAAACAACTATGAACTTATTGTATTACCAACAATAAGTTCATAAGTCCTATTATGCATAAGACTATTACGAACAAGTTCATCAGTCATAGTAATTGCCAAATTGCACTTCAGTTTTGTCATCATAACAATGTCATAAGCCAATACAAAACCTAAGTGTGGGCATATTTCTTATCATTTCAAGCTTCAGCACCCTCCTACCACAATAACAAGCAACTAAAAAGTACCTGCATGCTGATTTTGAAACAACTACAGGAAAGATCTCACCAGAGCATTGCAGGATTCAGAGCATTGTCCAATTCTCGGTCCATATGCATAATTCTCAAGCGCGTCCTTGTATCTCCGTCTCTTCAAGTTATGGTCCTCCTCCGCACCCGGGAACCTTTTATTGAAAGATTCCGGGAACCGTACGTTCACCTTCCTGAAGTAGCCGCGCTCCAAGAAGGAGGCGACGACCTCTTCTCCGCTCAGATCGACCCGTCCGTCAGCATCCCGAATTTCAGGACCCCCGGGCCTCGACGGAGACATCTCGCCCGTTTCAGATCCGGACAGATCCATCTCAGATCTGGAGAATGGAAGGAGAGAAATCGCAGAGGAGGGCGATGATGGCGCAACTTCACATGTCTCAAATCCGGACAATGGAAGGGGAGAAATCACGGAGGGGGCCGAGGACGAATCTCCGTCGTAGGTCTCAGATCTGGATTTGCTTGACTTCATGGCGGAGGGTTGCGAACGGTGGACGGAGGTGCGGTGAAGTAGAGAGTTCGAGACGGAGAGGGAAGCAGCTCAAGAACAGAGAGAGAAAATGGAGATCGAATGAGGGAATTAGGGTTTCAATGAGGTGGAATATAGATAATAATTAAGATAAGTTAGATTAGTGTTAATTGTTGTTAGTAATATTTAATTAGTGACTAACATAAACTTAAATTGGGATAAATATTTCTATTTTAGGAAACGTGTCGTTTCCAGTGGGACGGCCCGATAAGGAAAACGCGTCGTTTCTAGTGGGACAAAGGGAGTGCTTAATTAACTCCTAAGCTAGATAGTGTTAGTCTTCATAATTTTCTCCAACTAAATTTAGAGTGTCAAAATAAGATTGTGTATTTTTTTCGAATAATATAAAGAATATAACGGTTATTCATAGAAGAAGAATATAATACTTTAAATAAGTTATAAAGAGTAAGTATAATTAGACTTAAGTAAAAAAATATCCTAAATAATTTTCTCAGGAGCTCTGTCCCCGAACACCCAGATAAGGAAGTATTATAAACCGATAAATTTCGCCTCCCCTAACAAAAAATCTTAGATCCGCCCCTGCATATAGGAACATGAATGAATATGCGATACTCTTCATCAAACAAACAAACTACATTATTGTGGTATTGTTAGTTGAAATTGTGTCCTTTTTCTTGATACATCATTTTCCATTGCTCACTTTCTTTTCTTTATATATTCTTGACTCCAATTCAAACTAAAGAATTGTTTAATTCATACATTTCCTCCCCTTATGAATATATATATATATATATATATATATATATATATATATATAATTCTTATCGTTTATTAACTTTTTTATGAGCAAATGTTACTTTTTAATGAAATTAAAACTTCAAAGTGTATCATCATGTAGTATTTCGATCTCGACGAATTACTTTATCCCCTCGTTTCACACAAAAGCACTATCGTTAAGGTCGAATTAATTTGACTTGGTTATTATAAATCGAACTCAATCTCGAGTTTTGTTAACTTACTGACTAATTCCAGCCACACAAATTTTTTTTGTTCTAAACAAATTTTCCATATTTTTTATTTTAAATTCTGACTTAAACATATTTTATTTTAAAAACACATTATATTTTATTATAATTGTTTCGTTGTTTAATAAATCATAGTTCTACCCATGCTTACAAGTCAATATCGCCTTTTAATTAAGTACACATATGTTAATTAGTCTATATTTTGAGATAGAATATTCCTCGAACTCTAGAGTCTGATGTTAAAGTAGTTGCGGCGCAGGAAAATATTCCATTGTTCACGCTACAATGATGTTTTCAAATGATACATAGTTGCAGGCTCTATCAATTCATTTTATAATCTGTTTGATCATAATTCATAATCCGTGGACGAGAAGGAAAACGAAAATTGTGTAATATACAAGATAATATGCATGTAATGTGATTTATAGTTACCTATAAGTACTTCTAAATTTGTTTCCAATTAATGCTAGTTTATTGTTTATGTCGATAAATGGCTTCGTTGAGCAAGTCCCTCCAAATTAAAACTATTGTTTATGTTAAAGATATTTTTGTTTCCGCTTTAATACATTATATATATATATATATGTATTTCTTAAAAAGGTGGTCAAAGTCAAACCAAAGGATAATTGGGCCCAATCAAATCGCATGCTGTCATGACCTACCAAGGTTTCACCCAGTTGGAAGTTGAAGATGGAGAAGCAAAATGCTACTTGAACACTCCTTGTACAACTAATTAATTATTAGTCATCCCATAAATCTTTATATAATAAAAATTTGGAGGATGTTCAAATGTGAACTACCTTTTATCGTATGAACGTGTGAACACTGCACTTTAGAAATAAATGCACTTCACTTTAAATACAAAGATACTGTATTTTAAAGTGCAGTACTTAAAGTTTAGTACATTTGTCTTAAATTGCAGTATTAAACTGCAGTATATTATCTTGAAAGTGCAATACGTTTGTTTTTAAAGTGCAGTATTTACACGTTCACACGATAAGGGTTGTTCACATGGGAACTACTCCCTAAAAACCTCTATTTTGTGGACGATAATCTTCAAAATATCCCTTATACTTTTAGCTGAAACTAATTGTTAGTGGTTGAGATGCGCGACACGTCTGCCAACTTTTGTATGGAGAAATTGTTAGTGGTATTTAATTAATTAAATTCATTGCAAACTAAGGTAAGGCATGGAGCGTATGTCAACGATTAGTCACAAATACGTAGTCCCCAGCATTAAGCCAAGCCACCTGGAAACTTACAATTTTATCCTCTTCTCATCAAGTAATTTGGTTAAAATGTATTATGCGGTCAAAACATTCGAATTTGAATATTAATTTATAAAATTTGTATTTATTGCAATTCGATGTTTAGATTATTCATGATAGCGCACTCTCTTACAAATACTTTAAAATTGAGGCTTCGTTGTTTCCATCCAAACTTGCTAATTGATGTTATACCACCTGTTAAATTTTATATAGTTTTTTAATTACACACACACACACATATATATATATATATATATATATATATATATATATATGGTGTATGAATTTGGTAAGAATCTGCATTTAAACGTGAGAACTATAATGCATAATTTTTTTAAGTTTTATGTAAAAAATAATTTAGAAAATTGTAATTTTACACTTTTATCCTTCTAAATAAAAAATATAAATTAGAGTCATATTCACCATTAATTTACTCATTACTATTTTTATTTCTTTAATGAAATCATTGGTTGATTTTTTTTTCACAACCTTCGCAGAAGTATTTTTTTGCCTATGAACACAAGGAAGAAAGAAGCATTCAAAGAAGTAATTGCCTATATCGAGAATTAAATATTGTGAAGAGATACCTCAACACGAGCTCAACTTGCAATAGGATGACGCAGCCTAAAATCCATAAACACTAGTTCCATGAGGGTAGTGGTACTCCCTCCGTCCCATAGAATTTGTTCTGCTTTTCTTTTCGGGCTGTCATATCCCATAGAATGTTTCATATTTCTATTAATGGTAATTTATTATAAATATTTTATTTGTGGGACATATCACTTTACACAACTTCACACACAACTTTCAACTCTTCTTACTAACTTTATTTGTGGGACTCATTACTTTACACAACTTCACACAACTTTCAACTCTCCCTAATAACCGTGCCGAAAAGAAACAAGACACATTCTTTGGGATGGAGGGAGTATTTGATTCGATGAGGGTAGTGAATGAGATGCATTTTGAATTTGATATTTTTTTATAGGCAAATTGGATTTTTTAGTCCTCAAACTATGCGTGTTTGGCCAATTTGGTCCCCTATTTATTTATTTTAGTTAATTGGTCCCCAAACTATAGAATTTTGGGCGAATTGGTCCTTCTGTTAATTTTTTTGTTAGTCAACGATTTTTAAAGGGTATTTTCGGTATAATATTATTGAGGACCAAAACGTCCAAATATTGAAAGATTGAGGACCAATTTGACCAATTTTTTTTTTCTTTAATTTTTTTAAGTTTTTCAAAAATCAAAAAATATGTTAATAATTTTGCTTTTTTTTAAGGAGCAATTATGCCAATTTTAAATAGGTTGAGGACCATTCCCGTTAATTATAATATATTCGGGGATCATATTACTATGAAAATGATGGATTAAAACATAAAATATATTACTCCGTAACTAATTTTTTTCCGAATATTACTATGAAAACAAGGGATTAAAACATAAAATATACGAAAAATTAATGAATAAATCATATTGGAATGAAAACATGTTTTGAATAGAAATCTACTATATTTTTATTGTTTATCAAATATTCTACGTTTTTATCTCTCTTTATCATAATAATACATTCGAAAATTTTGATAATAGAGCTATAAAATTTGACGATTATGATCCCAAAATATAGGGATTGGTCTTCAACTTATTTAAAATTGGCGTAGTTAGTCCTTAAAAAAACAAAACGACTAAAATACTTTTCGATTTTTGTAAAATTAAAAAAAAAATTCAGTAAAAAAAAAATTTGGTCAAATTGGTCCTCAATTTTTTAATATTTGGACATTATGGTCCTCAATAATATTATACCGAAAATACCCTTTAAAAATCGTTGACTAACAGTTGACTTACCAAAAAATTAACAGAAGGACCAATTCATCCCAAATTCTATAGTTTGGGGACCAATTAACTAAAAAAATAAGGGACCGAATTGGCCAAACAAGCATAGTTTGGGGACTAAAAAATCCAATTTGCCTTTTTTATATTTGGGTCTAGATAGATGTGTTTTGATGTAAATATACTATTGCTATTTGAATTAGTTCACTTTATAGAAATTATAATGATCTTCTCATAAAAAATGCAAAAAGAAAAAACAGATAATGAATATAGCCGACCAATACTTCATAAAGTAAATGACGGAGAAATGAAGAACAGATGAAACTTAGAATCGAATTTTAACCATTGTTCTCGTAGATCTGGGATGAAACTTAGGGAATTAAAATCTAAAAGAGAACTGAATGGCAGTTACAACAAAAGGTAGGAAGTTAACTAGATTTATATTGTGCAAGATTACAAAAATAACTTTTGTGCAATCTTTTTGCCTAAAAAGTACATTTCGGAATTTTAAGTGATGATAAGATCTGGGGAGTTCAATAATTCGATGCAACAATGATGAGATGTTCTTAATTCTCATTAGAAATTATGTTCTCGTATGATCTATCCTCTCTCTCATATATATATATATATATATAGTGTTGGAAAATCTGCATTAAGAATGCAGAATTTGAGTTGTCGGTCAACGCATTTTGACCGCATTTTTGAGCCACGTATGTCATTAGTTTGACGAAGTAAAATATACAGTGATGAACTACGTTCCGAATAGATGGTCGTAGTATACTTCGTTTCTCAATTCGATTTTCGGTAAGTGGGAAATAGGTGCACGATGAAGTGGGAGTTAAAATGTTATTATGTATATATATAAGTCTATAATGTATATATATGTATAGATACGTTATTGCATAAGAATTTGAAATGTTTCAAATTGTATTTGTATTTTGATTACTCCGACATTTCCAATAATTAATGGAAATAATGGCTTGTTAATGAATTATAACATATGGCTATGATGGCCTTGTTAATGACTCATAACCGCAGCTATTATGATGATAATTAATAGCATTTGGTGACATAGCTATAAATAAGAGTTGTAGAAATCATTTGGATAACCATCTCATGTAGCATATTCTCCATATTAGCTTTAGTTTCAAAGCTCAAGTCCTTGCCTTCCGTCTTGTTCGTCGGAGCTTGTTGTATTGCGGTGCTGCTTACAATAAGACGAAAGTCGTTTCATCTTTAGGGAGATCACGCCAACACCGAGAGCACTACCGGGGCGTTTATCTCTTGCGGATAGAGAGCCTTCTCGACTCGGCTTTATATTTGGTTCTTCTTTACTTCTTGTTTAAATTTGTAATATTCCATTTCTATTTTAAGGGTTTTTGGGTTTCGGCAGATTACACTTATTATTTTGTAACAATCGCAAGAGATAAATCGACCTTGTTGCCGGGAACAAAAATTGAAAATTAAACTTACCTTAGTTTGGAAATGGTGTCTTTATCCGCTACATCATCCACCATCGCTGCCGGATTTGGTGGACCACCTCCATTTTTCGTTTGTGGCCTCTTCAACGTCAAGTGCTACACTGCCATCATCCAACATGGCCGCCATCTCCACCTTGGCCGCCATGTCGTCCGCAACAAATGATCGTATCTTGAATAACCTTCGTGAGGCTACAAATGTCATTATGTCGTCTTCGGCGACACCGTTTATCCCTTTTGGGATGTTGAACCACCTTGCAGGGGTGGGGGGCTCAACCCCAACTTTACCGGCACCGTTGTACTCTTCGAGATTATTATCTGCCGCTGAAAAGCCACCACAATTTGGTGGGGTCGACTTCAAACGTTGGCAACAAAAGATGTTGTTTCATTTAACAACACTAGGGTTTAGATACATCCTCAAGGAAGATGGTCCCGCACCTCCAAGTGCAAATGAGGAGAACATGCAAGTCTCCATTGCCTACGAAAATTGGCGCACTTCCGACTATTTGTATAAAAACTTTTTGTTAAGTGGTCTAGTGGATAGCTTGTATAGTGTATATACAAACATGAAGACCTCAAAAGAAATATGGGAGGCACTAGACTAGAAACATTGTACTGTTGATGCGCAATGTGGTACTAAATTGAAGTGGAGATGGTCCGTGATTCAAATATTGAATCCGCCGACTTTATGGCCACCTCTCGTAACTGCCGTTTGTGTAATGATGGTGGTCATCATGAGCTATCGTAACCGCCGGTGGTCAACATGAGCTCTCGTAACCGTCGTTTGTGTAATGACGGTGGTCATCATGAGCTCTCGTAACCGCCGTTTGTGTGATGATGGTGGTCATCATGAGCTCTCGTAACCGCCGTTTCATTCGGTGGAAAGGAGCACTAAGCCTCTTGAACTTATTCACACGGATGTGTGTGATTTGAAGTTTGTGCAAACAAGAGGTGGTAAAAAGTATTTCATCACGTTTATTGACGATTGCACACGTTATTGTTTTCTTTATCTTCTAAGAAGTAAAGATGAGGCAATTGAGGCTTTCAAAAGCTTCAAAGCGGAAGCCAGAAAATCAACTAGATTGTCGGATTAAAAATGTTCGAAGTGATAGAGGGGGAGAATATGTAGCTCTGTTTGAAGAGTTGTGTAAATCTAGTGGTATTATTCATCAAACCACTGCCCCCTATTCGCCACAATCTAACGGCGTTGCTCAAAGGAAAAATCGAACACTAAAGGAGATGATGAATGTCTTGTTAATTAGTTCGGGGATACCCCAGAACATGTGGGGGGAAGCGGTTTTAATAGCTAACTACTTACTGAACAAGATTCCCCTTAAAGGTAAGGATATAACTCCTTATGAGATATGGAAAGGAAGGAAATCTTCCTACAAATACCTTAAAGTGTAGGGGTCTTTGGCTAAGGTAGAAGTGCCTCTACCTAAGCAAGTTACAATCGGACATAAGACCGTCGATTGTGTCTTTATCGAATATGCTTTGAATAGTAGTGCCTATAAGTTTATTATTCATAAGTCGGAAGTTCCCGATATGAATGTGGGAATAACTATTGAATCAAGGAATGTAATTTTCCTTGAGAATATTTATTCATGTAAGGATAAGGTTGAATGTAGCTCTAATGCTAGAACGAGAGATGAAGCTACTAGTTCTGAGCTTGGAAGGGTTGATCCAGGTTCACGAAAACGACCTGGTTCTCACCTAGAAGCTATTGAACTGAGACGTAGCACGAGAGCAAGAATTGCTAAGGACTTTAGTCCGGACTATGTGGTGTTCCTCTTAAATGAGGAACCGAGGTCTATTAATGAAGCTCTTACGAGACCTGATGGACGACTTTGGAAAGAAGCTGTCCAAAGTGAGATTGGTTCCATTATGCAAAATCATACATGGGCATTAGCAGATCTGCCAGAAGGTTGTAAACCCTTAGGATGTAAATGGATCCTAAAAAGAAAAAATAAGGCTGATGGGTCAATTGATAAATATAAGGCCCGTTTAGTTGTAAAGGGTTTTAAGCAAAGGGAAGGGTACGATTTTTTCGATACCTATTCGCCTGTCACGAGAATAACTTCAATCCGCATGCTGCTTTCGATTGCTGCTTTGCACAATCTTGAAATTCACCAAATGGATGTGAAGACTGCTTTTCTAAATGGAGATTTACAAGAGGAAATTTATATGGAACAACCTGAAGGTTTTGTGGTACCTAGTCAAGAAAGAAAGGTATGCAAGTTGGTTAAGTCCGTATATGGATTAAAACAAGCCCCTTTACAATGGCATTTGAAGTTTGACGATGATATGATGTCAAACGGATTCAAGATAAATGAGTGTGACAAATGTGTTTACATAACGGATACGAATAACGATTTTGTTATTGTATGTCTTTATGTTGATAATATGCTAATTATGGGGCGTAACAATCAAGTGATTAATGAAACCAAGCGCATGTTGAAAAGAAATTTCGACATGAAGGACATGGGAGTGGCTGATGTTATTCTTGGTGTAAAAATCCAAAGAACTCCCGAGGGAATTATTCTATCACAGTCTCATTATATTGAGAAAGTGCTTAACAAGTTCAATACATATGATGGTTTGCCGGCTAAGACTCCTTTAGAACTTAATGTTCACTTGAGCAAGAATAGAGGTGATCATGTGCTCAGGAGGATTATGCTAGGATTATAGGTTGTTTAATGTACATCACGAACTGTACAAGGCCTGATCTAGCTTGTCCTGTAAATAAGTTGAGTCGTTATACGAGCAATCCAAGTAGGGAGCATTGGAGAGCTTTGATTAGGGTTTTGAGGTACTTGAAGTACACTCTAAACTTTGGCTACACTACTCTAGATACCCCCCTGTACTTGAAGGGTACTGTGATGAAAATTGGATATCCTATACACAAGACTCGCTATCGACGAGTGGCTATGTGTTTACTATAGGGGTGGAGCTGTGTCTTGGAGGTCCACAAAACAGACATGTATAGCCCAATCCACCATGGAATCAGAATTTATCGCCTTAGATAAGGTCGGTGAGGAAGCCGAGTGGCTCCGTAATTTTTTGAAAGATATTCCATGTTGGAACAAACCCATATTGCTGGTGATGATTCACTGCGATAGCCAAGCTACTATTGGAAGGACGAAAAGTGAGTTATACAATGGTAAGTCTCGACGTAAAATACTTGATCACGAGTGGGGTTTTTTTTGTTGACTATGTTATGTCGGCAGATAACCTAGCGGATCCGCTTACTAAGAGTTTGCCTCGAGATCAAATGTGTAAACTGCTAGAGGGAATAGGAGTAAAATCCACAACTTAAGACAATTATAGTGGTAACCCAACCTTGTAGAGTGGATATCCCATGAACTTGGTTCAATGGGAAAACTAAGCTATAAGAGTCTTGTGTAACAACACTCGACAAAATTATTCCCTAAAAAGAGCAGTAGAGTGTTGCTGACCTGTTATGTGGTGAGGTTAAGTCATAGACTTTTAATGATTCTTGGATACCTCGAGGAGGTGGAGTATGGCAGGATACTCGTGTAAGAATTACCTATGTAAGTGAGAAGTGAGGGCCGCTTCTATTTGATACTTGTGAATCCAGAGAGGTTGTCCATGGCCAGAAACGGACACAAACGTGAGAATAGACGAGGTTGAGATTTTATAGTGTTAGTGTTATTGTCTCGGTATACACGTTGGAGGAATAGTTCAAAATATTATGTTCACTAGTCCGCCGGTATACTCGATAACACTAACTAAGGATGGTTCAAGGTCACAAGCCACCTACCCTGATGCTTTGTTGTCTCTTGAGGACTGAGCTTAGTGTCTGCATGCATGCATTTAGGCTATTTCCACTCATGTGGGGGACTGTTGGAAAATCTGCATTACGAAGACAGAATTTGAGTTGTCGGTCAGCGCATTTTCGAGCCACGTATGTCATTAGTTTGACGAAGTAAAATATACAGTGATGAACTACGTTCCGAGTAGATGGTCGTAGTATACTCCGTTTCTCAATTCCGATTTTCGGTAAGTGGGAAATAGGTGCACGATGAAGTGTGAGTTAAAGTGTTATATATATATATATATATATATATATATATATATATATAAGTCTATAATGTATATATATATATGTATAGATATGTTATTGCATAAGAATTTGAAATGTTTTAAATTCTATTTGTATTTTGATTACCCCACATTTCCAATAATTAATGGAAATAATGGCTTGTTAATGAATTGAAACCTATGGCCATGATGGCCTTGTTAATTACTCATAACCGCAGCTATTATGATGATAATTAATAGCATTTGCTCTCTCCATGGTGACATAGCTATAAATAAGAGTTGTAAAAATCATTTGCATAACCATCTCATGTAGCATATTCTCCATACTAACTTTAGTTTCAAAGCTCAAGTCCTTGCCTTCCGTCTTGTTCGTCGGAGCTTGTTGTATTGCGGTGCTGCCTACAATAAGACGAAAGTCGTTTCATCTTTGGGGAGATCACGCCAACACCGAGAGCACTATCGGGGCGTTTATCTCTTGCGGATAGAGAGCCTTCTCGACTCGGCTTTATATTTGGTTCTTGTTTACTTCTTGTTTAAAGTTGTAATATTCCATTTCTATTTTACGGGTTTTTGTGTTTCGGCATATTACACTTATTATTTTGTAACATATAGATCTTTTGTGAACATCTCCTTAAATGGTGAAAAATGAATACAACTACACCTTTCTTTTCTAATATCTAAGATTATGATAAAAGGAGCATTATTTAATTATTTATAATTCATTGAATTTCATTAAGGGTAATATAGTAATGTTATTTTATTTTTAGTCTCCACATTCTTATTCCTCTTTCCCATCTCTCTCTCTCTCTCTCTCTCTCTCTCTCTCTCTCTCTCTCTTTTGTGTATCTCTCCTGCCTTTCTTCTCTCTCTGGAATATCTGTATGTCTCTCTCTTTTATATTTCTCTCCATTCGAGTGCATTAGATTTTTGCTATAAATGCATCACAATGTGTCTTCGAGTGCATTAGATTTTTCAATCTGCATACTGTTATCTTTTCTTACTTTTATGCTTCATTTATCTTGATCAATCGTTACAATTATCCCAGCAATTCAATAATCAAACTAACTCGGTTCATTCTATTTTTTTAGAGAGATATGATCGTGATTTTTGAGTTCGGAATATGAGTATACAAGTGCATCGAATAAAGAATAAAAGTGCATCACGATATGTCTATAAGTGCATCAATATTTGTCTTTGAGAGCATTAGATTTCTCAATCTCCTTATTTTTTCTATTTTTCGGTTTGTGCTTTCTTTATGTTCACCAATTGTTTTAATTATCTTAGAAATTTAAAAACTAAACTTACTTAGTCATTATTACGCTTTTTTTATTATATAAAACTAGATGTGATTTTTTAGTTTTAACACTGAACATATGAGTGCATCAAATAACAAATGAAAGTTCATCGAATACCAAAGGAAAATGCATTAATAAGTGCATCACGAACAGTACATGTATTACATTTCGTGTCCGGTGACTTCTATATTCGTAGAGAGAGAGAGAGAGAGAGAGAGAGAGAGAGAGAGATACGTTGGGAGTGGGGGGACCATTAGGTTAAATTTGGTGGTGGAGGACCAAGCAAAAAAATTACACATTTAGCTTTCAGTTATTCAAAATAAAGAAAAAAATTATTTTATAATTAAAAAAGTACTTCATCCGTCCCGGATATATATGCATATTTGACTCTTCACACATATTAAGAAAAAAAATTAATGATATGAAAGTTAGATAAAGATTGGTATTGGAATATGAGTAAATTAAAGTAATTACTAAAAAGTTAATGATATAATTGTATTTGTTATTATAAAAGTTGGATAAAATTGTATTTTTCTATATTATCATATTAATTAGACATATGAAAGTTAGTGAAATATTTAGTTAGATACAAAAAAAATTATTAATAGGCATATAAATTTGGGAGAGATAAAAAATGAAAGGAGACATATATATTTTGGACGGAGGGAGTATAAATCATAATCATCTATTGTTGAAATCTAATGATGCAGATTTTGTCAATTTTCGCACTCTAAGAGGGTGTTAACCAAAGATTCACCCCTATATATATATATATATATATATATATATATATATATATATAGATTAGGAGGTTCAAATGTGAACATATTTTTATCGTGTGAACGTGTGAATACTGAACTTTAAAGACAAATGTAATGCACTTTATAGATGAAATATTGCACTTTAAGTACTGCAGTTTCAAAATGATCAGACTGCATTTAAGGGGCATTTAGTAATCTAACAAATAAAGGCAGTATCTTTGCCATGAAACTACAATACATTTCTTGAAAGTGCAGTGTTCACACGTTCACACAATAATGACTGTTCATGCGAGAACCATTCCCTATATATGTATATTAGCCTTGTCGAATGAGCACTCGTCTGTTTCACAAAATACATGGGTTCGACTCCTGCATTCTACGTTTAGCACCTGGTAGTCAAGAACATATTTATATGGAGAGTAAATATAGTAGGGTTAGCAGGAAAAGGAATTTTGGTCTGGATAGATATACGAGGATGCAAGTTAATTTCAGTTTTAATAATGTTTTTTATTTTTTGGAGTTTAGTCCATAAAAGGTGTGGCCTCCGTTCAACTGCACGTGCAATTTCATAACGCACCGATTTTACATTCGATCCCACGAACCTTGCCCCCATCGCATTGATTGTTGTCTATTTTGTCAAAATTATTTTATTATTTACGTACGAGATGGTTCTTTTACATGAGAAAATGCACCGCCATTATTTTAGATACGCAATACTGGCTATATAAATTTGATTTTTAAATTTTATATAATACTCTTAAAGTATATATGAAATAAAAATTATATAAATTAATTCTCTGTGACAGACTAACAATTAATCATGTTGCAGAATTCAAGCATGAGCGAGATGATTGTTCTTCCCACGAATTAAAAGCTGAAGATGAAATTAGTCTTTGGAAACACGTTTCTATAGACTATCATGAGTGTCGTCGAAAATAAGACGAAATGGTGTGCTGCCAAAATGAAATAATATTGTATTAGCCGACACTACTAGTGAAATATATGATTCAATGTATTCACAAGTATACTTTATATGAACAAGGTATTGGATATTATGGGAAACTATAGTATAATTCTCTACATTCTATTTAACTTTTATAACACTTCATCAGTATGAATTTCTCTATCAAAGCACGTTCCGACCAACTACATTCGACCCTTCTCGCTGTAAGTTTCTTAAACCAAATTTTCAAATTGGCAAGATCGATATGCACCGTCTCAATGACTGTATTGAGGGGAAGTAGCTGTACTCTTTTTCATTCGATCAATTTTTATCCAAATGGATTTTTTGGCAAGGTTTTAACGAGACATCAATTTCTGTTTACGGGATGGTCAATCAAGAGGGAGTGTTGCAAATAATATTTACTATATAGATGATGATCATATGTAAACTCTAGAGGGAAAAAGCCCATCTTATAACACTAAATAGAGGTCTTCATCTTCGTAATAATACAAATCTCATTCTCGTGTTCTCTATTATTCTCTACATTCTATTTAGTTTATAACAAGATGTAAATGTTACTAATATTATAAACACAAAAGAATTTCTGTACAAAGAAATATGGCTCACGGCAATAGCTCTTTTCCTTTTTTCCCAGTGCACTTTAGGTTGAAAATGACACCAAATTGCCTAAAAATTAGACTAAAAATAAAATTAAAAAAAAAGCGTGGAAAAAAAATGCAAGTGCCATGCGTAGAGGTGTGATTGGAAATTGGCGCAGTTATTTGGATATAAAATGGACCTATTGCTATTGCTATTGCTATTGCTATTGCTATGCTTCCCAAACTACCTACCTAACAATCTCTTCATTCCTTTCTTTTCTTTCTCAACAAACTCGATCCTAACTTCTCCAATCTTTTATAGTCATGGAAACCACAAAACCATCAAGATTCAACAGAATCTGTGTTTTCTGTGGAAGCAGCCCTGGCAGGAAATCTACATACCAGCTTGCTGCAGTTCAGCTTGGCAAAGAACTCGTACTTTTTAAATCTTTTTTTACTCTCTTTTTTACTTTACTATCACCAAATGTAAAAATTATACTAATTGGACAGGTTGAGAGGAATATAGACTTGGTATATGGAGGTGGAAGCATAGGATTGATGGGTCTGGTTTCTCAAGCTGTCTATAATGGTGGTCGTCACGTCTTAGGGTAATCAAATATTTTTTATTTTATTATGATATTATATTTTCTTTTCTTTTTCACTCAAAAGATCTTTCTTTATGCAGAGTGACTCCCAAGACTTTGATGCCTAGAGAGGTAACTAACTATAACTTCCAAGAAAACTCTGTTTTTTCCTGATAAAAGAATTGTATAATTGTTCATATATCCGTGTCAATTCGAATTATGGATTTGAAACACACCAAAATCTTATTGTCAATTTCAGATAATAGGGGAGTCAATTGGTGAAGTGAGAGCTGTTTCTGGTATGCACCAGAGGAAGGCAGAAATGGCTAGACAAGCGGATGCGTTTATAGCCCTACCTGGTACAATAATTTTGTTTCTTAATTATAATTGTTATTTCATTACACCTAAGGTTATAATAAAATAATTAGTTAAGGATTAATTTAATTGGGCAGAATAGTCTGAAATTGGTTGGTTAATATAAAAAATAATAATAAAACAATTGGTCCAGGTGGATATGGTACATTGGAGGAACTGTTGGAAGTCATCACTTGGGCTCAACTTGGAATTCACGATAAGCCGGTATGTTTATTGCAATTTTGTCACATTTTTTTATACTTCCTTTGGTGTAATAATGCTACATTTAATGATACCACGTGGGTACTACGCGTATCGAGTTTTTTTACGATCGTATTCTCGACTGAGTGGCGGATTCAATGGGATCCGCAGGTGTGCTACTCATGAACTTTATCGAAATGTGATTTTTTATATGTAATTTATATTAAAAAAATTGTATTTCATAATTCAAGATTCTACATTTCACCTATTTTTTCTGAATTTTCAAATTTGGCCGCGATTACATAATTTTGGATGCACTCCTTAATTCTCGTTGAGTAATTTTTGGTTGACGAGAGAGATTGTAGAATAGTGTTGTGATTGTGTTTGAAATATGTTACAGGTAGGTTTACTGAATGTAGATGGTTACTACAACTCATTGTTGTCTTTCATAGACAAAGCTGTGGATGAGGGTTTCATTGCACCATCTGCCCGTCACATTATTTTATCTGCACCAACTGCCCAGGAACTAATGTCCAAGCTTGAGGTACAACATTGGTCATGATTTAATTCAACTTCGATAATTGTTTGATATTATCTAATAAATTAATTTATGGAAATGCAGGATTATGTTCCGAAACATAATGGAGTTGCATCAAAACTTAGTTGGGAGATGGAGCAGCAATTGGGATATACCATGATATCAGATATTGCTCGTTGATTATAAGGATTTAAAGTCTTTAGGCAAAGTACATATGTCTATTTTAATTAAGAAGCATATCAAATTGACACAAGGGGATGTGACAAGAATAGCAAAAGTCTAGGCCCTAGGGGGTTACGTAGTTATTAGTTAAATTTGTAATTTTAATCCCATTATTTTGCCTTGTTGGTTTGACCTTTTCTGTTTTTTAGTTCTAATCTGAATCCATTGATTTTATCTGTTTACTTTTAACTATTCTCTTATGTACTGAAGTTCATATTTTACACCTTTCCAACTCTTAAAATTATAGACACAAATATTCCATCCGTCCCATATAAAGTGTCTTATTATCCTTTTTGAGTTGTTCCATAAAAGGTGTCATATTTTCTAAAAAAACAAACAATGTGTAGACCAAAATTAAAAACTCAAAAGTCAAACAATACACACCATGTAATACAAATTTCTTAATCTTCGTGCTCTATAAAAAGAGGATACTTTCTATGGGATGGAGGAAGTATTTCAGTGAACCGGATGTACCCAATTGCGACCTTTTTACTAGATCCGGATCCATGAGCGCAACAAATTATATATATGTTTTATTCATTATTTTACTATAATAGCTCATAGTCCAAAGTTGAAACATTTTTCTTTTTTACCAAGAGGTCATAGGTTCAAGCCTTTCCAATTGCATTTTCTATTTCATTCATTTTTTATTATTTTATGTTTCATTCATTTTTTTTACTTAGCAAAAATACTGTTCGATTTTTAATTATTTTCAATTTTATTTTTTAATTTTTTATACCTTTTTTAAAAAATTATTTAATGTTTTTTAATTATTTTTATTTTTAGTTTCTTTAATGTTTTTTAATTTTTTTTTCCATTTTTAATTAACGATGGTCGTGTCATTTGCAGTGAACAAAAATGTCATTTGCTTCGAAGAAAAGTGACATTTCTAGATCATTTGTTTTGAAACAAAAGTCTGATTTATTTTGAATAAATTGTCATTTGTATAGTATTATTTTTTGATTATCAATTATTTTTGAAACAAATGTGATTTGTTTCGAAAAAAGTATCATTTGTATATGAAAGAAGTGTCAGCTATGAATAAGTGTGTCATTTATCTCGAATTGTCAATTGTTTTGAAGAAATATGTCATTTATCTCAAAGTGTCAATCAAAATTAAGAAACGTGTCACTTTAATCTGATAATCATAAAAAACCATCGTTCAATTATTTAGTCAACAAAATGTGACTAACATTATAACCAGAAACATTACTCAAAGTGTCAATCGTAATAAACAAAAGAGTGTCACAGTCTCATAGAATATCATTTGTAACGAATAAATGTGTCAATTGCAATGAACAAATGTGTCATTTATTTCAGAGTGTCAATTGTTCTAAATAAAATTGTCATTTCTTGGACGTATGAATACAAAAACAGACCAATTAAGAGAAGATACAATCTACATGTACAAAATTTGTTGAAAATATGTGAAAGAATATTTTAAACTAAAGGAATCTGCTTGGTGAATCACTTCATAACGGACAAGCACAATTCTACCAAGGAATCTTGTAAACTAATTGTGAATCTGCTAATTCTACGACCACCGTCACACACAAGCAATATTCACTCTAATTTCAGCAGCGATTTTGATTCAATTGATCGAATTAACTTCAATTCAATACACACACTCTGCGAAGATCTGTGTGTGTGGTGTCTGAGAGAGAGAGAGAGAGAGAGAGAGAGAGAGAGAGAGAGAGAGAGAGAGAGAGAGAGAGAGAGAGAGAAACTGTTGGGGGATGATTCAGCAGTAGATTATTTAGAAGATTTGGCTGATCCCAAAACCCTAATTTGATTGGTGAACCATTCATTTGTAATTGTAACGCCTTGGTCTCTGAGAGTTTCAGACTCAGAAGACTTACCTTCTGCATGGTCCAGGCTCAAAAGTTCTGTTTGCTGAACCTCAGTAGACTGACCGCCTCAGTACCATGGAGTGAAGACTCAGTAGTGCTGGATTCAGTAGGAGCAGCATACTGAGAGGTGTTCAGATTCAGTAGTGCTGGACTCAGCAGGAGCATTACACTGAAAGACTCAGTAGAACTGGACTCCGCAGGAGCAGTTCACTGGACTCAGAGTCAACCTTCAGTAGAGTTGGACTCAGCAGGAGTATACTACTGAACCCCTGGTCAGACTCAACAACGGCCTAACAGTCTCCTTGATTGTCAGAAGGTTTTCAATGTTAAATCAGTAGAGTTGTTCGAGGTTGTACACATAATAGAAGTCAGCTTCAGTATTTGCCTTGAAGTTTGAATGTCTCAACAACTTTCTACACCTCGACCAAGGATAAGCAGCCAGCTGTTGAAGTTATGGTTAAAAGATGCAAGTCAACCCCTTTTCTGAAAAAGAGGGTAGACTCTGCACGATTTCAAAAGAGTCGTTTGCTACCCAAAGAGAGTGACACGTGGATAGTTCGTCTCCAATGGATCTATCCATAGCTCACCTTTATAAATAGAGGGAAAATCAAATCGTTGAAAAACACAACAGATACAGAGAAATACCAGCATTGAACGAACAAGTACACAAGTTTTCCGCAAGAAATTCAGAGAAATACTCAACGCGAAAGGCAATTACACTGCTCTAGGAAACCAAACTTCATTGAATTAAAGCATCTAGCATCCAAGTGATAGAACACGAACCCAGAGAGATTATTCCTCACTGTTCTTCACTCTAGAAGCCCCTTCATTGTTCCCTTTCCCTTTAACCTAAGCTCCACTGAAATGTCCATAGCTTAGAACCGAAGGAGTTCATTTCTTGAACTGTTCTTATTGTAAAGAACTCCTTCACTGTTGGAGAATCCTTCAAACATCTTTGTTTGAACCTTGTAAACTGGGACTTGCTCAGTATAATCTTCAAGGCCGTGTTTGTCCAGCATACAAACAAACTGAGACTAACTCAGTATAATAAAATAGCCTCCTGATCTTTTCGGGACAGTAGACGTAGGATTTTGGATATCCGAACCACTTTAAAATCGCTGTGTCTTTTACTGTTGCATTGATTTACTGTTCATTCTGAAAACCCGTTTACAAAAATATACAACAAAGTTTCAGTAAAAAAGCTTAACTGAATGCACTAATCTATTGAAACAGTTTTAGTAAAAACGTTTTCAACTCAACTGAATTGGGCCTACACTATTTCGCACCTACTGAATCTTACTGAACGGTACTGAATTCTGACATCAGTCAGCTAGCAGACATCAGTATAGTTAGTCACTCTGTCCACGCGATCCAGAACAGCTTGCCTGGTCTACAGAAATTATTCAGTTGACAATCTCCGAAATCGGACTGTTCGTGTTCAAGTTTGAGAAAAGTTTTCAGGTGTATTCACCCGCCCCCTCTCTCTACACCTGAACGTTTAACTCGGGACTAACAAAAACGCACCGATTTGGCGAAGCACTACCTCGGCGGCGACGTCTCGCGGTCGAAGATAGGAAAAATCCGGAGAGCGGAGGTGGAGAGGTGAGAAAGAGAGGTAGAAAATGAGCTGAGAATGAGAGAAAGAGTGGGGTTTTATTTATTTATGTTAATGAAGGTCAGCGCTGGGTAAATGGGCAAAGTGGATCTTCTGTGGGATCCAAATGTACATACATCCGGCGCACAGAAGTGTGCCCCGTTTATAGATTGCAAATTCGTTGTTAATCAAAATTAACATCTCAAGAATTAACTATCCACCAAATCTTTTTTATTCAATGATTTTTTTTTTTTTGACGAAGATAACCAGCATAATGAAATTTTTTCACATTAAAAATTGATACAAGAGAAAAATATCCAAATTAGGTATAGTAAAATTAAAAGAAAAATATCCAAATTATAATAAGTAATGGGTTGCAAACAGCGACTTCCACCTAAGTTGAAATGGACATGGTGGGCGAGTTTGTTAGTGCATTTCCGACATAATTGACACTGATTTCCAAAATTAGTGTCGCTCTAATCCTATGTTTTGTCATCTTATCCCATCAACAACATCGACATAATGTATCATAAATGAACTTTTGCATCAAACAGTTACTCTCAAAACTTCAATTATTTTAAATTTTTAGATTTTTGACATGAAAATCATTTTTTATTGTAAAATTATCGTAAAATCTTTTTTCGATTGGCATTTTTTTTTCATACCACAAGGTTACCAGATTTTTGCTTTAATATAAGCAAATAGTTTGTGGCTTCATCTATCTAATTATATATCAAAGATGGTATTTATAATTGAACTTGGTACTTTGTAGTTGAGGTAGTCAAACATTGGATTTATGTAATGAAACATTACATACTAAACTCATTCGAATTTCATTACACACTTGACACGCAGTTCTATGAATGTGTATATATTGAACCAAGACCCGTGTACCATGTCCATAACATGACTATCTGAATAAAAAATATGGTCCACTTGAAAGTGGTGTATCCAGATAACCATGGAAAAAGTGCAAAGAAAAGTGATAGATGAAAGAGTTGATGAATTCCACTAGTCAAAACTATGCATGCTCTTCTTAATAAAAAAAGTGTTTTTGTATCATCACACGTTCCTTATGATTCATTAAACAAGTAAGGCATGCTTACAAATGCAATGACAACACGTATTACACAATGCAAGGGAGAGAGGGAGAGGACAGAAAGTAGTTTGATGTGATAGACATGCCTGGTAGTGAAAGTGGATAATGCATGATCCAACTTGCTTTGATAGTAAGGTAATAATTTCATGACATAGTTGATGCCACGCCTCTATAGCACCAGATGTAGTCGTGTTAATGTACTATATTGGAAAAACGTTAGATGGACGATTTTGAGCGTTACATGATGTATATCTACGCTTACATTCAAAGTAAACCTCTCTTATGCTTGTGTTCCTTCATCACCAATAACATAGAAGATATCCATATATATAGCAGAAGTGAGAAGGTTGTGATTTACTCTAGTATAATTGCTAACCTGCATAATGACTCTAGCACCTTTATATCCGCAAATCCCAACATAAGCAATCAGAGTGACTGCATTAGGTGGATAATTAAGTATTATTACTGTATATCTATGTTTACTATGAACTTGATTCAAGCGGCATGAATATACTTATAGAAACACATAAACTCTATATTGATAGTAAATGCAAAATATCAACATCACCTAACAGGCAAAGTTAATCCAAGTTCCCGATTTCTTTAGATTTCTTCGTAGAAACTATGAGAAGAAAAATGGAATTGAAACTGTCTTGCTCTCCATAACCTCAATGGCATCCACACCCAACACATTTCTGAATGTGCCGTTGCTCTGCAAACAAACGAATCCAATTCAAACATTGCCACACAATGACAACCAACTATAAATGCAAATTAATCACCTCTTCCTTATAACAAAAAAAACTACATAGTTGAGCTTAACTGGTAAACAATCAAAAATTGCCAAAAAAAAAAAAACCAAAAAACCAAAAACGACACAGAAATGCCACGTCGGAAACCTAAGCTTCTAACAAGAAGTATTCTGATTTCTTCTCCACCATTTCCCTGTCTGCAACAATTATAGGTTTCCAATAAAGCTTTTGCAGCAAGTTTACACACAGATCTAGAACTCATATCATAATACCTCAAATCAAATTAACTAAAAGGAAATTAACAAAACAAGATAATACCTACTAGTTTGGAGAGGCCATTAGAGGTGATACCCAAGGAGAGGAGAGAGTGTACGCCTCAATATAAACTTACTGCATTATTTGATAGCTTCAAGACCACCGTTTGCAATAGCTTAAACTTTTTTTAAGTTCTTAATTTAAAGAGAAGTTAATAAAAATTGTAATTTAGAGAATTAGTTGTGTTTGCAAATACTACTTATTAAGAAAAAATTGGAGTAATAGTGTTCACAAATTTTATATTGTAGTATCTTAATAATACTAAAATGTTAAATCATATCTTTTCAAATAATACAAATATATTTGGAGAAATTTGTACAATCCAACTTAAAGCAGTTTCAGCTTTTTCAACTTAAACTTAGAGAATTTTGCCAAATTTAAATTGTTGCAAATACCGAAAATAACTTTTTTTAAAAAAATTAAATTAGAAACTAGTACTGCGCCCGTGCTATGCATGAAAAATGTTTTTATTTTATTAGGATTACTATTATTTCATGATGTGGTAAATGTTAGTGAACATTTGTCTTTCACATTTTAGATAATCAACACCATGTTTATATGATATAATATTTATGCACCTGAATAGCATATATGTTCCAAAATTTGGGAAATTTTAATTCAACAGAGGTTGTAACACGCAATGGCGTCACGTACACCTGACCATGAGTAAAAACAAGTTTTTTCAACAACAAACAAACACAGTTTAATTGTCCATAACTTTTATTAATAGTCATTGTGTAGGAGACAATAACCGGAAACTGCCGTCTTTGAAATGGCAATCTTGGATCAGATGGTAATAGAGAAATTCTTCAAATCAAAACTCTATCGCCAGCATTCCGACCGGTGAGAACATTTTCTTCCAACACATGATCGTCAAGTCTTGTAATTACCAATCTAGTGTCATTGCACAACCATTTGCATGATCTATATTTCTAAGAAGTATAACTGAAGTTCCTACCTGTTGGGTTATGAGCCAGTAGATGATACTCAGCAGATCATTGGGTTAAAATAATATTGGGGGAAATCGTAGTAAGTATACTATGGAATTGAAGATCTCAAAACCCAGCTGATATCAGTAGTGTAGTGTCGATAGGATTAGATGATGTAATAGGCTAGACTGTTTTGATTTTCTATCTTTCGCGTCTATGTCCTGTACGGGGTAAAATGTTGGACTGATCTTCAGTAGGAAGTTACTTTCCAGAACCCCACGTCATCATTGTAAGAGCTTGTGTTCTTAAGTCATCAGCCGATCTTCACCTCAGTTGAAAAACACTGTATCAGCTGACATACATCAGTAGAAGAACCTTACAAAGCTCAGTACCTTCGGAGTCAACAGCTGATTACACTCAGTAGAATATCTTATCAGCTGACTCAGACGAAGAAGACAGAGACTGCATCAAGTCTACTGTATCCAACAGGAAACGACCCAGCTATTAATGTCACTCGAAAGTCAGCAGAATATCATACGAGGATAAGTGAGAGTCAACTCCGATGTCTGACACATCTCACCACCACAAACCTCGACCAATGAGAAGTCGTCAACGCATTATCCGCTCTGACCAACTAAAGCTGCTCTCATGAACAGTGATCAACAACTCTGCTGCAACAATTCAAATATATGGCCATTTTTCTTGGAAGTTTGTGACACGTGGCATCGTCCTCTCCAACGGGCAAATGTCTGGATCACGACTATAAATAGAGAAGGATCTTCGAGCTCCAAGTACAGGAAATCAAAAGGGAAAAACGCTCAAACACTCTAGCGCATTCAAGATAATCCAGCGAAAAACTTGCTCAATAGAATACTCTTTGTTCTTCTCTCTAGAGTTCTTTAGATCCCTCTTCTCTAGCTAAGCTCAACGTCATTTCTATAGCTTAGAAATTCGAAGGAGTTCACTTTTAGTGATTGTTCTTATTGTAAGAACTCCTTCTAGTTGGAGAAATTCCCCTCCCCTTCAAACCTCGATTTGATTTGTAAAAGTCGCTAAGGACTATAACTTAGAAGGGTCTATCCAGTGCACAGATTCCTTGCTGAGGCTTGCTCAGACTAATCAACAAGACCTCCTGTTCAGCAGGACCGTGGACGTAGGATCTTGCGTATCCGAACCACGTTAAAAATTGCTTGTGTTGTTCACTGTTTTATTGCATTGCACACAAACTGCTTACAAAATCATATCTTGCATAAAACGTATTCGTAAAAGTGCACTAGCCAAAACTATTTGACTTGTGAAAATCACGTTTTCAAACCGAGACGAATCTCCGGGCCCCACACTATTCCGCACTAAAGCTTTCGACTAAGTTTCAAGTACTGACAAAAGTCAGTAGGAGAGCTCAGTAGTTGGCTCACTCTCTGACCCGTGATCGAAGGTTATCATCTGGCACTGTTCATCAGTTGCACCAAACAGCTCAGCTGTCCTTCGGTTTGAGAAAAAGAAACAGTACTCAGGTGTATTCACCCCCCCCCTCTACACCTGACTCTCGTCTCCGGACCAACACTACCTTTAATAACAACTCAAGGCTAAGTATTGCAGAATATTTAAAAGTGTTCAAAAACTCTGGTGTGTGAATGTCTTGTAGTATAAAAGTGTTTCCTGAAGATGAACACATTGTATCTAAACTTAAATATTTCCGGTCTTCTCATTTATTCAATGATATTACATATTGATTGATAGATTCACTACGTCTAAAGTTGGTGACAATGTAGCATGCTACTGCAGGAAATATGCATCCTTGACCATATCGTTGCCTTTTGGATAAACATACTGAACAATAGCTATAATTGGATCTTCATAATATTTAGGCTAAATATCTTCTGGAATCTCAGCAGTGAAAATCTTTGTAATATCTTACCTGGTGCCTTTCAAGATTACTAGTAAAATCTGGCGAAAATCGCCACCCTAAATAACCATTTTACCTCAAATGGACTACTAAAACTTGATGGGTTTGTAAATAGTATAATATCGCTTAAGCTCTTATCTAATGCTTCAAAGCAATATTTGCTCATCATAGGCTCTTCATCCCAATTCATGAGTCGTTCCTTCACAAGCAGTTCAGCCAATGGAGTCCCTTGCGTAATGTTGCACATAGAATCTTCATTTGCAACAATCGGAATCTTAAAGCGTTAATGTGCAATTCTTCCACCAGGTAGTAAAAGCGACGTTGTTTCACTTGAAGCAACGTCTATAACTATTTCTCCTTCAAAACGCACGAGAAATGACAATCCTTTCCAAACAAAAGTTTTCCCAGGTCCTCCATAACCATACACAAAAAACTTACCTTCCATTTCAGATTTTGTTGCATTTAAGATTGTATCATGCACATGGTGTTGCTCGTTTGTGCATTTTTGCAGGAAGACGACGTGCTCTTTCTTAAGAGTTTCACGGTCATACTGAAGTTCATCCAAAATCAAGTTATTTTTCTTGTTCTGGAATGATTCGATGTTGGTGAACGTCATGGATGGAAATTCACGCAAACATATTCCAAGTGTTTGCAGTAATTTCTCAATTTTTGCTAAATCATAACTTTTGATCGCTTAGTGTCAACTCTGTATAATAAAAAACACTATATTAAATTGTGTAACAACTCCGACTAAGTATATTACCTTGTAATCATCTCTATAAAATGTAGGCTAATATTACACAACAAATCATAACAAATGACCTCTCTGTCTATAAAGAATGTCTTGAGACAAATAGCTCCAGCATGCATCCCAAACTACTTCTGGTCTTGAGATAGAGTTAGACCACGATAATGTGGCAAAAAGGCTTCTCAAAGAATGTGATCCATTGACTTGCTTCTGTTATTCATTCAAAATATTCTTTGTCATCATCCAATAATCCTGAAGAATATAAGGCGTCACTAAAAGTATCGTATTGTATTCCATTGATGCAAGTTATTTCTTCGAAACTTCTAGGACCTCGAACAACATTGAGCAAGCACATCAAGTATTATTTCTCCCCTTAACCGGACGGTACGTAGTAAAGTCTTCCTATTGAATATCTTTTATCTCTTGGCTTCCACTCACGATTCCTCCAAATAAAATAGTTAGAATTTGTCCCCTAGGGGATGGCGGAGTGGTTAAGGTGAGGTGGCCCGGGACCGACAGGTCATGGGTTCAATCCTCACTGAAGCCATTCTGTGTGAGCCTGTCACCTTAGGGTGGTTGAACCTCTCGTGTGGTTTGCGGAGCTCTTGCACAAGGAGTTGAGGTTTACCCAGAGCGCACCGAAGGTAGCGGCTGCGGGTTCCTCAAATCAAAAAAAAAAAAAAAAAAAAAAAAAGTTAGAATTTTCACTATAAGTCAGCACTCTTGCTTCTTGATATTTTTTATTTACTTCCATCCAAGCCAAAAACACAGTTTGCTTGACAGTCAGGCAGTTAATCACATCATCTATTTGATATGATTATGGAAATAGCACACTTTGTTCTCCATTGAGATGAAAACTCAGTCGTTCAACAGGAGGATCTGTAAAATGGATTTTTAAATCGAAATATTCTTCAACATGCCTCAATAAGTGAACTATACCTACATTCACAATACATTTCGACTTCATCGCATTTTTTGTGTGCTTCCCCATTCTCACTAGCTTCATAAAAAGCTGCAGTGACACGATCATGTCCTTCATTTATATATTTGAACAAATACTTAATAGATCGAGATTGATTGCACCATTCGACATTTATATGTGCTTCGTATCTCAAAAGAAGATCTTTTTTGCTATGTGGGACTACATACTTGTTGTCGAGAGAGATACTATGCTTGACAACAACTCTACCCTTATCTCGTCGTCTGTAAATTGGGTATCCATTGTCATCCGTGGTTGTAACTTCATTAAACTTTTTCGGAAAATGTTTTGTGCATCGACTATTAGATATGCAGGGCGAGCTTTGATTTGCAATGCCACAAGGACCATGCAACATTAAGTCTTGCACACACTCATTGTTGGTCCTGAGATGTGGTTCAGGTGTAGAGGGGGGGGGGGTGTGAATACACCTGAATACAAATTCGTTTATCAAACGCAAAAGTCAGCTCGAGCTGAGTTTGCTACTGAACTGAGTCAGATAGGCAAATATGCTTTCAGATCGCGTGACCAAGAAATTCTTCTACTGAGTTCAGCTCTACTGATTTGAGTCAGTCGAACAGTCGTTCAATATCAGAGTTGTGTGCGGAAGTGTAGGCCCTATTAAACGTCTCGGTTGGAAAACCGGATTTATGCTGAGTTTGATGAAATACAGTTTTAAAGCAGTATGATCAGTAAAAAATAGTAAATCAACATAGCAGATTTTTAAAGTGGTTCGGACACACTGGGTCCTACGTCTACTGTCCTGACCAAAGCAGGATACTTGTTATATTTATACTGAGCAAGTCTTAGTGATCTGTTCTCAAGACAGATACAACTTGAAGCTTATATTGAGCAAGCTCTCAGTGATCTGTTCGCAGGACAGATTCTCTACTTATAGTCGTAGTGACTTTTACAGGGGTTTCAAACTTAAAGAGTTTGAGTCTTCTCCAACTAAGAGGAAGTTCTTACAATAAGAAAAGTTTCACAAAGATGTGAACTTCCTCGAGGTTTCTAAACTATAAATATTACAATAAGACTTGCTTAGATAAGAGAAGGGGAACAAGGATAACTCTAAGTGATGAACTAAAGGGTTCTTCAATGAATTCTAGTTCTTCACTGGATTCTTCAATTGAGAGCGTTAAGAGTTTTGTGCATTGATAGCTTGGGTTCCCGATGTGTTGTCTCTGCATGAAGACTCTTCTCTTATATAGTCTCGATTGTGAATAGATCTGTTGGAGAGGGGTCTATCCATGTGTCAAAACGACAAGGAAAACGACTCCTTAAATTGTAACGTTGATGAGTAGGTGCACTGTAGAGATACGCCTCTTTTTCAGTCTGGGAGCAGCTTTTGTCAGAAAAGATAAATCGTTGTTGGCTCCTTACTGGTCGAGGTAGATTGGTAGGTGAGACTTGTCAAACATCAAGGTTGACTTTCTCTGAATCCTCGGACCTTCAACTGAAGTGACTTCCTCCTGACGTTCTTCTGAGTATAAGTGCATGGGCACGAATTCTTGTGCAGATTCAGTTGGTGGTCGGCTGACCAACTGACTTCTTCGATCCTGAGTCCATCAACTGAGTGCAAGGTCTTCTACTGAACTCTACAGCTACTGAACTCTAGCCTACTGAGTTCCTAACAGCTGAACTCAAACTAAGCTAGTACAGAAACGAAGGTACATCATTCAACTAAGGGTTTTGGGATCTTCAAATCTATGAATATGTCTACTGAATCTTTTTCCCAACACTCATAGTACCGTGAATCAAGTTCAGGATTGGTTATTTTTGTCGGTCTTTCTTGTCCAAGAATAGAAGTATATGCAATGCGGTAGCCCTCGCTTCTGAGACTTAATTGTGACAGAGCTCAGAATGGTACCAAGATCACCCGAGTGGCTGACCTACAAGTCAAATTCATCAAGGCCATAAAAGAACCTGAAGTGTCTCCAGAACAGGTTGACAAAGGTAAGGGTAAGGTAACTGATCTAAAGCAAAGTCAGCCTGAGACCAGATACCAATCTAGAGTTCAGACTACATGGAACTATTAAGCTAAGCCACATGCTCAAAGGGCATCAACTTCTAAACAAGCACCTATGGTTTAGAAATCAGTCAACAAGGCCGCATATGTCCCCAAGAAGAAACTGGATCATAAGATCTACATCAGTGGAAAGGGAAAGAGAGTTGGCTAGTCTGAGACCACCAGGGTCAGCAGACAAGTTTGGGTTCGAAAGAAATAACTAACCTGTTAGGATCCAATCAAAACATAAAGGGTACATGAACTTGTTTTATTTGCAGGTGGAGAAGCTTACCCGGCGAGCAATTGATGTGATGAAGAAAATTGCTTAGTACATGGATAGTGGATGCTCCAAACACATGACATATATGAAGAACATCCCGATAGACTACAAAGAGAGGATTAGATCACAAGTTATCTTCGGAGACAACTCCTCTAGACAAACTAGAAGCTACGGTACACTAACTTTTGGGATTGTTTCCATACCAAAGGTTTCTTATGTTGAATGACTTAGTCATAATTTACTTTCAGTTAGCTAGTTTTGTGATAATAATCATCAAGTATTATTTGATGTTGGCTATGCAAACATTCTAGATAAGTCTACTGGAAATGTTGTGCTATCAGGTTACAGGAAACGAGACATATATGTAGCTGATTGGTCAAGCTGTCAACCTGATACATGCCTTATTGCAAGAAGTAGCTTAGACGTAAGTTCGCTATAGCACAAAAGACTGAACCACCTGAACTTCAAAGCAAGAAAATCCCTCGTTCGAGATATGCCAAATGAAGTCTTCAACAAAGAAAAGGAAGTCTTCAACAAAGAAAATCCCTCGTTCGAGATATGCAAATGAAACTAGCAAGAAAATCCCTCATTCGAGATATGCCAAATGAAGTCTTCAACAAAGAAAAGGAATGCGAAGCTTGCCTCAAAGGAAAACAAACCAGATCCACACACAAAGACAGAGAAGTTCCCTCCATAAGTGGAATATTGGAAGTGCTACATATAGATCTGCTTTAATCAGTAAATCATATCAGCTTATGAGGCATCAAGTATACTATAGTGGTAGTAGATGACTATTCAAGATACACTTGGGTTGTATATCTATGAAAGAAGAAAGATGTCAAGACAAACCTACCTGAACTACTCACTGAGCTAAGCATTGAAAAGGACATCAAGATCAATAAGATTCGATCTGAGAGAGGAACTAAGTTTATCAACTCACATATCAATGACTATCTTCAGGAGCACAGAATGAAGCATGAAACCTAAGTTCCAAGGACTTCTGAATAGAATGGATTAGTTGAAAGAAGGAACCGAACACGAAAGAAAGCAGTCAGATGCATGTTGGCTGAATCTAACGTTCCTCAGAAATTTTGGTTGAAGCAACTGCAACAACTTGTTATACTTAGAATAGATCCATTCTGACCCATCTTCATCAATGCACACCATATGAATTATGGAACGGGAGAAAACCTTCTATCTCTTATTTTCATATCTTTGGTTGTCAGTGTTTCATTCAAACAATGGGAAAGAAAAGCTTAAAGCATTTGAAAGCAAGTCTGACTCTGGGGTCTTCTTAGGATACTCCTTTGTTAGCAAAGCATTTTGGGTCTTTAACAATCGGACACTTTGTATTGAGAAAACACCTCCTGTCGTGTTTAATGAGTTTATTAATGAGTACATGAACCAATACAAGATCTCAAACCCTAAAGAAATCATCAAATAGATGGAGGACCTAAACCTGAACGATAAGAATAGTCAGATTATACTTCCAAACCTGACTTTGGACGAAGAAGGTGAACCAGTTTCAAATGAACCTAAGTCCCGACCTCCACTAAAGGATAAAATTGAATCTAAAGAACATATTTAATGTCATGTACCTACAGTCGATGAAGAAACCCCAGTGATAACTGAGACTGCAACTGAAGTCACAAACTCAGGGGGAACATCTAATGATCCTAAAACTACCAACCTAGAAGCTGACTCAGTTACTTCAGATTCAATACCTGCAATTGTTCCTCAGCCTATTATCCAAGTTGATACAAATCTGATCAATGATGATCATGTTAGGAGAAAGAATAAAACCTAGAAAAATGATCATCATCAGGAAGACATTATTGGAGATCCATCTGTAGGAGTTAAAACTTGACATCATATTGATCATGTTATGATCTCTTGCTACTTATCTATGGAAGAACATAAAACAGTCGAAGAAGTCTTAAATGATGTAAACTGGGTTAATGCCATGCAGGATGAGCTAAATAAATTTGAATGCAGCAAAGTATAGGAATTGCTAGACAAACCAACTCATCTGGCTGTTATTGAAACCAAATGGGTCTTCAAGAACAAAAGAGATGAGAACAACATTATTGTCAGAAATGAAGCCAAATTGGTTGCTAAAGGATATTGTCAATATGAAGGAATTGATTATAATGAGACTTTTGCTCCAGTCGCTCGCTTGGAAGCTGTTCGATTATTTCTGACCTTCGCAGCTTATCAAAAGTTTTATTTTTATCAAATAGATGTCAAATGTACTTTTCTTAATGGTTATCTTAACGAAGAAGTCTACATCGATCAACCTCGGGGCTTCGTAGAGGGTAATCAGGTTTATCGATTGAAGAAAGCACTCTATGGACTGAAACAAGCTCCTCGAGCCTAGTATGAAACATTATCAACATTCGTATTAACCAAACGATTTCAATAAGGGACAAACAATCGGACTTTATTCGACTAATCAAGGATAATCATCTACTTTTAGTTCAAATCTATGTCGATGATATTATTTTCGGATCTAGTGGTGAGAATTTATGCAAGGAATTCGAATCTATGCTGGCAAATCAGTTTGAAATATGCATGATGGGTGAAATGAACTACTGTGTTGGTCTTCGAGTCATGCAATCTGCTGAAAGAATCTTTATTAATCATGTCAAATATGCCCGAGACTTAATTGCCAAATTCGGCCTAAGAAACTGTAAATCAATTCGGATACCTATAAATACTAATTGGAAGATGGAACTTGATATCAACGGAACTCCGGTTAATCAGACTGAATATAGAGAAATTATTATATCTCTCATCTTTCTTATGGCAAGTCGACCTGATATTATGTTTGCAGTTTGGGTTTATGCCCGCTATCAAGCTAATACTAAGTTGGGTGACATTGAAGCTGCCAAACGGATTAATGGTTATATCAAGGGAACCGTCAATTTAGGTATTTGGTATCCTTCAGATGATAACTTAGAATTAACTGGATATTCTTATGCAGATCTTCCAGGTTGTAAGATTGATCAAAAGTCTACGTCAGGAACCTGTCAATTCCTAGGAAACAAGCTTATCTATTAGTTTCCGAAGAAGCAAAACTCAGTCGCAACATCAACAACTGAATCGGAATATATGGTCATTGGAACGAGTTATGCATAGATACTGTGGTTAAAACTACAACTTCATGATTATCAAGTCACTACTAAAGATGTTCCTATCTTTTATGACAGCTCCAATGCTATATCAATCACTCAAAATCTACGGTCGCTTTGGACTGAGGAGCAGCATGTTATTTTTCGGTCCCTCTCAGCGTAAGGATTCATCACTACAAACGATGTTCCTATCTTTTGTGACATCTCCGGAACGAAGAGCACTTTAAGACGACCATCAGGCTTCTAATGTCAAGGCAAGCTGGCGATTTGTCGATAATTGCAACTGCTCAGGATGACTCAAATCCTGATGAATTTGCCAATGTTGATCTACATCATCCACCACTGTCCGCTAAGGAAGATGCTTTGCCAGCCCCTCCCTCTTCCATTCCTAACATTACTCTACACCAAATTGAATCTACTCATAAGAGAGTGAAACAGTTCGAAGTGCTCCAAATTCACAGACATATTTCGAACATCAACGCGACCATGGAGCAGATGCACAACCTTGATAAGCTCGTTGACGCCGTGAACAAATTTCCAGATGTTGTCATGCACATCTCAGATAAGGCGACTCAGAAGCGACTGTCTACTCAGATGGAACAATGTCACAAGATCATAATAGAGGGTAGGTATCTTCTCGAGCTGACACAACACAATGTTGAAACCGCAATCACTTCCACTCTTGAATCCTTCTAATTAGAGATGGAGTTGATCTTTGAAGCTCAGAAAGCACAAATATACGAGCAGCAGGCTCATATTGACGCTTAGAACACTCTGATCTCCTTGCAGTAGGAGATGTTCAATAAAATGTCTGCTCATCCTCTCTCCCTTCTGACCCTTCTTGTTGATGCCAAAAAGGGGGGAAAAAGTTGGTATGTCTGGTATTGAGAAACTAACCGAGACCATTCCGTTGGATGGCGATATGGATATACAGATTGAGGGGGAATATCAATCTGACAAGGAGAAGGAAGAGAGCCTAAGCCTTCAGGGAATAGAGACAAAAACCACTAATTTGGTCGAACAGATGAGAAAGGTTGATGAAGAGGCTCATCTACAGGCTGAAGAAGAAGAAGCTAGAATGCAAGCTGATACTGAGAAGAAAGAAAATGATGACTTGATCAAATCTCATATTCAGACTGAAACTTATCTAGAAAATATTCTCAGCATTCTAGACACTCAGATCATTGAGGATCTCAACAGGGCTGAAGCTGAGAGACTCCAGAAAGAGCAAGAGTTGGAGAAGAAAAGATCTGAGGAAGCTCGTCAGAAGCAGATTATTGATGATAATCTGAAGGCAGCAATGCTTCAAAAACAGCTGAAGAAGAGAAGAGAGAGAGGCTAAGATTCACTAAACTCACCCCTGAACAAGAAAAGGCTCAGATAGAAGAGATCTAGAAGATATGGGAATACATTGACTTCCCAGCTCAAAAATATATTGATGAGATGAAAAGGCGAGAGTAACAAGTGAGAGAAGAGCTGAAAAGAAACACCTTGAGACTGAAGGAAGATGATGAAAGGTTAGAAAGAATTGCTGACAGAATGCCGAGAACCCGGAAGATTGCAGATAAAAATAGAAGGAAATCCAACGTGCTTAAGGCTATAGCAGCTGAGAAGAAGCCTAAGGTTGATTCCGAAAATGACCTTCTTTATCCTTGGTGAGACATATGGGCTCCTCCAGAGCTAACTGATGGCTAGGAGCAAGTCAAGGTGGATTTCATTAAAAGGTTCTACTATTGGAAGATCTGGGGAAGTTGCAATAGAATCAAGAATTAAGATGAGATATTCGTAGAATTTTTTAGGCGCCGATCATACAAGCTATATCTCCTAATCAGCGATCTGGCTGACAAGGAAAAGCAGTTGCTAAAGTGCCCTGAACCCAGATTTTCTGAAGTGGCCCATTGCATGGCAGAATCTGGAATTTAGCATTGATCTGTCCAAGGTTGAAGATGAGTTCAAGTAAGCGTGCTTAGAAAAGAGGTATACTGAGGTCTCAAAATATCATGATCATGGAGTGAAGCTCAAGAGACTGGTATACTATTCATATGAAGTGAAACCTGATGCTGTGTCTGATGAGAGATATGTGGCCAACATCAAGAAGCTGAAGCTGACGCACATAACTCATGATGAATTTGAGAAGAAGTATCGGATCAAGTTTGAACCGATCTAGCTTAGAGAGTCAGATTATATTTGTAATAGAAATAGCTTTGTACTATCAATTATCTTAATGAAGTTTTTGCTACTCTTTTGACCTGACGACAATAACTCTTTGTCCGGGTCCATTTACTTTACTTTATTTATGTATAATCTGAACTTGATCATAACCCTTTAATTTCCTATCCCAACTTGTGTTGGGTGAACTTAGTCTGAGTCTGTTTTCAGGTTAGAATATGGTTTTGGCATCATCAAAAAGAGAGAAACTGTTGAGAAATAATATAAATTTTGAATGATCTCAAACCCCTATTTGATTGATGAACCAGTCTGATGTATTTATAGGATCTCAGCCTGTAATTGTATAGTTAGGTTGACTGCTTAGTTCATACTAGGTTAGTTCAGGTTGTGGTATTTCAGCTAGTGGAACGTACTAAGTCTAGCTTTGATAAGCTGACCCTTCCAGGCTGAACTGGTCTTGAGATCAAATTCTTCACCAATCCAAACTGGTATATTCAAATGTGAAGAAAGTACAAGATACAAGGCGCGATATTCTAAAAAGATGGTCAAGGGAGGAAACAACAATTATTAGATCAACATTAACCAATATCAGGCCTGTTGGTCCCGAGAATAAATGTTCAGGTGTAGAGGGGGGGGGGTGAATACACCTGAAACCGATTTCTCAACTTTAAACGCGAACAGTCCTTTTCAGGAGAGTGCCATACTGAACAAATTCAGCAGACCAAATAAGATGTTCTGAATCGTGTGGCAGACTAACTGACTTTACTGAGGCCTGCTAGCTGACTAGAGTCAGAATTCAGTACCGTTCAGATAAAGTTCAGTAGTGCGGAAATGTGTAGGCCCAAATTCAGTTGAGTTTAGAAAACGTTTTTAATAAAACAGTTTCGGTATATTAGTGCAGTCGATTAAGCTTGCTGAAACTCAGTTGAATGATTTTAAAGATATTTTCAGTATGCACAGTAATCAATGCAACAGTTAAAAACAGAAAACGAACACACAGAACACAGACGATTTTTAAAGTGGTTCGGATCCAACAATCCTACGTCCACTGTCCCGAAAGATCAGGAGGCTATGTATTATACTGAGATAGTCTCAGTTGGTTTGTACACTGGACAAACACTGGTCTTGATATTTATACTGAGCAAGTCTCAGTTTACAAGGTATCAAACTAAGTGTTTGAAAAACTCTCCAACTATGAAGGAGTCCTTTACAATAAGGATCAGTTCAGATATGAACTCCTTCGTCTAAGCTATAGATATGACCAGTTGAGCTTAGGTTAGAGGGATAGGGAACGAGAAAGTGGCTTCTAGAGCGACGAACGGTTAAGTAGAGACTTAGGTTCGCGTTCAGTCGCTTGGATACTAGAGGTTATATAATTCTGGTTCAGCTTGGTTCCCTATGAGCAGGTATGTCGTCTTTCGTCGGAGATTACTTCTTCGAACTACTTGCGGAAGACTTAAGACGTTTGTGAGTTGCTCTTTGAATGCTCTGTGTTTGCTGTTTGCTTGTGTATCGTTGGTTCACTCGTGAGCTTCAATTTGAATTGTATCCCTCTATTTATAGAGTAGAGGCAAGGATAGATCCGTTGGAGACGACGATCCTTGTGTCTCTCTCTTTTGGGTAGCTAACGGCTCTTTCAAAGTATGGTTGCAGTGTCCTTTCCCTCCATTTCTGGAAAGTTGTTGACTTGCAGCTTTAATCAGAATATGGACAGTTGGCTGCTTGTCATTGGTCAAGGTTCAGGAAAGTAGGTGAGACAGAACAAACTTCAAGGAGATCTGAAGCTGACTTCTCTCTTCCTCGTATTGACTCTGCTGATTTGACTTTAGAGAATCTCGACGGCCCGAAGACTCGTCCGGTCGTTGCTTGAAGTCCGATCTCTATTCGATGCATGCTCCTCGCCGAGTCGGCTCTATCGAAGATCAACTCCGAGTTCAATGGACTACTCCTGCTAAGTTCAATTCAACTGACTCCTTTCGGATATCTTGCTCTCGCCGAGTCCAAGATCACCGAGTCTTCTACTGGCACCGAGGCAGGTAATCTAGTGAGCGCCTGAACCAGATGAAGAGTGTCTACTGAGTCTGAAACCTCAGAGACAAAACAAAACAGGTTACAACTGAATGGTTCATCAGCCAAGATAGGGTTTTGGGATCTTCAAATCTTCAGCAAATATTCAGAGCACAGGGCTACTGAGTTATGTGTCAACTGATTGTGAGAAGACTGAATCATCTCCCAACATTTTCCCCCTATCAACTCTAGTCAAAGGCAACAGAACAATACCTCGTACAGAATCCGCATAAGCGAGTAGATCTCGATAAGTGTCCATGCATTCAATGCATTCGACCGTTCTCAACATTGAGCCAATGGGACATTGACCTTTTCTCAACGGATCTATCTCTGAGCTCGTCTATAAATAGCAAAAGGCCTCTCATTAAGAGGTTACGGAATTTCAAGAAGCTCAAGCATACTCAAAGCAAAAGAACAAGCCTTTATTTTCATATTCACAGTTCTCTTGCCAAGACATTCCTCTACTGTTCATACTCCAAGTATACTAGCTTAATCATCATAAGCTTAGAGCCAAGAGTGTTTCATACTCTTGTTGTTGAACAAATCCTAAACCCAACATGATATCTTGTTAGAACGTCTTTGTTGGTTAGATAGATAGATTTATAGTTTGATAGATTGTTTGTTTGATTATATTGATCTGCGCTCGCCAGTCTACGAGTACCTTTAGTAGATTTTTGTAAGCAAGTAGAAAAGTGGACGTTGGATCAATAAAACATGTGTTCTTTACTATTTCATTTATTTTAGTTTACTATTCATCACATATCATATCAGCTTAACGGTTGCATTCACGAAAAACGTTTTTACAAGGGCCTATCTTATTTCCGCAATCTGACTGACTCACTATCAGTCAGGTTCTCTGATATAAAAAAGACAAAGTTTGAGTAAAATTTTGAATCTCCTCCAATCACATGTAGGGCGCTGTCAAAATAGGGTGTTTTATTATAATATTTTTTGAATAAATTATAAGGAATATTGCAGATGCATAATATAATATCCCTAAATACTCACTAAGTAGTAAGTTTAATTATACCCAAATAGACACGAACACCCTTAAAATTTTTCTCGGGGTGGGGCCCCAGAACCCACAGAAAAAGTCATTGATCCACTTGTAAATCTTGCCCCCCCCCAAACTTGAAATCTTGGATCCGCCCCTGATTATGTTATACAATAAAAAAATATACATATTATAGTATTTCTTTATCCATAAGCCCAAACAATTTTATGCATAGACTAACAATCTTCTATAAATTATTACATTATAAAATAAAAAAGCAGACTTTATGCATAGTAATTTACTAGTTTATGCATAAGGCTAGCGTCGGTCGGTGCTAGGTTACGAAGGGTTCTCTTTTTTTTTTTGTATTTCCCCAATTTAATTCATAGTATTATTGTTTAGCAATATGCCCTTTTCTAATTTTATGAATTAATAAAATTAAAGAAAAAGACATTAATTGTACACCATAGTGAAGGAAATAGGAAGTGAAGAATGATATACCTTCCTCCTACGTATGTTGTTGCAGCTCTGATTGTTGCTCGTGTATCAGATCTTCTGATCTATGTCCCGGTCTTTTTCTTCCTTTGGGTGGTCAGAGAACTGAAGAAAATAAGATTACTGTCTCCCTTCTCAAACGCGTGCGTGTGAGTTTTGTAATATGTGTGTGTCTGTTTATGAACAGAATACTAATATATATAGGCTTCAAAAGCCAATATAATATTAATATTTGTAGCCCATTAATTTAATTATATTCCTAATGGACTTCCATATAATTAACTAGGGGTGTAAGTGGTTCCTCTCCGAACCGCGAAACCGATCGGACCGAACCGAACCAAACCGAAAAATGTGGTTTGGTTCGGTTTCGCGGTTTGGTTCGGTTTATTTTTTTAGAAACCGTTTACATTCGGTTCGGTTCGCGGTTTCAAGAATTTTTGAACGGTTCGAATCGAACCGAACCAATGTCCTATTTTTTAATTTTTTATTTAATATTTGTCTTTCTTATATGAGAATATCGTTGGATTTAGATATTAGATATAAGTTAAGATCAATTCTAATCTATACAAAGGAAAAGAAAGGAGTAACAACTCTATACTTATGAGTTCGGAATGAGTGACATCCTATAAACTATTATTTTTGCATTATTTAGGATTTAAAAAATAAAAAAATAAATAAAAAGATGAACCGATGAACCGAACCGAACCAAACCATTTATAAGCGGTTCGGTTTGGTTTGGTTCCGATATTTTGAAACACATCGAACCGAACCAAACCGAACCATTTCTATGTGTTCGGTTCGGTTCCTAAAATACATAAAAAACCGAACCAAACCGAACCGTTACACCCCTATAATTAACCCATAATATAATTAATTAATCTATTGGGCTACTAATATTTTTCAATTAATTGGTCTGACCAATTAATTCCAGATAAATAATATTATTAAATAATGTAAAATTACATTAATCTATTAATAATGATTTCTAAGAGACAATAAATAACTAGGCAACTAATTGGGCCAGATCAGTGATCTAATACAAGAAATAAAGTAGGACCTCAAATTAATTAATTATCTATGCTCAGCCCAGAGCAAAATTAATTAATAAACACATATTCATTCCACTAGAGAATCCGTGTTGACTTACCGCTTTATCCCAAATTGAACAAGGGTTTGTATTTTAGACTTAATCGATCTCCGTATTTAAGATAGAAATATCCGTTAATTAATTAAGCTCACTGACAGCTTAAATTAATTAACATCTTATTATATTTCTGAGTAGTACCACTCGACCTTATTAACACACCTGAACTTAATCAACTGGTCAGGTTTAGTGTGCTAATCCTTTCGAGTTCCTCAGGGGATATTATCAACTCATTTTACTAGGATATGGTTGCAAGATACAGACAACCAGCCTGAGCCACAAATGACTACTAGCACCCAAGATACGTAGATCCGGTCGCGATGACGTTCACCATAGTAAAGTCAAAGTGATAGATAGCTAAATGCACTTAGTTGAAGTCTTACCAAGCTTAAGACCAGCTAAGTCACCGAGATTTTGGTTCTCCACTAAGGTCAGTTAGGAGAACACATCTCACTGTAATCCATCAATACACCACCTTAAGTGTACCAGTAAAGACAAACAGCTAAGACAAGCCACTTCTTATCTAAACTGCAGCTTAAACCAACAACTTATCCTTAAGTTGTCTCAGCTGTGATAACTGTTTATATCTTGTCAGTTCAACCAATTTGTGTTGTCTTCTGTGATACCCGACACACTACACAAGTCTAACTCTTATACAAGATAAAGGATAACATGTGCAAATATATATATTTATCAGATAGGAGAATAAAATAGTGGTAAGGACAAAAACACATTGTATACAAGCATAAAAAACTGCTTCCAGTATACAAAATCCCAACACATAGATCGTATGAAAATCTATGATCTATAATGGTTCTTAGTTTTTATATAAGGGATGGTTCTTAGTAATGTTTCAGCTAAACGAAAATGATAAAAATCTACCCCTCATTTAATGAAATTCTCAATTGGATCCAATTGGATTGAGATTTAGAATTGATTTGAAATTAAAACATTAAATTTTCAAATATAGTAATATCATCTGGACAAAAATATTACTATAGGGAGGTTATTACTAAGTAGAGGTTTATATGCAAAAATTATAAATTTTTAATATAACTTATACATATTGTTTGGTACTTGAAAATTTATCCATTCATATTATAAAATCAAAAATGTACGTGTTAAATTTCGGAACAATGGTGCCGATGACTTAGAAGTTACAAACAAATTCGATGAAGAGAACAAAAGAATTGTGGTAAATTTGATGCATCAGATTAAGGAACTTCATTATAGTAACCAAATGGACATGAATGTTTTCCTTAATCAACCGAATGAACAACAAGTAGTGTATGTATGTATTAACTGAAAAAGAAATCAATACTGAAATCAAGCAAGAAACACAAGGTGATAATCTTGAGGACAATAGTGTAGAAATAGAAAAAGTCTCGTACCAAGAAGCTTCAAGAAAGTAGGACAAGCTCGAAATGTTGGACTCAACGTGAAGGTGATTGTGCTAACGAGGTAAGTTTACTAAGGATGTACTTGAAAAAAAAAACATGCAATATCACAATGTGGATGTTATTACTAATTAAAATCGGTCTCAAGTTGTGACCATGGTTTTTTATTACTATGGGATGTTATTACTATATAGAGTATTACTATACATAGATTTTTATTGTATATAAGATTAGATAATTTAAGTGATTACAAACACCCTCTAAGTGTGATTTCTCTCTCTAAGTCTCATCTCCTAACCCTAATCCAATAATGTACAACATTTTTGCCTTTATTCTCTCCATATATAAATTCGTGTTCGATTTTCAAGTGACTGGATTTCGAAGGTCCCATGCCAACATATGATCTGCTTCGTGTCCTATAGAGATTGTTTTGGTTTTTGAAGGTCCAACTATAACGTTTTCATGATAAAACCCCCACTTTGACTTGTATTTTAATGGTCATATAATAAATTATGCCAATAACTACAAATCGTCTGTATGTCCGAGTGGTTAAGGAGACAGACATGAAATCTGTTGCGCTTTGCCCGCGCAGGTTCGTACCCTGCTGACGAAGTTCATTGCTTTAGACCCCAAATAAGAGTTAAAATCACAAAACTCAAACTTATTCGACAATTATATAAAAGGAAAAAAAGAATGTCATTGCTTTATTTTTAACTAAAGACAAGTGATTTAACAATTCTTAGGTTTCTCTTTCAATGGGCCATAACTATCGATCTAATGTATTTTTTTATATAGTATAAGTTTATTATCGTATTTTATTTCAATTCATCAAAAAGTTAGAGCTGCCCATAGCGATCATGGGCATAAAATTAGTTATGAATACCCTAGCCTACATTCTAACGGAAATGAAATGGATCTTTGATAACTCTTCTCCATAAAACTCTCCACCTTTACATTATTTTCACTAGCTATATTCATTATTTAAGTTAGTGTTAGGATATAGGAAAACAAACTACATCTACTGTTTGTTCATGTTGTTTGCTTGTGGTTTTTTGTAGCAGTTGACAATGGGAAATTAATCGCTAGTTTCATAAACAATGACCTAATTTCATTATAAAAAGAATATGCTGAAAGTAAATATACTAGTATTAACAAGTCAATACTCTAGTGATATTGTAGACATAAAGATATATCAGTGTCGTACATACATGTCACTTTGATCAAATTCTTTCTCAATAAGAAAAAATTACGGTTACTACCTAGTATGCGCACGTCTAGTAATATGTGAATGTAATGAGGTGAAACATCAAATGCACATGGACCGATGACATTTAGGCCCCAACAATTGAAGCAAATTTTGAAATATGGTATGAGTCTGACATTCCAACCACCCTTTTATGATTGTTGGGAGAGTAACCACATTCGCTATTATGCCCATCAAGAATTGGTCCTCTATTTTTTTTTTTTTTTAATTAAACTTTTAAGGATAGAATCCAAGGCTTTGGGAAATTGAGGTTTCAGAACTCAGGGGACCTATATCCCTCCTTATTTTTTCTGATGAATTATTTTGCCTTTATAAAAAGACCTCCCCTGAAAAAGAAAACAAAAGGAGAAATGAAATTTCTAAAGCCATTATGAGCTTCATGGCCTCCAAACGTCAATGCCGACATTTGATGATGGAAATGACTAAAGAAGCAAATGGTATGGTCATTGACGATTATTCATCCATTCTTTCTTACTGAATAGGGTAATTCGAAATCGATACTTGTTAATTCCGTTCGTGTATAATAATGTACTCCCTCCATCCCATAGATTTAACTCAGTATTCCTTTTCTGTTCCATTGAAATAGTTTAGTTTTTTTTTTTTTTTTGATAAATTATATATTACACATTTTTTTTGAGGGACACATCAACAACTCTCCTTAAAAACCGCACTGAAAATAAAGTGAACTATATCTATGGGACAGAGGGAGTATCAATTACACATGAGAGAAGTTACATTAAGTAAAATATATATGATGGACTTTATCTGCATTAGGATCAGTGAGATCTTAACTTACGAGTTTTAGCATTAACATAATCAACTCTAAGGATAAAATTCGTCTTTCTTAATCAAAAGCATGTATAAAGGCGTTCAAGAACGAACTTATACCGCCAAAATTTGTACAGAGATTATCTTATTTTTCATAGAAAAATTTCATTGTGTAATTGAAAAAATTAATTCAAACTATAAAGGGGAAATAAATACGAAAAAATCATAATATCTAAAGCTGTCAAAAACTCAAAATTGACTCGATAGGTAGATTTAACCCGCAATTCAAGTTGAGTAGGACATAGAATTTAGAAGTCTAAATAAAAATTCAAGCCTAATTGACCTGATTCATTGACCTGATTGAGTTTTGGACAAAAAAAACCCGACACATGACATCTCTTGAGAAAAATAGGCTAATGCGACTTTACTAGTCTTTTCTTTTGTATATGTTATACTACTTATGAAATAATTTAACTTTAAAAATATGAAGAAATAATATGCAGTAATTTAGTACTTCCTCTGTTTCACTAAAGTCTCATTCTCTCTTTCGGGGTGTCTCACTAAACAAGTCCTATTCCATAAATGGAAAGAAATGAGTGGACCACAACCACTCTAAATAAATGGACTCCACTACTTTATACTTTTATACCATACATTTTTTTTCACCCACTTTTTAAATTCCCGTGTTCAAAAGTAATGGGACTTGATTAGTGAAACGGAGGGAGTATGAACGGATTTTATCAACCCCCCGATCTATTTACAAACCGATTCAACTTGATTTGAAAAATAAGGCAGGCCGGAACCGGACATTTTACCGTTCTAATTACCATAACCGTGGCTTTAGCCTCTAAAGTCCAAAATAGCCGTTGATCTCAATTATTAATAATGCTAATTCAAAAGCACTACCACTTTAATTACACTCACTAATAACCCTACATTGGTCGAGCGTGACAATCAATAAAGATTCTTAGCTTTAATAAATGGGTCTTTTTCCCACATGCAACGTTTTTGTAATTCATCAAAATCTTACTATTTTAGTAGTAAAATAAATTGGATTGGAACGACTCAATTCCTATTTTAAATGGAAAGGCGTAACGTGATTATACGAATTTGACAATGATTAGAGGAATTAGTTATAGTATAAAATATATTAGATTTACTTTTTAATTAATCCAACTACATACCCGTAAATTAAATAAGAATTGATGAATAAGCAGATGGGAACTCAGAAAGCGTAAAATTAAAGTGCATGTACTTGGACTGCAGAAAATTAAAGGAAGATTATTCTGCAGTCTTTTGTTGCTTTTTTGTAGAGGATAAATAATATACTTTGCTCTTCATCATGTCCTAAAAAATTACTACTACTCTATTTTATATACAAAGAAACATAAGTAGAATTCGCAAAGCATAGTTTTTAATTGCTTTTTCAGTTTCTCAATCCATAATTTTAAGGCTGAGTTTGTATAATCGAGTGACATTTAACAATGAAAATTAGTCACTACTGTAATATGTGATTTCTGTTTTTATGTACAAACATTGAAAGCTGGTTGCTATTACACTAAAATCACTATAAGATTTCTCTTTTTTTTTAATGTGATTTTACGTAGGCCATTTATTTACTATGAGTCTATGATCAACATAGACATTGAATTATTATTTTCAAAAACTCTTAATTACTACTACACGAATGAAATTACTAAAAGACTTGAAACAAGAGCAACTCTATACAATATGCACATTAAATAGTAAATCTTCCTCGTCTTTAATTCTTTTTTCACTATGCTCACATATTATAAGTAAACCAAAACATATTGAACATATACAATTACCCTAATATAATTTACTTTAGGCAAATCAATGTTAAATGATCCTCAAATATTTGATATTTTATCAAATTTAGCTTCAATTCTAATTTCTTAACTAAATTAATCTCCCAACTATTACTACAATTTAGGCCAATTTTTACTTTATTATCAAGAGTCCCATTTCATAATTCTGGATTCTCCAAAACGTCTTGTCCCCATGCTACAACCGTACTCCTAGCTGCACAATAACGCTCCCCCACGCTGCATAGAAGTTTTACACGAAACGACGCTGCCCAAATCAATTGATCGCCTGGTATCCGCTGGTGACTGGTCTCTCACAACGGTTCGCCGTCGTCCGTGGTGGTGCAAATTGTCATTTTAATGCAAATTTTCATCTTACTTTCGAATTAAAATAGAAAAAGTAAGTTTCAGTTATATTCGCCGCGCTCCACAAACGGTCATTTCCTCTCTTTTCCGGTGGGTTATTCGCCGCATAGAGGTAATGGAGCAGATTTAATTCTGATCGCAAATCTCAACTCAATCACGTTTATCGTTAAGATGAACTTTAGATGTCGGATACACCTGCATTCTTATGAATTCCAAACAAGTATAAAGTTGCCGTATTCTTGTTCGTTTGATTGTGTATTTCTTCATTCTTTTGAGCGATGAGTGTCGGTTGGAGATGTAGGTTAGGTAGGAAAAGAAGTGGTGATCATGTTTCCGGAGAATATGATGCAATGTAGTATAAACCTGATTAATTAAGATATAAGGCTAAATGACCGATTCTAGTTTTTGGATTTCAGTAATTTGATTCACAGTTTTCAACAATTTAAAGATGGTGAAATACAGACAAATTTAGTTAACGAATAGAATAAATCCTTGAATGTAATATTCTTGTAATGCTTCTTGATATATTGGTGTTAAGTGCTAAAAAGGAAGAGACAGAACAGGTACATTTGATTTTATTTGCTATTTTACTTCATTTTTTATAATGTGAGAGGAATTGATGCATGGATGTTATAGTGTTTACATGATCTTATATGGGTTTTCTCATGTTCATCTAGATCTTGTAAATCATGATTTTTCCCTGTAAATTTTTATGAAAAAACACAGTACAGTAAACTTAAAGGAGTGAGAATGGAGTTCCGTAGTGTATATCCTGCAATAACAGCACATGCTACACTCAATTCTTCACTTGCAAATAAATCCAAATACCTTGCTGAGTACATCAGCTTACCTTTACCTTCTCGGAATCAAGTCAATTGTTGAACTTAACCAAACATATGTTTGGTTTTTTCTGTTTCAGGGTGTCAAAATGATTGGATCTTTTCTCAGTAGAGGACTTGCGTATGTGCTAGTTTCCAGTTTATTGAAAGTTGTATTTCCTTCTTTTGTGCTGCAGGAGAATCTTATTTTTCACCTTTATTGCAGAATGCTTTTTGGCTATGCTTACCCTGCATATGAATGCTATAAATCTGTCGAGCTAAATAAGCCTGACATTGAGCAACTTCGCTTTTGGTGCCAGTATTGGTATGCCATACACTTGATTTATCTTTTAAGCAGTTTAGTTTCTGTTTTTAGATGTGACCTCATCTCCAATTTTGCAGGGTCTTAGTTGCGGGCTTGACAGTCTTCGAAAGGATTGGCGATACATTTATTGGCTGGTAGAGATTTTGTGTTTTTAGACATTATGCTGTATATCGGGGTACTTTTGTTGATAAAATTGTTTTGCATCTTGAAGGGTTCCAATGTATGCTGAAGCTAAGTTAGCCTTCTTTATATATTTGTGGTATCCTAAAACGAAGGTTAGTAATCTCATATACATATTCATCTGCTTCTTCTGTTAGTTCATTTTGTTCTAACTACACACTCTTTACTAATCACTCCAGGGAACAACATATGTTTACGGCTCCTTTTTTAGGCCTTATATTGCAAAACATGAGCCAGAAATTGATCGTAATTTGTTAGAATTGAAGACAAGAGCTGGGGATATGGCTCTTATATACTGGCAAAAGACTGCAAGTTATGCCCAGACTAGAGTTTTTGATATTTTGCAGTTTTTTGCTGCTCAGTCAATCCCCAAACAACCAGCTCAGGTACAATATCTTGGCTGAATTACTAAGAGCAGAGTATCACATTGCCAAGCATGATGTTTGTAGTTTCTTATATTAGTTACAATTATACCATGATGTTGGCTTCCGACAAACTTTACATGTGGCGAGTAGGGTGCACTAGACCATCTGACTGATGCCATTTTTTTGTGTTGCCAATAACATGCAGCACGCCATATTACTTCCTTATCCGAGATTTATGAATTTTGATACCAACGTATACTTCACTAATTGATTATAATTTGATCCAGTCACTTTGCTCAATCTTTTGTTTAACTTGCTATCTTTGTATTCACTTTGGGGACCTTTTGTTCTCATAAGTGGGGTGACAAGGTTATGTTTCCAGTTGATAACATGATAGACAAAATGAATGTAGTCATCTTTTGCTGTTAGACTTTGTATATACGAGCCCTGAAATGACCCGTTCTATTACCAATTTCCGCCGTATCTCAGTTGAGAGCATGCAGTGTGAATTTGTTTTCTGTTTCAAAATTAACATTCTGTTCCATGTGATAATACCAGTAGTTTTCTTGCACTTGTTTATAATGATGTTCTGCCGTTATAGATTGTTTCTTCATTCTGTTACACTGTTGAGATGTATAACTTTTCTGAATCTTGACTACAATCCTTTCATATCTTATTAATTGATTTCTGATATTGATATTTGTAGCCTCCACATAAAGAAACGAAACTCCATCAACGCGGTACACCAACTCCTCAAGCAGATGCTACAACACAATCCGAAGAGGAAGAACTTTCTTCTCCTTCTCCGAGTCCATCTTCAAGCGAGCATGACGAGGATGCAGCAGAAGTAGGTGGACCCAAAGCAGCTCCTGCCGTAGCAGTCTTGAAAGAAGAGAAAACAACAGAAACCCAACTTGTCATAAAGAGCAGCAAGACATTGAATTCTTCCAAAGAGCAGGTAATGCAGATTCATCATGTCTCTCTCCCCTCGAACATGAGTACTCCTCCTATGCAGGAGACCGTTACCGAAGAAGCCGGACGATTGACAACTGCTAAGCATAGGAAAAAACGTGTTGCATCAAATCGATAAGCATTGTAATCTGGCATCAAAAAGATTTAATCATCTTATTTGTTCTTTTTCTGCTGCTATAGAGCATTACTAATATAACTCAATTTAAATGGCCTTAGTTCTTGTATTATGGTGAGATGCTTCATTTTCTTCCATAATTCGACAGGTGGTGGATGGTTGCAGGAAACGGATAGAAAGGAGGAAAATCCCTAATTTCTTCTCAACATTCTTCTAGCGGGAAACAGAAAACATAAAATAAATCACCAGAATTTCTTCACAATTGTAAAAATCATGTATTTTCAATATTTATTGATTGTTTTTCTATTAGTTTCCAATATTCTTTTATCATTTGTCTTTTAAGAACAACACATGACGTATATACACAACAATTCATATGTGAGTACATGGATTAAAATAAATATCTGGAAGATTTTTCAATCGACATTCACAATTTCGCGTCATTAGAACTATACACAGTATATTGAGTATATATAAAACTAGCCAATTCAACTATAAAATACAATTATTTAAAATTAAAAAAAAAACCTAGCCAATTCGATAAGTGTGTTACGTTTTTTATCCACTTTCATAAATTTATAGTTACTTTTATTCATGAACTATCGCAAACACTCTAATACTCCCTCTGTCCCAACGAGCTGTGCTCGTTTTCCTTTTTAGTTTATCCCACTCATCTGTTCCTGTTTCCAAAAAAAGCAAATTTTTACACACAATTACTCACTCTCTTTTTATGGGACCCACCACTCCACTCACATCTAACAACTCTCCTTAATCTACGTGCAAAAAAGAAATGAGCACAGCTCAATGGGACGGAGGGAGTAATATTTATCAAGAACCACTTGTCCCCAGGTTTTAATAGGCCCAAGGAGGATACAATTGTATAAAAATGAAAGGATATTCTCTCCTAAATACACACTCTTTTTAAATTCTCTTTTTTCACACAAACTTTTAATTTAGCTCATAAATACATCAACTCTTCAATTATTTTAAGTTGCACATAGATTAAAAATCTAAGCTGACATGATATTTTCCGGCGTGACATGGCTATTGACGCATTGGGTGAGCCATCATCCAATTTACCATACACAAACTCTTTACGATTTCTCTTTTTACACATGAACTTTGAATTTAATTATTTTTTGCACAATAAAAATTTAATATATTTTTTATTATTTATTTATTTCTAATAAGATTTTTATAATGAATAATAGAATTCAATTGAACTAAAAAATGTTTAATTTATTGTGTAATATGAGAATAAAATATAGAATGAAACGAAAATCACTAACACTACTAAAAAGATGTTCAAAAAAGTAGTCGCAACAATGAACAAGAATGAGAAAATTCTTCAAGCCACTAAATTAATATTTTCAGAAAAAATGTATGTATTTTTTAAAAAAAAATCTTATTAGAAATAAATTAAAATTTTAAAATAGTAAAATTATACTTTGTGAAAAAAAATTAATTCATTTGCAAAAAGGAAAATCGTAAAGAATTTGTGTATTTATTCAAAAATCGGATACAATCAATGTTGACTCACCCGACATGTTGACTCAAAAAGTTGGTATATTTAGAATAGAATATTTCAAAAGTAAAAGTAACGATATAAAACTCATTGTTGTAAACATATTTTATATATATACTTACCATATATTGTGATGACCATGTAAACCCTAAAAGCCCATGAGCCCATCTTGTACTCTATAAATAGAGGTCTCCACCCTCATAATAATATACATCTATTTTCTCTTTATCTCTATTATTCTCTCATTCTATTTAGTTTATAACACGTTATCAGCACGAATTGCCTCTACCGAAAGTATCAATTTTTTTTTCCAAGTCGCCTCTACCGAAGGTATCAATTTTTTTTTTTTTTTTTTCAAATCGCCGATTAGTATGCATTAATTATATGTAGCCAATCATGAACCAATAATAATTATAAAAAAAAATGGAGTTAACGTTGATCCGTTGGAAATCTTTATAAATGATATGATCTTTGTACGCTTATCGAAGAGAATAATTATTATAGTTCCATATTTATATTGTTTATATGGACATGTTTATATTTAAATTTGTATTTATATGTTAAACTTAAATCGTTGCTCCTGAAGTAGCACAATTAAAAGAATTTTTTTCGATCTCTTATAATTTTATAATTGTTGCCCTAGAAGTGGCACAATATAATAATATTCCTGAAGAATATTATATGCTCCTGAAGAGCAATTCCAAAATATTTTTTCAACTTGATTTGTTGCTCCAGAAGTAGCACAATCAATATTCCCGAAGAATATTACATGCTCTTGAAGAGCATTTATTTTACGCTTTTATTTATTTATTTATTTGTTTGTTTGTTTATCTAATGTTAAATAACAATTGTTGCTCCTGAAGTAGCACAATTCATATTCCTGAAGAATATCATATGCTCTTAAAGAGATATTCAAATTTATTGAAATAACTCAATTGTTGCTCCATAAGTAGCATAAGTTAATATTCCTGAAGAATATTACAGACTCTTAAAGAGTTATTAATATTATCTATGTATTTACTGTATACCTCAAATTTTTTTTGTTACATACTGTATAATATTTATATCCATATATACATACAATCTTAATTTGGTGCTCCTGAAGCAGCACACAATTAATATTCCTGAAGAATATTATGTACTTTTGATGAACAATTCATATAATATGTCTTATTGATAGACGAATCTTGGTTCTTGAATTGTTATTGTTGTTGCTCCCGAAGTAGCACAATTTATATCCCAAAGAACATTATATGTTCCTAAAGAGCAATTGAGTTTCTAAAAAATATTAGTATTTCGCCTGAAGTGGTTTAATATTAGTGCTTATGAAGTAGCACAATTTGTATTCCTGAAGAATGCTACATGTTCTTGAAGAACAATTCAGGTTTTCAATTTTGACAAATGTTATATGTTCATAACTCTAATTGTTGCTCTTGAAGTAGCACAATTAACTCTACATGTTCTTGGAACAACTTGTCATTTTGAAATCATATATCACAATAATCATACTTTAATTGTTGCTCCTGAAGTAGCACAATTAATATTCTTGATGAATATTACATGTTCCTAAAGAACAATGTATATCTAAAGGTATGTTGTAATTTAAAATATTACCTAATTATATGGAGTGGTAGCAAGAGCTCCTCTTTGAATGACAATTGCATTTTCAATATCCTATTGTGGCTTAATTTCTTTTCAAGAATAGATGTGAGATCCGGTAGATCTCAAAATTTGCAATTCATTGATTTCGCTTATCATGAAACTAAATTGTTGCTCTAGAAGTAGCACAATTCCATTCCTGAAGAATGATCATATTGTGATAGTAACATTACTATTACATGTTTGTGGAAATACTTAAAATAAGTATTTTTATATAATATTTATTTTTTGCTCCTGAAGTAGCATCATTTTTATTCTAGAAGAATATTAAATGCTCTTAAAGAGCAACTCGTATCTTGAGTGATATATGTTTATTACTGAATGAAAAACAATATTTATGTCTTGTTGACATTAATGAAATCTTGATATCGATGTTCATCTGTCAATAAGAGGGCATGAGAGAGACAATAGAAATGAAGCATCCCAATAGGATTGCTTAAAGATATAATTGATTGTCCTCCATAAAACTCGACAAGAGTATATGCATCCTAAATTGCAAGATTTTCAAATCTAGTGCATCGAAATTATTGAAGGCTCCAGAAGAGCATGTGTCATTCTATCAAATGATACTAAATTAGCTATTGAACATGCCCTTTATTCTAGTAAGTCTAGAAGACACTTACTAAGTTTTAAGAATATGCAATGGATAGCATATTGAAATTATATAAGAAGGTAGTGATTCTTTTGTATTTAGCCAGAAGCTAACAAAAGAAAAGTTATCACACTACCACCTTGAATGTATTACACATTCATAAAAATAAGTGAGATAAAACATGTCATGAACCGGAAGTTCAAAAGAGCTCTATGCTTTGACATGATAAGTTTGGACATCTCGCAAGCAACTATGATGCGCAACATAATTGAAAATTCATATGGGCGCCTGGCAGAGATCCCGAAGAATCTCTTAATTTCCATGAATACTCAATTTCTATAAGAAATTTAGCACTTGGTAAAACTACATTTTCAAAAATAAAGAGCTCAATTCTATCAAGAAGATTTGTCTTGATAAAGCTAGTGAGTTTATTAAACTCTAAGTTCCTCTTGAAGAGGACTTAATATTATATGACTTTGGGATTGAGATTAAATATTTAGTTGCTCATGTCCATCCTCAAAATGAGTTTTGTACGTATAAAAACGCGTCTCACATTAAGATAGTTATTATGATGAAATAACATTTCCAACATTAGTTGGAACATATGTCACATTGGGATTCCTGAAGTAATCAATGTGAAATCTACATCCAAAGAAAAAGAAGCACAAGGAAAAACTAGTCACATTTGGATTCCAGAAGTAATCAATGTGAACATGAAGTCGAAAGATTCATTTGCAAAAGATTGCAAATCAACTTCTTGATGCTTTCTTATGTATATAATAAGTGACAATGTTATACATTTGCTGCAAACACCCCCGCCAAAATAAATGTCCCTGAAGGACAAGTACAAATGGTAGCAAATTTATATAAAGTTCGTCAAAAAATATGGTCGACCAATTGGTTATAAAAGAAATTTTGTGTCTAGAAAATGGGCAAAAAAATATGAACCAAACAATGACGATAATGATTAATCAATCAAATGAAGTTTCTGAAGAACTACAAGCGTCTGAAAATAGAGATCTCAAAATATTGGAGAGATCAAATATCGTCGTGGACGCACGACATTATTTTCGCCTTTTAATATGACTCTTGAAATGATAAAAGAGGATCATCAACGACGATCTATAAGAGATTGTCAAGATTGAAATAATTGGCCAAAAAGGAACGAAGTCATATAAGGTGAATTAATATTCCCTAGAAAGCCGGAAATATTTGGACATGTAGTTCCAAAATCCGGAAAGTATATCCCCGAAGGATATAAATGTGTCTTTGTTACATAGAGAAATGAAAAATTACGAGATATAGGGCAATACTCGTAACACAATGTTTTTCTCAAAGACCGGGAATTAATTATGTACTCTCCCATAATAGACGCCATTGTATTTAGAATTTGATTAATCTACTTATGTCACAAAAGGCTTGTTATGGGCCTTATGGATGTAGTATATATCTATCAATATGATTCACTAGATAGTGACATATATATGAAGATCCCTGAAGGATTTAACTTGCTCAAAACATGTAAGTCAAAAAGATGCTGTCAATTAGACTGTAAAAGTCATTATAAGGGCTGAAATAGTACAGCCGTATATGATATAATCATAACGACGAGAATTCCTTGACAGAAGGGTACATAAATGATGACTTGAGTTTGATTAAAACTCCTGAAGAGCATAATACTTATATGTATACTCCGTCCTAATGACTTACATAGAGCAAATCATTATGGATTATTTTATTCATTGATATGTTGATTTTAATATCCAACTCACATCCTTGTCGGCATTAGGGGGAGATATGAAATATAAAAATTGAATGCCGCAAATATCTCGTTGGATTAATTATTTAGATTCACGCACTATGAACCAGAAGTTCATCAAATTATTTAGTGCAAAAGGAGTGACTAAAATCTCATATACTTGTTGTATATGCACCATGAACGAACTGAAGTTCCTCATAGAAAATATAAATCAATTGATTCTCATCAGCGCTAGAAGCGTGAAAGATTTATTGGTGCTAAGAAATAAGAAGTCCACGGAATACAAAAGTAGAACACATCACTCCAAATTTCTCCTGAAGAGGATATGTGAATCATTATGTACAAAAGTACTTGATGAAATCAACCCATGCCTAAAGACGGAGTTCGAATCAAAATACTTGGGTTGAACTAATAATTGTCTCGACCTGTAGATCGAGCATCTTCCTGATGGAGTTACGCTAGTAGACCTACCTGAAAGGTCTTTAAAGAGATTTATTGTATTTCATCCATATAGCTACCTAATGGTTGCTTCCATCACTTGAAGTGGATATAGACTCATTTAGACTTATAGAATATAATAAAGATGTTTTAGGACCAGAAGTTCCTTACTTATGTGCGATTTGAGCATTTGAAATGGTATTGGCCATACTTTATTATCTTCGAGACAAACATGATATTGGTCTATTTATGAGAGTAATGATATATTGATATATTCCATGCTATGAGAATAATTAAACTTGTGTTGCACATATTAGTGTAGACCTTGAAGATAACCTTGAAGATTGTTATCTTGAGGGGGAGTAACAGATTGTAAATAATCTTGAAGATTAGACTGACTCCCAAAGGTCAAATGACCCTGAAGGTCAAATGGTTGTACTCTTTTTCCCTTTCTAAGTTTTTTCCCAAAGGGTTTTCTTAGTTAAGGTTTTTAACGAGGCATCCAATGCAACACACGAGTAAATGAGTCATTGAGATTGATTCATAAAAGAGCCAATGCAACACGTGATCTCCAAAGGAGTGGCGGCATCAACATCCAGCAAATTCGCTCAAGTGAGAACCTAGCGGATACTTTTACAAAGGCATTACCAACGTCAACATTCAAGAAGTTGATACACAAGATCGATATGCGCTGACTCAAGGATCAAGAATGACTATATTGAGGTGGAGCAGCTGTACTCTTTTTCCTTCGACCAGTTTTTATCCCAATGTTTTTTTCTGGCAAGGTTTTAACGAGGCAGCAGTTTCTTTTAGGAATGGTCAATCAAGGGGGAGTATTGTAAACATATTTTATATATATACTTACCATATATTGTGATGACCATGTAAACCCTAAAAGCCCATGAGCCCATCTTGTACTCTATAAATAGAGGTCTCCACCCTCATAATAATATACATCTATTTTCTCTTTATCTCTATTATTCTCTCATTCTATTTAGTTTATAACACTCATCAATTTATTCAAATGGACTAATTCTGCACCTTTAATTTTTTATTCTATAAGTTAGAATGAAGAATCGGCCGGGCCCAAAACATCTGAACTGTTGAATGAGATTTTGAAAGGCCACACATGAGAGTTGGCCCATTATATTATATAACGATCTTCAGCCGGAACCCTAGCCCCATCACTCACAGCAGCTGAAGATCTTGAGATATCTGTTTCATTTTCTCAGCAAAATCAAGCAATCATGGGTAATCAATTGATCTCGTTAATTTCATGATTTGATTGCATTAGTTTGGGCTGTGAATTGAATAAACATTGCAGGTAAGGTGCACGGTTCGTTAGCTCGAGCCGGAAAGGTGAGAGGTCAGACTCCCAAGGTGGCGAAACAGGACAAGAAGAAGAAGCCCCGCGGCCGCGCTCACAAGCGGATGCAGTACAACCGCCGTTTCGTCACCGCCGGTAACCCACTCTATTTGATCTCCCTTTATTTTGCCCTTTTCACAATCTAATTGCTGTTGATTTAATGTTTGCATTTCTTGCAGTTGTTGGATTTGGGAAGAAGAGGGGGCCAAATTCATCTGAGAAGTAATTGCTAGTTATATTCTTGTTATAGTTTTGTTAGTTTCTGGATTAATATTCAGTATAACAGCGTTTCATTACTTTTGAGTTAATAGTCCAGCGATCTATTAGATGTAGAACTGAGATTTAATCGGCTTGTAATGGCCGGAATTGCAACTGGACGAACTAGATCTAGATCTGACCAAATATGAAATTGAGATTGTTGAATAGAGATTGAGAGCTGCGAGAGCTTGGAGTTGAATTGAGAGAGATGAGAGTTGAAAGAGAGCAAGAATTGAGAGAGATGAGAGTTGAAAGAGAGCAAAGAGGTTGAGTTCGAGAGATTGAGAGAGTGCAGAGAAGGGAATTTTTGGGAATAACTTTCTTCATACTTCATTACTAAGGCCCCAACAGTACGTATACTACCCTACTACTAAAAAACGTTAACACTCTTAAAAATGAAGTAACAACTTAGCCTATATTTTCATATATTAAAAATAGACGCCTCGAGCCATTTGACGACCTGCACCGAGCCCGTTTGACGATCTTTAAAGCTACCCGATTCCACGTCTTTCTCCCGGAGCACCCAATGTTCTTCCGTTCTCCGTCCGGGTCATGGCAATACTCCCCCCTTTTGAGAGTCTTGTCCCCAAGACTCGGATACCACTGGCATCCACTTCCTCACTCTCCACACTGAATTGCTTATGTTTCTCCCCAACAGAAAACCCAATAACTTGAAATCTTTGAGGAACTATGGCATGATCATGCCGGAGCCCATCTCCACCCCATTCCATGGAACTCTGCCTTCTGTCCTTGTCATTCTCACTCTCGTGCTTCGTTGAATTGAAATCAGGTGGCAACCTAGACAATGCCCACTCCGGCGAACTGCTAATCCACAACGCCTTACCAGTAACCCGATGCTTAGAATCGGGCAATTTAGGGTTACGTTTCCCTATTCTATTATCCCACCATTTAAGAGGATTATCCACCAAATCCTTCCAAGAATTTTCATCCTTACTGCTTTCCTTTTCGCTTAGCCTCGGTTTAGCAGCCGGGACTTCAAACTCCAACTTCTCAATCCCCTGCAGCACCCATTTTGGACCACTCCCAACAATTCCCTCCAAATCCACCCCCAAATCCTTCACCAAACTCGACCAAGAAAAAACATCACCTCCCCATACATCTTCAGGATTCATGCTTTTATTCTTCAAACAGGCTGCACCTCTGCCACCGAGATCACCAACCCCAACCGTATAGCTACAAATTTCACTCATCAAATCCAATTTCACACCCTCGATTCCCAAGTCACAAATACCAGGTTTATAACCAAACTCACCTTCATCTATATTCTCTTCCAGTCCCTTTTCTTCCACCTCGATCACCGCCTTCGCCCCTTCAAATATCAAAACCGATGTGTGTGTTGGTGCGGTTCCAGGATGCTTACCACCTAGTTTACTTGCAAAATTGTTGGTTTCTGTTTCAGCTCTAGAGCAAGGCAGACTCAAAGCTAGCTTATCAACCGCTGACTCCAATTCTAAACTTGGCAAAGGCAAGCACGTCTCTGGCTTGAGCGCAGGTGGATCTTCATTTTCTGGCTTGCATATTAATCCATTCCCATTCACTAGTTTTTCTACCATTTCTGCATCAACTTCTTCAATAGGAATGATTGGGATGATTGGTGTCCCACAATCATCTTGACCATCACTTTCCATAACAAATGTCGCCCTACACTTTTGAACATCTGCCTCCTCACTTCCTTCACCTCCTCCATTGCCGAAACCACCCCTTCGGCCACCACAAAATCCACCACGAGGAGCAATTACCTCATCCACGCGCGAAGTATAATTCCCAACCGACTTCGATCGGACCATCACCGAATTACGATCCTCCTCGCCGCGCCGAGCCTCCTATCTATGAGTGCATCTATCGAACATTCTATGCATCTCGTTGACACATAGCGCAGTGGATCGCTCGAATGCCGTCGCCATCCCTTGTTCGATCGCCTTCACGAGATGCTCCGAAAACACTGTGTCCATCGCGGTTCTTCTCTCACCGATTGCAGATCCGCCGGATCGGTGGCTCTGATACCACTGTAATAGTACAGCGATCTATTAGATGTAGAATTGAGATTTAATCGGCTTGTAATGGCCGGAATTGCAACTGGACGAACTAGATCTAGATCTGACCAAATATGAAATTGAGAGAATTGAATGGGAGAGACGCATTGAGAGTTGAAGAGAGATTGAGATTGTTGAACAGAGATTGAGAGCTGCTAGAGCTTGGAGTTGAATTGAGAGAGATGAGAGTTGAAAGAGAGCAGAGAGGTTGAGTTCCAGAGATTGAGAGAGAGAGTGCAGAGAAGGGAATTTTTGGGAATAACTTTCTTCATACTTCATTAATAAGGCCCCAACAGTACATATACTACCCTACTACTAAAAAACGTTAAACACTCTTAAAAATGAAATAACAACTTAGCCTATATCTTCATGTATTAAAAATAGGCGCCTCGAGCCATTTGACGACCTGCACCGAACCCATTTGACGATCTTTAAAGCTATCCGATTCCACGTCTTTCTCCCGGAGCACCCAATGCTCTTCCGTCCTTCGTCCGGGTCATGACAAAGTTCTTGAATTGTTTATTGAATTTCTTTATTGAAGAATGATATGATCCACTTAAACATCTTACTTTTCACAGTTCTTGAGTTAATTGAGGGCCATTTTGTTGGTATTTTTGTACTGTATTGTGATCTTTTTACTCTTAGCATTGGTTGCAACCGCCATAAATACCTGTCTTCTTTCTTCCAACGGCCTTTGTTCTTCTGGGCAACAAGCAACAAGTAAAGCCTTCCTCCGAATTAGCCTTGACCTCTTATTTGCGACTGGTGATACACCATGCATATGCATCTCTCATTCGACTTAAGAAATTTGTGTGGTTTGTTATGATTCTTTTTTATTGTATTGTGGACTAGATTTATTAATTTTTTTTTTCTAAGGATTATTCCGGAAGGTTTCAAAATCAAACAAACCCTTCCGATTTAATCAGTTAATCTTTCATTGTATTTGATGCATGATTTTGATGAGTTTGATCCTATTGTGATGAGCCTTAATTTTGTTTGGACAGGAAGCATACTTCATGAATGTTTAATCCGAGTTCTTAGCAGACATACTACTGACTTGTTTCTCTTTCCTCTGTTTTATATATGTACAAGTCCAATTCGATTTGATTTGTTTTTATGGTCATTGAGGTGGTGATATTCCAATGACAATTAAAGAAGAAAATATTTTGTATCTAGTAGTTTGTAAATGATACTGAATGGAGACAATATAGTTAAAAAAAACTAAAAAACTAAGTTTTCTTTTGAAATAGATTAATAAAAAATGAATTCATTATGCTTTTTCATGATTAATTGGAATGTATGTTACTTTATTTTATATTGTGATATTATGCAACACAAACAATTGGCTTATAAAATAATTAATTAGATATATTTTATTTTTATTATTTTACAGTCATGAATTATTAAGAAGAAGATAATTTTGCAAAATAAAAAACTAACAACTAATCGACTTTCTTTTTAAAACAAGCAATTAAGTATTTTGAAGACATTGTGGGTTGTTGAAGTTCTAAATTTAAACTATTTTTAAATAGAAATATTTTTTTTCAAAAATTAGATGGCTAAATTTTAAGTGAATAATAAATAATAGAATTGGACTAGTGTGCATCATGTTGCACATGCAACATGATCCAATTTTCAATTTTGACCCGATTGGACCGAATTTGATCTGATTTTCTATTTTATTAAAAAAAAAATAAAATAAACTTTCCCTCTCTCTCCCGTCTCCTCCCCTCCCCACTACCTCCTTTCTCTCTATCCTCTCTTTCTCTTTCTCTCTGCATCTCACCTCTCTCTCTCTCCCTCTCTCTCCACTCCCCTCTCTCTCTCCCTCTCCACTCCCCCCCTCGTCTCTCTCTCCACAGTCCTCCCTGTCACCGTCGCCGTCACTCTGCCTCCGATCTCTCTGCCTCCGCCTCCGCCTCGCTCTCTCCGATGAGGACTCGACGCAAACCGACCTCGTCTTCTGCAATGTATTCAGACAACATGACTTGTTTTTTGTTCGATTTTTTTTTCTTTTGGTTTTGTTGTCAGTTGAGAATTATTTTGATGAATTGAAACATGATTTTCTTTTGGTTTGATTATTGAGCAATTTTGGGGCTTCATATGGTTTCTGAATGTTAATTTGTGTGCATTTTCGTCTAGAATGTATCTTTCCTCCTTCGCTTATGAGTTTGTTAAGATTTTTAAGAATGGAGATTTCTTCGAAGGAAAATTCGTTTCTGCTGTGAAGATTGTGGTCTGTTTTGCTCAAGAATCAAGAAAACATTATTTTTTTCGCCTTTGTTTTGGTCTGGCATTCTCTGTTTCAATTTGAATGTAATTATGCCTCGTTGTTCTTCATATTTGAACTAGATTTTGGGAAAATATTATTGTTTGGCCATAATTCTTAGTGAAATGAAGTAGGCGTGATTTGAATATTGATTGTTTTATGGATGTATTTATTAACTGTAGAATTTGAAGTAGGAGGTATGATATGAGAAATCTATCATGTTGTTGCCAGTGATATATCACTAGCAATTTTGCAGTATCCAAATATGTCTCTTTTTAGGACTTTCCCAATTAGATGTTTTGTTTATTTCCTTCTTATAGTGTCGTACTTTTCCTTCTGTTCTTCCGATTGTCATGTAAATCACAGTATTTATTAGGTTTCATCATGTCACCTTAGTTTTGCTTCCTGAATTGCTTCTTCAGCACAATAGCATCTGATTTAGTTTTACCTCAGGAGTTCTTGTGATTCCTTGAGAACCATAGCATTTGATCAAACTTTCTTTCCTTGTGTTTGTTACATAAAGTGTCATTTGTTGTGAACAATTGTGTTATTTGTTTAAAATAACTCATATTTAAAAAATGACACTTTTATTCAAAATAATTGATATTTTTTTGTAAATAAATGACACATTTATTTATTGCAAGACACTTTGACTAGAGATAATTGGCACTCTGCTCTCTACTGTGAATTACGGCTTAAACAGACACTCTGCTCATCATTGACACGTTCTTTTATCGTGATTGACACGCACAGCAGAGACAATTGACACTCTGCTCTCTACTGTGAATTATGTCTAAAACAGACACTCTGCTCATCATTGACATATTCTTTTTATCATGATTGACACACACAGTAGAGACAATTGACACTATGCTCTCTACTGTGAATTATGGCTTAAAAAGACACTCTGGTCATCATTGACACGTCTTTTGTCATGATTGACACGAATAGCACACACAATTGACACTCTGGTCTCTACTGTAAATTACGGTTTAAACAGACACTCTGCTCATCATTGACACATTCTTTTGTCATGATTGACACGTATAGCAGAGACAATTGACACTCTGCTATCTACTGTGGATTATAGCTTAAATGAACACTGTTTATCATTGACACGTTCTTTTGTCATAATTGACACACACAATAGAGACAATTGACACACTGCTCTATATTGTGAATTATGGCTTAAACAAACAATTTGTTCATCATTGACACGTTTATTTGTCATGATTGACACGAACAAGATAGAAAATTGATACTTTTTTCATAAACAAATGACATTTTTTTCGAAATAAATCACATTTTTTTCAAAAATAATAGTTAATAAATCATACAAATGACACTTTATTCCAATACAAATGATACTTTTGTTTGTTACGATTGAGAATTTGAGATAAATAACAAATGTCACATTTATTCATCACAAATGACACGCATTCCTTATCAAAAAAATCGGGAAAAGAAAAATTTGTTTAAAACAAACGACACTTTTGTTCATAAAAAGTGACGCGTCCGTCCTCACACTAATACTAATATCGAAGAGAAGCAAATAAGAAGAAGATACTCACATGGAGGCCAGACCGAACCTGAATATAATATGAGAGAAGAAATTAAAAAAATTAAAGAAAAAGAGAGGAAAAAAAGTAAAAAACGAAAATTAATATAATAAGAAAAAATAAGGGAAAAAATGAAAAAAAAAAAAGAAAAATAAAATAATAAGAAAAATGAAAAATAAGTAATTAAATAAAATGAAAAATAAAACAATAAAATAAATAAAACAAAAAATACAGTAAAGAGGTCTTGAAACCGCGACGGCTTGCATGGACTAGCAGTCTACTTGACCACTAGGCTACTAATCATTACATAATATTATGAATAAATTTTATATTTACGTGTCTGTTGCATTTACAATATGATGCACACAAGTTTTTACCTAAATAATAATATAAAAATAAAATTTTTGACCTAAAATAATACTTAATCTGTTCCATAATAATATTATTTAGTGCTGTTTAAATGGGATTGAGATTCGGCTAATATTAATATTGGAGTATCGAAATACCAATTATTTTAGGGCACATACAAGTCAGAAAAACTCATAAGCTTAACCGCCCGCAGCCGCCCCTTCCCGATTTCCGTCTTCCGCCCAGCATCCCGGAACCGCGGCCCCTCCGCCACTCTCCCGCGTACGGCGGCACGCCAGCACCGCCTGTTGGCTATCCTGCCCTGACCCCTCTGCCACGCCGTAAGCAGTAAGTCGCCCTCAGCCCCTCGACCCTCCCCCTCTGCCTTCTCGGCGCCGGCAAGTGTAAGTCCGAAATTATTCAAATTAGAATAGGGCGCCAACTACATCATCATTTTATGCCCCTTGCTGCCGTACACAAGGTGGATTTTCTTTCTGTACAACTCCATTTTTTGTTTCTTGATTTATTGTGGCATATTGTCAATTTCTATGATTCTATCAATTTTAAAGTTTTTTATCTGTACATGAGTATATCTAATTGGAAATTGAAGGAATAGGGAGAACCGGAGAAATCATGTGATGGTCAAGATATTTTTGTAAAATTGCTAAAAAAGAAAACACTTTGGGGATATTTGTTTTGGATTAATGTTGGAAGGACGCATAAAAGAATCAAGATTTATCAATGATGAATGTAATTCTTTATTAGAATGGATGTTAATCAGCTCAATGAAGCCTTAGAATTAGAGTCTGATCACAGATTCATTATTTTCCGTTTTTGTGGTAGAACTGGCTAACCGAAAACGGAAGGGGTATCGGCTTTGGGATGCATTTTCTGACTTCGGTTAACCGATAACTGGTATCAGTTATACATACCTGAACCGACCTACAGCCCTAAATCATTACTATCTTAAAAAATAAATTAGAGGCCTCTGATATTTTGGGACCCGGGGCAGTCGCCCATGCTCGCCCGCCCTCAGGGCCGGGCCTGGTTAAGTGTTTGCTCTTGCTTATTATGCTCCCTGTGCTTTTGTGGGTGTTGGCTGATTAAACAAGATACTGATTGAATATATTTTGTATACTGGTGGCGGATTGTTAGTACTTTTTGAAATACACTCTTTAGTTAGCATTCAACTTTTAGTATGATAATTTCTTAAGTGCTTTGCTGTGTTATTCATTGTTATTTTGCAGATTTTTTCCAGTTATAATGGCATTTGCTGATGATCTTTGTTATTAAAAGAGGATGTGGCATTAAAAGATTCCAGGCTTTCTCTGCTACGATATCTTCTTCTGCTCGATACTTAGGAAGAAGTTTATGCACCATGAAACAAGAAAATAAAGATTATCCCTTTGGTTCAGCTGTTATTTCTCCCAATGAATTGTCTGTTTTACCACCTATAGTAGTAGGCAACCACAAGAATAATTCGTCCTCCAAAGTCGAGGTGACTCCAGAAATTGAGAAGAATTATGTCCATCGTGTTTATGATGCAATTGCTCCCCACTTTAGTTCTACTCGGTATGCAAAATGGCCCAAGGTCCAAGCATTCTTAAACTCTTTGCTCCCGGGATCAATCATTTTAGATGCAGGATGTGGCAATGGGAAATACTTGGGGTTGAATCCTAATTGTTATTTCATTGGATGTGATATAAGTGCTCCCCTTATCAACATATGCTCAGATAAAGGTCACGAAGTTTTGGTTGCTGATGCAGTAAATCTTCCTTATCGGACTGGTTATGGTGATGCTGCAATTTCTATAGCAGTCTTGCATCACTTAAGCTCGGAAAGAAGGAGAAAGAAAGCAGTGGAAGAATTAGTTCGTATTGTAAAAAAAGGTGGGCTTGTTTTAATCACAGTTTGGGCTAGGGAGCAAGAAGATAATTTATTGATTAACAAATGGACCCCTCTCACTCAAAAATACTTAGAAGAAGAGTGGATCGGACCTGGTAGCCCTCGGACACGGAGTCCTACATCTTCGGTTTCTTTAGAAAGCATCCCGGAAACTGAGGAGAATTTTGCAGATGAAAGATCGAATGAAATCAAGCACCAAAACTCTAGCAAAGGACCTTTTTCATTAGATGCGACAAATAGAAAGAGTAGTCTTTGCCAGCAAGAATATTTTGTGCCATGGCACTTACCTTATCATCGAGCTGAAGTAAGTGGAGCTTCTTCACATGCTGTAGCTAATGGTTTAGCAAGGAAAGATGATAAGAAAGGTGCAGTCGTGTATGATAGATATTACCATGTTTTCAGTGAAGGTGAACTTGAAAGGTGAGACATTGTTTAAGTAATCGATAACCTCATCTTTACTATACTTTCTGAATAGGTGCATGCTGTCTTTTTTTTTTTTTTTCTACTTCTGTCATTATAGTAAAATAGTTTATCTTTGAGTTATTCATTGACTCATCTGTTTTGCTGAAGTGATGATGGCAGAACATATGCTACTACTGTTTTGCTCCTTACTGGCACTATGGCTCGCATTAACTGTGTTTTGCATATCTACCTGCAGGGTGGTTAGTGATATCAAAGGTGCTGTCATTGTTGACAGATTTTATGACAAATCAAACTGGTGCGTTATCCTTGAGAAAACTTCATCATGAGTTGAAATCCATTTGAAGATCTTCCATGACTGCTCGAGCCATGTATAAGTCCAGCAATGCCGTAGTTTGTGACTTCTTCAGCTCTGATTCTTCTTTCATTACATGTGTTTCTTTAAATGAAGCACCATTTTCTTTATGCGACTTTGAAAGTGAAATTCTACTGAGACAGAACTGGACCGATCCCTGCTGTTACGAAGTTTTAAGGATTCTATGTGCAATGTTTAGTGGCTGTATGATGCATTTGTTGATTGTTGATCTGATTATATTAGTAGATGTATTGAATTCTTTCTTGCATATTTTGTCATGTAAGATCTTTTGAATAATTGTATTCTACAAGATATTGTGCTTCAACTTTTTTAGTATAAAATTTTATCCAGTTCCTTCATAGACAATCAAATGATGTAAAAAGCTCACCTTCAAAGTGAAGTAATTTTGTAACAGCCATGGATTTTTTAATTGTTGAAAAGAGGAGTAGTATTTCCACTGCCAGCTAAATATCTAGCCTTTTAACGTTTCATTCTTTTGGATTATTTATGCGAGAAATGCAAAATTAGCCTTTTTGGATAAATATATAAGTTTTCGGAGAAATATAAAGCTAAATAAGTTTTAGAACTGCTTTCATAGAACTAGTTTTCTAACTAATTTTTCTCAGTTTTGTAATATAACTTAGTGGGCTTACTAAACCCTACGAATAAGTAATAGTTAAGTGGATTTATTGTGATTTTTTTGGCAGTTCTACAAAATTGATAATAATAACTTATACTTGTAGTACTTATATTTCTATAAGGAGGGTACGGATCGGGTAGGAAGAGAGAGTTGTATAGCAAGTATGCATAACAAATATTCTAAAGCTTATTCAATCCAAATCATCCAATTATAAGATGAAAAGTGCAAATTACTTATTTCTTATTTTAAGCAGTCTTCTTACATAATCTATTCCTAATGGCTACAAATTTACACACTCATCTATATAAAATAACTTTATACATTCCATGGTCACTGTTATTAGATTATACTCTTCTAACCGCTTTTGTATTTCTGGACAATCATACTCTACTGGATATAAAATGTATTCTCTTATAAGTGTAGTTTAAAACGCATACCTCCTCTAAATGATTAGTTTTATATATTCTCACTAATTTTATTTGCCTCATAATTCCCTCATTTACACCCAATCTTAAATATTAGATATATGTTATATCTTGCATGCAGTTGGGGGGGGCGATAGAGGCATTGTTTAAATATTCTTTTAATTATTCCCTTGAAATAGCACTCATTCTTTAGCATAATGTTTGAGTTTGAGTTTGAATTGTGTGTTCTACATTTAACATAGCAAATTATATCCGGATTCACCATTGCTTATATCAATATATATATGTAAATTACATACAAATTCTCAGTTTGGTGAGACATGTGAATCTATGCATGCTTTATGCATACACTATGTATACTTTTTCCTTCCGCTATGCATAATCTAATAATTTTATACTTTTGCCTTTACGTATTAAATATATAAAGAATATGCAAACGAGATTTAAGACCCAAATTCAGATTTGACCATTGGTTGCCTCAAATCAATGGATGAGATTAGTTTATTTCATTAAAAGTGTTCATTCTCATATGATACCCATATATATGCATATAATATGTATGAATTATGATGTTGGTGCATGTATATTGTGTATTGGGGAATTAATTAATTTTTAATGACTAATCTAACACATAGTTTAATACTAATCCTATACTCATTTAATCAAAAAGAGCATGCAAAATGATGTGATCACATGCTGAGACTACTTTTCATCTAGATAAGCATCAATGGTCCTATGTCACATATATTATGGAAACAAGTATTTCTTTTTTTCCCCAAAAACAAATATTATCAACAATTATTTAAATCTCACCTTTTATGATTCCATAGACAGAAACGATAGCCGATGGAAATCATTCAGAATAAATAGGAGAGTTTCCCATTTTGGAGCATCGATCAAGATCTCTTCACATTTAACAAAATGAAAATCTTGGGCCGTTTCCGCAAGATGTTTAGGGGGTTCTTTCCTGCAGTCCCGGTGAGAAGCCGCTCTGCTGCGGCGGCTCCGAGGCGGAGGTCGTGCGATGGGGCAGCTGAGCCGCCCAAGACTTCATGCAGCTCGCACTATTACTCTTCCAATTCACACTACAATGAAGCTATTGCGGAATGCATTGAGTTCTTCAACACTTCTTCGCGGGAATCATGTACTACTAATTAATTTATTTTAGTGTTATATATCTCTGATGAGTTTATAATCATCTGATCGAGAATTGATATATTTTTTCAAAATACAAAGAGAAACTCAGGTGCTCTGGACCAATAACTCTCTTTTCCATTATTTAATATTTTAAGCCTAATAATAAATTCTAATCTATTTAGTATAGTTATGTTGCCATAACGAACTACAGAGCATCACACTCAACTTTCAACTTTCAGTCCTTTGATATTTGATAACAAACAATAACTATTTCACAAAAAAAATATCTAGTGAAAAAGCGTCTTCCTATTTGCAAACATATTATGCTTATGAAGAAAATCACCTTGATACGTTGTAGAATAATTGCTACAATTGTACAAGTATGTAATGAGGTTTGAAAATTGTGAGAATGGTTAATTACTTAATTCTATTAATTTGGGAGACGTACATCATGTATATATTCCCTGAGGGCTTCGATGTTACACATACATAGACTTTTTTTTTTGGATTTTCAACACATATATACACTTATTTCTAAAGGGTGTTGACATGTGACGCATGTGATCCACTTTTTTTGAAAGTGTTATTGACCAAATCCATAAACTTACGTGTAGCTCTGTAAAGTGCTATTTGATTGCTAATGTTTAGACAAAAGAATGTTGTTGAATACAAATTTCCAAGTGGCAATACCACTTCATGGCAAGAACAAAACTATGTGCTGAATTCCTCGATCCAAACATGATTCAGAGCCCCTTCTACTGTGGTCCTCTCAGCCGGATCATAACTTGACAATCTCTTCAGTAGATCGAATCCTATTGGTCCAGAGACGAGCCGTCAGGTGTAGAGGGGGTGGTGGTGGTGAATACACATGAGGGCAGATTTCAATTCAAATGCGAAAGTCAGTGATTACTGAATTGTGCTACTGAACGAGTCATTTTGTCAAGTAAGCTTTCTAAATCGCGCGGACAGAGTATGTGTCTATTGACTTCAGTCAGTGAACAGTAGTCAGTATAAGATGCGCGGAATTGTAGGCCCCAAAAGATTTTCGTCTCAGTTAGAAAACATGTTTTATGCTGAGTGATTTTAAAGTTCAATTTTATGCAGTATGCACAGTTGATCAATGTAACAGTAAATCAAAACACGGTTTTTAAAGTGGTTCAGATGCTCTCGATTTTACGTCCATTGTCCTGAACAAAGCAGGAGTTCTTGATTACTTATACTGAGCAAATCTCAGTCGAAAGTAACAAGGTTGATCCTCATCTAGGGTCCCAAGAATCCTTGATATTTCAAGAAACTGATCGGATTCCGACTCCCCTGCAAACAACACTTTCTTCAACACCAATTCCGCCATTATGCATCCAACTGCCCACATATCTTGTGCTCCCCAATGTAGAAAACTTGATCAAGAGTAATATCCAGAAGAGTTTTTCAAGAACAATGAGCGGAAGAAGAAGATAGATTGAAGATAGATTGAAACGAATTGATGTATTGAATGTAAAGGAAGAAGTCAAGTTTACAATGTACAGCTACATCTATTTATATACAATTTTGATGATCTATTCTATAACTACTTATCTCTAAGTAACTGCATAACCATCATCTGCAACTGACTCTCCAACTAAGTAAACCAGTTAGCCCCTTCCTCAACTGAATAACCGTTCGATACTGTTCCATTGATCTTAACTGCACAACTTGATCTTAACTGCACAACTGTTGCAGTTTTACTGTTTTATTTATTTTAACTATTTCTTCAGCGGTTGCCTCTCCATCAGTTGGTGATTTATGTGAGCTATTCCAATAGCCCCCCCCCAAAAGGGGAGAGTACAAGTTTTGGACTCTCAACTTGGAGAGAAGATAGAGAAATGTTGTTTTCCCCAAAGGCTTTGTAAGGACATCAGCTAACTGATTCGATGTAGGGACATAAAGAACATGTAGGACACCTGATTGGATGTGTTCTCTGATGAAGTGACAGTCAATTTGTATGTGCTTTGTCCGTTCATGGTGGACTGAATTTGTAGCCAAAGAAATAGCAGATTTGCTATCTGAGAATAGGGTTGCAGATGTTAGGGAGTGGCCAAGATCAAAGAACACTTTGATAAGCCATAGTACTTCGGCAGAAGCTGAGGCCATGGCTCTATACTCTGCTTCGGCCGAACTTCTGGAGACAGTAGCTTCCTTCTTTGACCGCCAAGAGATAAGGGAGTTGCCAAGGAACATGCAATACCCTGTTACTGATCTTCTAGTATCAACGCAGCTGGCCCAATCAGAGTCACTGAATCCTTTGAGTCTCATATCACAGTCTGAAGAGTAGAATAGACCTTGTCCTATACTTCCTTTTAAGTATCTGAGTATTCTGTGAGCAGCATTTAGGTGGGAATGGCCATGCTTGCTCATGAACTGAGCTAAAGTATTGACAACAAAGGTTATATCTGGTCTTGTCATAGTAAGATACACCAGCTTCCCAATCAATCGGCGGTAAGGAGAGGGATCGCTGAGGTATGAATCATCATGGGTACTCAATTTGAGATTACTATCCATTGGAAAAACTGCAGGTTTGCAGTTTGTATAACCTGTGTGTTCCAGCAACTCAATCACATACTTTCTTTGACAAAGAGAGATACCTTTAGTGGTTCTAGCTATTTCCAATCCAAGGAAATACTTCATGCGGCCAAGGTCTTTTATTTTGAAGGATTGATCTAAGAATTCTTTTACCTGCTGAATAGCTGCAAGGTTGTTCCCAGATAGCAGAATGTCATCAACGTACACAAGTAAAATAAGTGATTGAGTGGCAGAATGTATGGTGAATAAAGAATAATATGAAGTTGATTGAGAAAAGCCATATTCCTTGAGAGTAGAGGAAAGTTTCGAGAACCATTGGCGGCTTGCTTGTTTTAAACCGTAGAGACTTTTGAGAAGTCTGCAAACCTGTCCTGATCCTTCTTTGTTAAAGCCATCAGGTACTTTCATGTAGACCTCTTCATGAAGGTCTCCATGAAGAAATGCATTGTTTACGTCTAGTTGTTCAAGAATCCAATCTTTTGAAGCAGCCAAGGCTAGTAAACTACGCACAGTTGTGAGCTTTGCAACAGGACTGAATGTGTCACTGTAATCCAGTCCCTCTTGCTGTGTGTATCCCTTTGCTACTAAGCGGGCTTTGTACCTTTCCAATGTACCATCTGCATGGTATTTGACCTTGTAAACCCATTTGCAGCCGATTGGAACCTTTCCTTCAGGAAGAGTAGTGAGAATCCAAGTTTTATTTGCCTCAAGTGCTTGAATTTCTATTTTCATTGCAGCCTTCCAGTTGGGATTGGAGGCAGCCTCAGAGTATGTTTTAGGTTCAGAAATTGAGGATATAGCAGCGGAATAGACTTGATGTGATGAAGAAAAGTTAGAATAGGAAATGTATTTGGATAAAGGACGAGGAGATGTACCTAAAGTTTGCCGAGAGAGACAGAAGTTTGGCATAGCTATCATGCTGTTGCAAGCATAGTTCTATAGGTGAGATGGAGCTTGTTTGGTTCTTGTGGAACGGCGTAGAATAGGTTGATCAGTGTGAGAGATAGAATTTTTTGAGTCATCAGTATGAGGTGAAGGAGGGGAAACAGAGTGATTTGGAACAAAGGCAGTTGCCTCTCCATCAGTTGAAAAATTAGAGGATTCTGATGAAGTGTTGTTATTGTCTGTTGCTGGTGTTGAACATAGTGTATCAGGAATGGGATTAGGTATAGAAATAGTGGCTGAAGGGGAAGATGACTGTGGTTTTGAAATGAAGTGGAAGCATGTTTCATGAAACTTCACATCTCTAGAGATGAGGTAGGAGTCTGAGTCTAGATCATAGAGCTTATAACCTTTGGATGTATTTGAATATCCTAGGAATATACACCTGCGAGCTCTAGATTCAAATTTATGTTTACGGTTGACAAGATTAGAAGCAAAACATAAGCAACCAAATACACGCAAGAGTTCATAGGTAGGAGGTGTGCCATATAGGAGCTCAAAAGGACTTTTGTTTTGAAGAACAGGGGTAGGGATTCGGTTTATAATATGAACTGCAGTCAATATGCAATCTCCCCAAAATGTAAGAGGCAAGTTGGACTGAAATCTGAGGGCTCTAGCAATATTTAAGAGGCTTTGATGTCTTCTTTCAACTATGCCGTTTTGTTGTGGGGTATATACACAGCTAGTCTGATGTATTATGCCATGAAGATCATAAAGATCAGGGATAATGAATTCCGAGCCATTATCTGTTCTAATGGTTTTGATTGAGGCAGAATATTGAGTAGAGATTATTTTGTGGAAGTGTTTGAGATGAGAAGCAGTTTCAGATTTATGCTTCATTAAGCAACACCAGACCATACGAGTAAAGTCATCTACAATTGTTAAGAAATATTGAAAACCCTCATGTGTTGGAATAGAAAAAGGCCCCCAAATGTCACAATGAATTAGTTCAAAAGGTTTCTTGGATTTTATTGAACTAGTAGGAAAGGAAGATCTATGATGCTTTGCTAAGGGACAAAAATAATAGGGATTAGCATCATCCTTGACAATAGTTATAGAGGGAATAAGAGACATTCTAGATGTTGAAATGTGACCTAGTCTAGAATGCCAAATCTGTGCTGAAACAGCAGAATTCTGTATAGAACATGAATCAAAAGCAAAATTCAGTCCTAGAGAAGTAGTAGTTATTAGCCTACTGACTGAAACAAGATTTACTTTGAACTTAGGAACACAAAGAACTGAGTGAACCACATGATTAAAGATCAAGGCTGAACCGATATGAGTTGCAGGAAAAATATCTCCAGTAGGAAGGACTACTAGGCTATTTTGAAGAGGTATTGGATTGATGAGAAGAGAAGAATTTCCTACCATATGATCTGTTGCTCCAGTATCAATAATCCATGATCCATTTGGGATTGAATTAGAAACAGAATTGCAATGTGCAGAATAGGAACAAAAGGCAATTTTACCTGAGAAGTTACCTGAGGGTTCAATATTTGATAGAGGAGGCAGAGCAGAAGGCTGAGAGAGGTTTTGTATTAGGGAAAGCAGATGATTGTACTGATCAGAGGAAATTGATCTTGGATTCTCACAACCTTCTTGAGAAGCAGTAGCCATATGAGCTGTGGAATAGATTTGCTTTGTGCCTTCAGAGAAGCCAGTTCCTTGCCTTGATTTAAACTGATATCCTGGTGGAAATCCATGCAATTTGTAGCATTTTTCTTTTGTGTGTCCACTCTTCCCACAGTAAGAACACATTGGTCTCTGGTTTGAATTATAAGATGTTTGCCTACGAAAATGAGGGGCTTTGTACACACCAGCAGGACCTTTAGAGCCATAGTTGGCAAAACTGGATTTAACATTATAAGAAGGGGTCTGAATTGCCATGGCAATTGAATCATTTGTAGGATTGTTGTAGCTGATACTTCTCTATTTCTCATCTTGTAGAATCAGACTATAAATGTCATTCAATAGAGGGAATTGTTTCATCATCAGAATTTGTCCTCTGACCGAGGCATAGATATCATTGAGACTCATCAGAAATTTTATGGACATGCTCTGCTCCTTTTGAACGCCTAGGTGCAGATTTTCATAGCACCACAAGAGCAACTAGGTGTAGGGTTATATTGATGCAGCTCCTTCCATAATGAATCAAGCTTATTGTAGTAATTTGTAACAGAAAGGTTACCTTGAGCAGTTGAGTAGATTTCCTTTTGCAGTTCAAAGATCCTTGGGAAATTTCCTTGACAATACCTATCTTTGAGAATTTTCCACACATCAGCAGCGGTGTCTGCATAGAGAATGCAGGGAGTGATTTCTCTTAGAACAAGAATTTAGTATCCATGATTGAATCATCAGATTGCAAGTGCGCCAGGCTTCATAGTCTTCATCAGCTTCGCTAGGAAACTTTTCTGGATTTTGAATCATCCAGAGTTTATTCTTTGCTCCCAAGGCAATCTTCATTGATCTACTCCAGGAATCGTAGTTGTTGCCATCGAGCGGTGGATTCACCAATACAGCAGATGGATTGTCAGTCTGACTCAGGAGATAGAGATTATTTTCAGATCTTGACATTTTCAAAATGATGGAGATTGCTCTGATACCATGTAGAAAACTTGATCAAGAGTAATATCCAGAAGAGTTTTTCAAGAACAATGAGCGGAAGAAGAAGATAGATTGAAACGAATTGATGTATTGAATGTAAAGGAAGAAGTCAAGTTTACAATGTACAGCTGCATCTATTTATATACAATTTTGATGATCTATTCTATAACTATCTTATCTCTAAGTAACTGCATAACCATCATCTGCAACTGACTCTCCAACTAAGTAAACCAATCAGCCCCTTCCTCAACTGAATAACCGTTCGATACTGTTCCATTGATCTTAACTGCACAACTTGATCTTAACTGCACAACTGTTGCAGTTTTACTGTTTTATTTGTTTTAACTATTTCTTCAGCGGTTGCCTCTCCATCAGTTGGTGATTTATGTGAGCTATTCCAATAACCAATGCATCTTCTCGACTCCAACGAGTTGTTCCGGAGCTCTGTACCACAACGTCCCAACACGAGACGAATCCAAATCTAGTGTGCTCCCTAATCGAGTAGATAGTCCGAAATCGCATATCTTCTACTCACCCTCCTTGTTTACAAGAATGTTAGAAGGCTTAAGGTATCTGTGCATCACCTCATTCTCGTGTAGAAACTTCACACCCTCCAACAACTGTTTCATCAAGCGCTTCACTTAAGTAGATCAAACTCCATATACTCTATAACCACGTAAACGCCGGCGTATTCATCCGCCACCACTTTCTTGAATCCGATGATGGAGGGATGGCGGCCGAGGGATTTAAGGAGATCGATTTCCATCATTGTCGTCGGACATAAACCATCCAACTCCTCCTTCGCAGCCAGGATTTCTCCAATTGTCATCGGACATAAACCATCTTCAATTCTCGTGTCTCGGTTGTTAGTTAATAAACATTAATTTTAAGTTATTAGTTAACACTAAATTTAATTAGGGGTTTGATTATAAAGTTTCGACAACTTTTGACAATTAATTTTCGCGACAATCTATTATTGGGATATATAAGTCATAACTTACTCCCTCCATCCTGCTATTATTATTTTACTTTTTTAATCGGATTGTCCCGCTAGCACTGTCATTTTTCTAACATAACAAAAATCTATTCTTAAACTTAAAATGATGTGGGCATCCTCACCCACTGTTGGGAGATGATTCAGTCTTGTGACAATCAGTTGAGACATAACTCAGTAGCCCTGTGCTCTGGATATTTACTAAAGATTTGAAGATCCCAAAACCCTATCTTGGCTGATGAACCTTTCTGTTGTAATGTGTTCTGTTTTGTCTCTGAGGTTTCAGACTCAGTAGACACTCTTCATCTGGTTCAGGCGCTCAGTAGATTACATGCCTCAGTACCAGAAGTAGAAGACTCAGTGATACTGGACACAACAGGAGCAAGATATGCGAAAGGAGTCGGTGGGCCCGAACTCGGCGAGAGTAGTTCATCGAACTCGAGTTGATCTTCGGAGAGAGCCGACTCGGCAGGAGCATGCTACCGAATAGAGATCGACTCAAGAACGGCCGGGACGGTCTTCGACCGACGGGATTCTCTAAAGTCAAATCAGCAGAGTCAATACGAGGAAGAGAGAAGTCAGCTTCAGATCTCATTGAAGTCTGTTCTGTCTCACCTACTTTCCTAAACCTCGACCAATGACAAGCAGCCGGCTGTCCATATTCTGATCAAAGCTGCAAGTCAAGAAATTTCCAGAAATAGAGGGAAAGGACACTGCAACCATACTTTGAAAGAGCCGTTAGCAACCCAAAAGAGAGAGACACAATGATCGTCGTCTCCAACGGATCTATCCTTGCCTCTACTTTATAAATAGAGGGATACAATTCAAATTGAAGCTCACCAACGTCCAACACGACACAGACAAGAATACACGAGCATTCACGAGCAACAAAAACATCCTAAGTTTTCCGCAAGAAGTTTGAAGAAGTAATCTCCGGTGAAAGACGACATACCTGCTCATAGGGAACCAAGCTGGACCCGAAATATAAAGCCTCTAGTATCCAAGCGACTGAACACGAACTCAAGTCTATACTTAGCCGTTCGTCGCTCTAGAAGCTACTTTCTCATTCCCTATCCCTCTAACCTAAGCTCAGCTGATCATATCTATAGCTTAGAGGAAGGAGTTCATATCTGAACTGATCCTTATTGTAAAGGACTCCTTCATAGTTGGAAAGTTTTTCAAGCACTTAGTTTGATACCTTGTAAACTGAGACTTGCTCAGTATAAATCTTAAGACCAGTGTTTGTCCAGCGTACAAACCAACTGAGACTATCTCAGTATAATACATAGCCTCCTGATCATTCGGGACAATAGACGTAGGATTGTTGGATCCGAACCACTTTAAAAACGCCTGTGTTCTGTGTTCGTTTTTGTGTTTTAACTGTTGCATTGATTACTGTGCATACTGAAAATATCTTTAAAATCATTCAACTGAGTTTCAGCAAGCTTAATCGACTGCACTAATGTACTGAAACTGTTTTATTAAAAACGTTTTCTAAACTCAACTGAATTTGGGCCTACACATTTCCGCACTACTGAACTTTATCTGAACGGTACTGAATTCTGACTCTAGTCAGCTAGCAGGCCTCAGTAAAGTCAGTCACTCTGCCACGCGATTCAGAACAGTTTATTTGGTCTACTGAACTTGTTCAGTACGACACTCTCCTGAAAAGGACTGTTCGCGTTTAAAGTTGAGAAATCGGTTTTCAAGTGTATTCACCCCCCTCCTCTACACCTGAACGTTTATTCTCGGGACCAACACCCACTACTCACCCCAACATTCTTATACTCTGTCTCCAAAAATATCTTCCTCACACGATTCTATTCCGCTCCCAACTCAGAAATTTATGTTTTTTAACTTTTTTGAAACTTTAGATTATTTCTACAATTACGACATAAAAAAATAGAAAAAAAATTTATATCGATTGCCTCAACCATGCCTTGCAAAAATTTGGATAATATCTAATTTCTTCCACCAACAACTTCTCGGAAACTGTGTCCATTTCTTAATACAATTAAAAATCATAAAATAAATACTTTAACAAAATTTCTTAATTTTGGTGCCGGAGCTAAGGGGACAATAATAGTGAAACGGATGGAGTATTTTAGTGTTTATCTATTGAAGAGATGGAAGTTATCTAATATTTCCTTTCCTTTTACACTATATATATGAATACCTGAAATAATTTTATCGTCTATCCTTGTGAATATACAGGCTTTAGTTGTACGTAAATTAAGAAATAATATAGTTTTCAGTTCGGGACAAAATATATTCCATCATTGTTTTCACTTTGGAAAGTCGTGTTGTTTTAAAGAAAAATTATAATTTAGGTAAATTAGACTAAATAATTCTTCATCTTTACATTTTTGGCTAAATTGGTCTCTATTTTTATTTTTTAGTTTTTTAGTTCCCAAATTATGAAAATTTGACGGAGTCGGTTTAACTTTTACGTCGGTCAACGGTTAGTCAACATTATCTTAATAAAATATTTGATGGACATTTTTGGTATAGATATATTAGAGGACCAATCCTGCAAAATTTACAAAGTTTTATGACTAATTTCACCAATTTGTTTTATTCGTACGATGAAAGATTATTTTAAACATTTTGCTTTTTAAGGATCAAGTTCAGTAATCGCAAGATAGTTTAAGATAGTAATTCCACCAATTATAAAATATTATGAACCATATTCACCAATCAAAACATTTAATAATGTTTCTTTATTACAATAATAATTAAGTAGATCCAAAAAAATTTGGAAGAAAATCTCTAGTATATCTTTATTTTGTAAAAAATAAAAAAATCAAATATAAAAATATAAAAAGCAAAATATCTAAAATAATCTTTCATTTTATGAATAATTTTTTGAGTCAATTGCCAAAATAACACTCGCAATTTTTTTTCCCCGAAATGACATTCTTTCAAAAATATTTCCCAAACTAACATCTTTTCTTGCCACCTAATATTTTTTCACCACACAAACAACTAAATGAAAAAATCTCTTGAATTTTTCTTCATTTCATATGAATATTATGCTCTATTTGTAAAGGAGGTAAAATACAAACTTTAACATACTTTTTATGAATAATTAATCATCAACTTTAATAAAATAGAGTTATCTTAATATAATCAAAATCATCTAATAAAGTTGTGCCACTTGTCACATTATAAATGGGCTAGTGAAAGAGTATAATGCGCCACTTGTCACATTATAAACAACCTAAGTTATGTGTATTGAGGCAATTTTTATTTTTCTTTAATCAATTAATTATTTATTTATCTTATATGGCAGAAGGGTGGGTTGGGGTAGCAATTTTATTTTACTTTAATCAACAAATATGGTTTTTGGGAACGTATTATTGCAACACTTCAAAAGTGTTGAAGAAAGTGTTGTTTTCAGGGGAGTTGGAATCTATCGAGTGAATTTGTTTCACAAAGAGTGAATTTGACAGCTCAAAGCTTACTGAAGATGGATTCAATCTACTAAAGTGATTCTTTATTTATGATCCCAATGAGAGGATCATAGCATAATATGCTCTAAATCATGTTTGGTTTGAGAAATTGAGCTCCGGTTATTAAATGATATAAATATTTTGTACTATAAACTAAAAGTTACACTCAACTTTCAAATTTAAATGTTGGTTTCTCTTACACTAAATAGGGCCAACACATTAAACGATGCTACCTTCCATTTTTTCTTTTTTAGTTATATTTTGTTTGTTTGGTTTACGCACTTATTGCTCTTTTATCTTCATTAATTTCAACCACCACTTTCATTTTTTTTTGCACTTATTTTATTTATGCACTTATTTTATATTGTACTTTTGCACATATTTTATTTTTCACTTTTATTTTGTATTTCTTATCTCAGTAATTATTTATTTTTTAGTTTATATATTAATTTATTTTTGAATTTCTCATTGTTTGTTCATCTATATGTTTACGCCTTTTTATTATATTTTTTTTTTTTTTTTTTAATGTATTTTTCATGTTTACATTTTTTTTCTTTTTGTTTGTTGATTTACGAGTTTATGCATTTTTTACATGTTTCTTGATTTTTATGTAATAATAATGTGTATATACAAAATTTTGATATGCAATAACACCATTGTGACTCCGCCCTCATCTTCTAGTGTTCGTGAAATTTAATTCGTTGTTCTACCACTATATATATATATATATATATATATATATATATATATATATATAATGCATGTGGGTGTATTAGAAAATGTATAAAATTTACAAATGTTAAAGGTAATTAATACGTACACAAATATTCAATATTAGCTATCGGTACATCAGTTGGGGTCTTGAACAATAGTAAGCATAAATATAGTATTAGTAACATTATCCACATTCCACATTCAAAATGCTTCTCACTCCTGTGTAGAATAGGATTCCATCGTATTCTATGAAGCTTTATCAATTTTTAATTCATTCCTAAAAGTTTCAGCTCTTTATCTTAAGATGAGAGCCAGGGCCGGCCCTGAGATTCCGTAGGCCCTAGGCGAAAAACAAAAACGCGCCCTTTGTTGAAGCTTTGTGAATCATATTTATAGCGAAAGCTAGCAAATGCTTCCATATTTGTGCACCTACATAACTTTAAAAGTAGAAACCGTAAAGTGCAACACTTAAAAAAAAGATCGAATAGAAAGAGCGTTTTTGCTTGTAGAACGAGAGCGGCCAAAAACTGAGAGACAGAGAGTGAGAGATTCGATGAAATTAGAAAGAGTCGTTCTGCCATTGCCGTTCACAACTCACGTATTTGACTATTTGTTAATTGTTATGTGGGCTGTGGGCAAAATGAACTCATATTAATTTAGGAATTAGTATTTGGGCTCATGTTAATTTAGGCTCATATTTCACAACTCATAATTTTATTTTTATTTTTATTTTTATATAAATGGGCTCAAATAAATAAGGGGTCATATCAATTTTTTTTAACGGACCACTTCGTACTAGGCCGTATTTTATATTTCGGGGCCCCTTAAAATTGGGGGCCCTAGGCAAAAGCCCCACCCGTTATTCAGGTGGGCCGGCCTTGACGAGAGCACTTGAGTCCATACCTGAATCCTAACACACCGCTTCATGTGGTGATGACTACTATTGTATTCGTCTTGTGTAGCTTACTTCCTCCGATGCCTACTACTAAATTTGTGGTGGTTGCCACCATCAGCGTATTGTGCATCCTCTTGATATCAAGTGCAAGAGCAATTTTGCATGGACTCGCTTGAGGACTGTCGGAACCAATGTCAGCTGTAGATTCATGCTTCGCTGCTTATGGAGTAAGCCGAGTTGGTCTTCTTTCAACTGCACACGTACAACACAACAAAACTTCTTAGTCTCGTTTTGCGGGTTTGATTATGATGAGGAACCTGCCAATCTCATGAACCTAGTTTTACATGTGTTTGTTCTGATTGGTTGACTCTGTGTCGTTTCAATTTGCATCTGATAACTATGCATCGAGGATGATGTAGACGAAAATGATGCTAAAAAACTTTTAGACGAAGATGATAATGATACTGATGTTGAAGAAAAGAACTTTTAGGCTTATCTTTTTTATGCTGAAGACAAACTTTTAGACTGGTTATGATTATGATATGTTAAAATTTGCATGTTATTCCAAGAAATTTTGGACATTTGTTTGCATGTTATTCTAAAAAAATTAGACTTTGTTTTGATTTGTTAATAGTGTTTTGGAGGAGGGCGTAAACATATATAAGAATATCATATTTGAATGAAGCATCTTGATGTTTCATGTTTACTTTTGTATATCACAAATAATACACTAGATTATGCAAAACTAATAGTAGAAATTATGTCACGTATGTTACATATTATGTAGCACCAAATAAAGAGATGTTTTTATTTATTTTGTTATCCATTAAACTTTACAAGAATCGGGAACTTAGAGAGATATAAGATTCAGGAGACAACATAAATTTTCGCAGAATATTGATATTACAAGATATGTACAATAAATATAATAACATGTGCGCAGTTGGATGTATACGACAGAATTGGTGTTGAAAAAACTGTTGTTTGTAAGGGTGTTGGGATATGATCAGCTTCTTGAAATATCTGTTTTGTTATTTGTTTTGCAAAGAGTGTGAATTTGCTAGCTCGAATCTTATAGAAGATGGATTCGATCTATTGAAGAGATTCTTGATTTATGATCCCAATAAGAGGATAATAGCATAATGAGCTTTAAAATCATGTTTGGTTCGAGAAATTGAGCTCAAGTTAGAGAGATATTAGATGTCATAAGTTGTACTAACTTTCAGATTTAATAGTTGGTTTCTCTAACACTAAATGAGATCAACACATTAAATGCTGTTGCCTTCCATTGTTTTTTCTTTATTATTTTTCTCTTTTTTTAAAAAAAAGTTAATTGCTAAATAAGTTTTAGAATTTTTTTTTCACTTTTTCCATTTTTCATTTCATAAATTGCAAGATGATCCCTATTATTTTATTTACATTATTTTTTTATTTTATTGTTTGTTTATGTTTGGATTATGCGCTTATTGTTCTTTTATCTTCCCTAATCAACTACCATTTTCATTTTATTTTTCACTTATTTTATTTATGCACATATTTTTATTATACTTTCGCACATGTTTTATTTTCACAATTCTTTTGTGTTTTTTTTCTCTAATTGATTGTTTATTTTTTGGTTTACATATTATTTTATTCTTGCATTTCTTACTGTTTACACATTTTTATTATTTTTCTTTGTTCCTTATTTTATTATTTTTTCCGTTTACAATTTATTTTATTCTTTTTGATTTCCGTTTAACTCGAGCATCACTTTTTTTATTAATTATTTTTATTTTTGCCCTTATTTTATTTTCGCACATATTTATTTTATTTTTGTTTGTTCATTTGACTTTATGCATTTTGTTTTATGTCTTACTTATTTGACTTTATGCATATTGTTTTATGCCTTTCTTATGTCTTGATACATCATACTCCCTCTGTCCTATTATTGTTGTTCACTTACTTTTTGACATGAAAATTAAAAAAGTGGATGGAGATGTGTTAAAGTGATAGAGTCTATTATTTTAAGTGATTGTGGTCTACAAATTATGTTCTTTTTTAGAAAGTGGACAACAATAATGGAATAGACCGAAAAGAAATACAAGACAATAATAATGGATGGAGGGAATATTTAGTTTCTTATAAACAAATAATACGTGAGATTTTGCAAAGTTAATAGCAATAAATATGTCAGGTATGTTACATATTGTGTAGAACCAAACAAAGAGAGGTTTTTATTTATTTTGCTATTCGTTAAAATTTACAAGAATCGAGAACTCACTGCGACATAAGGATCAAGAGACAACATTAATATCCGCATAACCTTGATGTTAAAAGATATGTAGAATACATATAATGACATGTGGTTAGTTGGATGTATAACGCCGGAATTGGTTTTGAGGGAAGCGTTGTTTGTAGGGGAGTTGGAATTTGATCCGTTTCTTGAAATATCAGACTTGTTATAGTGTTCGCAAAGAGTGTAAATTTGCCGGCTTGAAGCATATAAAAGATGGATTCGATCGGCTAAAGAGATTCTTAATTTATATTCCCAATGAGAGGATCATAGCATTAGGATCTGAATCATGTTTGGTTTGAGAAATTGAGTTTATAGTCAGAGACATATTAGTTGACACAATTATTTGTACAGTAAAGTAAAGTTCCACCCAACCTTCAAATTTAAAAGTTGGTTTTCCCAACACTTAATGGGCCAACATGTTAGATTTTGACACCTCTCATTTTTATTGTTGTTGTTGTTTTTTGTTTTTATTTTTATTTTTAAAGTTGATGGCTATAAGTTTTAGAATTTTTTTCAATTTTTCGAATTCTAATTTTTTTGGAATGCAAGAAGATATTTTGTATTTTATTTATATTTATAATTTTTTTATTTTTTATTCATACATTAGGACTCTTTTATCTTCACTAATTGATGAGTCGATTTCGTACCTAATTATTTATGTCCGAAAAGTCTCTTAACTGTGCAGGCGAGACGCTTTTGTTGGCAGTTATGCAGGAAAATAGGCTGATTTGGCACGACACGTGGAAATGATGTGGCAACGAGTTTCCAGCTGTAATGGCGAGATTTTGAGCGGATTTGGCCAAGAAAAGAAAGAAGGAAAGAAGAAGAAAAGAAAGGAAAGAAGATAAGGAAGCAAAGGAGATAAATAAGGAAGGATGAGATATTACCATATCTCATAGATCCTTTCCTTATCCACAAAGGAACCCTAGTTGTGATCTAATTCCTAGGAGCACTATAAAAGGATGAGGGAGGGACGAAATTCAGCAACCTTTACAACCATCTTCTCGCGCCTCGACCTCCTCACAACCTCGAAGCATCAATCCTTTTCCGATCCATTCATTTCTGAAGCCGCCGCCGCTGACCGAAGCCATTGCCACCGCCGCCGTTCCTATTCCACCGCCGAGGAGAAAAACCAACGACCATTCCATTTACTTCATGCAGTTCCTTTAGTTTACGTAGAAGAAAACAACAATTTCGTAATTCAGCTTTTTAAAGTTCGAACCTTTAGTTTAGTTCGTTTCTTGCTTCCGTTTGTTTTGAGAGATCGGAGACCAATCGGTACTCTTGATCCTATTTCAATTTTAGTTTTAATTCAGTTTGTGTTTCGTTTAAATTCAGTAAGTGCTTCGTTTTCAGTTTTAATTCGTATCTTTATCTTATTTTCAGTTTTCGTGCATGTTAGGATTAGGGTTTCGAATGATGTATGTTCCGTTTTTGCAAAGTGTCTTACCTGTGCGGTCGGGACGGGTTTCATGAGTAGCTAAACTTTTAGTGGTCCGGCAGGTGTAAAACGCACACGTGAACAGTACATGAGGCTTAGGTTCTAATAATTAATTGAAGGGTTTCGGGTTAATTCTGGTTTATTTAATCTGACTAGTAATTTAGGATTGGCCACCCTAAGTTGCGTAGTTTGTAGCTAACTTAGTACTTCCATCGTTTCTCGTGGAATAAGGCTAGGTAAGTAGCAAATTTATTCATTAGAATAATTGGATTAAACCGGTAGGAGACTATTAGATGCCCAACATACGAGTAGGCTCCTATACTAGGCTCCCTTAGTTCGATAAAGCTGTTTAGCTATTAAATCTATTGATTGTCCAACAACGTAGGTTGTAGCTAAATTAGGGAAGTAGCCGTTTCGATGCCCAACATGGCGGTTACCGACTAAGTAAGTGGGAGTGAGGATTACGCAGTTTAAGTTACGGTAATCTATAACTAGTTGATTCTTAAGATTAATTCATTTTATGTGCCGATGATTGGAATTACGTGTGTGTGAATATTCTGTTTGGACCCATCTCTCAACCGCCTAGTTAAAACAGCTTTAAATTCGGTTTTCGGTTTTTACATTTCTTTCGGTTTTTACAAGTTCTTAGTTTAGATAAAATCCCAAAATTGTGTGGTTGCTAACCAAACTCAAGATAAGTAGAAAATTAATGTGTCTAGTCCTCCGTTCCCTGTGTTCGATACCCTGTGAACTATACTGATATAATTCTCAAGTTTTGCGGGATTATTTGGTGCAATACAATGATCACCAAATTGGCGCCGTTGCTTGGGAACGGTGTTATCTAGTTTTATTGTTTTCTACTAATCTTTTTGTTCGTATAAGTGTTGCATGAGCAGGGTCTTCCAACCCTAACCTCATATTTGATCCGGAGGTCGAGAAAACAAAGAAAGAGGAATAGGAAGAGGACAAAGCTGCAAAAGCAAAGGATTCTCGTCCGAGGCAGGAACCGTCTTAACCGCCCGGTCCAAGAGACGAAGTACGCCGTTGATCGTAACGGCGTGTCGAAACGCATGTCGTGTTCGACAAAACAAGGCAGAATACTCCATTAGAAAGTTCAGAATCAGAGGGAGAGATGGAAAACGGAGTCGATCAACCTTTGCGCATGAATGCCGGATCGCTTGACATGGGAGCGGACTTACCCGGTCCAATCCAAATCACAACTACCGAACAAATAGATGTCAAGCTGAACATGGTCGCAGCAATGCCTAAATTCTATGGGAGGACGAACGAGAACCCAAATTCCTTTTTGGCATCATTCAACCAAGTCTGCAACCTGCACAGGCAAGGCAACCTGGACGCTTTCAAGCTCAAGGCCTTTCCATTCACTCTCCAAGACGGAGCACAAGCGTGGTTCTCAAGTTTAAAACCGAACACGATAACGACGTGGGCCCAAATGCATACGATTTTCTTGAGGAAATACTTCCCGCAGTCGAAGACAAATGCATTAAAGAAGTAGATTTCCGGGATCGCTCAAGAAATCGACGAGACCTTCGGCGCATACTGGGAGAGATTTGGACGACTTGTCGATAGTTGTCCGAACCATGGCTACTCGAATGTAGAGCTCCTACAGATTTTCTATCAAGGGATGACAGACGAAGCAAAAGCTATGGTGGATATCGGTCTAAGAGGGAATTTCCATACAAGCCTCTACGAAGATGCAAGAAATATAATCGAAGGGCTTGCGGAGTCTACCTCGCAATATAAAGGGCCGAGACCAACAAGGAGAGCTGTAAATTGGTCTCATTCCGACTACATGGATGAGATCGATAATAAAGTGGAGGCAAAATTTAGCCTATTGCAAGACAAGCTCGACTTGATACTCAAACAGAACGCTCCTGCTTCGAGCCGATCGAATATCGATCATGCATGTGGAGCATGCGGAGAGAAAGGGCATACGTCGCTGCAATGTCCAGGAGAAGATGTAAATGCCGCTGGAAATTGGAGCGGGCAACAAGGGGTTCATCCGAACCTCCGTTGGAAGCAACCGGAGGAGCATTTTCAGCCGAGGAATCCGCCTCAAACCCAATTTCAGCAACCATATCAGCAGCAATATGGCTATCTGCAGCCATACCAACCTCCTAATCAGAACAACTATCAGCAGACGTATAGACCCGCGCATCAAAGGCGGTTTAACAAGAATGTAATGTCCACTGGCCGGTCGGAGCAAAGAGCCCTTTAGAAAAGCTTTTGGCCGAAATGGTTTCTTCACAGAAGGACACCACTGCATTTCAACAACAAATGCAACGGGAGATCAACCAGACAAAGAAGGATCAGCAAGCTACAATGGAGAATTTGGCTAAGCAGATGAATAAACTAAATTCTACCATTCAGGAAATAAAAACTTCCCAAGGACAACTTCCAGCTCAGACTCAGCCTAATTCGGATGCCATGGCTAATGTAAGTCAGATAAGTATGTGTGGTAATAAGGAAATTGATGGAGAGAAGGATGCCCGACTGCACAAGCGAGTGGAACTTCCAGAAAGTCAAGTACAACAACTCATCCACCGCTATGATAATTTGTACCAAACACATACTAATGGTACAAACTGTGCTAAACAACTATCTCAAACATACAAGCCTCCGCACCATCGAATATATCGGCAAAGAAGGTCCATCACCCGGCCAGCAGGACCAAGGATCTTCTTCGTTTGAAGAATTAATGCATGAAATGATTGCTTCTCAAAAGGAATCAATTACATATCAGAGGCAGATGGAGAAGGAGATGATTTCGAATCAAAATGAGATCCAAGCCATGAAGGAAGAGATGCAACAATTGAGGATGAATCAACAAGTTACTTTGGACAATCTGTCCGAACAAGTGTCCAAACTGACCAGTTCACTCCAAGATCTGAAGGGAGGTCAAGGGCGTCTACCTTCACAAGCTCAAACACAGCCCAATCCAAATGCCCAAAACTGCAACCAAATTATACTGCGTGGAGGAAAAGAATTTCCTGGCCCAATTGTACATGCAAGACATCCAGAGAAGTCAGCAGAGACGAGGAAGGCTGCAGAACAGCCCATACCACCAGAAGACTTAAAGAAGCAGTATGCTGAAGGTCCTGAACCAGAACAGGATGAGGAGGACGTCCTGACTGGCCAGTCGAAGTCTGAAAATCTAATTCCTCCACCATTCCCCGAAGCTTTGAAAAGTAAAAAGACGCCGAACAAGGAGTACATAGACTACCTTAAGCTGTTCGAAAAATTGGAGATCAACATTCCATTTCCTGAGGCTGTGCAAATTCCTAAGTTCGGGAAGTTCGTGAAGGACTTTATCGTTGGAAAAGTCCCGAAGTCCGGGAAAGTTGTGATGGACCACTCCGTATCGGCAATCATTCAAAGGATGCTACCCGCTAAGAGTGCTGACCCAGGTATGTTTACACTACCTTGTCTGATGGGTAATGTTATGATTGAGCAAGCTATGTGCGATTTAGGAGCGTCCATTAATATTATGCCATTGTCCATCTATAATCAATTAACTGGAGCTGAATTAGTGCCCACTAAGCTGATAATTCAATTAGCGGATAGGTCATGCATTGCTCCAGTAGGTTTACTCGAAAACATTTTGGTCAGAATTAACAATTGTCTATCCGGCAGATTTCTATGTTATAGATACTAATGATAGGCAAGTTGAGGGTACTGCGGGTGTTTTATTGGGTAGACCGTTCTTAAAAACTATAAAGGCCATAATTAACGTAGATGATCTATAAGTGTTGCATACCATAATGAAATCTATGATCATCACATTGCCGAAGCACTTAAGAGGCCCTTTGATCATGAAAATGAAGATGCTTTATCCACTGACTTCATTGAAAGTTTTGTCCAAGAATATCTTGAGACGTATGTGATGCAGGATAAGATAGAGGTCACCTTGAATCAAGGGCTGACCGAATCAAATCTCGATGATATGAGGGACGAGGAGATCAGAGAAAGCATCTTGGCCTTACACACAACTCCAAAATTGGCGACTGTCAGCAGTGCGTCTAGGCTGCCCAGTCATGGCAATTCTATACCAGAATGGCTGAAAACCGTGGAAGTAAAGCCCCAACCTGAAAGAGACAAGACAAGGGCAGCAAGGGAGCAAACTACCATCGTCTTGCAAGGGGATAGGCCATCAATCAAATGTGAGGAATTTTTTTGGAAGAAGGCCTATGAAGATTTCAAGTGGTATAAAGACCGTGGGAAGAGATTGAAGCGGGTGATCAAGGCACTGGATGAGACTCCACTGTTCATGCCGTCACCCCATTGACTTTTGAAAAGGAGGTCTAGCCGAAGACTTTAAAGAGAGGCGCTTCCGGGAGGCAACCCGTATTTTTTCCGTTTTTCTTTGATTTCGTGTTTTTAGTTTGATTTTATGCTTGCTGTTGTTTCTTTTCTTTTCCAGATTTTGGCTAAGTATGGAATTGGGATTTAAGTGTAAGGAGATGGCCTTTGGAGGAGCAAAGTATGGAATCTGGATTCCCTTGGCCGCAGAGTAGATCGCCTCCGCCGCACAGTTATGAGCAGACTGCCTCGCCTGCCCAGGCGAGGCGACCGGTGACTTTTCTTCCCCAATTTTATTTTTCATTTTTGTGTTTTTGTTTTATGTTTTGAGTCTGTTCTTGTGTGTTTTTCTTGTTCTTACACTTGATAGGGATCAAGTGTAAGGAGGGGGGTGTTTCTTTGTATTTTATCTTTTGTCTTTAGTTTTCGTTTGTTCTAACACTTGGTAGGGACCAAGTGTAAGGAGGGTGTTTTGTGTTCATTTTGTCATGCCTTCTCTCTTTGTTTTGTCTTTTCTCTCTTGCTCGAGGGCGAGCAAGGTTTAAGTGTAAGGAGGGGGGTATTTTGTGTCGAAGCATGCCAAATTTTTTGATTTTGAAGTGCCATTTTCTATGATCAAGCTTGTCTTATTTGTGCTTTCATTTTCAATATTCTTACTTGTAGACTTTGTGAAGAGTAGATCTAGGCACGTATGTGTATGTAACTTGGGATGACGAAAAATAAACTTTGTTTGGATCGAAATTTATTGACCACTCACTTAAATAAGATTTGAGCCTTAAAGTAGGACACTTCCTACTATTTCTTTTGAGAGTGTTTATCCACAAAGTCGCAATATGTTTGAATCACTTGTGATAAATGATAGGAGGCACTAGGGATTTTTAGCCACACGGCCGCGACAAAATTTTTCCTACCCAAAATCATCCCTTAGTGAACCAATTTGAGCCTTGACCGAATTTCTTGATTTGACTTAGTAAAATTTTAGCCAAGGCCATTTTTAAACTTTCTCTTGACCCGTGTTATTGCATTTTTTTTACGAACTCCTTTGTGCTTGATAGTTAAAATCTGAAGTGTATTCTCCTACCTGCCCAATATAAACATGCTGCAGAAAAACAGTTTGGATAAAAAGTCTAAGTGTAAAGACTGCTCAATATAAGCAAGTATCCAAAGTGTCTCGTCCGTACAATTGAGACAGGTTTGTGCCCGGTTGCTAAAAAAGAGTATGTGCCACGAAAAGAAAAAAAAAATTGAGAATGAAAGAAAAAGAAAAAAATTCTGAATATGATACGTGGCAGAAAAGAAAGAGTATGGGTGCATAGTTGATGATGTAGCATTGAAGTGAATTTTCTAAGTGGTGGGAGTTTAACTTTCTTGACTGCACAGGTGAGAGAGTTTTACATGCATAACATTGTTTCTGAATTTTAATGGAGCTTAGTACCCCTAGGACCCTTACCAACATCAAATTGTCTAAGTCCTAAGCCCCATTACAACCGAATGAGAAAGACCTCCTTGATATTGCTATTGTGATGATCTCTTATCGTGATTGCGTGGATTGTTTTCCTTTGAGTGGCTTGAACCGGACCTAGATTAGTTGAGTGTTGAGTGAAACTTGAGGAGATCCACATTGTTTAGATTTTGACCAAGTTGATATATATGTGCTTAGTTTCAAAATTTGCATTGTCTACTTGTTGGATGAGATCATGATTGCATGATTCGACATTGCTTGGCTAGTTAATTGGTGTGGAGAATTTCGAATTGATTGGTATGGCTTCTTGTGTTCGTTTTGTGAGTCCGTTGTTATTTTCTTTCTTTCGTTCGTGTAGAGTCTTTTTTTGTTCTTGTTCGAGTCTTGAGTCTTTTATTTTGTGTCTAAGGTCTTGGGAAAGACCAAAAATAATTAGGTACTTATCTTTTGTTCTTCTTATACTCGAGGGCGAGTATAGTTCAAGTGTAAGGAGATTTGATGAGTCGATTTCGTACCTAATTATTTATATCCGAAAAGTCTCTTAACTGTGCAGGCGAGACGCTTTTGTTGGCAGTTATGCAGGAAAATAGGCTGATTTGGCACGACACGTGGAAATGATGTGGCAACGAGTTTCCAGCTGTAATGGCGAGATTTTGAGCGGATTTGGCCAAGAAAAGAAAGAAGGAAAGAAGAAGAAAAGAAAGGAAAGAAGATAAGGAAGCAAAGGAGATAAATAAGGAAGGATGAGATATTACCATATCTCATAGATCCTTTCCTTATCCACAAAGGAACCCTAGTTGTGATTTAATTCCTAGGAGCACTATAAAAGGATGAGGGAGGCACGAAATTCAGCAACCTTTACAACCATCTTCTCGCGCCTCGACCTCCTCACAACCTCGAAACATCAATCCTTTTCCGATCCATTCATTTCTGAAGCCGCCGCCGCTGACCGAAGCCATTGCCACCGCCGCCGTTCCTATTCCACCGCCGAGGAGAAAAACCAACGACCATTCCATTTACTTCATGCAGTTCCTTTAGTTTACGTAGAAGAAAACAACAATTTCGTAATTCAGCTTTTTAAAGTTCGAACCTTTAGTTTAGTTCGTTTCTTGCTTCCGTTTGTTTTGAGAGATCGGAGACCAATCGGTACTCTTGATCCTATTTCAATTTTAGTTTTAATTCAGTTTGTGTTTCGTTTAAATTCAGTAAGTGCTTCGTTTTCAGTTTTAATTCGTATCTTTATCTTATTTTCAGTTTTCGTGCATGTTAGGATTAGGGTTTCGAATGATGTATGTTCTGTTTTGCAAAGTGTCTTACACGTGCGGTCGGACGCGTTTCATGAGTAGCTAAACTTTTAGTGGTCCAAGCGGGATGTAAAACGCACACGTGAACGATACATGAGGCTTAGGTTCTAATAATTAATTGAAGGGTTTCGAGTTAATTCTGGTTTATTTAATCTGACTAGTAATTTAGGATTGGCCACCCTAAGTTGCGTAGTTTGTAGCTAACTTAGTACTTCCATGGTTTCTCGTGGAATAAGGCTAGGTAAGTAGCAAATTTATTCATTAGAATAATTGGATTAAACCGGTAGGAGACTATTAGATGCCTAACATACGAGTAGGCTCCTATACTAGGCTCCCTTAGTTCGATAAAGCTGTTTAGCTATTAAATCTATTGATTGCCCAACAACGTAGGTTGTAGCTAAATTAGGGAAGTAGCCGTTTCGATGCCCAACATGGCGGTTACCGACTAAGTAAGTGGGAGTGAGGATTACGCAGTTTAAGTTACGGTAATCTATAACTAGTTGATTTTTAAGATTAATTCATTTTATGTGCCGATGATTGGAATTACGTGTGTGTGAATATTCTGCTGGACCCATCTCTCAACTGCCTAGTTAAAACAGTTTAAATTCAGTTTTCAGTTTTTACATTTCTTTCAGTTTTTACAAGTTCTTAGTTTAGATAAAATCCCAAAATTGTGTGGTTGCTAACCAAACTCAAGATAAGTAGAAAATTAATATGTCTAGTCCTCCGTTCCCTGTGTTCGATACCCTGTGAACTATACTGATATAATTCTCAAGTTTTGCAGGATTATTTGGTGCAATACAGCGATCACCACTAATCTCAACCACCAATTTTATTTTGTTTTTGCACTTTTTAATTTACGTACAAGTTTTTATTGTATATTCGCATGTATTTTTTTTGTCCCTAAATGATTCTTTATCTTTTAGATTGTTATTTTATTATATTATGCTCGCACTTCTTGTTATTTGTTCATCTATATATTTAAACATTTTAAATATTTTTTCTAGTTCCCTTTTTCAAATTTTTTCCCCTTATGCTTTTATTTGTGTTAAACTCAACCGCCACTTTCTTTATTAATTTTATTTACTTTTTCACTAATTCTTTGTTTTTTTTCTTTTTCTTTTTCTTTGCTTATTTGTGACTTTATGCATTTTTATTCTTTCTAATTTGATTTTCTTTATGTAAGAATAATGTATTTATACAATTTGTTTACAAAAGCAATACCACCATTATATAAAAAAGTTGTATATAATGATTTTTAACTTAACGAGAATTACAATAGAGCTCCTTTAAATAGAGCTTTAGAAGCTATCTCCTAAATCAATACAACATTAATGTACAAAATATCAAATCACTACAAATCATGAAGATGATTGTAAATCACTACTAATCATGATTTACATCAAAATAATTAATCATGATTTGGTAGAGATATCCTTAATACGCCCCCGCAAAATTGGCGTTCCATCGGCAACAAATATTTTGGATCGAAGAAACTCAAACTTGGAACGAGGCAATGACTTGGTAAGTAGGTCAGCCAATTGATCCAGTGTGTTCACATAAGAAACTGCTACAAGACCCTTGGCAGAGAGATCTCGTACAAAGTGAATGTCAAGAGTAATATGTTTCATACGCGAATGCATAATAGGATGTAAAGCGAGGCGAGTTGCACTAACATTATCACAAAGAAGACGAGGAGTGGCTGACAAGGAAATACCAAGTTCCCGAAATAAATGTTGTACCCAACAAACCTGAGAAGCAGCCGCAGCAAGTGCACGATATTCCGCTTCAGTAGAGGAGCGAGCGACACCGGATTGTTTGCGGGACCTCCAAGAAATTGGATTAGACCCAAGAAACACAATATATGCAGAGGTTGATCTCCATCACATAGATCGCCACCAAAATCTGAGTCAGAGTACGCAATGAGAGTAAGAGAATCAGAACGGCGAAGGAGAAGTCCATGATGAAGAGTACTTTTCAAGTAACGAAGTAGTCGTTTGACCGATCCCCAATCAGAATCAGTTGGATTCTGCATTGACTGAGCTAATCGATTAACACCAAATGCAATGTCAGGCCGTGTGAGCGTGAGATATTGAAGACCGCCTATTGCACTCCGATAAGAAGTGGGATTAACACGATCAGAGGAAGCAACTTGTGTGGAGCCAAGAGGTGTAGAGACAGGCTTGGCACCATCTATCTTAAAACGGCGTAGGAGATCAACAATATATTTATGTTGAGAAAGAAAGAGACCATCCTTGCAGCGAGATACCTCAATACCAAGAAAATAGGACAAAGGGCCAAGGTTTTTAAGTGCAAATTTGCTCTTGAGAAACTGAGTAAGAGTTGAAATCTGTGATGAACTAGAACCCGTGAGGATGAGATCATCTACATAAACGAGCACAATGAGACGGAGATTGTCTCTTTGGAGTGTGAACAACGATGTGTCAGATCGAGCTTGTGTAAATCCAAAAGATAGAGGAGCTGAGCTTAATGAATGATTCCAAGCACGAGGTGCTTGTCGAAGACTATAAAGGGACTTCCGTAACAAGCAGATATGAGAAGGGGCTGATTGATCAACAAATTCCAGAGGCTGCGACATGTAGACATGTTCGTCAAGATTCCCGTGAAGAAATGCATTGCTTATATCTAATTGACGTATGGGCCAATTGAGGTTAAGAGCTAAAGAAAGAACCGTGTGAATGGTGACTAGCTTAACAACATGACTGAATGTTTCATGATAATCAATACCAGGGCGTTGATGGAAACGAGCCTTAAATCTATCAATAGTTCCATCAGGTTTGCGCTTGATACGAAAGACCCACTTACAACCGATGATGTTCGAATTAGGTGGAGGTGAGACAAGATCCCAAGTACCATGACGTTGAAGAGCATTGAATTCATCAGCCATTGCATCATGCCATTGGGAATGAGAGAGTGCTTGAGAAAGACATGTAGGCTCTATGTCTTGTGGAAGAGGATGCTTTGTGGCAGCATATAATTTCTTCGGTTTGAAAATATTATTTTGGCTGCGTGTGCGCATATTGTGTGTGCGCAAGGGTACCGCATGCAGTTCTTGGTGGATAGGTGTTGAAATAGTGTCTGATGAGGTTGTGGATAGGTGGATAGGTGGCCAGAATAATGCAACAATGCTCGTTCACATTCAATAATTTGTCGATGACATCTCTCAGACACACCATTTTGCCCGGGTGTATGAGGAGCTGTAGTAAGCCAAGAAATGGCAAGTACTGCAAAATAATGGCGAAGCACCATAAACTTACCACCATTGTCTAAAAAGAAATTCTTGATAACATAATTAAACTGCTTCTCCACAATATGTTTGAAATTTTGAATTTTTTTTAACTTGCGACTTAGATTGCATTGGAAAAAGCCAACAATACTTTGTAAACAAATCAACCACAAGAATATAATAACAAGAACCATCAATAGACGGAGTAGGTGTTGGGCCCCATACATCACCAAACAGGTAGTGTAGAGGATGTAAAGTTTTAAAAAAGGAGTCATGAAACGGAAGCTTGTGAGATTTACTAATGCAACAAGACTCACAAGTATCATCTAAATGTTTATTCAAAGACGACAAAGGTAATTGAAATTTGCGAATAATAAAGGAACTAAGAGAAGGCGACGGATGACCTAAGCGTGAATGCCAAACATGACTTGAACTGCGAACTCCAAGTGTAGCAAATTTAGACTCTGACTGCAAAAAGTAGGAAGGGGCTTGAATATGATAAATGCCATTGCTACACCTTCCTCGTACTAGAGGCGCCCCCGTGAGATGATCCTTCACAATAAAATGAGAGGCAAAGAATTCAACCGAAACATTATTAGCTTTAGTGAACTGATGAACTGACAAAAGATTTTGCTTAGCCGTCGGAACGCAGAGGACATTAGATAGCAAAAACTTGCGAGTAGGAAAGTTAAGAGAGGAAATACCAGAATGAGTAATTGGCATTCCAGTTCCATCAGCAAGTTGCACCTTATCTGTGCCGTCATACTCCGAGTGAAGAGAAAGATTTGAAAGATCAGCTGTCATATTGTATGAGGCCCTAGAGTCCATTAGCCAATTAGGAGATGAAGTGGTATAATGCGTATGAGATGGTGAACGAACAAAATTGGCAGTAGGAGATAGTTGTCGACAACTGCGTGCCGTATGCCCGGGTTGATCACAAAGTTGACAATAAACTATGCGACGAAAACCACCATTTCGTTGATTTCCTTGACCACGCCCTTTGAAGGAACCACAACCACGATTTTGATTGATGGAGCGGCGTCCCTGATTCTCTCGAGGATTATACTGACCAGATGAGGGAGCAGAGTCCGAAGAAATCGCCATGTTGGCTGATGCTACAATGGTAGCACTTTCTCTTTCAACATTGTTTAGAATGATTTCCCGCGAAACAAGAAGATCTACTAGATCTGCAAAGCATAAAGAAGATTCACGTGTTCGAATAGATGTAGAGATTTCACGATAAGTAGGGCCAAGTCCATTCAAGACATATAAAGTTACGTCATCATCAGATAAAGGTCCATCAATCATAGTTAACTCATCAATTTTGGACTTCATGTAATAAAGGTATTCCTGAACAGTCCGTGAACCAATAGAAGCATGAGAAATATCATGTTTTAATTGCATCACACGAGCACGAGAATGACTTGCATAAGTACGAGAAAGAATGGACCATAGAGCAACGGAAGTTGTGGCAGTGGAGACAAGTGGAAGAACTTGTGGACTGAGAGAGAGACGCAAGGCAGCCAGAATTAATTGATCTTGTCTAAACCAAAAATCGTATTCAAAGGAAGGAGATTTGGGATCATATGCTGGGGCTTTGATCGTTCCCAATGATTTTTAACTTAACGAGAATTACAACATAGCTCTTTTAAATAGAGCTTTAGAAGCTATCTCCTAAATCAATACAACATTAATGTACATAATATCAAATCACTACAAATCACGAAGATGATTGTAAATCACTACTAATCATGATTGTAAATCACTACCAATCATGATTTACATAAAAATAATTAATCATGATTTGGAAGAGATATCCTTAATACATTATAGCTCTGCCCTTAACATTACGGGTTCGTGAAATTAATTCATGGCTCGGCAACCATGCTACTCCATCTCTAAGTCAAAGGCACCATCCATGGATTTTATGTAAACTTCAATACATTTTCCTCCACATCGCCAAAATCATATGCTTTACATCTCGCGAAATCACGTAAGGTTATATAACATTTTTTAAAATCCATTGAAAGCCTGTGGAACCAATCAACATCCTGCGCTGCAAACCATGTCTTGAAATGGACATGGAGTTGAAAATATCCTTGTCTAGACCCGATGCAAACGATAGGAAAACATAGAGGTATATCTCAATTATTTATCGGTCCCGCGATTACATACTCAACATTGTTTGCCTCATCATATAATAGAAAATCCCACCTAATAGTTGACCAATACAATTAGAACCAACTTGGATAGCCTCCCCTCACAAACACCACTGTGTATGCCTCTATCCAAGGATTGTACGTAAACTTCAATATCTTTTCATCCAAGGATTTACTGTCAGAAACCCCTATCGGCGAATCTATAGCTACAAATTTTTGAGTGAGTGGATTACATAGATAAATCTTAGTTTCATCAGTAGGGAAGCAAGTGCGGCAAGGAGTAATAGCAAAATCATCAGCAGGAAGCAACTGTGGCATGAAATAATACCCGTATTTGATGCAATCACTGTAACGACTTTAGGTTAAGAACTGAAGACAGAAGAACGTATATGTAGGGGGAGATTCAATGAAGAACACCCCCTTAAAGGGAGAAACTAAAAAAATGTTACCTTGGATCAAAATAGTTGGATGGACTAAATTATTACACATTTTCAATTGTTATTCGATTTTTTAATTGCTGGGCGCATTAAGGAGGACACTTTGTAATACTCCAATTTTCATAACTTAACAAGGGTCTCTACTTTATACTTAACATGCATATTTTAATTCTTTAAAAATATTTTCATGGAAAAGAATCATTGCAAAACTCAGGTTATTTTCATACTCAGCCAAAACCCTAAATAAAAATAACTACGACTACTAATTTTCGAAAATAAAATGCACAGTTCATGATAAAACTAGTTTAATGCAATAATAAGTTTCATAAACCCTTCTTCATGTGACCATCACCACCAACACACCTCTACGCATCGGCTGAGCCTTTTCCTGAAAAATGTTAAAATGATAGGGATAAATACGACTACTCAGTGGGGTGCACACATATATCCAAACTATATAAAATGTCAATAAACACGGGTATGAAACATGCATAATAAATAACTTTGATCATAGGGCCTCCTCTTGAACGCAAGAATCTATTTCATTTCACACAGTCTCCTCTTGACCGTAACTTTTCACAAGGGCCTCCTCTTGACCCGATAACAGGCCTCCTCTTGAGCTTGACCCATTTCATTCTCATTTTTATGTCTGTCATAAACACATGAATACTATGCACAATATATAATAAGGCTAACGGTAACTTTCCCACCTTAACCTTGACTTGAAGAAAAATAATGGATATCAATGTTTAAGTCCTGGGCGCCGGTCCTAAACATGGAATTTTATCTTAATGACTCGTACATGGAATGTCATGCATGCATCAACACTTTCAATAATTCAAAAATAGACATAGATCAGAATAATCATTTTATCCATAATCTACTTATTATCATGAGATTTTAACTGTTTCACATAGTAATAAACTTAAGTACATTAAACATAATATTACTTCTATTGACAATTCATTCGTGCATTGAGTAATTCGGCAATTCATGAAATAAATCAATGAAATCATAAAAGTTTTGTCCTAAAAATTATAGATCTCTAACATTAACAACATATTACCTATTCTATCACAATAAAACTTATCACGATCAAGAATTCATTTAATAGTAGCATGAAAACTTTTGTTTTTCAATCAACATGCATGTTGACAAAAGAATCTGTCACATCAAGAAACAATTTAACAAATAAATAGTAAACGTATCCTAAAAATTATATATTTTAAACATGAATGACCTAACATATAGTATATCCCATTAAAATTCAGAATGGTCGAAAACAACATAAAAAAAACGTGAAAAATAATTTTCCTATCAAGCTCATGCACATGCTGTCAAAACTGGCAGTTTACGAATAACAATTTTTAACAAATACTTATCATGTTTGTATAATTATAAAACATAACATAGTATACTAGACATAGCCAAGAATACGATCCTAAATTTTCACGACGATATGATGATGGAAATATGTGCAAATAATTCTTGAAGCAACTCCTAGATATAATGGTAGATTTCCGAAAATTTTATGTGATGTTATATTATGATTGACTAAGGGGTATTTATAGGCCTATAAATAATTATCTAGAGATCCCTAATCATAAAAGGTATCAATTATATTTTATCCATAATTATTTTCGTACTTATATCATTTAGATAAAATTTAATCTATCACTTACCATATATATAACGGATTCAATCATGAATATATTAGGATATGGAGAAAGACAATTATATTTGATCTTAAAACATGTATATCACACATGCAATATATATATATATATATATATATATATATATATATATATATATATATATATATATATATATATATATATATATCAATTATAAATCATAATCTAAACTATCTTCTAATGACATAATACAAATATAAAATATTATACCCTTTCATTAATCCTAGTATCTTTAGAAAATCCGAAGTAAATAAATGTTATTCTTGCCTCATAATTTTAACATGATTTATATCTCAACAATAAACAATATAATCATAATATGATATAAATAAACACATTTAAAATCCAAAATAAATTTACATAACAAAAATGATTTAAAGAAAAATAAGATAAATGCAATAATTTTATTTTAATTTGTAAGCCGCGACTTATAGAACCTAACACTTAATATCATGCATGAATAGATATACAGTGCACTTTATATTGAAAATTTCGGGGCGATTACGTACTTTCCAAACAAAATGTGCATAATATTTTACCCAAAATTGTGGCAGGATTATACTAGGGTTTTCACCCAATTTTCTCATTCACTCTTTCCTCTCAATTTCAAAAATATTAAAGTTGCCCTTCCCCCATTTCCGAATGATTCAAGGAACCTATTACCATTCAGCGCGTCCATCACCATTCCAAATGATTTAATGAGACCACCGACATTCGAACGATAATTGAGGGTGTGCAGAAAGAAACAATTCGAGTCTGCATACCCATTGAAGATTCAGACATGAGGTGAATTTCGAAAATCTATTATACGTATTAATGATTTCAAAGATTTAACAAAATCTTCATGGGTTGGAAAGTAAATTTGTGATTTCTATGAAATTAATTTTCTGAAATATGGACTATACTCTATTCTAATTTCTGTTTTGAATTTTTAAGGTTTCGAAAATGATGGTTTTTGTCGAATTAGTTTGAAATAAACCTGTACCTTGAACCAGTTGTTTATATGGATTGTGCTTTGGCTGGAATCTAGTTTATGAACTTTAAGAATCTAGTTTAAGAATGAAGGTTTGTTATCGGCATAATGGTGGATCTGCGCATCTTTTAATGACAATATGCGCAATTGTGAGTTTTGGTTTGCACACGTTTATAAGATGTTGCAGTTGGTTTGATGATTGTGTTTTTTTCTTAAATATTTTTGCACATTTTTTAATAAATTCATGATTTATGTTTTGAATTTTTTTCGATCCGCGAGTTATTTATGAATGATTGATTTATGGAATGTTGAACAAAGCATTACATTCGAGAGATTTACGGTTCAAGTTGCTTCCGATGACACCAGAATATAAACCGATATGATTTCGATGGACTCGATGGTGAAGCTAGCATACCACAAGTCACAACACTGCCAGTGTTCATCCTCTCAATCTCGCATACTCACGGCTCACCAAGTCCTAGCCAGCTGGTTGAAGTTAGGAAGTTATTTCAGTGATACATTCTGAATTTGATTATTGATGCACATTAGTGCAAGTTTGTTTACACATAGATGCAAGATGTTATGCACATTTTAATAATAATGGTTAGATAGAATTTGAGAATAGAATCCTGATTTATCTGTTCAATGAATGGTTTGGTGTAATCTAGGTCCACTACTTACGATTATGGAGTAGTTTATCACATCAAAACACAATAACTAACATCATGCACATTTATGATAAAATGTATGCACACTTTCAGATTGAATTTTGAACATTTTATGGAATTTATAAGAAATACGTCTGGATAGATCAGTAATCAATAACTATTCCACAAATGTCTCGGGATTCAGATTAAAAGTACAACTAGTGATGTTCCATTCCAGATAGAAGCACAAAAAAACGAAAGGAGATTTGTCCGACAATTCTTGCAAAAATAAATAAATTCTAAACTTCAATTAAAAGCCTGATCATTCAACACCAACCGAAGAAATCCTTATTTCATCCAAATACAAATACAAGTTAATAAGCTTGCCAACATAAATACAAATCGGACAATGTGCATAAAACATGTCAAAATCCTTGAACAGAAACAATCGACCAGTATTTTGTATGCACACGCAGGAAATATCTTATGCATATTTACAGTATTTGAATGCACACGTAGTGGAATAAATGTGCACATTTACATTATTTTGATGGAAATCGAACCATTAAACTTGAAAATAATCTGGAGCATTAACAACCATAGGAAATAGCTAATCCACAAAATCGAAGCACTAGGTGACGTGATCTTTATAATCCACGATCTCGAATCGAAAAAATAACAAATGAATTCAACAATTACCCATGTAGGAAGAAGTACTCTCCATCGCCAACAACTAGCAACTTGGAAACACCCTCTGAAAAATCCCCACACAAGAACGAGTTTAATGAATTCGAGAGAGACTTGCGATACAAGGGCTACATTGAAATGATTTATAGATCCATTAACATGTAAAATGGAAGCTAAACACTTCACTATTAAGCCTGCATATTTCTAATTGTTCACAAAATATATTTTTTAAAAAGTGAACTTTCACAATGAAATTGCCCATTTCTATGAAGATTTCAAGTGGAAAGTCGAAAACGAATGCACAATTGCGATAAATTAGCGATTTTGGATTGATTAACATCAATGAAGAACACCAATATATTAGCCGTCTCACCCCTCAAACACCGAATTTGAAAGTGGATGAAAGAATGGGAATTTGTTTTAGTTTTACAACATAAAACACATGAAAGACACAAACGCCCTTAATTCCCCTTTGTATCTACAAATCCAAAAAATCGTCCTTAAATCTTGGCCACACATCTAGTAAATGAATGGTTGAATGATGTTCTCATTTCTCTCAATAAAGTATTTTTCTTAAATGAGTTCTATCCTACATAGTTAATAATGTAAGTGGGTGTACTAGATTTCATGTAAAATGTTATAAATACTCAAAGTAATAAATAGAAGAAAAAAAACAAAAAAATAAAAATAGAGTATTAAGTAGCTTGTTGGTCCAAAGACGAGCTTCAGGTCTGGGGGGGGAATACACCTGAATGCAAATTTCAAACTCAGAACGCGAAAGTCACCTTAGCTGAAGATTGCTACGGAACTAGTCAGTTAGCCAAATATGCTTTCTCGATCGCGTGGGCAGAGATTCTACTACTGAGTACAGTCCTACTGATTTATTTCAGTGAACAATACTTCAGTACAGAAGTTGTGTGAGGAAGTGTAGGCCCTAAAATAATCGTCTCAGTGAAAAGCCGTTTTATGCTGTTTGAATACACCTGAATGCAAATTTCAAACTCAGAACGCGAAAGTCAGCTTAGCTGAAGATTGCTACGGAACTAGTCAGTTAGCCAAATATGCTTTCTCGATCGCGTGGGCAGAGATTCTACTACTGAGTACAGTCCTACTGATTTATTTCAGTGAACAATACTTCAGTACAGAAGTTGTGTGAGGAAGTGTAGGCCCTAAAATAATTGTCTCAGTGAAAAGCCGTTTTATGTTGTTTGATTAAAACTCAGTTGTATGCAAAATGAACAGTTAATCAATGCAACAGTTAAAATCAAGACAAGTGATTTTTAAAGTGGTTCGGACACGCTAGGTCCTATGTCCACTGTCCTGAACTAAGCATGAGTTCTTGTTGATCTGTTCATAGGACAAATTCTAACTTGTTTGCTTATAATGAGCAAGCCTCGTCAATTTGTACGCAGGACATATATCTACTTGTAGTCGTAGTGACTTTACACTTCTTAACCTTGAAGGTTAGAGTTTCTCCAACTATGAAGGAGTTCTTACAATAAGAACAGTTCAAAAGATGAACTCCTTTGAGGTTCTAAGCTATTGAATATTACAATTAGCACGCTTAGATAGAGAAGGGGAACTAAAGGATCTCTAAGGAGAAGAACTAAGATGATCTTTGAATGAGCAAGTTCTTCGCTTTGTGTTGCTTTGATTTCGCTAGAGTATGTTCGCTTGAAAGCTTGTGTTCCTGGTTGTTGGATTGTCTTTCTGCATGAAGACCTTCTCTATTTATAGTCTTTAATTTGTGAATAGATCCGTTAGAGAGAGTCTAGACACGTGTCGAATAAGACAAAAAAAAAACGACCATGTTAATTTGAACGTTGTTGTAGAGATACTGTAGAGATTTCCTCTTTTTCCGTCTAGGAGCAGCTTTATGGAAGAGCAGGTAAAGTGTTGTCGGCTCCTTATTGGTCGAGTATATGAGAGTAGGTGAGGCTTGTTCAAACTCCAAGAGTACGATGAGTTGACTTCCTCCGAATCCTCAAACCTTCAACTGATGTATCTTCTACTAACATTCGTCTGATCAATTCAGTTCGCAGACTCGAATTCCTTTGCAGATTCAATTGGTCGATAGCTGTCCAACTGACTTCCTTGATACTGAGTTCTCCAACTGAGTGCAGAATCTTCTACTGAACGCACAACTACTGAACTCTAGCCCACTGAGTTCCTAACAAGTTGAACTCAACTATGCTATTACAATATCGAAGGTTCATCATTCAGCTAGGAGTTTTGGGATCTTTAAATCTTATCTTACTGAATCTCATCCCAACAATATTCCCCTACTTGATGATGCCAAAACCTTTTACGAACAATTACTACTGACTATGCAAAAAATTATTACAAGATAATCTAAGCACAGTATCAGAGAAGATATAGAGCAGAAAGGCTCTTTACATCAAGTCTATCTCTATCAGTAAGGCTGACTATCTATTCAACATAGATGTTATACATCATAAGACTTAACTCTAAACATATCCCTATCATATTACAAGCAATATCCCTCTAAAAGATATCAAACAACTGAACCACAGAGATAAACAGATAAGTAAGCAGATATGTGGGTGTGTGATCTGATCACTGAGGTGATCAGTAGTGTTGAAAGATGAAAACACAGCCAAGTGATAATGAGTAGTTGTCGAAGACTAATAAAAAAAGATGTCATAAAAGATCTGAGATGATTACAATTATATGACGATCTAATTCTATAAGCTATGACTAGAAGACAATCAGTTGGGATTCTTCTTGAATAGCTGCATGTGCGCCTTGAAGTCAACAGACTTCTTCTCAGGAAGCTCAAGGTCATAGGATGAATAAACTCTGTTCCACAGTGCATTGATTTCTTCACTGTCTCTTGCATCGTTCTTGTCCAGATCTTTTCGCGTGATGGTGTCGTTGATTTCTTCCTCTATCTCTTACAAATATTGTCTTGATGCGTGAGAGGAGGTGGCAAAGATATGAATTTAGGTGCTCTGAGAACCTAACATGACTAACTGAGAATAGTTTAGATTTCAGCATAGAGAGGAGGATCAATCTTCATCAGAAATTCTTTGAATTTGCCGTCAGCATTGGTTTGATCATTAGATATCTTCTAGTTGTAAAATCTCTAAATGAAGTCGATCTTCTGATGTTCCATCTCTGATTTAGTTTCCATGGAACCCATTCATCACTCCTTTTGTGAAGAACTCTCTTCACATCAGTTCCTAGTTCCCTTCCTCTAAAACACTTAGAGGTAGTAGGGACATTTCTGTCCTTTTTAAGAACTCTTTCTCTTGCTTCTCTCTCCGTCCTCTGTCTTAGAGCCTCTAGACCAACTTTATGCAATGTTTCTATAGCCTCTCTGATCTGTCTGGCTTCAACTGTAATGTCCATTCCTCTCTCACAACTATCCCATAGTTCTTTCAATTCAGCTTCTTGTCTCTTAGAGAGCTCAGTTGTTGGGATATGCTGCTGAGTTTCTGAGTCGCTCGATCCAGTAGAGTTAGACTTAGATGCTCCGGGCTTCTCAATTTCTTTGGACTTTGGAGGAGTACGAGCAACTGATGACCTAGATTGCCTAGGCAGTACAGATCTTGTTCGGGTAGGAGCTGGAGATCGGATCTGTATACCTTTCTTGGCCTTGGTCTGTTTCCTCTCATATTCCTTCTAAAGTTCTCACGCCAGCTTCTCGTTGTACGCAATCTATTCCTCTGGCGTTCTGAACTTCAACTTCTTAGCTTTTGGAGGACTTGGGGGAGCAATGGCTTTTTCTTTGTTTGCTGACCTGAGTGGTGACTCTTCTTCAGTTAATGCTTCAAGTATGTGGCCACTTCAGTGATAGCTTCGTCAGCTGGCTCTCCTGAGTCTTCACCCTTCTCAATTATTTCTTCCCCCTTGCTTTTAGCTATCTTCTCAACTACCTTCTCAGCTGCCTTTCTCGGGCCAGCCTCTTTGATCTTTAAGAGGGTCAGTAGACGATCACTTCTACTTCCTTCCCCCTTTTTGGCATCATCAATGATTGTTGCCAGGGCAGTGACCTTCCTTGTAATGTCTTCGACTGACATACTGATGGATTCGAGTTTAGCTGTAACATCTCCAGCTGCATCAGTCTAAGCATTCCATCGCTTGTCATGCTCAGTATTGTCGGCTATGAGGACTTCAGATTTAGAAGCCTCAATCCGTCGAAAGTATGCCTCTACTGAGTCTGTAGCATCCCTCTTAATCAGCGTGCATGCCATATGTTGTTCCACTAGTGCCTTGGCGACACTCTCAGTGGTGAGCTTGTTACGCTCTTCAACCGCCTTTAGGACTCGATTAATTAATTGCCTAGTGGAATGAATCTGTGTTTATTAAAGGGGTAAAGGGGTAAGTCAGCACGGATTCTCTAGTGGAATGAATCTGTGTTTATTAATTAATTTTGCTCTGAGCTAAGCATGGATAATTAATTAATTTGAGGCCCAACTTTATTTCTTATATTAGATCCCTGATGTGGCCCAATTAGTTGCCTAGTTATTTATTGTCTCTCAGAAATCATTATTAATTGATTAATATATTTTTACATTATTTAATAATGTTATTTATCTGGAATTAATTGGTTGTGCCAATTAATTAATAAATATTAGTAGCACAGTAAATTAATTAATTATATTATGGGCTGATTATGTGGAAGCCCATTAGAAATATAATACTCACTCCGTCCCGTTATTTGTGGCTCAATTGGTTTCGGCACGGGAATTAAGAGAGTAGATGATAAAGTATGAGAGATGGAGTAAATGATAAAGTATGAGAGAGAAGATGAGTAAGATAATGAGAAAGTATGAGAGAGATGATGATAAAGTAGGAGAGAGAATGTAATAAAGTAGGAGAGAGAAGATGATAGAGTAGAAGATATGATAATATTTTTTTACCAAATTAGGAAAGTGGCCACAAATAACGGGACACCCCTTTCAGGAAAGTGAGCCACAAATAGCGGGACGGAGGGAGTAAATTAATAGACTACTAATATATTAATATTATATTGGCTTTTGAAGCCTATATATATTACTATTCTGTTCAGAAACACACACACACACATAAACACACGCACACACGCATGTAAGAGAGAGAGACATTAATTTATTTTCTTCAGTTCTCTGACCACCCAAAGGAAGAAAAAGGCCGGGACAGAGATCAGAAGATCTGACGCAGGAGCAACAATCAGAGCTGCAACAACATACGAAGGAGGAAGGTATCAGTTTCTAACCCTCAATTATCCTTCACTAAGAGCCCTTAATATCTTTGTGTTGGTCTCCTTGTTGCTGAATGTCCTCCCCAGTTCGTTGGTGATATTGATTTGATTTGTAAATCTAACGATGAAATCATTAATAGACTCCCCTGGAAGCATGGTAAATGCTTCGAGTTTCGGCAGCTCTAACTCCAGTTTGTTCTCTTTAATTTGTGGAGTCCTTTGGCTTGGCATAGCGAGAGCATGCCATAGCTCCTTTGCTGTTTTGCATTCACCCTTCCTTGATACGAGTCACTGAGAGTTGTCAGTATAGCATTTCGTGTGACTCGGTCAAGGTTGTGCATCTTTCTCTCTTCAGGTGTGAAGATGCTCTTGTCTTTTGGAACCTTTGGGTTGGTTCAGGTTCCTGTTGCTCCTTCTACTACAAGCTCGACGTTGTCGATCATAGGAACAATAGGTCATTTCTCCAAAACATCAGCCATGCTGTCATGCAATGATGTTAAATGAGTCTCCATCCTCACCCGCCATACCGCATAGTTTAATGAATTCGAGAGAGACTTGCGATAAAAGGGCGACTTCGAAATGATTTATAAATCCATTAACATGTAAAATGGAAGCTAAACACTTCACTATTAAGCCTGCATATTTCTAATTGTTCACAAAATATATTTTTTAAAAATGAACTTTCGTAATGAAATTACCCATTTTTATGAAGATTTCGAGTGGAAAGTCGAAAACGAATGCACAATTGCGATAAATTAGCGATTTTGGATTGATCAACATCAATGAACGCCAATATATTAGTCGTCTCTCCCCTCAAACACCGAATTCGAAATCGGATGAAAGAAGGGGAATTTATTTTAGTTTTACAACATAAAACACATGAAAGACACAAATGCCCTTAATGCCCCTTTGTATCTACAAATCCAAAAAACCATCCTTAGATCTTGACCACACATCTAGTAAATGAATGGTTGAATGACGTTTCATTTCTCTAAATAAAGTATTTTTGGTTAAATGAGTTCTATGCTATATAGTTATATAATGTAAGTGGGTGTACTAGATTTCATATAAAATGTTATAAATACTCAAGGTAATACATAGAAGAAAAAAACAAATAAAAAACAAAGTATTAAGTAGCTTGTTGATCCAGAGACGAGCTTCAGGTGTAAGGGGGGGGGGATGAATACACCTGAAAGCAAATTTCAAATTCAGAATGCGAAAGTCAGCTTAGCTGACGATTGCTACTGAACTAGTCAATTAGCCAAATATGCTTTCTCGGTTGCGTGGGCAGAGATTCTACTACCGAGTACAATCTTATTAACTTATGTCAGTGAACAGTAGTTCAGTATAGAAGTTGTGTGCAGAAGCGTAGGCCCTAAAATAATCGTGTTTGTGAAAATCCATTTTATGTTGTTTGATTAAAACTCGGTTGTATGCAAATGAATATTTAATCGATGCAACAGTTAAAATCAAGACAAGCGATTTTTAAAGTGGTTCGGACAAGCTGGGTCCTACGTCCACTGTCCAGAACTAAGCAGGAGTTCTTGTATTAATTATACTTAGCAAGTCTCAGTTGATCTGTTCACAGGACATATTCTAACTTGTTTGCTTATACTGAGCAAGCCTCAGTCAATCTGTACGCAGGACAGATATCTACTGAGTTCCTCGATACTGAGTTCTCTGGCGCACAACTGAGACTTGCTCAATATAATTAATACAAGAACTCCTGCTCAGTATGAATCTTCTACTGACCGCACAACTACTGAACTCCAACCTACTAAGTTCCTAACAAGCTGAACTCAACTAAGCTATTACAATATCGAAGGTTCATCATTCATCTAGGGATTTTGGGATCTTCAAATCTTACCATACTGAATCTCATCCCAACATAGCTCCACCCTTTGCCTTAGTGTGCCTCCATCCATGCCTCTCGCCATTATTTTGTGCAACACAAATAGATCGATTAAGCACGCAGTACTAATTTGAAGTGCATTTACATAAAATATTAAGTATCAGGTCATAAGACTTAAGTTATAATTCTAGTTTACAATTGATACATTTGGTTATATTTTTTTCGGTTCCAGAAGGTGACGTCCAAATGTAACTGGAGAGCAAAAGTGAAGAACAAGAAATCTCTATAGCTCCTTCATGTTTTTTCTGTTAGTTATTTCATTTTTATGATCTAAAGAATTGATGAGGACCATGTGTCCCGCATCATTAATTATAGTCTATCTGCCTTATAGGTTTATCTTATGGGATGTTTTTATCTTGTATATGTAGATCAATGGATTAATAAAGTATTGTCAAATTTTCGGATTTGACATGTTGCATTTATGAGTGGTGGAGGCCTTTGTTATAAAAGTGGCGAAATCCTAATCCATAAAAGAGTAACAAGGTAAAAGCTTTGAACGGAAGGCTGCAATAAATCCTATACTAATAATCCGATTACTCCAATAATTCAACTACGGTTATAAATGATAGAGAAAACAAGAAATAATAGAGAGAGCGGGAATGAGAGGTGTATTATTATGAATACCAAATACCTCTATTTATCGAGTTACAAATGGACTCATGAGCTTTTGTGTATTACATGGTCATCACTATAAATTGTAAATATATGTATATAATATATTTACAACAATCCCCATTGATTGACCATCCCTAAAAGAAACTGCTGCCTCGTTAAAATCTTGCTCGAAAATCCCACTGAGATAAAAACTGGTCGAATGAAAAAAAAGTACAGCCGCTCCCTCGCAATATAGTCATTGTAGATCATTGAGTCAGCGCATATCGATCTTGTGTACCAACGTTTTGAATGTTGACATTGGTAATGCCTTCATAAAAGAATCCGCTAGATCATCACGTAAGCGAATCTGCTAGATGTTGATGTCGCCACTCTTTTGGATATCATGTATTGCATCGGATGCATCGTTAAAAACCTTGACTAATAAAAACCCTTTGGGAGAAAAACTTAGAAAGAAAAAATGAGTACAACTATTTCACATTCAGGGTCATTTGACCTTTAGGGTCAACCTAATCTTCATAATTATATATTATTTATCATTCTCCTTCAAAATAACAATCTTCAATGTTATCTTAAAAGTCCACAATAATATGTGCAACACAAGATGAGTTATCCTTATAGAGAATAGATGAGATATGTCATTATACTCACAAATAGACCAATATTATGTTTACCTTGAAGATAACAAATGATGGTCAATATCATTCCCATTCTTCAATTGCACATAAGTTGGGAACTTCCAGTCCTAAAACATGTTAGTTATCTTCTTTCGAATCTCCATCCACTTCAAGTGATCGAAACAACCATGAAGTAGGTATGTGGATGGTATAAAATAATATAAAATCTCTTAAGGTGTAACTCTATGAGGGAGATGCTCGATCTACGAGTCGAGACAATGCTTACCAAATCTTTCAATTCAAACTCCGTCTTTTGGCATCATTTGACTTCCTCAAGTGCTATTTGTATTTCATATAGTCATTCACACATCCTCTTTATGAGGAATTTGGAGTAATGAGGTTTCTTCATCTAATTTTGTATTCCGCCTATTTTTATCTTTGGCACCAATAAATCACTCACGCTTCCAACGTTAAAGAGCATAGATCAATTTATCTTGTCTATGAGGAACTTCAGTTCTTTCATGGTCCATACACAACAGGTATATCAGATTTTAGTCACTCTTTTGGCACTTAATGGTTTGTGAACTTCCAGTTCATAGTGAGTGAATCTAAATAATTAATCCAACGGGATATTTGTGGCATTCATATTTTAATCTTTTCCTAATGCCAACAATAGTTTAAGTTGGATTACAGAATCACGTGACAATCAATAAAATAGTCCATAAGTAGTGGCCCTATATAAGTCATGTTGACAGAGTATACACATAATTCTCAACTATAAAACTCTTCAGGAGTCCTAATCAAATTCAAATAACAATATAGACTGCTTTGCTATCATTTTACTTCTTGAAAAATATGAGCAAATACCTTTACTTTTGTATCCTTCTCTCAAGAGATACGCATTGTTATTACAATGATTTTGCAGTTTACTTGAAAATATATTTCTGACTTACGTGATTCAAGCAAATTAAATCCTTCGGGAATTTTCAAGTATATATAACTATCTAGTGAAAATAGTATTTTCCTACAACCATAAGACGCATATCAAGCCTTTGTGACATAATTAGATTAATAAGAACTCTAAAATATAATTGCGTCCACTATGGGAGAGCACATAATTAATTCCCGGTCTTTGAGGGAAAACTTGTGTTACAAGTATTGCCCGATATCTCACAATTTTTATTTCTCTTTTTAGCAAAGACACATTTTTCGGATTAGGGACTACATGTCCTAATATTTTCCGGCTTTCAATGGAGTTTTAATTCACCTTATATGACTTCTTTTCTCTTTGGCCAATTATTTCTATCTTGACAATCTCTTAGAGATTGTCATTGAGGATCCTCTTTTATCATTTCAAGAATCATATTAAAAGGCGAAAATATGGTCATCCGTCTACGACGATATTTGATCTCTCCAATATTTTGAGATCTCGTTATTTTTAGATGCTTGTAGTTCTTCATGAACTTTCATTTGATTAATTAATCATTTTTGTCATTGTTTGATTCATATCTTTTACCCCTTTTCTTGTGGTTCATATTTTGTACCCCTTTTCTTAAGCACATAATTTCTTTTAGAACCAATTGGTCGACCATATTTTTGACGAATTTTAAATTTGCTCTTATTTTTACTTGTCTTTCGGGACAATAATTCTTGCAGGGGCTTTTGCAGCAAATGTATAACATTATCACTTCTTATATATATACAAAAGCGTCAATAAATTGGTTTGCAATATTTTGATAGTGAATCTCTCAACTTCTTATTCATATTGATTACTTCGGGAATCCAAATGTAACTAGTTTTTCCTTGTGCTTTTCTTTGGATGTAGCTTTCATATTAATTACTTTACGAATCCAAATATGACATATGTTCCACCTAATGTTGGTAGTGTTATTTCTTTGCACACTTTGATTCTTAAATTAATATTCCTAAAGAATATTATCAAATGAGTTTTGGTAAAACCTTACTCATGATACGGGAAAATGATTAAAGCCTAATGTTTTATGTATTTGAAAGAAAGGCATCCCCGAAGGATTGCGCAAAATGATTGATTTTCATTAGTCATCATCTTCATGATGATTTGAGATATTTGTATTTTTGAGTTAACATTAGCTAAATGTTATATCTAGTGCATCAAACATCATTGAAGACTCCCGATGAGCTTGTATCATTTTATCAAATGATACTAAATTAACTAGCTTGAATTGTTCTTCAAGAACATGCAATATTTTTTAGGAATTTTAAATTATGCTACTTCTGGAGCAAATTAAATTATTTCAATAAATAAATTGAATTTCTTTCTAAGAGCAAGTGATATTCTTCAGGAATATGAATCGTGCTACTTCGGGAGCAACAATTTAGAATAAAATATTAAATAAATAAATAAGTAAATAAAAACGTTTATATAAATATAGATTGTAAATGAAGTATTTTTCAATAACATTGATTGTGTTACTTCTAAAACAACAATTTAAGATAAAAATATATTTTTGAATTGCTCTTTAAGAGCATATAATATTTTTCAGGAATAATCATTATGCCGAGCCATAACTAAGTAAAGATTCGAAACAATAATATCCCCAGACAATATAATGACCAAAATCAATTGAATTCACGTTACTCTTTATGAATAAAGCAAACATGATGGCTTCGTAAAATATATAGAAACATAATTGTTTATTCTCTTAAACTTGTAGAAGCATGCTTTCCCAAACGTATAGGAACCGTATAGCAACATAATAGTTTAATATGACGTAGAAAACATAAATATGTTCCTAAAAGAATATCTTCTAATCCATCTCGGCAATGTGGACAATAAAGAATAATATAAACAAGTTTGTGCATGGAGGCTTACTGTAAGAAGAATCAAGATGAATTGAATCGATGGAGGATTGGTTAGAGCATGCTGATAACGTGTTATAAATGAGAGAGAATATTAGAAAGAATAGAGAGAGTGAGAATGAGAGATGTATTATTATGAGTACCAAAAACCTCTATCTATAGAGTTATAAATGGACTCATGTACTTTTAAGATTTATATGGTTATCACTATACATGGTAAATATATATATAAAATATATTTACAACAATTACATCAATTACAGCTTGACATAATTTATTGGAGAAAAAAAATTCTTGAAGAAAAATTCCTCTATTCATACATTCGGATTTACCAAGCAAAATGCCTCATTCAAACTTAATAATGATTACTCGTAGAAAAAAATTCTAATTTTTTGTAATGACTAGAAGCTGTTCCAATAGTAAAACTAGTTGGACTTGACTAGTAGTACTAATTTCATTTAAGCCACATAAATACAATTCAAGAAAGAAAATTTTAGCTATGAAATAACTTTTAGTTTTATATTTTGTACGATATGTACATGAACGTACAATTTTTCTTTCAATTGTGATAAAAATACCATGTCGAAGTCCCAATTAAATCATTGTCATAGACTCCTTTTATATTTCTTTAGAATGAAACTAGAGCACCTATAGGATAGAGAAAGGATAACAGGGGCATAATTTATATGATAACACTACAAAATTAAACCTTTAAATGAAACATGGCGAGACAACTTGAGGCAACTAAATATGGTCGTAGAGATTCATATAAAAAAGAAAAAAGTTGGACGGCATGGCATCACAAATTGAATACGTCTCCAAAAAATATATACTGTAGATTCCAAAATAATACACCTTGATACAAATTAAAACCATTGATAATATATTCAAACATCATGAATATCTACCATTTACACAACTAGCAAGTTAACATTAGGCGGTAAATCCATATATGTATTCGAATTTTTTAATTGTATTTTATTGTAATAGAACTTATTTTTTTAATTTAAAATAATTACTTTTCTAGTATTAGTCGATAAATTAATCTCCGTCAATCTAGTCAGCAATTTAATATGAATTTGCTGAGCAATTTAAATTTGTATACACTGAACAATGTGTTAAAAGCGTGTCAACTATAGTTTGAATTATTTTTGTGGAAGGATGAGAAGATATATTAATTAATTTCCAATTAGCTACTACACAAATTACTCCCTCCATTCTATTGATGTTATCAATTTTTTTTTTGACGCGATTTTTAAAGAGAGTTGTTAGTTCTAGTTAGAGTTGTGTAAAGTTGTGGGTCCTTCAAATAAAGTGTTTGTAATAATTTATCAAAAAAAGAAATTGGACAAATTCAATAGGACGACTCGATCGGAAAGATATACCGAACAACTTCAATTAGACAAACGAAATATTCACTACAAAAAATCTTGATTTTACCGACGAAAAAAAAAACACGGGTCGACTTACCAACGGATCACCGAATACGATCTACACAAGTTCCCGACGGACTACCGACGAAATAACATAGTCGGTAGGTACTTTACCGACGGAAAATTCCGTCGGCAAATGCCAAAAATAAATTTATGTTTTTTTTTTTGCCGACGGATATTCTATCGGCAATTATTTTAAATTTGTTTAATTTTTTTTAAATTAATTTTTTTTGAGGATTTGCCGACGGAAAATTTCGTCGTATATTATTTAAGAATTACCGACGGAAAATTTCGTCGGTAATTCCATTGGTAAGCCCTAAATCGAATTTAATGGGCATAAGCTCTTTCTTGCACAAATCAGCAACATCAACTGCCCGAACCGCCGACCCTCCGCCACCCTCCCTCCGAACGGTGCCACCGCCTATTGGCCACCCTCCGCCATCGCCGCCGCCGCCGTTACCACCGCCGCCTGCACAAGTCCCGCAATCGAAGGCAGCGACTCCTCTGTCTTCTCGGCGCCGACAATCGAAGGCGGTGACTCCATCATCATCTTCTGCCCCCTTGCCTCTATCAACAAGGAAGATTTTCTTAGTGTATAACACTTTTTTTGTTTATTGATTTATAGGGGGTAGTTGTCAATTAATTTCAACAATTCAATTTGTTATCTTTGTATGAGTATATATAGATACGAAATTGAAGGAATGGGGGGAATCGACCCACTTAATGAATTGAGTTTTGTTGTCAGTTTAGTGGAGGTGTTTTCTAGGGTTGTGAGAGAGAGACTAAGGGATGGATTAGACTAAAAAGAAGATAGGGAAGGAAATTAAACAAGTAGAGAAAATTCAAGATTTGTTTAGTTGATTCTTTTTCAATCTTCTGTATCTCTTGTATCCTTTCGAAGAAAAGGAGAATTTGGTGTAAATTTGTTAAAGAAGAAAACATTGTGGGGATATTTGTTTAGGATTACCGATTGAAAGAACGCATAAAAGAATCAAGATTGTGTGTTACAAGTGGTGTTTTTTTATGTTAAATTTAATCTGCATTATACTCTGAATCCATTGTGTTGAACCTTGAAGGTTATTTTTCATAACCTTCTAGATTCTGGTTAGGAAGCAAGTAGAAATCGAGAACCTAAAATTAGTTACTATGTGTGCATATACATAGAAAACTAGGATACCAAATCCCACTTCAGTTATAACTTACAAGTTTTGAATGTTCAATTAGGATTTCAAATTATGAGTCGTTCGTGGATGCATACACGGTGGGCAGTAGACAGTTCATTGAATGCTCAATTTGTGAATGACATTGAGGATTTCATTGATTGGGCAAGTAGCTAGACATCTTATACGGATGGGGAAAAAAATAGATGTACGTGTAGAAATTGTAAGAATAAGTTGTTTTTTACTACACAAGTTGTAAGAGAGTTATATATATATGAGGGGATTCTTTAAAAACTATAAAGTATGGTCATCTCATGGGGAAAAATACGTAACCTTAGATGGGCAAGCTACGGGAAATGTGCAGAATGAAACGTCAACCTCCTACCACAAGATGGTAACAGATCTTGCTGGGCCGAATTATAATGACGCGGATATTGAGGAGCCGCCAAATAAGCAAGCAAGATCTATGAAATGTTGCAGGCAATCGATACAGAGTTGTGGCCTGGTTGTGAGACCTACTTACAATTGTCTGCAGCAGTTCAGAAGATGAACTTGAAGGTACAGAATCATATGTCACAGAAGGGCTATGACAGGATGAGTCAAATGATCAAAGATATGCTTCCCAAAGGAAATTTGGTTCCTAATAACTTCAGCGAGTCTAAGAGACTACTTAGCGGCATGGGCTTGCCTGTAGAGAAGATTCTTTGTTGTCCAAATTCTTGCATGATCTATTGGTGGGAGGATAATGAACTAGAGAGTTGTAAGTTTTGTGGGACATCGCGGTATTTGGATTACAGTCCGAATTCTAGTAGGAGAGGGAAGAAAAAATTAGTAGCTACTAAGAAAATGTACTACTTTCCTCTAGCCCCTAGATTCTAGCAGATGTATGCATCTAATGCAACTGCTCCTCATATGCATTGACATGCTTCATCAGTGGATGATGGAGTGATGCGTCATCCTGCATACTCTCATGCATGGAAGCATTTGGACTCAACGTTTCCTGATTATGCTTCGGAGATTCGGAATGTTAGATTAGGTCTTTCTACAGACAACTTTCAAACATTTACTCAATTTGGGAAGCAATACTTTTTATGGCCAGTTATTCTAACACCTTAAAATTTGCCGCCTGACATGTGCATGAAGGATCAATTCATGTTTCTAACGGTTTTGGTGCCTGGACCTCGAAATCCAAAAGATAACTTGGATGTCTTTCTACAGCCGTTAATAGCAGAGTTACTAGTGTTTCTGCATATGATGTTTCAAAGAGGCAAAATTTCCAAATGCGAGCTGCTTTGCTTTGGACCATCAATGACTTTCCTACCTACTCAATATTGTCTGGATGGACTACAGCTGGGAAATTCGCATGTCCACCGTGCATGGAACAGTCAGATGCCTTTTATCTTGAGAAGAGTGGTAAGGTATCGTGGTTTGACAATCATAGGAAGTTCCTGCCTCTAAATCATCCTTTCAGACGAAATAAGAAGGCCTTCTTGAAAAAGAAGGTTATAGCACGTTCTGCCCTTGACATGAGAACAGGAGAAGAGATACTTAGTGAAATTGAGGCTTATGGTTTTGTTAAAGTCACCGAAGACTACGATGGTTATAAGAAATATGCATCTAAAGAAAATGTGACCGGTTGGAAGAAAAGAAACATATTCTGGGATCTTCCTTATTGGAAGTTCTTGTTGCTTCGACACAATCTTGATGTCATGCACATTGAGAAGAACATGTTTGATAACGTGTTCAACACTGTTCTCAATGTCCCGGGAAAGACCAAAGACACACCAAAGTCTAGAGCAGAGTTGAATACATATTGTGCTAGACTTTAGAGCAGAACTGAAGAAGCTTAAAGAAAGTGATATAAATTATCCGAAAGCATGTTACATGCTTGGTCGTCAAGAGAAGCAGACACTATCATTGTGGGTGAAGCAGCTCAGACTACTGGATGGTTATGTGTCTAACATGAGTAGATGTGTTGATATGAGCAAGTTGAGAATGTTTGGGATGAAAAGTCATGATTGTCACGTTTTCATCAACGGCTTCTACTGGTTGCATTTCGTGAACTTCTCCCACAACATGTTTGGACGGCAATTATAGAGTTAAACTTATTCTTCAGAGACTTAACTTCTCGTGCTATAATAATTGAAGATATGGGGAGACTAAATGAGAGTATTCCAATTACTCTTTGCAAGCTGGAGAGCATATTCCCACCAAGTTTCTTCGATTCCATGAAATATCTCCCAGTGTATTTACCTGATGAAACTCGTTCAGCCGGTCCAGTTCAATATCGATGGATGTATCCATTTGAGAGGTATAAGAACATTTATTTTGTCATACATTGATTTAGTATTCCATTACTAATTCTTATACATTGAACCCTTCATCAGATATTTAGGAAAATTGAAAAAATATGTTGACAACAAGGCTCATGTAGAAGGATCCATGTGCAATTCTTATTTAGCTGATGAAGTATCCAACTTCGGCTCCTACTATTTTGAGGATCATATCAGCACTAGGATGAGGAGGATGCCTCGTAATTGCGATGCAGTACAAGAAGGCCCCACCTTTGACAACATAGTTGTGCCCTCTATATTTCGCCCAAAAGGTCCTCCAATTGGCGCAAAGTCTATGAGATATCTCGATCAAAAGAAGTATAATGCGGCCCACTTGAACATCCTACTGAGCTGCGACGATGTTACAGAATATCACAAGTGAGTGTCACTAATTCGCTTGTCGGTATTTGTAACTTGTTCAATATATCTAACGACTTAAACCAATAATTTCAAGTATATTTGAAGAAGAAATACGGCGTGCATGTCCAAATATACCAGATGAAGATTACCAAAAATCGGTTGAGCAGGAATTCGGAGTTTGGTTCAGATCATATGTAAGATTCAGTACCCAATCTAAAAAATTTGCAACAAAATTTTGTGTTCATAATTAACTTGTTATGTTCTTAGGTTTCATCCCCTTATCGCAAAGAGATGAATCCGTATATTAGTGATTTAGTCAAAGGCCCATTATTAGTGGTTTATACGTACCCTGGATATGTTGTGAACGGATATAAGTATCATACTTTATCACATGGGATAGGAAAATCCACTATGAATAGCGGAGTTTGTGTACAAGAGCAGAATTATGGTCCCGATGCACTTGATTATTATGGACAGTTGGTGGAAATATAAGAAGTTGAGTACTCGGGTTTACCAATCAAACGAACCATGTTGTTTAAGTGCTTATGGTTTGACCCGACCCCTAGAGGAACTTATGTACATACACAGTACAAGTTGGTTTCTACTAATCAAATGAACCGCTGCGAAACTATGAACCATTTGTCATGGCGGCACAAGCTTATCAAGTGTATTATTGCTCATATCCTAGTGTGAACAAATCTAGGAAGGCGCGGTTGGAAGCATGTAAAGTCAAATCGAGATTTAAGATAGAACTGTCTAGATGAAGCATTTCAAGAGGATGACATAATAAACCAGCCAGTACGGAGCGACGCGACACTAGAGGCTGCTATAACATTAACTCATCCACGTGAAATAGTAGAACTCGATGAGGAAGATGTTGACGAACGAGATAATGATGCAGAAGAACATGTTGTGACCTCAGAAGAGAGGACTTTAGTGATGACTAGTAATACTTACAGGTTTTAAGAGATAAATTTATACGAATATTTAGAACTCTACTTGATCATGATCTTATAATTGTTGGACAATTGATTGTTTGTTGTTTTTAGGTACATGGCTCCTCCAAGAGGTCGTGGCGGCAGGACTATATCAGCTCCTACTGGGCATGGAGCCACCCCTTTATTGTCTGGGCATAGGGTGAGTCCTCCACCTATAGGGTCCGCGATAGCTAGTGCTTCTATCGATTCTTGCTCAGTTGATAGCCGCCGCTGTTTCGAGATTTCAGCTGGGGGGTATGTAGTAATTGCTTTTATCTTTTCAAATATATCAACTATAACTTGGCTAATCCATTTTTCAATAATAGGAGATTGCTTGAGCCATCTGCATTGGTTCATACAGTCGTTGAGTCTTTCAAGAAGATTAATAACCCGACTGAGTTTCTCTGGCCGACGAGACGATTCTAACGACAACCAATTCCCCGTCCTGCCTCTTTATGATTTACATTCATATTGATATTAAATACTTGGATTTATAGATTTATATATATATATATATATATATATATATATATATATATATATATATATATATATGGGAGGGATCAAATGAGAACCAATCCCTATATGAGAACTAAGAACTAATCTAGATCATTTATATATTTTAATCTATGGTTGGTATTGAAACTTTATTTAATGCATTACATTCAATGCAAAAATAGTATAAGGTTATGATTGTAACTTTCACTTCATATGGTAATTAATGAGTATTCTATATTTGGTGATTTTTTTTTTATTTAGGAATTTTATCTAACGTTTTTTAGGTAAATTAAATCCAATAATTTTGATAATAATTACGCTAAACAAGGAAAGATATAAAAAGTAATATTTGATAATGTTTCGATGGCATTAATATTTAATGCATTTCTATAATAATTCATATAAATTAAAGTAAGTATTACGACATGAATTATCGTAATAATTCTATGAATTGTTATTAAATTCATAGAAATTTAATCATAATTCATAAAAATTTAATAATAATTCATAGAAATTAAAGTAAATATTACGATATGAATTATTATAGAAATGCATTAAATTAAGTGAATCAGTGCATCTATTCATATCCATAATACAATTAGTTCAAATATTTTCTTATAATGCATAAAAGATTGCATTTTATATATCACATTAAAAAAATTAAATATTTATCATTCATTTTTTTCATAGATATTTAGATCTCAAATCCTGGTTTTATTGTATAATTTAAGTAGATTATTATTATTATTATTATTCAGAATTGTTATTCAAATGCATAAGTTAGGAATACTTATGCATTAATAATGCATATATATGCATCAAAGTAATATTTGTGTCGATGGACCTTTTTCAAGCTATTAGATTGATTTACGGGAATATGCATCACATTATGAATAAGTATGCATTGAACAATGCATACATATGCATCACATGAACAATGCATACATATGCATCACATTAAATAAGTGATAATAACATTAGGGTTTCGAAATTAATATGATTGAGTAGTTGAGATCGGCGATTTTAGAAAACTTTTTACAAATGGAATGTTTCACAAATTAATGTTTCAATTTTACCCATATTAATGTTTCGAAATTAATATGATTGAAATTAATGTTTTCACAAATGGAATGTTTCAATTTTACCCATATTTTTTTTGTACAGATTTGCCCTTATGCAATTAAAAATTAATTTAATATTTTAGATTTTGGTGTAAATTTAACCGTAGATTGAAATAAGATCTACGATCTATAATGGTTCCTAATTCTCACATAGGGATTGGTTCTCATGGGAACCCCACCCTATATATATATATATATATATTTCTGTTTTAAATGAATCTTTGTTTCATATTTTGGGTTTGGATTTGATATATATGTGCTTGGTTGACCTTTAAAATTATTGATATTGATACAGGTTGTTGAGAACTGGGTATGAAAAAATAAAAAATAAATAAAAAATAATTGACATTACCGAAGGATTGCCCACGAAAACATCCATCGGGGAATTACCGACGAATATATTTCGTCGGTAAACCATCCCTACCTTCTCGCCGACATAACAACTGATTTCCCGATGGAATATTCCGTTGGCATTCCGTCGGCGTTCTTTGCCGACGGACAAATTCCGTTGGCAGTTTTTACTGACTAAGCATGACCCGACTTCGTGTTTCCTTCGGTAAATATATCACCAACGGAAAAAAACGGTATACCGGCGAAATTTTCCGTCGGTAAATCGCAAAATTCTTATTCTGATTTATTTTCATTTATAAGATGAAAATTCACATATATTTTGTTTTATGCCATATATGAAAATCTCAACTCGTTCAAATCTAAGTTGGTTCGTCCATATATAAGTATGTCTGGCTCATTGATTATCATCTCCTAACTCAATACTAATTATAAAACAATGTTACTTTTCCTTAGTCCTAGTGGAGTTTTATATTACTAAAGGCATCTCCAATCTCTCCACTCAATCGTAGAGTAAATTGTAGAGTTTTCTTAAATTCATCTCTAACAGTCAACTTTACATTTAACTCTGTAATAGAATATTTTATTTTGATACTTCTTATTATTAAATTAATATATTTAATAATGTTTTATTAGTTACCTAATATTATATTATCCTTAAATATATTTATTTTTATTCTTAATTTCACTTAAAAAAAATTAAAAAAAATTATTTTGTAAAAATATATTTAAATAATTGTAAAACTTCAATTTATTTCTACAATAATAAAACAAAAAATACACAACACTTGCTAAAAACATAAATCATAAATTACATGATAATAGAAAAACTAACATTACACTATATCATAATTTTCTTAATCTTAAAACTCCTCTCACAAATGACCATTCAATGCTTCATGAAGAGCAAGATTTGCCATTTTGTTTTTTATTTTGTTATAATGTGCAAAATAAGATTGAAATGACTTGTTTCATTTGACATCATTTCAACATTCGGAGTTGACACTTCTCTTGCATCTTTAATTGATGCAGACAAATCTCTTTCATTCTCAATAATCATATTGTGCATTATAGTTCATGCTTTTATTATTTGATTAAAATATTTCGTTTTCGAATACCAGATTGGATTTGCAATAATTGCAAATCGGCTTTGAAGAACTCTAAATGCCCGTTCCACGTCGTTTCTACACGATTCTTATTTCTTTGCAAAATGTTTCTTTTTTAGAATATGCGGTTCTTGAAGAGTTTGCACAAGTGTGGACCACTTCGGATATATTCCATCGGCTAAATAATACCCTACATTATACTCTTTGCCTTGTGTAACATAATGTGCGGGTGAACTAATCCCTCTAGCTAGATCCCTGAAAAAAAATTCTTTCCAACACATTAATATTATTATTAGATCTTGGCATACCAAAAAACATATGCCATATTCAAAGATCGTAATCAACTACAACTTCAAGAATTATTGATGGAGATCTACTATGACCTATGTAAGAGCCTGCCCAAAAAGTAGGATAATTTTTCCGCTTCAATGGATACAATCTAGAATACCTAACATTCATGGAAAACTACTTTGTTTACCAATATAATGTAGCCTAGCAAAATCATTAGCAGTGGGAGATCTCAGATACTGATCTGGATATATTTGCACAATGGAACGATAAAATTTGTCGACATATTTAATTACAATGGACTCACCTATATTGATGTACTCATCAGTACCATCTGTAGGGATCCCGTACGCTGACAAAATTTGTCGACACATTTAATTGCAGTGGACTCACCAACATTGATGTACTCATTAATAACATCTGCGAGGATCCCGTACGCCAATATCCAAAGGGTATCAGTTATTTTTTGCAGCGTCCACAATCTCCATCTTCCAATGCAATCTCGATGTTGCTCGAAAAGCCATTATGATTCTTGACATCATCAACAATTCCCTTCATTGAATGTTGGATTTTTAGAAAAATAGTCATTGAATAGAAGATGAGCTACTCCTTCTCGATCACGATGGATCACCTTGTGACCAGCAACTGAGCCTCCATGGTGTCTTGCAGTTTGAGGTCCGATAATATTTGCTACGATAAGATTGTTATTGAAAATATGTTGACCCGTGATTTGATGTTTATCATCGCATTCATTGATCAACTGTTCAAGCTCATCATCAGATGAACATGATGTTGGTCCCGAGTCAAACGTTTAGGTGTAGAGGGCGGGGGGGGGCTGAATACACCTAAATTTTTTTTCTCAAACTTGAACGCGAACAGTCCGATTACGGAGATTGTCTACTGAATGAATTTAGTAGACTAAGCAAGTTGTTTTGGATTGCGTGGACAGAGTGACTGACTATATTGAGGCCTGCTACCTGACTGATGTCAGAATTCAGTACCGTTCAGTAAGAGTTCAGAAGCGTGCGGAGTAATGTAGGCCTGATTCAGTTGAGTTCGAAAACGTTATTAATGAAAACTGTTTCAGTAGATTAGTGCACTCAGTTAATCTTTTTACTGAAAACTCTGTTGAATGATTTTGTAAACGGTTTTCAGAATGAACAGTAAATCAATGCAACAGTAAAAGACACGGCGACTTTTAAAGTGCTTCGGATATCCAAAATCCTACGTCCACTGTCCTGAACATATCAGGAGGCTATTTTATTATACTGAGTTAGTCTCAGTTGGTTTGTATACTGGACAAACACGGCCTTGTGATTATACTGAGCAAGTGTCAGTTTACAAAGATCAAACAAAAATGTTTGAACGATTCTCCAACGTTGAAGGAGTTCTTTACAATAAGAACAGTTCAAGAGAGGAACTCCTTCAGTTTTAAGCTATAGATAAGTTCAGTTGAGCTTAGGTTAGAGGGAAAGGGAACAAGAAAGGGCTTCTTGAGTGAAGAACAATGAGGAATAAACTCTCTGGGTTCGTGTTCTTTCACTTGGATGCTAGAGGCTTTGATTCTAAGAAGCTTGGTTCCCTAGAGCAGTACGAGTGCTTTTCGCATTGGGTTTTTTTCTCTTCAGTTCTTCGCGGAAAGTTGTGTTCATGATTGTTCAATGCTCGTATGTTCCGTGTTGTATGTTGACTTTTCTTTGTTCTTCAACGATTTGATTTTCCCTCTATTTATAGAGGTGAGCTATGGATAGATCCGTTGGAGACGAACTGTCCACGTGTCACTCTATTTGGGTAGCTAACGACTCTTTTGAAATCGTGCAGAGTCCACTATCTTTTTCAGGAAAGTGGTTGACTTGCAGCTTTTTACTAGTACTTTGACATATGGCTGCTCGTCATTGGTCGTGGTGTAGAAAGTTGTTGAGACATTCAAACTTCAAGGCAGATACTGAAGTTGACTTCTCTGATGTATACGACCTCGGACAACTATACTGATTTATCCTTGAAGACCACTGACAATCAAGGAAACTGTCAGGCCGTTGCTGAGTCTGACTAGGGGTTCAGTTGTATACTCTTGCTGAGTTCAACTCTACTGAAGGTCGACTCTTAGTTCAGTGAACTGCTCCTGCTGAGTCCAGTTCTACTGACTCTTTCAATATGCTGCTCCTGCTGAGTCCAGCACTACTGAATCTAAACACCTCTCAGTATGCTGCTCCTGCTGAGTTCAGCACTACTGAGTCTTCACTCCATGGTACTGAGGCGGATAGTCTACTGAGGATCAGAAGACAGAACTTTTGAGCCTAGGACCATGTTGAAGGCAAGTCTACTGAGTCTGAAGCTCTCACAGATCAAGGCGTTACTAATACAAAGGAATGGTTCACCAATCAAATTAGGGCTTTGGGATCAGCCAAATCTTCTAAACATTCTACTGCTTAATCATCTCCCAAGAATTTCCCCCTATTTGATGATGCCAAAACCTATCACTATTAGCTAACACTAAGAACTATCAGGTACAAACTCCTTACAAATGTTACAAGAAGAATCAGTGGAGTTGTACATCCAGTTCCTAATCTACTGAGGACCATTGGGAGTTTACAGAATTATCTCATTAAAACAAATTCTCCCAACACAGATTCCTCCTAGACATCAATCAAACCAAGCAAAAACAGACAAGCCGTGAGTGTGTGAGTCAGTAATCACTTAGGTGATTCTGAGTGTTAAAGTAAACAAAGTAGGCCATGGGGACAATAAGAGATTTTCGGCCAAGCAGTAATGATGTATATATATATATATATATATATATATATATATATATATATATATATATATGTGTGTGAGAAATATTCAGTACAGATACATTGCTTGCTACACTATGCAAAACAAAACAGACGTATCAAGACTATCTCCTGAAACGCTGAATCCTTGCCCTAAAGTCTTTCGATTTATCTTCCGGCAGAGGGAGTCCATATAGCTTGAAACTGTCTCTTCGCAGCTTCTGAATCTTCTGTTTATCTTCAGAATTGTTAGGGTCAAGATCCAGAGCTAAGACTGCTCTTCTGACTTCTCCTTCAATTACACCAGTGTATAGAGATCCGTCTAACTTCTGAGTTGGGGGCAGTATCCTGAAAGCCGGAGTCTGAACATTGACTTTATCTTCAATGGCTTTCTCGACCATATTGTAGATCTCTAAATCACACTTGAAAAGCCAATCAGCAAAGGCGTCGATCCTATGAATGTTGGACCAAAATTGCCAGACATAATAGCGCTTGATGAATTCAGCTTTAAGAGTCTCCCACTGCTGAGTCTTCTCCCAAGGCACCCATTTGTCGACTCGAGGCCACCTATGCATCTTCTGATCATTGGGTCTGCGGCCGCTTCTGAACTTAGAAGAATATGGAATGTCCCTGTCCTTCGGCGGAGGCGGTCTAGGCTTCAATCTTTCAGCTTCTCTGGCTTCTTCAGCAGCTTTCTCTTTTGCTAGAGCTTGTTGTCGTCTGTATTCTTCCAGCTGATAATATTCTACTCTTTTGTCCAAGGCAATTATGCTAAAATTGATCATCTCGTCAATCGTCGGCTCAGCTCTTTTTTTTTTTGTCCTTGCTGCGATTCAGTAGCTATTTTCTTCCAGCTTCCTTCTCTTTCTCCTTTTCTATGTCAGCTTCATCGCTAAGGATGAGCTTTCTGATAGTAGGCCTCTTGGTTGGTTTTCTAGCTGGAACCTTAGTTCTAGCCTTTGTAGGAGCCTTCTTCGGCTTGTTTGCTGCCTTAGCCTCAGCCAGCTCTCTTGCTAGTTTCTAGCCAGCTTCTATTTGAGCTTGTTCGGCTGGGCTAATGTATCGTTTCAGAGAGTTCTTCTGAGTTGTAGACACCTTCAGTGGTTTCTTTCCCTTTCCCAATACTGGTGGAGGCAGAGGAGGCTCTTCTTCATCTTCTGAGTCCCCCTCCAGGAATTCGGCCACTTCTTTAATATGCTTCTGAGAATCAGAAGTGCCTGTTCCCGCCTCTTTGAGTCCTGAGCCACTTGGGCCAGTCTCAACACCTACATCACCTGTGCCTGAGACACCCTAGGCCATACCCGTCTCAATCATCTCTTCCCCCTCAGCCAGTGGAATCAGGGCATTGGGATCAGATATAGCTCGAGTCCCCTGTACTGACCTTTTCCCTTTGACTATTCTTTCCCCCTTTTTGGCATCATCCAATACGCCAGGGGTGGGAAGTGAGACAACCTTGGAGTTCAATGCTGAATAAGCAGTAGAGAACTTATCCAAGGTTTTCTATAGACCTTCGAACTTCTCATGTCGATCATTCCTCTTAGTAATAAGATCTTCACCATATTTGCGGTGAGAGAAATCTAAAAGGTCTCGGATTTCTTTCAGCTTCGCATCCATTTTTTCCTCACACTCCTTCTGAATTGAAGAAACCCTGAGCTCATGAGCCTGAGTCAGTGTGGAGAGTCTGGTCAGGTGATCCGACTGTGCTTCCTCGAATGATTCTAGAATAGTAGCATTAGCAGCAGTCAGTAGTCCCTGAGTAGATGTTTGCTGAGCATCGAACTTGGCTTGTTGCGCGGTGAGAGCATTTTATAGAATAGATCCGAAATCAGGGATAGATGATGTGTTGTTCTGAACTGAAGCTTTCAGTTTCTTGATTTCCACGCACTGAGCCTCAGTAGCCTTCTTCCATACTTTATGGACATTCCTCGCAAGTAGGCGATTCTGAGTCCCTTGCGACCTGAGAACTTTGGCTACTGACTTCGACTTGTGGCGTTTAGCAATAGGGGCAACCTTGTATGTAGACCGCAGCAAAAGCTGTCCTGGGTCTGATTCGTGAGAGGGTCCTGCAGCCACCGAGCCAGGAGGGAGAGAGCTGATAGGTAGATCAGCTGAGGGTTGAGCTCTCTCCTCCTGTTGAGAACCCTCAGCAGGCTTCTCAGGGCCTGCAACACCGGGTGGGTCCTGATCATCGGGATCAGAATCCTTGGAAGGGACGGTTGCTGAAAGATTTCTATCCTCGAGCAGAGCCAGCATTGCCGCCCTTAGGTCCTCGAGCGAGCACACGTCAGCAGGTTCTGAATAGCCTATCTGCTGTCGTATTTGAAGCTCCTCGGAGTTCAGGAGTTCATAGGACTTGAATTGGATCAAACGGTCAAGAGTGATCCAGTCCTGGAACCTGAACAACATCTGAAGTCTAGCCCTGTAGGCTATATTCACCAAGTCAGAGTGACTTGTGATTTTCGGAATTGATTTAGAGATCTCTCGGGTTGCTCTTTCCTCAAGCAGATCAACCTCAAGCCTAAGAGTCTCGACTTCAGTGCTCGTCTCCATCTCATCTACGTCGATGGGAGACTCTGGCTTCTCAGCAGAGGGGAGACTGCTGATATGAGGAACATCCAGTGGAGACTTGGATGTAGGAGTTATAACATCAGGAGCAGTCCCCTGTTCTACTAAAGCTTCTTTTTCCGCTGAGGAGGCTGCCTTCTTCACAGAAGCAACCTTTTCTACTAAGACGGTCTTCTCAGCAGAATCAGACTCATCTGTCAGTCTCAAAGCGGTTAGGGCTACTGCCACAGCGATCTCAAAAGCCTTCTTCTGCTTCTTCTGAGGGGTAGCACCCTTCTTTACTGAAGCGCACTGGCGCGACTGTGGAAACTAATCTTCTTGGGGTTGAAGTAGGCCTTGTCAGCATAAGTAATCTGGTCATCTCCACAGAAATCTTCGATCATTGCTGACAACTTCATCCCGTATAGAAGCTTCCCTTTAGCACTCAGACGCCAAGTAGATCTATCAAATTTCGTTGACTACGTCTGGAATTCCTTCAGAAAGAATTCTGTCCAATTGATCTTGGGCCTGTCATGGATGGCCATCATCATCTGCAACTTTGGTCTGGACACTTGATCAAACGACCCGGCCTAACTGGTCAACATCTGCGTAACAACGTACGCCAAGGCCCTATACTACGGGAGCATGCAGTTCTTCGAAATGCAGCTCTGAAGGTGGTTGGCTCCCCACAGAAAGTCATCAAGTACTCATCGAGGAGATCATCCTTGTATCCTGCAATACTCATGCCGTTGCTAGGCAGTTGGAAACTCCTCTCTAGAGCTTGCCTTACTGACATCCGTCTGACTTCTGCGTTGGCTTTCGTTGGGTCAGAGACTTGATGCACAGTGAATGATCCGAAAAGATCTCCATCTACCTCCTCCATTTTGAGATAGAACTCCGAAATCTGACGCGGAAGGAAGTACGCTGGCTTCTTCGACAAGAACCGCTCTAGCCCCAATGCTCTGAGAGCATCAAATACTTCGTCCAACATCTCGAGCTCACTGGAATCGAATTCCATGATGGGCTCGCACCATACACGATCCTTCTCGAGGATCTCTATCATGTTTACCGACACGATGACACTGATGTTTTCCATGACTTAATCGTAAAAATCTTTGAAAACATGCGAAGAAACCAGATAACAAGGTTGAAGGCTTAGGGTTTTCAGAGAATTCAATGTTTATGCACAGCGAAAATGGTGGTATAAGGATAGATACGTCGATATATATGATTTTAAGATGAAACGTTTGAAGATCGATGGTCAGGGTTTAATCCCGCTTTTATTAGTGGACGATCAAGATTTAATATTATAACAAGTAATGAGTAAACATGCTGCCTAAGTCAAACCAATTGTTAATAGCCTATAGGAGTAAGTTGATATGACATGCATTTAATGCAATGCAGAGTTCATCAAACATAGCTTAGACTGTCGTGTATTTAATGAATCCGTTTATAATAAATGACATTCTCTAAGGCATTGAATACATTGCTGAATAAATATCATAGCAACATTAAATACTGGGTTGACTACTGAAAGAGATACACAAATCTGTCAGCTGAACATTATGGTCAGCTGATACCACGTGTAGTTGGTTTCTGAATCTCTGTGTACTGAACGAGGCCATTACTGAGAGTAGGCATTCCCCCTTGCTGAATGTTTTTCTCTCCTGAATCCACTTACTGACTTGAGTCAGTAAGGTTCACCAGACCTAGCTCTACTGAAAGTTCTCGGAATCTGGCTTCAGCTAGAGGTTTGGTCAGTATGTCGGCCCTTTGATGGTCTGTATGGATCTTTTCCATCCTGATATCCTTCTTTTTGACATGGTCACGAATGAAGTGGTGTCTGATGTCCACGTGCTTGCATCTAGTATGAAGAACAGGGTTCTGAGTGATTGCAATGGCACAGGAGCTGTCGTAAAAGATCGGCACTTCATTCTGAATGACATCATAGTCGCGTAGCTGCTTTCTCAGCCAAAGGATTTGAGCGCAGCAACTTCCGACAGCCATGTATTGAGCTTCAGTAGTTGATATTGCTACTGAATGTTTTTTCTTGGAGAACCATGAATTAAGCTTACTGCCGAGGAACTGACAAGTTCCTGAAGTTGATTTTCGGTCAATCGTGCAACCTGCGTAGTCAGCATCAGAATAATCAGTTAGTTCAATATTATCATCTGTTGGATACCATAAACCCATGTCAGGTGTTCCTCTGAGATAGCGGATAATCTTTTTTGCTGAGTCCATATGGCTCTACTTAGGATTCGCCTGAAATCTAGCGCAGACACCTACAACATAAGTTATGTCAGGTCTAGTAGCAGTAAGATATAATAAAGAACCAATTGCACGAAATTCAGTATGGTCTACTGATACTCCCTCTTTGTCAAGATCTATCTTCATATTCGTGTTCATCGGGATCTTGACTGGTTTGTTGGATGTACAACCGAACTTTTTGATGAGGTCTCGAGTGTATTTGCCTTGATTGATGAGCGTTCCCTTTTCTGATTGTTTGACTTGAAATCCAAGGAAATAATTCATCTCTCCCATCATTGACATCTTGAATTTATCCTTCATCATTTTCTCGAACTGCTGACACATGATGACTTTCTTTGAACCGAATATAATGTCATCTACGTAGATCTGCACAAGCAAGATATCGTCGCCTAAACGAATGCTGAATAGTGTGCGATCCACTGTGCCCTTTTGAAAACCTTTCTGAAGAAGAAACTTCGACAGGGTATCGTACCAAGCCCTGGGTGCTTGTTTGAACCCGTACAGACCCTTTCTGAGTCTGTACACCTGATGTCCCTGCTGAAAGCCGGGAGGCTATTCCAAATAGACTTCTTCTTTCAGAACGTCGTTCAGGAACGCTGACTTCACATCCATTTGATACACTCTGAACCGTTGATGTGTTGCGTCGGCAAGGAATAGTCTAATTGCCTCCAATCATGCAACTAGAGCGAACGTTTCGTCGAAATCTATTCCTTCGGCATGACAGTAGCCTTTTGCCATGAGTCTAGCTTTGTTCCTTACTATAACGTTGTTTTCATTGCTCTTGTTCTTGAAGACCCATTTGGTTCCGATCACATGTTGATGTCGAGGTCTGTCAACAAGCTCCCAAATGTCGTTTCTGGTGACTGATTCAGATCCTCTTGCATGGCAGTGATCCAGTCAGCGTCTTTCAGTGCATCCTTAATTGACTGAGGTTCTTCAGTAGACAAGAAGTAGGAATATAAGGCGCTTTCTCCCTGACAAAATCTAGATCTTGTCTTGACACTTGCTGACGGATCTCCAATAATAAGATCTAAAGAGTGAGCATCCAGCCACGATCGACGATGTCTTATCTTCATCTGGAATTTGTTCAACACGGATAGTAGGAGAGTTAGGCATTGCAGTTGTACTATTCTGAGATTGAAGCAATTCAGTAACAAGAGTTGGGTCAACTGAGTCACCAGGTTCAGGGGCAATTAGCTTAGGAACATCGATAGTTCCCCCTGAGTTGTTATTCTCAGTAGAGGTCTCGGTTACCATATTGGTTTGTTCATCGACCTGAGTTACCTGGGATTGATTCTGTTCAAAAGAGTCAATTTGTTAAGCTACATTTGATGTAGGATGTGATTCAGTAGTCTTGATTTCGTTATCCTCTTCTGAATCATCATCCCAACAAAGCTGGATCTTTTCAACATTGTCTTTTAAGCTCAGATCCCGTGGCTGCTTACTGATGTCCGTAGATTCTAAATTTGAGTTTTTGCTCCTGTTCTCAGTAGCAAACTCATTAAAAACAACATGAGGGCTTTCCTCCACGCAAAGGGTCCGGTAGTTAAAAACTCTGAAGGCTTTGCTGACCCGGGAGTATCCTAAGAAAACTCTCTGGTCTGACTTGCTATCAAAAGTCTTTAACTAGTCCTATTCATTATTGTGGATAAAGCACGAACACCAAAAAATATGGAAATGAGAAATGAGAGGCTTCCTGCCGTTCCATAGTTCATATGGTGTCTTCTGATGTTTCTTTGTCAGTAGAGATCTATTCTGAGTATAACATGCAGTATCAGTAGCTTCTGCCCAGAATTTTGATGGGAGCCCTGATCTGCGAGCAGGGTTCGTGCTGCTTCTTTGAGTGCTTTATTTTTCCTCCCCATTTTGTTGAGGCGTGCGTGTAGCAGACGTCTAATGCTCTATCCCTTCAGTTTTGCAGAACTCTTTGACCATCGCATTCAGGAACTCAGTTGCTCTGTCTGAACGAATCTTTCTGATTTTGGGTTCTTCTCGACACTGAGCTTTTTCAGAAGCGTAAGCAATTCTGTTTTGACGTCAGACTTGTTGGCAATAAATATAACCCATGTGTAGCGCGAGTAGTCATCAATGACCACTAATGCATACTTTTTACCTCTGATCGTCACAGGAGAGACTGGTCCGAATAAGTCCATGTGGAGGAGCTGAAGGATTCCATCCGTGGAAGGTGATGGAACTGGTGGATTTTGTTTCTTTGTTTGCTTTCCCTTCAGGCATGCCTCGCACTAAGTGTCTTTGCTGAACACTTCATTCTGCAGTCCTCTCACTAGAGTGTTTCTAGCAAGCTTGTTTAGCGTCTTGAAGTTGTGATGGCTGAGTCTTCTGTGCCAGAGCCACCCTGTTCTGTTGTCATTCTTCGCTAGCAAGCATGCTTCAGGTTCTGCTGAATTCCAGTCAGCAATGTATATGTTCTTCTTGCGCGAACCTGATAACATTGTTTTCCCTGTAGATTTATCAGTAACATCATAGAAACCAGTGTCAAAAATCACTCTATTCAAGTTATCACAAAATTGACTAACAGAGAGAAGATTAGGTTGTAAGTCCTTCAATATATGATACTCTTGGAACTGTGGTGGTTCCAATGCCAAGTGTTTCGTAGCCTCTGGTATAGCCTTTTGCGTCGTCTCCAAACTCGATTCGGGGTCCTTCTTCTATGATATAATCCTTCAGTAGACTCCTCTGGTACGTCATGTATCTTGAGCATCCGCTGTCCATGTACCATGGGTCCCTGTGCACCTGCAAAACATAATTATATTCAGGTACCCTTTATTTTTTGATTTTGGGTCCTTAAGTGTTAGTTTTGGAAACTCAAATCTGTCTAACGACCTTGGTGGTCTCAGACAATTTCTTTCCACTTTTGTCAATGTATTTCACCGCTGGGCTAGGTGAAGTTGACTTTTGAGGCTTTATCGGTTTAGGAGTCCTGATCTTTTGAGTTGGTGGACTACTGACTTTAGCCTTCTGAACGGCCTTTTCTTCTTCTGACCTTTGGGACCCTTTCTGACAAGAGGATCATAGTAATATGTCCCATACTGAGCTGGATGTGTCAGTTGTGGCGGTCCATACTGATCAGCCCATTTTACTCTGCTGATTCCCCCTTGATTGTACTGGGGTGATTTTGAGCTAATCTTCTGGTCAGATCTCTAATAGATAGGATGAGGTGCTTTCATCTTCAGCTTGTTCTTTGCTAAGGGGTTCAGTGGTGCATCATTGATCATCTCCCCTTGAACAAACCTATCTGTTAGCCGATTCTCTGAGCGTATGGAAGCAGATGTGGATGCTTCGTGGTTAAACCCGAGTCCTTCCTTGCAGTGCTTAGGCTTGTTGTTAGCTAGCATTGCCTCAAGCTTTTTGTCAACTCCCATGTACCGCTCTGTCATCAGGTTTCTCCAGACATCATCACTCTTTTTTAGAGGTTCGTGCTCGATCTGAAGTCCTGAGAACTTCTGCTTCACCTGACTCAATTCAGTATCTTTCTGAGCTAAGTCTTTGGTCAGTACTGAGATTAGACCTTCTTGCTGCTGAGACTTGATCATCAGAGAGTTAATCTCCTTCCTTAATCTCACAACAAGTCCTTATGACTCAGTAGCAACCTGACTCTCCTGAGAAAGTCTCTGATTTTCCACTTTCAGGGCATCCAACTCCTGAAGAGTCTTGCTGAGCTGCAGACTCATCTGAATCTGCTCATCGAGTAGTTCTTCGTAGGTGATCGCGACGTCCAGATTCTCGTCTGCACATGAAATAGTGTCTTGTGTGTAGTGTGAAGAAGAGTTAAATGGTTCTGAAATAGTGTCCTGGCTTCTTGCAGTTGTAGCAGAAGGTGACTCTGCTTTCTCTTTTCTCACTGTCTTTCGACTGTGCAGAATCCTCATGTTTCCTGCATTCAAAAGTTTGTGAGTCAGGAGTGCGTTTAGGTGAGAAGTCAGACTTACTCTTCGAGTCTCTAACAACTCTAGACAGTTTTCTGCGCCGCTCCTTCTCCTTCTGATACTTGATCGCAAGCAATGCGTATCATTTAGCTAGGCTCCCTTCTTATAATTCGCTTGTTGAAGGTTCAACTTTACTAGACGTTGGAGCTGTTGTGCTGACTGATGCCTTAAAGGCATGATCTATTTGAGTGTCAGCTTCAGCTCTTTGCTTCCTCTGCGGCAGACCGAACTCGAACTCTTCAGCTTTTAATTCTGAAAATATATGATCAGGTGAACATTATCAAGATCAGAATGTCTAAGCAATGTAGCGAATGGAGTCCATGGTCCGTCTGGAAGTGCTCTCAATATTTTGAGATTCATCTCTCGGTTGGAGAACGTCTTTCCCAACCCATTGATTGTGTTCATCAGATCCGTAAATCTGACATTAAGATCTTCAATCGTGTCGCCGGGTATGAGTGATAGTCTCTCCAGCTTCTGGAGTTCCAACTCTAACTTGTTGGCTTTGATCTTCAGAGTCCCCCAACTCAGTAACGCTAAAGCATCCCAGAGTTCCTTTGCTGACTTGCAGTCCTGAACTCTGCCGAGATACGAGTCGCTCAGCATGGTTAAAATGGTGTTTATGGCTACCCGATCAAGGTTGTGAAGCTTCTTCTCTTCAGGAGTGAAGAGGCTTTTGTCTTTTGGCACCTTCTTCCCAGTCACCGCTCCTCCTTGTGCAGGTTCCTGAAAGTTAACGCTATCTACCATAGGTACGATAGGTCCGTCTTCCAAGACTTCTGTCATGCTATCTTGGAGGGAGGTCAGATGTGCTTCCATTTTGACCCACCATACCCCATTGTTCTCTACTGAGAACATGGGTACCATCCTGATTCCTGACATATCAGACATGTTAGGTAATAATTTGAATGAAGAATGATATGCAGTGAAAACATTTTCAAGGATCCATTCGAGTAGACCAGTTTCAGATAAGAAGAGTCTTAAAGAACTCCTGCTCTCAGACCAATTGTTGGTCTCGAGTCAAACATCTAGGTGTAGAGGGGGGGTAAATACACCTGAAAACTTTTTCTCAAACTTGAACGCGAGCAGTCCGATTACGGAGATTGTCTACTAAATGAATTAAGTAGTCCAGGCAAGCTGTTCTGGATCGCATGGACAGAGTGACAGACTATACTGAGGCCTGCTAGCTGACTGATGTCAGAATTCAGTACCGTTCAGTAAGAGTTCAGTAGCGTGCAGAATAGTATATGCCCGGTTCAGTTGAGTTTGAAAACGTTATTAATGAAAACTGTTTCAGTAGATTAGTGCACTCAGTTAAGCTTTTTACTGAAAACTGTGTTGAGTGATTTTGTAAACGGTTTTCAAAATGAACAGTAAATCAATGCAATAGTAAAAGACATAGCGACTTTTAAAGTGGTTCGGATATCCAAAATCCTACGTCCACTGTCCTGAACAGATCACGAGGCTATTTTGTTATATTGAGTTAGTATCAGTTGGTTTGTACACTGGACAAACACGGCCTTGTGATTATACTAAGCAAGTCTCAGTTTACAAAGATCAAACAAAAATGCTTGAAGGATTCTTCAACGATGAAGGTGTTCTTTACAATAAGAACAGTCAAGAGATGAACTCCTTCGGTTCTAAGCTATAGATAAGTTCAGTTGAGCTTAGGTTAGAGGGAAAGGGAACAAGAAAGGGCTTCTAGAGTGAAGAATATTGAGGAATAAACTCTCTGGGTTCGTGTTCTTTCACTTGGATGCTAGAGCTTTGATTCTATGAAGTTTCGTTCCCTAGAGCAATATGAGTGTTTTTCGCGTTGGGTTGTTTTTTCTCTTCAGTTCTACGCGGAAAGTTGTGTTCTTGATTGTTCAATGCTCGTATGTTTCGTGTTGTATGTTGATTTTTCTGTGTTCTTCAACAATTTGATTTTCCCTCTATTTATAGAGGTGACCGATGGATATATCCGTTGGAGACGAACTGTCCGTGTGTCACCTATTTGGGTAGCTAACGGCTCTTTTGAAATCGTGCAGAGTCCACTATCTTTTTCAGGAAAGTGGTTAACTTGTATCTTTTTACCAGTACTTTGACAGCTGGCTGCTCGTCATTGGTCGAGGTGTAGAAAATTGTTGAAACATTCAAACTTCAAGGCAGATACTGAAGTTGACTTCTCTGATGTATACGACCTCAGACAACTCTACTGATTTATCCTTGAAGACCACTGACAGTCAAGGAAACTGTCAGGCCGTTGCTGAGTCTGACCAGGGGTTAAGTAGTATACTCCTGCTGAGTTCAACTCTACTGAAGGTCGATTCTGAGTTCAGTGAACTGCTCCGGCTGAGTCCAGTTCTACTGACTCTTTTAGTATGCTGCTCCTGCTGAGTCCAACACTACTGAATCTGAACACCTCTCAATATGCTGCTCCTGCTGAGTCCAGCACTACTGAGTCTTCACTCGATGATACTGAGGCGGATAGTCTACTGAGGATCAACAGACATAACTTCTGAGCCTAGGACCATGTTGAAGGCAAGTCTACTGAGTCTGAAACTCTCAGAGACCAAGGCGTTACTAATACAAAGGAATGGTTCACCAATCAAATTAGGGTTTTGGGATCAGCCAAATCTTCTAAACATTCTACTGTTGAATCATCTCCCAACACATGATATTGTAAGGACGAGTCATTTATTTCGTTCGATGTTTTTTTATTTCTTTTACAAGTGTAACACGTTTTATTAATTATGCAGCTTACTCACGAGTACAAAGGAAATAAAATAATTGAAGAATTAATGAAGAACTTGTCCACAAGAAGAGAGAATCTTCTGCTAGTACAAATGCAGAAGATTGAAACAAAGAATAAAGCTACTGAAGCAAAAGGCAAGCTATTGCCATTTCAAAAGCGAGAATCTAATAATAAGATTTTAATGATATACACCGATAATCCATTTCAGAGAGCTTACTTAAAGAATGAACAAGCATTTTTTTTTTCGAAAGACAAGGACAGTCAAGCTTTGTAGGTGATTTTTCAGATCTTGGAGGATTTGGAAGTGACGTTGAAGGACCCGGAAGCGAGTTTAGAGGCTCGGATAGCGATCTTGGAGCATAATAGATTTGTTTGTTTCCTTAATTTAGTGTTATCGTATTTTATGCACTGTAATTTTAATATTATGGTCATTTTATGTTCTTGTAATTTATGTAACAACTTGTGCTAAATTATATGTTTTTTACATTATCATTTTTATTTTGCAAATTGGCATCGATGGACCCCAAACTATGCTATTTAGATGAATTGGTCCCCAATTTTTCATTTTTAACTAATTGGTCGTCAAACTTTGCTAGTTTAGATGAATTAATCATTCTGTTAATTTTTAGGGACCTAATCAACTGTTAGTCATAAGGGCATTTACGGAATAAAAAATTTAGGGACCTATTCATCCAACTTTTAAATTAAATTTTAATTATTCTTTTCAAAGAATTTTTTTAATTATAACTTTTTTCAAATAAAAATTTTTAATTAATATTTTTTCATAAATTTTTTTGACCTAAAAAAATTTAATTAAAAAGAATTTAATTGAAAACTTAAATAAATTAATTAATTTAAAACAAAAAAAATCTAAATCTAGATTAACTAATAATTTTGTGTTTCACGGCGGATGAGAGGAGTGGGTCGGCGCAACAGTTGAGGAAGTTGTTGTGTTCTTCGAGGTCAGAGATATTGTCGAAGACGAGCGGCTGGACGACTTGGAGGTGGAAGAGATAGCTGGCAATGAAAGAGAGGATATGGGGGATGATGTAGACGCGGAGCTGGGAGACAGTGGTGTAGGCGAGGATGGCGAGCCCCTGGAATTTGCTTTTGCGGTGGCACGCGTGGTTGTGCTACAGTGGCGGAGAGGAAATTTAATTGATATTTTTTGTCTTTAATTAATTATCTTTTATGTGCCAAAAATTTTATTTGAAAAAAAAATTAATTAAAATTTTATTTTGAAAAAGACCGTAATAAAAAAAATATAATTAATTTTTTTTTGAAAAAACAATTAATTTAAATATTGGATGAATTAGTCCCTAAAGTTTTTTATTCCGTAAATGCCCTTATGACTAATAGTTGGCTAACTGAAAATTTTACAGAAGGACCAATTCATTTAAACTAGGCAAATTGGCAAAAATAGTCCTCAAACTTCGTGTTTTTGCGAATTTTGTCCTCAAACAATTTTTTTTTGTTTTTTTGACCCTCAACTCCTTTTTTTGCGATTTTAGTCCTACCGTTAGATTTTCCGTCAATTTTAACGATAATTCAATTTTAATTTAAAAAAATAAAAAATTAAAAGGGCAAAATCGGAATTTTTATTTATATGGACCAAAATTGCAAATGAAAAATTATTTGGGACCTATTTAGTAAAATTAAATAGTTTAAGGACTGATTTCACAAGTTTTAAACAAATAAGCTAATTGCTTCGTATCGACGAGATTTTGCATTAAATTTTCAATTTTTCATATAAGTTTATTGCTTCGTATCAAATATAAGCTAACGAAGACTTCGTACCAATAAAAACAACGTTTAATTCGAAATGCAAAATATTACCGTGAATTAACCATTAAAAAATAAAGCTATTATCACCCAAATTTTTTTACTTCAAAATAACAATTTAGAGCATAATATTTACTTCAAAATAACATGAATACGAGGAAAATATGTGCCAGTTCGTAATTTACGATGAATAATATGTTATAAAAAACATTTAATTCGTAATTTTTCATGAATAATAGAATACGAGGAAAATATGTATCAGTTCGTAAATAACAGAAAATATTAGCTTTATTTGCAAATACTATAATAAGCCAAAAAAACTACTGCAAACAAGGTTAGTCTCGTATTCACATTCTCTGTATAGAACTGCCATGACGAATCCCCAACACCACCACCCGCCATTGAAGGCCGTAACCATAACTCACGTCCGCTACCAGCGCGATGATCAGGTCGGCCATTTCCTCGCCTGGATTTACCTCGTCCCCATGTTCATCAGCTTCGGCGGATTCGTCTCCCACTTCCTCTTCCGCTGCGAGCTCCAGGGAATGTTCTTCGCCGTCGGCCTCCTTCGCAATTCGTCAGCGAGCGCATCAATTGCGGATTCGCAATTCTCCTTGTATTCTAGTTATTTTGAAGTAAATATTATGCGCTAAATGGTTATTTTGAAGTAAAATTTTTGGGTGATAATAACTTTATTTTTTAATGATTAATTCACAATATATATTTTGCATTTTGAATTAAATGTTTTTTATATTTGTACGAAATCTTCGTTAGCTTATATTTCATACGAAGCAATAAAGTTATATGAAAAATCGAAAATTTAATGCAAAATCTCGTCGATACGAAGCAATTAGCTTATTTGTCTAAAATTTGTGAAATCAGTTCTTAAACTGTTTTATTTTGCTAAATAGGTCCCAAATCATTTTTTATTTGCAATTTTGGTCCGTGCAAATAAAAATTCTGATTTTGCCCTTTTGATTTTTTTATTTTTAAAAAAAAAATTGAATTAACGGTTAAATTGACGGAAAATCTAACGGTAGGACTAAAATCGCAAAAACAAGGAGCTGAGGGTCAAAAAAAAAAAAAAGAAGTTTAAGGATAAAATTCGCAAAAACGCAAAGTTTGAGGACAATTTTTGCCAATTTGTCTTTAAACTAGCATACTTTTGGAACCAATAAACTAAAATAAAATAAAATTAGGGACCAATTCACCTAAATTATCATAGTTTGAGGATCATCTGTCAATTTATCTTTTTATTTTTAATATAACTTTAATTAATGAACCGAAAAATAATTTAAAATATAAATTACATTAATTGAATATGCCATTACTTTAAAAAAAAATTAAAATAGAAAAAAAAATTAAAATAGAAAAAAAAATTAAACAAAAAATGTGTGAACAGTGACACAGTAGTGGTAGAGTGTGGATATAATAGGACGAAAATCTACCAAGACTTGCCAACAACGGTTGGAGATTTTGGCCACGACAAAACTCACTTAAACTCCAAATTATCAAGCCTGTTGGTGTTTATGTAATAAATAGTTTTAGTATGTTAATAAAATAATATTTCGTCTATTCCAATTATCTTGTCCAATTTGCTATTTTGGGCCGTATATTGTCTCAAGTGTAGTCGAGTTTTGAAAAAGCACTAAACATTGGAGGAAAAATGAGTAAATGTAATTTTACGCATTTTAAATTGAAAACACGATATATTTATTATTATTGTTTTTTTTTCTTTCTCTTTCCTATAATGAAGCACAAGTAATTTCTCATTGGTGAGATCAATCGGGTAACAACTATTTTTTATTTCAAGAAATAAGAAGCCTTTGATGCCTTTTTAATTCTTTTTTATTTCAAAATAACGAGTAGTTTTTTTATATCATTAAGTGCATACATAGATAACTTTCTGGAAAAAAAAAATTCAAAGAAGAAAAACAACATTCTCTCTCTATCTCTCTCTCTGGGTGTGAATTAAGGGCATTTTTTGCGGCCATGGTGAGTAGTCAGGGAGGCTTAGCAGGGGTAGGGGTGTTCATCGGTCGGTTCGGTCGAAAAACCGGACCGGTCGACCGGTTAACCGGACCGAAAAAGCTACAAAATCTTTGATCGAGAACCGGGCCGAAGTGACCGGTTCGGTTATCGGTTTCAACCGGTCAATTTCGGCCGGTTAACCGGGCCGACCGATTAGTCAATCTTTTTATTTTTATTTTTTTTTATAAACGTTTCATTTACTTTTTTTAGCCTTTTTTTAAGTTTATTTTAAATATGTATAATTAATTTATTAATTAATTATAATTTATTTATTTTATTTTAAATATGTATAATTAATTTATTAAATTAAACCGGTTTTCGGTTCGGTTCGGCCAAACCGATAACTTTAACCGGACCGAACCGAAAACCGAAGATGGTAGATTTGACAAACCGAAAACCGGGGTCATAGCCGAACTCTATTCGGTTCGATCGGTTCGGCCGGTTCGGCCAAAGTTTGAACACCCCTAAGCAGGGGCAGACATCTTGGTTGCCGTAGGTTCCCGGCGGCACGCATTGGCACCTAGCGCAGCACGTGCCACACGCACGGTGGCATATCTTTTGCCTCGACGCTAACTTGCACCTTCTGCTGCATTCCTTCCCACAATCTGTATTATGAAACGAACCCAAATTATTATCACAATCAATGTATGTAAAAGCAGAAATCCATCTTGTCTATTTTCATTTTGAGGCGGCCATCGCCTCCAATCCCATTCATGTCCAAATCCTGCATTTGAATCGATAGCAAATTCAGTTCTATGTAAAATCAGCCCAAAAGAATGCTTATAAGCCAAAAATATGAATTAGAGAGCCAATTTTTAATCAGTAACGCAAAATTTACAATCTAGATGCCGAAATAATAATTTTTTTAAAAAATTACAATAGTGAAAATGCTTATAAACACAGACAGACACACACACATATATAGACACGTACAGTTTGAAGTGGTTGGACTATGGAAACAAAGAAGAGAAGGGTGATGAAGCAAACAAGAAAGGAAGTAGTGGGCATCGGCATGGCTACGACAATATAATATTGCTGTGTGATGAAATTGGAGGAAGAGAAAATGGGTTTTTTTTATAGTGTGGGAGGGATAGCTGGAAACGTCTAAACATCCAGGATTCTAAAACCCTTTTTTCCTGATTCGTAGAATTCTTATCCGTCTTCCAAAAGTCCAATAATGGAAGAATCAATCAATCCATAGTTGGACCACACATAATCTCTACTTTTTCCCTACATTTCATCAATACAATCATATCATCATGTTTATAGTAAATAAATGTTGGCACTGTTAGGCAACATCTATGGGATTATGGAGCTATATTAGGCGAGAGATTGGGTTCACCTTTTCTAATATATCTCAACTAATTGGTATTGTAATATACGTAGATATTTATTTCCTTTTCTTAAGAGTTTAGGGTTTGTGGTTTTGTTGTATTTATATTCTCCCTGGCTCTCAATAATACTCACTTCTACATATATAATCTGCGCCGCTGTTTCTATCATGGTATCAGAGCGGGATCGATCCCTCCCTTGTGTTTGCTTCTTCTAGCCTAAAATCTTTATCTTTCGATCTATAACCCTAGAACCTTTTCTTGTTTGTCTGCGGCGAAGGACAATGTTATTGACAGCACCTCTGCTTACTATTTGCACGCGCCTGATAACCCAGGCTAGATATTTGTTACCGATTCCTTACATGACGGTAACTTTGTTGATTGGGTTGACGAAATGGAGAATGCTTTACGCGCCAAGAATAAACTTGGCTTCTTGGATGGTTCAATCAAAGAGCCTGCAAAAACTGACAAGATGTACGAGCATTGGGCTCGTTATGATGCAATGGTGCGAGGATGGCTAGTTAGCTCGATGACAAAAGACGTTCGAGTTAGTGTAAAGAGGATCAAGTCGGCTCGAAGTATTTGCAGTGATTTACAGGAACGTTATGGCAAGGCTAACGCACCTCGAGCTTTCGACCTCCGACGACAAATTATGGTGATTAGATAAGGAGGTACTATTGCTTCTTATTATAATAAATTGTGTGCTTCGTGGGATGAGTTAGATGCACTTGATGCTATACCTTCATGTGATTGTTGTAAATGTGGAAATGACAAGAAGATTCGAGCGTTGTTGCAGCGACAACGACTGTATGAATTTCTTGCTAACATTTATTCGGTCATCAAGTCTCGGGTTTTAAGTTATGATCCTATGCCAACGGTTGGAGCGGTCTATCACATGGTTTTGGAGGAGGAGAGTCATCGCCAAATCATGCATAATCACCGTTCACAAGCAGATATGTCGGCCTTTCAAGAAAATAAGATTGTCGCGTCTCAATTGTCGCTTTTCTCTCGTGATTCAGTCATTGAAGTTCCTTTGCATTGTTCTTATTGTCAGCGTATAGGGCACACGAAGGAACGATGCTATAAACTCATTAGTTATCCTAGTGATAGAGATAAACGAGGGGGTCGAGACGGAGGGCGAGGGTGAGGCCGACGTGGTGTGGGTGTTCCACGTAGTTTACGGCCTCCGGCTAAAGCTGCGGTTGTTAACAATTTCTCTAGTCCTATAGCAGGGCTGACAAGTGAGCAATATGCAAAGTTATTGGAGTTTTTTAGCTCATCCAGCCAAGGAGAGTCTACGCCAGCTGGAACCTAAAATAATGAAGGTTCTTCTCATGCCAATCTTACATTATCGACTCATATGGAGGGTAAGAATAATTCTACTCGCCCTTGGGTCGTAGACTCCGGGGCAACGGAACATATTGCTAGTGATATTGAATTGTTGCAAGATTTACATTCACCTAATGGTAATGAAGTTGTGAGAATTCCTAATGGTGAAGGCGTCCCTGTGGAAGGAATAGGGAAATCCTTTTTAGCTAACGATATTACTCTCAAGGATGTTTTAGACAATCCTAAGTTTCATTGCAATTTGTTATCTGTAAGTCGTTTAGCAAAGGATATTCAGTGTGCATTCACCTTCTTTCCGGATTTCTGTGTGTTACAGGACTTGGCCTCGAGGACTCTGATTGGAGCGGGTAAAGAGTGTGATGGTCTTTATTGCATGAAACCTATTCAAGTGCGGGGAACTTCTCTAGCTGTACAGAAAGATTCCAAGACTTGGCATCAGCGGCTTGGTCATCTTCCTCTCGATATGATTAAGCGTACTAGTTCTATTCATGGTACTTCAGATAATTTTATTTGTGATTCTTGCCTGCGGGCTAAACAGACTCGAAACTCATTTTCTCATAGTTCAATTAAAACAAATGCATGCTTTGATTTGATACATTGTGATATTTGGGGCCGTTACAAAATTGAATCATTTTCTGGTGCACGCTATTTTTTGACTATAGTTGACGATTACAGTTGAGCCGTATAGGTATTTTTATAAAAATCAAAGTCTGATGTTGGTAAGTTCTTGATTGTCTTTTGCTACGTAATCAAGACACAATTTAGTAAGGTTGTTAAGAGGATTCGAACTGACTATGGAAATGAGTTTCAAAATAGTGAGATGATGGAATTTTATGCGGTAAATGGTATTGTCTTTGAAACATCTTGCACTGACACGCCGCAGCAAAATGGGGTTGTTGCGCGTAAATATATGTATCTTCTTGAGGTTGCATGAGCCTTAAGATTTCATAGTGGGTTACCTATTAAATTTTGGGGGGAGTGTGTAATGACAGCCACTTATTTGATTAACCGATTACCCTCTAAACTTCTCAATTAAAAATCCCCATATGAAATATTTTATGGCACACAACCATCTTATGACTTCTTACGGGTTTTCGGTTGCCTCGTTTATGCGCATGATAATCATAAGAGAGTTGACAAGTTCGCGCAACGATCTCACCCATGTGTTTTTATTGGATATCCAAGCTCTCAAAAGGGGTACCGGGTTTATGATGTGGACACCGGAAAAATATATACTTTGCGCGATGTTCGTTTCTTTGAGGACGTTTTTCCGCTCAAAGTGGGAGCTGCTGCCAAATCCAATACGCGAACAACAACGAATGGGCTGGATTCTTTTATTGATGACTCATGTAATTTTGAAGGTGGATCACACGGTGAGTCCACTAATCCTCATGTACATACCAATTTTGATTTGTCTTCAAGTGGGTTACCTAGTGAATTGCCAAGTGGACCAAATTTGGTTACAACCTCGAATTCATCACCTGCATCACATGTTGAGTCTGCCATCGAAACTGGGCCGCATCTTCCAAGCCCATCTTCCTCATCTCATGATCAGCTCACCGGTGTTATTCTTCCAGTGAATAATGAGACTTCTTCTTGTGTTCCTCGACATAGTACACGTATTCGTCGATCTCCGACACACTTCCAAGATTATGAGGTCGTTATTCCTACATCTTTAGACCATTCGCACTCATACCACAACTCTGAGTCATCGACGGTACATCCCCTCTCCAATCACATTTCTTATCACGTTTTTCTAATCCTCACCGTGGTTTTCTTGCGGCCATCACTACTCACGATGAGCCTAAGTATTTTCAGCAGGCCATTATGCATCCGGAATGGCGTGAGGCTATGCGTAAAGAAATCAAAGCCTTGGAGGACAATGACACTTGGGAACTTGTTTCGCTTCCGCCAGGACAACATGCAGTGGATTCCAAATGGTATACAAAATCAAATATAAACCCACTGGTGAGATAGAACGTTACAAGGCTCGCTTGGTTGCCAAGGGTTTTACCCAAATTGAAGGACTCGATTTCCATGACATATTTTCTCCCGTAGCCAAATTAATCACGGTTGTACCATCTTAACTGTTGCAGCCAAGTGTCATTGGCATGTTCTCAACTTGATGTTAACAATGCCTTTCTTCATGGTGATTTATCGAAATACATTTATATGAAGATTCTACAAGGGTTTGCTCGAAAGGGGGAGACTAGAGTTTGTAAGCTAAATAAATCGCTTTATGGGCTCCGTCAAGCTTCTCGCAACTGGTATCAAAAGTTCACCGCAACACTTCAACAGATAGATTTTCGTCAAAGCAAGGCCGATTACTCCATTTTCCCATAGGAGCAAGGTTCTATTTTTCTAGTTGCTTTGATTTGTGTGGATGATGTCATTCTCGCCGGAACGGATCTTGAGCAAATCAAGCGCACAAAGGATTATTTACTTGAACAGTTTAGCATTAAGGATCTGGGAACGCTTATATATTTCTTGGGTAATGAGGTAGCTCGTTCTCCTACTGTTTTCGTGCTTAGCCAACGAAAGTATGCATTAGACATACTACAAGAAAGTGGGATGTAAGGTTCAAAGCCTTGTTCTTTTTCGATGGAACAGAATGCACGTTTTGACAGCAATGAAGACAGAGAGAAGGTCGATGCCAGACAATGTATGTGTCTTCTAGGGAGGTTACAATATTTGACTATTACACGTCCAGATATTTCTTATGCGGTGAATGTGTTAAGCCAATTTGTGAGCAGCCCACAACGTAGTCATCTCGACGCCATCTATCGTGTTCTTCGATACTTAAAAGGGAGTCCCAGACAAGGAGTTTTCTTACCGGTTATGGGCGCCTTGGTGCTAGAAGCATATTGTGACGCTGATTGGGGAGGATGTCCACTAACACGAAGGTCCCGAACGGGTTATTTTATTACTCTTGGTGGAGCACCTATCTCTTGGCGCACCAAGAAACAAACCGTCGTTGCTCCTTCTTCAGCAGAGGCTGAGTACCGGGCCGTGGCTGGCACTTTAAGTGAAGTTTTGTTGTTGCGGTGGCTTTTACAAGACCTTAAGGTAGTTATCACATCACCTACATCATTATTTTGCGACAATCAAGCTGCAAGACATATTGCAGCGAATCCCGTATTTCATGAACGCACTAAGCATATTGGGATGGATTGTTTCTTCGTTTGGAAACGTGTAGAGTCCAAGGAACTTGTTGTTTTACTAGTCTCTACAAAGCTACAACTTGCCGACATATTCACAAAGGCTTTGGGAAGTTATCGCTTTGTCTTTTTACTTGGCAAGATGGGTATTCGAGACCTACATACACCATCTTGAGGGGGAGTGTTAGGCAACATCTATGGGATTATGGAGCTATATTAGGTGAGAGATTGGGTTCACCTTTCCTAATATATCTCAACTAATTGGTATTGTAATATAAGTAGATATTTATTTCCTTTTCTTAAGAGTTTAGGGTTTGTGTTGTTGTTGTATTTATAATCTCCTTGGCTCTCAATAATACTCATTTCCACATCTATAATTTGCTCCGCTGTATCTGTCAGGCACATACACAATTGAGTGTATTGTGTATTTTGCTCATCTTCAACTGTTGTTCCTACACAATAGTATATTGAAATGTATGTAATGCAATATTTAACTACGAAAGGATAGGATGTTCCATTTTAGTAATTTTATTGTTTGTAAATTAATATATATAGTATGAGAGTGGAATAAGAAACTACAAATCCAATGTACACATTTTTATCTTAACCATTTGAATAATTTGGATCAAATATGTTTTAAAATATTTATTTGTCCATAATCTTTACATATGTTATTCAAAAGGGCAAAAGTAAAAAGTTACATAATTTTTTTTTATATAAAAATTTAAAAATTGTGTATAAATTCATAGTTCCTATGATAGGAGCAGATTCGAATCATATCTACTTTTATTGTGTTTTATTTCATTATAACTAAATAATATAAATGCACATAAATATAATTTAAATTCTAATATAATAAAAACAATAACGATATGTCCGAAAAGTGTTGTCAAAATAAACTTTCGGCCCCTCAATTTTAAGAAATTGCAAGACATTAAATCCAAGTATTATTGATTGAGGTGACATTAAATCCACGTAGACCGAAAGCCAGTCATTAAATTGTATGTTAAGCCCTTCAATTTTAAGAGATCATATTTATAATTTGAAATTTTGATACCGCATCGCCTTTGTAGATTCGCCCCAAGTTCTAAATCTTAGTTATACTGATTTTGCCTCGGGTATTATTAGAGTATCATTTCGACGGACGTGATATAGGACTATAGGAGATACCAAAATCGTAAGATATCAAATATAGCAACTTTACATAAATGTGTGTCGTGTATATTTGTGAGGCATAAAAGAATTATTAGGTGAAAACATTGAATCAACAATCAAGCTTCAAATTAGGAGGGGCAGTTACAAAATAATAATTATTCGACGTTCCTGCACGTAACTTCCCTTTCGTGATAACTATGTGGTGTTTGTTGCAACTTGTCAAGTTCCGCAAATGATTCTAAATGCGTTAATTTATAACCAACGGTGGATACATGATGTGTTCGAGGCCATTGAAAGAAAAATGTGTACAATATTTGGCATTTAAGGCTAATCACTAAACTATATATATAATAATTAGGAGCTATCTACGTCTAAACATCGGTTATGGTCATTAATGTGAATTCTTTGCAGGAAAAATAATCGTTACATAGCAAAGTTTGAGGTTAACATTTAACCTACTATATATAACTAACTGAGATTTTGGTTTTAATCAAACTAGAATTCATCCATTGCACATATCTTTTATTTTTTTTTATCATATTATTAGTGTATCAAAATCATACTTTTCTTTAGTTATTTAATTGTGAAAACGTATATGCATATGTTTAAAAAGAAACTTAGAAGATAAGTTTTGCATGGTTAAGACGAAAAAATTGAGAAAAGGTTTTAGAAGTATATCTTATTATTATTATTAAATCGATCATAGTGGGGATTAAACACTAGATCAACTAAGATCAACTACCTACATAAAAGTGAAAATACCAACTAACTACATGTAGTCGGTAACTTTTAGAGGGTTTATAGTAAATAACCCCCATATGGTTTAACTTGGATGTAAGTACCCCTGTAGTTTCAAAAAGTGCATCAAACATCCTTGTGATTTACGAAGAGGAGTAATTTACCTCCCCTCATAGAGTGTGAATCACACGCGCCTCTGGTGCGATTTATATAGTCGAAATTGATTTATAATTAGGTGCAAACTCCCCCCCTATTTGCAAATTTCCCCCTCGTGGTTTCAAAAGTGCATCAAACTCCCTTGTGTTTTACGACGAGGTGCATTCCACCTCCCTCGAAGAATTGAAGTACTTGAGTTCATCTTTATTGGTCCCGAGAGCACGTTCAGGTGTAGAGGGGGGGGTGAATACACCTGAATCCTATTTTCTCAACTTTGAACACGAACAGTACTGTTCAGAAAAGTGTCGTACTGAAAGAATTTAGCAGACCAAATAGCTGTTCTGAATCGTGTTTGGCAAAGAGTCTGACTCTCACCGAGATCTCGCTAGGCGACCGAGTCGAATTCGGTATCGGCGAGATAGAGTTCAGTGATGCGGAAATGTGTAGGCCCAAATCAGTTGAGTGGAAAACGTTTTATCAAGACAGTCTCAATTCAGCAGGAAAACAGTTCAGTATGCTGAGACTTAGTTGTATGATTTTAAAGGATAATTTTCAGTATGAACAGTTAAAATCAATGCAACAGTAAATAAGAGAGCAAGCGAGAGACACAGATTTTTAAAGTGGTTCGGATACACAGGATCCTACGTCCACTGTCCCGAAAGGTCAGGAGGCTATTTATTATACTGAGTTAGTCTCAGTCAGCTTGTACACAGGACAAAGCCGCGTCTTGGAATTTATACTGAGCAAGTCTCAGTTTACAACGGTTATCAAACTAAAGTGTTTGACAAACTCTCCAACAGTGAAGGAGTCCTTTTACAATAAGGATTAGGTTCAAATATGAACTCCTTCGTCTAAGCTATGGATATGATCGGTTGAGCTTAGGGTTAGAGGGATAGGGAATGAGAATGTAGCTTCTAGAACGACGAACAGCTGAGTTTAGCTTTGGGTTCGTGTAACGTCGCTTGGATACTAGAGGCTTGTATATCGGTTAAGCTTGGGTCCCTAAGAGCTAGATTGTAGTCTTTCGCCGGAGAAATATTCTTCGAGTTCTTGCGGAAGACTTAGGCTTTTTGATTTGCTCGTTGAATGCTCTGTGTTCTTGCGTTTTCTCGTTTTTCCTCGTAAGCTTCAAATTTTGAATGATCCCTCTATTTATAGAGAAGAGTCTTGGAAAGATCCGTTGGAGACGATCATTCCTTTCTCTCTCTTTTGGTAGCTAACGGCTCTTTTGAAGTAGAGTAACAGTGTCCTTTCCCTCCTTTTCTGGAAAGTTGTTGACTTGCAGCTTTAGTAGGTATAGGACAGGTGTCTGTTTGTCATTCGTCGAGGTTTTGCAGAGTAGTTGAGACAGAACAGACTTTGAGGCATAATGAAGCTGACTTCTCTCTTCCTCGTATTTGACTATGCTGATTGTCGTTCAAAAGATCTGACAGTTCAGAAGACTGTCTGTCGTTACTGAGTCTGATTCTGTAGAGAATACTGAATTTACTCTACTGAAGGTCAGCTCTTAGTTCAGTGAACTACTCTCGCCGAGTTCGGTTCTGCGACTCCTTCGCATATCTTGCTCTCGCCGAGTCCAAGATCTCACCGAGTCTTCTACATCTGGTGCTGAGGCTGATAATCTACTAAACGCCTAAACCAGAGCAGAGTGTGTTCTGAGTCTGAACCCTCAGGACAAAAACAATTACAACGGAATGGTTCACCAATCAGATAGGGTTTTGGGATCTTCAAATCTTCAAACAAATTCAGAGCACGAGGCTACTGAGCTTTGGTCAGTTAAGATAGAATCATTTCCCATTAAGTATGACTGTGCTGAGGATAGAATCATCACCCAACAATTTCCCCCTATTTGATGATGCTAAAACCTAACATCTATGCTAACCCTAGACTTCTCAGAAACAGAGCTCCTTACAATATTACAAGTAAGATCAGTGGAGTTGTTCTTTAAGTTCTAATCTACTGAGGGGATCAGGGTAGAAACAATTTCTCCCTAAACAACAATTTCCCCCGGAACAGTTAGTCTAATAGAATCTATCAAAGCAATCGACTGACAAGTAAATAAACGTGAGCGTGTGAGTCAGTAATCACTTCAGTGATTCTGAGTGTTAAGCATAAGACAAACATGGCTATTTAGACAATAAGTTATTGTCAGAGCCAAAAGATGTATATATATGAATATGAAAGTTCAGTACAGTACATCTCTTGCTAAGCTAGGAAGATAAAGAAACTAAGACTAAGAACGCTTGTACTACTTGATCCTGTCCATAAAGTTTTGCGATTGTGTATCGGGAAGGAGCAGTCCATACATCCTGTAAGTGTACTTCCTCAGCTTCAGATATTCAGCAAAGTCAGCTGGCTCATCTTCTTCAAGACCTCTGTGGGCAGCAGCATCCTTCACTTCTTTCTCTATTACTCCATAATAAATAGAATCATCAAGTCTTCTGGGTGGTGGCAGAATTCTGGGCTCAGGGACTTGGACAATGAGATTCTCTTTCACAGCTTTTACCAGGTAGGCATTAAGTCCGGTTCAGTAATCCTCATCCATTCAACGTAGGCATCTGCCTTTGTCATGTTTGGCCAGAATCTCCAGAAATAGTTCCTCTTGATGAATTCTATCTTCTGTGATTCCCATCTGTGTGTAAACTGAGCAGGAATCCATTCATCCGTCCTAGGCCATCTTTGCATTTTCAGATCTGTTGGCTTCCTGAACCTTCTGTATTTATATGGAATGTCAGCTTTTGAAGGTACTCTCAGCCTGGCCTCTTTCTCAGTGCTTCAAGGTCTGCCATATGGATTCTCTGTCTGGCAGCCTGAATCTGTCTTGCCTCTTCTCCTTGGTATAGATACCTATCCATCTGAGCAAATATAGCTTCAATCTCGGCATCTTGTTCCTTAGTTCTCGTGTAGGAGGGTTTGTGAGGTGACTGATCTTCTGAGTCAGCAGGGGTACTTGATTTTTTCTTTGGACGTACCACGCTTCTCGATTGTCTTCTTGTTGTTCTTGCTCCCTATCATCATCATCTTGAATTATCGGCTTTACGGGAGGCAACCTAGTCGTTGTTGACTTCTTTTACGCCGCGAGCTGGGGCCTTTGTCTTTCCTTTGGAAGGCTTTGCTTTAGGCTTGTTGGCTGCTTCAGCTTCGGCTAATTCCCTAGCTAGCTTCTCGTCAGCTGCTATCTGAGCCTCCTCTGCAGCAGTAACATATCTCTTTGATTTCTTTGCTGGAGGGGTCGGGAGTTTCAATGCTTTCTTACCCTTGCCTTGAACAGGAGATGGGAGAGGTGCCTCTTCCTCCTCTGAGTCATCCTGCTCAGCATACTCAGCAACCTCCTTAATTATGTCAGTAGGAGTCTGGGTTACATGAGTAGCTTGTTCTTTGGTTCCAGAGCCACTTGGGCCGGTCTCTGCTGTGCTCGCAGCTGAGACACCCTGGGCCTCACCAGTTGGTCTAGTAGCAGCTGTTGTCTGAGCTCTTCTTCCTTCATCTACTGACCGTGTTTTCTTTCCTGACTTCAGTAGGGCTTCCCCCTTAGTTGATGTTGTAGTGGTTTTAGTCAGGGTCAGCTTAGGGGCTGACTTATCCCCTTTTTCACTTTTATCCCCCTTTTCCCCCTTTTTGGCATCATCAATTACAGCGGGGGTAGGAGTGGATACTTGGAGATTGAGGCTTTTGTAGGAGGCTGACAACTCTTCGAGTTTGTCGTTGATCTTTGTCAGGGCCTCATGCAGCTCATTCCTCTCAGAAGCGAGTTCTTCTTTGTACAATTTGTGAGAGAGGTCAGCTGCAGCCTTAAAGTCATTCAGCTTCTCAGAAACCTTTCCTTCAAGGGCCTGTTGAATATTGTCGAGTCTGAGCTCAGTGGCCTGGGATTGGTTTGAGATTGATTCAGTATGGGAGGACTGAGCGGCCTTGAATTCTTCAAGCAGTTTGGCATGTCCTTCCTGAATTATTCTGAGCTGATTATCAAAGTCCTTTTTCTGCTGTGCCCGGCGCGTTAGAGACAATGGAAGAGACATCGTGGGCGGATTGTGAAATGGAAGATCTCAGCCCCTGAAGCTCAGCGTTGGTGGCTTGAGAAGTTTGCTTCCATGTTTTGTGGACGGCTTTGGCGAGAGCCCTGTTCTGAGTTCCTTGGCTTTTTAGTGTCTTAGCCATGGACTTTGAGCGTCGGCCTTTGGGGCTGGGTGCTACTTCAAACGTTGATTTCAGCAAGAGGCCGAGCGGGCTCGCGGAAGTTGAAGTACCAGCCGCCGACTTCACAGGTCCAAGGATACTGAGTGGTAGTTCAGTAGGAGTGGGTATATCCTTGTCCTAGGGTTGTTCCTCATCAGGCTTTCCGGGGCCAGAATCGTGGGGTGGGTCCTGACCGTCGTGGTCCGACCCGTCTGAAGGGGCTGAGCCTGAAGCCTGCTGCCTTTCATGCAGCAAGGCCAGCATTGCGGCTCTTAGGTCCTCCAGAGTGCCGAGGTCAGCAGGCTGTGAGTAGCCTATCTGCTGCCTTATAACCAGCTCCTCTTCATGCAGTTGCTCGCAAGTGTAGTGAAGAATGAGGCGTAGCTGATTGGGCCACTCCTGGAATCTTAAAAGCATATGGAGTCTGGCCTGTTTGGCAATAGTCACTAGATCAGAGTGGCCAGAAATCTCCGGTATATGCTCAACAATCTCTCGGAATGCTTGAGATAGAATGGCTGAAGCTTCCATTCCGACAGATTCCTCTTCAGATGTTGTCTCCGAGTCTTCAACATCTATTGGAGACAGCGGTTTCTCAGCATATGGCATACTGCTGAGTGGTTGAGCGTTGAGTGGACTGTCCAAGGTTTCTAAATCGCCGCTATTGGCCTCTTCAGTCTGAACCCTTTGGTCCACTTCTACAGCTTGTTCAGTGGAGATGGCCTTCTCCACTGACTGAGTCTTCTCCGAGGACTCTGACTTATCAATCGCTGCATCGGCTATCTAGACTGTTCAGCAGTTTCAGCAGTAGCCTCTGGTACTGTCTCGGATTCAGTAGGCATAGCAGGAATGCTTTTCTTCAGTCGCTTTGCCGGTGCCTTAGGAGTTTTTGCTTGAGGAGACCGTTTCTTTGTTGGCGTGGTCTTCTGAGGCGTCACCTGCTGAGCTGAGGGTCCTGTCCCTATCTGCTGAAGTGCAGCAGTTCTGTTGGGGAATCTGACCTTCTTTACATTAAAATATAGCTTGTCATCGAATGTTATTTGGTCATCTCCGCAGAAGTCTTGAATTAAGACCGATAGCTTCAGTCCATATAGAAGCTTGCCTTTTGCGCTCAGCTTGCATGTTGCTTTGTCGAATTTGGCAGCTTGAGTCGTGAACTCTCGGAGAAAGAACTCCGTCCAGTTAATCTTCGCTCTGTCATAGATTCCCATCATAAGCTGTATCTTGGGTCTCGATACTTGATCGAATGAACCCGCTTGGCTTGTCAGTAGCTGCATCACAATATATGCCAAGGCTCGGTACTGAGGCAGCATACTATTCTTCGGGAAAGTTGTAACGCCCCAATTTTCATAATTTAACTAGGGACGCTACTTCATACTTAACATGCATATTTCAACTCTTTCAAAACATTTTCATTCAATAGAATCATTAAAAAAAACTCAATTTATTTTCATACTCAGCGGAAGCCTTAAAATAAAAGCAAGTGCAACAATTAGTTTTAGAAAATTATATGCATAGTTCATGATAAAACTAGTTTAATGCAATAATAAGTTTCATAAATCTTTCCTCGTGTGACCATCACCACCAACACCTCTACGCATCGGCCGAGCCATTTCCTGAAAAATGTTAAAATAATAGGGTGAGTACGACTACTCAGTGGGGAAATGCATTTATCCAGATTATAAACGATACCAAATTTAAACATGATAACATAGACATGGTAACATAGCATGGTTGATCCGAAGATCCATAGACATAGCAACCCGTAGGCTTGACCCGAAGGTCCCTCGCTGATCCGAAGATCCATAGACATAGCAGCCCGTAGGCTTGACCCGAAGGTCCCTCGTTTGATATAGGCCCGTCGACCTTATATCCATCGTTCATAGTTTCATTGATCCTGTACTATAGTCACATGAAAAACTCAAGTAAATGATATAATAAGGATAAACGTCAAGAATTCCCCACCTTGACCTTGACTTTGAAGAAAATAATGGATATCAATGTTTAAGTCCTGCGCACCGATCCTATACATGGAAATTTTATCTTAATGTCGTGATATGCATGAAACAATTAAAACATTTGCACAAAGGATACAAACAATGTTGTAGCTTTAAAAATCCGCTAGACTCGTGCAGAAGACCCATTTTGAAAATATTCCACAGAACATGAAATCATTCCAAAAATTCTAATTTTAGAAATACAGGTTCCTTAATGAATCTAAAACACACGGGATTTGGTTTCATACCAAAATCATAAGTCATCTAAAATTTATAACCAAAACAATATCTACTGCATCAACTAAAACGGTTTCTGACCTACTGTGCTTCATCTATACGTTTCAGAGTCTAAAAATACTTTAAAAATTCTAAAATTTAACACACATCTAGAAGACATACGTAGAAGTATCATATCAAAATTTCAAATCATATGGATAAGTGATGTATTCAGAATATACAGATCAGTTTTCACTCAAAACTGCTCGACAGAATATAAATCTTTGCTGAACCATGGAATGTTTGAAATAAACTGCTTTTGTAAAGATACGATAAAAATACAAAATAAATATTTTGAGAAACTCCTACGTGTGATGAGTATTTAGGAAAAAGAATCAAGTCAAAACCATATTTTTAGAGCGAGATATAAATATTTGTCTAAGACCTATCCAGAAAGCATTATTTTTCGGCAGTATAAAAGTAGAAATTCAGTAAAAATATAAGGACTTGTCCAAAAATCATGAAACCTTACAGAGACCTTAAAAACCTACTAAAATTTATCTCTATAATTTTTATAGAAATTTTAAAGTAACAAAAGATCGATTAATTGGCTCTGGAAAGTCTCGGCATAAAAGGTAAATGGCAGGACAGATTATACTCTCATGAAACTTAAACATTTTTAACAAATAAATAGTAAACGTATTCTAAAAATTCTATATTCTTAAATTTAATGACCTAACATGTATTATATTCTATTAATGTTCTACATGGTCGAAAATAACTCAAAGAAGACATGAAAAACAATTTTCCTTTCAAGATCATAAACATGCTGACAGAAACTGGCAGGTTACGAAGAACAATTTTAAACAAATATTTATAATACTTGAAAAATTATACAAAAATAACTGGGTATACTAGACATACCTAGGAAGACGTCCCTAAATTTTAACGATGATATGACGACGGAAAGTTGTGTATATAAATCTTGAAACAATTCGTACGTGTGCTGACAGAATTCGAAAATCTAATATGAAACTAAATTATGTACGACTAAGGGTGTATTTATAGGCCTAGAAATCATTATCTAAAGATCTCTAATCCTATAAGATATCAAATATATTTTATCCATAATTATTTTCGTTCATATCTATTTTATATAGGATTTATTCTATTCACTTACCATATAAGACATTCAATCCTAGATAAATTAGGATAAGGATAAATACAACTATATTTCTTTCCTAAAACATGTATATCTCAAATGTAATATCTATTTTATTCATAAAATATAATTTTAAATTATCTCCTAATAAATTAATATAATAATAAATATTATATCCTTTTATGAATCCTAGTTGGCTTAGGAAATCCAACCCATATAAATATTATTCTTGCCTCATAATTCTAACATTATTTTTATCTCATCAATAAACAATATAAACATAATATAATATAAATAAACACATTCAAAGTTCAAAATAAATTTACATAATAAAAATGATTTAACTAAAAATAACATAAATGCATTAATTTCATTTTAATTTCTAAGGCGCGACTTACAGAACTAAAACACTTGATAACATGCATGAATAAATATGAAATGCATTTTATATTGAAAATTTTGGGGCGTTACAAAAGTGGCTCTGAACGCTGTGGGTTTTTCGCAGAAGATTGATAGGTAGTCGTCTATCATATGTCGTTATATCCGACGGTGCTGACTCCTTCAGCAGGTAGATCGAAGCTCCTCTTCAGTGCCTCCTTGATAGACATCTGTTTTGGTTGTATAGAAGCATCGCCGATAGAGTGAACTGTAAATCTTCCAATGATGTCGCCAGACACCGAGTCTGAGTTGAGATAGATCTCAGACACTTGTCTCGGAAGGAAGAACGTCGGCTTCCTTGAGAAAAATCCTTCCAGACCCGATTCTCTAAGGGCAGCGAAGATTTCGTCCATGAACTCGAGATTGCAGGCGTCGAATTCCATGACTGGTTCGCACCAGACACGGTCTTTATCCAGGATTTCCTGCATGTTCGCTGGAACGATGACTGAAATGTTTGTACTTGCCATTATATCTGTTACAAGAGAAGTCTATCAGTATCGATTTTAATAAAACAGTCTGTATAGCGATTCTGAAAAGAGAGAATAAATTATTGTAACAGATCTAATATCATACTGATGAGAAATCTGATCGTTTAAGAGATATGCAAGAGGGGTTTGCAAAAAAAAGATTTCAGATTTTTCGGAGTTAAGGATTGGAAGTATGCTAATAGCGGTTTCTAAGTTATGATCGAAAAAAATATATCAAGGTGAAGATGAACAGTTATCGATCAATGGCCTAGTTTAAAATAGCTTTTATGAGATGGACGGTCAAGATTAAAAAGGTCTATTATAGGTAATGATCAAATTTGCCGCGTAAGTCAAAAGCCAGTTGTAACTTGCCTAAGTAGTAACTATGATACGACATGCATTAAATGCGTGGCAGAGTTCAGCATACTTATGCATGGAATGTCGTGCATTAAATGTAAGTCGTTAATATTAAATGACAATCATTGAGATATTAATTACGATGTTGATTCTGAGCAATAAATGCATATTACAGTTCTATTAGATACTACTGAGTAGAGATACGCAAACCTGTCAGCTGAACATCGTAGTCAGCTGATACCTCGTGTAGATGGTTATTGTCTCTAAGTACTGAGTTTACTCAGTACTGAGAGTGAACATTCCCCCTTACTGAATGCTCCTCTCCTGAAACCTTTTACTGACTGAAGTCAGTAGGATCCAGCAGACCTAACTCTACTGAAAGTTCTCTGAATCTGGATTCAGCTAGAGGCTTGGTCAGTATATCAGCCCTTTGTCAATCAGTGTGGATCTTCTCCATCCTGATATCCTTCTTTTCGACATGGTCACGAATGTAGTGATGTCTGATGTCCACATGCTTGCATCTTGTGTGAAGTACAGGGTTTTGAGTGATTGCAATGGCACTGGTACTGTTGCAGAAGATTGACACTTCATTTTGAATGACGTCATAGTCTCGTAGCTGCTGTCTCAGCCAAAGGATTTGGGCGCAGCAACTTCTGGCAGCCATCTACTCAGCTTCAGTAGTTGACGTGGCTACTGAGTGCTGTTTCTTTGAAAACCATGAGATCAGCTTACTGCCAAGGAACTGACACGTTCCTGAAGTTGACTTTCGGTCAATTCTACACCCTGCATAGTCAGCATCAGAGTAACCAGTTAGTTCTATATTATCATCAGCTGGATACCATAAACCCATATCAGGTGTTCCTCTGAGATAGCGGAGAATCTTCTTTGCTGAGTCCATGTAACTCTGCTTTGGATTCGCCTGAAATCGAGCACAGACACCTACAGCATAAGTTATGTCAGGACGAGTAGCTGTTAAATATAATAAAGAACCAATTATAGCACGAAATTCAGTTTGGTCTACTGATACTCCCTCCTTATCAAGATCAATTTTCATGTTTGTGTTCATCGGGATCTTGATAGGTTTGCCGGATGTGCAACCGAATCTTTTGATGAGGTCTCGATTGTATTTGCCTTGATTAATGAACGTCCCTTTTTCAGATTATTTGACTTGGAAACCGAGGAAGTACATTTCTCCCATCATTGACATCTCGAATTTATCCTTCATCATCTTTTCAAATTGTTGGCACATGATGACATTCTTAGATCTAAATATGATGTCATCTACATAGATCTACACAAGTAGCAGATCGTCTTCCAGTCGAATGCTGAATAGAGTGCGGTCTACTGTGCCTTTCTAAAAACCTTTCTGAAGAAGAAACTCAGATAGGGTATCGTACCAAGCCCTGGGTGCTTTTTTTAACCCATACAGAGCCTTTCTGAGTCTATACACCTGATGTCCCTGCTGAAAGCCGGGCGGTTGTTCTACGTAGACTTCTTCTTTTAGTACGCCGTTCAGGAACGCAGACTTCACATCCATTTGATAGACTCTGAATCTTTGATGTGTTGCGTAGGCCAGGAATAGTCTAATTGCCTCCAATCTTGCAACTGGAGCGAAAGTCTCATCGAAATCTATTCCCTCAGCTTGACAGTAGCCTTTTGCCACGAGTCTTGCTTTGTTCCTTACTATGACGTTGTTTTCATCCCGCTTGTTCTTGAAGACCCATTTTGTTTCAATAACATGTTGATGACGGGGTCTATCAACAAGCTCCCAATCGTCGTTTCTCATGAACTGATTCAGCTCCTCCTGCATAGCTATGATCCAGTCAACATCTTTTAGTACATCCTCAATCGTCTGAGGTTCGTCAGTAGACAAGAAGCAGTAATATAAGGCGCTTTCTCCTTGACAGAATCTGGATCTTGTCTTTACTCTTGCTGAGGGATCTCCAATAATCAGATCAGCAGTGTGAGCGTCCAGCCACGATCGACGATGTTTCAGTTCTTCTGCTGAAATTTGTTCAACACAGATAGTAGGCGAGTTAGGCATTTCAGTTGTACTATTCTGAGATTGAAGCATTTCAGTAATGAGAGTGTGATCTACTGAGTCACCAGGTTCAGGGGCATTCAGCTCACGAACACTAATAGATGTTCCCCCTGAGTTGTTATTCTCAATAGTGGTCTCAGTTACCTCTGGGGTATCTTCATCGACCTGAGTTACCTGGGATTGATTCTGTTCAGGAGAATCAATCGGCTCAGCTACATTTGCTGCTGGTTGAGATTCAGTAGACTTGTTTTCAGATTCCTCATCTGAATCATCATCCCAACAAAGCTGGATCTTCTTGACTTCGTCTTTTAGGCTTAGATCCTGTAGTTGTTTACTGATGTCCTCAGATTCAGAATTAGAGTTATTGCTCCTGTCTTCAGTAGCAAACTCATTAAAAACAACATGAGGGCTTTCCTCCACGCAAGGGTTCGATAGTTGAATACTCTGAAAGCTTTGCTGACCCGAGAGTATCCTAAGAATACTCCCTGATCTGACTTGCTATCAAAAGTTTTCAGCTGATCTTTCCCATTATTGTGGATAAAGCACGAGCACCCAAAAATATGGAAATATGATAGAGAAGGTTTCCTGCTGTTCCATAGTTCATATGGTGTTCTCTTATGTTGCTTTGTCAGTAGAGAACGGTTCTGAGTGTAACAAGCAGTATCAGTGGCTTCTGCCCAGAATTTGGCTGGGAGTCCTGAGTCTGCGAGTAGAGTTCTAATTGCTTCTTTGAGAGTTCTGTTCTTCCGTTCAGCAACTCCATTTTGCTGAGGTGTTCGTGCAGCCGATGTCTCATGCTCTATTCCTTATGCTTTACAGAACTCCTCCATCATAGAATTAAGGAACTCAGTTCCTCTGTCAGAACGGATTTTGATAATTTTGGTGTTCTTCTCGACACTGAGCCTTTTCAGAAGCCTTGGTAACTCTGTTTTGACGTCAGACTTGTTGGCAATGAATATGACCCAAGTGTAGCGCGAGTAGTCATCGATGACCACTAAAACATATTTCTTGCCTCTGATTGTCACTGGAGAGACTGGACCGAACAAATCCATATGTAGCAGCTGAAGGATTTCATCAGTGGAAGGAGATGGAACAGGTGGATTTTGATTCCTTATTTGCTTTCCCTTCAGACATGCTTCACACTGAGTGTCTTTGCTGAATACTTCATTCGGCAGTCCTCTTGCTAGAGTGTTTCTTGCTAGTTTGTTAACCGTCTTGAAATTGAGATGGCTGAGTCTCCTGTGCCACAGCCACCCCGTTCGGTTGTCGTTCTTCGCTAACAAACAAGCTTCAGGTTCAGCTGAGTTCCAGTCAGCCACATCAAATATCACTCTATTCGAGTTATCACAAAATTGACTAACAGAGAGAAGGTTATGCTGAAGTCCTTCAACATATGATACTCTAGGAACTGTGGCAGTTCCAACGCTGAGTGTTCCGAATCCTCTTGTGTAGCCTTTAGCGTTGTCTCCAAACTCGATTCTGGGTCCTTCTTCAGTTGTATAATTCTTCAGTAGGTTCCTTTGGTACGTCATGTGTCTTGAGCATCCGCTGTCCACATACCAAGGATCTTTGTGCACCTGCAAAACAGAATTATATTCAGGTACCCTTTATTCTTGATTTTGGGTCCTTAGATGTTTGTTTTAGTAACCCAAATCGGTCTAACGACCCTGGTGGTCTCAGACAGTTTCTTTCCATTTAAGTCAACATATTTGACCACTAGACTGGTCGTTGCTGACTTCTTAGGCTTTTCTGGTTCAGGAGTCCGGATCTTCTGAACTGGTGGACTGCTGACCTTTGCCTTTTGTGCGATCTTCTTCTTCTTCTGACTCTTGGATCCTCTTCTGACTATAGGATCATAATAATATGACCCATACTGAGCTAGATGTGTCAGCTGAGGTGGTCCATACTGATCAGCCCACTTTGGCTTGCTGGTTCCCCCTTGACTGAACTGGGGTGTTTTGGTACTGATCTTTTGGTCAGATTGCTGACGTGTAGGATGAGGTGCTGTCATCTTTTGTTTATTCCTTGCTAAGGGGTTCAGAATATTTGCATTGATTGTCTCCCCTTTAACAAATCTATCAGCAAGTCGCACTTCTGAGTGTACTGGGGTAGATGAGGAAGCTCCCTTGCTGAAACCAAGTCCTTCCTTGCAGTGCTTAGGCTTGTTGCTTGCTAGCATAGCCTCCAGCTTCTTTTCAGCGCCCATGTACCGCTCAGTCATCAGGTTCCTCCAGACATCATCACTTTTCTTCAGTGTGTCGTGCTCGGTCCCGAAGTCCCGATAGTTGTTGCTTCGAGACTCGGTTCAAGTATCTTTCTGAGTTAAGTCCTTGGTCAGAACTGAGATCTGATCTTCTTGATGCTGAGACCTGGCCAACAGAGATTTTATCTCCTCCCTGAGTCTCAACACAAGTCCTTCAGACTCAGTAGAGACCTGACTCTCCTGAGAAAGTCTCTGATTCTCCACTTTCAGGGTATCCAATTCCTGAAGAGTCTTACTGAGCTGCAGACTCATCTGAATCTGTTCGTGAAGCAGTTCTTCGTATGCGGTTGTGACGTCCAAATTCTCATCTGCACCTGAAACAGTGTCGTGTGTGCAGTGTGAAGAGGAGTTAAATGATTCATGAGAATTTACCTCATCCTCTTCTCCTGCCATTAGGCACTTTTCAGTAGCTTCTTCAGCTTCATGCTCTAGGGCCATGAAAGCTGCTTCATCATCAGATGAATTCATAAAGGAGTCGACTTCTTCTGAGTCGTCTGAGATTTCGCCAGCTATGTATGCTTGTCTTTTCTTGGAGAATTTCTCTCTCCTTGCTTTACGTGCTGCGTGTTCAGCACTACTGAGCTCAGGATAGTCATACTGATAGTATCCTGACTTTTTGCAGTTGTAGCAAGCGATGACTCTTTCTTCTTTGCTTTCGCTGTCTTTAGATGGAGCTGAGTCATCCCTCTTTCTGCATTCAGAAGACTGTGAGTCAGGAGTGCGCTTTGGCGTGTATTCAGACTTACCTTTTGTTTCTCGATAGGCTTTAGTCACTTTTCTGCGCCTCTCCTTCTCCTTCTGATATTTTACAAATGAGCGCGTAGCACTTCCGAGCTAAACTTCCTTCTTGTATGTCAGTTAGTGAAGGTTCAGTTTTGCTTGACGCGGGAGATGCTGTGCTGACTGATGCTTTGAAGGCATGGTCAATTTTGGTGTCAGCTTCAGCTTTCTGCTTCCGTTGAGGTCTGACAAACTCGAATTCCTCTACTTGAAGTTCTGAAAAGATATGGTCAGGAGTAACAATATCTAAGTCAGAATGGCGTAATAATGTAGCAAAAGGAGTCCAATGACCATCTGGCAGTGCCCTTAGTATCTTGAGATTCATCTCTCGGTTAGAGAATGTCTTTCCCAGCCCGTTGATGGAGTTCATCAGATTCGTAAATCTGACATTTAGATCTTCTATTTTGTCACCAGGCATGAGAGACAAGCTCTCCAGCTTTTGGAGTTCCAGCGCAAGTTTGTTGGCTTTGATCTTCTGAGTCCCCCGACTCAGTAGCGCTAGAGCATCCCAGAGTTCCTTAGCTATCTTGCATTCCTGAACCCTGCCGAGATAAGAATCACTTAAGGTGGTTACTATGGCATTCCTGGCGACTCGGTCTAAGTTATGAAGTTTCTTCTCCTCAGGGGTGAAGAGACTTCTGTCCTTAGGAATCTTCTTTCCGGTCACCATTCCTCCTCCAGCTGTTTGATCCTGAGTTACGACACTATCTATCATAGGAACGATAGGTCCTTCCTCAAGTACTTCGATCATGCTGTCGTGAAAGGAAGTCAAATGAGCCTCCACTCTGACCCGCCATACACCATAGTTCTCTACTGAGAACATGGGTACCATCCTTATACCTGACATATCAGTCATGATGAATAATGATATGAGTGTAGAATGATATGCAGTGAAAACGTTTTTCCGGATCCGTTCAAGTAGACCAGTTTCAAGATAACAAGAGTCTTATAGAACTCCTACTCTGATACCAATTGTTGGTCCCGAGAGCACGTTCAGGTGTAGAGGGGGGGGGGGTGAATACACCTGAATCCTATTTTCTCAACTTTGAACACGAACAGTACTGTTCAGAAAAGTGCCGTACTGAAAGAATTCAGCAGACCAAATAGCTGTTCTAAATCGTGTTTGGCAAAGAGTCTGACTCTACTGAGATCTGCTAGCTGACTGAGTCAGAATTCAATATCAGCAGATAGAGTTCAGTGGTGCGGAAATGTGTAGGCCCAAATCAGTTGAGTGGAAAACGTTTTATAAAGACAGTCCTAAATTCGACGGGAAAAAGCAGTCCAAAGATGCTTCGAGACTTAGTTGTATGATTTTAAAGGAAAATTTTCAGTATGAACAGTTAAAATCAATGCAACAGTAAATAAGAGAGCAAGCGAGAGACACAGATTTTTAAAGTGGTTCGGATACACAGGATCCTACGTCCACTGTCCCGAAAGGTCAGGAGGCTATTTATTATACTGAGTTAGTCTCGGTCGGCCTTGTACACGTGACAAAGCCGCGTCTTGGAATTTATACTCGAGCAAGTCTCAGTTTACAATGGTTATCAAACTAAAGTGTTTGACAAACTCTCCAACAGTGAAGGAGTCCTTTTACAATAAGGATTAGGTTCAAATATGAACTCCTTCGTCTAAGCTATGGATATGATCAGTTGAGCTTAGGGTTAGAGGGATAGGGAATGAGAATGTAGCTTCTAGAACGAAGAACAGCTGAGTTTAGCTTTGGGTTCGTGTAACGTCGTTTGGATACTAGAGGCTTGTATATCGGTTAAGCTTGGTTCCCTAAGAGCTAGATTGTAGTCTTTCGCCGGAGAAATATTCTTCGAGTTCTTGCGGAAGACTTAGGCTTTTTGATTTGTTCGTTGAATGCTCTGTGTTCTTGCGTTTTCTCGTTTTTCCTCGTAAGCTTGAAATTTCGAATGATCCCTCTATTTATAGAGAAGAGTCTTGGAAAGATCCGTTGGAGACGATCATTCCTTTCTCTCTCTTTTGGTAGCTAACGGCTCTTTTGAAGTAGAGTAACAGTGTCATTTTCCTCCTTTTCTGGAAAGTTGTTGACTTGCAGCTTTAGTAGGTATAGGACAGGTGTCTGCTTGTCATTCGTCGAGGTTTTGCAGAGTAGTTGAGACAGAACAGACTTCGAGGCATAATGAAGCTGACTTCTCTCTTCCTCGTATTTGACTATGCTGATTGTCGTTCAAAAGATCTGATAGTTCAGATGATTGTCTGCCGTTACTGAGTCTGATTCTGTAGAGAGTACTGAATTTACTCTACTGAAGGTCAGCTCTTAGTTCAGTGAACTACTCCTCGCCGAGTTCGGTTCTTCCGACTCCTTCGCATATCTTGCTCCCGCCGAGTCCAAGATCTACTGAGTCTTCTACATCTGGTGCTGAGGCTGATAATCTACTGAACGCCTAAACCAGAGCAGAGTGTCTTCTGAGTCTGAACCCTCAGAGATAAAAACAATTACAACGGAATGGTTCACCAATCAGATAGGGTTTTGGGATCTTCAAATCTTCAAACAAATTCAAAGCACGAGGCTACTGAGCTTTGGTCAGTTAAGATAGAATCATTTCCCATTAAGTATGACTGTGCTGAGGATAGAATCATCACCCAACAATCTTCACAAGGCAGAATATGAATTATTCACTAATTAAGTCTTCATCCATTTGATACTTATAACCTTGAGATAATCTTGGAAAACAACTCTCTGTTTTATTGATTTCCTTATTCAACTTCTTCTCAATGTTAGGACGAATTGTACCTACATCAATAAAACATTAAATTTGTATACTAACAAATAGAGAGCAAGTAATAGTTGTAGTTCAGAACAATTACCCGGATAATTTGACATCCCTTGTAATTTTTTTGTATTCTCGTCATCAGCTTTTCTCTAATCCACTCCCACATTGTAATAATGAGCTTATCTCTTGCCTCAAGAATGTAGCTATTGAAAGATTCAGAAATATTGTTGGTAATACTATCAATCTTGCTCGTCGATGAGAAAAATGCTCAACATAATGTTTTGGAAGGATTTTTCTTAACCATTCAGATGCACTTTTTAGATTTTCCTCAATTTTTGGATTTGCCTTCTTGATTAATTTGCTCCATGTAATCATCAAAGTTCTCATTCGCAGTAGATGTTGTCTTCCAAAAAAGTGCTTTCAGTCCAAGTGCTTTGAACTTCTTCTTCAAATTAGCATACAAACGGCGGCAGCAAAATCGATGTTTAGAATGAGGAACTAGTTCCTCTAGTGTATCAATCAAACCTTTCTGTCGGTCGGACATAAAAGTAAATTAGCTCATATCCAAATCTCCAATATCATCCAACAATGTCTTAATAAACCATGTCCCATATTCTCGATCTTCAACTGACACGACAACCATTGCAAGAGGCCACATATTATCATTCCCATCCCTACTTATTGCCACCAGCAAGTGACCTCCATATGGAGTCTTCAATAAACATCCATCAAGTCCAATAAATGGCCTACAATCATTTATTGGACTTGATGGATGTTTATTACTTTCATTTCTGTATTAGGTTGTAGTCCATTTATTGGATGGTTTAACAGAACTTCAGTTAAACTGAAGTTCATTTATTAATGTGATAAGTAGGGATGGTTTAACTGAAGTTCATTTACTAATGTGATAAAATTAATAGGAGAATGAAAGTTATAAGCAATTACCTTTTAAGAAACCTCTCTTTGTGCCATCTAAGAAAAAGTACATCCTCTCAACCATTGGTGGATCAGAATAATCAACCTTCTTTAAAAATAACGAGCTTCTCGGGTTAATTGCTCTAACAGTCGCACAGTAGTCCCATAAGCTGGCATACTGTTTGTCTTTTGCACCAAATATGATTCTTTTGACACATTATTTTACCCTAATGGCCTTCCAGTTGTCTACTTTCACCCGATATTTTTGTGTATTTTTTTCTTCAAAGCCTTTATCTTTATGTTTGGATGGTCCCTTATGTAAGACAAAACTCTCTTGGCCAAGTACCCAGGAGTTGCTATTCTCAACCGAGTATTTCTTCTACAAAAGTATTTTCCTGTGAGAGCTTTAACTTGAAATGTTCCCCCTCCTAGTATTGGTGATGCATGTATCCGCCGAGTGCAAACTTCATTTGGAACATTTTGCTGTAATTCGTGCATTTTCATTTCTTATGAAATTAAGATTGATACCTTTCCTCACTGCCCAATTTTTCAGTACTTCTCTAAATTGTTGCGGGCTATCGAACCTGAAGGAAAGAACTTGTTAAGTTATTACGTGATAGATAAAAGAATAATTGAATTGAAAATAAGATGAATTAAGAGTAAATATCAGATATACATACTTGAGTCCTTTATGAAACTCAAACTTTGTCATATCCTCCACTTCTGAGTAGTGATCATGTTTGGGAGTTCCATCACCGTCAGACTCTGGTAAGCTATGATCATTATCATCAACTGGATTACTATACCATTGCTCTTCAATAACAAGAGATGGATGTCGAGCTTCGGATGGGGATTTATGGGCCTTGCGCTTCAAATATCTCATTTTTTGTATTAATTGTTCTCGAGTAGGATTTCGGTCCAAGAATATGTCTTCATCACTAGATGCCTCAACATCTTCCAATGCACTACTTGGTGTATCTAGCTCATCATCATTACTTGCACTTTGTATATGAGTTTCTTCACCATTGTCCTCATTAGTTATCCTATCGTAATCATCTTAATTATCTGGTTGATTGTAATCGGAATCATCTGAACTCTCATAGTTGTTAGATAAAGGTCTCTTCATCCTAACACTAACATGCATTACAAGATAGAGGGATACAATCAATATTGAATGAAAGAGCATTGTCTAACTGGACAAAATATGAAATTATACATTCAGAACATAAAGGCTTGTAGAGACGCGAAATAGTAATACATCTAAGAAAATGGTGACAAATACATCTCAGAAGCTCCAAACTGATACAAAGTCAATTATAAAAACTCTACAATGTCAATCTAATATTTTACTAAAAATTCTTCAATGATGATTCTATGCAAGCCTTGGGCACTTAATCGCTGAATAAATTATACAAAGTCAATTATAAAAACTCTACAATGTCAATCTAATATTTTACTAAAAATTCTTCAATTATGATGATTCTATGCAAGCCTTGGGCACTTAATCGCTGAATAAATTTGTTTGTAATTATCAAGAACAATATTCTGAACTAATTGTAATCATTTATTTGCCACCAGAATCATCTCTCTCTCACATGCATGCACAAACATACAAACAAACACACATACTCTTTCCCTTATTTACTCAAAGATCAAGAACCCCATCAAAATTCATACTTTATCATCTGTATACGCCATTGAACTGAGCAAAAAGTCAAATACTACTATTATTAACAGGGCCGGTCCTGAAAAAAATGGGCCCGGAGCAAGAGTAAAAAAATGGGCCCCATCTCTATAAAATAATATCGATAAACTGCATTTTTATCATCTTCTATTTTAGTATGTATCTTAAAAAATACATGACCTCCATTTTTGTTGACTTAGTCGTGTTCAAAACAATTTGGTATACAAAGAAATTGGGAGCAAAAGCGAAATAGATATGAACAGTAATAGAAGCATACAAATAGGATGAAGAATTGGGGATAGTATTTCTCTTTTTATTACCTTTTCAATTATTTTAATTATTTCAAATTCTATATTACTATTTTAGACTTAGATATAATATTTTTTTAATAAAATTTTGGATTAGATTTATTATATTAACTAAAGAAATTTATTTGGCCCTTTCTTTAACTTAAAATAATGAATAAATATATTAATTTTTAAGTAGAAAACTTATTTATTAGTATAAAAAAATTTAAAAATAAAAAAATGGGCTCCCAAAAATTTGGGGCCTTGGGCAGCCGCCCTGTTACACATTCATCAGGGCCGGCCCTGATTATTAAATATGTATATAACAAGATTAAGTAATTATTGCGTACATATAGCACACTGTCACGGCCGAAAAGGCAAATTCAATCACTCAAGCATGTTTAGTAATTATTCTTCTAACTTCTACTTTTCAAATTTCAAGCCATTACCTCACGTCCTAAATTTCTGGCCATATGTTCAATTAATATTTGAGGAGTTATTCCTATGTTTTGTATATAAAATTTACTCGATTCACCTATCCTCTTCGATGACATAATCAGACAGCTTAATGATATTAGTCCAACACCCAAAATTCAGGCATTAACGAAACGTGTGACACGGGATAAAGATGAATTAATTAATCTCAACTAGGAAGAACTGAAGAAGAATGAGAAGAAGATAACTCACAAAGCAAGCATTCAATTGATGAAGAAGATAGTTAGAGTAAGGCGTCGAGCTGCTGTAGACGGACGATGTTTTCTTAAAGAATTTGGGGGTTAGGGTTTATTATGTCATCACTAATATATTGTCCTTTAATGTAAACAAAAAGAAAAAAAATTAAAAATAAGGGTATTTTTGTCTTTACGGTTAAAATTCCTGTAATACACGCGGGGGCTGTGTGCTACAAAATCAAAATCACAAGGAGGTATTTTGCACCTTTTCAAAGCATAGGGAGTAATTGCACCTTTTCGAAACCACAGAGGGGGTAAATTGCACCTGGCTCAAGTTTTAGAAGTAAGATGTGCGTAATAGAAAATATTTAAAATAAATTAGAATAGTCATCATTTAAACATGTTATCATTAACTTCACTCAAAGATGACAAAAATAAAATGTTTGTTCCTAACTCTTTTTGGAGATGATAATATTCTGAAATGCATGTATACAATTAAGGTTAGGGGTGTAAGTGGTTCCGCTCCGAACTACGAAACCGAAAAATGTGGTTCGGTTCGATTTCGCGGTTTTGTTCGGTTTATTTTTTTAGAAACCGTTTACATTCGGTTCGGTTCGCGGTTTCAAGAATTTTTGAACGGTTCGAACCGAACCGAACTAATATCCTATTTTTTAATTTTTTTTATTTAATATTTGTCTTTCTTATATGAGAATATTGTTGGATTTAGATATTAGATTTAAGTTTAGATCAATTCTATTCTATACAAATGAAGAGAAAGAAGTAACAACTCTATACTTATGAGTTCGGAATGAGTGACATCTTATAAACTATTATTCTTGCATTATTTAAGATTTAAAAAATAAATAAAAAAATAAAAAAGTGAACCGATGAACCGAACCGAACCATTTATAAGCGGTTCGGTTCGGTTCGGTTCTGATATTGAAAAATCCATCAAACCGAACCGAACCGAACCATTTCTATGTGTTTGGTTCGGTTCCTAAAATATATAAAAAGTCGAACCGAACCGAACCGTTACACCCCTAATTAAGGTGTATTTGTCCTACAAAAGAACCCCTATATCATTCAGATTTAGAGTGAGTCTGACTGAGTTTCAATCAGTCAGCACGTGCGGAATAGTGTGAGCCCTTTCATAACTTAGTGAGAAAACTTTTTTATAAAATCTTGATTATCTTGTGGTGCAAGTTATATGTTCAGCCTGATTATTTCATAATGATAGAAAATAATGTTTTTCTAAAATCACTTGTTGGGAGATGATTTATTATATAAGATTTGAAGATTCCAAAACCCCTAACTGAAGCTCAATAGGTAAGATAACTTTCCCAATAATTGTTACGAATTTAGTAGAAAATTCTAAGTTAACAGTTTCTGGAAAATCAGCTATCTGAATACTTAGTAGGACTTAGGACGACTCTACTGAATGAGTGTTGCGAAGTCCGAAGGAAGCAGCGGTCAACGTACTGAAGACATTAGAGAATGTCAGTAGAGAACTTTTCAATAAATTATCTGAGGTATTAGAGAATGTCAACTCAGTATCAGTCTTGAAGTTTGAACGAGCCTCACCTACCAAGTAACCTCGACCAATAAGGAGCTAACAACACTTTACTTGTTCTGACACAAAAGCTGCATTCAACCTCTAATCTCAAAAATAGAAAGAATCTCTATAGGCAATTCAAATTGCAAGATGGCCATATTGGTTCTCATGTTTGACACATGTCTAGGTCTTCTCTACCGGATCTCTTCAGTAGCTCGGCTCTGAGCCAACAGTACTAAAGTAGGGATGGATGTGGAGACCTCAGTTTGAGGTAAGTCAGCATGAAGATATGACTGGGTCTCCTCTAAGTGAATCCTCTTAACCTTGTCTTTCAGAGTCACGTGACTCTGAATCTTGAATAGACACGGTTTTGGGGATCACTACTGAAAGTAGACTTTCTTCAGTATCTTTCGCTTTTTCTGTTGACTCGTGCGGGGATCCTGAGAGATCGCAAGAGGATAGTTGTCGTGTTGTCCTCGCCCTAAAGACTTCTCAGCAGTTGCTACAGTAGAGAACTTGATGTTCTTTCTGTCGAACAACAGTGCGTCAGCGAATACCACTCTTCCGTAGCAGTAATCTTTGATGAGAATCGAAACCTTGCTGCCATATAACAGCTTGCCCTTGGGAATGAGTTGCATGGCGGTGGCATCTTCATTGGCAATGAATTTCTGGAGTTGCGCCTTGAATTTAGATTGAAAGAAGGCATTCCATTTGACATGAACATCGTCCATGATGGCCATCATAATTTGAATCCTGACCCGGGATAGTTGATCGAAGGATCCCGCTGAGCTGGTCAGTATATGATTCACTATATATGCAAGGCCCCTATATTTAGGGAGCAGCTAACACTTCAGAAAGGCTACTTTGAATATTATATCCTCTTGCCCACTGAACTGGCAGAGGTACTGATTAACGGAAGACTCCTTATAACCGATAGGAGAAATCCCTTCGTCCTGAAGACTGAAGCTCTGAAGAACACACTCAGCAACATCGAGGTCTGCGATCTTCGAGGTCCAGCTATTGCTACTCGTTTCTTGGTGATAGTTGATGCAATAAATATCCCTGAGATCGTCGTCTTGACGGAGGTCCAGAAAGAACACGACGACCTACCTCGAAAGGCAGTAGGACAGAACCCTAGAAAGAAGCATCTGAAGGCCTGAAGCCTCGAGGGCATCAAATATGCGGTCCAAACACTCTACGACACAGGATCTGAAGGCGAGAACTGGTTTGAACAAGACTCTCGTGCTGTCTATGATCACCTGCATGTCGGATGGAATGAGAACTTCGTTACTGGGGGGAGTGGCCATTGTTGAATAAAGACTGAATCTGCCAAAAGAACATTAGCATTCGAAAATTGAGTGTTGGGATGAGATTCAGTATGGTAAAATTTGAAGATCCCAAAACCCCTAGCTGAACGATGAACCTTCGATATTGTAATAGCTTAATTGAGTTCAGGTTGTTAGGAACTCAGGCTAGAGTTCAGTAGTTGTGCATTCAATAGAAGATTCTGAACCCAGCCGAAGAACTCAGTATCGAGGAAGTCAATTGGAAAGCTATCGACCAACTGAATCTACAAAGGAATTTGAGCCTGAGAACTGAATTGATCAGACGAATGTCAGTAGAATATAATGCCTTGAACTGAACCGCTGGTTTACTGACTTTAGTATCTTGAATCTCTCAGCCTATTGGATCAGATTGCTAACTCGGTAAGCTGAATTTATTAAGCGAGCTAACTCCGTATCAAACTGACTTTCACGTTTGAGTTGAAACTTGGACCCATATGTTTTCTGTTGGGATTTTATATACTGGAAGCAAATCTTAAGCTGGTATACAATGTACTTTGTCCTTACCACTATTTTATTCTCCTATCTGATAAAATATATATTTGCGCATGTAATCATTTTTCTTGTATAAAAGTTAGATTTGTGTAGTATGTCGGGTATCACAGAAGACTACACAAATTGGTTGAACTGACAAGATATAAACAGTTATCACAGCCGAGACAACTTAAGGATAAGTTGTCGGTTTAAAGCTGCAGTTTAGATAAGAAGTGGCTTGTCTTAGCTGCTTGTCTTTACTGGTACACTGAAGGTGGTGTATTGATGGATCACAGTGAGATGTGTTATCCTAACTGACCTTAGTGGAGAGAGAGACGGTAATCTTAATTTTCTTTAGTTCTCTGACCACCTAGAGGGAGAAAAAGGCAGGGACACGGATAAGAAGATTTGAACAGGAGCAACAATCAGAACTACAACAACATACGAAGGAGGAAGGTATATTTCTTCCTCTCATACTTCCTTCATATTCAAGCCCCCTCCCCTTACCCCCCATCCACACACACACACACACACACACACACACACATACACCTGAAGACTTGTCTCTAGACCAACATTTATTAAAATTATGTAATATTTGTGATGATGCAAAATCAAAAAGTGAAGCTGAAACTTTAGTTGCATCAATATAAAATTTTGAACTTTTACTTAATATGGTCATTTTGGCTTGACATTTTATTTGTTGTAAACATGGTGAGTAAGAACTTACAATGAAAATCTAGTTGCATAAATAAACAAATAGAAGGTGCAATTTCATATTTTGGAAAGTGTAGGAATGAAGGCTTTGATGAGAGATTAACAATTGCCAAAATTCTTGCATCTGATATGGATATAAAGCCCGTATTTCTAATTATTGGTCCAGAGACGAGGCTTCAGGTGTAGAGAGGGGTGAATACACTTGAGTCCAAGTTGCAAACTCAAACGCGAAAGTCGGTAGATACTAAGTATGTTTACTGAATAGATTCAGTTCACCAAAATAATCTTTACGATTGCGTGGGCAGAGTGATTCAATCTACTGAATACTTCACTGACTGAGATCAGTTCACAAGCGACTTGGAATCAGAATATGTGTGGAAATGTGTAGGCCCAATTTTGTCGTCTCTTTGACAAACAATTATAACTGTGCATGTCTTAGGGGAGTTTACTTAAAATCTCAACTTGTATTAGTTTCCAAATTAGTTTGTGTGCAGGATAAATAGTAAGCAATGAAAGAGTAAGAACACACATAGTTTTATATTGATTCGGATACGCAAGATCATACATCCACTTTTCTATTTTCAAGAGTTTTTTATTAGATTATACAAAGCATCTCCCAGTCAATCCGTTCGCAAGACAAATCTTTAGTTATTGCCCTAGTGACTTTACACTAGTTTCAAACGTGAAGGTTTGAGGGTTTTCTCCAACTAAGAAGAAGTTCTTACAAGAATAGTTTAAAGATAAACTCCTTCGTATTCTAAGCATTTGATCTAACAAAGTTGGCTTAGAAGTATAGAGAAGGGAAATAAATTACTTTAGGAATGAGAACTTGGATAATTTGTAGTATGTTATAAGTTTCCGTGTTATAGAGCTTGTATGCTTGTTTGCTTTGAGTAACCATAATCTTCATTATAGAAGAAGATCTCTATTTATAGTCGTGACTTGGGAATAGATCCGTTGGAAGGGACATAGACACGTGCCAAACATGACAAGCAAAACGACCCATTTTGCAATTTAAATTGCACTATAGATATTCTCTTTTGTTCAGAGTTTCGAGGTTCACTGCAGCTTTTATGCAAGGACAACTGCAGTGTTGTCAGCTCCTCATTAGTCAGGCTTAGTTGGTAGGTAAGGCTCATTCAAACTTCAAGACTGATACTGAGTTGACTTCCTCTGATACCTCGGACACTTTACTATAAAGTTTTCGACTAACATTCTCCAATGTCTTCAGTATGTTGATTGCTGCTTTGTTTCGACCTCCTTTTTAACACTTGTTCAGTAGATTCGTCCTGAGTCCTACTGAGTCTTCAGACAGCTGAATTCGCAGAAACAACTTAGAATTTTCTACTGAATTCAAAACAGCTACTGAAAAAGCTATTTAGCCTATTGAGCTCCTAACATGCTGAGCTCGTCTAAGTTATACATCTATTATAATATATTGGTTCATCATTCAGCTACGAGCCTTAGGATCTGCATGTTAGCCTAAAAATAACACGCTACACTTTCTATGTAAAATAACTGCACATAATCGCCAATTTTACAGGCTGCTTTCCTGAGGTTGTCGGCGGAAGCACCACGATACTCTTGAGAAGGTAGTTTGGATCACGCCGGCGACACCTCACTTCTTGACACTGCTTGGTATCACTGAGTTGGGGTTTTTTTTCAATTTTCTCCATTTTCTAAAATTAGAACCGTAATTCCTATGAAATTGAAACATTGAGATGGTGCAAGTTCTTAAACATTGATTTATTGTGTGTATAGCTATCAATTTTATGAATTTGTTCTACGCCAATTTTATTGAATTGGTGTACAAGTTCGTCAATTAATTTTTATTTACTAATTACATTTAATTATTATACTTAATTTCTCAATTAAATATTTAAAACAATTTATAATGTAATTTATGGTCCAATTTGGTTCGATGGTCTGATAGCCCATGAAGGGTACATTGCTGTTTTAATTTAGAGGCCCTATCAAATTTTGGGCCGAGCGAGATGGCCCGAAATTGTGAACGAGCCTACTTGGCTGTGTCGGGTTGGGCCGACCTGATAACTTTGACATTTACAGGTTTAAGTGAATCACACATAAAATCATTCTACTCATAGGTCTCAAAAATAGCCTGATTTGTTCCAACTAATAAAATGTAGAGCACAATAAGATTCGAGTCTCGATTGTGTTTCTTGACATTTCTAAATATAAGGTCGTATATGTTTTACATAAATCATAAACTAATCCGATTTTATACTTATAATTTATTGTTTTAATTACCGCACGAATTTTTGGGTCAAGAAGATCCTATAAAATAATAAATGTCTTAAACTTTTATTTTTTATTTTTATTTAGTCCTCTACTCCTCTATTTATCTTGATTTACTGCAGATTTTACATTTGAGATAACGACCCGTTACATGGAGACAAATTCTAACTAGGGCCTAGATATATGTGGATTTTCCTTAGAATTGAATTCATCCTCTGCCCAATACGCAGAGGATGCAATGATTGAATCCATCCTCAACCCAATAACAAATTCTAACTGGACAGGTTTGGTCTAGCCCGATGACTTTTGACATCGTTAATTAATTTATTTTTTTATATTTTTAAAATTTGTCATGTCCCATGTACGGCTCAAGGATAACATTTTTGGGAAGCACTGTAAAACTGTATTTGAGGCTGCGCGTAATCCCCTCGGCATTTGAAGCTTACACTTTGATTTTGTCAGGAGGGCTTGATGTGCGCACCTCTAATGGGTTCGTAAAAATTAAGTATTTTATGTTGTTTTAGGTTGCAATTTTGCATTTCTTTTTTATAAATTCGAATGGGCATTTCTAATTAGCACTGACACAAGACATAAATTAATATTTAAAAGTTATAAGAAGCCCTAATACAAATACAACTCGAACATCAGTTCTCTCAAATTCGAGCCACAATAAAATTCTTCTCCCTCTCGTATAACCATAGCAACTATCTCTAATGATTATAAATCTCATCTATTCTCTCATCTATTACAAATCCATAAATTTCATCCATGTCTTTTTCTCAGTTTTCTCTCATCCTCGACAAATTGTAGGTAGTTTGGATTTGTTGAACATGTTACATGTATATATTGTGTTCGTTCATGTTGGCATTTGGGGATAAAATCCAATGGTCAATTTGCTTAAACTTGCATTTCATGGCGCTATTGAAAAAAAATTTAGGGGCATAAAAAATGTTTGGTAAAGGGGTATTGGAATTAGAATTTTGGAATAATTTCCAAAATTTTGGATATTCTCAATCCCAAATATTATTAGATGGGTTTTGAATGATGAAACCATTTCCAATATTTCTCCTAAAATAGATCAAGCCCCCCCCCCACCCCCCACCCCCCAACATATTTATACATATAATTCATATTATATAATTTATATTTTTATAATAAATTATAAAAAAAAATTATTTACGTAATGTAACTTATAATAATTTGTATTTATATAATTTAAATTTACGAATTGTGTCTTATATTATGCTCCCTCCGTCCCATTAATATTGTTCTATTTTTTTCGGCATGGTAATTAAGAAAATGGTGTTTTGCGGTGTGTATTATTTAACTTTTCGGGTGGTTGATTATTGTCCACATATTTTCTACTTTTTAAGAAATGAGACACTACTAATGGGACAGCCCAAAAATGGAAATAAGACACTACTAATGGGACGGATGGAGTATAATGTATACAATATAAATAAATTTAGTAAATTTATGTAGAATTAACATTAATATTTTATAAAAGATAATGGTAAAATTAAAAATTGGTGATATTTCATTTCGAAGTAGCCAACAAACCAAACATTAAGTGTAGTAAATTGGTAATGATCCAAACCCGACTCAAACAAAACAGATGCATTAGAATGAATCTGCTCATTTCAAACCAAAAGTAATGATTATGAATATAAATCCGAATCTAATCTAATTCCAAGTTGTTAATCAAATACTCCATTATTAATAGCTTACTTTTTTTCTTAGCTAATAAAGAAGTTTTACCTTAATTAAATTTTAGGCCGTAATTTAAATACATACTCCCTCTGTTCCGCTATTAGCGGCCACCTTTTCCAATTGGAATGTTCCATTAAAAGTGACTAATTTCCTAATTTAGCAAATAATTATCATCATCTCGTACTTTACTATATTATATCTCCTACTTTATCATCGTCTCTCTTACTCTCTTATTATCTTACTCATTTTCTATCTCATACTATATCATCTACATCTCTCCCATACTTTATCATTTATTGTCTTAATTTCCGTATCGAAAATAATATAATTACAAATAGCGGGACGGATGGAGTATATATTAATACAAAACTGGTGCTAATCTGAAAATGGAACCTGGAAAACGTCATCTTTCGTAAACTTTTTAATATGTTGAAAACTTTAAACAATAATCAATTTTAAAAAATTAGAAAGCTTAGACTTGGAAAAAACGAATTTAAGTCCTTACAAATAAATATTTCAATAAATAAATCCTATATTTTCTATATTTTATTTTGTGGAAATACTCACTGTTGGCCAAACCAAAGAAAATGAATACAAATTTGGTCTTTCCCTAAACAAAAACACAAATCTAGTCATTTTGTCTTCTTGTGGGCTCAGGCCGATGGGGGACCGATGGACAAATCATAGGGCCGATGGTGGCCGATGGTGAATGTACTGAGGGCCAATCGAGATCGGCCATCTTTAGGCCGACCTATCGGCCCTACTCAAAAAACTGGAATAATTGAAGGGCCGATAGCCAATACATCGGCCCTCGGAAAATAATTAACGTAAATAATTAACAAATTTTTTTAATAATTTTAAAAAATATTTTTTCAGTGAAAAAAAACAAAAATAAACTGAGGGCCGATGGACATCGGGCCTCTTTCAGCCGAGTCATCGGCCTTGATCTTTTAGAAGCCGTTACATGTAACGACCCGAAATTTACCAAAGGGCCGAAAAGAATTCAACCGTTTATTAAACGAGGACCGATACCCATCGGCCCCTCCATCGCCCCCCCATCGGCCCTGAGTCGCAATTATTGGGGGCCGAATGAAAATAACCGTTGGTCGAAAATAACTTCACATCTTTTACCATTTTCGCCGAAAATTACACTTTCTCTCCCACCCATCCGCTGCCGACCAGAGCCCACTGCTTAGCGCCGCCGTTCATCGCCCGTGAGTCACCGAGAACCGCCGCGAAACGCCGCCGCCGAAATCCATCGTCGATCCCTTTGCTGCCATGTCTTCCGGCAAAATTGAGGTGCGTATTTCCGATTCTTTGGCCCTTCAATGTTAGAAACTATGCGAATTCATGTTAGAAACCACGACTTGTGAATTAAATTGCCGATCTATGCGAATTCATGTTGAAAACTCCATCGGGCCGTATGGAATTGGGTTGAAATTATGCGAATTCATGTTGAAATTGGGTTAAAATTATGCAAATTCATGTTGAAATTGGGTTGGGTTTATATTGAAACGTCGAATTTGTGATGAAATTGATGTGAATTTGGAGAGAATTCGAGTGTATTTCGCTGAAAATGTTAGCAACCGGGCCGATGGAGGGCCGAAGGAGAATACAGTCCATCAGCCCTGCCTCGGCCGATGGATGTTGAATAGGCCATCGGCCCCGGCCGGCCTTAGTGCCATCGGCCCTTGAATCGGCCCTTTTTCGGCCCTTGCTCATTCGTCTTAACTAATTAATTCATTATTTTGTACAACTTGCAGCCCGCTTATATCCGACTACCGGTTAGAGAAAAGACCACAAAAGTGACTACATATTGGAGAGATAGTCAACCCGAACTGATAAAGAACACTCTTGCCAGACGCGGGGGGGGTAGTGACTTAGTCCGTCGATTTAGAGACGGTCAGTTTGGTCATTTGCTGAGTTGGAGGAAGGGCAAAAGTTTCATCTTAGCTTTGCATCAGCTCATGTGCTATGAGGTGCAGGCACCGCCCGGGGAGGTTCGTTTTCACATATCCGGATGGGAGCTTAGATTTTCGCAGTACGAGTATGCATTCGTAACTGGATTATTTTTCGGCGCTTCTACTTTCGATACGACAGCAGCTCGTGCCCCTGTAGATTATGGAGTATACATGAGACTCACAGACGGGAAACCAGTAACAGGAGGCGATCTGCTTAATTTATGGAAAATGATAAGCTCGGTAACCTCTCCGAAGACGATTATCTGAAGGTGGCTAATGTGTTGGCACTGATGTGTTTTTTCTTCACACCTGCCGACACGAAGAAGGTCGAGACGTGGATGTGGGTTCTTGCTGACGATGTAGACGCGTGTAACGATTTTCCATGGGGATCATACACGTACAATGCCCTCCTGCACTACATGAGCTTTGCACCGAAGCGACTCGATGCAGTAAAATCGAAATACAATATTTATGGGCCAGTTTGGGCTCTTTAGGTACGAATTGATATTTAATAATTTAATTTATTAAAATTTTTATATTTTATACTTGTACTGATCTTTAATCGTATTGTAGATCTGGGCATATGAGGCGATACCAGATTTGGCCCGGCTGTGTGTACGCCTTATGAATGATGGTGGTATGCCCCGATGTCTGAAATGGGTATTTGTCACGCCACCAGATACGGAATGGATTAGTTTCTTTGCCTTGCCGGTAAATAACATTTTAAATATTTATGAAAATATTTACAAGTAACAAAAACGTATTATAACTTGTTTTTTTAACTTTTCAAACAGATGGAGACACCTCCCCATGAGACTCTTACGCCCACTCCCGAGGAGCAGCTATCGGAATACTGGAGAAGGGTGATTAGAGAGAATCCGGTCGGTGTATCTTTTCCCAGACCGACCCCAGTACAGCCGAGACGAGTTGATGAAGAGGGCAGTGTACGGGCTCCTCCGCCGGCTGCACAGAAGAAAAAATCGATGAAGAAACGTGCACCGGTGGAGGGTGAGTCATCTAGGTATCGGAGGGATGAAGATTCAACTTTGCCCACGTACGAAGGAATGATCCGCTCTATAGATGAACGGTTCGAGCAGGACGAGAATGAATTGTTAGCAAAAGTGGATAAGCGGTGGAAGGAGAACGAGGATCGGTTCTTCAAAAAAGTGGGAAAGTTGCTAAAAAAAATATCTTTGGAGCCGGCAAGGGCAAGGGCAAGGGCAAGGGTAAAGGCATAGGATCCACTTCCACGTAGGACGTAGAGTACAGTAGTCATCGATCGGATGATGAAATATCTGCACCACGTGAGCCACCATGGGGGAGGATTGTCACTGTACATGAGTGGCCCGGCTGGAATCAAGATGCCGAACAGCCACAGGAAGATGTGAAAGATACGACGACTGTCGATGCAGATCCCTGGGATGTGGCTGCTCGAATGGCTAATCGGGGTTATGATTAGGGGCGGCATAGCATTTACGAGGAGAGAGATGTTTGGGTCCCCAGACGTTGGGAGCCACTCCCTTATACTGCTCCACGGTCCCCACCGCCTGTACAGATATCTTAATTTTGTTGGTTAACTATTCAAATTGATTTTATGTTTTTATTTCATTTGACCATGAGTTTTTGTCCAAAATGCAGCAACATGAGTCGGTCGTCATGGACTTATTTGATACGCAACATGTACAACGGCTGTATGATAGCCAACCGCCGGAGCAGAGAATTCTACAAAGCACTGAGGTACAAGCATGATTTTAAGTTGAACTATATTTTAGGAATTTTTTTAATACATGTTATTTGCAGCCCATAGCGAGCCGCCGACCCAATCCTACTGGAGCTCCACACATGTTTGATCCCGCGGACGCTTTGAGGAGGAATTTTGAGAATTTCATGCGGATGGAAGTTTCTGCCAATGTCACGGTTTCGCAGCATGAGCTGTCGCACGGATTTTTCAAGAACCTTTTGGATACACAGTACGACATGGGCCACACAATGCTTGATTTGTACATATGCTACCTCCGGCAGAGGCTTCAAGACAAAGACCGTGACGTGTTGTCTACACCCGATTCACGCTATACCGTCATAGCGGCTTCGTCAGTGTTCATAAGAATATATATATTTTTTAAGAGGCTTCTGTGTTTGTTTTTAATGCTCCTGCTAATGTGTATATTTTATCACAGACGTCTTGTTGGGTGATCATTCTATCCTCAGCGGTATTAGATATAGTGGGAAATGACTCAGTCTTCTGTGTTGACATTTACTCAGTAGCCTTGTGCTTTGAAATAGTTTGAAGATTTGAAGATCCCAAAACCCTATATTGATTGGTGAACCTTTAAGTTGTAATCTGTTTTTATCTCTGAGGTTTCAGACTCAACAGACCTCTGCTCTGGCTCAGGCATTCAGTAGCTTATCCGCCTCAGCACCAGAAGTAGAAGACTCAGTAATACTGGACTCAGCAGGAGCAAGTTATATTGAAATCAGGTTAAACGAACTCAGCAGGAGTAGTTCACTGCACTCAGAGTTGATCTTCAGTAGAGCCGACTCACCAGGAGTTCACTACTGAATCAGAGATCAGACTCAGCAACGGCCATACAGTCTTCTGAACTGTCAGATCTTTAAAAGACAATCAACATAGTCAAGTACGAGGAAAAGAGAAGTCAGCTTCAAATTTCCTTGAAGTCTGTTCTGTCTTAACCACCTTCTGAACCTCGGCCAATGACAAGCAGACACCTGTCCTACACCTACTAAAGCTGCAAGTCAACAACTTTCCAGAAATGGAGGGAAAGGACACTGCCACCATGCTACAAAAGAGCCGTTAGCTACCCAAAAAAGAGAGAAAAAGGATCGTCGTCTCCAACGGATCTATCCTAATCTCTTCTCTATAAATAGAGGGATAAATCAAATTTGAAGCTCACGGGAAGAACACGAGAGAACACACAGAGCATTCAAACGAGCAAATTCGAAAAGCCTAAGTTCTCCGCAAGAAGTTCGAAGAATTCATCTCCGGCGAAGAACTACATTCTAGCTCTTAGGGAACCAAGCTGAACTGATAAATACAGCCTCTAGTATCCAAACGACGATACACGAACCCATAGCTTTACTTAGTTGTTCGTCGTTCTAGAAGCCACCTTCTTGTTCCCTATCCCTCTAACCTAAGCTCAATAGCATATATACATAGCTTAGACGAAGGAGTTCATCTTTGAACTAATCCTTATTGTAAAGGACTCATTCACAGTTGGAGAGTTTTTCAAACGCTTCAGTTTGATAACCTTGTAAACTGAGACTTGCTCAGTATAAATCTCAAGACCAGTGTTTGTCCAGCGTATAAACCAACTGAGACTACCTTAGTATAATAAATAGCTTCCTGATCTTTCGGGACAGTGGACATAGGATTTTTGTGTCCGAACCACTTTAAAAATCTCTGTGTCTTGTGTTCTGTTCTTAACTATTGCATTGATTTACTGTTTATACTGAAAAATCTTCTTTAAATCATTCAACTGAGTTTCAGCAAACTTAACAGACTGCACTAATCTACTGAAACTGTTTTGATAAAAACGTTTTTCTCACTTAACTGAATTTGGGCCTACATTATTCCGCACCACTGAACTCTATTTGCAAGATACTGAATTCTGACTCTCAGTTAGCTAGCAGATCTCAGTAGAGTCAGTCACTCTGCCAACACGATTCAGAACAACTTATCTGGTCTACTGAATTTGTTCAGTACGACATCATCCTGAAAAGGACTGTTCATGTTTAAGTTGAGAAATCGAGTTTCAGGTCTATTCAACCCCCCCCCCTCTACACCTGAACGTGCTTTCGGGACCTACACATCTTTAGCCGAAGCTTGGATCCCTAATCCGAGTTTAATCGAGGCCATTTTTGGAGCGGATACGGGATTTGGCGTCGCTAGGATTCCGTGGTTCGATGCAAAATTCGTAAGTTATACTTATTTGTCATTTCTGGTAATAACTTTATAATTATTTGTTAATTAACAATTTGAATTAATTATAGGTGATTTTCCCGGTGTTGGCCGCCTCCTATTGGGTCGTAGTCAGATTGTGTATCGAGTCATGGACGTTGGAGCTGTGTGACTCACTCAACGGGAGTGGAGACCGGCAGATATTTGGAATCAGAAAACAGAATCTGCGGCCACTCCACAAACTGATCGGACGTTTGCTAGATGTACGCATTTTAATATTTTATGGGTTTTTCATTTTAAAATTCTCTTTTATAATTATTTTGAATATTTTTTAATAGGATTGTAATTACTGGACGATGAATAAGTACAATCTGACGCATCCGGGAACGCGGACACCTGAGTTGGTTTTGATGCCGCAAAAGGAGCAGTTCAAGCAAGAGGATTCGAATAGTTGTGGTCCATATACATGTATGGCAATTGAGCGGCTCATCACTGGATTTTCTACACCGAAATGGGGTAATATGAAATCAAACATCAGAGTATATCGGGAGTGGAAGGCCTGAAAATGTTTCGAGCAGTGCTACTACGGAGATTTTGGTTCTAGCTCCCAATGAGTGGAAATCAAACACTTGTAATAGTTTATTTTAGGAAATATTTGGAAATCAAACACTTGTAATGTTTTATTTTATTTTGATATTTTATTTTAATAGTTTATTTTGATATTTTATTTTGATATTTTATTTTAATATTTGGAAATATTTTATGAAACACTTGGAAATCAAACTGAAAAACCTCTCGGTCGAGGACCGAGAGAAGCCTCCTTCGGACGAGGGCCGATGGAGGGCCGATTGGCTACGGCCCCCATCAGTTTCAGCCCCAGATTTGGCCAGGCCGAGAGAAGTCCCTCGGCCCTGAATGGAAAGAGCTTGATCAAGAATAAGGGTCGATCGAGGGCCGATAGGCTAAGCTCTCGATCGGCCTCGGCCCCTAGGAGCATGCACCATGCATCTCTCGGCCCGGCCGAGAAAACTTCCTCGGCCCCGAAGGGTTTCGGCTAAGGCCGATGGAGAGCCGATGGGTCGGCCCTGAAGGGTATCGGCTCTTACCCATTTTTTTTTTCTAGCTAATAACTCAATTTTCATGCTAATAAATCAAATTAAAATAAAAGTCCGCAGACTTAAAGACTAAAAAACCGATCAGTTACAAAAAAGACGCTTTAATCGTTATTTGTCGTTCCAGATACAGGGCATCTCCGCCTTGTGTGACCTTCTTCTCCACAGTTACCACATTTTTTCCGACGGCGCGTTCCAGATGTACTAGCTTCTGCTCCGGAAAGACGACGGCTGTTTCTCGGGCGTCCGGCTTGCCGTATAATAATTGGTGGAAGAACAACAATGTCCTCTATTTCCGGTGGGACACCCCACTCATTTCGAGGAGGCAAGGGATTAACAACACCAGCATATATCTCCTTCCACGTTGCCGTCGTATAATAATCATTAATATGATTGTACAGATTTTCCCAGCGATAATACAAAACGGCGACAACGTGACTACACGGCAACAGGTCGATTTGTCAGACGCCGCATTCACACATTTCGTCTTAAAGATTGACCCTCTACTGTCGCTCACCTGCGTCGACCTTGTATTTGTCAGTAGTCACCTGCGTAACCGTAAACCTCCGAGCTAGATCAACTTCGTTCCGCATCCTCAACTCAGAAGCCTCTGTCAACGGATTATTTCTGGAACTTGCTTTTACTCGTCGTGTATCGAACTACGACTCTATCATATGTTGCCTCGAGCATAGCTAGAATTGGTAGTCGTCTAGCCTCCAACAGTCGAGAATTTATTGACTCGACAGCATTTGATGTCAGTAGACTGTAACGACGGCCTTTACTGAAAAGTCTGGACCACTTCTCCGATCCGATTTCCATCAACTTTTCATAAATAGCCGGTTTTCCCCGACGGATGGCGTTCATGGCGTCATGGAACTTTGTCGCCCGATAAGCATAAGCTGCTCGATAGAACGACCGAATAACCCACTCACCGTGCCTAGCAAGCTTATTCGATAGATGGTAGTAACAAAGTCCGTGTTGTGCGTCTGGGAAAAACCATTCTTACCGCATTCACTATGCTTTTATGTTGGTCTGAAACAATCACTAAACTGTCATCCGTTGGAAATGCGGCTCTCAGTCGCATCATAAACCACGTCCAGGAAACATCATTTTCAATGGGACCTACACCAAAAGCGAGTGGGAATATTTGCTCATTCGCATCAAAAGTAGCTGCGACGAATAATATTCCCTTATTTCTCCCTTTCAAATGGGTACCGTCCACCACAATAACCTTCCGGAGGTTGGCTAACCAAGGGGCTCGCGATACACCAAGCGCCATAAATAAATGTCAGAAACGACCATCCTCACCAACATCAAGATCTGTATAAGTTCCCAGATTTGTTTGTTCCAACAAATGCATATATTTAGGCAGTTTGCTGAACGAATCAGCATGTCCGCTGTAAATCATCGAAATAGCTGCGTTGCACGCTCGGAGGGCCACCCCGTACGTTGCTTGTATTCCAAATTTATCCAACAGATCGGCCTGAATATCAGCCGGTTTCATTAACTTGCTTTGACGATGCATTTTACGGGCTATATAAGCAGCGATAGCCTTCGAACTCACATTTCGTTGGCCAAGTCCGGATAAATCAGTTGTACAATTGTGGTTCGCAACCCATTTAGTAACCTCCCAACACGTCTGACCTCTACAGTATGCTCGTAGCTCGAATGGACAATCAACACTTCTTCTGCACAAATATTCCAAACGGGAAGCACTCGAACGTTGCACTCTGAAATCCGCACCGTTTTCCAAATGGAATAGAGCGACAGCAGCATAAAGTTCGTCTTTCGAGCTGAATATCAATCTTGCTTGCAGACTTTCGTCTACAACAGTAATCAAGTTTTGCGCCGCTACTGAATCGGATACATCAAGGGGAACAACAGTTGCTTGCTGCTTCTATGTTGTCGTATACAGTCTCATCATTTGTTCGAGAACGATTGATTGGAACTAGCAAACACATAAGTTGACTTACGCCACCCTCCCTCCGAATCCATGCAGCAAAATCTTGTAACGAACAATTAATCAGGGCAGAAGGAATATCTTCATCCTCATCATCCTCAGATGATGAGTCCAAATCCGCCTCACCATCTGAATCCGTCTCCATAAGAACATTCCTTTAGGGAGCCCGTCCGCCATCATTACTTCTACTTCCTTGCCCCGTAAACCAATTAGGACCCCGAAATTAGAATTATCTTCGGGAAATTGATTCTGGTTCGGAACACCAAATTGAGGATTTTGCACTTCAGGATACACAACAAACACAACTGGCTCTACGTCGATACAGCACAGCCGCATAAGATCAGTATCATGACCCAGAATGGCCTTCATCATCCTGTCGATTCATCGGGAAGCAACAGTATAGTAAATGAAGTAGTTGAACGGAAGGGAATAAGCACTGAGCCACCGATCAATGTTTTGTCGAAGATATTCAAGAGAAATATTGTTTGAAGGAATGTAAACCATGAACTCATGACCATCGACATAATTTGACTCTGCATCGAATTGGTCGTTCAATTTCACAATAATTGATCGAAAATCGGCCATTTCTATCAAATTTATTTGAAGAATTGAGAAGAGTGGAAGTGAAATGAGGAAATTTTTCGGTGATTCAACCGAATCGGCCATTTTACGTCTTATATGAAAATTTTCTATAAATTTTCACGTGAAAATCGAAGTCTAGTAGCCATTTCACCATAGGCCCACCATCGGCCCCCCATCGGCCCTCATTAACGTGCATGTGCATGTCATATCCGACTAGTCATTTCAGCAGATAAAGCTGAATTGAAACTGCACCTCCCACATGCCTTCGATCGGCCCTCCATCGGCCCTCCATCGCCCCTACTGCACGTTTGCAGGAAAAGCCTTCCAGATGTCTTGTCCAATCCCGTGTCGAATCCCGTCTCGAAGGAAGGGATTGAGGGCCGATGGATACCCACCTACCTTATTTGCCATAAACCCTAGGGGACTCTCCATATCTCCCTGACTGACACGTGTCAAAACAATGGATTTCCTTCTTACTACCTCAAAATAAATAATCCAAATAAAACCTCCATTCCAACTCTTGAAGCAACTCTCAATTCTCTATTTCTCTCTCTACCTCATTCCTCCTCCACTCTCTCTTCTCAACCATTCTCCTTTCACCAAACGAATCGATTTCGAAGCTCTTCACGAGGGAGATGGGAGAGAAAGAAAAGGATACCTACAGGATGGAGCGGAGCACAACTTCGATTTGTTCTCTATTAGCTTCTGCTACACCGGATGAAATCGTTGCTTCGCTAGTCCTGTTGGATCTAAGAAAAATGATGTCGTTGTCTGAATCGTTGTCCGATCTCAATTGGGGTTCAAGGAGGAAGAGATCTTGTCTGGTGGCTCAAACCTCATTAACTAGTGCCTCATCTTGGCCTTCACCGCCGCCGGAAAACAGAATTGAGGAGAGAAAGTTCCACATCGAAGCCAAGGCATTGGCGTCGCTGGATGAGAAAAATCGCGGCGGCGCACGCACCACCGGTAGCCCAGACACCCCGCTCTGTTTCTCCCCGAGTGAATCTGATGAGAAGCGCCAGAGTTGTTCGAAGAAATCTTCCAATAAAAGGGTATGCCTGAGAAAAATTAATTTACCTTTTTCTTAATTTTGTTTTTGAGATTTCAATGGATTTTTCTTGCAATTTACTTTGATTCCTTGATCTTTGTTCTTTTCGACATTCCCCTGCTTCGTGCTAAAATTTCGCCGTTTGCAGCAAATCTTTATCTTCAATCTTCTATGAATCTGTAATTTACGATCTTAACCATTGGATTTGGATATGCAGTTGTTAAGACCAAGGGATGAGCGTTTGTGGTTAGAAGAAGGGACTCGGCGAAAAGAGTTGCTCACAGGGGTAAGTTCGTAATATATCTATTTCACCAAACAGTTGTCAATTCTCCTTGATTTTCTCTCGCTCTTGTTATCATTTTCTCTCTCCACTCGTACTTGTGTTTCATTCCAGTTACATTCTTCCCAATTAAACAGGAGATTGAAAACGTGAAGAAGTTCAAAAAGCTCAAACCCTACACTTTACAACTCAAAGCCAAGAAACAAGAGGTAAGTGTTCAATAAATCGAATCAATATTCGTAAGATTTCGTAAAGTCTTATTTAGCGATTGAAATTGAAACAGGTATTAATTTCCGGAGGGCTGAATCTTGAGGTCAATTTAGCCCAACATTATCGGATTAATTCGGAGTCTCTGTTCACGGCAGATCAGACGGCGCAGGAATGTAAGTTTTATTTCCTCCCAATCTCGGCCCATCCACAGCCGTCCGGTGACGGGGTTAGGTCGGTCAACCATAGGGTTCCACGTGGGTTCGATCTCAACCTTCCTGCTGAAGAGGCTTTCGACGTAGAGCTATACCAGCCGTTGGATGTTATCGCTGATAAACGGGCTGGATTTGCTGAAGCTAGGCGGAAGAGGATAGGAATAATCAAGGCCAAGTCACGTAAGGCTATGTGTTGATGATTTATTAATCAAGCTCTTAAGTTTAATTTTTAGGTCGGATTAACCCTTGTTAAGGTATGTAGGTTTTGGTATATTTGCCTCTTTCCCCCCAAAAAAAATGTGGATATTTTTTAGTCCGGGATATAATTTTATTCCTCTTTTTTTTTTTCTATATTTGGTTTATTTCGTCACAAGAAAATTCAATTCTACACAATATTAAGTAATGGCATGATCTTTTCTACAAATCAGACTGATATTGTAAAAATAGAATTTCTAATGATGGTACCTCAAATGTACTGGTTTACTATGTACATTTAAATTTTAAAATTGCGTGTTGTTTTCTTTTTCTTGAATATTTGTAATATTACTTTGAGTGACGACAATATCTCCAAACGCATGGGTAGTAGTACACTTAAAATTTTGTCTACAGTGTGACAATGCTGTTTTCAAATGTACTAGTAGTAGATTACGTATATTCATATATTGCAACGGAAGGTCATCAAGAGAATATGACAAATTCAATTAAAATACTCCCTCCCGCTTAACTTATCTTATTTTCCTTTTTGGATTGTCCCACTTAACTTATCTTGTTTCCTAAAAAGAAAAATAATTATCACACAAATTCTTACTCCCTCCTCCCACAATTCTTGTTCCACTTTCCTTTTTGGACCGTCCCACAATTCTTGTTTCATTGCCTAAAATAGAAAATTATTACACACACTTTATTTGAGGGCGCCACATCCCCACTCACAACCAACAATTCTCCTAAAATACCGCGCACAAAAGAAATGGAACAAGATTTGTGGGATAGAGAGAGTATTTTTTTTACATACAATCACCCACTCTTCAACACACAACCACCCATCTTAATCTTCGTGACGAAAAGAAACAAGACAAGTCAAACGGGATGGAAGGAGTATTTTCTTTCAAATTTACGAGCATAATATTTAATATTTAGAGTGTTTCAATACATGTGGATCCCAATGGAGGATATCAGTTTGTTTTGGGTATAGGTGGTGATGTGCTATAAAATTAGTCACATTTATTTTTTATGTAATTATAAACAAGAGTTGTTAGTTGTATAAATTTGTGAATTTTCAGTTATATATAAATCCAAACCACAACATCTTGATGTTTTATGGACAATTCAAAAATAGAAATAAGGCAAGATCGATAGAGGGAGTATGAGATTTCTTACCTTTTTGGGAAGACATTTATCTTAATTTAGAATATGATTTCAAAAATAGAATATGATTTCAGAAATAGTTTATATTCTATTGGAGAATGACATTTTATTTAATTAATATATAGTTAAATCTTTTTAAATTAATATTATGGGGATAGCGAGATTTATTATTTTGTAGAGATATTTATTTCTTAATAAATTTTTTATTTAGAGAGACTTTCGAACTTCAATGAAATCGAATGTTAATTAGATAAATATAAGGACTAATAAATATATTTACATATCACATTTAATGTCATTTTAGTATTTATTATCTATAAATAATTAATTATATCAATTTGTTAAGAAATTATGAATTTGTTCATTTAAAAACCAAGTACAATGATGTAGTCAATATTTATTGACAATGATGACTAAAAACACTAAATTTAGTACAATTCCTTTGGGACCAGTTACGCGCAAGGAATCACTTATTGCGTCTAAGACTCTTCAGAATTTTATTGTATAGTTCGAGAAGACAATGCCAAAACTTTTTGATGCAATTAGAAAAGTTAAAGATGCGATTAAATTAGATTTAAGTTTTAAGAAAAAAACATGCAATACTAGAATCATGTTTAAAAAAAAAGGCCTTAGTGTTATTGGTAATTTTGAAATAATTATTAATTTATGATATTGAGGGGATCATATATTTATATTGGAGTTTTTTTTTTAATTACTGTGTTATTATCTTATCGAATTTGGTGATTTTTAAACTGGTCTAAGTTGGAACCGGAGTAAAACATTATCTTAAAAATGTTATTAATTTATCGAATATTAAATTATAAAAGTTCTTCTCTAGATTTATATACGTAAAAACATAAATTCTTTCAAGTTTCAACTAGTGAAAAATTTTAAGCATTTGGGAAGCATTTAAAAACACAGGAGATTTTAGTTAAATTTGTAATCTCAAGGTACGAATTCACTATGCCGAAATATATAGTCATAAGTTCTGAGGCGTTTTCTTATTTACATTCCATCATTGTAAATAAGAGTTACAAATTTCTCTTCTCAGTTATAAAGATAAAAAGTCATACTTAACAGTCTAGAATTACCTAATATAGTTCATAACCATATTAGTGTTTTTTTTAAATCAAAATGAGAGTGTATCAATTAATTGCTTAAAGTGTATCAGAACATGCGTATTAAGTGTATTGTAAGCAGAACCACATAAGTGTATTGATAAACGAAGTAAAGTGTAGCACGAAACAAAGAAAAGTGTATCACGAACATAACCATAACCTATCAACGTGAAAACCAGAAAATGGAATCTCCAAAAAAGAAATGTGGTTTTAAAGTTGGTTAAACTAGAATGTACGACCTATATGCATAGCCTTCAAAACTCATAACTGTTATACCTTAGGCCCTAAAAGTGATTTTAGAGAGAAAAAAGACCTTTCCGCCACTAGAAAACCTCGTCCATACTAGCCGAAGATTCGAATTTAAGGATCAATTTGCTAGACTCTAAGATCTTGTTCTAGTTCTGCGGTAAGAGTTTTTTAAACTAGTGATTTTTTTTTAGGTTTAATTGATATTCTAGTATTTAGGCCATCTCCAACCGGCTGCATTATGGTGTATGCAGCCGGAATTCGTTCCCCAACCGAACTGCAAATTCAACTGCAAAATGATGAAAACATTTTTTTCTCTCTTCCAACTGCAAAAATGGCGATCACTGTTGCAAGCTGCAAAATCCCACGTGGAGTTTATATTTGCACAATAATCCTCTAATTCTTTGATAATTTCAACTTTCTTATAAATGAAGATGGACAGCCGTGAGGAAGAAGATGTGAAGAAGATGACAGCGTGACCCGTGAAGAAGAAGATGAATAGTTTTAGTTTAGGTTTTATTTTATCTTGTGGGTTTTAATTATAAGTCCATTTAAAAAAAAAATTGAGCCCATTTTTATCTTTAATTTTTAGCCCATTTTTATTTCTATCATTTTTTAATAATATATTATTTTTATCTCTATCTTTTTTTTAGCCCATTTTAATAATAAAAGTTGTATGAATAATAAAGAATATTCTCAAAACAATGAAATTGCATTAAAAATAACCATAATAATATAAACTAATAGGAAATAGAGTACATAGCAAATAAAAGGAAACCCTACGTTAATAATATTAGAAAAGATACGATACTACCATAATGTTTTTTTAGCCCATTTTACTTTTTCACACATTTCTCAACACATCACTTACACACATCTACCATCAATTAATTTGTATATGATTTGAATATACTACTTTTACACTCTCCACACATTTCTTACCTTTACACCATCAATTAATATGATTTGGCTATACTACTTTTACCATCAATTAAATATTTCAAATATAATTATTGCTTGAAATTATTGTGGGACTAATGTGTAATATTGAGAAATATATAGATATTATGTAAAAGTATAAAAAGTAGTGCGAAAAGGAATATAGGGGGAATATTCTTTTTGAGGTTGAATTTGGAGTTGTGAGTTGAAGTGAGATTAGTGTTTGATGTGACAGATACTGCAAAATGAGATTGAAAATGAGTGTGCCATTGGAGATGCTCTTAATGGATGCTTTATTACGCTTATCATTTGTCATGTTTCAATTCTTCTACGATTATCTAGAGAGAGAGAGTTTTCGGATTCGGCCAATCTGGCCCAGCTCAGTTCAAGCGGGCTGTGGAAAATGTTACCCAGCCCAACCCTTCATTGCAGCTGGGTTATTGGGCTCGGCCCAAAAATTAAATCATATATGTTTAAAACTTATTTCCAAAATAACTATCTTTAAAAAATAATTTTCAATTTAACACTATTTTTACCTCTTGTGCACTTTGTATTTTTTATTTATTTATTTATTCTTTAATTATAATAACAAAAAATGTCCCATTTTTCACATAAAAAATAAAAATACTTTTTGTTCGTTTGAAATAAAATTAACTGTAAAAGTAACATTAATCTTGAATTCAATTTAATATTTTTAATTAAATAAACCAGAAAAAATATTATCATGGGCTCAACACAAGTCCGGCAATTCATGCCTCTGTTCTTTGGGCCTCTAAATTCTGAGGTTAGCTCTATCTGATATACAAGCAGATCGAGCTACTTTAGGCATGTTTTGAAAGGTTTTACTTGTTTATGTTGACATACTATTGGTAGAGAGTAGTATTAATCGTAACTGATTTTATCACACACAATATTTTATTTAGCGTAAAAAAAATCTCTCATTATCATTATACCACATAATTGTTTTCAAATTTATAAGAATAAATTAGTGGCAGGTTTAGCCCAATAGCAATGTACTTTTTCTTAAAAAGCCTAGTAAACCCGCCAGATGATCAGGCCTGATAATTCATGCCTCTTTTTTTAGACCTCTAAATTCTGAGCTCAGCTCTATCTAAAATATACGGGTAGATTGAGCCATTATAGGCCAATTTTGACACCTTTAATTGTTTGTGTTGACTGACTATTGGTATAGACAATTGCAGATGATATAGGGAGTAGAGAGTACGAACTGATTGCCATTTTTATCTTTGAAACGAGTGTTTAGATTTATCGTCATTAGATTGAGGTAGAATTAGAGGGTTCTTGAAACCTTAAGAGTATATTACAACCTTTTAGTCCATGATTTGGTAATATGAGTGAGACGATTAAGTTATATGCTAGAGATCTTCCATCATTGTCCGCAATCTGCAGAGCTTCAATAGATGGAACTAACATAATAATTTATAATTTCATCAAATTCATAATAATTAAGAGACCGCCAGTCCGCCACACTCTATCAATCTCAGAACAGAACTTTTTTAATTTCCTTTTTACTTTAATTCATCAGTTAAAATTTTAATTGCTACATGACTAATCTAACCGTGAAATGATGGTTTTCGAGTTTACGATCAAGTTTGCTGCATTTTATAGCAACTGTTTTCATTAATTAGGTTTGATACACTTAATTAGCCTATTTTCATACACTTTAAACTGTTAACTGATACACTAGCATTCTGAAGAAAAAAAACACAAACGAGTTTGAGAAGATGACGAACAACATAAAAAAAGAGCCACAAAAATATCAAAACTTCAATCAGCAAGAACGAATTTCGTGCTGAATTGTTGTCTCGAAAGAGGCGAACGATGGAAAATGAAGGGAGAACGAATAGGAGAGAGAAAGTGGGATGCAGAAGGAGATGTTATATTATTATGTGTAGAAATGAAATAGAAAAGGTGAATAAAGAGATATTGAGAAAAAAAATTAACAAAATAATTCAATCTTAACCATTCATCTCAATATCCAATAGTCCTTATTTGTTCTCACTTCATATTTTAAGCCATTATTCCTATTTGATATTTTATGAATTCATAGAAAAGAAAGAGTGTAAAGTACAACATTTGAGTATATTTAAACCATAAAATTTCAAAAAATAATCGTATGTTTTTTTCTTTCTAAATGTGGAGATGCAAAATCTTTGACTACAATGCTAGAATCGAGAGTTTTCCTAGTCGCTTTATTAAAATTCATCACAACAACTTCTAAAATTATTTAAATTTTCTAGGGTAAGCTTCTAGAATATTCTGCTTGCGTAGTAAAATCTACTAAAAATTGCTACACTCAAAATGTTCTAATGCACATAGCAACACGATTTGGAACGTACGTATATTAGGATAACGTAACCGAACCACTTTAAAGATTCTGTGTCGTTTTTACTGTTGCATTGTTTGCTGTTCATATTGCATAAAATTGACTTTTAAACAATCAACATAAAACGAATTTTTCAAATTGGGATGAACTTATTTTTGGGTCTACACTTTCGCACACAATATCTAATATTGAAGTTAGTAGATAGGACTCAGTAAAAGGTTATCTTTGCCCACGCGATCCAGAAAGTTTATTTGGCCAATTGACTAGTTCAGTAGCAACATTCAGCTGTGCTGACTTTGGCGTTTGAGTTAAATTTTGCATTCAAGTGTATTCACCACCCTCTACATCTGAAGGCTCGTCTCTAAACCAACAATTGGTATCAGAGTAGTGTTCTTTTGATCATCATTTTCTGAAAAATCGGTTTACTTGAACAGATCCTGAAAAACCATTTTCTCAACACTTGCATCTCTTCATAGCATCCAATACCATATTCTTCAAAATGTCTGATATTTCAGGTATAAGGACAGTATCCATGTTTTCGGTAGAAAGCTATGCGGTATGGCGTGTAAGGATGGAGACGCACTTAAGGTCTCTACATGACAGCATGACTGACGTCCTGGAAAAAAGAACCCATTGTTCCGATGGTTGACAGCGTCGAGCTTACAACCGTAGCAGCAATAGGTGCTAAAATTGGCCCGAAGGTTCCCAAGGATAAAAGACTCTTTACACCAGAACAGAGAAAGCTGCGCAATCTTAACCGAGTTGCACACAACGCAATTACTAACTACGCTCAGTGATTCATACCTCGGTAGGGTGCACGACTGCAAGACTACAAAAGAGCTTTAGGATGCTCTTGCAGTACTGAGCCAAGGAACTCCGCAAATCAAAGAGAATAAACTAGAGTTGGAGTTGCAGAAGCTCGAGGCATTCACAATGATACCCGGAGAGTTGATTGACGATTTCAGTGCACGAATCAAATCAACATCATCAATAGACTAGGAAAAACATTCAGCAACAAGGAGACCAACACTAAAATCTTAAGGGCTCTTTCTAGGCCCAAGTAGTATTCATTTGCTACTTGTTTGCGAAGAACTGTCTTAAACTCTGTTACTCCTGATTATATATTTTCAGAACTGAAAGCAGAAGAGTTTGAGTTCAATATTCCACATGCCCAAAGTGTTGAGATTGAAGTGTCAATGGATCATGCCTATTAAGGCAACAGTCAACACACCTGGAGCATGTCCCTTAGTAACAAGTCAATTCGCTGGAAGTTCCATGACGATCCCAACCGCTGATAACTTAGCTGAGAAATACGCTCTCCTTGCCGTTAAATATCAAAAGGAGAAGGATAAGTTTAGAAGAATGAAGTTGAAGAAAGAAGGTAAGAGAGAAATTGCTCATCCGGAAAGTGAATCTAAATCCTCCTGAATGCAGGAACACGGAGACTGACTCTACTGGACTGAATGAGACACGAAGAAAAGAAGGCAGAAGCTCAACGTGTTTCGACTGCAAAAAGACTGGACAGTATCAATATGAATGTCCAGAGCTCACGACAGTTGAAAGGGAAAAAAGGCAAGCCAGGCGAGACAAGTTCGTTAGAAAGAGGCTAGCCTACAGAGTCGGAGAGTTGTACAATTGCTCGAGTGATCAAGAGTTGTTCATGGAGTCATCTGATGATGAAGTAGCATTCATGGAAAGCAAAGCTGAAAAGGATACTGAACTTTGCCTTATGGCTGGAGAAGAGGCTAAGGTAAACTCTAATTCTAATATATGCCCCTCTTCACCATGCACACACGACACAAGCTCTATTATAGGTGAACCCTTGGATGTGGTTCTTGCATATGAAGAACTGTTGGAGGAACATATTCAGATGAGCAAACAGTTAAGTAGAACACTTCAGGAGATGGAACTCATGAGAGCTGAGAATCAGAGACTTTCAATGAGGAGTCAGGACTCTACTGAGTCTAAAGGGTTTGTTTTGAGATAGAAGGAAGAGATAAATTCTCTGATGACTAAGTCTCAACAACAAGAATGTCAAATATCAATTCTGACCAAAGATAACTCAGAGAAAGAAACTGAAATTGCCAGTTTAAAGGACAAGCTTACATAGGCCAGAGCTGAGTATGAAGCTCTGAGGAAAAGCGATGAGGTTCGGAGAACCTTGATAACTGAGCAATACTTAGGAGCTAAAGAAAAGCTTGAGAAGTTGCTGAGATCACAGATCAGCTGGCTGACAGATTTGTCGAAGGGGGAACCCAATATGCTGAATCTTCAACCCCTCAGATAAAGGACAAACATAATATGAAAGCACCTCAGCCCAGCTACATGAAGAAGACTTATGGTTCAAGCCCCAGAACACCCAGATCCAATTCAGGGGGAACCAAGCAAGTCAGATGGGCAGAAAAATATGGTCATCCACAATACACTCATCCAGCCCAGTATAGATCATACTATTTTGAGCTCAGAAACAAAAGCCCAAAGGTTCAACAGAAGAATAAGAAACCTGAACCTCAGAAGAGAAATAAGTCAGTATCTCCCAGCTCAGCAGAGAGATCAGTTGACAACCAGCGCAAGAAGAAATCTGAAACCACCAGATAGATTTGGATCCTAAAGTCCAATAACATCTAAGGACCCAACCTGAACCCAAAGGGTACCTGAATTTGTTTTTATTGTGCAGGTGCTAAGGGACCCTTGGATCATGGATAGTGGATGCTCAAGACATATGACGCATCAAAAGAATCTGCTGACCAATTACGTTTTACAAGAAGGAGCCATAATTGAATTCGGTGTCAACTCCAAATGATACACAAGGGGATACGGAACACTAAAGATAGGGGATGTCATAGTTCACAGAGTATCATATGTTGAAGGATTTCAACATAATCTTATTTCAGTTAGTCAATTATGTGATAACTCCAATAAAGTGACTTTTGACGCAGGTGATTGTGATGTTCTTGATAAATCTACCGGAAAAACTATGTTATCAGGCTCGTGGAGAAGAAATATCTACTATGCTGATTGGAATACAGCTGAACCTGAAGTCTGCTTGCTAGCACATACAAAGTTAGATGACAAAACAGTGTGGTTGTGACATAGAAGATTAAGTCATCTGAACTTCAAAACGATGAACAACCCAGCAAGAGATGCTAAAGTCCGAGGACTGCTCAATGAAATATTCAAGAAACACAAGAATTGTGAAGTATGCCTGAAGGGAAAGCAAACCAAATCAAGCAACCCACCAATTCCGTCACCTTCTACTGATGGGATCCTTTAGCTGCTCCACATGGATCTATTTAGGCTAGTCTCTCCAGTGATGATCACAGGAAAGAAATATGCTCTTGTAGTCATTGATGACTATTAAAGATACACATCGGTGATTTTCATCGCCAACAAGTCTGACGTCAAAATTGAACTGCCAAAGCTACTGAAACGATTGAGTGTCGAGAAGGATATCAAGATTCAACGAATATGCTCAGATCGTGGAACAAAGTTTCTAAACTCAGTGATGAAAGACTACTGCAAAGCTGAAGGGATTCAACATGAAACCTCAGCTGCACGTACACCTCAACAGAACGGTCTTGCTGAAAGAAAGAATAGAACACTTAAAGAAGTAGCAAGAACACTACTCGCAGACTCAGGTCTACCATCAAAGTTTTGGGCAGAAGCTACTGACACAGTCTGCTACACTCAGAATCGGTCTTTATGAATCAAATGTACATGAAGACACCATATGAATTATGGAAAGGGAGAACACCTTGTATTTCGCTTTTCCATATCTTTGGTTGTTCATGCTTTATCCACAATAATGGAAAGGATCAGTTAAATATTGTTGGTCCCGAGAGCACGTTTAGGTGTAGAGGGGGGGGGGGGTGAATACACCTAAAACCTATTTCTCAACTTGTAACACGAACAGTCCCGTTCAGGAGTGTGCCGTACTGAAAGAGTTCAGCAGACCAAATAGCTGTTCTGAATCGTATTAAGGCAAAGAGGTACTGACTCTTTTGAGATCTGCTAGCTGACTAAGTCAGAATTCAGTATCGTCAGATGGAGTTCAGTGGTGCGGAAATGTGTACGCCCAAATCAGTTGAGTGGAAAAACGTTTTCTTAAAAACAGTTTCAGTTCAGAAGAGTGAATCAGATAAGTATGCTGAAACTTAGTTGAATGATTTTAAAGATATGATATTCAGTATGAACAGGTTAAAATCAATGCAACAAGAAATAAGAGACACGAGATTTTTAAAGTGGTTCGGATGCACGGGATCCTACGTCCACTGTCCCGAAAGGTCGGGAGGCTATTTATTATCCCGAGTTAGTCTCGGTCGGCTTGTACACGTGGACAAAGCCGCGTCTTGGAATTTATGCCGAGCAAGTCTCGGTTTACAACGGGTATCAAACTAAAGTGTTTGACAAACTTCTCCAACTATGAAGGGGTCCTTTTACAATAAGGATAAGGTTCAAAGGTGAACCCCTTCATCTAAGCTATGGATAAATTCAGTTGAGCTTAGGGTTAGAGGGATATGGAACGAGAAAGTGGCTTCTAGATCGACGAACAGCTGAGTTGTAGCTTTGAGTTCGTGTATCGTCGATTTGGATACTAGAGGCTTTTATATCTGTTTAGCTTGGTTCCCTAAGAGCTAGAAGGTAGTCTTTCGCCGGAGAATGTTCTTTAAGTTCTTGCGGGAGACTTATGCGATATTCTGTTTTTGCTCGTTTTTTCGTTTTCTTGCTCGAGAGTGTGTTGGCTCGTTCGTTGCTTTTTTGGCTCTCTGCTTGTATGAAAAACTTGAATCATCCCTCTATTTATAGAGAAGAGATTAGGAAAGATCCGTTGGAGACGATGATCCCTTTATCTCACTCTTTTGGTAGCTAACGGCTCTTTTGAAAAAGGTGACAGTGTCCTTTCCCTCCTTTTCCGGAAAGTTGTTGACTTGCAGCTTTAGCAGGTAAGGACAGGTGTTGGCTTGTCATTTTCTGAGGTTTTGCAGAGTAGTTGAGACAGAACAGACTTCGAGGCATAATTAAGCTGACTTCTCTCTTCCTCGTATTTAACTATGCTAATTGTTGTTCAAAAGATCTGACAGTTCAGAAGACTGTCTGCCATTACTGAGTCTGATCCTGTAGAGAGTATTGAATTTACTCTACTGAAGGTCAGCTCTTAGCTCAGTGAACTACTCCTGCTGAGTTCAGTTCCACTGAGTCTTTCAGTATACTGCTCCTGCTAAGTCCAGTACATACTGAGTCTTCTACATCCGGTGCTGAGGTTGATAATCTACTGACCGCCTGAACCAGTGCAGAGTGTCTACTGAGTCTGAATCCTTAGAGACAAAAACAATTACAAAGGAATGGTTCACCAATCAGATAGGGTTTTGGGATCTTCAAATCTTCATGGGATCACTCAGGGTATAAGTCTACTGAGTGCATTTCAGTACGGAAGATAGAATCATTTCCCACTATGTAAAACCATGCTGAGGACTGAATCATCACCCAACAATTTCCCCCTATTTGATGATGCCAAAACCTAACACTATCAAAAAAAATCTAATACTATCTATGCTATCAAAGCATTAAACTTATACAGAAACAGAGCTCCTTACAATATTACAAGAAGAATCAGTGGAGTTGTTCTGCAAGTTCTAGACTACTGAAGGGAGCAGAGCAGGGAGTCAGAATAAAAAGATTAAGCATAACCCTTTCTTAACAATTTCCCTTATTACAAGGAAATAATTTCCCTCTATAACATATCAGCTAGTCTAACAGAATCTCAGCAGCTATTGACAAAAGATCAACAAGTGAGTGTGTGTCAGTAATCACTTCAGTGATTCTGAGTGTTAAGCATAAAAACAGAACATGGCTTATAGAGACAATAAGGTATTGTCAAAGCCAAAGAAAGAGATATGTATATCAGATAAAGAAAGTTCAGTGCAGATACATCTCTTGCTAAGCTAGGAAAGTACAAGAAAAGTCTAAGAACTATGAACGCTTGTACTGCTTGATCCTGTCCATGAAATTTTGCGATTGAGTTTCGGGAAGGGGCAGTCTATACATTCTGTAGGTGTACTTCCTCAGCTTCAGATACTCAGCGAAGTCTGCTGGCTCATCTTCTTCAAGTCCTTTGTGTGCAGCAGCATCCTTCACTTCCTTCTCTATCACTCCAAAGTGAATAGAATCATCAAGTCTTCTTGGTGGTGGCGAGTGCAGGTTCAGGAACCTTGACTTCAATGTTTGCTCTTACAGCATTTTCCATGTAGGGATATAAGTCCGGTTCAGTGATCATCATCCATTCCACGTAGGCATCAACCTTTGTCTTATCTGACCAGAAATTCCAAAAATAATTCCTCTTGATGAATTCTATTTTCTGTGATTCCCATCTCTGAGTGAACTGAGCAGGAATCCACTCATCCGTCCTAGGCCATCTCTGAATCTTCATTTCCGTTGGCTTCCTGAACCTTCTGTATTTGTATGGAATATCAGCTTTGGAAGGTACTCTCAGCCTGGCCTCTTGTTCAGTGCGGATTCTGAGTGCCTCTAAGTCTGCCATATGAATCCTATGTCGCGGCTTCTATCCGTCTCGCCTCTTCTCCTCCCGTAAAGATATCGATCCATCTCGAGCAAAGATGGCCTCGATCTCAGCATCTTGTTCTTTTGATCTTGTGTATGAGAGCTTCTGAGACGACTGTTCTTCTGAGTCAGCAGGGGTACTAGATTTGTCTTTAGATGTACCCTGCTTCTCAGTACTTTTCTGTTGTTGCTGCTGCTCCCTGTCTTCATCATCCTGAAGTACCAGTTTTCTGGGAGGCAGCCTAGCAGGAGCTTTCTTCTTTCCTCCACGAGCAGGAGCCTTAGTTTTGGCAGTTGTGGTTTTGGCCTTAGGCTTATTCGCGCCGCCTTACGCTATCTCCCCTGGCTAGCTTTTCATCAGCTGCGATCTGAGCCGCCTCCTCCTTACTTATATATCTCTTCAGTTTCTTGGAGGGAGGGGTCGGGAGTTTCAAGGCTTTCTTGCCTTTGCCTTCTACTGGAGGTGGGAGAGGTGCCTCTTCCTCTTCAGACTCATCCTCCTCAGCATACTCAGCAATGTCTTTGACCATATCCAACGGGGTCTGAGTTGCCTGAGTTGCTTGTGTTCTGGTTCCTGAGCCACTTGGGCCAGTCCCTGCTGAGATTCCAACAGAGACACCCTGGGCCTCACCAGTCGGTTCAGTGTTTGCTCCAGCCACTGACCTTGTCTTCCTTGAAGACTTTGGTGCCTGTTCCTGAGCCTTCTGGGTTTTCTCTTCCCCCTTGCTTGATGGCTGCTTTTCAGGTGTCTTTTCCTTTTCAGGCTTCTTATTCTTTTCCCCCTTTTTGGCATCAGCAAATTGAGCCGGGTTAGGAACAGTTACCTTAGTGTTTAGGCTTATGTAGGATGCTGACAACTCATCAAGTCGAGTGTGGATCTTGTTCAGCTCCTCGTGCAGCTCATTCCTCTCATTAGTCAGTTCATCTTTGTATTTCTGGTGAGAAGTGTCTGCTGCAGCCTTGAACTCATTCGGCTTCGATCGACCGAATTCTCCGAGCCTTACGAATAGATATGAGACGAGCTCATTGGCTCGAGATAAGGTGGAGACCGACTCCGTATGAAGGGACTGAGAGGCCTTGAATTCAGCAAGTAGTTTAGCCTGTCCCTCCTGGAATAGTCTGAGTTGTTCTTCAAAGTCAGCTTTCTGCTGGGCCAGTGCGTTTGATACGATGGAGGAGACATCGGGGCGGGCGATTTTGACAATGATTCCTTCGGCCCCCGAAGCTCGCACTAGTGGCCCGAGCGGTGTGCTTCCATGTCTTGTGGACGGCCTTGGCAAGGGCACGATTCCGAGTGCCTTGGCTTCGGAGAGCCTTTGCCACGAGACTTTGAGCGTCGGCCTCGGGGGCTGGGCGCTACTCGTAGGTCGACTTCGGCAAGAGCGAGAGCGAGGCTCTGCGAGGACGAAGTACCGGCCCGCCCGACTTCGCGGGGAGCAAGGATACGCAGGTGGTAGGTGCGGTTGAGTGGTTGTATCCTCGTCCGGGTGAGTTCCCTCATCGGGCTTCTCAAGGCTCGAATCATGGGGTGGGTCTCGACCGTCGTGGTCGAACCCATCCGAGGGGCAGGGCCGGTTACTCGTGTCTATCATTCGGCGGGGCCAATATTGCGGCTCTCGGATCGTCGAAGGTTCCAAGGTCGGCCAGGTCGGGAGTAGCCTATTTCTTTGCCTTAAGAACTGCTCCTCCTTATGTAGCCGGTCGCAGGAGTAGTGTTGGATGAGGCGGAGCTGAGGATGCCACTCCTGAAACCTTAGGAGCATGTGGCGCCTGGCCTGCTTGGCAAGAGATACCAGATCAGGATGGCCAGTAATCTTCGGTATGAGTTCAATAATCTCTCGGAATGCTTGAGATCGAGAGCCGAAGCTTCCATTCCGATCGATTCTCGTTCGACGCCCGTTTCGAATCTTCAATGTCTATGGCGAACGTCTGTTTCTCGGCCAGATGGCAACCGCTGCGAGTGGAGGGATGTCAAGGGGACTGTCCAGAGTCTCCAAATCACCACTCTGGACCTCTTCAGTCTGAACCCCTTGGTCCACTTCTTGTGCTTGTTCAGTGGAGACGACCTTCTCCACTGAATGAGTCTTTTCAGAGGACTCAGATTCATCAACCAGTGCAGGTGGTTGTGTGCGTTCGATAGGGATCTCAGGAACTTCAGCAGTCGCCTCTGATTCAGTAGGCACGTCAGTGAATGTTTTCTTCAGACGTTTGGTCGGTGCCTTAGGAGATTTTGCTTGAGGAGACCGCTTCTTCATGGGCGCAGCCTTCTGAGGCGGTGTCTGCTGAGCTGAGGGTCCTGACCCTATTTGCTGAAGTGTTGCAGTGCGGTTCTGGAACCTGACCTTTTTCACATTGAAATAAGTCTTGTCGTGGAAGGTGATCTGGTCATCGCCGCAGAGATCTTCAATCATTACTGAGAGCTTGAGCCCATACAGTAATTTTCCTTTAGCGCTCAGTATGAATGAGGCATTGTCAAACTTGGCAGCTTGGACCATGAATTCTCGGAGGAAGAATTCGATCCTAGTTAATCCGGGCACGATCATGTATCGCCATCATCGGCTGAATCTTTGGCCTAGATACTCGATCGAAAGAGCCGGCTTGGCTCGTTCGGCGGTTGAGTGACTATGTAAGCCGGTGCCTGTGCGAGGCGGCATGACGTTCTTTGGGAAGGCCGCTCAAGAGGCCGTGGGCTTCCCGCGAAGACGAAAGGTAGTCATCCACCCGATCGTCCGGATACCCGACGGTGCTGATTCCTTTCGAGGGTAGGTTGAAGCTCCTCTTCGAGTGCTTCCCTCACCGACATCTTCTTTATCCTCATGGCGGCCTCACCGATTGTGTGAACGGTGAATGTTCCGATGATATCGCCCGCTACCGAGTCGAGTTGAGGTAAAGTTCAGCGACTTGCCTTGGGAGGAAAAAGGTGGGCTTCCCCGGAGAGAAACGCCTCCAATCCGAGTTCGCGAAGGGCCGCGAATATCTCTTCCATATACTTCAGCTCGCATGCATCAAATTCCATGACCGGGTTCGCACTGAGACACGGTCTTTGTCAAGGATCTCTTGCATGTCTTTAGGGACGATTACGAGAGAGGCTCGTATCCACCATTATATACGTTTACAAGAAATGTTGTCGATATCGAGTTTGATAAAGTAGTTATTACGACGATGCTGAACAAATAATAGAATAAAACTATAACAGATATACAATCATACCAATGAAAAATATGAGTGTTTATAAAAGGATTTGCAAGTAGGGTTGCTAGAGAGATCTCGGATTTTTCGAAGTTGAAAAGATTTAAGTATGCTAATGGCGGTTTCAAAGATACGATCGAATATTTATATCTAAGAAGAAGATGGACAGTTATCGATCTATGGTTGAATTTAAACTTGCTTTTGAGATGTGCGGTTAAGATAGGATGACATATATAGGTAATGATCAAATAGTCGCCTAAGTCAAAAGCCAGTTGTAATATGCCTAAGTAGTAACTATGATACGACATGCATTAAATGCGTGGCAGAGTTCAGCAAACTTATGTATGGAATGTCGTGCATTAAATGTAAGCCGTTAATATTAAATGACAATTCATAAGATATTTAATACGATGCTGAATCTGAACAATAAATGCATATTACTGTTTTATTGGTTACTACTGAGTAGAGATACGCAAACCTGTCAGCTGAACATTGTAGTCAGTTGATACCTCGTGTAGATGGTTGCTTGAGTCTCTATGTCATGGAAACTATTCGATGCGAGAGCGAACATTCCCCCTTACCGAATGATCCTCTCCCCGAAATCTCTTACGGTCGGGGTCGGTAGGGTCCAAGGCCAGACCTAGCTCTACCGAAAGTTCTCCGAATCTTGCTTCGGCTAGAGGCTTGGTCGGTATGTCGGCCTCTTTGTCGATCAGTATGGATCTTTTCCATCCTGATGTCCTTCTTTTTGACATGGTCCCGAATGAAGTGATGTCTGATGTCCACGTGCTTGCATCTCGTGTGAAGTACGGGGTTCCGAGTGATTGCAATGGCACTGGTACATCGTCGCAGAAAAATCGGCACTTCATTCCGAATGACGTCATAGTCACGTAGCCGCTGTCTCGGCCCAAAGGATTTGGGCGCAGGCAACTTCCCAGCAGCCATGTATTCAGCTTCGAGTAGTTGACGTGGCTACCGAGTGTTGTTTCTTTGAGAACCATGAAATTAGCTTGCCGCCAAGGAACCGACACGTTCACGAAGTTGACTTTCGGTCAATTCTACATCCTGCATAGTCAGCATCAGAATAACCAGTTAGTTCTATATTATCATCAGCTGGATACCATAAACCTATGTCAGGTGTTCCTCTGAGATAGCGGAGAATCTTCTTTGCTGAGTCCATATGACTCTGCTTGGGATTCGCCTGAAATCGACCGCAGACACCTACATCATAAGTTATGTCAGGGCGAGTAGCTGTTAGATATAATAAAGAACCAATTATAGCGTGAAATTCAGTTTGGTCTACTGATACTCCCTCTATGTCAAGATCGATTTTCATGTTCGTGTTCATTGGGATCTTGATAGGTTTGCCAGATGTGCAACCGAATCTTTTGATGAGGTCTCGAGTGTATTTACCTTGGTTGATGAACGTTCCCTTTTCAGATTGCTTAACTTGAAAACCGAGGAAATAGTTTATTTCTCCCATCATTGACATCTCGAACTTGTCCTTCATCATTTTCTCAAATTGTTGGCACATGATGACATTCTTTGATCCAAAGATGATGTCATCCACATAGATCTGCACAAGTAGTAGATCGTCTTCCAGTCGAATGCTGAACAGAGTGCGGTCTACTGTGCCTTTTTGAAAACCTTTCTGAAGAAGAAACTCAAATAGGGTATCGTACCAAGCCCTGGGTGCTTGTTTTAACCCATACAGAGCCTTTCTGAGTCTATAAACCTGATGTCCCTGCTGAAAGCCGGGCGGTTGTTCCACATAGACTTCTTCTTTCAGCACGCCGTTCAGGAACGCAGACTTCACATCCATTTGATAGACTCTGAATCTTTGATGTGTTGCGTAGGCCAGGAATAGTCTAACTGCCTCCAATCTTGCAATTGGAGCGAAAGTCTCATCGAAGTCTATTCCCTCAGCTTGACAGTAGCCTTTTGCCACGAGTCTTGCTTTGTTCCTTACTATGACGTTGTTTTCATCTCGCTTGTTCTTGAAGACCCATTTAGTTGTAATAACATGTTGATGCCGGGGTCTATCAACAAGCTCCCAAACTTCGTTTCTCGTGAACTGATTCAGCTCCTCCTGCATGGCTATGATCCAGTCAGCATCTTTTAGTGGATCCTCAATCGTCTGAGGTTCGTCAGTAGACAAGAAGCAAGAAAATAATGCGCTTTCTCCTTGACAGAATCTGGATCTTGTCTTTACACTTGCTGAGGGATCTCCAATAATTAGATCAGCAGTATGAGCGTCTAGCCACGATCTACGATGTTTCAACTCTTCATCTGAAATTTGTTCAACACATATAGTAGGTGAGTTAGGCATTTCAGTTGTACTATTCTGAAATTGAAGCAATTTAGTAGTGAGAGCATGATCTACTGAGTCACCAGGTTCAGGGGCATTCAGCTCAGGAACATTACTAGATGTTCCCCCCCGAGTCGTTATTCTCGGTAGTGGTCTCGGTTACCTCTAGGGTTTCTTCATCGACCTGAGTTACCTGGGATTGACTCTGTTCAGGAGAGTCAATCTGTTCAGCTACGTTTTCTGCTGGTTGAGATTCAGTAAACTTGTCTTCAGTTTCCTCATCTGAATCATCATCCCAACAAAGCTGGATCTTTTTGACTTTATCTTTTAGGCTTAGTCCTGTAGCTATCTACTGATGTCCTCAGATTCAGAATTAGAGTTATTGCTCCTATCTTCAGTAGCAAACTCATTAAAAACAACATGAGGGCTTTCCTCCACGCAAAGGGTTCGATAGTTGAATACCCTGAAAGCTTTGCTGACTCGGGAGTATCCTGTGAACACTCCCTGATCTGACTTGCCATCAAAGGTTTTCAGCTGATCTTTCCCATTATTATGGATAAAGCATGAACAACCAAAAATATAGAAATAGGATAGAGAAGGTTTCCTGCCGTTCCATAGTTCATATGGTGTCTTCTTCTGTTGCTTTGTCAGTAGAGATCGATTCTGAGTGTAACATGCAGTGTCAGTAGCTTCTGCCCAGAATTTGGTTGGGAGGCCTGAGTCTGCGAGTAGAGTTCTGGCTGCCTCTTTTAGAGTTCTGTTCTTTCGTTCAGCAACTTCATTTTGCTGAGGTGTGCGTGCGGTGAAGTCTCATGCTTTATTCCTTCGGTTTTGCGAAACTCCTCCACCATAAAATTGAGGAACTCAGTTCCTCTATCAGAACGGATTTTGATAATCTTGGTGTTCTTCTCGACACTGAGCCTTTTCAGAAGCCTTGGTAACTCTGTTTTGACGTCAGACTTGTTGGCAATGAATATGACCCAAGTATAGCGCGAGTAGTCATCGATGACCACTAAAGCATATTTCTTGCCTCGATTGTCACTTGGAGAGACTGGACCGAACAAATCCATATGTAGCAGCTGAAGGATTCCATCAGTGGAAGGAGATGGAACAGGAGGATTTTGATTCCTTGTTTGCTTTCCCTTCAAGCATGCTTCACACTGAGTGTCTTTGCTGAATACTTCATTCGGCAGTCCTCTTGCTAGAGTGTCTCTTGCAAGTTTGTTGAGAGTCTTAAAGTTGAGATGACTGAGTCTCCTGTGCCATAGCCACCCCGTTCGGTTGTCGTTTTTCGCCAACGGACAAGCTTCGAGTTCGTCGAGTTCCGATCGGCTACACATATATGTTCTTCTTGCGCGAACCTGATAACACTCTTTTCCCTGTGGATTTATCAATAACATTACAGAAACCAGCGTCAAATATCACTCTATTCGAGTTATCACAAAATTGACTAACAGAGAGAAGGTAATGCTGAAGTCCTTCAACATATGATACTCTAGGGACTGTGGCAGTTCCAATGCTGAGTGTTCCAAATCCTCTTGTGTAGCCTTTAGCGTTGTCTCCAAACTCGATTCTGGGTCCTTCTTCAGGGATATAATTCTTCAGTAGACTCTTTTGGTACGTCATGTGTCTTGAACATCCGCTATCCACGTACCATGGGTCTTTGTGCACTGCGCAAACGAAATTATATTCAGGTACCCTTTATTTTTGATTTTGGGTCCTTAGATGTTAGTTTTGGTAACCCAAATTTGTCTTACGACCCTGGTGGTCTCAGACATCTTCTTTCCACTTGAGTCAACGTACTTGACCACTGGACTGGTCGAAGCTGACTTCTTAGGCTTTTCGGGGTCAGGAGTCCGGATCTTCTGAGCTGGTGGACTGCTGACCTTTGCCTTTTGTGCGATTTTCTTCTTTTTCTTCTGACTCTTGGGTCCTCTTCTAACTATAGGATCATAATAATATGACCCATACTGAGCAGGGTGTGTCAGCTGAGGTGGTCCATATTGATCAGCTCATTTGGATTTGCTAGTTCCCCCTTGACTGAACTGGGGTATTTTGGTACCGATCTTCTTGTCAGAATGCTGATGTGTAGGATGAGGTGCCTTCATCTTTTGTTTGTTTTTGGCTAGGGGATTCAGTATTTCAGCATTGATTATTTCCCCTCGAACAAACCTATCGGCAAGTCGCACTTCGAGTGTACGGGGCGAATGAGGAAGCACCCTGGCTGAAACCAAGACCTTCCTTGCAGTGCTTGGGCTTGTTGCTTGCTAGCATAGCCTCCAGCTTCTTTTCAGTGCCCATGTACCTCTCGGTCATCGTGGTTCCTCCAGACATCATCACTTTTCTTCGGTGTGTCGTGCTCGGTCCGAAGTCCCGATAGTTGTTGCTTCGATAGACTCGGTTCGAGTATCTTTCGAGTTAAGTCCTTGGTCGAACCGAGATCTCGATCTTCTTGATGCTTGAGACTTGGCCAACAGAGAGTTTATCTCCTCCCCGAGTCTCAACACAAGTCCTTCAGACTCGTAGAGACCCGACTCTCCCGAGAAAGTCTCCGATTCTCCACTTTCCGGGTATTCCAATTCCTGAAGAGTCTTACTGAGCTGCAGACTCATCTGAATCTGTTCGTCTAATAGTTCTTCATATGCTTTGAGCCGACGTCCACATTCTCATCTCGCACTCTGAAATAGTGTCGTGTGTGCGGTGTGAAGGAGAGTTAAAAGATGCATGAGAGTTTGCCTCATCTTCTTCTCCCGCCATCGACACTTTTCGATACTTCCTTCAGCTTCAAGCTCCAAAGCCATGAAAGCAGTTTCATCATCTGATGAATCCATTAAGGAGTCGACTTCTTCTGAGTCGTCTGAGAGTTCGCCAGCAATGTAAGCTTGTCTCTTCTTGGCAAACTTCTCTCTCCTTGCTTTGCGTGCTGCCCGTTCAGCACTACTGAGCTCAGGACAATCATACTGATAGTGTCCTGGCTTCTTGCAGTTGTAGCAAGCGATGACTCTTTCTTCTTTGTTTTCGCTTTCTTTTGAAGGTGCTAAGTCATCTCTTTTCCTGTATTCAGAAGTGTTCGAGTCAGGAGCGCGTTTTGGTGTATATTCGGAGTTACCTTTTATTTCTCGATAGGCTTTAGTCACTTTTCTGCGCCTCTCCTTCTCCTTCGATATTTTACAATGGCGAGCGCGTACTCCGAGCTAAACTTCCTTCTTGTATGTCAGTTAGTGAAGGTTCAATTTTGCTTGACGCGGGAGATGCTGTGCTGACTGATGCTTTGAAAGCATGGTCAATTTTGGTGTCAGCTTCAGCACGCTGCTTCCGTTGAGGTCTGTCGAACTCGAATTTCTCTGCCTGAAGTTCTGAAAAGATATGGTCAGGAGTAGCAATATCTAGATCATAATTGCGTAATAAGGTGGCAAAAGGAGTCTAATGTCCATCTGGCAGTGCCCTCAGTATCTTGAGATTCATTTCTCGGTTGGAGAATGTCTTTCCCAGCCCGTTGATAGAGTTCATTAGATTCGTAAATCTGACATTTAGATCTTCTATTTTGTCACCAGGCATGAGAGACAAACTCTCCAGTTTTTGGAGTTCCAGCGCAAGTTTGTTAGCTTTGATCTTCTGAGTCCCCCGGCTCAGTAGCGTTAGAGCATCCCAGAGCTCTTTTGCTGTCTTGCATTCCTGAACCCTGCCGAGATAAGAATCACTAAGAGTGGTTAGTATGACATTCCTGGCAACTCGGTCTAAATTGTGAAGTTTCTTCTCCTCAGGAGTGAAGAGACTTCTGTCCTTGGGAATCTTCTTCCCGGTCACCATTCCTCCTCTAGCTGCTGGATCCTGAGTCACGACACTATCAATCATAGGAACGATAGGTCCTTCCTCAAGTACTTCGGTCATGCTGTCGTGGAGGGAAGTCAGATGAGCCTCCATTCTGACTCGCCATACACCATAGTTCTCTACTGAGAACATAGGTACCATTCTTATTCCTGACATATCAGACATGTTAAATAATGATATGAATGAAGAGTGATATGTAGTGAAAACGATTTTCCGGATCCGTTCAAGTAGACCAGTTTCAAGATAACAAGAGTCTTATAGAACTCCTGCTCTGATACCAATTGTTGGTCCCGAGAGCACGTTTAGGTGTAGAGGGGGGGTGAATACACCTAAATCCTATTTCTCAACTTGTAACACGAACAGTCCCGTTCAGGAGTGTGCCGTACTGAAAGAGTTCAGCAGACCAAATAGCTGTTCTGAATCGTGTTAAGGCAAAGAGGTACTGAATATTTTAAGATCTGCTAGCTGACTAAGTCAGAATTCAGTATCTTCAGATGGAGTTCAGTGGTGCGGAAATGTGTAGGCCCAAATCAGTTGAGTGGAAAAACGTTTTCTTAAAAACAGTTTCAGTTCAGAAGAGTGAATCAGATAAGTATGCTGAAACTTAGTTGAATGATTTTAAAGATATGATATTCAGTATGAACAGTTAAAATCAATGCAACAGTAAATAAGAGACACAGGGATTTTTAAAGTGGTTCGGATGCACAGGATCCTACGTCCACTGTCCCGAAAGGTCAGGAGGCTATTTATTATCCTGAGTTAGTCTCAGTCAGCTTGTACACAGGACAAAGCCGTGTCTTGGAATTTATACTGAGCAAGTCTCAGTTTACAACGGGTATCAAACTAAAGTGTTTGATTAACTTCTCCAACTATGAAGGGGTCCTTTTACAATAAGGATAAGGTTCAAAGGTGAACCCCTTCGTCTAAGCTATGGATAAATTCAGTTGAGCTTAGGGTTAGAGGGATAGGGAACGAGAAAGTGGCTTCTAGATCGACGAACAGCTGAGTTGTAGCTTTGAGTTCGTGTATCGTCGATTTGGATACTAGAGGCTTTTATATCTGTTTAGCTTGGTTCCCTAAGAGCTAGAAGGTAGTCTTTCGCCGGAGAATGTTCTTTAAGTTCCTGCAGAAGACTTATGCGATATTCTATTTTTGCTCGTTTTTCAATTTTCTTGCTCGAGAGTGTGTTGGCTCGTTCGTTGCTTTTTTGGCTCTCTGCTTGTATGAAAAACTTGAATCATCCCTGTATTTATAGAGAAGAGATTAGGAAAGATCCGTTGGAGACGATGATCCCTTTATCTCACTCTTTTGGTAGCTAACGGCTCTTTTGAAAAAGGTGACAGTGTCCTTTCCCTCCTTTTCCGGAAAGTTGTTGACTTGCAGCTTTAGCAGGTAAGGACAGGTGTTGGCTTGTCATTTGCCGAGGTTTTGTAGAGTAGTTGAGATAGAACAGACTTCGAGGCATAATGAAGCTGACTTCTCTCTTCCACGTATTTGACTATGCTAATTATTGTTCAAAAGATCTGACAGTTCAGAAGATTGTCTGCCGTTACTGAGTTTGATCCTGTAGAGAGTACTGAATTTACTCTACTGAAGGTCAGCTCTTAGCTCAGTGAACTACTCTTGCTGAGTTCAGTTCCACTGAGTCTTTCGATATCTTGCTCTCGCCGAGTCCAAGACATACCGAGTCTTCTATATCCGTCTTGAGGCCGATAATCTCCTGACCGTGCCGAACCGGTGCGAGTGTCTACCGAGTCCGAATCCTCAGAGACAAAAACAATTACAAAGGAATGGTTCACCAATCAGATAGGGTTTTGGGGTCTTCAAATCTTCATGGGATCACTCAGGGTATAAGCCTACTGAGTGCATTTCAGTACGGAAGATAGAATCATTTCCCACTATGTAAAACCGTGCTGAGGACTGAATCATCACCCAACAAATATCTTCGATAGCAAGTCAAATTAAGGGATATTCTTAGAATACTCCAGGGTCAGCAAAACTTTCAGGGTCTTTAACTACCGGACACTTTTCGTGGAGGAAAGCCCTCATGTTGTATTTAATGAATTTACTTCTGAGAACAGGAAACAAAACTCGCAGGAAGAAGCTGAAGAAGTCAGCAGCAAGCTATAGGTTCTAAGCTTGAACGATAACATAGAAAATATCCATCATTGTTGGGATGACGATTCAGATGATGAGATTCAGAACCAACTAATAGGCAACGTAGCCGAACCGATTGATTCTACTAAACAAAATCAATCTCAGGTAAATCAGGTCGATGAAGAAACCCCTGTGGTAACTGAGACCTCTACTGAGAATAACAACTCAGGGGGAACTACTGTTGTTCCTAAGCTAAATGCCCCTGAACCTGGTGACTCAGTAGATCCTGATCTTGTTACTGAATTGCTTCAAGAACAAAATAGCACTACTGAAATTCCTCATAATCCGACTACGTACTGTGCATAATCAATTTCAGAAAATGTAACAAGACACCATCATTTGTGGTTAGATGCTCATACATCAGATCTTATAATCGGGGATCCATCAGCAAACGTTAAGACAAGATCCAGATTTTGTCACGGAGAAAGTGCTCTATACTCATATTTCTTATCTACTGAAGAACCTCAATCAATTGAGAATGCACTGAATAACGCTGACTGGATCACTGCCATGCAAGAAGAGCTCAACCAATCCACCAGAAACAATGTTTGGGAGCTTGTAGACAGACCCATGCATCAACATGTATTAGGAACTAAGTGGGTTTTAAAAAACAAGCAAGTTGAAAACAACGTCATCGTCAAGAACAAATCCAGACTAGTTGCTAAAGGTTATTATCAATCTGAAGGGATAGAGTTTGATGAAATGTTCGCTCCAGTTGCAAGATTGGAAGCTATTCGTCTGTTCCTAGCTTATGTAAATCGTCAGCAGTTCACATTATATCAGATGGATGTTAAGTCGGCTTTCTTGAATGGTGTGTTGAAGGAAGAAGTCTATGTAGAACAGTCTCTCGGCTTTCAGCAGGGACATCAAGTATACAGACTCAAGAAAACTCTGTATGGGTTAAAAAAAGCACTCAGGGCTTGGTATGATACCCTTTCAGACTCTTTATTTCAGAATGGTTTTCAGAAGGGAAAGGTAGATCGCACCCTATTCAGTATCAAGTCAAAAAATGACATTCGACTGTACAGATCTATGTGGATGATATCATCTTTGGATCTAAGAATGTGACCATGTTTCAAAAATTCGAAAGGATGAAGAAAAATTTGAGATGTCTATGATGGGAGAAATGAATAATTTCCTTGAACTTCAAGTAAAGCAATCGAAGGAAGGAATATTCATTAATCAAGCAAAATATACTAGAGATCTCATCAATAAATTCGGTTGCGAATCCAGAAAATCAGTGAAGATACCCATGAACACAAATCTCAAGATTGATCTTGATAAAGAGGGAGTATCTGTTAATTCAACTGATTATTGTGCCATTATTGGTTCATTATTATATCTAACTTTCAGCAGATCTAATATAACCTATGTTGTAGGTGTATGCGCGAGATTTCGGGCGAATCCCAAGCAAAGTTATATCGACTCAGTAAAGATTCTTCATTATTTGAAAGGAACACCTGATATTGGGTTATGGTATCATGTTGATGATAATCTTGAACTAACTGGCTATTCTGATGCTGATTATGCAGGATGTCGAATTGATAGGAAATCGACTTCAGGAACGTGTCGTTCCTTGGCAGCAAGCTAATATCGTGGTTTTCAAAGAAACAACACTCAGTAGCTACGTCCACTACTGAAGCTGAATATATGTTTGGCGGAAGCTGTTGCGCCCAGATTCTATGGCTGCGACAACAGTTGAGAGATTACGATGTATATCAAGATGAAGTGCCGATCTATTACGACAGTACCAATACCATTGCAATCACTCAAAATCTTGTTCTTCACACAAGATGTAAGCATGTGGACATACGACATCACTTTATCCGAGACCATGTCGAAAAGAAAGATATCAGATGGAGAAAATACATACTTATAAGCAAAGGGCCGACATACTGACCAAACCTCTAGCTAAGACCAGATTAAAAAAACTCTCAGTAAAATTAGGTCTACTAGATCCTACTGACTCAATTCAGTAAGACTATCACTGAAGTACTGAGTAAGGAGGAACTTATTCTCAGTACTACTGAGTAATGTGAAAGGAAGTTCTGACATACTCAGCATCTACATAGTGGTATCAGTTGACTACTAGGTTCACCTGACATGTTATGAGTATTTATTCAACAAATTACCTTCAACATGTCATTGCATTTACTTCATGCCATTAATATTCCTTGGATGTCATTAATAAAAGCGTAACATTCCATATGCTGACTGCGGCGCATTAATTGCATGTCATCTCACCTTACCTTTTAATAGCTAGTATATATAGGTCGAGAATCATAACCTATTATATCATTTAATCTGAGTTGTCCACGCCTAAAATTTAGTTTCAATCTCAATCAGGCGTTGATAAAACCGTTCATATTCATTAGAGATATATATGCGCACGTATCATATTCGTAAGTTACTTTTTTCGCCATTTTTTATTAAACTTTGTGCTCGCATATCAAGTTGCATTAGAAATCTATCATCTTAAAGAATAATCTTTTCGGTAAATTTCTTTATTTTAACATGCTAGAAATTGAGTTACTCTATTTTTGAGTGCTAACATTTGTTTTACAGATCTAGTAAATCACTCAAATGGCGTCTTCACCCAGTAATGAAGTCCTGATCCCATCAGACATGGACCAGATCATCCTTAACAAGAGAGTCTAGTTCGAGCCAGCACTCACGTTCAGATCTTGCAAGGTAGACTACATGGAGCCCATCTTCGATGCTCTTCAGTCATCTGGCCTGCAGACCCTACTTTCTAGGGTTCCTCTCCACTGCCTTCCTCGACAAGTTACTGAGTTCTTCATGAACCTTCGCTAGAATGAAGACCATCAAGTTACCGAGGTAGCTGACTTCAAGGCACGACTGCAACAATTCAAGAAGTCCAGCTGATTCTCTTATGCTCCGGTGTTTGCTCTGTTATCCTCTTTTAGCTCTGATAGCTCTTAGTCTTAGATTGAATAGAGTTTCTACACTTGTAACATCTCAGATCATATGAAATTCTTTTCTTTCGGCCTTCAGCAACCACTCATTGTCATCAGACTATGTTTTTACGTTTCAACACTACTGATCACTTCAGTAACCAGGACATATACACATTTTACTTATCTCTGTGTTTGTTCCTCGTGGTTAGCAGAGTCTAGATTTGCTATTTTCTTATGAGTATAGTGAGAAGGATCTTATAGGAGATATGATTTTATCTTAGACAGTTGTATTGTGTGGATTTGTAGAAGCTTTGATGTAAAAGGTTTTGGCATCACCAAATAGGGGGAAATTATTGGGATGAGATTCAGTATGATAAGATTTGAAGATCTCAAAACCCTAGTTGAATGATGAACCTTGTGTAATGTAATAGCTTAGTTGAGTTCAGCATGTTAGGAACTCATTATGCTAGCTATAGTTCAGTAGATGATAGGGTTCAGTAGATCATTTGTCGTTCAACCGAAGAACTCAGCATCGGGAACTCAGTTGGGAAAATTACAGCCCACTGAATCTGCATAGGAATTCGAGCCATGAGCAGAAATCTTACAAGAATGGAAGTACGAGATAATTCAATAAAAGGTCCGAGAAATCAGAGGACATTGGAGATTGATCAACCCTCACTTACCCGCTAACATCGACCAATGAGAAGCCGCCGATAATGTACCTGCTCTGACGTAACGCTGCTTACATACTAAAAAAGAGGTGTTGGTCCCGTGAGTGAGTTCAGGTGTAGAGGGGGGGCGGGTGAATACACCTGAATCCAAATTTCTCAACTTTCGAACACGAACAGTCCTATTCAGGAAGGTGCCGTACTGAAATAGTTCGGCGAACGCAGACTGCATAACCGTTCGAATCGTGTTAAAGGCTAAAAGAGTACTGACTCAGCTGAGATCTGCTAACTGACTAGGTCAGAATTCAGTATCGATTAGTGAGAGTTCAGTGTGCGGAATTGTGTAGGCCCAAATCAGTTTTAATGAGGAAAACGTTTTATGCAAGTCTCAGTTCAGTAGATAAGAAGTTCAGAATACTGAGACAGTTAAATCAATTTTAAATATGATGTTCAGTATGCACAGTAAAACCAATGAAACCGTAAGTAAACGACACAGATATTTTTAAAGTGGTTCGGATATTAACAATCCTACGTCCACTGTCCCGATAGATCAGGAGGCTATTTATTATACTGAGTTAGTCTCAGTCAGCTTGTACACTGGACAAAGCCGTGGCTTGGGGATTATACTGAGCAAGTCCCAGTTTACAATTCTATCAAACTTTAAGTGTTTGACAAACTTCTCCAACAATGAAGGAGTCCTTATACAATAAGGATTTGGTTCAAATGTGAACTCCTTCGTCTAAGCTATGGATATAACAAGTGAGCTTAGGGTTAGAGGGATAAGGAACGAGAATGTAGCTATCTAGAGCGACGAACAGCTGAGGGTTTAGCTATAGGTTCGTGTTGGTCGCTTGGATACTAGAAGCTTATGTCGGTTTAGCTTGGTTCCTTTTGAGCTGTATGTAGTCTTTCGCCGGAGATAACTCGGTTGATTCTTGCGGAAGACTTAGTCGTTAATTTTGCTCGTTTGAATGCTCTGTGCGTTTCTTGCTTCTATGTTTTTTTTAGGTGTGCTTCAAATCTTGAATGATCCCTCTATTTATAGAGTGGAGAGAAGAATAGATCCGTTGGAGACGATCTTCTTCTTTTTCCCTCTTTTGGTAGCAAACGGCTCTTTTGTGTAGGTAACAGTGCTTTCCCACCTTTTTAGGTAAAAGGTTGACTGCAGCTTTAGCAGGTGAGAAGACACGTATATGCTTATCATTCGTCGAGGTGGATGTGGTGGTTGAGACAGCACAGACTTCGAGACAGACTGAAGCTGACTTCTCTCTTCCTCGTACATGACAATGCTGATTGCCTTTCAAAAGATTCTCGACGATCCCCGAAGACTATCTCGCCGTTCTTGAGTCCGACCTTGTATTCGATAGATAGGCTGGCGAGATAGGTCTACCGAAGATCAGCTCCGAGTCCAAGTGAACTACTCTCGCTGAGTTCGGTTCAACCGACTCTCTCGCATATCTTGCTCCCGCTGAGTCCAAGTATTCACCGAGTCTTCTACACTGGTGCTGAGGCAGATGAGCTACTGAGCGCCTTGACCAGAGCAGAGTGTCTACTGAGTCTGAAACCTCAGAGACAAATACGAATACAAAGGAATGGTTCACCAATCAGATAGGGTTTTGGGATCTTCAAATCTTCTCAACAGTTCAGAGCACGAGGCTACTGAGCGTGATTCAGTATAGAAGATAGAATCATTTCCCACAAGTATGATCATGCTGAGGATTGAATCATCACCCAACAATTTCCCCCTATTTGATGATGCCAAAACCTATCATCTATGTCCTATCAACTATGCTAAACACTAACTTACTCGAAAACGAGCTCCTTACGAATATTACAAGTAGGATCAGTGGAGTTGTCTGGTAAGTGCTAGACTACTGAGGGAGACAGGGCAGAACAATTTCCCCCTTTACAATAATTTCCCCCATGCAACAATTTCCCCTAAGAGAAATAATAACTCTATGAAAGTCTAGTCTATCAGAGATCTAACCGAGCAAAAACTGACAAGTAAATAAATAAAGTGTGTGTGTGTCAGTAATCACTTCAGTGATTCTGAGTGTTAAAGCATAAAGCAAACACGGCTATTTAGACAACAAGTAGTTGTCAGAGCCAAAAGAAGATTTGTATATATATGATAAACAGTTCAGTACATTACAAATCTTGCTATGCTAAGAGAATGAGCAAAAAAAATCTAAGGAGGAGGGCCACCGAACTTCTTGATTCTCGTCCATGAACTCTTGAGTCCGATCTTCGTGGAGCGGCACTCCATACATCCCGTATGTGATCTTCCTTAGCTTCGTAAATTCCGCAAAATCGGCAGGCTCATCTTCGACAAGTTCTTTCTTGGCTGCTGCATGCTTCACTTCCGCTTCAATCGTACCCATAGTGTGCTCGAGTCATCCCGTCTTCTCGGTGGAGGTATGATTCTCGGGTCCCGGAACACCGACTTCTATACCTTCGAGATATGGCTTTGTCGAGGTATGGGTAGAGTTCGGGTTCGATAGCGAACATCCATTCCATGTAAGCTTCAATCCTTGTCTCGTTGGACCGGAACCTCCGAGAAATAGTTCCTCTTGATGAACTCAATTTTCGCATTTTCCCATCTTTGATTGAGTGAGCCGGTATCCATTCATCTCGTTCTTGGCCATCTTTAAAATTTTAGGTCATTTGGTTTCCCGAATTTCCTGTATACGTATGGAATATCGGCTTTAGAAGGCACTCTCGGCTGGCCTCCTCTTCGATCCTTTTCATCGAGCTTCAAGGTATGCCTTCCAAATTTTGTCTCTCGGCGGCTGAATCTGTCTTGCCTCCTCGCCTCGTATAGATATCCCGTTCATCGAGTCAAATATGGCTTCGTTTTCATCTCCTTGTGTATCGGTGGCTTCTTGAGGGGCTTCTTCCGATTCGGCAGGGGTACTAGATCTAGATTTGGATGTACCCCCGCCTTTTCGTACTCTTCTGCTCTTTGCTCCTTTTCCTTGTCTCTCGTCCTCTTCATCTATTATGATGAGCTTTCTCGGAGGCGATCTAGCGGTTCTCTTTCCTCCTCTCGGATGGGGCTTTAGTCTTTCCTTTGGCGAGGCTTAGACTTTGGCTTGTTAGCCGCTTCGGCCTCTGCAATTTCTCCGCCGGCCTCTCATCCGCAGCCTATTTGGGCTTCCTCCTCGGCCAGATATGTACCTTAATCGCTTTGCTTTGGAGGGGTTGGAATTTTAAGCTTTTGTTTGCCCTTGCCTTCTTGAACTGGTGGTGGAAGAGGAGCCTCTTCTTCTTCCGAGTCCTCCACCGCTTGTTCGATGTACTCGGCAACCTCCTTAATAATGTCTTTGGGAGTCCGGGTTGCCCGAGTAGTCTGGCTGGGGTCCCGAGCCACTTGGGCCGGTTTCACTGTGCTCGCAGCCGAAACACCCCCGGGCCTTACCCGGATTCCGAGTCTGAGTTTTCTGAGACTGAGTTTTGCTAATGTCGGCAATAGATTTCTTCTTCTCAATCCCCTTCTTTTCTTCAGTAGTTGTCCCCTTCAGTAGTCTAGAAGGTTTAGTGGGAGTCAGCTTCTCGGTACTCTTTTTCTTTCCTTCACTTCCTTCACTTTCTTTCTCGTTACCCTTCTTCTTTCCTTCCCCCTTTTTGGCATCATCAAGTACAGTAGGGGTTGGGATGAGTACCTTTTTTCTATGCTGCGCCGATAAACAAGTGGACAAGTCGTCCGATCACGTTATGCACTTTCTCCAATGCTAGATGCAGCTCGTTCCTCTCAAATGTGAGTGCGTCCTTGTATGCTGTATGAGAGAGAACGGCTTCTGACTTCAGTTCAGCTAGTTTCTCACCGATCTTGTCCTCCACGACCAGTTGAATGAGGTCTAGTCTCGTTCTCCGTGGCCCGGGCTTGCTCGGTGAATGACTCGGTATGAGCGGACAAGGCGTTACAAATTGTTCAAGGAGCTTGGCCCGTCCCTCCCGAATTGTCCTTAGCCGAGTCTCGAAACCGCGTTGCCGCCGTGGGCCAATGCTTCGATTATGAGAGCGGAGACATCAGGGGCAGCTGATGTAGAGATGCTGGATTTCATCCCCTGAAGCTCAGAGTTGGTGGCCAATGCAGACTTCTTCCACACCTTGTGGACTGCCTTCGCCAATTCCCGATTTTGAATTCCTTGTGCAGTTAGAGCTTTGGCAACCGAACGGGATCTCTTGGCGAGATGGGTGGGGCGCCTCGTATGTCGACTCGAGCAGGAGCCGAGCGAGCTCGCCGAGGACGAGACACCAGGCGAAGGCTCCTCGAGCCCAAGGATACCGAGTGGTGGTGCTTTGCCCGATATGGGTATCCTTGTCCTATGGATGTCCCTCATCAGGCTTTCCAGGGCCTGAATCACTGGGTGGGTCCTGACCGTCGTGGTCAGGCCCATCTGAGGGCGGCGAGCCAGCTGCTTGGCGTCGATTAGCAATAATTGCAAGCATGGCTGCCCTTAGATTCTCCATCGTGTTGAGATTCTCAGGCTCTGAATAGCCTATCTCCTCATGCAATCTCAGTTCTTCCAAGTGTAGCTGCTGACAGGAGTAGTGTAGAACAAGGCGTTGAAGCTGAGGCCACTCCTGAAAGCGTAGGATCATATGGAGCCTTGCTGACTTGGCTAGGACGAGCAAATCTGAATGGTCAGCAAGCTCTGGAATGAACTGGATGATCACTCGGGAAGCTCTAGAGATAATAACTGCTGCTTCCATCCCGAGAGTCTCTTCTGCAGACGCAGAATCTGACTCGATATCAACGAAGTCAGTCTCAGAGTCAGCAGGTGGACGACTGCTGAGCGGAGGCACAGAGAGAGGGCTATCCAGACGTTGGACTTCTTCGCTTTGGGCTTCAATAGCCTCTCCCTGTTCCTCTTGAACTTGTTCCTCAGTGGAGACGGCTTTCTCCACTTACTTGGTCTTCTCAGATGAGGAAGACTCATCTACCAACTGTAGTGGCTGAATAGGAGTCGGTTCAGTAGCCACTTCAGTGGTTGTCTCCCGGTTCGAGCGAGGTGTATCCGGTATGGCCTTCCTCAGCCTCTTGGCTGGTGCCTTAGGTGATTTAGCCGAAGGTGTCCTTTTCTTAGGAGTCACCTGCTGAGGCTTAGATGGTTGAGCTTCTGCGGCCGGTCCTGAACCAATCTGTTGCAGGGCCGCAGACTTGTTGTGAAAGCGAATTTTCTTCACATTAAAGTATTCTTTGCCGTCATAAGTGATCTGCTCAGCCTCGCAGAGATCCTCGATCATGACTGACAGTTTAAGTCCGTAGAGAAGCTTTCCCTTTGCGGTCAGTGTTCGCGTAGCTTTGTCGAACTTGGCTGCCTGAGCCATAAATTCGCGAACAAAGAAGTCAATCCAATTGACTTTCACGCAGTCATAGATCGCCATCATCATATGGATCTTCGGTCGGGAGACTCCGATCGAAAGAGCCGGCTGGCTCGTCAACAGGTGAGTGACGATGTACGCCCGGTGCTCGAACTGCGGTAGCATGGTATTCTTCGGAAATGCTGCTCTGAATGTTGTGGGCTTGCCACAGAAAACGGAGAGGTATGTGTCGACAGCGTCGTCATTGTACCCCAAGGTGCTGACACCTTCAGACGGGAGGTTGAAGCTCTTCTTCAGCGCTTGTTTAATGGACATCTGCTTCAGTATCCTCGATGCGTCGTCAATGGCGTTAACAGCGAACCTCGCCAGAATATCTCCTCGAACTGAGTCGGAGTTCAGATATAGTTCCGCCACTTGTCGAGGAAGGAAGAAGGTCGGCTTCCTCGATAGAAACTCCTCAAGGCCGGATTTCCTCAGATAGGTGAAGATCTCGCCCATGTACTCGATCTCGCATGCGTCGAACTCCATAACTAGTTCGCACCAGATACGGCCCTTGCTGACGATTTCCTCTATCTTGTCGGGAGAACTGACAGATATACCAGCCATAGTACCTGTTACAAGAAGTGAATCAGTACCGTTTCTTGGATAGAACAGTCTTTGTACATATGCGATACTCGAAAAATATAATAAATACATTAACAGATATAAGCATACCAATAGATAAAATTCGAGATAAGATGAGAGTGAAGTTGCAAGTAAGGATTGCGAATGCAGATCTCGGATTTTTCGAAATTTGAAAGTTATGAAGTATGCTAATGGCGGTTTCAAAGATATGATCGAATATATATATCAACTATGAAGATGAACGGTTTTCGATCGAAGGCTGAACTTAAACTTGCTTTATGATATGGACGGTTAAGATTAGAAGTTAAAAATAGGGAATGATCACAAAACCCACCTAAGTCAAAGCCAGTTGTAAAATAGCCTAAGTAGTAACTTTGAAAAGACATGCATTAAATGCGTGCAGAGTTCAGCAAGCTTATGTATGGAATGTCGTGCATTAAATGTGAGCCGTTAATAATAAAGACAAACCAAAAGATATTAATGTCATGCTGAATCTTTATCATAAATGCAAAGTACTGTTGTATTAAATTACTACTGAGTAGAGATACGCAAACCTGTCAGCTGAACATAGTAGTCAGCTGATACCTCGTGTAGATGGTTTCTGTCTCTACGTGCCGAATGTATCGATGCGAGAGTGAACATTCCCCACCTCTTGAAATGTCTCTCTCCTCGAAACCTCTTCTTGACCGGGGTCGGTAGGGTCCAACAGACCTAGCTCTGCCGAAAGTTCTGCCGAATCGGATTCAGCTAGAGGCTTGGTCAGTATATCAGCCCGTTGCTTGTCAGTATGGATCTTCTCCATCCTGATATCCTTTTTCTCGACATGGTCACGAATGAAGTGATGTCTGATGTCCACATGCTTACATCTCGTGTGAAGTACAGGGTTCTGAGTGATTGCAATAGCACTGGTACTGTCGCAGAAAATCGGCACTTCATTCTGAATGACGTCATAGTCTCTCAGTGCTTGTCTCGGCCCAAAGGATCTGGGCGCAACAACTTCCAGCAGCCATGTATTCAGCTTCAGTAGTCGACGTGGCCACTGAGTGCTGTTTCTTTGAAAACCATGAGATCAGCTTGCTGCCAAGGAACTGACATGTTCCTGAAGTTGATTTTCGGTCTATTCTACATCCTGCATAGTCAGCATCAGAATAACCAGTTAGTTCAATATTATCATCAGCTGGATACCACAAACCCATGTCAGGTGTTCCTCGTAGATAGCGGAGAATCTTCTTTACTGAGTCCATATGACTCGCTTGGGATTCGCCCGAAATCGAGCACGATACACCTACAAGCATAAGTTATGTCGGGACGAGTAGGCTGTTAGATATAATAAAGAACCAATTATAGCACGGTATTCAGTTTGGTCTACTGATACTCCCTCTTTATCAAGATCTATCTTCATATTCGTGTTCATCGGGATCTTGATTGATTTGCCGGATGTGCAGCCGAATCTTTTGATGAGGTCTCGAGTGTATTTGCCTTGGTTGATGAACGTTCCCTTTTTAGATTGCTTGACTTGAAAACCAAGGAAGTAGTTCATTTCTCCCATCATCGACATCTCGAACTTATCCTTCATCATCTTTTCAAATTGCTGACACATGATGACATTCTTTGATCCGAATATAATGTCATCCACATAGATCTGCACAACTAATAAGTCTTCTTCCAGTCGAATGCTGAATAGAGTGCGGTCTCATCGTGCCTTTACGAAAACCTTTCTGAAGAAGAAACTCAGACAGGGTATCGTACCAAGCCCTGGGTGCTTGTTTTAACCCGTATAGAGCCTTTCTAAGTCTATATACTTGATGTTCCTGCTGAAAGCCGGGCGGTTGTTCCACATAGACTTCTTCTTTTAGCACGCCATTCAGGAACGCAGACTTCACATCCATTTGATAAACTCTGAATCGTTGATGTGTTGCGTAGGCCAGGAATAGTCTGATTTCCTCCAATCTTGCAACCGGAGCGAACGTCTCATCGAAATCTATCCCTTCGGCTTGACAGTAGCCTTTAGCCACGAGTCTTGCTTTGTTCCTTACTATAACGTTGTTTTCATCTCGCTTGTTTTTGAAGACCCATTTAGTTCCAATAACATGTTGATGCCGGGGTCTATCTACAAGCTCCCATACTTCGTTTCTCGTGAACTGATTCAGCTCCTCCTGCATAGCAATGATCCAGTCAGCATCTTTCAGTGCATCCTCAATGGTCTGAGGCTCTTCAGTAGACAAGAAGCGGGAAAATAATGCGCTTTCTCCTTGACAGAATCTGGATCTTGTCTTGACATTTGCTGAAGGATCTCCAATGATTAAATCAGCAGTGTGAGCATCGAGCCACGATCTACGATGTTTCAACTCTTCATCTGAAACTTGTTCAACACAGATAGTAGGTGAGTTAGGCATTTCAGTTGTACTATTCTGAGATTGAAGTAATTCAAGTAACAAGAGTATGGTCTACTTGAGTCACCGAGTTCGGGGGCATTCAGCTCGGGAACATTACTAGACGTTCCCCCCCCGAGGTGTTGCTCTCGGTAGTGTTGGTCTCGGTTACCTCAACGGTTTCCTCATCGACTCGAGTTACACGGGATTGATTCCGTTCGGGAGAATCAATCTTCGGCCTACTTGCTCGGCGGGTTGAGATTCGATAGATTTGTCTTCGGTTTCTTCGTCCGAATCATCATCCCAACATAGCCGGATCTTTTCGGATTTGTCTTTTAAGCTTAGATCCCGTAGCCGCTTCATCGATGTCCTCGGATTCGGAATTTGAGTTATTGCTCCCGTCTTCGGTAGCAAACTCGTTAAAAACAACATGAGGGCTTTCCTCCACGCAAAGAGTCCGATAGTTGAATACTCCGAAAGCTTTGCTTGACCCGAGAGTATCCTAAGAATACTCCCCGATCCGACTTGCTATCAAAAGTCTTCACCGATCTTTCCCATTATTGTGGATAAAACATGAACAACCAAAAATATGGAAATAAGATAGAGAAGGCTTCCTGCCGTTCCATAGTTCATATGGTGTCCGCTTATCTTTGCATTGTCGGTAGAGATCTATTCCCAGTATAACATGCGTATCCGTAGCTTCTGCCCAGAATTTGGTTGGGAGTCCCGAGTCTGCGAGTAGAGTCCTAGCTGCCTCTTTTAGAGTTCTGTTTTTTCGTTCAACAACTCCATTCTGCGCGAGGTGTGCGTGCGGTGAAGTCTCATGCTCTATTCCTTCGCTTGCGAGAACTCCTTTACCATGGAATTAAGGAACTCGGTTCCTGCGTGCGAACGTATTTTTCCGATCTTGGTGTTCTTCTTGACACCGAGCTTTTTCGAAGCGTTGGTAACTCTGTTTTGACGTCGAGACTTGTTGGCAATGAATATGACCCATGTGTAGCGCGAGTAGTCATCTATGACCACTAATGCATATTTTCTGCCTTTGATCGTCACTGGGGAGACTGGACCGAACAAATCCATAGGTAGCAGCTGAAGGATTCCATCAGTGGAAGGAGATGGAACTGGAGGATTTTGATTCCTTGTTTGCTTTCCCTTCAGACATGCTTCACACTGAGTGTGTTTGCTGAATACTTCATTCGGCAGTCCCCTTGCTAGAGTGTCTCTTGCAAGCTTGTTGAGCGTCTTAAAGTTGAGATGGCTGAGTCTTCTGTGCCATAGCCACCCCGTGCGGTTGTCATTCTTCGCCAATAAGCAAGCATCAGGTTCAGCTGAGTTCCAGTCAGCCACATATATGTTCTTTCTGCGCGAACCTGATAACACTATTTTCCCTGTGGATTTATCAATAACATCACAGAAACCAGCGTCAAATATCACTCTATTTGAGTTATCACAAAATTGACTAACGAGAGAGAAGATTATGTTTGAAGTCCTTCAACATATGATACTCTTCGAACGTTAGCGGTCCCAATCTTTGAGTGTTCCATATCCTCTCGGTATAGCCTTTTGCATTGTCTCCGAACTCAATCCGGGTCCTTCTTCGGTGATATAATTCTTCGATAGACTCCTTTGGTATGTCATGTGTCTTGAGCATCCGTTGTCCACATACCATGGGTCTTTACGCACCTGCAAAACAGAATTATATTCAGGTACCCTTTATTTTTGATTTTGGGTCCTTAGATGTTAGTTTTAGTAACCCAAATCTGTCTAACAACCCTGGTGGTTTCGGACATTTTCTTTCCATTGGAGTCAACATATCCGACCACCGGACTGGGTTCACGGTGACTTCGAGGCTTCGAGGTTCGGGAGTCCTGATCTTCTAAGTTGGTGGACTGCTGACCTTTGCCTTCTGTGCGGCCTTTTTCTTCTTCTGACCTTTGGAGCCTCTTCGGATTATAGGTTAATAATAATATGATCCATACTGAGCAGGTGCGTCAGCTTCGGAGGTCCATACTGATCTGGCAAGTTTGATTTGCTTTGGTTCCCCCTTGGCCGAACCGGGGTTTCTTGGCATTGATCTTCTTGTCGGAATGCTGATGTGTGGGATGAGGTGCTTTCATCTTCTCGTTTGTTCTTTGCTAGGGGGTTCGGTATATACTGCGTTGATAGTCTCCCCTCGAACAAATCTATCGGCAAGCCGTACTCACTGAGTGTCTTGGGGCGGATGAGAAAGCTCCTGGGCCGAATCCAAGTCCTTCCTTGCGGTGCTTTGGCTTATTGCTTGCTAGCATAGCCTCCAATTTCTTCTCTGCGCCCATATACCTCTCGGTCATCGGGTTCCTCCGGACATCATCACTTTTCTTCGGTGCGTCGTGCTCGGTCCGAAGTCCCGACGGTTCTTGCTTCGATGAGCTCGGTTCGAGTATCTTTACCGAGTCAAGTCATTGGTCAAGACTGAAATCCGATCTTCTTGATGCTGAGAGTTGGCCATCAGAGAGTTTATCTCCTCCCTGAGTCTCAACACAAGTCCTTCGGCCTCAGTAACAACCTGACTCTCCTGAGAAAGTCTCTGATTCTCCACTTTCAGGGTATCCAACTCCTGAAGAGTCTTACTGAGCTGCAGACTCATCTGAATTTGTTCATCTAGTAGATCTTCATATGCGATCGAGATATCCAAATTCCCATCTGCACCTGAAATAGTGTCGTGTGTGCAGTGTGAAGAGGAGTTAACTGGTTCATGAGAATTTACCTCATCCTCTTCGCCTGCCATCATGCACATTTCAGTTGATTCATCTGCTTCATGCTCTAAGGCCATGAAAGCTGCTTCATCGTCAGATGAATCCATAAAGGAGTCGATATCTTTTGAGTCATCTGAGATTTCGCCAGCTATGTAGGATTGTCTTTTCTGGGTGAATTTCTCTCTCCTTGCCTTGCGTGCTGCGCGTTCAGCACTACTGAGCTCAGGACAATCATACTGATAATGTCCAGGCTTCTTGCAGTTGTAGCAAGTGATGACTTTTTCTTCTTTGGTTGCACTATATTCTGACTTACCTTTTGTATCTCGGTATGCTTTGGTCAGTTTTCTACGCCTTTCTTTCTCCTTCTGATACTTCACTGCGAGCAGCGCGTACTTCTGAGCTAGACTTCCTTCTTGTAGGTCAGTGAGTGAAGGCTCAGTCTTACTCGTCGTCTTGCTCGTAGCGGGAGATGCTGTGCTTACTGTAGCTTTGAAAGCATGGTCAATCTTCGTATCAGCTTCGGCTCTCGGCTTTCTTTGAGGTCCGTCGAACTCATACTCCTGCGCTCGTAATTACGAAAAGATATGGTCGGGAGACACGGCATCTAATCGAATGTCGCAATAAAGTGGCAAAAGGTGTCCGGTGTCCGTCCGGCGGTGCCCTCGGAATCTTCGATTCATCTCTCGGTTCTTTGAATGTCTTTCCCGGCCCATTGATAGAATTCATCGATTGGTAAATCGACGTTTAGATCTTCGATTTTGTCCCCGGGCATGAGAGACAAGCTTTCCAGCTTTTGGAGTTCCAGCGCTAATTTGTTGGCTTTAATCTTCTGAGTCCCTCGACTCAGTAGTGCAAGAGCATCGCAGAGTTCTTTAGCAGTCTTGCATTCCTGAACCCTGCCAAGATAAGAATCACTAAGGGTGGTTAGTATAGCATTCCTGGCGACTCGATCTAGATTGTGAAGCTTCTTCTCTTCAGGAGTGAAGAGACTTCTGTCTTTGGGGATCTTCATCCCAGTCACCATTCCTCCTCCTTGAGCTTGGTCCTGAGTCACGACACTATCAATCATAGGAACGATAGGTCCATCTTTAAGCACTTCAGTCATACTGTCATGGAGGGATGTCAGATGAGCTTCCATCCTGACTCGCCATACTCCGTAGTTCTCCACCGAGAACATAGGTACCATCCTTATACCCGACATATCGGCCATGAAGAATAATGATATGAATGTAGAGTGATATGCGGTGAAAAACGCTTTCCCTCGGATCCGTTCGAATAGACCGGTCTCAAAGATAACAAGAGTCAAAGAACTCCTGCTTCGATACCAATTGTTGGTCCCGTGAGTGAGTTCGGGTGTAGAGGGGGGCTGAATACACCCGAATCCAAATTTCTCAACTTTCGAACACGAACAGTCCTATTCGGGGAAGGTGCCGTCTTGAAATAGTTCGGCAGACCGGACAAGCGTTTCGAATCGTGTTAAAGGCTAAAAGAGTACGGCTCGGTCGAGATCCGCTAACCGACTAGGTCGAATTCGGTATCGATCGGTGAGAGTTCGGTGTGCGGAATTGTGTAGGCCCAAATCGGTTTTAATGAGGAAAACGTTTTATGCAAGTCTCGGTTCGGTAGATAAGAAGTTCGAATGCGAGACGGTTAAATCAATTTTAAATATGATGTTCAGTATGCACAATAAAACCAATGAAACAGTAAGTAAACGACACAGATATTTTTAAAGTGGTTCGGATATCAACAATCCTACGTCCACTGTCCCGATAGATCAGGAGGTTATTTATTATACTGAGTTAGTCTCAGTCAGCTTGTACACTGGACAAAGCCGTGGCTTGGGGATTATACTGAGCAAGTCCCAGTTTACAATTCTATCAAACTTTAAGTGTTTGACAAACTTCTCCAACAATGAAGGAGTCCTTATACAATAAGGATTGGGTTCAAATGTGAACTCCTTCGTCTAAGCTATGGATATAACAAGTGAGCTTAGGGTTAGAGGGATAAGGAACGAGAATGTAGCTATCTAGAGCGACGAACAGCTGAGGGTTTAGCTATAGGTTCGTGTTGGTCACTTGGATACTAGAAGCGTATGTCGGTTTAGCTTGGTTCCTTTTGAGCTGTATGTAGTCTTTCGCCGGAGATAACTCGGTTGATTCTTGCGGAAGACTTAGTCGTTAATTTTGCTCGTTTGAATGCTCTGTGCGTTTCTTGCTTCTATGTTTTTTTTTTAGGTGTGCTTCAAATCTTGAATGATCCCTCTATTTATAGAGTGGAGAGAAGAATAGATCCGTTGGAGATGATCTTCTTCTTTTTCCCTCTTTTGGTAGCAAACGGCTCTTTTGTGTAGGTAACAGTGCTTTCCCACCTTTTTAGGTAAAAGGTTGACTGCAGCTTTAGCAGGTGAGAAGACACGTGTATGGTTGTCATTCGTCGAGGGGGATGTGGTGGTTGAGACAGCACAGACTTCGAGACAGACTGAAGCTGACTTCTCTCTTCCTCGTACATGACAATGCTGATTGTCTTTCAAAAGATTCTGACAGTCCTGAAGACTATCTGCCGTTGCTGAGTCTGACCTTGTATTCAGTAGATAGGCTGCCGAGATAGGTCTGCCGAAGATCGGCTACGAGTCCAGTGAACTACTCTCGCCGAGTTCGGTTCAACCGACTCTCTCGCATATCGCTGCTCTGCTGAGTCCAGTATTCACTGAGTCTTCTACACTGGTGCTGAGGCAGATGAGCTACTGAGCACCTTGACCAGAGCAGAGTGTCTACTGAGTCTGAAACCTCAGAGACAAATACGAATACAAAGGAATGGTTCACCAATCAGATAGGGTTTTGGGATCTTCAAATCTTCTCAACAGTTCAGAGCACGAGGCTACTGAGCGTGATTCAGTATAGAAGATAGAATCATTTCCCACAAGTATGATCATGCTGAGGATTGAATCATCACCCAACAAGAGGGAATCTCTACAGTAACATTCAAAATGAAGATGACCATTTTCCTTGTCGTTTTTGACATGTGTCTATGTTGGGATAAGATTCAGTAGAAAGATTTGAAGATCCCAAAACCCTAGCTGAATGATGAACCTTCGATAATATAATAGCTCAGTATGAGTTTAGTTGTTAGGAACTCAGTAGGCTAGAGTTCAGTAGCTGCAGCGTTCGTTCTGTAGAAGATCTCCTGCTTAGCTGGATGGACTCAGTATCGAAGAAGTCAGTTGCACTGAAGTTCAACAACTGAATCTGCAAAGGAATCCGAGCTGCACATTCTGATTATCCACAAGAATGTAAGTGGGATGTCAACTCAGTTGAATGTCCGAGGATTCAGAAGGAGTCATCTCTTGACGGTTGAACAACCTCACCTAACACTCTCCTCAACCAATAAGGAGCCGACAACGCCTTACGTGCTCTGACAAAAGATGCTCTGAGACTGAAATAGAAGCGTATGTCCACAGTGCACCTACCACAACGTTCAAATTAAAGTATCCATTTTCCTTGTCGTTTCGACACGTGGCGGGACCCACTCCAATCGATCTATTGCCCAATCGAACGCTATAAATAGAGGAGATGTCTCCATACAGAGAGACTACCAAAACTAAGAGACACGAGCAATTAACTAGCAAGTGCCCAAACGAACAAAGCTTTCCACAACGTATTGAAGAGAAACAACCTTCCGCGAAAAGCACTCAACTACTCAAGGGAACACAAGCCTTCATCGAATTAAAGCATCTACTGTTCAAGTGAAGAACACGAACCCAGAGAGAACATTCCTCACTGTTCTTCATTCTAGAAGCCTATTCTTGTTCCCCTCCTCTAATCTAATCTCATCGTTCTGATCCATAGCCTAGAACTCGAAGGAGTTCACCTATTGAACTATTCTTAGAGATAAGAACTCCTTCACTGTTGGAGAAAACCTTCTAACTTTATTGTTTGAGTTTGTAAACTGAGACTTGCTCAGTATAATCTTCAAGACTGTGTTTGTCCTGCGTACAAACCGAATTCGACTAACTCAATATAAAAAATAGCCTCCTGATCCTTTCAGGACAGTGGACATAGGATTGTTGATATCCGAACCACTTTAAAAATCTGTGTCTCTTTACTATTGCCTTGATTTACTGTTCATTCAAAAAACTGTTTACAAAATCATTCAACAGAGTTTCAGTAAAAGCTTAACTGAGTGCACTAATCAACTGAAACGGTTTTGTAAACACATGTTTTCATAATCAAACTGAATCGAGCCTACACTATTCCGCACGCTATTGACCCTCTACTGAACGGTACTGAATTCTGACGTCAGTCAACTATCAGAACTCAGCTAAGTCAGTCACTCTATCCCCACAATCAAGATCAGCTTATCTGGTATACAGAATCTATATAGCAGACATCTTCTGTGAAACAGACTGATCGTGTTTTGAGTTTGAGGAAAAAGTTTTCGGGTATATTCACCCCCCCCCTCTACACCTGAACGTTTGACTTGGGACCAACAATTGGTATCAGAGCCAGGTTCTTTAAGACTCTTGTTATCTGAAACTAGTCTACTCGAACAGGCCCTTGAAAACATTTTCACTACATATCATTCTTCATTCATATCATTTTCTAACATGTCTGATATGTTAGGAATCAGAATGGTACCCATGTTCTCAGTAGAGAACTACGGGGTATGGCGGGTCAGAATGGAAGCACATCTGACCTCCCTCCACAATAGCATGACAGAGGTCTTGGAAGACGGACCTATTGTCCCCATGGTCGACAACCGGAAAGAAGGTGGCCAAAGACAGAAGCCTCTTCACTCCAGAGGAGAAGAAGCTTCACAACCTTGACCGGGTTGCTAGGAACGCCATACTGACCACTCTAAGCGACTCATATCTCGGGAGAGTTTAGGACTGCAAGTTAGCCAAAGAACTTAAGGATGCTCTGGCGCTACTGAGTCGGGGGACTCAGAAGATCAAAGCTGACAAATTGGCGCTGGAACTCCAGAAGCTGGAGAGATTGTCACTCATGCCTGGCGACACGATAGAAGATCTTAATGTCAGATTCACGGATCTGATGAACATATTCAACAGGCTGGGAAAGACATTCTCCAACTGTGAGATGAATCTCAAGATTTTAAGAGCCTTGCCAGACGGACATTGGACTCCTTTTGGTACATTGCTTAGACATTCTAATCTTGATACTGTTTCTCCTGATCAGATATTTTCAGAATTAAAAGTTGAAGAGTTCGAATTCGGTCTACCGTAGAGGAAGAAACGAGCTGAAGCTGACACTCAGATAGACCATGCTTTTAAAGCATCATTCAGCACAACGGCTCCGACGTCTAGCAAAGCTGAGCCTTCAACAAGGGACTTACAAGAAGGAAGCATAGCTAAAAAAATGCGCGTTACTTGCGATAAAGTATCAGAAGGAGAAGGAGCGGTGCAAGAAACTGTCAAGAGTCGTCAGAGACTCAAAGAGTAAGTATGACTTCTCACAAAAGTGCAATCCTGATAAACATACTTCTGAATGCAGGAAACAGGAGGATTCTGTACAGTCAATAGACAATGACAGCAAAGAAAGCAGAATCATCTCCTGCTACAACTGCAAAAAGCCAGGACACTATCAGTATGACTGTCCTGAGCTCAGCTCAGCTCAGCTGAAAGAGCTGCGAGAAAAGCTCGAAGGGAGAAGTTCAACCAAAAGCGTCAAGCCTATATCGCCGATGAACTCTCAGACGACTCAGAAGAAGTCAACACCTTCATGGATTCATCCGAGGATGAAGCCGCCTTCGTGGCCAAAGAGCTTGAAGAAGATACTAAAAAGTGTCTGATAGCAGGAGAAGAGGATGAGGTAAACTCTCCAGAACCATATATCTCTTCTTCACACTGCACACAAGACACATTTTCAGGTGCAGACGAGAATCTGGAGGTAGCATACGAAAGATTATTGGACGAACAGATTCAGATGAATCTGCAGCTCAATAAGACTCTTCAGGAGTTGGATACCCTGAAAGTAGATAATCAGAGACTTTCTCAGGAGAGTCTGGTTGCTACTGAGTCAGAAGGACTTGTTATGAGACTCAGGGAGGAGATTAACTCTCTGATGGCCAAGTCTCAACAACAAGAAGATATGATTTCAGTACTGACTAAGGACTTGACTCAGAAAGAGACTGGATTGAGTTTACTGAAGTAGAAGTTCTCATGACTTTAGACCGAGCATGAAACTCTCAAGAGGAGTGACGATACCTGGAGAAACCTGATGATAGAGCGGTACATGGGAGCCGAGAAGAAGCTTGAGGCGATGCTAGCTAACAACAAGCCAAAGTACTACAAGGAAGGACTTGGGTTCAGTCACGAAACCTCCACATCTGCCCCCACACGCTCAGAGAATCGGTTTGCTGATAGGTTTGTTCGAGGGGAAATGATCAATGTTGAACAATTGAACCCCTCAGCAAAGAACAAACAAAAGATGAAAGCACCTCATCCTACCTATCAGAAATTTGACAAGAAGGTTAGCTCAAAATCACCCCAGCACAAGCAAGGGGGAACCAACAGAGTAAAATGGGCTGATCAGTATGGACCTTCATAGCTGACACATCCAGTGCAGTATGGGTCATACTACTATGATCCCATTGTCAGTAAGAGTTCCAAGAGTCAGAAGCAAAAGAAAGCCAATCAGAAGGCTAAGGTCAGCAGTCCACCTACTCAGAAGATCAGAACTCTTGAACCGAAGAAGCCTCAGAAGTCAACATCAACCAGTCCAGTGGTGAAGTATGTTGATCAAAGTGGAAAGAAACTGTCTGAGACCACCAGGGTCGTTAGACAGATTTGGGTTTCCAAAACTAACGCTTAAGGACCCAAAATAAAAATAAGAGGTACCAGAACATAATTTTGTTTTGCAAGTGCACAGGGACCCATGGTACATGGACAGCGGATGCTCAAGACCCTGTCCACACTGATCGAGGATGAGCAGAGACTAAGAGAGGAAATTGGCTACGAAGAGCCTGCCGATATAGCTTCTTTGGAGGATCTAAAGGTTGTTATACTTATGATTCTCAACGATAAGCTTCAGAGAGCACATCATGTATTTCTCAGCCTCCACCTCCATCTCCTCCTCATGATCAATCACCCAAGGATACAGATGAGGGAGCGTCTGCTGAGGGTCAAACTCCCAGAGCTGATCCACCACTACAACCTTCTACATCTGGAGCGATCGCTCAGAGTCCTTCCTCGACCCAGCCGAAGAAAAGTTATTATCAATCTGCTGAGCTCAAGGATCTTGCAACGAGGTCCATTAATAAAGTCATCCGGCGTCAGGTACACAAGAATCGCAATCTTGCCGATGATGTGAACGCTAAGAGGTGTAGGTTCACTGAGGCTCAGACCAAGACGCTGCAGGGACTGACTACAGAAGTGCAGAGGATAAGCATACCCACGCCTATCAATTCTGAAGAACTCCTCGCCAAGGCACTCGAGGCTCAAAGAACGGACTTGACAACTCAATTCGAAATTATACTGCAGACTCAGCCCAAAACATTTTATGAAGAAATGGCTTCTGCAACAAGTCACGTCCAAAAGGCAGTGGAAGAGCGATACAAATTCACTGTGGAAAGTATAACTAAGGCACTAACCAATCCACATACTTCCTGCCAGCTTATTGAGCAAACAACCTCAAAATCAGTAGAAGACTTCCTCAAGAGGACAGAGGAATCTAGGTCTGCGCTACAGAAAGAGATTAATTCAGCGTACGACTCTTGATGGGTGTCTTATGCTGACATCACTATTGACATGGCAAAGGACATCGAATCCATCAAATTATCTATCCGAGACCTATAGCAAAAGATTACTGCCCTGACCACCCGATCGATGATGCCAAAAAGGGGGAAGGGAACAGAAGAGCTCAACTTCAAGCTCTCCTGAAAGCTGAGGAGTTAGCTGGACTGAACGCTGACAAAGCTAAGGAGGTAGAAACTGAGGGGGAAGCTCAAGGTGCAGTGAACCTGTCTCTGCAATCAATGAAGTAACTACCTTCTTGGACGAGTTGGTAGAAGATGAGCCCCCAGTTCCTACTGAGGATGCACCTGTTGCCCCAAAGATTATTTCTAAGAAGAAAGGCAAAGGCATTGCTCGTCCTAGCCCTCCTAAGGAGAAGCAGGTGAAGTTCCGCTCTCGTGAAGAGTAAATTGCCTTCGATGATCAGATGGGTAGGGAACTTCAAGAGCAGGATCAAGAGAGGAAGCTGACTGCTAAGAAAGGGATAAAGACTAAATCTTCGATTCCTACTCGTTCAAGGACAATTATCCCTAGGAAATCACGTTCAGCTTCTCACTCCCAGAAGTCCAAATCTGAGAAGCCCGGTTCTTCAAAGTCTATATCTACCGGTGACTCGTGATCTAAGCAGCAAGTCCCCTCCTCTACACTATCTAAAAATCAGGAGCAGGAAATGAAAGAAATTTGGGACGCCTGCGAACGAGGTTTGGATGTCACGGCTGAAGCTAGATAGGTCCGAGAAGCCATGGGGAGAATTCATCAAGCTAAATTAGAAGCTCTCCGGCTGAGGACAGAGAAAGAAGCTAGGGAGAGAGTCCCCGAGAAGGACAGGAGTATCCCTACGACTTCGAAATATTTTAGGAGAAGGGCACCGCTCACTGAAGTCAAGAGAGTCATCCATAAAAGAACTGACGAGTGGGTTCCTCTGAAATTTAACCAATGATGGGAGCAACTGAAGATCGACTTTATCAAGAGATATTACATCTGGAAGTTTTTTGATGGAGAGAGTGAAGTCGATCCTCATAGCTACTTCTGAAACATTCTAGCAGTTGTTGATCCTCCCATCTACGCAGAAATTCTGACCATCCTAGAGAAGATTGGCAAAGAGCTGAAGGCACCTGAATTCCAAAAGCTCACTCCACCTCTCATGCATCAAGACAATATCAGCAAGAGGGAGATTGAAGAAGAGATCAGGCACGCCGCCGTCAACAAAGCTCTGGATAGGAATGTTGGTTAAGACCTGGAAGCCATCAATGCCCTGAGGAACAGAACCTATGCAGCATACGGGCTTGAACATCCTGAGAAGAAATCAGCTGACTTTCGTGCTCGCTTGCAGCAGTATAAGAAGAAGCAGAGCTGATCTTCAGTAGTCTAGTATGTTGTTTGATAGAAAAGTATGTCTTGTACTTGTAAATTCTTCATCATTAATGTCATCTATTTCTACTGGCCTAGACAACTACTCATTGTCTCCATGGCTTATTGTGTGATTTTCTGTTAACACTACTGATCACCTCAGTAATCAAGTCACACACCCTCACTTGATTTTATCTGTTTCTTCGCCTCTGTTTTTAACTTATTATTCTTTTAGATGATTTTAATGAAAAGGGAGAAATTATTTTTCACAGGGGAAAATGGATTTTAAAGGATTTTCTAAGGAAAATAAAAAAAAAACCTAAAACGACTCTATGTCTTGCTATAACTGCCCAGTAAGGTGAATGAATTTGTTGCTTCATGTAATCATTTATAGCTGATAGTAGTCGATGTCCGACCTTAGTTGATATAGCTTATCTTATATAGGTCTTAGATGTAAAAGGTTTTGGTATCATCAAATAGGAGGAAATTGTTGGGATGAGATTCAGTAGAAAGATTTGAAGATCCCAAAACCCTAGCTGATGATGAACCTTCGATAATGTAATAGATTAGTATGAGTACAGTTGTTAGGAACTCAGTAGGCTAGAGTTCGGTAGCTGCAGCGTTCGTTCAGTAGAAGATCTCCTGCTCAGCTGGATGGACTCAGTATCGAAGAAGTCAGTTTCACTGAAGTTCAACAACTGAATCTGCAAAGGAATCCGAGCTTCACATTCTGATTATCCACAAGAATGTAAGTGGGATGTCAACTCAGTTGAAGGTCCGAGGATTCAGAGGGAGTCATCTCTTGACGGTTGAACAATCTCACCTAACACTCTCCTCAACCCATAAGGAGCCGACAACGCCTTACCTGCTCTGACAAAAGATGCTCTTAGACTGAAATAGAGGCGTATGTCTACAGTGCACCTACCACAACGTTCAAATTAAAGTAACCATTTTCCTTGTCGTTTCGACACGTGGCGGGACCCACTCCAATGGATCTATTGCCCAGTCGAACGCTATAAATAGAGGAGATGTCTCCATGCAGAGAGACTACCGAAACTAAGAGACACGAGCAATTAACTAGCAAGTACCCAAACGAACAAAGCTTTCCGTGACGTATTGAAGAGAAACAACCTTCCGCGAAAAGCACTCAACTGCTCAAGGGAACACAAACCTTCATCGAATTAAAGCATCTACTGTTCAAGTGAAGAACACGAACCCAGAGATAACATTCCTCACTGTTCTTCATTCTAGAAGCCTATTCTTGTTCCCCTCCTCTAATCTAAGCTCATCGTTCATATCCATAGCTTAGAACCCAAAGGAGTTCACATATTGAATTGTTCTTAGAGATAAGAACTCCTTCACTGTTGGAGAAAACCTTCAAACTTTATTGTTTGAGTTTGAAAACTGAGACTTGCTCAGTATAATCTTCAAGACTGTGTTTGTTCTGCGTACAAACCGACTGAGACTAACTCAGTATTATAAAATAGCATCCTGATCCTTTCTGGACAGTGGACGTAAGATTATTGATATACGAACCACTTTAAAAATCTATGTCTCTTTACTATTGCATTGATTTACTATTCATTTAGAAAAATGTTTACAAAATCATTCAACAGAGTTTCAGTAAAAGCTTAACTAAGTGCACTAATCAACTGAAACGGTTTTTATAAACAAATGTTTTCATAATCAAACTGAATCGGGTCTACACTATTCCGCACGCTACTGACCCACTACTGAACAATACTGAATTTCTTACGTGAGTCAGCTAGCAGACCTCAGCTGAGTCAGTCACTCTGTCCGCACAATCACGATCAACTTATCTGGTCTACTGAATCTATTCAACAGACCTCTTCCGTGAAACGGGCTGATCGTGTTTTGAGTTTGAGGAAATAGTTTTCAGGTGTATTCACCCCCCCCTCTACACCTGAATGTTTGACTCGGGACCAACAGTCTAGACTCACTCCAACGGATCTATTCATATATCGAGACTATAAATAGAGAGGAGTCTTCATGCAGAGAAGATATAAATGGGAACACAATCATTCAAGCGAACAACTATTATATCAAACTCAAAGTCAATTCCAGCGAAGAACTTGCATACAGATATTGTTTGTATTTCTTCACTCTAGTGTTTAATCAGTTCCCTTTCTCTATTTTAAGCAAGTTCATTGTAAAATCATTGGCTTAGAAAACTCAAAGGAGTTCAGCTTTCTGAACTGTTCTTATTGTAAAAACTCCTTCATAGTTGGAGAAACTCAAACCTTCAGGGTTGCAACTGTAAAGTCACTAAGACTATATCTAATACTGAAGACAGTAGATAGGACTCAGTAGAAGATTATCTCTGCCCACATGATCCAGAAAGTTTATTCGGCCAACTGACTAGTTTAGTAGACTAGTTCAGTAGCAACATTAAGTTATGCTGACTTTCGCGTTTGAGTTGAAATTTACATTCAGGTGTATTCAGCCCCCCCCCCCCTAGGAAATCTCAACATTCAGTTATGCTGACTGCTAAGAAAGGGATAAAGACAAAATCTCCAATTCCTACTCGTTCAAGGACAATTATCACTAGGAAATCACGTTCAGCTTCTCACTCCCAGAAGCCCAAATCTGAGAAGCCCGGTTCTTCAAAGTTTATATTTATTGGTGACTCGTGATCTAAGCAGCAAGTCCCCTCCTCTACACTATCTAAAAATCAGGAGCAGGAAATGAAAGAAATTTGGGACTCCTGCGAACGAGGTTTGGATATCACGGCTGAAGCCAGACAGGTCCGAGAAGCCATGGGGAGAATTCATCAAGCTAAATTAGAAGCTCTCTGGCTGAGGACAGAGAAAGAAGCTAGGGAGAGAGTCCCCGAGAAGGACAGGAGTATCCCTACAACTTCGAAATATTTCAGGAGAAGGGCACCGCTCACTGAAGTCAAGAGAGTCATCCATAAAAGAACTGACGAGTGGGTTCCTCTGAAATTTAACCAATGATGGGAGCAACTGAAGATCGACTTTATCAATAGATATTACATCTGGAAGTTTTTTGATGAAGAGAGTGAAGTCGATCCTTATAGGTACTTCTGAAACATTCTAGCAGTTGTTGATCCTCCTATCTACGCAGAAATTCTGACTATCCTAGAGCAGATTGGCAAAGAGCTGAAGGCCCCTGAATTCCAAAAGCTCACTCCACCTCTCATGCATCAAGACAATATCAGCAAGAGGGAGATTGAAGAAGAGATCAGGCACGCCGCCGTCAACAAATCTCTGGATAGGAAAGTTGGTGAAGACCTTGAAGCCATCAATGCCCTGAGGAACAGAACCTATGCAGCATACGGGCTTGAACTTCATGAGAAGAAATCAGCTGACTTTCGTGCTCGCTTGCAGCAGTATAAGAAGAAGCAGAGCTGATCTTCAGTAGTCTAGTCTGTTGTTTGATAGAATAGTATGTCTTGTACTTGTAAATTCTTCATCATTAATGGCATCTATTTCTATTGGCCTAGACAACTACTCATTGTCTTCATGGCTTATTGTGTGATTTTCTGTTAACACTACTGATCACCTCAGTGATCAAGTCACACACCCTCACTTGATTTTATCTGTTTCTTCGCCTCTGTTTTTAACTTATTATTCTTTTAGAGGATTTTAATGAAAAGGGAGAAATGGTTTTTCAAAGGGGAAAATGGATTTTAAAGGATTTTCTAAGGAAAATTAAAAAAAACCTAAAACGACTCTATGTCTTGCTATAACTGCCCAGTCAGGTGACTGAATTTGATGCTTCATGTAATCGTTTATAGCTGATAGTAGTCGGTGTCCGACCTTAGTTGATATAGCTTATCTTATATAGGTCTTAGATGTAAAAGGTTTTGGCATCATCAAATAGGAGGAAATTGTTGGGATGAGATTCAGTAGAAAGATTTGAAGATCCCAAAACCCTAGCTGATGATGAACCTTCGATAATGTAATAGATTAGTATGAGTTCAGTTGTTAGGAACTTAGTAGGCTAGAGTTCGGTAGCTGCAGCGTTCGTTCAATAGAAGATCTCCTGCTCAGCTGGATGGACTCAGTATCGAAGAAGTCAGTTTTACTGAAGTTCAACAACTGAATCTGCAAAGGAATCCGAGCTTCACATTCTGATTATCCACAAGAATGTAAGTGGGAGGTCAACTCAGTTGAAGGTCCGAGGATTCAGAGGGAGTCATCTCCTGACGGTTGAACAACCTCACCTAACACTCTCCTCAACCAATAAGGAGCCGACAACGCCTTACCTGCTCTGACAAAAGATGCTCTTAGACTGAAATAGAGGCGTATGTCTACAGTGCACCTACCACAACGTTCAAATTAAAGTAACCATTTTCCTTGTAGTTTCGACACGTGGCGAGACCCACTCTAATGGATCTATTGCCCAGTCGAAAGCTATAAATAGAGGAGATGTCTCCATGCAGAGAGACTACCGAAACTAAGAGACACGAGCAATTAACTAGCAAGTACCCAAACGAACAAAGCTTTCCGTGACGTATTGAAGAGAAACAACCTTCCGCGAAAAGCACTCAACAGCTCAAGGGAACACAAACCTTCATCGAATTAAAGCATCTACTGTCCAAGTGAAGAACACGAACCCAGAGATAACATTCCTCACTGTTCTTCATTCTAGAAGCCTATTCTTGTTCCCCTCCTCTAATCTAAGCTCATCGTTCATATCCATAGCTTAGAACCCAAAGGAGTTCACATATTGAATTGTTCTTAGAGATAAGAACTCCTTCACTGTTGGAGAAAACCTTCAAACTTTATTGTTTGAGTTTGAAAACTGAGACTTGCTCAGTATAATCTTCAAGACTGTGTTTGTCCTGCGTACAAACCGACTGAGACTAACTCAGTATTATAAAAAAGTATCTTGATCCTTTCTGGACAGTGGACGTAAGATTATTGATATCCGAACCACTTTAAAAATCTATGTCTCTTTACTATTGCATTGATTTACTGTTCATTTAGAAAAATGTTTACAAAATCATTCAACAGAGTTTCAGTAAAAGCTTAACTAAGTGCACTAATCAACTGAAACGGTTTTTATAAACAAATGTTTTCATAATCAAACTGAATCGGGTCTACACTATTCCACACGCTACTGACCCTCTACTGAACAATACTGAATTTCTTACGTGAGTCAGCTAGCAGACCTCAGCTGAGTCAGTCACTCTGTCCGCACAATCACGATCAACTTATCTGGTCTACTGAATCTATTCAACAGACATCTTCCGTGAAACGGGCTGATCGTGTTTTGAGTTTGAGGAAATAGTTTTCAGGTGTATTCACCCCCCCCTCTACACCTGAATGTTTGACTCGGGACCAACAGTCTAGACTCACTCCAACGGATCTATTCATATGTCGAGACTATAAATAGAGAGGAGTCTTCATGCAGAGAAGATATAAATGGGAACACAATCATTCAAGCGAACAACCATTATATAAAACTCAAAGTCAATTCCAGCGAAGAACTTGCATACAGATATTGTTTGTATTTCTTCACTCTAGTGTTTAATCAGTTCCCTTTCTCTATTTTAAGCAAGTTCATTGTAAAATCATTGGCTTAGAAAACTCAAAGGAGTTCAGCTTTCTGAACTGTTCTTATTGTAAAAACTCCTTCATAGTTGGAGAAACTCAAACCTTCAGGGTTGCAACTGTAAAGTCACTATGACTATATCTAATACTGAAGACAGTAGATAGGACTCAGTAGAAGATTATCTCTGCCCACATGATCCAGAAAGTTTATTCGGCCAACTGACTAGTTTAGTAGACTAGTTCAGTAGCAACATTAAGTTATGCTGACTTTCGCGTTTGAGTTGAAATTTACATTCAGGTGTATTCAGCCCCCCCTCCCCCCTAGGAAATCTCAACATTCAGTTATGCTGACTGCTAAGAAAGGGATAAAGACAAAATCTCCGATTCCTACTCGTTCAAGGACAATTATCACTAGGAAATCACGTTCAGCTTCTCACTCCCAGAAGTCCAAATCTGAGAAGCCCGGTTCTTCAAAGTTTATATCTGCTGGTGACTCGTGATCTAAGCAGCAAGTCCCCTCCTCTACACTATCTAAAAATCAGGAGCAGGAAATGAAAGAAATTTGGGACTCCTGCGAACGAGGTTTGGATATCACGGCTGAAGCCAGACAGGTCCGAGAAGCCATGGGGAGAATTCATCAAGCTAAATTAGAAGCTCTCCGGCTGAGGACAGAGAAAGAAGCTAGGGAGAGAGTCCCCGAGAAGGACAGGAGTATCCCTACAACTTCGAAATATTTCAGGAGAAGGGCACCGCTCACTGAAGTCAAGAGAGTCATCCATAAAAGAACTGACGAGTGGGTTCCTCTGAAATTTAACCAATGAGGGGAGCAACTGAAGATCGACTTTATCAATAGATATTACATCTGGAAGTTTTTTGATGAAGAGAGTGAAGTCGATCCTTATAGGTACTTCTGAAACATTCTAGCAGTTGTTGATCCTCCTATCTACGCAGAAATTCTGACTATCCTAGAGCAGATTGGCAAAGAGCTGAAGGCCCCTGAATTCCAAAAGCTCACTCCACCTCTCATGCATCAAGACAATATCAGCAAGAGGGAGATTGAAGAAGAGATCAGGCACGCCGCCGTCAACAAATCTCTAGATAGGAAAGTTGGTGAAGACCTTGAAGCCATCAATGCCCTGAGGAACAGAACCTATGCAGCATACGGGCTTGAACTTCATGAGAAGAAATCAGCTGACTTTCGTGCTCGCTTGCAGCAGTATAAGAAGAAGCAGAGCTGATCTTCAGTAGTCTAGTCTGTTGTTTGATAGAATAGTATGTCTTGTACTTGTAAATTCTTCATCATTAATGGCATCTATTTCTATTGGCCTAGACAACTACTCATTGTCTTCATGGCTTATTGTGTGATTTTCTGTTAACACTACTGATCACCTCAGTGATCAAGTCACACACCCTCACTTGATTTTATCTGTTTCTTCGCCTCTGTTTTTAACTTATTATTCTTTTAGAGGATTTTAATGAAAAGGGAGAAATGATTTTTCAAAGGGGAAAATGGATTTTAAAGGATTTTCTAAGGAAAATTAAAAAAAAACCTAAAACGACTCTATGTCTTGCTATAACTGCCCAGTCAGGTGACTGAATTTGATGCTTCATGTAATCGTTTATAGCTGATAGTAGTCGGTGTCCGACCTTAGTTGATATAGCTTATCTTATATAGGTCTTAGATGTAAAAGGTCTTGGCATCATCAAATAGGAGGAAATTGTTGGGATGAGATTCAGTAGAAAGATTTGAAGATCCCAAAACCCTAGCTGATGATGAACCTTCGATAATGTAATAGATTAGTATGAGTTCAGTTGTTAGGAACTCAGTAGGCTAGAGTTCGGTAGCTGCAGCGTTCGTTCAGTAGAAGATCTCCTGCTCAGCTGGATGGACTCAGTATCGAAGAAGTCAGTTTTACTGAAGTTCAACAACTGAATCTGCAAAGGAATCCGAGCTTCACATTCTGATTATCCACAAGAATGTAAGTGGGAGGTCAACTCAGTTGAAGGTCCGAGGATTCAGAGGGAGTCATCTCCTGACGGTTGAACAACCTCACCTAACACTCTCCTCAACCAATAAGGAGCCGACAACGCCTTACCTGCTCTGACAAAAGATGCTCTGAGACTGAAATAGAGGCGTATCTCTACATTGCACCTACCACAACGTTCAAATTAAAGTAGCCATTTTTCTTGTCGTTTCGACACGTGGCGGGACCCACTCCAATGACCTATTGCCCAATCGAACGCTATAAATAGAGGAGATGTCTCCATGCAGAGAGACTACCGAAACTAAGAGACACGAGCAATTAACTAGCAAGTACCCAAACGAACAAAGCTTTCCGTGACGTATTGAAGAGAAACAACCTTCCGCGAAAAGCACTCAACTGCTCAAGGGAACACAAGCCTTCATCGAATTAAAGCATCTACTGTTCAAGTGAAGAACACGAACCCAGAGAGAACATTCCTCACTGTTCTTCATTCTAGAAGCCTATTCTTGTTCCCCTCCTCTAATCTAAGCTCATCGTTCATATCCATAGCTTAGAACCCGAAGGAGTTCACATATTGAATTGTTCTTAGAGATAATAACTCCTTCACTGTTGGAGAAAACCTTCAAACTCTATTGTTTGAGTTTGTAAACTGAGATTTGCTCAGTATAATCTTCAAGACTGTGTTTGTCCTGCGTACAAACTGACTGAGACTAACTCAGTATTATAAAATAGCATCCTGATCCTTTCAGGACCGTGGACGTAGGATTGTTGATATCCGAACCGCTTTAAAAATCTATGTCTCTTTACTGTTGCATTGATTTACTGTTCATTCAGAAAAATGTTTACAAAATCATTCAACAGAGTTTCAGTAAAAGCTTAACTAAGTGCACTAATCAACTGAAACGGTTTTTATAAACAAATGTTTTCATAATCAAACTGAATCAGGTCTACACTATTCCGCACGCTACTGACCCTCTACTGAACAATACTGAATTTCTTACGTAAGTCTGCTAGCAGACATCAGCTGAGTCAATAACTCTGTCCGCACAATCACGATCAACTTATCTGGTCTACTGAATCTATTCAACAGACATCTTCCGTGAAACGGACTGATCGTGTTTTGAGTTTGAGGAAATAGTTTTCAGGTGTATTCACCCCCCCCCCCCTCTACACCTGAACGTTTGACTCGGGACCCACAGTCTAGACTCACTCCAACGGATCTAATCATACGTCGAGACTATAAATAGAGAAGAGTCTTCATGCATAGAAGATATAAATGGGAACACAATCATTCAAGCGAACAAACATTATATCAAACTCAAAGTCAATTCCAGCGAAGAACTTGCATACATATATTCTTTCTATTTCTTCACTCTAGTGTTTAATCAGTTCCCTTTCTCTATTTTAAGCAAGTTCATTGTAAAATCATTGGCTTAGAAAACTCTAAGGAGTTCAGCTTTCTGAACTGTTCTTATTGTAAAAACTCCTTCATAGTTGGAGAAACTCAAACCTTCAGGGTTGAAACTGTAAAGTCACTATGACTATATCTAATACTGAAGACAGTAGATAGGACTCAGTAGAAGATTATCTCTGCCCACATGATCCAGAAAGTTTATTCGGCCAACTGACTAGTTTAGTAGACTAGTTCAGTAGCAACATTCAGTTATGCTGACTTTTGCGTGTGAGTTGAAATTTACATTCAGGTGTATTCAGCCCCCCCCCCCCATCTACACCTGAAGGCTCGTCTCTTGACCAACATGAAGATTAGTGCCAGATAGTTCAACAACTTAGGTGACGAAGCTATTGTAATGGTAATCGAATTAAGTGGGATAATCGTCTATGTCAAATTGTTCAACAACTATAGAGATCCAAATTGCATTCCTTCCTGTTAATGCTATCTAAACCTTAAATCTAGATTTGTTCAACAAGTTAGATTGTAGTTAGGTGTGGGAGTAATTAGAGGGTTGTTCAACAAGCCATTACCGATTAAGTATGTAGGAATTGGGGTATGTATGTGTCCAACATTGTATTCTATAACTGGCTGATCCTAGGAATTAGTTATATCTATGCATCAGTGATCGAAGCAGTTGTCTCATACGAGTTAGTTGAGTGGAGTCCGCCTTTATCTATTTGCTTTCTCTTTACTTATTATTCTGTTATTTATTTTCCTTCGCCTAGGTAGTAAACCCAAAATTTTTGCGTGATGGCATCACCAAAACTTTGACCAAAAGGATAAATATAGTTGATTTCCACTGTTCCCTGAGTTCGACCTTGTTCTATACTAATTAGAAGATTTTAAGTGTGTGCAGGAATTTTATTTGGTGTAAAAGCAGCGATCACCACAGATCCTACTCGTTTCTCTACATCTTATTTATCTGCACCTCAGCTTCTCACTATCTGTTATCATGAGTGAACAGTTAGCAAAGTCTAGAATGCCCATGTTCTCTATTGCTGCATACGACATCTGGAGCCTGAGAATGGAGTCTCACCTATCCTCCATTCATGACTGCATGTGTGACGTAATTACTGAAGGTCCCATTGTCATCACTGTTCCCAACATACGTACACTGCAGATTGACTCCAAGGATGGGAAATCCATCGTCACTGGCAACGAAGTTCTTAAAGCCAAAGTTCAGCTCAATGCTAAAGAAACGAAAATCAACAACTTGGATAAAATTTCCAGAAATTAGATTCTGCTCACTCTGAGTGATGGAGATCTTGGAAGAGTCAAGACGTTCAAAACTGCTAAGAAGATGTCGGACACGCTCAAGAAATTGAGTGAAGGAAATGATAGGATCAAGGACAATAAGCTTAAAGCTACCATATGTGTACTTGATAATTTTATTTTGCAGGATGGAGAGTGGATCGAGGACATGCACATTAGGTCCACCAACATGATGAATGAGATCAATGCTTTAGGAAAGACCTTCTCAAACAAGGAGCTGAATGAAAAGATCATTCAGGGTCTACCCAAAGAGGAATGGAAGCACATAACCAATACCATCCAGCGATTTGAGGAGTTCAGCACGCAATCACCTGAAACACTATTCTCCGACCTGAAGGCTGCTGAAATCGATCTTCAGCGACCTGGTATTTCTAAGAAGAAGAAAGACAGCTCAAATACGATTGCCTTCAAGGCTTCTTAGAAGTGTGACAATCCTGAGGAATGGTTTCATGAGGAATTATTGAAAGCGTTTGTTCTTCTTTTAGGTACTTCAAGAAGACAAGACGAAAGAAAGAACAGAAGGAATGAAAAATCTAAGTACTACTCAAAGTCCTCTCGGAGTGGCAAAGACTATAGAAGAAAAGGTGAAGTGAGAAAGGAGAAATCTGAAGGATCATCCTCTCATAAGGAGTACAAGAAGAAAGAAGATGACCCAAAGCCATGCTACAACTGTCAAAAAACTTGACACTATTAATATGATTGTCCAGAACTCAGCATCAAGGAACAAGTATGATTGTCCAAAACTCAGCATCAAGGAACGAAGAGCCAAAAGAGATAAATTCCTTAAGGAACGAAAGGCGTTCTTTGTTGATAATGGTACCTCAAGCTCATCCTCATCTAACAGCGAGTCTGAAGAAAAAAAGACGACTGAAGAGATGTTCGGCGAATCAGATGCTAATGAAAGCTACCTTGACAGGCATTCATATGCAACAACGGATCCACACATCTATCTGATGGCCGACGACGAAGTCGAGGTAAATTCTGAATGCTCTTATTCTTCTATACTGCACACTGCACACAGAAGACTATAGTTCAGTTGCAGAAGAATTTGAACTTCAAGCTACATATGATGAACTTCTTGAAAGCCACAAGAGTCTAGAGAGACTTTCCACAATCCTCAACAAACAGAATGTGATGATGTTTGAGAAGCTGAAGGACAACCTTATATCAGACCTGTAACGCCCCGAAATTTTCAATATAAAATGCATTTCATATTTATTCATGCATGTTATCAAGTGTTTTAGTTCTGTAAGTCGCGCCTTAGAAATTAAAATGAAATTAATGCATTTATGTTATTTTTAGTTAAATCATTTTTATTATGTAAATTTATTTTGAACTTTGAATGTGTTTATTTATATTATATTATGTTTATATTGTTTATTGGTGAGATAAAAATAATGTTAGAATTATGAGGCAAGAATAATATTTATATGGGTTGGATTTCCTAAGCCAACTAGGATTCATAAAAGGATATAATATTTATTATTATATTAATTTATTAGGAGATAATTTGAAATTATATTAGATATTATATTTGAGATATATATGTTTTAGGAAAGAAATCTAGTTGTATTTATCCTTATCCTAATTTATCTATAGGATTGAATGTCTTATATGGTAAGTGAATAGAATAAATCCTATATAAAATTGATATGAACGAAAATAAATATGGATAAAATATATTTGATACCTTATAGGATTAGGAATATTTAGATAATGATTTCTAGGCCTATTAATACCCCTTAGTCGCTCATAATATAGCATCCCATAAATTTTCAAAAATTCTGTCAGCACACGTGCGAATGGTTTCAAGAATTATTTACACATCTTCCCGTCATCATATAGTCGTGAAAATTTAGGTTCATCTTCCTAGGTATGTCTAGTATAGTCAGTTATTTTTGTATAATTTTTCAAGTATGATAAATATTTGTTTAAAATTATTCATCGTAACCTGCCAGTTTCTGTCAGCATGTTCATGATCTTGAAAGGAAAATTATTTTTCATGTTTTCTTTGAGTTATTTTCGACCATGATGAACATTAATAGAATATAATACATGTTAGGTCATTAATTTTAAGACTATAGAATTTTTAGGATAGGTTTACTATTTATTTTTTAAAAATGTTTAAGTTTCATGAGAGTATAATCTGTCCTGCCATTTACCTTTTCTGCCGAGACTTTCCAGAGCCAATTAATCGATCTTTTGTTACTTTAAAATTTCTATAAAAATTATAGAGATAAATTTTAGTATTCTTTTAAGGTCTCTGTAAAGTTTCATGATTTTTTGACAAGTCCTTATATTTTACTGAATTACTACTTTTATACTGCCGAAAAATAATGCTTTCTGGATAGGTCTTAGCAAAATATTTATATCTCGCTCTACAAATATGTTTTTGACTTGATTCTTTTTCCTAAATACTCATCACACGTATTAGTTTCTCAGAATATTTATTTTGTATTTTTATCGTATCTTTAAAAAAGCAGTTTATTTCAAACATTCCATGGTTCAGCAAAGATTTATATTCTGTCGAGCAGTTTTGAGTGAAAACTGATCTGTATATTCTGAATACATCACTTATCCATATGATTTGAAATTTTGATATGATACGTCTACGTATGTCTCCTAGATGTGTGTTAAATATTAGAATTTTTAAAGTATGTTTAGACTCTGAAACGTATAGATGAAGCACAGTAGGTCAGAAACCGTTTTAGTTGATGCAGTAGATATTGTTTTGGTTATAACTTTTAGATGACTTATGATTTTGATATGAAACCAAATCCCGTGTGTTTTAGATTCATTAAGGAACCTGTATTTCGAAAATTAGAATTTTTGGAATGATTTCATGTTCTGTGGAATATTTTCAAAATGGGTCTTCTGCACGAGTCTAGCGGATTTTTAAAGCTACAACATTGTTTGTATCCTTTGTGCAAATGTTTTAATTGTTTCATGCATATCACGACATTAAGATAAAATTTCCATGTATAGGATCAGCGCGCAGGACTTAAACATTAATATCCATTATTTTCTTCAAAGTCAAGGTCAAGGTGGGGAAGTTACCGTTATCCTTATTATATATTTTGTATAGTATTCATGTGTTTATGATAGGCATGAGAATGAAAGAGGTCAAGGTCAAGAGGAGGCCTTTGACCGGGGTCAAGAGGAGGCCCCTATGAAATAAAATAGGTCAAGGTCAAGAGGAGGCCTGTGACCGGGGTCAAGAGGAGGCCCTTATGAAATTTTACGGTCAAGAGGAGACCGTGTGAAATGAAATGGATCCTTAGGGTCAAGAGGAGGCCCTAGGATCAAAGTTATTTATTATGCATGTTTCATATCCGTGTTTATTGACATTTTATATAGTTTGGATATATGTGTACATCTCCCACTGAGTAGTCGTACTCATCCCTATCATTTTAACATATTTCAGGAAATGGCTCGGCCGATGCGTAGAGGTGGTGGATGGTGATGGTCACATGAGGAAGGATTTACGAAAGTCATTATTATATTAAACTCTGTGCATTTATTAGCCATAATTATTTTTATTTAAGACTTCCGCTGAGCATGAAAATTAATTGAGTTTTTCGATGATTCATTTAAATGAAAATGTTTAGAAAGAGTTGAAATATGCATGTTGAGTATGAAGTAGCGTCCCTAGTTAAGTTTTGAAAATTGTGGCGTTACAAGACCAGACTGACAAGGATCAACTCATGAAGAAACTGATTGAGGAGTTGAAAGAACAGAAATCTGAGTCTGACAATCTAGAAGCGAAGCTGACAGTTCTAACAGAACACAATCTAAAATATCTCGAACTAAAGGAAATGATGCTGAAACATACCAGTCTTCAGAACAATCACAACAAATTGATGAAGTCAGATTGAGGAACCTTTACAGTCAAATATGATGTTGCACAGAAGGTTTTCGATCAAATGTTGCGACATTAAAGACATAATGGAAACAGAGAAGAGATTGGCTACAATGCAAAGACTGGTGGAAAAGTCTACGATAGAGCTCAGAATAGTACCTAGATCACCCGAATGGCTGACCTACAAGTCAGATTCATCAAAGCCATAAAAGAATCTGAACCGATCAATAGCAAAGTCAATCTGAGTCCAGGATCCAGTCTAGAGTTCAGACTACACGTAACTATCAAGCTAAGTCATATGCTCAGAGGGCACCAACTTCTAAGTCAACACCCATTGTTCAGAAACCTGTCAATAAGCCAGGCATGTTCCCAATGACAAGCTGAGTCAGAAGATGATTTTCATCAACGAGAAATGGAAGATGGTTAGCCAGTCTGAGACCAACAAGACCATCAGACAAGTTTGGTTCGAAAGAACTAACTAACCTGTTAGGACAAAAAAATAAAATAAAGGGTACCTGAATCTGTTTTATTTTCAGGTGCAGAAGATTACCCAACAAGCGATTGATGCCCTAAAGAAAGCTACTTGGTACATGGATAGTGGATGCTGCAAACATATGACCTACTTAAAGGACATCCAGACTGACTATGAAGAGAAGAATGGATCACAAGTCATCTTCGGAGACAACTCCTCTGGACATACTAGAGGCTACGGTACATTAACTTCTGGGACTGTTTTAATACCAAAGGTTTCTTATGTAGAAGAACTTAGTCATAATTTACTTTCTCTTAGTTGATTTTGTGATAATAATCATCCATTTTATTTGATGTTGGCAATGATAATGTATTAGACAAGTCTACTGGAAATGTTGTGTTATGAGGTTACAGGAGCAAGACATTTGTGTAGCTTATTGGTCAATCTATCAACTTGATACATGCCATTTTGCAAGAAGCAGCTAGGATGTAAGCTGGCTATGGTATAAAAGACTGAACCACCTGAACTTGAAGGCACTCAACAAACTTGCAAGAAAATCTCTCGTTCGAGGAATGCCTAATGAAGTATTCAACAAACAAAAGGATTGCGAAACTTGCCTCAAAGGGAAACAAACCAGATCTACACCTAATGAAAGGGAAGTTCCCACCACAAGTGGAATATTAGAACTACTACATATGGATCTGTTTGGACCAGTAAATCCTATTAGCTATGGAGGCAACAAGTATACCATGGTAGTGGTAGATGATTACTCAAGATATACTTGAGTTATATTTCTACGAAAAAAGAAAGATGTCAAGACAAAGCCATTTGAACTGCTCATTGAGATGAGTACTGAAAAAGACATCAAGATCAAATAGATTTGATCTGACCCAGGAACTGAGTTTATCAACTCACATATCAGTGACAATCTTAAGGAGCACGAAATCAAGCATGAGACCTCAGCTCCAAGGACTCCTGAATAGAATGGATTAGCTGAAAGAAAGAACCATACCTTAAAGGAAGTAGTCAGATCTGTGTTGGCTGAATCTAATGTTCTACAGAATTTTTGGGCTGAAGCAACTGCAACAGCCTGCTATTCTCAGAACATATCCATTCTGACCCATCTTCATTCATGCACACTATATGAATTATGGAAGGGAGAAAACCTTCTATCTCTTATTTTCATATTTTTGATTATAAGTGTTTCATTCATAAAAATGGAAAAGACCAACTTAAAGCGTTTAAAGTAAGTCTGACTCTGAGTTTTCTTAGGATACTCCTTAGTTAGCAAAGTCTTTTATGTCTTTAACTGTCGGACAATTTGTATTGAGGAAACACCTTATGTTGTTTTTAATGAGTTTGTTAATGAGCACAAGAAACAGGACAAGATCCCAAACACTGATGAAATCAATAAAAAAATGGAGGACCTGAATCTGAACAACAAGAATAATAAGACTATTCTTCCAAACTTGACTTGGGACGAAGAAGACAAACTAGCTCCAAATAAACCTGAGCCTCACAACCCAGAAAAGGATAAAACTGAATCTACTGAACAAATTCAATGTTAGGTACCAACAATAGATGAAGAAACTCTAGTGGTAACTGAGACTGCAACTGATGTCACAAATTCAGGGGGGACATCTAATGATCCTCAAATCAACAACTATGAAGCTGACTCAATTATTTCAGATTCAATACCCGCAATTGTTTCTCAGTCTAATATCCAAACTGATACTAATCCTTCTAATGATGATCATGTTAAGAGAAAGAATAAAACTTGGAAAGACATTCATCATCCAGAAGACATTATTGGAGATCCATCCACAGGAGTTAAAACTCGACATCAAATTGATCATGCTATGATAACTTGCTATTTATCTGTAGAATAACATAAGACAGTTGAAGAAGCATTAAATGATGTAAATTGAGTTAATGCCATGCAGGATGAGCTGAATCAAATTGATACAACAAAGTATGGGAACTAGTGGAAAGACCAACTCATCAGGTTGTTATTGGAACTAAATGGGTCTTCAAGAACAAAAGAGATGAGAACAGCATAATTGTCATAAATAAGGCTAAACAGGTAGCAAAAGGATATTGTTAATCTGAATGAATTGATTATGATGAGACCTTAGCACCGGTCGCTCGATAGGAAGTTGTTAGATTATTTCTGACCTTCGTAGCTCATCAGAAATTTAAGGTTTATCAAATGGATGTAAAATATGCTTTTCTTAATGGTGACCTCAGAGAAGAAGTATATGTCAATCAACTTCGAGCTTCGTACAGGGTAATCAGGTTTATCGACATAAGAAAGCACTTTATGGGCTAAAACAAGCATTTCGAGCCTAGTATTATAAATTATCAACATTTTTATTAACTAAAGAATTTCAGAAGGGAACAGTCGATCGGACTTTATTTCGACTAATCAAGGACTTTATTTCGACTAATCAAGGATAATCATCTACTCATAGTTCAAATCTATGTTGATGATATTATTTTTGGATCTACAGGTGAAGATTTATGTAATGAATTCGAATCTATGATGACAAGTCAGTTTGAGATGTCCATGATGGGCGAAATGAACTACTTTCTTAGTCTTCAAGTCAAGCAATTTGGAGAAGGAATTTTTATTAATCAGGCCAAATATGCTTGAGACTTAATTGCCAAATTTAGCCTGACCTATGAATACTAACTGGAAGATGAAACCTGATATTAGCGGATCTCCGATTAATCAGACTGTATATAGAGGAATTATTAGATCTCTCTTCTATCTCACGGCTAGCAGACTTGTTATTATGTTCCCAATTGGGGTCTGTGCTCACAATCAGGCTAACCCCAAACTAAGTCACATGGAAGCTGCCAAACGGATTAATTCTTATATCAAAGGAACCGTCAATCTAGGTCTTTGGTATCCTTCAGATGATAATTTAGAATTAACTAGATATTCTGATGCAGATCTTGTAGGTTGTGAGATTGATCGAAAGTCTACATCAGGAACTTGTCAGTTCCTGGGAAACAAGTTGATCTCTTAGTTTTCAAAGAAACAAAACTCAGTCGCGACATTAACAACTGAAGCTGAATATATGGCCGCTGGAAGTTGTTGTGCACAGATATTATGGTTAAACTACAACTCTGTGATTATCAAGTCATTACTAATGATGTTCCTATATTTTCTGACAGTTCCAGTGCTATTTCCATCACTCAAAATCCAGTGTTTCACACAAGATGCAAACATGTTGATATCCGACATGATTTCTTAAGAGATCATGCTGAAAAGGGTGATATTAGACTGGAGAAAATTGAGACTGAAAGACAACGAACTAATATTTTCACCAAACCTCTAACTGAGATGAGGTTCCTTCAACTCTCCATGGAACTGTGTCTATTAGATCCAAGTGAGCAAAATTCCACACTATAAGCAAAGGGGATCTTCATTCAGATCCGAGTTGAGCTAGGCACGATCTGAGTCAATTTATCTACAAACGTGGTATCAATCAGTTACAATACCTGACTAAGAGGTTTGTGTATAAACTCAGTTTACACTTATTGCACTTCTTTTTTTTTCTCGTTCTTATTTAAGGCGAACATTCGGTCAAATTATCATGCGCATTTAATGCGCATCATATCGTAATTAATGTGTTTCCCATATACAGGATATGAAACTATTAAACCTTATAAATCAATTTTGTCATCCTTTCTTACTTTATCATATTTCATCGAGACCACACATCTTATCCTACGCGATTAAATCTCAACCGTCGATCTGAAATAAATCGATTCAAATACCCCGTGTCTGCCATTTTGCGACGCTTTACAGTTTCCTTCTACATTCTTTGCAAATACTCCCTATGTTCTCTTTTCATCTTTACTCGCAAACAAGCTCTTTTTAATGCCTTTCTCTTACTTACTCGCGTTAAAACTAAGGTATATGCAGTTTCTATGTTTGTTCGATGTTGTTTGAATCAATACCTAGCTATATTTTATGCAGAAAATGACACCTAATGCACACGCAAAGGAAGTCACCGTTCGTCCAACGGTATTCTATCTGGAGAACGAGGAGACGGTTCTCTCCAGCGTCATTTATGAATCGCCATTCTACTTCAACACTGGCGTAGCTGATGTCAAGGACAACGTCTTTGAAACCCTTCGTCACTCCGAACTGAAGCGATTTATATCTGCAGAACTTGATATGCTCATCCCAGGTCACGTAATAGACTTCTACTTCTACTTGAATATGGAAGGAGATAAGGCACTATCGAAGTTCAATATTAAGTGCGATCAACATCCTAAGGGTCAGGTTGTTGAGTTTGAGGTTATGGAGACACTGCAAAAATATCTTCGCTTACCCAACGAAGGTGTCATGTCGTACACTTATTATGCATCTAAGGAAAATGCCTACTTACAGTTGTTCACTGATTATAAGACGACTCAGTTCAAGACACAAGTTAAGAAGAACTCATTGAAGCCCAAGTACAGGGCTATTCTCTATATCATGACTCATTGCTTGTTATGTAAGGCTGAGTCTCACGATCAGCTCTCTCAGGCTTGTCTGAGAATGATGATGGCAATAGATGATGAGGTCAAGGTGGATTGGGCCTCTCATTTTCTTCAAGAAATTCTAAATGTAGCTTCAGGCTGCAAGACTGAGAAGACAAATCTTCCAGGTGTTTATACTGGAACTCTGGTTCAGAATAGCAGGTTCAAGTGGGCTACGAAAATTTCCTATCTACTGATCAGAGTCCATGAAGAGATGGGATTTACAAATATTGAATGGCGATTAATACAGCCATACGACTCAGCCAAGATGATGAAAATTTACAAATGGCAATAAGATGATTCAGAGCGCAACAAAGCCTACAGTTGCTCCAGTCTCTAAAGCTAGTAAACTAAAATCTGACAAGCCTTGGACTGAGAAACCCAAGGCTGATAAGCTTAAAGTAACCAAGTCTTCAGCTAAGAAATCCAAGAAGACGTTGAAGCCTGTTGAGAAGGAAACTCAGCCTGAGAAGGCCAATGTTGGCCAGAAACGTGAGAGGACTCTATCTGAGCCCGAAAAGGAGACCGAAACAGAACAAATTATCAGTCGTTGAGGGATCTATAAAAGAAGAGGATCCCTCACTTCAACTAGTTAAAAAACCCAGGATTGCAAATCTGATACGATCTCAGCCTCTGACTTCCGTAGTCAGAATCCTGGACTTCGATGCACCTATGCCGGAAGTAACCGCACCACTGTCGAGCCTGAGCAACAGAGTACTCTTTTCTTGTGAGGAAACAGTTTTCGTTCCAACTATCGAGACTTCTGAACGATCTGAAGGTCCCTCTGGACCTGAATCCACAAAGGCGGATATTTCTACTATGGAGCAGTTGATTGTAAACGACGAATTTTTACAGCTTGAAGGACTTCTGCCTTGAACCTCAGATGTTCCTGCACCTTCCTCTCAGCCTGAGGAAGAAGAACAAATTACTACATCAGCTTCACCTCCTCAAGAAGCTGACATTGAGATAGTGAATATTCCTAGTTCTTCCGAGCCCGTTTTTGAGAAGGCCGCTGGAAAGCGACCCATTGCTGAAGAACTCCCACTTACTACTGCTGATGATTTTGAGTCAGGTGATGGTTTAGAATTGGAGATGGTGGAGACATCTACTCTTCGGACTGTGGAGAACCCCGCTCAACTCACAGTCTCCGATTTCTTCCAGCAGACATATGTTCTGCATGTGGATAAGATGCTTGAAGAGCCATCCGATGCTGAGGATCTGCCTTCGGATGATGGGTAGGAGGCTCAGAATCTTGGACTTACATTGCTGACCAAGGTCCAAAATGGAGCTTTGGAGACGGTTCTGCCCCTCATCCCAGAACTGTTTAAGCCTGACGATATTCTGGACATAGCTGCCCACTCCCAGATGATGATTAATCTGAGGTCGCTTTAGACCGAGGAGCAGCAGACTATATTCAGAACTTTTTCTGCCCAAGGATTCATCAAGGAGGAGCGCTTACTTCAGTCTCTGTTACTTTTCGACTCTCCTGATGACCTCCGCAATGAAGAATATTTCAATGATGCCTTCAGGGTTTTGATATATAGGCCGACTGGCAATTCTTCTATTATTTTCACTGCTCAGGATGAATCAGATCATGATGATTCGGCCAATGCTAATATGCAGTACCCTCCTCCCTCCGTTAAGGAGTCTACTCCATCAGCTCCTACATCTGTTATTCCTAACCCCACAGCGCATGAAATAGTGTATCCATAAGAGAGTGAAGAGGTTAGAGGTACTCAGCTCCAAAAACACCTATCAAATGTCAATGTGAAAATGGAGCAGCTGAACATTGGCATAGGCCAATGTTTTGATGGTCTGAATGACGTGACGACCATGCTGAAAGAAAACACTACCATCATAGAGCATTAATTATTTCAGCAGGCTGACAAGACACAATAAATCAATTCCCACATGTTGTTATGCCCCCCGCGTCGTCCCCGTCTCGCCATTTTCTCCGGTTGTCTCCCCCTTTCTCAGCCCTCTGTACGTGCGCCTTCCGCCATCGAAGTGGAATCCAGTGAAGGTCAAGAATGCCGTAGTAGCCCTTTCCTTTTGCCATTAATTTGTAAGGTATGTGAATCTAAGACTGAGTTTTAGGTTTTCTCTTTCATCTATCAAATATATAAATTCATAGCATATTCTGTGTGTCTTCCTTGATTAATCTGATTGATTCTTTTGTTCTTGTAGGAAATTGAAGAAGAACGATCTCGTTAAGAGAACAAGGTGAAACAAGGTATTCTTTATATTTTACTATTTATTAATAATCAATTTCTGGCATATGCCCAAATCTATTGTTTGGACTTCAAAGGTTACCTGAAATTAAGTGAATAAAAGATTAGGTGCAAATTACGGGTTAGTTAAAGGAGCGGTGCTTGCATATGCTGGCTGAAGACCAGTGATAGTGAGTACAAATTGGTAGTGGTTTACTTTGAGGACTTGGTTAATGGTTAATGATAATGGATGGACAAAAGGCATGATGGATTCTATTTATAAACTTAATGACATGAAATAATGTTAGTTTTATCAACTTCAGACCTGCTCCTATATTGATTCTCTTCATGTCATTTGCATTCTCTTGCTTAGAGCTATTCATCTAAGAATTATTTTCATTCGACTTGATTGTGTATTATATTCAAGATAATCTCTTTGTAATCTGTGTCAATTACATCATTTTGAAGCAGGACTTTCTGTGAGAGGTAATCAAGGCTTTGGATCTAATAGGTAGGCATGGCATTTGACTATAAATGTACATTTACGCCTTTGCTATCCTATACCATGAAATCTTACAAACCTCAATCCGTTTCTCAATATTTGATTCTTTGAGTATCTTCCAGAAAATAATAAAAAAATACGGTTCAATATACTATGAACTTAATTGTGTGCTAGTAGCAACCTTGACATCTTGCCCTCCTCATATTCCTTTTGCATAACAGAATAAACTATATGGTGTGGCTTTTAGCACTGTGGATACCTACTGTCATATTGTCACGAGGGTAATCATTAGGTGGGAAAGTTTTTATAAAGTCAATGTTGCAATCTCTCCTCTAGTCCTCTTCCATTTCTTGAATATGGCTTAAACATACAGCTATTTTTAGAAGCTCTTAAATCCTCCTTCCAGCCCTAGTTAAATCAGACTTGTTGTCTGATAAGCTCAAACACATAAGTGCCCAGGCCATCTGAAACTCTACAGCCCACTACTGATTTTAGCCCATGACTTTGGCCTAACTATTGAAATGGCTCGTGCGGTTTACGCTGAACCGTTTCCTATTACTGCGCTGAACCGTTACTTATTGACCTACCTATATAAGGCCAATGTTGTGTACTGTTCAGAGGCGCAGCTTCAATATCATCTTCTTCATCTTCTCTCTATACTTTCGAATCTTTCTTTCTCTCTTGTGGGTTAGTGAGTAATTCAGTGTATAATTGATAGGATCTACTGTAATAGTTTATATCGGCCTGTTGGCGCCGTGTGTAGGTGTGTGTGGTGGTTGCGATTTGGCGGTCTGAGCCTGTATTGAATCGATCTGTTCTATATTATTGTTATTCTTTTCTTACAGCTTCAGATCTACGATCCTATCAAGAATGTTTTAACATTAACAAAATAATCATGCTCCATTTATTATTTATCTTTGGCCAAGATCATGTTTTGACTGGATGCCTAAACTAGCATATGAACTCAAAATAATTCATGCCCATATTCGGAAAAATTTTAAAGAAAATAAAAACTTATACTACCAAATATGAGGTGGCATCACTTATGCCAAATTGTGTAAGACATTGTCCGTATTTATAAGTTAAGCATTAAGATATTGTCTGAAATTAAGCCCACTGATAATTCATTATCGCCGTTCAACAAGGATATCAAAGCCGGAGTTCGACGCTGGGATCAGCAAGCACAAAGCAGGTTCCAGTTAGGCCTACAGTACTCTCAGTCTACCTTAAGTCTCATTTTTAATAAGTGTTTAGTCACAAAGTGTTTGTTTTGATATAATTTTATTTATGTATGTGATGAATAGGCTTCCGAGAGGGGATGCTCCTTAGAGTCCATCGCGTTTGAGACTTTTCGGAGTCTCCATTATGAAAATTGCGACTTCTCAGATATTAAGGCGGCGAGACTTTATGTAAGTATTTAATTACAATATATAGGATATTTATTCAATATTAGTTAGTTTGAGCATGTTTTGATTTTATGTTCTATGTTAAGCGGAGGTTGAGCGGACGGCTACTGAAGAAGACCCCAACGCGGATAAAAATGCGATTTATTTGCGGTTGGAAGGGATTCGAGATAAGAAGCGACGGTTGGACGGCCTCGGAGAGGAAGGGAGTATCTTGATGAATGCCTCCGCCCGTAGTCCTACTTCTTCACTTGGGCCATCCCACAACAACCTCGAGATTCTGCACAGGCTAGACGAGGAGTCGGCAGCTAGGCAGAACCTCCAGCTGGAGGTGGCTCAGATGAGGGAGATGGTGGCGCGACTGTTGGCTTTCTCTAGTCGATGAGAAGCTTCTGACGACAAACAATCCCCCCCCCACCCCCCATCCCGCTTCTTTCAGATTTACATTTATATTTTACTTAATATTTGGATTAGTAATAGATATTACTTAAAATTGTTGGATTTATATATATTTTGGATTTGAATGAATAATTAATTTCTGTTTTGGGTTTTGATTGATATATGTGTTTGGTTTGCCTTTAAATTTGGTTTAGGTATGAAATTCCTGATATTGATACAGGTTGTTGAGAATTGGGCACGAGAAAATGAAAAAAAAATATCATTACCACGGATTACCGATGGATAATCTATCGTGTTATTAACTTGTTTAAGTAAATTGCCGACGGAATTTTCCATCGATAAATCCCTGCGGAATTGTTCCATCGTCAAATCGTCGTTATCATCTCGCCGATATAACGACCGGCGACAATTCTCGAATAATTTTATCGGTGATTTGTGCCGACAGACAAATTCCATCAGTAATTTTTACTGACAATGCGTGACCCGACACATAAATTCCGTCAAGAAACCTTTTACCGAAGGAAAATAATGGTTTCCAGACAGAAAATCTTGTAGTGGACGTAGTATTAATACGGGACAGAATGAGGGCAGAGATTTTGGGGACAAATAATCTCATCCATGAACAATCATTCTAAAGTTTCTTAGTTATGCTAAATAATATTCTTACAACAAAATCAATATTTGATTAATATTAAAAACTATTAGTACAATACATATTAGACTTCATCCAAGACCAACAATGAAGTATAATCATAAACAAGCATATCCTTCAGAATTTGTTAAACTAAATAACATATCGGATCCATGTCTTGTTTTTCGAAGAGAATGTCTCACTAAAGATGAAGCTCGATAAAAAAAATAAGATGAAAAATATATATGAAGATGAAAACTGATGAAGATGGCAATAGATATAGACAACAAAGAAGAAATCATTCAAAGTTGTAAAAATGGCGATACATGAAAAAGAAAAAAAACCTATGAAACTCATTCAGTTGAGAAATGGAATAGTAAAGAATTGGTAGTTCGCAAAATTTATTTTCTGTCGTAATAGTTCAACAATAATTACAATAATTAGTAGATGTTTGGTAAACTGATGAAATATTAAATCAAAAGTTAAAAAGTCAAATAACAAATTAAATTGCGTTCCTCTGACATTCTAATTTATATGTTGGCAGCAACTTTACTGATCTCATAAGCGCCGCTAGATAAAATAATAGTTATGCAAAGAGATTTTCTATTTGTGGGACCAATTTGCAATTTATATTTGGTTATTTATAAAGTCCTCTCATTTTATTTTTATTATTATTTCTATCAATTTCATGTTTTTAATTAATATACTATGATTTATGTATTTAGGATTTATGATTTCATCCTTTCTTTCGTTAGTAGTTATCTTCGTCTTTCTCATTTCTCTTTCCGTTCTCTTATTAATTACCACCACTCTACAACAGTAAAACATAAAGTAGGTGCAAGTAGGATATATTTAACCTTTAAGAATCATATAGAAACAAGAATTTACCTTGACACACATATATAAAATAATTTGTGCTAATTTTCTATTAAATGAGCATGCAAAAATTCCAGTTTGTGCTATTTGATCATACTCTTTATGTATTTACTTTTTTTTAGAAAAATGGCATAGCATGATATGCAGGGCTACGTTCGAGTGTGGGTCTAGATCCGAAATCTTGAACCCTTGGGATCTGGGTGATAGGTCCGAGCACGAATATGCAGGGCTACGTTCGAGTATGGGTCTAGATCCGAAATCTTGAACCCTTGGGATCTGGGTGATAGGTCCGGGCACGGCGGGTTTGGTGCTATGATACCTTCCCCCAACACTCATCCCTAGTCACAACTCATCTATACGAAGGATAATAATAATAATAATAATAATAATAATAATAATAATAATAATAATAATAATAATAATAATAATAATAATAATAATAATAATAATAATAATAATAATATACTCCATTCGTTTTATAACAGTTGGTTCACTTTCTTTTTCGGGTTGTTCCACAATTTTTGCTCTATTTTGCAAAATAACAAATTATTACAAACACTTTATTTGAGGGTTCCACATCTTTACACACCACCACACATCTTTACACACAATCAACAACTCTACTTAAAAACCGTGCCGAAATGTTTTGGAGTAAGAATTATGGGATGGAAGGAATATTTATCAAAAAACAAAGAATGATATACAGATACGATCGTTTATTGTTCTGCATATTAAAAAAAATTATTGTTAATTTATTTCTATGTATGTGTCAGACATTTTATTATGGTTAATGACAACTAGAAATTCATGATTCAGAAAATTAATCGAAGAAGCAATAGTCTACCAACACAAACACCAACACACAAACACCAAGTCACAAACATTATTCAATAGCAAAAACAAACCTAGAAACAGAAAAACACTACGAATCTTCATTTAGTTCTCATATTCCTCAACTCCCTCTTCATCCTCCTCCTCGTCGGCGGTGGCGTCTTGATACTGCTGATACTCCGCCACCAAATCATTCATATTACTCTCCGCCTCTGTAAACTCCATCTCATCCATCCCTTCCCCCGTGTACCAGTGCAAGAAAGCCTTCCGACGGAACATGGCCGTGAACTGCTCGCTCACCCTCCTAAACATCTCTTGAATCGACGTGGAGTTCCCCATGAACGTCGACGACATCTTGAGCCCGGTCGGAGGGATATCACACACGCTCGACTTGACGTTGTTGGGGATCCACTCGACGAAGAAGGACGAGTTCTTGTTCTGCACGTTGAGCATCTGCTCGTCCACCTCTTTCGTGCTCATCTTGCCTCGGAACATGGCCGACGCCGTGAGGTAGCGCCCATTGCGGGGATCAGCAGCGCACATCATGTTCTTGGCGTCCCACATTTGTAGGGAGAGTTCCGGAACGGAGAGGGTTGTGTAGTGCTGTGATCCGCGGGAGGTGAGGGGGGCGAATCCGACCATGAAGAAATGGAGGCGCGGGAAAGGGATGAGGTTCACGGCGAGTTTCCGAAGGTCGGAGTTGAGCTGCCCCGGGAACCTCAGGCAGCAGGTGACGCCGCTCATTGTGGCTGAGATAAGGTGGTTGAGGTCGCCGACTGAAAACCAAAAATGTATTGATTAAGATACTAATGTAATTGTCTTTAATTGCAAGATTTAAAACTAGTTACAGCTGGGAGTGGTGAGCTTGAGAGTCCGGAAGCAGATATCGTAGAGGGCTTCGTTGTCGAGGACCATGCATTCGTCGGCGTTCTCGACCAGCTGGTGGACGGAGAGGGTGGCGTTGTAGGGCTCGACGACGGTGTCGGAGACCTTAGGGGAAGGGAAAACGGAGAAGGTGAGCATCATCTTGTCCGGGTATTCCTCTCTGATCTTTGAGATCAGTAGGGTCCCCATGCCGGACCCGGTGCCGCCTCCCAGCGAGTGACACACCTGGAAGCCTGCAGGCCCAACTAAGTTCAGATATATTCTAAATTCCGTAAAATTTGACTATTTCATATATTTATTTATTAATAAAAAGTAAAAACACTACATAGCTATGACGAACCTTGCATGCAATCACAACTGTCGGCCTCCTTCCTAACGACGTCGAGCACGGAGTCGATGAGCTCGGCGCCCTCTGTGTAATGGCCCTTGGCCCAGTTATTCCCAGCGCCCGACTGACCGAAGACAAAGTTATCGGGGCGGAAGATCTGGCCGTACGGGCCGGCCCGGATGGAATCCATGGTGCCAGGCTCGAGATCCATGAGCACGCCGCGCGGGACGTACCTCCCCTCCGACGCCTCGTTGAAGTAGACATTGATCCTCTCCAGCTTCATGTGGGAGGGGCCATCGCCGCCCTTATATTTCCCGGTGGTGTCGACGTCGTGCTCGTCGCATATCACCTCCCAGAACTTGGAGCCGATTTGGTTGCCGCATTGGCCTCCCTGAATGTGAAGGATTTCTCTCATCTTTGATTTGTTGGATTGGAGTGTGTTGTTTGGGATGAATAATTGTGGGATGAGGGCCTTCTGGTTTTGATCGAGACAAAGTGAGGCGGGGAGGAATGTGAGGGAGAGATGTGTTTCAAGCCTTCCGTTATTGTCTCTCCAATCTCTGTGATGAGTTGATTTTGTATGCATGATCGTTATTTTTACAAAAGGTCATTTGATGTGTCATGTGCCACGCCAATCTTTTTTTAAACACATGGAAATGTACTTATTAATAAATGAAAGATTGATTATTAATCAAATACTAATGAGGTCGTTTCTATATTTCGATTAATTGTGATGCTAATTGTTTGTTTCAACGTTAGTGATGCTACTACATGAAGAATCTAATGAAATTTAATAAAGAATTTATCAATATTAAATAAATAAAGATTTCTTTTTTTTTTTTGGTTTTGAATTTTTCTACTCAGGTCTTTGATTAAAGTGATAAATCGCGTATGTTTTATGACTTACTTCTCCAGTAGTTCTATTGATACTAATAAACTACTACCATCTATTCCATGAATAGAAATAACACAAAGAGAGATGACATGTGAATTGGAGTTTAATCGGTGTTGTCGTGCCGGAGTGGTTATCGGGCATGACTAGAAATCATGTGGGCTCTACCCGAGCGATCCTGCCGACCACGTTTCAAATCTCCTTCTATCAATCTATTTATTGTAGTTTACTGTTTATCTAAAAAATTAATAAAGCACATCATTTTTTAAATATCAACGCATAAAACTAATCTTGAGGCTCACTAGCTAATATTGCACGACGCCTTTATTATAGTCATGTGTACGAAAGACTATACTCCTTCCGTCCCATTATTTATGCTGCGTTAAAATTGGGCACATAGATTAAAAAAATAGATATGAAGATGTAAAGTGGTTGTGTAAAGGTAGAAAGTGGTGGGTTTAATAATATGACAAATGGAGTAATAAGTAATATATTAGTATAGGAGGGTTCAATTACCCTAGACTAACTGTAGAATAAATCGGCAAACAACACATAAGGGTTCAACCACCTTAGGCTAACCATATACGACAGGTTCACACATAGCAGTCTTGATGAGTTTTGAACCCATGACTTTCCGGCTACAGATTAGCAACCTTAATCACTATATCATCTCAATGGGATATATTCAAATTGTATTTTTTCTTTTTTTTTGGATGACGAAGGTAACCCGCAGTTGCTACCGAAGTACGCACTGGGTAAACCCCGCTCCTGTGCAATAGCCTGCAAACCACACATGAGAGTTCAACCACCCTAGGCTAACCATAGGTGACAGGCAACACATAGCAGTTCCAGTGGGATTTGAACCCAGGACCAATCGGTCCCGGGCCACCCACCTTCACCACTACGCCTTCCCAAGGGGACAATTCAAATTACATTTTATTTAGCTACTAGAAATATGCCACCGTGCCAGCGCGGTGCCTGACCGAATAAACGTTAATTAAATTGTGATTTTTTAAATTTTATTTTCTCTCTTAATGAAGAACAGTATCAGTAATGATGTTGTAGATAAAGCTGCAAAATAATATATTTGATCCAATAGAAGATGCACCTTGTGTAAACATTTATCAACAATCGTTTTAAGAAATGTCAATATAATACTACTTGCACAAAAATATAATGAGATAAATTTCTTTCTTAAAATAAATAACGTAAATTAGAAAAGAATGAACATTTTAAAGGTAGATAAACTATAGTTTATAAGTTATTTAAAAAGGAAGAGTTTCATTTGTCCCTTTTTTCAGGAAGAAGTCCATTAATCCATTAATTTTTATAATTATTGGATCACATGGAGTCTGCTGATCATGATGGTCAGCAATCCCCTTACTGTAGTAGAATATATTGAATATCTTATAGTACGTTTATTCATTACTATATTCGAATGGTTATTTTAATCTCAATTATTAGTTCACTTTTTTTGAAACCATGAATTTACTATATCGTTATCTTTCTAAGTATACTACATACAATTTATTATGTAGATTAATAAAAATATGTATAAGCATCTATATTGTGTCCTAGAATTTTTAGAAAATATCAATGCATGTCGCGTATAATATAGACATATAGTTTACATCTACCGACTATTATGCAGTTTCTCAGGGACAAAAGACGGAGATTGATCAATGCATAGGAGTAGCAAATGCTGGTAGAGGTAGATTCAATTTAAGAATTTAAGGGACAAAATGTGCAAGATATCGGTTAATTGGTTAATCTAACGCTTGGTTCTTTTCTAACTTCTGAACTTTGTGTAAATTTATTGAGTGAATAGGCATTTTGGTGTCTAAACTTTCAACATGTGATACTTTTAAAAGGAGGGAAAAACTGAAATCGACAAAAAATGATTTAGGCCAAATTGGGAAAGGGGAGTAACAGTAGCTCCAGATAAGAATTTAAGAAAAATAAAAACCTAATCACTAAACACAATGAAAATTAGGATTCAAACTGCAAATTGTAAGGAGGGTGATAGGCTTTGTACTAAAAACAGCTGGTCCTCATAACTAATGGCAAAATATGAAACCAAAATGAACAGACAGTTTACTTCTTCCAGAAAGGAGTATTAAACTTCTACCTTCACACATCAATCTCATGAGTATTACTAATTTCTAGAAAATAATTTAACCACCGCTTTCATGCAGAGGATATGTGATCGCTTTTTGTGAGATTACTGAGATTAATACCAGCTTTGGCATACAAGGCTTAATTTGTTTGAAAAAAAGCGAAGGTTTAAGAAAATAGGATGGAAAGATTGTATGTGCTTTTTGAAGCCATTGCAGTGTGAAAAGCAACAAACGACCAACTACAGGAATGTTTGAAAGGAAGAATAACAAAACAAAAGCAAAGGTATATACAAGCATACAACAATCTTGTTTTCTAATTATTAGATGTTTGCCACAATAACACATGTTAAATGGTAGATACAGCCAACAAAGAAAAGAAGATCACAATCCCAGAAAATCAAAAGAAGAAAATTCAGCAACAGAAAACTAAAAAAAAAAAAGACTCAAAAACTGGTCTTTACAAATTTGCCACCCTGTAAGCTAAAATAACAATTAGAAATCAAGAAAAAGATGTGCAAATATCAAGCATTGAAGTTTAGGAACATGCTACTTGCAAGACAACGAAGTATTAGAAGAAGAAGAAGAGGAGATCAGCCATACTATTTTGTTCCTCAAGAAGTCATCTTTCTGAAGAAATGGAGAGAAAACGGGAGGGGTGGAAAATATGATAGAAACTGAGTCGAACAAGAATGAAGGAGAAGTATATGTCTCCTTTTTCAAAAGCAAACTCAAAAAGAAAAGCTCCCCAATTTTAACCGGTTTTATGTACAGCCTGGCTAGGAACTGTGGACGCTAGTTCAGGTATATAAATCTTGAAGAACTCGGGATGAGTGAGTTTTTATTGGATGAATTCGGCATGTTTTGAGCTCTGCCACCAACAACAGATAATGCCACTTTAGATCTTCAATACATAAACACATAACATGGAATTTAAAACATCCAAGAGGTTCATCATTTGAAGAAAAGAAAAGAAATGGAAAACACATTCTTCAAAGCATATAAAAGTCAAGCAAGAGATAACTGGATTTGAAGACTGATACTCAAATCCTACTGCAGATTACATCTCAACTAAGCATCTAGATGTGGTCGATTTAGTTTCATGATTCTGGAACCGAACTGTCCACACACAATTTGCGGTTCTGATTCTCTGGGGAAGGTATTCTTAATCCTACTACATGTTTCCCAGAAATCCCAAAATAATTAAACAAACTATAATAACTATAAATTTCACAAAGCAAAAATGCGTAAACACAAGTTCGAATTTTGAGAACTCAACAACACCCACTCCAAAATTGCAAATCAATGAACTCAAGATTACTACAATACTTACAAATCGGGAGAGTGAACCTTCCTTGGATGCCCTCTTCCACGTTTCACCATTATTTCCCTCTTTGACTTACATTTTCGGGGTAAAGGTTCTAAAATCACGAATTAAAAGCCAGAAATAAGAGCGAAAACATTGAAATCTCAACTCACCTATTAGTTTCAGAACTCAAAGGACCCTTCTTCTCGACACGTTTGTCGCCGACGTCCGGTGGAGGGGTGGCGACGTTCGGTTGAGGAGGACAAAGCCGTTCGGTTTTCTAGCAGCCGGTAAAATCACACTCACACCGCCGATGGAGGGAAGAAATCAAGGAACGCTGCTTGAAATCGTGGCCGCCGGTGGTAGGGATAATGATGAGTCCAATTCGTACTATACAAATTATGTCTGTTTTAGCACCCACCTGGCCAGTTGGACCGTATTTTCTGTGCTGTCTTGTAGATTTTAGTGCTGATGTGGCGGTGACGAGATGCTGAGGTGGCAGATGCGATTTAGGGGTTAAAAGATTGATTTTTGGACGAAATTATAGAGAGGGAAGGTGGAGGATAAGGAAAGAGATGATATGGAAAGAATTGAATATGATTTATCTAATTAAAATTTTTCCATATTGGATATAAAAACCCTACTTCTACAAGGAAAAGGAGCCGCCTTATATATAGGGGAGGAGACGAATGAAAATAGATCATCTTTACACCATTTTGCGCACAAGATCAGCGAGAGAGAGAGAACCGAGATTTGGAGATCATCAGATTTGGAGACACAAACATTATTTTGCTTTCGTTTCTTAGTTTAGATTTGGAGTTTTCGACTTTGCTTATCGTTTGGATGGTTTGAAATCCTTCGAACTGGTATTTTCAGATTATCAAGATTTAATTTCGTTTGCTTTTGTGTTTAATTCAGTTCGTATAGTTGTTATAATTTTCGTGCATTTAATTTCTAAATTTCAGCATGTTTAGTGTTCTGCCCAGTAAACCGGTCCGCTTGGCCAGTCGGGCCAATATGCGTGGCTAAGTCATTTAGGGCTGACGAGATGTGAAACACACACTACCATTATTTCGTGAGATTAGGGCTTTATAATTAATCACTTAAGTTCCGTATTAATCTAGATTAATCAATTGGATTAGTTAATTTAAGCTTGATCATCCTAGATTAGTTTAATCCATAGCTACTTTAGTACTTCCATCGTTGATAGGTCTATTTCGTACTATCCATATTCCGTCTATTTTGGCATATTATGTGGCGTTTGGATTGCTTTTTGGTGTTTGTTTTGCAGTTCTTATGATGATGTGGCATTGACGAGGCGTTGATGTGGCGGTTGCTAATTTAAGGAAAATGTATGCTCAATTTGGAAGAAATCAAGAAGGGAATTAAGTGTAGAAAGAAAATAATATAATTTATCTTATATTATATCTATCTATACTTGGTTAACCTAATTGAGGAGGATAAAAGAGGAGTATATATATATATATATATATATATATATATATAGGCTAAGATGAGGCGCCGCGTGGGATTAACGAGCCGAATGAGGGGGAATTAATTAATTGAGGATTGATTATCATCTTGAGATATTAACGCCGAAGGAGGAAATTGGGGGAGGAAAATCATCCTTATCATTATTTCCTTATATCATTCACACGGCCAACAAGGAGAGGGGGGAGGATATATACGCACAGGAAATCATAATCAGAGCATCTTTATCATCACGTCTCCAACCGAAACCCTAGCCGCCACTCTGCCGAATCATCATCATCCTTCTACACCAATCATTCAACGCCGATCATCGAGAGAGAAATTCCGAGAAGCCGAGCCGTGAGCAATCCAAGGGAGAAGGTGTTCCCGCCCTCTGATCGAACTCTGATCGATAGGATTTTTAGGTTTGAATTACTCCGTTCCCTGTGTTCGATAGGATTTTTAGGTTTGAATTACTCCGTTCCCTGTGATAGAAAATTCCCCAAACTTGCGTGGTTGCTAACCGAACTCTGATCGATAGGATTTTTAGGTTTGAATTACTCCGTTCCCTGTGTTCGATACCTGTGCTATACTAATTTTTAGTCTAGCAAATTTTGCAGGATTATTTGGTGTAAAACAACGACCACCAAATTAGCGCCGTTGCCGGGGAACGGTGTTATCTTTAAGCTTAATTTTCCTACTGATCTTTTGTGCTTTTTAGGTGTTGCATGAGCAGGTGTTCCCGCCCTTTTCTACACTTCGATCCAGAAATTTAAAAGACGTCGAAAAGGAACCGGAAGGCAACAAAGCTGCAAAAGCAACCAAGGTCTTTGTCGGATGCGTAAACAGTCCGACCGACCCGACGGAAGAACGGACCCGGTGAGTCGAGTCCGGAAATCGGTCCGACAGGTCAGATAGACCTGTATTCTGAAGGCATCAATTCTGATCCTGAAATAGAAAACATGGCTGAAGAAGAAGTAGCCAATCTGAAGATGAACTCAAGTTCGAGGAACTTGGGAGAGGACTTGCCTGGACCAATCAACATTACCACCACTGAGCAGATAGATGTGAAGCTGAATTTGGTCGCGCTATGCCCAAAGTTTTATGGAAAGCTGAACGAGAATCCTTTTTCTTTTCTGGAAGGATTCAATCGTGTCCGTGATCTGCACGTGCAAAGGTCATTTGGATGCTTTCAAGCTCAAGGCTTTCCCTTTTACTCTACAAGATGGAGCTCGTGCATGGTTTTCCGGATTGCGGCCTAGGTCGATCACTACTTGGGCTCAGATGCGCCAGATATTCCTGGATAAGTACTTCCCTCAATCCAAAACCAACGTACTCAAGAAGGAGATTTCCGGGATTACTCAAGAACTTGATGAATCCTTCGGAGCATACTGGGAGAGATTTGGGAAGCTAGTTGATAGCTGCCCAAACCATGGTTTTTCTGATGTGGATTTGCTACAATGCTTCTACCAAGGGATGACAGATGAGTCCAAAACTATGGTGAATGTTGGATTGAAGGGTAGCTTTGCTAATAGCTACTACACTGATGCGAAGGCAATCATTGAAGGCCTAGCCGAGTCTACATCACAATACAAAGGACCAAGGATGCAAAGGAAGTCTGTGAATCTTTCAAGTGGAGATTTTCTAGATGATCTAGATATGAAGGTTGGACTCAAAATGGAGGAGAAGTTCAGCCAACTTGAAGACAAATTGAATCGTCTATTCAAGGAGAGGAATCCTCCTTCCTCCTCCTCTTCATCTAAGCGCACCATGACTGATCATACATGTGGTGCATGTGGTCAAAGAGGGCACACATTTCTTCAGTGCCAAGGCGAGGATGTTAATGCAGCCGGCAATTGGAATGGACAGAACAAGGTTCATCCGAACCTAAGGTGGAGACAAGATGATCAAGTGCCACAACCGCCAAGGAATCCTCCATAACAGTCATTCCAACAGCCCACTTATCAACATCAACAATACCAGCCATCGCAGCAACAAGGGTTCCAACAACCCTACAGACCTCCACATCAAAGGCAATTCCCGCAAGAGCCCGGCAGATCGGGTTCTGCTTTGGCCGCATGCACCGCAGGCGATCCATTGGAGAAAATGATGGCTGAAATGATAAATTCACAGAAGAATGCCATAGCATATCAGCAACAAATGCAAGAGGAGTTCACTCAGACGAAGAAGGATACCCAAAACACCTTCGAGAATTTAGCTAAACAAATTTCTAAGTTAAATTCTTCCGTCCAGGAGATAAGAGGAAATCAAAGGAAACTGTCATCTCAAACTGAGCCCAATCTGAACTCCCACAATTGCAGCAAAATCATGTTGAGGAATGGGAAAGAGATGCCCGAGCCCGAGCAAAAGATGAATCTCAACAAGACTCAATCTGCAGCAGATAGGCCCGAGCTGACCAGACTGAATATTCTGACTGCCCAGGAAGGCCTGACAGACTCGTAGAATCTGGCTGATGAAGAACTGACTGACAGGGAAGGTCCGACTGCCCAGAAAGGACTGACAGACTCGCAGAATCTGGCTGATGAAGAACTGACCAGCAGCGAAGGCCGATCTGTCCTGACAGACCCTACAACTGATGTACCTCCACCATTCCCTGAAGCATTGGAGAGGAAGAGAACACCGAACAAGGACTATATGGACTATGTGAAATTGCTCGGGAAGCTGGAAATCAACATACCCTTTTTGGAGGCTGTGAAAATTCCCCAATTTGGGAAATTTGTCAAAGATTTCATAGCAGGCAAGATTCATCAAACCGGAAAAGAGTTGATGGATACATCTGTGTCAGCAATTATCTAAAAGATGCTGCTTGCAAAATGCGTGGATCCAGGTATGTTTACTCTTCCTTGTCTTATGGGGAATGTGATGGTTAAGCAGGCTATGTGTGATCTAGGTGCATCAATTAATGTTATGCCACTTTCTGTGTATAATCAGTTATCTGGAGTTGAATTGGTATCTACTAATGTGATTATACAGCTAGCTGATAGATCATGCATTTCACCTGTTGGGTTACTTGAAAACATCCTTGTCAGAATTAATGATTTTGTCTATCCTGTTGATTTCTATGTTATAGATACGAATGATAGGCAAGTTGAGGGTACTGCGGGTGTTTTGTTGGGTAGACCATTTTTTAAAACTGTGAAAGCTGTTATTGATGTGGATGAAGGTTCTATTAGTGTGCGATATCATAATGAGACTTATGTTCATCATATTGCTAGTGCACTTAAGAAACCTTATGATCATGAGAATGAAATGGTTTTTTTGCTTGACGAGATTGAGAGTTTTGTCCAAGATTATCTTGAGACGCATTTGTTGCAGGATAAAATGGAACTCACCTTAATCAAGGGGCTGACTAACCTTGATCTTAAGAATATTAGGGATGAAGAGATCCGAGACAGCATCAAAGCACTCTATGCAAGCACGGGAATTTGCCTGTCGTCGCCAGCATCGCCGATCCGCCCCGGACGGGCCGAATCGACGAGAATTCTACCTTCATTGGTGAAGCCCCCAGTTCTCGAACTGAAGCAACTTCCCAAGCATCTGAAATACGCCTATCTTGGAGATGGTGACACGCTACCAGTCATCATTAGCAAGGAGTTAAATCAGAGTCAAGAGGATGCTTTATTGGCAATTCTGAAGAAGCACAAGAAGGCGATTGGCTGGACTTTAGCCGATATCACCGGCATTAGTCCTGACATCTGCACTCAATCTATTCATATGGAGCCAGTTAGCAAACCATTCCGAGATCACCAACGAAAGCTCAACCCCAACATGCGAGAGGTGGTGTTGAAAGAAGTACTGAAGCTTCTTTCTATGGGTATCATTTACCCTATTTCTGATAGCAAGTGGGTGAGTCATGTTCACGTGGTACCGAAGAAGTCTGGTTTTCAAGTTGTGGAGAACGAGAAGAATGAGCTAGTGCCGATGAGATTGGTGACTGGGTGGCGCATGTGCATAGACTACAGGAAGTTGAATGAAGCTACACGGAAAGACCATTTTCCGTTACCTTTTATTGATCAGATGTTAGAAAGGCTTGCAGGCCAAGCCTACTTCATCTTTTTGGATGGCTATAGCGGCTATTTTCATATCCATGTGAAGGAGGAGGATCAAGACAAGACCACATTTACTTGTCCCTTTGGCACTTTTGCATACAGACGTATGCCATTCGGATTGTGTAATGCACCGGGCACCTTTCAAAGGTGCATGATGAGCATCTTTTCGGACTTGATCGAAGACTGTATTGAGGTGTTCATGGATAACTTCACGGTTTACGGGAATTCATACATGGGATGCTTGAAGAATTTAGACAAAGTCCTTGCTCGATGTGTGGAGAAGAACTTGGTGCTCAACTACGAGAAGTGCCATTTTATGGTGACCGAAGGAATAGTACTCGGTCATGTGGTTTCTAGCAGAGGGATTGAAGTAGATAAATCCAAAGTCGATCTGATTGCAAAGCTGCCGCCCCCTACATCTGCAAAGGAGATTCAAGGTTTCTTGGGTCATGCGGGTTTTTATCGGCGTTTCATCAAGGACTTTGCAAAGGTAGCTCAACCACTCATAAGGCTCTTACAACAAGATGTTGAGTTCGTGTTTGATGATCAGTGTAAGGAGGCCTTCGACCTCCTTAAGACAAAGCTCACCACCGCCCCAATAATGCAACCACCTGATTGGAACAAGCCATTTGAAATCATGTGTGATGCATCCAACCGGGCCGTAGGAGCAGTTTTGGGACAGAAAAATGGAAGAGAGAGCCATGTGATCTACTATGCTTCGAAGACACTTAACTCAGCTCAGTGCAATTACTCTACCACGGAGAAGGAGTTGTTGGCTATTGTCTTCGCCTTTGACAAATACAGATCTTATTTACCTGGTTCCAAAATCGTGGTCTACATCGATCATGCTGCCGTCAAACACCTTCTATCCAAGAAGGAGTCTAAACCTCGGTTGATACGATGGATACTCTTACTTCAAGAGTTTGATTGGGAGGTAAAAGATAAGAGGGCAGCAGAAAATCAAGTAGCCGACCATCTAAGCCGTTTGATCCAAGAGGAAGATGAAGGATCAATCAAAGAGACTTTTCCCGAGGAGCATTTATATGATGTTCCCGAATGTCACCCGATGCAGTGCGTGCCGGACGGAGCATGCACCCATGCTCGTGTTTTTCGCTCATCGCACGATCGCGGCTTCATCAGACCAGACAAACCGATTCTGTTCCAGAATGGCTAAATGTTGTGGGTAAGTTTTCTAAACTCCCTTGGTTTGCTAACATTGTCAATTAATTGACTTCCAAGCAGCTCCCATCCGATTTCACACATGCCCAAAGGAAAAGACTGGAGAGCGAATGCAGACAATACTTTTGAGATTCTCCAATACTATGGAAGATGGGAGTAGATCAAGTAATTCGCCGTTGCATTCCTGAAGCTGAACAAGGTGAGATTCTTTTTCATTGTCATTCGCCGTTGCATTCCAAAACGTACTGCCAGAAAGGTTTTGGATGCAGGTTTCTTCTGGCCGACCTTAAACCTCGACTCATACAATTTCTGCAAGACATGTACACGTTGCCAAATGACCGGTAACATTTCCCAGAAGGATGAAATGCCTCAAAAGCCTTTGTGCTTTTGTGAGATCTTTGATGTATGGGGCATGGACTTTATGGGTCCCTTCCCGAGCTCATGCGGGAACTTGTACATTTTGCTTGCTGTGGACTACGTGTCTAAATGGGTCGAGGCTAAGGCCGTAAGGACTAATGATTCTAAAGTGGTTGCAGGTTTTCTTAGAACTAATATATTCAGCAGATTTGGAGTGCCGACGGCCATCATTAGTGATCAAGGAAGCCATTTCTGCAACCGCACTATAGAGGCACTCATGAAGAAATACGGTGTCAAGCATCGTATCTCTACACCCTACCATCCACAAACGAATGGGCAAACTGAGGTCTCCAATAGGGAAGTTAAAGCTATACTTGAGAAGACCGTGAATCCTTCTAGGAAGGATTGGAGTTTAAGGTTAGACGATGCTTTATGGGCTTATCGTACTGCTTATAAAACTCCTTTAGGTATGTCTCCGTATCGGCTTATCTTTGGAAAGCTTTGCCATCTACCCGTGGAATTGGAGCACAAGGTATGGTGGGCTGTAAAGAGGATTAATATGGATCTGCAAGGGTGTGCAAAAGAGAGGAAGTATCAGTTGCAAGAACTTGAAGAGATCCGTCGTGAGGCCTATAACACGGCAATGAGATACAAGGATCGTACGAAGGCATGGCATGACAAACACATCCGTACTAAGAACTTTGAGGAGGGTCAATTGGTATTGTTATATCAATCTCGCCTCCATCTCATGCCGGGCAAGCTCCGTTCTGTTGGATCGGTCCCTTCCGAATTCAATCCGTCTCGAAGAGTGGAGCAGTGACGATCTCTAAGTTGGATTCTAATGCAGAATTCACTGTCAATGGCCACCGTTTGAAACTTTTCCATGTTGCTGAACGAATGGAGGTAGTGGATGAGCTTACCTTGTCCATTCCCTCTTATTCTTGATCCAGAAGGAGTCTAGCCAAAGACAATAAAGAAAGGCGCTACCGGGAGGCAACCCGGTTTGTTTTCATGTTCCTATTTCTTTTATTTTATTTATTTTGGTTTCGTCGTGTTTTCCTTGTTGTTTTTCCAGATCTAGGCTACAAAGATGTCAAAGAGCTTAAGTGTAAGGAGGAAATTAATATGGAGTCAAACCGTCAATTAAATGGAGTTGGACGGCACTTTTATTTCTTATTAGGGGCCATTTTGCAATTTCCCGAAAGAAGGAGTTTTGGTATAAAATAAATTAAAAAAAAAAAAAAAAAAAAAAAAAACGTAACCACGTTTTACTCTCACTCCCCACTTATTTTTCCCACTTCACCTTCTTTCTCCCCAAATAACATTCTCCCCTATTTCACCCTAATTACCTCCATTTTTCAATTCTTCCCTTCCATTCAAAAATTCCCCAAAAAAAACCCGCCATTTCTCCTTACCCAATCCAACGCAATGGCCCCGAAGAAGATATCGAAAGTTTCCATTGATGTAGCTTCATCGTCGATGCCGACGACGGTCGAGGGCTCTACACGCCAACCGCCGCGTCGCACGGGACGTATCCGCCGTTCTCTACAACCTACTGTGATCGGCCCCTTCCTCGTCGACGAGGAGGAGCCAGAAATCGCTGCTCCACAAGCCGCCACCGCCGAGACCGACACTGCTGATGACTCCCCTACACCTGAACCCGCCGCTGCCGCCGCCTTCTCACCCGAAGAAGACGACGACTTTGATTGGTCCATTCCCGCTGCCGAGTTCCCATCGACGGATTTGTACGGCCGATTTGGTTTCCTGTGAGAAACAAGCCCGTTTGTGCCGCCACCACCAGTTGACGGGATTAATTGGGTTGTAGAGGTGCAGGCCACCTCAAATCTGCCTTCAGATGAATCCGATTACCAACCATCCACTGAAGAAGACGATCTTTCGTTGGAGCAGCTCTCACTAGCTGACTCTGCTGATTCCTCTTCGTTCCCGTCATCCACTGTGTACGGGAACCTCATTATCTTACAATTTCCGGATCGAGAGGCAGTGCGGGCAGCGATGACATTTGAGGATGATCCCTATAGGCACCGTGCTTTCACTCAACGCGGTAAGAATTTTCAGAATGGCCGCTCCATCAGCCACGCTTTTCTCCATTCCACGGGCGTCCAATGTCAGTTTTATGAATATTTTCGACGCATCAGTTGGTTATGGTTGACTGAATCGCACCACTACTCGTGCTATCATGCTCTGATTGCCGAGTTCTTTAATTCATTTTCATTTAGTTTTGTGACTGATGTGGATGTTAAGAGCATTTCATTTCGAATTGGTTGTGTGTTTTATGAGATGTCATTGGCTGAGTGGTCTACTAGATTAGGTATTGTGTTGTTGGAGGATTTGGATGATGGTACTTATGCTCTTACTCCTCGTGGTATTCCTTCTTCTCTTGGTGATTATGTTGGTCCTATGAGTGCTTGGAGTTTGATAGCCCTCTCTGATCCCCAGATTTTTCGTCCCTCTATTTCGGATATTTCTTATGTTACGAATTCCACTTTACGTATGTGTCATCAGTTCTTATGTCATAATTTGACTGGCCGTTGGACTGGATTTACCACAGTCACGGATAATGATTTGTACTTTCTCTGGTGTATGCATACGGGGAGGAGGGTTGATCTTGGGTATTGGGTAGCCCGTTGTATGAGTGATCTCGCTACCCATCCGGCTAGGCATTTGACTTTATGTCACCTGTTTGCGACTTTCCTTGCTCGTAACTTTGTTATCTTTGATGATTCTCTGCTTACTCCACCTTTGTTTGACCTTGAGTTGATGGGATATGCACGTATTTGCTATAGGGAGCCTGATGGTACTGTTCGATTTTATCTATCGGGACCTCGAGTCCCGAGTGCTGCCCTTATGTAGCTTCACAGGTTCCCGATGATTCGGTCCGGGTGTTGAGAGCCGAGGTTTGTGCTCTACGGCGGCGCTTTGATGATTTGGAGCGCACGGTTCTCTCTTGTCTTCCGCCTCCGGGCGATCGGTGATGCCATTTTTTCCCCTCTTTTTGTTTTTATTGTTTTTGTGTATGTGTGTTTGTGATGTGTCTTTGTTTTACTTCTCTTTCACTTGCTCCTTTGCAACGATCAAGTGTAAGGAGGGGTATTTGTTATGTGTTTTTGTCATGTTCTCCGTCATTTTTTCTTGTTTTTGTGTGAGGGGGTTAAGTGTAAGGAGGGATGTCTCTACTTCGTTTCTCTTTGTGTCGTCATTTCTTTTGTGTCGTCGACGCATGCCAAAAATTGAAGTTGTTGATGCACTTCTGTTCTTGATTTAAGCATGTTTGGTTGTGCTTTATGTCTCAATATGCGAACTTGTAGTTGTTGTGAAGAGTAGGATATTGTGCACATTTGTATGTGATTTGGGATGACGAATAATAAGTAAATTGTGGATCGCATTTTATACACACTCCTTATATTAGATTTGAGCCATTAAAGTAGGACACTTCCTACTAATTTCATTGAGAGAGCTTGTTCATAAAGTTGCAATAAAAGTGAGCCACTTGTGATAAGTGATAGGAGGCACTAGGGATTGAGCCATTTAACCGCGACAATATTCTTCCTACCTTGCATTATCCCCTAATGAGCTAATTTGTGCCTTGTCCTATGATTTAGTCAGAAAAATGCAAACCGGGGCCTTTTTAGCTTCTATTTTTCCCATGTCATTGTATGTTTTACAAGTTTATTTGAGATTGATATATTCTTTTTCATGCTTACCGAGTTTGCTAGCTATCATATTTGTTGTTGCAAAATAATTGTTGACCAAAGTTCAGCATTGATAGAATTATTTAAAAGGTCAGTTCATGTTCACACCCGGTAAAAATATGCTGAATTTCGTTGTCTTGGGCTGCTGTTTCGTAAAAAAAAAAAAAAAAAAAAAAAAAAAAAAAAAAAATCCGAAATAGTAAACAGCAGGGGTGTTTGTGAATAAGTTGGTAGCAGTTTATTTTGGTGTTCTTATGGTAGGCATGATTTCTTTGATTATCTCAAATTTAACAAGTATAACATGCATGACATATTTGTACAATTTGTGGAGCTTAGAACCCCTAGGACCCTTACCAACAAAAATTTGTCTATGTCCTAAGCCCCATTACAACCAAAGAAAAAGACCTTCTTGATATTGCAGTTGTGACAATCTTTTATCGTGATGGATGAACCGTTTTTACTTGAGTGGCTTGACCGAACTTAGATTAGAGAGTGTTGAGTGAACCATGAGGATGATCCACCTTTTGCTTAGGTTTTTGACTAAATTGATATTTTAGTGTCTAATCTTAAATTTGCAACTCTACTTGTTTGTTGAGATTCATATTTGCATAGTTGGACATGCTTTGCTAGTTCAATGAGTGTGGAGATCACGGATACGATTGGTATTGCTTCTTGTTGTTTCGTGTTATTTTCTTTTGTCCGTGTTATGTGTTTTTTTTCCTTTTCCTTTGTTTCGTATCTTGTGTCCGTCCTTGTTTTATTTTTCGTCTTTGTCTTTTTTTATTTAGAGTCTTGAGTCTTTGGGGTGGAACGGAATTTGGATAGTACTTATACTTTTGTTTTCCTTATATTTGAGGGCAAGTATGTTTTAAGTGTAAGGAGGTTTGATAGGTCTATTTCATACTATCCATATTCCGTCTATTTTGGCATATTATGTGGCGTTTGGATTGCTTTTTGGTGTTTGTTTTGCAGTTCTTATGATGATGTGGCATTGACGAGGCGTTGATGTGGCGGTTGCTTATTTAAGGAAAATGTATGCTCAATTTGGAAGAAATCAAGAAGGGAATTAAGTGTAGAAAGAAAATAATATAATTTATCTTATATTATATCTTTCTATACTTGGTTAACCTAATTGAGGAGGATAAAAGAGGAGTATATATATATATATATATATATATATATATATATATATATATATATATATATATATATATATATATGGCTAAGATGAGGTGCCGCGTGGGATTAACGAGCCGAATGAGGGGGAATTAATTAATTGAGGATTGATTATCATCTTGAGATATTAACGCCGAAGGAGGAAATTGGGGGAAGAAAATCATCCTTATCATTATTTCCTTATATCATTCACACGGCCAGCAAGGAGAGGGGGGGAGGATATATACGCATAGGAAATCATAATCAGAGCATCTTTATCATCACGTCTCCAACCGAAACCCTAGCCGCCACTCTGCCGAATCATCATCATCCTTCTACACCAATCATTCAACGCCGATCATCGAGAGAGAAATTCCGAGAAGCCGAGCCGTGAGCAATCCAAGGGAGAAGCCGACGAAGCCGAGGAAGCCGATCGATGTGGTCTATCAGTTTCAAAGTTTGCATTTCTCACTTTCGTTTCAAGAATTGTAGTTTGATTTGGAAGAAACAACATGTTATCACTTTCGTTTTGCATTCCCGAATTTGAATTGTTTCCATTTTATTTTCCTGTGGATTGATTTGAAGTCTTTAATTTATGATTTTATAATTTTTAGGACCCTAATTCGTATTCTTAGTTATTCTGATTTCTGGTATTTTGTTTGAATTTTCGTGTATATTTATTTTATGAATTTCAGCATGATTTGTGTTATGTCCTGCAGTTCGGTCTGTCTGGTTAGTCCGGCCGATATGCGTAGCTAAGTCTTTTTAGGGGCCGGCTGAAACACACACCACTTTAATTTCGTGAGACTAATGCTTAAAATTAATCACTTAGGTTCTGAATTAATCTAGCTTTAATTAATTGGATTAATTAATTTAGGTTTGATCACCCTAGTTAATTTAATTCATAGCTAATTTAGTACTTTCATCGTTTCTCGTGGGATTAGGCTAAATAAGTAGCAAATTGTTCTTAGGACAATTAGATTAATTTGGTAGGAGACTATAAGATGCCCACCATACGAATAGGCTCCTAAATTGGGTTCCCTTAGTTCTTAAAGTTGATTAGGTGTTAAATCTATTGATTGTCCACCAACGTAGGTTGCATCTAATTTAGAGAAGTAATCGTTTCAATGCCCACCATGGCGATTACCGAATAGTTAAGGGGGAATAGGGGATATGTCAGTTTAATTACGTTGTCCTACAACCAATTGATTTAAGTGGATTAATTAATTATTAGTGTCAGTGATCGATTGTGAGTGTGTGTGAATCATCTTGCTGGACCCGCTTTTATTTGCATTAGTAAATTTCGTGTTTAATACTTGCTTGTTTTCGTTACTTTTAGGTTATAGAAAATTCCCCAAACTTGCTTGGTTGCTAACCAAACTCTGATCGATAGGATTTTTAGGTTTGAATTACTCCGTTCCATGTGTTCGATACATGTGCTATACTAATTTTTAGTCTAGCAAATTTTGCAGGATTATTTGGTGTAAAACAACGACCACCAATTTTTTCTCGTGGGATTAGGCTAAATATGTAGCAAAATTGTTCTTAGAACAATAGGATTAATTTGGTAGACTATTAGATGCCCATCATACGAGTAGGCTCCTAAATTGGGTTCCCTTAGTTCTTAAAGCTGATTAGGTGTTAAATCTATTGATTGCCCACCAACGTAGGTTGCATCTAATTTAGAGAAGTAGTCGTTTCAATGCCCACCATGGCGATTACCGAATAATTAAGGGGGAATAGGGGATGTGTTAGTTTAATTACGACGTCCTACAACTAATTGACTTAAGGGGATTAATTAATTAATAGTGTCGATGATCGATTGTGTGTGTGTGAATCATCTAACTGGACCTATTTTCTTGAATTAGGTTACTCCGTTTTCATTTCCTGCATATTTTAATTCCTTGTTTTAGTCATAGATAAAAACTCAAAATTGCGTGGTCGCTAACCAACCCCGTAGATTAATAGGAATTTAAGTTTAAAAATCTCCGTTCCCTGTGTTCGATACCTGTTTCCTATACTGATTTAAGTTCTAACAATTTTGCAGGATTTATTTAGTGAAAACAGCGATCACCAGATAGCTCTATCGGTGCCCGAAGGGTTGGAGGAAAAGGGGAGAGTGAAGGGAAAGAAAATTGGAATGGGAGAAATGAAATAGAAATTCTTAGGGAGAGGTTGCTTTCCTTTTTAGCGGCCATTGTTGATATGAACAATGGGAGTTGTTACTGTTTGTAGTAACAGTAACCCATATATCCCCTTATATATAAGGGTAATTTAGTGGTTAGTTTGATGTTGGGGTGAGAGTACCACACCCTCCAGTCCATAGAGTAACATGTGTCTCAATATTTTAATCTTATTCATTTTTCTTCTTCTTTTTTACTCAACCTTTATACGCCATTATGGTCTTTCCCTTCTTTTTTTTTTCCTTTGTCCTCTTTTTCCTTGTAGAATCATTGTGAGAGTCTGAAAAATTTGAACGAAATTAGAAAGAAATTACAGATCTTCAAAAAGTGATGAGTTACATTTGTTTGTTTCTTTCACTAATTAATCCCTCTCTCTCCTTCTCTCATCTTAACTTCTTTAAAAAAAGTCCTTTAAATAACAACTAAAAAAATGGTGAATTTACCTGATGTAGAATCATCTATTTGAAACCCCTTCTCTCCCTTAATTTCCACAAGTATGTTTCACTCTCTCCCTTGTCTCACTCTCATGCTCTAAGAAATCGTCACGAAATAGCGGAAATAAAAAAAACATTGGTTAAAGAACGGAAAAGGAAAAAAAGGAAAAAATTTAAAATGTTGGGACATATGTCACTACTGGATAGGGGTATAGTGTTGTTCGCTAATTTATTGACACGTCGCAAGTGTACGAGTGCAATTGCAGATAGAGAAATAAGGTCGATCCCACAAAAACTAAGAGCCCGTTTGATACAAATTCGGGAATGGGAATGGATATGATAGTAGGGTAATTAGGTATGGGTATGAGAGATTCCTTTAATGATGTTTGGTATTTATTTGTGAATGGATATGATTACCAAATTTGATGTTTGGTTATTTTTAACCCTCAATGGAATGAAATTTTTATATTAGTAATTCATATGTAAAATTCAAGATCTATAGTGAACTATCTTACATCCATTAAACTACGAATGCAACATACATAAAGTTTAATAAAATCAAATATTCATCAAAAACCATAGTTGTACCTAAATATCCAAATGAAATTGAAGATGACATAATACTTGTTCAAAATCCATAAACAAAAACGAAAAACAAGAAAAGCATCAAGTTCATTGTTCAAGAACCTCTTTGCTTCGACCATTCGAATAGCAAAGACATGATATAACCATATTTGTCGCCTTCTTCAAGTTGAGAGAAGATTTCCAATTTGTGACCATGTAGTGCAAGAAGATCCGCTGCTGCCCATATTTGCTCTCGAGAAAGGTCAATACCACCAAGACTTACAATGATGGTTTTCTTTCTATTTGACAACTCGGACTCTCGTGCTTTCTCGCTCTCCATCACACTAGCAATAGTCTTGAAATGGTTTGACAGTCCAGAAATGCAAGAAGTGAACTCTTTTGTAGCATCCGAGAATTGTGATTGTAAAGTATCTTGAGTCTTCATCTTCTTTTGTTCCTTGACTACTGTGGGAGATTGTTTATGCTTGCGCTTAGAGCTTGTACTACCAGCAGACTTGCTATGAGCATGTTGGAGAGGAGAGTTCTCTTCCACAAATTCATCTGAATCTTCATAAGTGAAACTGCACTTTTCAGGGTTATTTTTCAACCAATCATCCATATTATTCACCGCCTCAGTATAATCTTCCACATACTTTACAGTTGCTCGATCCTTACCATACACTACATCAAGGTCTTTCAAGTAAGGAAAACTCATTTCCCGAGTTCCTCGAGCTTCAACATGTCTCTGCAATCAACACAAATAAATCATACAAAAGGCAACTAGTATGCAATGTTCCTTAAGACAACAAAATATTATATAATAAACACTTATATATTACCTTAACCCAATGGTCAAACCACTCTTTCTCACATTGGATTTTGTGCTCTTCATCACTCCACGTACACCCAGATTCTTTGATCATCTCACTGATTGCATGGTATTTTGTCTTTAACCACTTGAGTTTTGATTCAATGTGGGGAATTGGTTGTTTTGAAAAAGAAGGATCCTTTAGCAATATCCTCCTATGTAGCTCATGCATATACTTATTCTTAAATCCACAATCAGTCTTCCACATAGGATTATTAGAAAGTTCTTGGAGCTCCCTAATCAATATCATAATCTCATCATCATTCCAATAATTTTTGTTCCTTCCTCTACCTCTAATACTTTTGGAGTTTGCTTGATCATAAACATTCATAAAGAACAAGGAGATGAACTCGAGATATACAACTCGTTTGATGATATATGCACATTCTCTTATTATCACCAGAACAACTTATAAAGAATAGAGCAACAAACTCATTTCCAAAGGGAAACTACATTTATCTGGTTAGTTAAAGTTCTGGAAAAAAAGAAAAGGAGAACCAGTCCTGTCAAAGATGTTCAATAAGTATCATAAGGAATATCAAATGATCCCTGAAGTTCATAAGATGACCATTGACCTACAACCTCTATTGTTAGCCACTGTTAATTGGACCTCGCGTATCCAAGTTCAATACCAGTTATAGCTTGCAATAGATTGTGATGTGTATTTACTCTGTAAGGCACCACAAAAAGATAGCAGGAGTATGTTTCTACAACCAATATCCACCAACCAATACTTGCTGAGGATTAACACATGCTCCCAGAACTAGCCGTCAATTGAGCAACTTATACATTGCATAACTTAGCAAAACAAACTCATTTCCAAAGGGAAACTACATTAATCTTAGCAAGAACATAGCAACAATCCATGCAGATATCAATCTGCATGAACATTATAAAGAAAAAAGCTGTCATGAAACAAGTCAAGAAGCAGAGTAGATAGTTATCAATGTAAGCAAAAGGGATATGAAATCCTCAAAAGATCAAAACTTCACTCAATTTTCGCCATTTATGTTCTATTACAAGAAGTCACATATAAGCCTAGATCCACACTCCTCCATTTCTCAATCCCTTATAAATTCGACAGGAAAGGAATCTGAAGGTCGATGTACCTGCTGGGCTGAATCTGAAGGCTTGGTGGGGTCGATTCCAAGAACAGATGAAAGGAAGAAGCATGCCTTCTCGAAATAAGTTTTCTGGGATTAACAATTCAGCAAGAAGATCAGTGTGCTTTCAACCCTTTAAAACCGAAATCACAAAGCAGACTCATACATAAAACAGCAACAAACCCAAAACCCAAGTATTTACCTAGTTCGAGATTCTTGGATGAAAAAGCTAGACGGTTTCTCCCGTCGTTGGCGGCGGTGTCCGGCGGAGATCGATGATGAGTGGGGTGGTTTGGAGCAAAATAGAAATGGAGAGACCAGAGGAAATTTTCTCCCTTCGATACCCATATAGGTTTCATTCTAGCAAAACCCATAGACACATGGGTTTGATACCCATAGTCGAGAACCAAAACCTACATACCAAGCACCATATATGGGTATCAAACCCGAGCTATTCCCATAGTAGGCTTCTAAACTCACATACCAAACACCCCCTAATATATAATAATAAATACTAATTTCTATTGTTATCCTCTATTGTGATTAAAGAACTTATCTCACTCTACTGAGCTAGATCAGACAAGAATGCATTCTGCAATGATGTCTGCAGGTAGGGGTGGGCGCGGGACGGGTACCCGCAGCGGGTACCCGTTTGCGGATACCCGCGCTTGCGAGTAATTGATTTTAATACCCATTCCCGTTCCCACATAGAGCGGGTACCCGCATGCGGGTTCCCGCGCGGATACAGTACTGGTACGAGTTTACCTGCAAATATTACCACCAATTTATAATATATTTAAATTCATAAATAAAAATTAAAAAATACCAATAAATGAAATTTTAAAAACATAAATTAAAATTAAAAAATACCAATATATTTAAACCACTAAATAGGAATATAGGAGTAGATAATTTATTTTATAAACTATGTTCCAATGGTGTTTCACCATAAATTATAATTATAAAACCGACCATATGATTATCAACTATGAAACCATAGATTCTTATAATTAAAATTACTGTGGAAAACTGTTTAGTCACACTCTAATGATAGCACAAAACATGCAAACGGGTACCCGCGCCGTTCCGTGCCCACCTCTACGCAAGAGGACCTCATGTAAAAAAAAATTGTATATTAATGCGGGTACCCGTTCGGGAACGGGTATCTAAGAATAAAACCCGTTCCCGTTCCCGACCCGCTTGATTTTTTGCGGGTACCCGCGTAACGGGTACCCGTACCCATTTTTCCTGACCCGAACGGAAAATACCCGAACGGAACGGGTACGGGCACGGGAATCCGAATTGTTTGCCCACCCCTATCTGCAGGTATCATTCTTGTAAAACCAGAGTTTCTTGTTTCTTACTATATAAAAGGCTTTGTATAGTTCCTAACTGGAAGAGTCAGAAACCAGATTCTATAGAAATTGGTATTCTACTCTAAAATCTCAAAATAATTATACAACCTATTGACTCCTATATTACAAAGAAATACATATTATACTAAATGAATTAATCCAAAGTAAATGACATGCATTCTACTACAAACTTGTTGTTCTTATACTGTCATGAAGACAATTTGTTGGACATACAACTTGGTAAACTAGCTAGAAGGAAGACTCAACAAGCAGAGTCTGCCTGAACCGACAGATTTTGCCTTCTTGACTGGACAACTAATTATATTAGTAGTTGACCCTTACATTTGTAATTAAGCATTTCTTTGTCACCTCTTTGGGTATTGAGTCTATGGATTTTGTCAGCAAAGTTCTGACTAGTCTGATCTTGTTCTTTTTCTTAGTTGTAAATGGGAAAGATACCCATCTTCTCATTGAACAATACTTCACCGTTCTATCTAAAAACTAGAAACACAAACATAAAATCTGAAACTCGACCCAGTAAAAAAAAATTAATTTGGCCCAATACATAACATATAGAGCCCATTATATATATATATAATATAGAGCTCAACGGCTCTTTTTCTTTCTTTATTTATAAACAATTCTAACTTTTTCTTTATTTACTTGCTTAAATCCAACGAGTCTCTCTCTTTCCCTTACAAATTACAAAGGATGAGAAACAGAAAGAAACGATACAAAGAAACAGAAAGAAACTATACAGAACAGACCACCACTCCACAGACTCCAGTTGGCTCTCTTCAACAGTTTCGTCAACACTTGAATTTGATACACGCCCCCCTTCTTCAAATCAGGTTTTCTCGTTTCAATTTGTATTAATTTTTCATCAAATTAGGTTTCGGGCTTTACAATTTGTGCTAATTTTTTAGAATAGAATTAGGGTTTTGTGTTGTATTTAAGTGATTTGTGAATATGTTGTCTAGAAAATATCCTTCTGAAGTCAAAAAAGGAACAAAAGAAAAAGAGATGAGGAGGTGGTTAAAACTCAAAGATGGACTCTTCATAAATTTCTTATACCTAGTTCTAGTTATTCGGTAAAAAAAGTTGATATAAGTGATAATGAAGAAGTTGATGCTTTGAATGAAGAAATTGATATGAATGTGAATAGGGAAGTAAATGAGAATGAGAATGAGGAAGAAATTGATATGAATGTGAATAGGGAAGTAAATGAGAATGAGATTGAGAATGAGGAAGTCAATGTAGTTAATAATGAGGATGATGTTTTAAATGAAGAAATTGTTATTATTGGGAATAAAAATAATATTTTAGATATATTTGATCCTAGAAATTGAAATAGTATTGATAATAAAACTAGAGATATCTTGATAGAAAAAAGCCCCTTAAGAGAGTACAATCTCACGTTTCCTATAGATGAGTTTGGTAGGCATTTTGCATATTCTTACTATACAAGAAAACTACCAAATGATGAGAGTCAAGATAGAAAATGGTTGGTATACTCAAAAGGTGCAAATAAAGTATATTATTTTTGTTGCAAATTATTTAAATCACTTCAAAGTAATAGTTTGTTAGCAAATGAAGGTTTTGACGATTGGAAACATATAAATGATAGACTCAAAAAACATGAGAATAGTTCCGTGTATATTAGTAATATGAGAACATTGATTGATTTGCATATTAGATTGAAACATAACCAAACAATTGATAAAGATTTACAAGTGCAAATTAAAAAAGAAAAAGAACATTGGAAACTAGTTTTAGTATAGAATATTGTTGACTATATCCGTCACTCAGCAGAAAAAAGTTTTTCAAAATTAAAATTGATCAAATCATATTTGCATTTTTCTATTTCTCAAGAAAGGTTAAATATACTAGCTATTTTATGTATTGAAAATGAGGTATTGGAAAAACTTGATCTTGATGATGTTATTAATGATTTTGCTTATCAAAATGCTAGAAGATCTAAATTATTTCAATAATTATTCGATCCTTGTATTTTTTTAATTTGTTTTATTTTACGGTTTCTACTTTTAAAGTTATGTGTAGGCACAATGAAAGTATGTCTATCTTTAGCTAGCAAGATGATTCACGAAGTATGGGGCTCCATTTTTTGACTTCGGCTAGGACCTCCGAAATGTCAGGGCCGGCCCTGATCCGGACGCCGGCGACACGTCAGCTGGCGACGAGTTTATCCGACTGCAGGCGGCGTATGCTACTCTTTCCAACCCGGAGAAGCGTGTGCGGTAAATGATACGTCGCTTTTCCAGCTGCAGCGCCGGAGGCGGACCTGGGAGACTGACCAATGCTGGTAGCTACGAAATCACTCTATCACCCATTTACATTTATTTCTCTAAGGAGTATTTAATCGTTAAATACAAAGAAGATACAAACTCTCCACAGAACTGCGGATGGCGAGGGGAACAAATTAACTATCTAAGATTTAAGGGGTTAATTTGCAACTTCTCATAACAATAAGGGTTGAGTTGCAAATTTATCTTAAATTATGATGAAAAATTAAGATAAATTAAAAGAAATTGCAATTTACCACCCTATCCCTACAAATATCTGCCAACCCAAAGTCTAGCACGGGTAAATTGGGAAACTGGAGCGCCTATATGATGAGCATCGAACTCGTCGCTCCGTTTACACGGCCCATTTAGCTCAGAAACAGAGAAATGAGGCGACACAGGGAGAAGGGATTTCTTCAAGGGCGGTTGCCGCTCTCTGTGTCACCGATGATTTCTCTTCGGCGAACAAACAGCCCTTCCTAAAATTACAACAACAAATTAATCGCAACGATTCTTTGTTGCTCATATGCATACATGCATAGTAAGAGAGAGAGAGAGACAAGAGATTGATAGACAGATATGATTTGGATCTGGATCTCGTTTGAGGTTTCGATCTACTGCTTTGATATTCCCGGAACTAAAGAGGCTGTGATGACTTTTCTTATTTCTTCTTCTTCTTCTTTTGGTTTCTGAGCTAATTGGTCGGGCAACTGGATATTCGACCCGTATCTTGGCGTGGCGATCCGGATGGCCTTGTGATTTATCACAAGCAACCGGTTATTGCAGCTATGGCGTGGTTGTTTTCTTTTTTGCTTAATTCTAGACGCAGATCTGAGCCTCCAGCTTCCTTTGTTGCTGTTTTTTTTTTCAATTTTTTTTTAAAATCCGAAATCATTTACTAAAAATCTTTGTTTTATCCTGGATAACGTGAGTATTGCAATATTTGAAGTTTATTTTTTAAATGTCCTTGTTTTTTTTCAAATGTCATGTTCACAGATTGTTACTTTTTTTTAACTTGATACTATTTTTAACATATTATAGAGTATCTTATATTCTTAATCAGTAATTGAAAAAAAAGAAAAACCTCTATTTCCTATTGGTTGTTGGTAAGGATTCTTCATGGATTTTATAGTAAGTGTGATAAAAAAATTTGAAGGAATTCGGATTTAATTTGCATAGTATCCTGACTTGTTCGGATGCATAAGACTTGTTATAAATCATCGTCTTACACAAATCCTAATGGACCTGACTATGCACTTGATAAAAATTTGAAAACACAAAACACTAGTACGTGGGGTCTGTTGAGGAAGTGCATCTCGACTAAACCTATATTTCAGAGTTAGAGATTTTTCTGAGAAATAAGAAGGCAAATTAGCATGGGTTCAATTCTCACTGGACACGAGTGAGCTTGTCACAGCGAGGTTTACCGGTGCACACCAAGGTAGTTGATGCGGGTTACTCGTCAACAAAAAAAAAAAAAAAAAAAAAAAAAAAGGCAAATTAGCATAATAGGTTTCCAAACAATTTTTAAAAATTCATTAAAAAATTAATTAGTCAACGGTTACTCAAAGGTTTTTTTTTAATATAATTTTAAAATTCAAATGTTATTTTTAGCATTTGATTTAGTAAACTAATTGCAAAATGTATGAGCATTAATTTTACCAATCATAAAATGTTTAGGGATCATAGTTGATAATTTATAATAATGGTCCGGTTCATAAAAATCAGATTTTTTTTTTCAATGTCTATCATATATTAATTATCGAATACTAAAAATTCCAAATTCATACTCTAAATAATTAATATTTGATAGAATGTTTATAATGTGTCCCATTGGGATGGCATAGCGGTGAAGGTGGGTAGCCCGGGATCGATAGGTCATGGGTTCAATTCCCACTGGACACGCTATGTGTGAATCTGTCACCCTGTCACATTAAGGGTGGTTTAACTCTTCTGTGTGGTTTGCAGGCCGCACCAAAGGTAGCGGCTGCGGGTTCCTCGTCAACAAAAAAAAAAAGAATGTTTATAATGTCACTCATTAAATCATGATATCATGTTCATTCCTCCATCGTCACCAACATTCAAATTCACGAGAACACGTATGATTTCCAGCACCCAATTCCACAAATCCATGTCATCAAATCAAATTTTCAAATAAAAGTTCGTCTTGATGCTTCCAATTCAACGACTCCGTCGTCATTCTCCTACCATTATGTAGAGTTCGACTGCGACTTTCTCTTCAGAGTTGGAGTGGCGGTACAAAAAGAGGCGGCATTTGCTTCGCCAGCGTGGTCCAATAGTTTTGTCAATTATGATCCTGAACATTTTAGAATTAATAGAATTGGTTCTTACATATTTTTTAAATAGTCCTTATAAATCCAAACACCCAAAATAACTTTGGAATTTAAAATTAATTAATTTTTTAAAAACGTGAATAAAAAAAAAGAAATTGGAGAACATATTCACCATTCGTAAATGGTTTTGGGATCTATTACGCCAATGTGCCATATAATAAACACGAACTGAATGAAGAATCTCTCATCAGCCTACAATTCGTCTTTCACATCCTCATCAATCAATACTTCCTCATCCTTGGAGGAAGACTCCGCTTCTCTAGTACTAGTGTCTTTCGGTTTCTTCTACATCGTCTTCCTCCTCGACTGTTGCATCAGGGCTGATATTAAGGCTGTTCTTCACCGAACTGTATATCCGGGAACCAAAATCTTTTGGCTCATTCAGAGTATAAAACCACTCTCCATGAGAGCTGTCTGCTACACGAGCTTCGCTGTTTCCTTCGCGCTCTCGTCCTGCACAAGAAAACCCATGTAAGACGACGCCAAGCTATGACTTCATAGAACACAGCATACGTACCTCAGGGTCCTTAACCACACGCTCTCTGAGTTCTTTGATAGTAGGGTGTCTTGGGTTTATTTCAAGGACCCGCTTCCCGCGCATGTAAGCTTGCTTATTAGCTTCTGACAGGTTTTGGGACTGCATGATTCTTTCCATGTTCGAACTCCAACCGAATTTTGATGTCACTACCACACATGCGGAGTCTGATAGACGATTGCTGATTTTCACATCGTCAACAATTTCGCTAGCAAGAGAACCTTTCCACCATTTCGTCAACTCCTTGAAGGACTCCTTGATTTCCTTCATTTTCGATTCCTTTCCTAACTTCAGCCCCTCCTTGGATACGTTTTGGAACTTGTGGTCTTCGTAGTCCATCAGATATTGCATCAAACATTCATCCACGGCGTCTGTAAAGAAAATGACCTGTTCCACAAGATGCATTCAATTATTTAGTGGCTATTGAGTTTTTGGAATTAGATATATGCTGAGAGGAAAGCTTACCTCGTAGTTCTTCTTTGTAAGTTGTTTGAGGAATGGAGATTTCTCGAGCTGTCGTTCCAGTAATATAAAAGATGTCTTTCTGTCCAGACTTCATTCTCGATATGTATAGATCCGGAGAAGTTAATTTGCCATTTGACTTGGTACTGCAGAGAGTATAAAACGCCACCATTTATCTAATAGACAACTTATGGCTCCATTCATCAAACTTATATCTGCACTGTAGTAATATGCTCTTACGTTTCAAATCTAAGAAGTTTCTGATAGAAACTGGTTCGATGGAATGGAGAGATACAATAGAAAATACGAAAACTACAGGAATAAATCCTGTCCCAAAACAAGAGAGCTGCTCTTGCTCCTTTTTCCGTAGGAACCCTCAACAAAATATTTTTTCCCCTCCTCATCACAAGTAATCCCCTATTTATACCTATCATAATTAAACCCTAAGACATAACAACTAAGGCACAATTAATTAATCCTAAACAAGGCCCATACAACCCATACAATTAAATAACATGTGACCTTGATATGCTTCATAACAAGTTCCTCCCCCTTCAAAACGGCCTTGTCCCCAAGGCTGAATCCAAGAAAGTGAAGCTGCAATTCTTCCGCGTAGAAAATAGATGAGCACCAATGAGGAAGTCCCAACACCCAATGCAAGGTGATCAGAATGGAGCAAACACGAGCGATTCACTGCCATGAGCTTTATAAGGATGTTGAGTGAAGGACCTGAAGTGTCTGATTTATATCCCAAGGCAAGACCACATATAACATTTGTTGCAGCACCCGTTCTGCAGGAATCGTCGACATCTTGCACAAGGCTGTAAGCACTGCTTGTGTAATATTCAGTGACGAACCCAATCATTAGTCCAGCCCAAAGTCCAACACAATCACAGAGGAAGAGTTGCCGGTTAGAAGTGCGACCTCTCCGACCAATCTTTTGTGTATCATTGTGCCTGCAGTATCCACCTCCAGAGCTTCTAGAGCTCAACTCACGGAAAGCCCTTAATTCCTTTTCCAGCTTGGCATTCTGTGCAGACAACTTAGTAATTTCACCAGCTAAGTTCTTTAGCTCAACTGCAGCAGCAGATGCTAGTTCTTTAGCATAAGAAGCTTCCTCAGACAGTTTCTGGTTCTGTACATGTAATCCACTATTTTCCTCTGTAGTTTGCACATGTTCTAACTTCAGTTTCTCATTTTCAATTTCCTGTGATTGTACTTTCTTTCTCAACTCATCTGTGCATTCATCAGATACACACACTTCAGAAGCGGGTGCCATCTTATCTTCAGATATTGAAGCAAGTTGTTTTTCTAGGAGCAGGACTTTCTCTTGTAGTTTCGTGTTCTCAGCACACTTGTTATGCAGCTGTTCCTGAAGAACTTTTTGAATACCAAAATTGAAAATTGTAAATGATGATGGCAAGCACGATAGCCCCACCAACATAATTATAGCCCCACCAACATAATTATAAGCATGATGATTTATAAGCATGATGGCAAACACGATAGCCCCATTCCCATCAGCTCTTTTGATCTCAAGATTAGCCTTCTGGTAGAACCCAGCTCCTCTTAATGCATCTGCGATGAAATCGTCGAAACCGATGGCAATAGCAGCTTCAGCTTTGGCTCCATACACCAATCTCTTGATTCTGGAGAGATGGATAGCACCAAAGCACATGGGGCATGGCTCACACGAAGCATATATCTCACAGTCTGAGAGCTCAATCCTGTTCAGCTTCTTACAAGCCTCTCTTATTGCTGTAACCTCTGCATGAGCAGTGGGGTCTGTTTGATTGAGGACCAGATTATGACAGCTTACTACCACTTCATCATTGCTCTCAACGAGAGCCCCAAAAGGACCTCCATCGCCACAATCGACACCTCTGTACGCTTCTTCCACTGCTTTTGTCAAGAATTTGTGATCTCTATCTTGGAAAGTCTTTGTAAGCCAAGGCCATGGTGGCTTGAGCTTAATTCTGCCAAACATCTCACGCTTCACAATAGCAAGGATAATAGGTGTGCTTGCCAATGATTTAACCTCAAGGATACCCCTTAGATACCCAACACTCGACTGGTTCTTTTGGACAAGGGTAGAATCTATCCTAGAGCCAATTGTAAGCAATTTATTTTCTTGCTCTTCCTTCCTTGATTGCATATTTGCAGAATTTGCAAGAACTACAAGTTGTTGTTCAAGGATGACAAGAACATGATCCTCTTCCCTGATGGGCACTTGACCTTCCTTTTTCTCCTCCTTAATATTCCCTCCTTGTTGGATTTCTGACTGCTCACTTTCACCCTGTAACACATTTGATGCCTTTTCCACCCCACCTGAAATAAATGGCGACTCGGACAGCGACGAGTTAGAAACAGCAACTTCCGCAGTCCCGGATCTAGCTAATAGGCACGAGCGGAGTAATGAAATGCATCGCCTTGAATAATTCTTCCATCTTCATCTCGAGCCTGTCAAGACCACTAGTCATCAGCTTTTGCTCTGCAACCATCACACTCAATTTCTCCTCGATTTTTACCACGCGATCTTCCACAGTCGTAATGTGATCCTTCATATTGTGAGAACGTGTTTCAACCATCGAACCCCTGAATTCCACGTTCACCGCACCAATTGATAGAAACTGGTTCGATGGAATGGAGAGATACAATAGAAAATACGAAAACTACAGGAATAAATTCTGTCCCAAAACAAGAGAGCTGCTCTTGCCCCTTTTCCCGTAGGAACCCTCAACAAAATATTTTTTCCCCTCCTCATCACAAGTAATCCCCTATTTATATCTATCATAATTAAACCCTAAGACATAACAACTAAGGCCCAATTAATTAATCCTAAACAAGACCCATACAGCCCTTACAATTAAATAACATGTGACCTTGATCTGCTTCATAACAGTTTCGCTAGGCAGTTCCTGTTAGTTGCATCCTCAATGATACCGAGCTTGATTGATTTGCCGAATTCATTCCAGAATTTTGTATGTTGGCCTTTCTTTTCATTGTTGTCGCTGGATTCTTCAATATCTGAGAGAGGCATTAAATTTCAAAATCAAAGCAGAACCCCCCTTAGGACCCAGGAATGCAGAATAAGTTAGAATTTCTGTTTCTGTTTGGCATACCTTTCTTGTCTGCATCACTAGATTCATCAGGGTCCTCCTCAGCAAGTTTACGAATCATATCAAGGGCCTTCCGGATGAGTTTCTTCTTAATCGTTTTCAAGCTACTATGTTGTTGTAACATTTCTCTTGATTCATTAAGTGGCAAGGTGTCATAATCAACAAGACCCTGTTAACATGCATAGATGCCAGTGAGAACCAGATCCCAGAGCATAATTAGTGCATTTTATTAGAAGAGTTAGAGGAGACAAAAATTACCAGCAAAAAGTTCAAATATTTGGGCAGAAGTTCATCAAGTTCATCTGATATGAAGACCCGTCTGACATATAATTTCAAATTTGATTTATTGCCGTTGTAGTAGCTCTCATATAAATCGTGAGGAGCTTTGGGAGGCACAAACAGCACAGCCTTGAATTCCACATCACCTTCAGCGCTAAAGTGACTCCACAATAGAGGCTTCTCATCACCAAAGTCCTGACAATAGATTTTAAGATGTTAGTAAGACCAACAGAACAGTTATACATGGTAAGCACCCACCTTAGCCAGGGAACGATATATGCAAAAAAGAATATATGCAAGATTTATAGATAACCGGGTGTACATTTATCCTCCTCCTCCTCAGTTGAATCATCTTCCTCAACGGGAACCTCCTCGTCCACTTCTTTACTCGCCCAAAGATTTATGGGGAAGTTGATGAATTCAGAATACCTCTCCACCAACTCCTGCAGCAATTAGAAGTATGGAGAAAATAAGAAACTAAAGAGCTCTAGCCAAACATCAATACCTAAATGTCATTTGACCATTCTTCATACTAGCGATATCAAGTAGCCACAGAAAAGTAGATAAAATAAATCCTCCTTTTTACCCCCATACAGAATGAAATCAAAGATTGACAACAGAGTACGAATCACATGAGCTTATAGAGTTATCTATCCTGACCATTGGTTGGAATGGGTTTATTTGCTGATTTCGTTAAAATTTCCCTAAAATTTCCTAGTGATCCCTGTATCTTCTTATTAAGGTAGGTTTCAAAAAATCTTCTATGACATGTTTTTCAAACAAGTGAACATCCATTGAACAACTAATAGGGTACAAAAACCACCCAACAATGCTTTGTCATCCGAGAATATTAAAGACAGAACAAGTCCAAATAGTCATAGCTTTCTCATAATAAATAAATTATAACATAAGATGTGATTCTGCAGATAGCGAAAGAAAAATCACGCCACTTATTTTGAAAAACAAGCTAAAAACTATAACCAATTCATATGACAAAAGAAATTGGCAAGATAATCAGGTCGCGAGCACAATAATCGTACAAGTAACAGCATATTAGCTTGGATAGCTACCTTAGACAATTTAGGAAATGAAACATACAGAACTAAAACAAATATATGCACATGAAGAAAACAACTTCATGTAGACTACAAACCTTTAATTTAAACTCATCGAAGTACTCCTGTACTTCCTCTCTAAGGTGCAATCTGATCTCGGTCCCACGACCAAGCGGTTCATTCCATGTATCTTCTGAGATTGCAAAAGCTCCATCAGCCTTCGACTCCCATACGTGCCTGGAGGTGGTCACAATTCCAACTATTAATATTACATTCTAATGAGAGATAGTAGTATCCCCAATGGATGGTGCAAAAGACTGCACTGTTTATCATCGTTATGTTTGCTAGTAACTTCAAGATAGTCAGCAACAAGATACACCGAGTAGAATCCAACACCGAATTGCCCAATAAGGTTGAGATCTCCACTTGTCTGCATCTTTTCAACAAATGCTGCATTTGGCAATATATAAAGCAACGTGACTAGGATTAACTACTTAAACAAAGACAACAGGGACTTAAAGTGCACCGAGGTTTAAAGCAATCACTACATTAGCTCCAACTCATTATAGTACCTGAAGTTCCAGACTTAGCTATGGTACCCAAATTCTTGATTAAATCCTCCTTTGTCATCCCTATACCTCTATCGCGGATTGCAAGTATTTTCTTTTTCTTTTTTATCCAACTTAATCTGCATAGATTTAAGTGAAAATATGATTGATTTCAATATTAATCCATGAACTTTCACCCATAACAATTTAAAAGGAACTAATCAAGTGTTCCATTTACAGCAAGCAATTTGATATTTTTAAGTACCACCAGTGAGTGCACATAACTTTCTGAAGTCTTAGAAACTTAACTTTTCTTAATGGATCAAAATTACGATTTAGCAAGATCCAGATAATACATTTTAACAACTCTATATCAAAAGCAGTTCGGAACTACAGGAGAACAGTTCAAGCCTTATTCGGCAGTGTAACGTACCTGCATCTCAAGTTTGGCATTATCACCTTCCCCCAAACTTTCCTTGTTAGTAAGTGCTAAGAATCTAATCTTATCCAGAGCCTGAATAACCATGGAAAATAACAATTCATACTACTAGGGCATGTAGTCAGAGATGCTGTGAGAAATACCAAAGCTGGGGACTCACATCTGAAGCATTGGAGATCAATTCTCTTAAGAAGATATCTTTGTTACTGTATAACGAGTTGATGATAATATCCATAAGCCGCGACACCTCGGCTTGGAACTCGAACTTCTCCGCAGTAGTGCGGAGTGATTTCCTAGACATGGACTCAGCTTCTCTACATCAGCAGAAACAAGTTAATAAAACAAAATTAGACATATTCATGAAAGAACACGTGAACAAATTTCCAAGAAAAATACAAACCGCAATTCACCTTTTCACAACATCAGAATCAGTAGATAATCCGTGCAGAACGGCGCCGATCTTCTCCTCCACCTTCGGCGGATCAACCGGCGCATCTGAATCAGCTTTGGCATTTGCTTGTATTTTCCTACCAAATAAGTTCCACAGATACGCAAACTTACAACATTTGAACAAATCCTAAAGAACAAAATTGATGAACACCAACTCATACGACGAATCGTAAGCCGTAAAAGCACTCTAATGATTCTCGAAAATAAGACGTTCGCAGAAAAAAAAAAAAAAAGAAACAATAAATTGACTACCTTGATCTGGTAGAAGAAACAATATGCAAATTAGAAACAAAACGGAGCAGATCGTCCATTTCCTCATTTTGCTCACAGTTCGAGCTCTAGGAGTGGAGAGTGAGATTTATGCCCGTCGCTGCGTTTTGCTCGAGGCAAGGTGATTGACGATAACACTCGCCATTTGTTTTCAACTTTATGTTACAAACGGATTAGTATGTGTTGACCAATAATAAATCGCAATTACTATCTGGACTTCTCGTTGTATAGATAGTGAATTATATAGAAGACAAGTTTTTATTAGTAAATTACAAGATCATCTGTTTAGCAACACATACAATTCTGGATGGATACGTACGGAATAAGTTATCATAGATTATAAAAATAACCATCCAATACATTACACCACAAATTATCATCTGAATCTATTACATTAATTCATATACATATATTAAAAGAAAATGTTGCCTTTTGAGTTCTTTACTAAATTTGTCATACTTTAGGTCTTTATAAATACCAGAGGTCCAGAACGTTATCATTTTCCAACAAAATTTTGTTGAAGTTTCGAGATTCATTTGGTTTAAATGAAAATATTTTAGATTTTATTAAGTTAATAAAAGCTATGTGAATGAAGTAAATTAAAAATCCATTAAATTATTGGTGGTTATGATGTTTAATTTTTCCAATAAAAGTCCTTTGAATTAATTTAACCAGTTATTGGTCATTAAAAGAATCTTTGATAATTTCACATAAATTTACCTTATTTTGCTTGTACCTAGGGTTGTAGATCGAGACGGGATTGGGAATCCCAATACTGAATTTCGGGATCCCAATCCCAAAAAATATTTGTTTTACCGCAACCACTCTTATAACTATTTTTTTTTTTTGTAAATCGAAGTTTAATTTGATTTTATTTGGAGTATTGAGATCCTTGCTTTTGCTATGGGCTTATTGGTTAACTAATTTATTGAAGTGTCATTTCGTATAACATAAAGTGTCATTTGTTGTGAACAATTGTTTCATTTGTTTAAAACCACTCATATTTAAAAAATGACACTTTTATTCAAAATAATTGACATTTTTTTTGTAAATAAATGACACATTTATTTATTGTAAAACACTTTGAGTAACATTTATGACACTCTGCTCTCTACTGTGAATTATGGCTTAAACTGACATTTTGTTCATCATTGACACGTTCTTTTATCATGATTGACACGCACAACAAATACAATTGATATTTTGCTCTCTATTGTGAATTATGGATTAGACAGACACTTTGTTCATCATTGACACGTTCTTTTGATTGACACGCACAACAGAGACAATTGACACTCTGCTCTCTTACTGTGAATTATAGCTTAACCAGATTTCTGCTCACCATTGGCACGTTCTTTTGTCATGAGTGACACGCACAACAGAGACAACTAACACTGTGTTTATCTACTGTGAATTATGGCTTAAACCGACACTCTGGTCATCATCGACACATTCTTTTGTCATGATTGACACGCACAACAGAGACAATTGACACTCTGCTCTCTTACTGTGAATTATGACTTAACCATAGAGGCTAATCATTGACACGTTCTTTTGTCATGAATGACACGTACAGTAGAGACAATTGACACTCTGCTCTCTATTATGAATTATGGCCTAAACAAACACTCTGATCATCATTGACATGTTCTTTTGTCATGATTGACACAAACAACATAGATAATTGACACTTTTTCATAAATAAATTACACTTTTTTCGAAACAAATCGCATTTTTTTTCAAAAATAAATGATACAAATGACACTTTATTCAAATACAAATAATACTTTTATTTGTTACGATTGACACTTTGAGAAAAATAACAAATGACACATTTATTCATTACAAATGACATGTCTTTCTTATCAAAAAAATTAAAAAAAATAAAAAAAATAATTTTTTTACTTAGAAAAAAGACACTTTTATTCACAAAAAGTGACACGTCTGTCCTTACAAATAAGGGGAAAAAACAGATTTTTTTTAAAGAAAAAAAAGGAAAAAAATATGAAAAAAATAAATATTAAAGGAATAATGACGTCATGCTGAAATTAGCGAATCAACTGTGGGTCAAAGCGGATCAAAATTGGGTAATTACATCATATTGCACAACATGATGCACACAAGTTTTTGCCATATAAAATTGGACTAGACAATACTTATGCTGGCAGTGAATCTATATATGCTTGTATTTCTATCACCTTAAAGCTAAAACCTTTTTCATATTGAACTTTCTAGGTTGACGAGGCTGACCCTAACGCGAAACATACCAAAGACAGCTTAGAGAAAATCTTAAAACTTTATAAAGATTCTGGAGACCTAAACCAAAGGTTGATTATCCTCTCTGTCCCTCTCATTCTTCTCACTCTTTACTCCCTCACACTCAAAGTAAATTGACATACGAGATTATTATCATCAGGTTTCGTCTTTTATTTGGCCTTCGTAATTTTTCCAATTAGTCGAATAGGAAGTAAAATGTGTTTCTATTCTTATTATCTATTTATTTGGACCATGTAATTTCTTGTTTAGTATGTGAGGATCTCTTATTTAGTTATGTCTAAAACGAAATGGTTCAATTATCATAACATTGGAAATTATTATATAGTTTTCTCTAAAAAAATAATCATTCTCCGCACAGATAGATGTTCGAAGTTAGTGAAAAGGGCTAATTTTTCATCCTATGAAGTTGGATTGAGATTTACTTCAACTGTTGCATGTGTCCTAGTAATCAATTACTGTGCATGCACAGTTGGTGAAGGTGGTTGGCCCGGGACCGATAGGTTCTGGGTTCGAATCCCATTGGAAGCAACTTTGTGGAGCCTGTCACCTATGGTTAGCCTAGGGTGGTTGAACTCTCCTGTGTGGTTTGCAGGCTACTGCACAAGGAGCGGGGTTTACCCAGTGCGCACCGAAGGTAGCGGCTGCGGGTTCCACGTATCAAAAAAAAAAAAAAAAAAAAAATTACTGTGCATGCACGAATCATTCTTTATTACTGTAGAAGAGAATAAACGAAACGTGTATGTTGAAAAAGGATGTGAAAAGTGCACGAGACAAGTACAAACATTCTCGTATATATAATGAAAGGAAATTGTAGGCTACAAACTTAAGTATAATTACAATTTAAGATATACATGAGTTTATTATATTATATATAATATATAATTGAAATAGATGCACGTGGCATGACCAAAGCACTATGTAGAGCTCGGTTAAAAATAGATTCAACTCATTTTATATATCAATAAATTTTACTATTATATCCAATAACGATCGGAGCGGCCTGCATGTACCACATTCGTATACCCTTGTGTGTATCACACTATAAGGGTAATGGTATGTGGCATTTTTCATTAAAATAGGTGGGCCACATTTACCATATGTCAAAACTCTTGTGGTGTGATACACACAAAGGTATACAAATATGTTACATTCAAACCTTTGTGAATAATAATAGATTAATATCTCAATTGATATTTTACAGAACTATCAAAACATACCTTATTATTTAAGTAGGGTAAGATCACATAGCCATGCATAACACGATTAACACCTACGCTAGTTAAGTTAAAAAATCCCATCCACCATGTCTACGGGCTAGTGGGTTTATCTCTTCCCCTCCCAAAATTGTGTATTTTTAATGGATTTTATTTTACATTCTTCTCTAAAATTGTTTGGTTGTCTTCTTAAATATACATATTTTACCCCTACATTTAAACCATATAATTGATTACAATTCACATTAGCTACAGTACTGTATTCCTGTCAAATATTTATGTAGTAGTTGTTTGCTATTTGGATTATAGTATATAAAGACTTGTATGTCAATTCTTATTAAAGTCTACTATCTACAGAATTCTTTATTCTTTATAACAAATTTCGCTTAATATGGGCATTGGTTAAACCTAAACAATAAAGTAGAGTTGTCAGTAACAGCCCACACATAGATTTGTCCGAGCTTACTAACATACATGCCATCCATTTCTTTTTAATCTAAACACTGCAAAAACCATTACCAAATTCATCTATAAAATACTATACACCACTATATCCACCTACCGCTAGTTGACATATCACATAGTTATACGTGTGTCTTACTCATACATACGCATTAAAGTGTTTTCAATAATATAATAAAGATAAAAATATAATCTTCTTCTTAGAAGAATTTAATAGTAGAATTAGTTGTCTTGTAATTAAAGTGTAATTCGACTATTGTAACACATAATTTATATATTTGTAGTATGTTTTACTCAGTATTCATGTAAGATTGATTTTGATAATTAATCATATATAGAAAAAGGTAATAAATCATTATGTACATAATCACGAATATATTTGTAGCTAGAATGTATAAAAACATACATACTTTTGAAATCATGTGCGTATGTATGTATATTATTGGTATTGACGAAGTATGCAGACCTTAAAAATGTATTTGAATTCGGATCCCTATAAAGTTGAATTGAAATTAGACTTAGGGAATTGCAAAAGTAGGCAATTTAAATCACTCTAATTGTAAAAATAAGTACTTTTATTTGAAATTGTATCCAGTAGATACTTCCATTATTCTAATATTGAATTTCATATTTTTGTGTGCAATGCACTGTAGTAGCTGACAAGATTATGTTAGTATGGGGAGAAGAGTTGATAGTGATTAGATTCTCCTTTAATAATTTTCTTAATTCTTACTTTTATTATTTTAGAGTTCAATTTACCTTAAATTAATTATTTGTTGGATTACTTGTATTGAGCAGATCAATTTATATCCGTATATTTAACTAATCTAATCTAGAATGATATGTTATTTTTATTCAACGAAAAAAATTAATGTATTAATAAATATTCTCAAATCATTCAAGTTATTTAGCATTTCCTATACGTGTGCAAGTGTTTTTAATAACATTAGTTTTGCTACAAAATATTTCCTTTTGTAGTGATTAGATCAATTTATATCCTATATTTAACTAATGGTCATCTAGAATGATATGTTATATTTATTCATTGAAAATAAATTAATGTAGTAATAAATATTCTCTAAATCATTCAATTATTTATAATACCCCATTCGTGTGTGCAATTAGATAGTGTTTTAAATAACCTTAGTTTTGGTTCAAAATATTTCCTTTTATTCTCAATTTTATCAAAAATATCAAGTTTCAAGGACTAATATTCCCTGTCATGCGTGTGTTTTTTGAAAGTTTAACTTTGCAGATTTTATTCTATTTTGTTTGTCATTTTTGTATTGAAACTTCTAATCAATCTTGGTCAAGAATATTACTCTCATGTATACATATATGTTGAGGTAATTGTGAATTCGTTTTGCATCTCAAAAATTGCTCTCTCTTCTTGTACTCAATGGCTTCATCTAGTCGTGTTAACGCAAATGAGGTAAGTAATTTTTTTGTCTTTGCCTTTCGTTAATGTTCATTATACATTGTAAATTATTCAATTAGATTATTATTAGGGGTATGGAACTTAAGAATTTAGGAAATTCTTAATTATGTATTTGGGAGTCAAACTTGATTATATTCGTAGATCATTGACGGATAATATAGAGAACTAAAGTTATTATTTAGTATTTTCTGGAAATATTAGCTTTAGTTCTCAATATTCTCTCTTAAATTTTGAAAATTAACTTTAGTTCTACGTCATAGTGAGTATATTCAACAATCTGTAAAATAGTCAATATAGTACCTGTCAAACCCAATTATTATAGAATAAAATATTTATTTGCTTGACTGCAATTTATTATAAAAATACCTATTTTTGCAATTTTGATTATTGGATTGCCTATTTATGCACTTGCCCCTAATAGATTTATAAAATACTAATAATATAGAAAAGTGGATTACAACCCTAATGTTTTGAAGGATTGATTATAATCCCCAAGCCCAAGTCTCCATCCATCGTCCCTCTCTTTCCTTCCCATCCCAAGCATTAAATGCCTTCCTCCTCCCCAAATTTCTCTCTTTTCTAGGCCACTCTTCGATTTTCACACACACCCAACCAGCTCTCATGCCCGACAAATCTCAGCGGCCATGGTGATTTCCGACGCGGTAGTGGGGAATCTCACCACTCTCTACCTGCTGGTCATCGCAGCAATTAAGGTCTACGGCCTGGCGGCGGGGAGGAGCTTCAGCGGCAGCTGCGTAATCGTCCTGTCCACGCTCGTGGTGGCGCTCATCCTCGTCGCCGCCCTCACTTGGGACGTCTCGCGCAAGGCCACGCGAGTGCTCATCATCGCCACGCGCGATCGCGGCCATGAAATGTGCCGCGGCGGCATCTGCTGGCACGGCGTCGCGGTCAAATCGCCGGCCTCTCAGGTCCGATTCCGCCTCCCTCAGCACCAAAACCTCTGAAAAGTTCACCTAAAATACAGGAAAAGTCAAATCAATTTTGATTTTGTTTTTTCTCTGTATGAAAATATACTGTTTTGTTTTGTAATTAGAGTGCAGTCCTTGATTCCATTGTGTAAATAAGGACGAGGTTTAGAAGAATTTTGGTGAGATTTTGTAATTTTCCGGCAGACATTTCTGTATATATTAAATGAAATGGCTATTGTTTATAAATAAATAAATAATATTTTCCAATACTTCTGGTAATTTTGGAGCGGATTGCCTTGGAAGATAAGATGTCATCATTTTGGCTAGTAGCATTTTGTGTCTCTTATACATACTCTCATTATATATGACTACTACTATATTATTTTAATGTACATATAGTTATTTTATCTTGCTTGTTATTGGAATGAAATTAAACTGAGCGACAGATCTATGATTAGGAGAGGTGGTGTGGCCATAATTGAGATTTCATTAGAGATGGTTAAGTGTCGAATTTTGGGATGAAATAAATTCATATTTATATATAAAAATTGTATTTTGCCATGATTCGGCCCCATTATTACCGTGCTTCAGAAAATTTATGTAAATAATATGCATGTGCTGACATATTTCATCCCAAGTTCCCAATGGATATGGACGGTCCTGAAGGCCCGGCCCTGGGCCTGTGCAGCCGGCCCAACTGCACAGGGCCCCAAAAATTTGGGGGCACCAGCCCATCTATCAAATGTATATAGAACAAGCCCACTATACTTATTTATTATTTAAATCATAATAGTCCATGAATAAATTGATCCACTTATAACCTTTTTTTTTAAAGTAGAGGCCCACTTGAAATTTTGATAGAAAAAAGAAGATCCATTCATAAAGTGGGCTTTTGTTTTTTTTTCTTTTCCAAATTTTATATTTAAATAATTTTTTAATAGTTTGTTTCCAATAAAGAAACGAAAATAAGATATATTATTTAAGAATGAATCATCAATCCTTCATAACTCGTCTTCATCTCTCGTCTTTTACTTTCCGTCTCTCAAGAATAATTATATTTTAATTCGTGCTTCTCGTATTTATCTTTTACGATATTATGTATTGTGTCCGCCACAATTTCTTCTCTTGTTCACTTGTCGTTGACTCGTTTCGCCTCTTTAGTTCTTTTATGTTTTTTTTCGCTTTAATAAAATTTAGTTTTTTTGTTACGTACGGGTCCAATTTTTACTGTCGCACGGGGCCCCAAAAATATCAGGGCCGGCCCTGGTCCTGAGGGGGACCAGGAGTGGCGAACCGGAAACAATGGTTGGCCAGCCCCAGCCGTGTTATACGATGAGGTTATTTGGAACACCATGGATATTTATTAGAATTCGAATTCAAAAACAGTTGAGATGAAACTGTCGATTCACGGTTCCAACTATTTTCCAAGGGTTCATACATTTTTCAACCATATATTCCAGAAATATACTTATCGAACCTACCTAGAACCGATAGCTTCAGAGACAGTTCCAACAAATATATTTTTCTAAATTAAAACATCTGCATCCATGAACATTACGGTCTAGTGATATCATTCACCTTTTACGTATGAGGTGTGAATTCAATGATTTCAATCTAATTTCCCAAATCCATTAAGGAAAAGAATTTTGAAAAGAAAACAATCTTGTAGGTTGTAAATCACTAAATTGTAATCATAAACAGATAGATCCCTAAAGTATATATATTAGTTGTTTCATAAACAACCTTATTTATAAAGTATTTCATTTGTAGTATTTTAACCATTGGTCAAATTCTCTCAACACAATAAAGAATGTTAACTTTTATTCACCTTCCGTTGAGAGAATTTGACAATGGTTATGATGGAGGTGTCGCGTATCTCAAACGCTTTTTAGATAAGAGGGTATTGAAAGTATTTAGAAGTAAGCACCCGCTATTTTTTTACACCACATATAGGCACATAAGTGTATCTTATTTATATACTTTTGTGTGTATTATATTATAAGGATATTGACATGACGCAGTAAATGTGATCCATTTTCTTAATTAGAAATGACACATGTCAATAAATTTTGGTAGAATACAATGTATATAAATATGGTATATGTATGTAAGCCGCTCTTAATGATGTATTTTTCAATTTTTAGTCTATGAATTTTTAGGGTTCGAATTTTAATTATAACTTCCAATTAACTGAAAATTTTAGGTATCAAGCATTATTTGCTCGCTTCTCAGCCTCCTAGTAGTCAACCTTGTGCCCTTTCCTCTTGCTCTTCATCTCTTTCCTTTCTGGATCAAATTCTCAATCTCCTCCACAGACCACAAGGAGCAATACTATATATAAAGAGAGAGACTTCCGCCGGATGTATGGTATATCCGGGTCGCACGGATCCGATTTTCATTTAATTTTGACCCAATTTTTTATTTTATGAAAAAAAAAACCCTCTCTCACATTATCATCTATCTGCTGCCTCCGCTATCTCTACCTCTGGTCTCCGCCACCGCTCTCTCCGCCTCCACTCTCTCTCTCTCTCTCTCTCATCTCTCTCCGAAATCTCTCGCATCTCTGGTCTCTCTCTCCCACAGATCTGAGGGTCAGATTATTCCACTATTCAATCATTGCTTCAGAATAAGGTGAACATCACCTTCGATCCTACTTCAGTGAAGGTTTGGTCAAATTCCAATTTGCTCTTTGATTTTATTTTTGGCCCAAACTAGTGGATATGCATTGTAGATAATTGATGTATTTGATCTAAGTTGCAATGTTTGACTTGTTGATTTTGTGTGTATACTTGGCAATAAAGAATTGTGGAACTGTTTGAGAAGAATACTTCATCCGTCCCATTAGTAATGTCTTGATTCTTTTAGGCACGGAAATTAAGAAAGTGGTATTGTGTGGTGTATATTTTTTGACTTTTACGTTACTCCGTCCGTCCCAGCCGACTTGTCTTGTTTGGTTTCGGCACTGATATTTTGGTGAGTGGGTGGTTGTGTGTAGAGGAATAGGTGATTGTGTCTAGAAAGTGAGAATTTCTGTAGTAATTATTTTCTTTTTAGGAAACAAGATAAGTTGGGTGGGATGGCCCGGAAAGGAATACAAGACAAGTCAAGCGGGACGAAGGGAGTATGTTGGGATATGTGATGTCCAACATCCTTCTAGCAGCTGCACATTGTTAGGTTGTGTGATGCCCAACGCCACGCCCCTGCGTGGCGGAGCTGTAACGCCACAATTTTCGTAACTTTTTAAGGGACGTCACTTCGTGCATAAATTTTAATCTCCTCAATTTAATTTTAAGAAAAATGAATTTATAAAAAGGATAAGGCTTTAGTGCATTTCATAACAACGGAAGTCTTAAAAATAAAAGCATGTGCGACTACTAGTTTTCGGAAAATGCAATAGAACGGAAGTGCTTAGTTCATGATAAAACTAAATTTATAAAGTAAAAAGTATCATAATTCTTTCCCGTGTGACCATCACCATCAACCACCTCAAACATCTATCGGACCATGATATGAAAATGTGAAAACATAGAGGGGTGAGTACGACTACTCAGTGTGAGATGTACACATTTACCAGAACTATAGATTATATCAAACATAAACATGAATAACTAGATCATGTAACATAAACTTGAATTGGTCACACAGACCACATGTACTTGTATTGGCCACACAGACCACATGAACTTGTATTGGCCACACATACCACTTGAACTTGTGTTGGTCCCGAGAGCACGTTCAGGTGTAGAGGGGGGGGGGTGAATACACTTGAAAACCGATTTCTCAACTTAAAACACGAATAGTCCTTTTCAGGATAGTATCGTACTGAACGAGTTCAGCAGACCAGATAAGCTGTTCTGAATCATGTGGCAGAGTGACTGACTCTACTGAGACCTGCTAGCTGACTTAGAGTCAGAATTCAGTATCGTTCAGATAGAGTTCAGTAGTGCGGAAATGTGTAGGCCCAAATTCAGTTGAGTTAGGAAAACGTTTTTATCAAAATAGCTTCAGTAGATTAGTGCAGTCTATTAAGTTTGCTGAAACTCAGTTGAATGATTTAAAAGATATTTTCAGAATGAACAGTAAATCAATGCAACAGTTAAATAAAGAACACAGAACACATAGATTTTTAAAGTGGTTCGGATCCAACAATCCTACGTCCACTGTCCCGAATGATCAGGAGCCTATGTATTATATTGAGGTAGTCTCAGTCGGTTTGTACACTGGACAAACACTGGTCTTGAGATTTATACTGAGCAAGTCTCAGTTTACAAGGTTATCAAACTAAGTGTTTGAAAAACTCTCCAACAGTGAAGGAGTCCTTTACAATGAGGATCAGTTCAGAAGTGAACTCCTTCGTCTAAGCTATGGATTTAATCGGTTGAGCTTAGGTTAGAGGGATAGGGAACAAGAAGGTGGCTTCTAGAACGACGAACAACTGAGTATAAGCTTTGGGTTCGTGTATCGTCGCTTGGATACTAGAGGCTGTATGATTCTAATTCAGCTTGGTTCCCTATGAGCAGAAATGTAGTCTTTCGCCGGAGATTGTTTCTTCTAACTTCTTGCAGAAGACTTATACCTTTTTCGAATTGCTCGTTGAATGCTCTGTGTGTTCTCTCGTGCGTTCTGTTTCTCATTCGTGAGCTTCAATTTGATTTATCCCTCTATTTATAGAGCAGAGATTAGGATAGATCCATTGGAGACGACGATCCTTTGTCTCTCTCTTTTGGGTAGCTAACGGCTCTTTCGGGTAGCTAACGGCTCTTTCGAAGTATGGTAGCAGTGTCATTTCCCTCCATTTCTGGAAAGTTGTTGACTTGCAGCTTTAACAGATATAGGACAGGTGGCTGCTTGTCATTGATCGAGGTTCAGAAAGTGGTTGAGACAGAATAGACTTCAAGGAGATCTGAAGCTGACTTCTCTCTTCCTCGTATTGACTCTGCTGATTTGACTATAAAGATCCTGACAGTCAGAAACTGTCTGGCCGTTGCTGAGTCTGATCTCTGATTTAGTAGCATACTCCTGCTGAGTCGGCTCTACAGAAGATCAGCTAACTACTCCTGCTGAGTTCAGTTCCACTTACTCCTTTCAGTATACTGCTCCTGCTGAGTCCAGTATTACTGAGTCTTCTACTTCTGGCGCTGAGGCAGATAATCTACTGAGTGCCTGAACCAGAGCAGAGTGTCTGTTGAGTCTGAAACCTCAGAGACAAAAACAGATTACAATAGAATGGTTCACCAATCAATATAGGGTTTTGGGATCTTCAAATCTTCAGTAAGTTTTCAGAGCACATGGCTACTGAGTTAGTTATCAACTGAGAAGACTGAATCATTTCCCAACATTTTGCGCTGTTGCTGGGGACTAAATCATCACCCAACATTTTCCCCCTATTTGATGATGCCAAAACCTAACAACCTAATAGCTAATCAACCTAACACAATGACTTATCAGAAACAGAGCTCCTTACAAATATTACAAGTAGGATCAGTGGAGTTGTTCTTCAAGTCCTAGACTACTGAGGGGATCAGGGCAGAAATGACAGAACCTATATAGAATCTAATCATCATTTTCTCCCTTTCTAACAACATTTTCCCCAAACACTAAGCAATCTATCAGAATCTAGCTAAGCAAAAAACTGACAATAAATAACAACAGTGAGTGTGTGAGTCAGTAATCACTTCAGTGATTCTGAGTGTTAAGCATAAACAAACAAGGCTATTCAGACAATAAGGAATTGTCAAATCCAAAATAGAGATGTTATATATATGAGCAATTCAGTACAAATACATCATCTGCTATACTAAAAAGATGAAAAGAAAGATACAAGGAGATAAAGAAGCAAGAATCATCTGAACTGCTTAATCCTGTCCTTGAAGTCCTTAGATTGAGTTTCAGGAAGCGGCAGTCCATACATTCGGTAAGTGATCTTCCTCAGCTTCAGTATCTCAGCGAAGTCAGCTGGGTCTTCTTCATCTAAGAATTTGGCTTTAGCAGCGTCCTTCACTTCTTTCTCTATCACTCCAAAATGAACAGATCCGTCTAGTCTCAGTGGGGGTGGCAGGATTCTGGGGGCAGGCACTCTAACATCAACTTTGTCCTTGACAGCCTTCTGTAGCCTGGCATACATTTCTAAGTCAGCTCTCATGATCCATTCACCAAAGGCCACTGACTTGTGCTTTTCAGCCCAGAATCTCCAGAAATAGTTCCTTTTGATGAATTCAGCTTTCAGTGCTTCCTATCTCTGAGTAACTTCCCACGGCATCCATGTGAGTCTTGAGATCAGTAGGCTTCTTGAACTTCCTGTAGCTGTAGGGAATGTCAGCCTTTTCAGGGATCCTATGACTCGCTTCTTGTTCTGCTTTCAGCCTAAGAGCTTCGAGGTCAGCAAGCCTTATCCTCTCTCTGGCTGCTTCTATCTGTCTGGCCTCTTCTCCTCTGTACAAGTACCTCTCCATCTGAGCCCATATCCCATCCATTTCTTGCTCTTGTGCCTTCAAGGCAATATAGGAGGGCTTGTGAGGCTGTTCTTCTTCTGAGTCAGCAGGTGTGGAGGATTTCTCCTTAGATGTGCCCTGCTGCCCAATAAATTGCTGCTGCTGCTGCTGCTCCTTCTCCTTCTCTTTGTCAGCTTCATCGTTGAGCTTAAGTGTTCTAGGAGGTAGCCTGGATCCAGCCTTTTTGCCTCCAGCTGGAGCCTTTGTTTTGCCTTTAGCAGACTTCTACTTCGGCTTGTTCGCAGCTTCAGCTTTGGCTATTTCCCTTGCCAATTTCTCATCGGCAGCTATCTGAGCTTCCTCCTCCGGAGTAATGTACCTCCTAGGTCCTTTCTTCTTGGAGGGAGGGGTTGGAAGCTTTAGTACCTTCTTGCCTTTCCCGGCAACTGGAGGAGGTAGAGGAGCTTCTTCCTCTTCTAACTCCTCGTCAGCGTACTCAGCAACCTCTTTAAAAATATCTGAGGGTGTTTGGGTTGCTTGAGTTGCGACTTCCTTGGCTCCTGAGCCACTTGGGCCAGTCTCAGCAGGCACTACAGCTCCTGCTACTGAGACACCCTGGGCCTCGCCAGTCTGAATAGGTCCAGTGGGGTCAGATGATTGAGTCTAAGTCGCCCCTGCCACTAACCTTGCTTTCTTCGGAGCTTTCAGCATCAGTTCCTTAGCTCCTTTCTCTATTATCCTTCCCCCTTTTTTGCATCAGCAAATCGGGTAAGGGGCGAAACTGACACTTTGCTGTTCAGGCTCTTGTAAGCTTCACATAGATCATCCAAAGTGTTGTGCAGCTTTGTCAGCTTCTCATGCAGCTCATTTCTCTCATCGGTGAGTTGAGTGTTGTACTTCTTGTGAGAGAGATCGGTTGCTGCCTGAAATTCCTTCAGCTGTTTCTCCACCTTCTCTTCAATTGCCTTCTGAATGTTTTGCAATCTGAGATCAGCGGCTTGAGAGATGGCGGTGACGGATTCAGTATGGGCTGTCTGTGCGGCCTTGTAGTCTTCGAGCAGTTTAGCTTGGCCTGCCTGAATCGTCTTCAGCTGTTCTTCAAAGTCAGCCTGCTGGGTACCTAGCGCGTTAGATAAGATGGTGGAGAAGTCAGGGGCGGGCGAATTCTGGATGGTAGTCCTTAGCCCCTGAATCTCTGCGCTATGGGCCTGGGTGGTCTGCCTCCATGTTTTGTGGACGGCGCGGGCAAGGAGTCTATTCTGAGTCCCTTGACTCCTCAGTGCCCTTGCCACCGACTTTGAACGTCGGCTTTTTGGGCTGGGTGCTACTTCGAAAGCAGACTCAAGAAGGAGCTAAGAAGGTTCAGCTGCCTTCGAAGTACCAGCCGCCGACTGCCCGGGTCCAAGGATGCTGAGCGGCGGTTCAGCAGTTGATGTAGGAGCATCCTTGGCCGGTTGAGATCCCTCATTAGGCTTCTCAGGGCCTGAATCACGGGGTGGGTCCTAACCATCGGGGTCAGACCCATCTGAGGGCGCAGATGCTGAGACAGGTTGTCTGTCATTCATCATTGCGAGCATTGCAGCCCTCAAGTCTTCGAGCATTCCGAGGTCAGATGGCTCGGAGTAGCCAATCTTCCCCCTGATCAGCAGCTCCTCTTCGTGAAGCTGTTCGCAGGAGTGGTGGATGATGAGTCTCTTCAAGTTATGCCACTCCTGGAATCTGATTAGCATATAGAGCCTCGCCTGCCTTGCAAGTAATACAAGGTCGTTGTGGCTAGCGATCTCCAGAATTACTTCAGATATCTCTCGGGAGGCTCTAGATTTGAGAGCGGAGGCCTTCATCCCGATCGACTCTGATTCTAAGGCGGTCTCCGAATCCTCTACATCAATCGGAGACGGCTGTTTCTCAGCAGACGGGATGTTGCTGAGTGGTGGGACGTCCAAGGGGCTTTCTAGTGTTTGGACTTCTTCAGCTTGGACCCCTTGGTCCACTGGTTCTTCACGTTCAATGGAGACGGCCTTCTCCACTGACTGTTATGCTCTGATGACTCAGTTTCATCCCTCAGCTGCAGAGGTGGCTCAGCAGCCACAGCCTCTGGCTCTGCCTCTGGCACAACCTTGCTGACTCTCTTCAGCTTCTTGGTTGGCGTCTTAGGAGTTGATTTTGGAGGGGACCTCTTCTTCATGGGTGTGGAGGTCTTCTGAGTTCCGGTCCTTGGGTCAGCGGGCCCTGACCCTATCTGCTGAAGGGCCGCTGCCCTGCTCTGGAATCTGACCTTCTTTGGATTGAAGTAAGATTTATTAACAAATGTGATGCTGTTAGATCCGTGAAAGTCTTCTATCATCACAGAGAGCTTCAGTCCGTATAGAAGCTTTCCTTTGACGCTCAGTTGCTTGGATGATTTGTCGAATTTAGCCGACTGCATCATGAACTCTTTAAGAAAGAATTCAGTCCAGTTAATTCTGGCTCGGTCATGAATGGCCATCATCAGTTGTAGCTTGGGCCTTAACACTTGATCGAAAGAGCCAGCTTAACTCGTCAGAAGCTGAGTCACGATATAAGCCAGTGCTCTGTATTGAGGGAGCAAGGCGTTCTTTGGAAAAGCTGCTCTGAAGGTCGTTGGCTTCCCGCATAATTCAGTCAAGTACTCGTCCATGAGGTCATCCTTGTATGACACTGTTGTGAATCCTTCGTTCGGCAAGTTGATGCTTTTCTGGAGAGCTTCACGGATGGACATCTGTTTGATTATAGAAGCGTCTCGGGAGGGGTCGCCTACTGAATGGACGATGAACCGGCAGCGAATATCCCCGTCTACAGACTCTGAGTTCAGGTAGGCTTCAGCCACCTGGCGCGGAAGGAAGAATGAAGGCTTCCTTGTCAGAAAACCTTCCAGCCCGGTTTCGCGGAGGGCATAGAAGATCTCCTACATGTAGTCGAGGTCGCACGCGTCGAACTCCATCATCGGTTCGCACCAGACCCGATCCTTTTCAAGGATCTCTTGCATATCGATAGAAGAATCTACTTGAGTTCCAGTCATCTTGAGAATTTAGTATTTTGAGAGATATGAAAGATAAGGTATGTAAGGGTTTAGGAAATCTCTGAAAATATTAGGGTTCAAGTTATGCAGGTTCTGAAATGGCGGTTTCAAGTATTTGAACGCATATATATATCTTAAAGAAGATAAACAGTTAAATATCAAGGGTTCAGTTTGAACGCGTTTTTTGAGATGGACGGCTAGGATTAAGTTTTATAAAATAGGCAATGATCATATTAGCAGCCTAAGTCAAAATACAGTTGTATATAACCAAAGAAGTAACTTGATACGACATGCATTTAATGCGTTGCAGAGTTCAACATGCTTTTACATAGAATGCCGTGTATTAAATGTAAATCGTTAATATTAAATGACATTTTCTAAGGCATTGAATACGATGCTGAATCTGATTTATAAATGCACAGAACTGTTCTATTGGCTACTGAGTAGAGATACGCAAACCTGTCAGCTGAACATCATAGTCAGCTGATACCTCGTGTAGATGGTTGCTGAGTCTCTACGTACGATTTTACTCGATCGAGAGTGAACATTCCCCCTTACTGAATGCTCCTCTCCTGAATCCTCTTACTGACTAGAGTCAGTAGGGTCCAGCAGACCTAGCTCTACTGAAAGTTCTCTGAATCTGGCTTCAGCTAGAGGCTTGGTCAGTATATCAGCCCATTGATGGTCAGTATGGATCTTTTCCATCCTGATATCCTTCTTTTCGACATGGTCACGAATGAAGTGGTGTCTGATGTCCACGTGCTTGCATCTCGTATGAAGTACAGGATTATGAGTGATTGCAATGGCACTGGTCGGCACTTCATTCTGAATGACATCATAGTCGCGTAGCTGCTGTCTCAGCCAAAGGATTTGGGCGCAGCAACTTCCGGCAGCCATGTATTCAGCTTCAGTAGTTGGTGTCGCTACTGAATGTTGTTTCTTTGAGAACCATGAGATCAGCTTACTGCCGAAGAACTGACACGTTCCCGAAGTTAACTTTCGGTTAATTATACATCCTGCATAGTCAGCATCAGAGTAACCAGTTAGTTCAATATTATCATCAGCTGGATACCATAAACCCATGTCAGGTGTTCCTCTGAGATAGCAGAGAATCTTCTTTGCTGAGTGCATGTGACTCTGCTTCGGATTCGCCTGAAATCGAGCGCAGACACCTACAGCATAAGTTATGTCAGGACGAGTAGCTGTTAAGTATAATAAAGAACCAATTATAGCACGAAATTCAGTTTGGTCTAGTGATACTCCCTCTTTATCAAGATCAATTTTCATGTTCGTGTTCATCGGGATCTTGAATGGTTTGCCGGATGTGCAACGGAATCTCTTGATGAGGTCTCGAGTGTACTTGCCTTGATTGATGAACGTTCCCTTCTCAGATTGTTTGACTTGAAAGCCGAGGAAATAGTTCATCTCTCCCATCATTGACATCTCAAACTTGTCCTTCATCATTTTCTCAAACTGCTGACACATGATGACGTTCTTCGAACCGAAGATGATGTCATCTACGTAGATCTGCACAAGTAAAATGTCGTCTTCCAGTCGAATGCTGAATAATGTGCGGTCTACTGTGCCTTTCTGAAAACCTTTATGAAGAAGAAACTCAGACAGGGTATCGTACCAAGCCCTGGGTGCTTGTTTTAACCCATACAGAGCCTTTCTGAGTCTATAAACTTGATGTCCCTGCTGAAAGCCGGGAGGCTGTTCCACATAGACTTCTTCTTTCAGTATGCCGTTCAGGAAAGCAGACTTCACATCCATTTGATAGACTCTGAATCTTTGACGTGTTGCGTAGGCTAGGAATAGTCTGATTGCCTCCAATCTTACAACTGCAGCGAACGTTTCATCGAAATCTATCCCTTCAGCTTGACAGTAGCCTTTTGCCACGAGTCTTGCTTTATTCCTTACTATGACGTTGTTTTCATCTCGCTTGTTCTTGAAGACCCATTTGGTTCCGATCACATGTTGATGCCGGGGTCTGTCAACAAGCTCCCAAACTTTGTTTCTCGTGAACTGATTCAGCTCCTCCTGCATGGCTATGATCCAATCAGCGTCTTTCAGTGCGTCCTCAACTGACTGAGGTTCTTCAGTAGACAAGAAGCAGGAATATAAGGCGCTTTCTCCCTGACAGAATCTGGATCTTGTCTTTACGCTTGCTAAAGGATCTCCAATAATTAAATCAGAAGTGTGATCATCCAGCCACGATCTACGATGTTTCAACTCTTCATCTGAAATTTGTTCAACACAGATAGTAGGTGAGTTAGGCATTTCATTTGTACTATTCTGAGATTGAAGCAATTCAGTTACAAGAGTGTGATCTACTGAGTCACCAGGTTCAGGGGCATTTAGCTTAGGAACATCATCAGTTCCCCCTGAATTATTATTCTCAGTAGAGGTCTCAGTTACCACTGGGGTTTCTTCATCGACCTGAGTTACCTGGGATTGAATGCTTCGGGAGAGTCAACTGCTCAGCCTACTGCTCGTTGGGCCGAGATTCGAGAGACTTGTCTTCAGTTTCTTCATCTGAATCATCATCCCAACATAGCCGGATCTTTTCAACTTTATCTTTTAAGCTCAGATCCTGTAGCTGCTTACTGATGTCCTCAGATTCATGTTTAGAGTCTCTGCTCTTGTCTTCAGTAGCAAACTCATTAAAAACAACATGAGGACTTTCCTCCAAGCAAAGTGTCCGATAGTTAAAGACTCTAAAGGCTTTGCTGACCCGGGAGTATCCTAAGAACACTCCCTGATCTGACTTGCTATCAAAAGTCTTCAGCTGATCTTTTCCATTATTTTGGATAAAGCACGAACACCCAAAAATATGGAAATAAGATAAAGAACGCTTCCTGCCGTTCCATAGTTCATATGGTGTCTTCTTATGCTGCTTTGTCAGTAGAGATCGGTTCTGAGTATAACATGCAGTATCAGTAGCTTCTGCCCAGAATTTGGTTGGGAGTCCTGAGTCTGCGAGCAGGGTTCTTGCTGCTTCTTTGAGTGTTCGATTCTTCCTCTCAGCAACCCCATTTTATTGAGGCATGCGCGTGGCAGACGTCTCATGCTCTATGCTTTCTGCTTTGCAGAACTCCTCCACCATGAAATTCAGGAACTCAGTTCCTCTGTCTGAACGTATCTTGATGATCTTGGTGTTCTTCTCGACACTGAGCCTTTTCAGAAGCGTTGGTAACTCTGTTTTGACGTCAGACTTGTTGGCAATGAATATGACCTATGTGTAGCGCGAGTAGTCATCAATGACCACTAATGCATACTTCTTGTCATTGGTCGAGGTTCATAAAGTGGTTGAGACAGAACAGACTTCAAGGAGATTTGAAGCTGACTTCTCTCTTCCTCGTATTGACTCTGCTGATTTAACTATAAAGATCCTGACAGTCAGAAGACTGTCTGGCCGTTGCTGAGTCTGATCTCTGATTCAGTAGCATACTCCTGCTGAGTCGGCTCTACTGAAGATCAGCTCTGAGTTCAGTGAACTACTCCTCGCCGAGTTCGGTTCCACTAACTCCTTTCGTATATCTTGCTCCTACCGAGTCCAAAGATACCGAGTCTTCTACTTCAGTGCCGAGGCGGATAATCTACCGAGTGCCCGAACCGTAACGAGTGTCTCGCCGAGTCCGAAACCTCGTAGACAAAAACAGATTACAACGGTAATGGTTCACCAATCAATATAGGGTTTTGGGATCTTCAAATCTTCAGTAAGTTTTCAGAGCACATGGCTACTGAGTTAGTTATCAACTGAGAAGACTGAATCATTTCCCAACATTTTGCGCTGTTGCTGGGGACTAAATCATCACCCAACAACTTGTATTGGCCACACAGACCACATGAACTTGTATTGGCCACACAGACCACATGTACTTGTATTGGTCACACGGACCACATGAACTTGTATTGGCCACACAAACCACTTGAACTTGTATTGGCCACACAGACCACATGAACTTGTATTGGCCACACAGACCACTTTCTTACATGCATGTCGTCAAAACATGAAATATCGAATATAATATATAATAAAGATAAACGTAACATTCCCCACCTTAACCTTGACTTGATGAAAAATTATGGATATCAGATGTTTAAGTTCTGCGCGCCGGTCCTATACATGGAAATTTATCTTAATGACTCTACATGGAATGTCATGCATCAACAATTTCAATAATTCATAGATCAAAATAATCAAAATAATATGTACCTACTTATTAACATGCAACTTTAATGGTTTCATCTAGTAATAAAATTAGATATATTAAACATACTCTTATTTCTATTGACAATTCATTCGTGGATTGAGTACTTCGTCAATTCATGAAATAAATTAATAAAATTATAAAAGTATTGTTATAGACCTCTAAAATGAACAACATATTACCTATTTCAGCATAATAAAACTTATCATAATCAAGCATTCATTTAATAGTAGCATTAAATATTTTTTTTTTCAATCTACATGCATGTTGGCAAAGAATTTGGCACATCAAGAAACAAATTAACAAATAAATAGTAAACGTATCCTAAAAATTTTATATTTTTAATATGAATGACCTAACATGTATTATATCCTGTTAAAATTCAGCATGGTCGAAAACAACTCATAGAAAACATGAAAAATAATTTTCCTATCAAGCTTATAGACATGCTGTCAAAAACTGGCAGGTTACGAATAACAATTTTAAACAAATACTTATCATCCTTGTAAAATTCTAGAAAACTAATATAGTATACTAGACATACCTAGGAAGACGATACTAAATTTTCATGACGAGGGGACAACGGGAAGATGAGTAAATAATTCTTGAAACAGTTCGCAGATATGCTGGCAGATTTTCGAAAATTTATGGGATGCTTTATTATGAGCAACTAAGGGGTATTTATAGGCCTAGAAATCATTATCTAAAGATCCCTAATCCTATAAGGTATCAAATATATTTTATCTATAATTATTTTAGTACTTATATAATTTATATATAATTTAGTCTATCACTTACCATATAAAGATATTCAATCATGGATAAATTAGGACATGGGTAAACATAAATAGATTTTATCCTAAAACATTTATATCACACATAAAATATCTATTTGAATTATAAAATATAATATAAAATTATCTCCTAAAAACTTGATATAATATAAATTATTATATTCTTTCATGAATCCTAGCAGGTTTAGAAAATCCAAAATAAATAAATATTTTTCTTTCCTTATAATTCTAACATAATTTCTAAATAAATAAATAAACATTATAATCATAATATGAATATAAACAAACACATTCATAGTTCAAAATAAATTTACATAATAAAAATGATTTAATAACAAAAAAGATAAATGCTTTAATTTTCATTTAAATTTCTAAGGCGCGACTTACAGAACTAAAACACTTGATAACATGCATGAATAGATATGCAATGCATTTTATATTGATAATTTCGGGGCGTTACAGGAGCAGTGTTCGAATTGTAACTGTAGCGTTGACTGCTATGCAATGAGGAATAAAAATTGCGCGCTCACCACCAGTAATTGCTTTTGGCGTAGTGGTAATGACATAGTGGTAAGCGCTTGAGGTCCGACAGAGTGTTATTTGTGGCCACAAATTCTTTACCATTCATAGAAACAAGACACTACTAACGGGAATTAGGGAATACTTATTATGTTGTCAATATATTTGATGCAACTCTACGGTTTCGTATGATTATTGGATTAAAGTAACAAGTTCCTTAATTATATAATTGACACTTTACTTTAGTGTGATTGACACTTTGAGATGCCCGATGCCATGCCCCTGCGTGGCGGAGCAGCGTTCGAATTGTAACCATGGTGCTGACTGCTATGCAGTGAGGAATAAAAGTTGTGTCATCACCACCAGCAATTACTTTTGGCGTAGTGGTAAGCGCTTGAGGTCCAATAGAGTATTATTTGTGGCCACAAATTCTTTACCATTTTGAGAAACACGACACTACTAATGGGACGGAGGGAATACTTATTATGTTGTCAATATCTTCGATGTAACTATGTGATGTCGTATGATTATTGGATTAAATTAACAAGTTCCTTAATTATATAATTAGCACTTTACTTTAGTATGATTGACACTTTGAGATAAATAATAATTTTGTTCGCTGCAATTGACACATTTATTCATTACAAATGACACTCCATAAGAATGTGACACTTTCCTCCGACACAATTGACACTTTTTTTTACTACGATTAACACTTTTAGTAATATTTTTTGTTATTACACTGATCATATTTTGTTGACTAAATCATTGAACGGTTGTTCCATGCGATTATTGGATTAAAGTGACATGTTCCTTAATTATTATTGACAATTTACCTTAGTGTTGGATTAAAGTGACATGTTCCTTAATTATTATTAACAATTTACCTTAGTGTTGGATTAAAGTGACATATTCCTTAGTTATTATTGACAATTTACCTTAGTGTGTAAAAAAAAGGGGATAACAGGACTTGAACTCAAGACCTCTAGGTTGATAAAGAAAGAGTCTACTATTGGACTATGAACTATTAGTATAATATAATTAGTATATAATATATATAATCTTGGATTCAGGTCGTAAAATTTGGACATAATTGAGCCGGATGTACCGTGCACCCGACGCACCCAAGCTTTTTTTATGCATACAAACTTAAATTTGATTTTTCTTTTTAAATTTTATGTCTTTTATTAAATCAGTCCGTTTTGAGTTTAAGAAAAATGTTTTCAGGTGACATGTACGTTTTTCTAAGGGAAGTTTTAAATCGATCCACGCAGGACAAACCAATTATTGATTTCGGTTGGACGCTATTCTCTTTCATGATGTTCTTACTCCAAGATGAAATACTTGTTTGTTTGTTTGTTTTTTGTTCATTATTTTTTATATAATGAAAATGAAGTTGTGCTTATTTAGGCACGCACACTCACCTATAGGCTATAGCTATGTTGCAAGGATAATTTGAAAAGTCCGACGTATTGTGTCAGACATGGACATGCGCCTAACACGAATCGACACGTGTGATAAAGAAAAAAAATATTTGGACACATGTCAGACATGTTATTGACTGTGTCCGACACGACAATTTTGAAAAGGGACACGGCTGGAGGATAATTGGGCTTATTGGGCTGTGTTTAATTAATAGATTGTGCTGAATTTAGTTAATAAATTGAGTTGAATTTAATTAATTAGTTATTTTAATTATTTTATTAATAAATTTTAAAATTTTTTAAAAATGTAATTAATTTATATATTCATAATAATATTGTTTTATTTATATATGTATTTAAATATTTTTTCTAATTTATATATTTATATATTAACACCCATATCCGTTTCGTATCGTGTCTCATGTCCATGCAACCTAGCCTATAGTCTACAGTACTAACGATGATTGACATTTTGCTTTATTTTATTAGTAATTAATATTGGGATTTTTAAAAAAAGAAAAATTGACTTAGAAAATGAATACTAATTTCCGCAAAAATATTCATACCCAACCAATAATTAATTTTGATATTTTATCAATCCTCATCCACTGATTAACTATATTTGTAAAAATATACATATGTTTTAGTTCTGAAAATTTAAGATGGTTTGTCATTCGTATCTCACTCGATGTTTTATCATAGATAATTAAGAGATGGGCGACATTGCTTTCTTTTACAAGTGCTTTTTGCTTGCTGATTGCTATGCACATTGCAAAAACTAGAGCAACTCAAATTTTGGAAACACTCCACACTTAACTAGGCAATAGCGCACATCTCAAGACTCAAATACAACAGCAACGATAACTAAGAACTTTAAGATGGTCAAGAAATGACTGTATGCCAAACAATGGTCAAGAAATGACTGTGTACCAAACAAAACCTCGTGTTAGCCGAAAGCCGAAGCATTCATGAGTTTACAAACCATGATTTTCATAGTAACAAAACAATCTTACACCACCAGCAATCAATTGGCATAAAAACACATTCACATCTTCTAAAATTTTCTATAATTAGACTTCAGATGTGCAAATTATGATATGCCCCACATCCACATGTAGGAAGCAAATTCCAAGGAAGCAAATTAGTTTAAAGAATATTCAAAAATGAGTGGGCACATATCAGACATTGCAAGTATCATACAAAGTCATGCAGAGGCTCCACTCTCATGTTGGGCAAGAAACCAATAAACTTCTGTTTTCATAGTGCCCGAGGAATGTGCACCTTAAAACGTCTCCCTTTGAGGCTTAAAATCAACTAGTGAAGAAGGCAAGAACAATCAGTTATCCATGTGGTGAGATAAACTATGTCGGCTCTATATTCTTCTGAGCTTCGGTCCTCTCTCTCATTGTGCTGCTGCATGGAGAAACATACTACATGTGAGAAAAAAAAAATACGACAACCAATACATTGGAGGATTGAGTAAGGATAAGTAACCAACTTTAGTTGAGCAAAAGTGTCAGCTCCTTGAGTTGACTTCTTCGGTATTATCTTCATTCACTAACCCATGGTGGCTAGTGGGCTCATCAGCATGAGCTTCCCTTGCATCAACATTGCCATTTGCATGAGCTATTGGATCATCCATTGAAACCTCCTGTGCTGAGGTGGAGGTGGCCACAACTGTAGAACTCGAGGCTTGAGCACTAGAATCAGAATTAACCACACTAGATGAAAGTAGCCACTTATTCCACTCATTCCGCCTCCTAACCTTGTCACCCTGTGTAAAGAGAAAAATGTGATACAAATATGTTGTCACTTAATCTCTTAATATACAAAAACTTGCTTACGAAACAAAAAATGTAAAAGAAAATAGAACAAACTAAAACTAAATATGAGAAAGCATCAATAAACGAATACATTTTGTAGAAGTTGAGTGGAGGAGTTGAAGATAATAAAAAGAAAGTGATAGAAAGAAAGCTGACCTCTACTTCCACAACAACAGAATATTTCAAGGACTCCAAGATCAAAGCAATATCCTTAGTCAATTGCTGAACCTAGAGTTAAAGATAGGAAGCAAACTTGATTTATGCATTAGGTATCACTAAAATAAACATGAAACTGAATATTCTCTTAGAACAAGTTACCAAAAAATAGACTATGTTTTGTTTCCATATAAAGTTTTTTTTCCCAAAATATATCAAAATTAATTACTCAAGTATAATCACCATTCCATATGCACTGTGTTGAAACGTCAACAAGAACTCTTCCATATACTAAAAGAGATCACGACCAAGCCAATTTTTTCCATAACAATGGACTGTCATTGCTTGTCCACTCCTTTCTCACATACAAATGAATTTTGTAACTAGAAAAGGATAATTCCAACATAGAATATAAAATTTTCTATGAAGTTATTTTGAACAATTCATCACACATAAAAGCACATACTTGAAGAATAAAAAACTTTAGTCAACAATATATCTTTCTGACCAGATATCCTATATAAATATGTGTAAGCAAGCAAAAGCAATACAAACATATTTCAGCACTAATGACATTAGCAACAATTACTATCCACAATATGCTTTACCATTTGAACAGAAGTGAACCATTAACTTTGTTACGAAAGTAACTCATAAAAAATCAGATTAATTCTTGTTAATGACTGTATAGGATTCCCAGAAAATCTAATTATTCATCAAGCTAAGCATGTTAACATCTATAAAACAAATTAACATTTTAATCCATCAGAGAAATATCAACAAATCAGATTTCAGACAAAACTCTTGTCCTCATTGACTTTATGCTGTACAAAAAAAAATTCAACGATTACTAAGAGAATCATGATCTTGAGATGAAAATAGAAACTTACTCGCCGAAATGACGCTATTAGTGCAATGGGCACCCAGCCATGATCGTCCATATTAGACCTCAAAAAGCTATCTTTCACCAAATTATTATCGCTGGACAAGAACCAGAAATACTTTAAAAAATCACTTATCTAGGTGGGGCATAAAAAAGGAAAGTGATAAAAAGTAACAAAATGACTTAAGCTAATGCATAACTTTCAAACAAAAATTACCTGAAATAGAAATCTATTTGTTTGACGATCATATTGGTTAGAGGCTCATTAGGAGGGAGAATCACAGGCGGCAAAGGAGGGACAATGGGCATAGCCCTAAAGGGCTCTTGGGGAATCGGTGGAACATAGAATAAAGGAGGCGTCACATCTGAAAGTCATAAACACTTGTTAACAAACTGGATGATTCAAACTTAATGAAGTAGCAAGCAAACTCACCAAACATTTGTGGGAAAACTCTCATAGGCGGGGGTGACATAAAGGGGGCAGCACCAGGTGGCAGTGGAGGTGGCATAAATGCCATGGGAGGATGCACATACTGAGGGGGATGAACATCTCTACGATCTTGATCCCGCCTTCCTCCTCCATGATTGTTATGGTATTGTCCATCTCTACGAGGACGGCCACCATAACTCCTTCTTGAGTTACTCCTCGGAGAAGAATGGTCAGTGCCGTTATGTGACTGTGTGGCAGCTCCTCCAATAGGTCTTGGACCTCTAACAGAATTGTCCAAAGCAGTAGGAAAGATGGCATATGGTAATTCAACAACAGGAAATGGTGGTGGCATTGGGAGAGAGGGCTGATTGAAAGTACTCTGAGATGTTCCACTCCCTGCGGCTGGGGAGTTAACACCCCCACCACGGTTCCTCGACCTTGGTCTAACAGGATTAGGATTATTACCAACAGAATTTCCATGATTACCATGAGCACTATTGTTAGGTAATCGTTGAGGAGGTTGTGATATGATTGGAGCCTGTTGAAAAGAAGAAAACAAAACCCCCTCTATTAAATGAGAACAAAAGCAAAGAACAATCACAGGTTGTAAAATAGAAATAACACTTTGCACGCCTCTAATTTAGATACGAGCATCGTGTCAATAAGAAAAATCAAAGAATTTAAAGGATTTTCACAATATAATACTTGAAGGCTTATGCACAACATAAATGAGTAATACAGTGTATCAATTTTCAGACCATCAATAAAAGGAAATTTGAACAGCATAGTAAGAATCATATACCTGCGATGGGGCTGATCCATTAGAAAACGATTCTGATGCCGATCTTGGAACAGACCGGATTGTCTCAGATAGAGTGGGCCAGGAGGCCCCACCCATAACAGAGACCGGTTCAACCACACCATTCACCGGTCTGTTCCAAGCTGGCCTCCTCTGCCCACCAGCATTGTGCTCGCCGTTATTCTCGGAGCTTCCCGGCTGAGGTTCGGAGCCGGGAATCTCAATCAAAGAATTATCAGAGACAGAGGTCTCCTCCACCGGCGGAGAAGACGAAAACCCAGGAGAGACGGCGGCGGCAGCGGCAGTGGGCGAGGGGTTCTGCTCGGAATCTCCGCGGACGACTGAGGCCCACGGAGAGCGGAGGCTCCTCCGCCGTGATTGGGGACTGCTAACCCCACCGCCGTTGGCGACGGCGGCGTCTGCTGCCGGAGGCGAGCCATTCGTCTCCATTACAGAAAAGAAAAATCAATACCAAGAACCAAGAAATTGGGATTTTTTTTTCTTCCGTGTAACGATTAAATGTTTTTTTATGACAGCATCGTATATACGGATCAAAGATGAGAACGAATCGGAATAAAAATGAAGAAATGTTTATAGTGGTGATCGGAAAGAGATTAGGGTTTCGGCCGCCAAGTGACTGGAAGATTAACTTTTTTTTTTTCTTAGTACTTAGTGTTTTAGTATGTGTTGTGTGTGTGTGGTATGGGCTGTATATCGGTATACCTCAAAAGAGGCCTATTAGTCCAATTCTATTCTCTTTATAAATTCATGATTTATATAGTAAGTATATATAGAATTTACAATAATTCTTCAAATTATAACAAGCACTAAATATACAATACAGCAATAAATTGTAGATTTATACATTATAAATTTCAGAAAAAACTATTTACAATAATTCTTCAAAATATCACAAGCACTAAATATATAACACAGCAATAAATTATAGATTTATACATTATAAATTTCAGAAAAAAAACGATGAGATCAGCATTATACAGAGGAAGAAAATAATTAAGGTTGATTGCATAATACCAATTCACAACATTTTTTTGGAAATTGGAGGAAAGAAATAGGTAATGAAGAAAGTAAAGAGAAAGAGAAGTGTATATGTTTTTCACCCTTTTTCCTTTGATTGTATGTATATAATAAAATGAGAAGAGAGACATGATTGTCCCCTTGGGATGGCATAGCGGTGAAGGTGGGTGGCCCGGAACCGATAGGTCATGGGTTCAATTCCCACTGGACACGCTATGTGTGAGCATGTCACCCTGTCACATTAAGGGTGGTTTAACTCTTTTGTGTGGTTTGCAGGCTATTGCACAGGAGCGAGTGCGCACCAAAGGTAGCGGCTGCGGGTTCCTCGTCAACAAAAAAAAAAAAAAAAAAAAAAAAAAGAGAAGAGAGACATGATGTTTAATTCAACGGACAAAAATGTCCTTATTAAAAAGTACATGAAATTTACCAAATATTTTGTAAGATGCTATATAATTGTCAAATATCTCTCCACTTTCTTCTCGCATTTTTAGAGAAATAAAAATTGCATGAGGACTACTATTTTTTTTCCCTCCCTTCTCTTTCTCCTCTCTGTCAAACAAGACTAAATGTTCATTTTTCTCCAATTTCTCTTTTCTTTATTTCTTTTCTCTCTAATTATCTACAACCAAATACGGAGCTAGATATTTTTGTGGTCTAGTCATTTTATTCTAAATTTTAACAATATCACTAACCAATTTTCAGGTCAATCATTTGAATTGTGTGTATGAACCCTTAAAAAAATTATATGAAACATGGGAGTTGAGATACCATGTTCTCCTATCCTACCTCCCCATTTAAATAGACTTGAGAAAAAGAAAAAAAAAAAAAAAAACTAGATTTTATTGTACTATAGGTTAAATAAAGTAGCGTGTGTCGAATGGTCAAATTAAAAAATGAGGGCTTAGAGAGAGAAAACTGTGGATAGAATTATCTTTATGATGTGAGAGAGACAGAGATAGAGACCTTTATATAAAAAAAAAATTAGTCAAACCCAATAGACAAGCATTTTTATGACGATAATATAACATATATTTATTAAATTATATTTTTATTTTATATTTTAAAGTATATATCAAGCCCTAACCCCTAAACTCTTAAACCTATGATCTATCTGTTGCTTTATTTTAATCCGATTGTTTATTTAAAATCATAGCCGAGTATTTAATTAAAATTTGATTTAGTCGTCTTACTTGTTCAATTATTTGTTTCTATTCTTAAGGGATGCAAGTTTGTAGGAGAACTTCTTAGGACCAATTAATCTGGGACAATTTCAAAAGGTAAAATCAAATTCATTCCAAATAAATAATAGAATAAATATAAAATTCATGCCAAATAAAATAGGATTCGTGTGACATAGAAATAAGAATAAATTCTCAGAAACAATCTCTTTAATGGAGATGAGGTTGTTTGGACCGCTTCTTTAATGAATGTGAAATGTATCTGACCGATTATTTTGGAACTGATTTTGATATATTCCAATCAACTTTATATGATTTCTATTTTTAAAATGATTTTTTACCACAAATTACTTAAGAGAATATTTGTGAAATTATATTTTCATTAAATTATAGACTTTTGGAGAAATGACTTGTCTCAATACGGTAAGTTTGCGTCATTAATTTTTTTTTATTGTTGTACTAATCATACTTTAAAAAGTGCTTTTTGTTACCAAAAGCTTGTGATTTCCATAACTGACCATAAACAGCTGTTTAATTAAGAAGCTTATACATAAATATCCATTGCTGAAAATGAGATCTCAGAAAAAAGCATTTCATTTGAATAAAACAACTTTAGCTATATGTCATAGCTTGTGGTTGAAGGTTATGAGCATGGACGGATCCAGACCATAATTATATGAGAGGGGGGGGGGAGAAGATCTGAATTTTGGTAAAAAAACGTTAAATTGTAGAATTTTGACGGACGAAACACGAAAAATCTCAAAGGGGTGCTCCCTTTGTATCCTGCTCCTAGTTATGAGTTTGAAATTCATAAACACCATTATATGTAATCTTGTTACTTATGATTAGCCTAGAAGGCAAGAATGATTACGTGCTATTGAACAAGAGACTAGTTTACTCAATGCACTTCGCTAGTAGCTGCGAATTCCTTCGTTTTCAAGAAAAATTAAAAAAAAAGCAACAATTTTTAAATTTAAAATAAGATGAACTTGATGTTGAAATCCATATAAAATTATAATCATACTACAATTATTTGACAAATGGACCTCAAATTTTAAGTACTTATAAAAGTACTTGTTGGGAGATGATTCAGCAGTAGACTGTTTAGAAGATTTGACTAATCCCAAAACCCTAATTTGATTGGTGAGCCATTTCGATGTAATGGTAACGCCTTTGTCTCTGAGAGTTTCAGACTCAGTAAACTTGCCTTCAGCATGGTCCAGACTCAGAGTTCTGTTTGCTATTCCTTCAGTAGACTATCCGCCTCAGTACCATGGAGTGAAGACTCAGTAGTCTTTGGACTCGGCAGAGCAAAGACACCGAGAGGTGTTCGATTCGGTAGTGCTTTGGACTCATCGGAGCAAAGATATCGAAAGACTCGATAGTCTTTGGACTCGAAGGAGCAAAGACATGCGAAAAGAGTCAGTAGAACTGGACTCAACAAGAGCAGTTCACTACACTCAGAGTCGACCTTCAGTAGAGTTGGACTCAGCAGGAGTATACTACTGAACCCAGGTCAGACTCAGCAACGGCCTGACAGTCTCCTTGATTGTCAGATAATCTTCTATGTTAAATTAGTAGAGTCGTCCGAGGTTGTTCACATTAGAGAAGTCGGCTTCAGTATCTGCCTAGAAGTTTGTGTGTCTCAACTACTTTCTACGCCTCGACCAATGACAAGCAGTCAGCTGTCAAAGTTCTAGTAAAAGCTGCAAGTCAACAACTTTCCGGAAATGGAGGAAAAGACTCTGTGAGATTCCTTAATAGAGTCGTTAACTATCCAAAGAGAGTGACACGTGGATAGTTCGTCTCCAACGGATCTATCCATACCTTACCTCTATAAATAGAGGGAAAATCAAATCGAAGAAGATCATCGAACAACACAGAGCGATTTACGAGCAACAAACGAACTAGAACTCAAGCTCTCCGCAAGAATTTTAGAGAAACACTCAATGCGAAAGGCGACATCCTTACTCTAGGGAACCAAGCTGAATAGAATTAAAGCCTATAGTATCCAAGTGATCGAACACGAACCCAGAGAGATTATTCCTCATTGTTCATCACTCCAGAAGCCACTTTCCTGTTCCCTTCCCTCTAACCTAAGCTCCACTGAAATATCCTTAGCTTAGACCCGAAGGAGTTTATATCTTGAACTGTTCTTATTGTAAAGAACTCCTCCATCGTTGGAGAGTTTGTCAAACTTTATAGTTTGATCCTTGTAAACTGGGACTTGCTCAGTATAATCCTCAAGATCGTGTTTGTCCAGTGCACAAACCAACTGAGACTAACTCAGTATAATAAAATAGCATCTTTATCTTTTCGGGACAGTGGACGTAGGATTGTTTGATATCCGAACCACTTTAAAATCGTTGTGTTCATTTACTGTTGGATTGATTTACTGTTCATAACTGAAAATCGTTTTACAAAATCATACAACAGAGTTTCAGCAAAGCTTAAACTGAGTGCACTAACCTACTGAAACAGTTTTAATAAAAACGTTTTCAACTCAACTGAATCGGGCCTACACTATTCCGCACGCTACTGAACTCTTACTGAACGGTACTGAATTCTGACATCAGTCAGCTAGTAGGCCTCAGTATAGTCAGTCACTCTGTCCACACGATCCAGAACAACTTGTCTGGTCTACTGAATTTATTCAGCAAGACACTCTCCTGAATTTGACTGTTCGCGTTTTAAGTTGATAAAGTTTTCAGGTGTATTCACACCCCCCCCTCCCGTCTACACCTGAACGTTTATCTCGGGACCAACATTGCTTCTCATTTTTTTTTAAATTATCAATTCATCAATCTGCAGACATTCTGGACCATCTCCTATTTGATGAATATTAATAAGCCATTCGATGATTTTCATAAAATGAGACTATAAGTCAGATAGTAAAGGATTGTGTGTGTATGTTTGTACTCAGCATGAAGATGACAATATCACAGAAAGACATAATTTTTCGCCATGCATTTTGTGCTTTGGACCGGTATTTTTCATTGAATCAAAAACATATAGATCACATGTTCAGGAGCGGATCCAGATGTAAAATGGCGGAAGGAGAGGGTAGGTATGCAATTTCGTCAGTTCTCACGATGAGCTCGTTAAAAATTACCATCACACATACACACTTTATGTGCTAATAATGCCAGGAATATACTATCCTTTATACTAATAGTGCCGTATTATACTTGTACAAATTAAAATTATACAAACTTGTCATGTATAAATAAAATTAAATATCGCATATTTATATACTCCCTCTGTGTCAATATTTAGGTCCCATAGGGATTTGACACGGAGATTAAAGTCGGTTGGGGAAAGTTATAAAGTAATGGTGAAAAAATATAAAGTGGTGGGATTCACCTATTTAAATAATTGTGGACCATTCATTTATGTTGACTTTAGAATGGAATATAAGTAGTGGGTCAAATAAATGTAGCAAATGAGACATAAATAATGAGACTGATTAATTATATTATATAAGAAGCAAATAGATAATCTTACACGTAAATAATGTTAACGTGGAAGTAAAGTAAGTTGGCGTGATGATACACCCACAATTAAGACTATAGTTAGCTGCCAACTAATTTCTTGTTTAGGTATAGTATATACTTCACGTTTTTCTTTAATTTCTTCTAACTCAAATGAAACATGATGAAAAATGATAAATAAGGCTTCTTCTTTTGGAAATTAAGTTTTCCTCTTCAATATTATGCGCCAACGAGAAAAAAAAAATGTTATGTTCTAAGATCTAGATAAAAGTGATATTATAATTCTCAATCGATTATCACTCAAGATTATCTATCTCAAATTTATGTGTTCAACCAACTCCATATCCTACCAATCAAACGGACACATTTTTTATTTATTTAAAATAATTCTTTTCATAGGATTAACAAACGAAGAATGGTATATAATAATTTAAAAAAAAAATACATATTACTATTTCATTAGTGGAATATGAAACGAGACACAAAAAGTGGAGCACTATTTAATTCCATCATTTCTTTTTTATTTCTAATCTTTATGTTTTCGTATGGATTTAAGGATTTAATTAGGTGGGCTTGGAAATTTGTGACAAAAGTGCTTGTAAAAATAAAATGTTTGAAAAGAAATCCACGACCACGCCGCCACAACATCATGGTCATCGCTAACGTCATCTCCTCCTATCCTGGTCATCAATTAAATGTAGAATTGACACTCGTATACCAACATTTAATACTTTTTCCCTTTTCCTTTTTAGTTAATTTCAACAAACCAATTCTTTCACCCATTAATTCCTTCTGTTTTTTTTTTCAATTTGGGTTTTCGTATTATGCATACTAGTACACTATCCGTGCATCCGCACTGATCTTTTTATATTTCATATTTGACTATCTTTAGCTATTTTGGATTATAAATGAATGTGATAAATAAATCTTGATACCTATCCGCATATGGGTATTTTGGTAATTTTGTATCATGTATCGAGCCCCACCAATAAAGCTTGAAGGTAAAATTAGATGTTTACCGGACGAATTTATTTATCCTCTAATCAGTACTTAAAAAACTGCTTTATATGTTTGCATGTAAGTCTGGTTACTTCATGTGAATGTATAATAATCTAGCCGATTCTATCATTTATATGCTTCAACCACGAATTGTTGAAATAATCTCTTCATACTCAAAAGTGTTGGAATCTCATATGTTATCTCATGAAGTCTAAAACAAATTATTTGAAGCCCACGCGTATTCTTTTTGAAGGATTGTGTGCTGCTGAAAAGGGAATGCATGCCCTTTTTATATTCATCATCGACATATGGAAACGACAATGGATATTGTAAAGCAAGATATGAAGGATGCAACTGGTTTATTAGTTGTAGTACCATTATTGTGTCTCAACTATTATATCTTTGTCTTGAATTGATTATTCACAATTACCCACGACCAATGTAGCAACCTCCGGTACAATAGGAAGGTTATATGTCCATATATCTCATTCTCTTTCAAATTAGCCCTAATTTTATTTTTCATGCCCGTGCTTCCCTAAGTTTCTCCTTTTCATTCTAAATGAGTTCACTAAAACATTGTTCTCATCAAGCAAATGCAGGATTTTCACCATAATTTGAGCATCAATTTCGTCTATGTTAATACCGGTCCTATTTTAAATAATTCACACGCTTTCTGATAAAATAATTATTTTTTTAATAATTTTTAAATTGCATAAATCTCACTTATTACATTGTGCTTAGTTGGTTTTAACCTCATATTCTGTATCGTAGATATAAAGTTGTGTAAATCTAGGCGGTTGTTCATATGTTGGTATTAGACTTTCGGTAGTTTTTCCCTACATGTGAATACATGCAGGAATTTTCAGTGTTTATAGTTGAATCTATCTTTTCTCCCATAGATGTGAAAAAAAATATGTTATTATACAACGCATTATTGGTCAGAAAGTGTTTTCTCAATAAATCTCTACCAAATATAAGAGTTTGATAATACTTTCGGCAAAAACTTTATTTTTCCAATTAGACAACAAAGAAAATACTCTGGATTCTTTTTACTCGAAGACCCCATCGTCCATTACACGAAAAATAGACATAACATGCAATACATATGTGTATCGGGTCTCCTATATCGAGCACTCTCAATATTCATTTTTCAATAATTTTATATTACTAATGAAATACTGATTAAATAATAAACTTTAATAAAATACGTCATTGAACAAATAAAGACCTCACCAGTAATATTAGATTTTTTTTTCATGATTGGTGACACATTGATGTTCCATTATTCTGCACTATATATTTTAATTCATAAAACCGTTCTTGTCTTTATAAATCAATTGAGTTTTGAATGTATATAAATAACTATTTAGAACAATTGATTGTATTTGAGGGGAAAGATATTAAACTAACCATCGTTTTTACTCATATTGTTGTAGTGGTGCATAATTTGAACATTTTGCAAGTGAATGTCTAATATCTGCTAACTTAATTTTTTAAAAGTTAATCTTAAAAACAAAATATCGATGTTCAATATATATTCGTTTTGATTAGATTATAATTATAATTTTAAATAAATATCACATGACAAACTGTAACTCACCCGTCATATCTGATACGCTGCCACTTCCATTCATAATTGGAAATACCTTGGTATTCTAATATCCTGCCAAATGTTCAGGTTTTGGTTAAATTGATCATAAAAGAATAAATTTGAAACATTTATTTCACCGCACTCAAATATTTACCAATTAACACTGTAAGTTTTTCTTTAAAATTTAATATCTAAAACTATGATATTATTTATGCATTCTATGTACTCCCTCTATCCTGCTATTACTTTTCCATAGATAAGGACGTTGTTTGTGAGATATAGATGATACTATTTTGTCACTAAAATATTTTTTTTGTATTTTCTAAAGTGCTAGAATATCTAAGCATACATTACTATAATCAAATTTTATAAATATAATCATAAAATAATTACATCACCCATCATATTTTTTCATTTGTAACTAACAAAATAGTTAGGCAACCAGACCCAATTTGTTCTCGTTCAAACACTCATTATATTATAAAGAATTATAGCAAGTTCCTTCTTTGATTTGGTAAATAATGTGACTAAGAAGCGCATACCGTTAAGAAATGGATATTCTTTGATTTTTATTTATATATATAATAGATATATTTGAAATTTATTATATTTTGCAGTATTTTTTGTATGATTTTTATTAAAAATAATTATTACATACTCCCTCTATCCCATTAATATCGTCTTATATTCATTTTAGTGTCGTCCCAATAATATTGTCTTGTTTACTTTAAAGGCAAAAAACACTCTACATTAAAAAATGAGGTGAACCCCTCATTACTCACTACCCACCCTACATTCTTATACACTCTCTCTCCAAAAGTTTATCTCTCACACAATTCCGTTCCATTATGAACTCAGAAAATTATGATTTTTAACTTCTTGGAAACTTTAGATTATTTCTTTAATTACAACATGAAAAAAAATCAGAAAAAAATAAATTGCCTCAATTATGCCTTTATAAGATTTGGATGAACTCTCATTCATTTCCACCAATCATTCATCAAAAACTGTGTTAATTTTTTAATACATTAAAATACATAAAATATACAACTAAATCAATTTTTTTAGTCTCCATGACGAAAAGAAACATGACGATATTAATGGGACGGAGTGAGCATATGATTTAATAATATGTCATAGACAAAAACCTAGAAAATTAAACTAAGAAATTGGTTGTTGTCTTAGCGAATTTAATTTTGTGATATTATGTCGCAATTTTTTCAAAAAAGGAAAGGTAAATCCTTATTCGATGACCGTCTTTTATATAGTATACTCTCATTGTTTTAAGTGCTACATAGATTGGGTACTGCTTAGATGTGTATAATTAGAGCAATTAGAGAATAATCGAAGAAAGTCAAAGAAAGTCGATCTATCTCATTTCTCCGGCGACTTCGTCTGGGTTACCGACAGAAAAAATCGGTGACGCTACTCTTCTCCTATCAATTTAGAATAGTATGAACTCTGTTTTTTTAATAATTTTGACAATGGTATAACTCATCCAGTAAGAATCACATTCAAATATTATACTTTGGCGGTATCAAATATTTATGTAAGCTAATTTATCTGTAGATATAAGTATAGAAATTAGATAAGCATCTTCACTAAAGACACGTTTCTTTGGAAGATTTATTTTGAGCATCTTCTAATTTTTGGAGTTTCTCCTGAACTATGTATTACTATGGAATTGAATAATGACAACGTGTTATGACAAAATAATGAAAAACATGAATATACTCGATAAATTTTTTTAATGTGATAATTTTTTTATTGATTTGCAATTTTGATACATGCGTCTTAGAACTCTGAATTTGAATTTTATTTGTTGTGTATTTGAACATTATTTTTATTGTGTATTGTCTACTATCACTTGGTCTATATTTTGTATCGTTTTATTTATAGATTCTTTTTAACTTTGTAATTTTGATATATAGTAGTATATATTTATTGAAATCATCATATAATCATAATTTGTCGATGTACAATTTTTAATATATTTTATGTTATAAATAAGATACAGACACAATTTAGTTTAATCTAAACAAGTATTTAATTAATTGAATATCTATTATTTCACATTGATTTGTGATTGATTATATATTATTTTATAATGCTCACATTATATATATATATATATATATATATATATATATATATATATATATATACACGTAAGAACACCCTCTTATAGTGTGAACATAAGAACAAATCCTAATCTTTAATTTTAAGTAATAAACGGTTTAGATTTGATTAGTATTGTAGAATAGCGAAATGCACTTTAAAGAATAATCATTCTTACTTAAGGGTAAATTTGACCTTTTTTTTATTTATAATTGATAAGATTTTTGCAACCGCCTACTTCCACTAATCTACCCAAAAAAATCACAACCGGTCAAATCTATCCCTTTATCCCCACTAATGAAATTTATCGTATGTTTGTGTACAACAATTTAATTTTCATTGAAATGCACTTTGTTCATAATTATCCTGCAATTTATTCACAATCGAACTGCATTCCATTCACAAATAAATGCAAAAAAAAAAAAATCGTTATTAAACTGCACTTTGTAAACAATTGAATTGCGCTATATTCACATCCAAAATGCACTTTATTATGAATTAAGCTGCACTTTATTCAGTATCGAACTGTATTCCATTCACAAATAAATGAAAAAAAAATTCAAAATTAAATTGCACTTCGTAAACAATCGAATTGCACTGTATTCACATCCAAAATGCACTTTATTTAGAATTAAACTGCACTTTATTCAGTATCGAACTGCACTTTTATCACATTCGAACTGCACTTTCATCACAATCGAAATGCACTTTATTCATAATTAAACCGCACTTTATTCACAATTAAACTGCACTTTATTCACAATCAAAATGCACTTTAATCATAATTAAACTAGACTTTTTTCACAATCGAATTGCACTTTATTCATAATTAAACTGCATTTTATTTTAAAATGTGATATATGTAATCTTAATTCGGATTGCAAGTTTACCTGATGAACAAACCATCATTTAATATGAAGATTAACGAAATATCTTAGGAAATAAAGATGAGAAATTTAAGGAAGATAAATTTAAAGATAGAAGTGGTTTTTAAAATTGTTGAGAAATTTAAGCGTGAATGAAGATATAGTTATTGAAATAATATTATCGTGAATGAAAATCAATACAATAATTTAGATTATGAATATAGATATTTAAAAGCAAATTACTTAATTAACATTTAAGTGCAATATGAATAAACTTTAAGTGCAGTTCGTCAATTTAAGTAAAAAAATTAAATCAGACCATCCGTTGAAAATATCAAAGGTATAGATTTGTTCACACGTTCACACATAATTAGGTTGTTCACATTTGAACCTTAGCATATATATATATATATATATATATATATATATATATATATTGATATTTGACATTTAAATTATATGATTTGATTGTAGAAATTTGCATTGAAATTATTGATATATTATGAAATTAAAATAAGAAATACATAAAATAGATTACTTTATATATAAGTAAAAATAAAAAATTGATTAAATTAAATTAAATTAAACTGAAATAGTTGAATCAAAATATGATCAGATGAAACAAATTTGATTAGAAATTGAATGAAGAATTATATGGAATTAATTTAAATTACAATTCAAATTAAAAGGGAAAAAGTAATTAAAGGTTTAAAATTAATTGAAATTAAATTAAAATCAATTGGAATTAAAGCACCATTGGGATATATATATATATATATATATATATATATATATATATATATATATGGATAGATAGATAGATATATTTTATTTGAGATGGAAAAGGATTATAAGAAATTGAATTCTTAAAGTTAAAATTAAAAGTTAAGATTGAAATTGGAATTGAATTAGAATTAAAAAGGCAATAGACTAAATAGAAATTAAAAATCAATTGAATTAAAATCAAAATGGCAAAATAGTAAATTAAGGTTTACAATCAATTGAAATTGAATTGAAATTCGATTGCAATTAAAACAAAATTTGGTTTTAATATATATATATATATATATATATATATATATATATATATATATATATAAATATGCGAACTGAATTTTCTTGATCTTAAATTTTGAAAGTAGTATCTTTTTTATAAATTGAATTATGAAAAGAAGGAAAAATGAAATAAGAAAAGAGCAACACTTCCGTGTACTGGATGTATTCGAATTTGACCCAAAATCGGGTCGCTGACCAACATTTTAAAAAAGAAAAAAGAAAAAGAGAAAATCGTACCCTCTCTCATTTTCAGCTCTTTCATCTCTCCGCCTCCGCTAATCTTCTGCCCCTCTATCTCTCTCTCTCGCTTCTCCGCCTCCTCTCTCCTCCTCTACTCTCTCCGCCTCTGATCTCCCCATCACCGCTGTCCGCCTCCGCTCTCCGAATTTTTTCAGTATTCAACCGCAAGACGTATTGCTTCGCCAAATCGGTCTCTCTCTCTCTCTCTCTCTCTCTCTCTCTCTCTCTCTCGTGCTTGTCGTTATGAAGTGGTTCACCAAGCAGATTCCTTATTTAGTTTACAAGATTCTTTCACATATTTTCAACGAATTTCGTATAGGTAGATTGTAGCCTCTCTTAATTGGTATGCTTTTGTATCCATTCGTCCAAGCATTGGCGGAACTAGAGGGGGGTCGGGAGGGTCGACCGACCCCCTGGCCGACAGAACTTCGACTAAATAGGGTATATGATTCGTATTGCTTATAGATAAGTTTAGTGAAAAATATAGTTAACTATTTTCTTATAGTGTAGTTGGTTAATGACTTTATCTCTTTTAAGAGAGGTCTCATGTTCGAAACCCAATGCACTCATTTGATTTCTATTTTTAAACTTTTAAATTATTTCTTTTTTTAGTTTTCTTTAGTCTTATTACAAGTATAATTAATTCAATATATATGTATAACTCTCTACATGTTATAAATATTTCTCTCTCTCTTTTTTCTACTAGTTATATATACAAGAAATAATATCTATTATATCTTTCATATCGTGTTTGTGTTCGAACCATTTAAAACTATGTTTAGCAACTCTCGATTTTTTCTCTGCCTTCGGCCACCGTTGTTTCTCTATTTCGACCCTCCAACTTCATAGCTCTAGTTCCACCACCGCGTCCAAGAAATGACACTTTTATTCATAACAATTGACACTCTGAGATAAAATGACACATTGGTTCGTTTGACACATTTATTCTTTGCAAATGACAGTCTATGAGAATGCGACGCTCTCCTCTGAGACAATTAACATGTTTGTTTATTACGACTGATACTTTCAGATAAATAACACGTTTGCTCATTGCAATTGATATATTTATTCATTACAAATGACACTCAATAAAAATTTGACACTCTCCTTCGAGACAATTGACACTCTTGTTTATTACGATTGACACTTTCAGATAAATAACACGTTTGTTCGTTGCGATTCACACATTTATTCATTAAAAATGACACTCTATAAGAATCTGACGCTCTCATCAGATACAAATGACACTTTTGGTCACCGCAAATGATACTTTTGTTTTAAGCAAATGATACTATAAATGAATTTTTTTTATGAAAACAAATGATACATTACAAATGACACTTTTATTCAACGCAAATGACACTTTTGTTTGAAGCAAATAATACTTCCGTAAATGATGGTAGAAAGTGTTCTAAATGAAAATAACACTTTTATTTTGAAACAAATGATACTCAATAAATGACACTCTTATTTACAACAATTACATGCATATCCTTACAGTAATTGAAAAAAAGGAATAATGATGTTAATATGACGTCATGCTCACGTCACAAGCAGGATTCGAGTCAGGCGGGTAAATGGGCCGCAAATTGGGTTGTGAATTGGACCGGATGTATGTACATCCGGCTCATGAAGTTTTCGTGATAAGAAAAAGGGAGGAAAAATAAGAAAGAAAAATTAAAAAAAATACTTAAACCCTACATCAAATAGGAAAAAGGGAGAAAAAATAGTAAAAATTAAGGTGCAAGTGTCAAGCATTTTGAGTGCTCCCTCCTCTCAATATCTGCTGGAGACTGGGCTAAATTTTATGTGTGACATATCCAATTAATATTTAAATTTATGACATTTGGACGTTTTGCCATAGACCCACAAAATCACTTCAATAGTTATAGAAGTAATTTCCCAAATATAATTCTTAAAATAAATAATTTCCATAATATTGTTCTGAAAGAATGATTTCAAAAATATCATTCTTCTAAAATATTTCTCAATCTACCCTTTTTAATTTGCAACTGTGCCACGTAGATTGCGACGTGGAACTACCTAAATAAACTGCTGAAATATTTTAAAGGACAAAAATTGTTAGTTATTACTTGCAGAAAAGTAAAATGAAAAACAGAAAAGAGCCATTAAAGTCCAGATCCGCTGTCTCAGGCAAAACTACAAGCCTACTAGTTGAACCCGGCAAAAATGCAATGTTATGTGGTCGGAAATACAAATCCAATATTTTCTTATAAATTTGTGTGAGCTTAATCACATTTTTCTTAAAACAAATTAAATATTCTATTCGAGCTTTTAAACTCCTTTTTCTCTATCCTTTTTCAATTTTATATTTGTTCGAGCAGACGATCAATAAATTAATAATTTTGAGCTCATTCTGCATTTCTGTGTTTAATCATTTGACACGTTTTAGTTTGATTGAATTGATTGATAATAATAAAGAAAGTGGGATACAAAATTCAATATTAGTAAAAAAATATTCCATGAACTGTGGGCCGTTACCATACTCGGAAGCATTTGCGATTTATTGGACTTAGACATATATATAATGATAAATCTAGGGACTTATATGCACTATACAAGAAGTTCATTTAAAAATTCCAACGGTACTAACTTAATCTTAGTAGCTAGGAGATATCTATATATAATATGGTTATCTAATCGGTTTTTACTGATCTCCCGTCTCTCTCTCAAAATAACTCAAGGACAAAATTATAAAAAGCAAATTGGATTGTAGAAGTAAATGGTCACACTTTTTGGTGAAACTAAATGCGATAGTAAGTAACAACTCCATTTAAACTAAAATATGGACAAGAATACAGTTGAAAAGGACTGATAATGAACCACATCTTGTGTTGATATTTAACCTCTTTGTTTTGATTATCGACAATTAAAAAAGAGTATAAAATCCCAATCACACATATACATTTACGTAACAAGTCTGCAGTGAGACCTGATCTCAGTTCCAGTAGCACCAGAAATGGTGCTCATCTTGATCATTGACTTCACAAATGCCTGAAAAAACTCATCTTGAGAGGCTGCAAATTTGTGGACCAATGCTTGAGTAGTTGAAGTAGAAAGCAGCGCTTGATCGGAAGAGAAAATGGTCTTCCCTTGAAGGAGCAGTTTGTAGTATGCATTGTCAAATAGAGTTGGTGTGGAATCCAAGTTGGCTCCAGCGCTCTTCACCTTGTTATGCATGGGGCAGATCTGCCTTAGTCTGACTGCGAAAGAAGGGTTCAAGGACGGATCGACGTTGATTGTTGATAAAGAGAAACATGAAAAATGAGTGAATATTATATATTCGATTATGTTTTCTCTGTCCTATTACAAAGTAATCCAACGCCTATATATACATACTAAGAAACCTTAAAAAAGAAAAATATCAATTACAAATAAATAGTGAGACAAATCAGGGATATCGGAATCATGACCAAATCACATCAAATATATCAGAATCATGACCAAATCACATCAAATATATTGAAATCATGACCAAATCACATCAAATATATCGGAATATATCGGCATGAATAATACATGAATAATACCCCCCTCAAGCTGGAGCATGCAGATCGCAAATGGCCAGCTTGCATAATACAGAATCAAACGAAGACCGTCTGAGAGCCTACGTAAGAATGTCAGCCAATTGAATCGAAGTGGAAACATATGATGGACAGACCAAACCATCATTCACGGCATCACGTACAAAATGGCAATCTGCTTCAATATGTTTTGTTCGTTCATGAAAGACTGGATTTTGTGCGATGTGTAATGTAGATTGACTATCACAATAAAGCGGGATACGTGTAGAATGAGACACTCCCAAATCGAACAAAAGTTGCTTTAACCACTTCAACTCACAAACTACAACAGCCATCGCCCGATACTCGGCTTCGGCCGAGGAACGAGAAACCGTATGTTGCTTCTTTGTTTTCCACGAGATAGGGGAAGTTCCAAGCTTGACTAACCATCCCATTACAGAACGACGGGTAAGTGGACAACTTGCCCAATCTGAATCACACCAACCCTCGAGGACGAGGGATGCATTGCGGCGTAGAAAAATACCTTGACCAGGAGTTTGTTTTAAGTAACGCACAACTCGAAGTGCAGCAAGCCAATGTTCCTTACGCGGCGATTGCATGAATTGAGATAAAATATGAACAGCAAACGCAAGATCAGGACGTGTTACTGAGAGGTAAATTAGACGACCAACCAAACGGTGACAAGGAGTTGGGTCCTCAAGTAATTCCCCGTTAGCAAGTGCCAGAGTATGATGTTGCTCCAACGGGGTGTCCGCGGGTTTCGTACCAAGTAGTCCACATTCGGCAATAATCTCTAAAGCGTATTTTCGTTGACAAAGAGAGAATCCTTCGTGACTTCGAGCTACCTCCAAGCCCAAAAAATATTTGAGAACCCCTAAATCTTTCATATGGAAACACGAGGATAGATATTGCTTAAATGACTCCAGTTCCTGCGTATTATTCCCTGCGATGATCATATCATCAACATACACTAAGACAGATATCTGAACGGAGTCTTTCCAGAATATAAACAACGAATAATCAGATACGGACTGCACAAACCCATAATTTTTGAGTGATCCCGATAATTTAGCAAACCAACATCGAGGAGCCTGCTTCAAGCCATACAATGATTTCTTTAATTTGCACACTTTGGACTTATCATCATTGTGAAACCCCGGAGGAACTTTCATATATACTTCTTCGGAAAGATCTCCATGAAGAAAAGCATTGTGAACATCCATTTGATGCACCTCCCAATCTTTAGCCGCTGCTACAGTGAGAAAAGTTCGAACGGTGACCATCTTGGCGACCGGGGCGAACGTTTCCGTGTAATCAATGCCTTCCTCTTGTCGATTTCCAAAGATCACGAGGCGCGCCTTAAGGCTTTCGATACTCCCATCGGCCTTATATTTAATTTTGTATATCCATTGGCTGCCGAGTGCCTTTTTGCCGCGAGGAAGAGTGGCAAGTTCCCAAGTACCATTCTCCTTTATTGCTCGGATCTCATTTTGCATGGCTGCACGCCAACCAGGGTCCTGCATTGCTTCGTTAAAATTTTTGGGTTCACGTCCCAAAGTTATAGCCGCAATAAATGAACGATGTGAATCAGAAAAACGAGCACAATTGATGAATTTATCAATAGGATAAAGAGTACCTGACAAGGAAGGAGGTGATGATGATGAGGTGAGAGAGGAAGGACTTATTTTCCGTACGGTGTGAGTGATGAAATCTTGATACCTTCGACTGGGTATCTTATGTCGTTTCCCACGGCCTAAATCCTCAACCAATGCTTCGTGTGTGATAGTTGGAGTGGGGTTAGTCACATTTTTATCCACGTCAGTACTATTCTCAATGGAAGTTGAATTGGTCACATTTTCATCCTCAACCAACTCCTCATTTGAGGTGGTCACGTGTTCATCCTCAACCAATTTCTCATTTATACTAGTGGGATGTGTTATGTCTTCTGCCGACATATCAACCCCGAGAAAAAGTGAATCATTATCTGTTATACCACCTTCGTCCATATTAATTTGTTTCGCCTGCAAGTGACGTGAAGATGAATAAGATCCAAAAGGAAATTCCCGCTCATAGAATTTAACGTCACGTGACACAAAGAATTCTTGATTTTCTAAATCGTACACCGTCCATCCTTTCTTACCAAATGGATAGCCCATAAAAACACACTTCCTGCTTCGACTTGCGAATTTATCACCATGGTGTCGAATATTGTGTGTATAACACAAACAGCCAAAAACGCGTATTTCATCATATGAAGGTGGTTTTCCAAACAATAATTCTAACGGAGTTTTGCCAGAAAGGACAACAGAAGGAGTTCGATTTATGAGATGACAAGCAGCAAGAATACATTTGTCCCAAAAACGAATAGGCAACCTTCCTTGAAAACGCAAGGCCCGAGCCACATTCAAAATGTGGCGATGTTTTCGTTCAACCCTTCCATTTTGTTGTGGCGTCGCAACACATGAAGTCTAAAAAAAAATCCCTTGTTGTCGACAATTTAATCAAGTAATTAAACAAGTGCGTAGTGATAATGGTACTGAATTTCGGTGTTTGCTTGATTATTTTCAACAACAAGGGATTTCATGATAAAGAGAAACATGAAAAATGAGTGAATATTATATATTCGATTATGTTTTCTCTGTCCTATTACAAAGTAATCCAACGCCTATATATACATACTAAGAAACCTTAAAAAAGGAAAATATCAATTACAAATAAATAGTGAGATAAATCAGGGATATCGAAATCATGACCAAATCAAATCAAATATATCATAATCATGACCAAATCACATCAAATATATTGAAATCATGACCAAATCACATCAAATATATCGGAATATATCGCCATGAATAATACATGAATAATAATTGTGCCGTTGAAGTTGTGGATCCTGTTCTGGAAGGATGAGCAGTGGGAGAAACCAAGTGTGTGTCCTCCTAAAAAGTACAAGTGTGTGTAAATTTAGTCATATACTATTATAATCTTTAAAATTAAGTACCTGAGAGTGCCACTAAATCTTCCAAAGAGAGACCTCTCTGGGAGAAGCTTTGCTGCAATTGGGAGATGTTGAATGTAGGGAATGGCAATTGCAATGTATCATTGGCCTTTGAAATTCTTCCATCTCTCGTCCCTTTTGGCACATCCCAAGTGGGACCTCCCGACTAATTAACATCAAGATTTTGATATATCAATGTATGGAAAAAGTAATTTTACCCCTCAACTCTTGACTCTTATAAATACTTACAAGTGCAACAGCATCCCTAGCAGCAAGGGCTAAAATGTCAGCACAAGAGATGACACCAGGGCACTTCTTCTCCAATTCCTGCTTTGCATGATCAATAACATAAAATGCATGCAATGAAAAATATTTGGAGCACCATCTTTTTCAGCCTTTTCCTTCTCAGTGGAGCTCAGCAGCACAGAAGCATCACAACCCTTCAAGATTTATGCAAAAACATAACATAAATTATCTATATTATATATTCAAGAAAAAAGTAAGGCTACCTGGAATTTGTTTACCCTGATGAAACAGTCATGAAAATGCATTCTAAGTAGAGCTGCTGCAAATGTTTTGTCATTGATGATGCCCTTATGCACAACTTTGGAGATAATCGGCTCGGCCTCGGGGCATGCATGGTTATAGTAGTCTAGGCTTAGTGCATTTGAGGGAGCTCAGGAAAGATGAAATGAAGAAGATGGTGATTAAGATGATTGCCATTTTAGTGTAAACACTTGTACCCTTATGTGTCTTGAGTATTTGTAATGGCTGGGGTGGCGGGTGGAGAGCATATTGGCATGTTTGGTGGAGCTACAACCACTTTGAGTTTCACAAGTGGTTATAAAGGAGATATGTACTTTATTTTAGTAATTTTTACTTTGCAAGCCATTATGCTTGAGAATAAAATGATGTCCCATTTTGATTAAAATATACTTGTGTTGGGAGATGATTCAGTAGTTGATTTGGCTGATCCCAAAATCCTATTCTGATTGGTGAACCATTTCTTTGTAAAAGTTAACACCTTTGTCTTTGAGTATTTCAGACTCCGTAGACTCGCCTTCAGCATGGTTCCGACTCAGTAGTTCCGTCTGCTGTCTCTCAGCAGACCATCTGCCGTAGTGCCATGGAGTGAAGATTCAGTATGGCTGGATTCACCAGGAGCAACATACTGAAAGGTGTTCAGGAGTCAGTGGAACTGGACTCAGCAGGAGTAGTTTACTGAACTCAGAGTCTTGACCTTCAGTAGAGTTGGATTCAGCAGGAGTAGACTACTGAACCTTTCGGTCAGACTCAGCAACGACTTGTCGGTTGCTTTAACTGACAGTGGACTTCAAAGTCATTTCAGTAGAGTTGTCCGAGGTCGTACATCTGATAAAGGTCAGCTTCATTACCCTCCTTGAAGTCTGAATATATCTCAACCACTTTCTGTACCTTGACCAATGACAAGCAACCAACCGACAAAGTTTCCGACAAAAGCTGCAAGTCAACCGCTTTCCGCTAAGAAAGATGACTTTACAGAATTCGAAAAAGAAGCCGTTTGCTACCTATATAGAGTGACACGTGGACATTTCACCTCCAACGGATCTATTCACAACTCACGTCTATAAATAGAGGGAAGGTCGTGGTCACTCAAGTCGCACTACACGATCATACAAGCGACCTATACGGGAACTCAAGCATTCAAGACTCAAGCTCTAGAACACTTATTGATTATTCAAGTGAAGAACACGAACGCAAAGTGATTAATTCTCTCTGTTCTTCGCTCTAGAAGCCATTCACGTTCCCACCCTCTAACCTAAGCTCAACCGTTATATCCATAGTTTAGAACTGAATGAGTTCATTTATTGAACTGTTTTTAAGTGTTAAGAACTCCTTCATCGTTGGAGATACATTCAAACTTTACCATTTGACCCTATAAACTGAAACTCAGTATAATCACAAGTTACAGTTTGTCCTGCGCACAAACTAATTGAGACTAACTCGGTATAATGAAATAGTGTCTTGCTCTGTTCATGATTAGTGAATGTAGGATCTTGCGTATCCGAACCACTTTAAAATTGTTGTGTCGTTTAATTGTTGCATTGATAACTGTTCATACTGAAAATATCTTTACAAAATCATACAACAACATTTCAGTAAAAGCTTAAAACGTCGCACTAATATACTGAACTGATTTGATAAACAAACGTTTTCAAAATAAACTTAATCGGGCCTACACATTCCACACGCTACTGAACAACTGCTGAACGTTACTGAATTCTGACTCTAAGTTAGCTAGCAGAGCTCAGCACTCTCAGTTTTTCTGTCCACGCGATCAAGAGCAGTTTGCTTGGTCTACTGAACTCATTCACTAGACATCTTCCATAAAACGGATTATTCGCGTTTGAGTTTGAGAAAAAAGTTTTCAGGTGTATTCACCCACCTCTACACCTGAACGTTTGATTCTAGACCAACAACTTGTAATTAGATAATTTTAGTTGGTACATAATACATTTATGTGAGTAGATTGCTATAATGAAGTGTAACTTCATAAATAGTTCAGTTGCAGGCACATGGAGAAATCGGGGACAAATGAGTTGGGTGTATTCATTTTGGTTTAGCTTAAGTTACTAACTATTCAAAGTGGCCCAAGAATCACTTCAAATGAAAACATAAAACTATTAGAGTAAAAATAATTAATTGCTGGACAGTGGAGAAGGTAGAACAAAATATGTCAAATTAGTTGTATGTAGAGGCAAGACGTGGAAATAGGTGGCGGCGCCTAATCGTGAGCACAGGGCTATGTGCAGGGCGACCGGAATAAATTCTTTTTAAAAATCTAGTTATGTACTCCCTCCGTCCCATTGGAAGCGTCTTGTTTTCAATGGGCACGGATGTTAAGAAAATGATAATGCGTGATGTATATTGTTTGACTTTTGGATAGTAATTTTTGTCCACATATTTTTGCCTTTTTTAGAAACAAGACGCTTCCAATGGGACGCCCAAAATGGAAAACAAGACGCTTTCAATGGGACGGAGGGAGTATATTATTTTTAAAATGGCAAATTGAATTTTTTAGTCCCCAAACTATGCTTGTTTGGCCAATTTGGTCCCTTAATTTTTTTTTAGTTAATTGGTCCACAAACTATAGAATTTTGGATGAATTGGTCATTCTGTTAATTTTTTGGTAAGTCAACTGTTAGTCAACGATTTTTAAAGGGTATTTTCGGTATAATATTATTGAGGACCAAAACGTCCAAATACTAAAAAATTGAGGACCAATTTGACCAATTTTTTTTTACTGAAATTTTTTTAATTTTACAAAAATCGAAAAGTGTTTTAGTCGTTTTGATTTTTTTAAGGACCAACTACGCCAATTTTAAATAAGTTGAAGACCAATCCCTATATTTTGGGATCATAATCGTCAAATTTTATAGCTCTGTTATCAAAATTTTGGAATATATTATTATGATAAAGAGAGATAAAAACGTAGAATATTTGATAATCAATGAATAAAACTATAGTAGATTTCCATTCAAAACATGTTTTCATTCCAATATGATTTATTCATTAATTTTTTGTATATTTTATGTTTTAATCCCCTGTTTTCATAGTAATATTCGAAAAAAATTAGTTACGGAGTAATATATTTTATGTTTTGATCCATCGTTTTCATAGTAATACGATCCCCAAATATATTATAATTAACGGGAATGGTCCTCAACCTATTTAAAATTGACATAATTGCTCCTTAAAAAAAAGCAAAATTATTAAAATTTTTTTCGATTTTTGAAAAACTTAAAAAAATTAAAGAAAAAAAATTGGTCAAATTGGTCCTCAATCTTTCAATATTTGGACGTTTTGGTCCTCAATAATATTATACCGAAAATACCCTTTAAAAATCGTTGACTAACAGTTGACTAACAAAAAAATTAACAGAAGGACCAATTCGTCCAAAATTCTATAGTTTAGGGATCAATTAACTAAAATAAATAAATAAGGGACCAAATTGGCCAAACACTCATAGTTTGGGGACTAAAAAATCCAATTTGCCTTTTAAAATTTAGTACTATTCTTCATGTTGAAATTTTGTATTCGCATCCTAAAAATAGTTTAGCACTTCTCAATAATAAATTATGAGTCCGCATTTAAGTAGTGTTAGAAATGACTTAAAATGAGTAGCTTCTAGGCATTTTTGATTGATAATCATTTTTTTCATGTTTAGAATACATGCTTTTTTTTAAGCTTAAAATAAAGCCCAACAACTATTATTTGGGTGCTTTTATGATTCTTTTTTCCCCTTAAAATTAACTTGTACTCTTAAGATTTGTTTGCAAAAGGTTATTTTAAGTGTCTATCGGTTTTTTGACTGCATAAGTAGTTCTAATGTTTACAGAACGTACTTTCTGCAGTAGGCCGATAGCTTCTCTAAAATTAAGCAGCTAAAATGCTTAAATACATAAGCATGTTATTGAAATGTTTTTGGTTTAAAGCACTGTAGTTTCTGAATGTACTAAAAACTCTATTTTTATTAATTCCAAAACTCCCATATTTTTGCTTAAAATCCATTTTTTCCAACTTTAAGCACAAACACATAAAAAATTCTTATATTAAGCATTTGCAAATACACCCTTAATAATCCAACTAGGGATGGCAATGGACCGTGTTGGTTCGGAGACGAGAGTCAGGTGTAGAGGGGGGGGGGGTGAATACACCTGAGTACTGCTCTTTTTCTCAAACCGAAGGACAACTGAGCTGTTTGGTGCGACTGATGAGCAGTGCCAAGTAAGAACCTTCGATCTCGGGTCAGAGTGAGTTAACTACTGAGCTCTCCTACTGACTTTGTCAGTCGTTGAGACTCAGTCGAAAACCTTAGTGCGGAATAGTGTGGGGCCCGGAGATTCGTCTCAGTTTGAAAACGTGATTTTCACAAGTAGTTTTGGCTAGTGCGCTTTTAAGAATACGTTTTATGCAAGGATATGATTTTGTAATCAGTTTGTATGCGATGCATTGAAATAGTAAATAACACAAGCAATTTTTAACGTGGTTCGGATACGCAAGATCCTACATCCACGGTCCTGCTGAACAGGAGGTCTTGTTAATTTATCTGAGCAAGCCTCAGCAAGGAATCTGTGCACTGGACAAACCCTTCTAAGTTATAGTCCTTAGCGACTTTACAAATCAAACCGAGGTTTGAAGGGGAGGGGATAATCTCCAACTAGGAAGGAGTTCTTACAATAAGAACAATCACTAAATGTGAACTCCTTCGAATTCTAAACTATAGATTTGGCAATGAGCTTAGCTAGAGAAGAGTGATCTAAAGAACTCTAGAGAGAAGAACTAATGATATTCTATTAAGCAAGTTCTTCGCTGGATTGATCTTGAATGCGCTAGAGTTGTTTGAAAGCTTGAGCGTTTTCCCTTGATATCCCGTGCGTGGAGGTCGGATTTTCTTCTCTATTTATAGTCGTGAAACAGGCATATGTCCGTTGGAGACGACGATGCCACGTGTCACAACCTTCCAAAGAAAACGGCAATAAATTTGAACTGTTGCAGCAGAGTTGTTGATACTGTACATGAGAGCAGCTTTAGTTGGTCAGAGCAGATATCGCGTTGACGGCTTCTCATTGGTCGAGGTTTGTGGTAGGTGAGATTGTGTCAGACATCGGAGTTGACTCTCCCTAATCCTTGTATGGTCTTCTGCTGACTTTCGAAAAGACTTTAACAGCTGGGTCGTTTCCTATCGGATACAGTAGACTTGAAGCAGTCTCTGTCTTCTTCGTCTGAGTCAGCTGACAAGAGATATTCTCTTGAGTGTGGTCAGCTGATGACTGCGAAGGTACTGAGCTTGCATAGAGTTCTTCTGCTGATGTCTGTCAGTTGATGAGATGTCTTCTACTGAGGCGAAGATCAGCTGATGACTCAAGAACGCAGGCTCTTACACTGATAACGTGGGGTTCTGGAAAGTAACTTCGACAGAAGATCAATCCAACATTTTACCCCGTACAGGACATAGACACAAGGATAAACAAAACAAAAATAGTCTGGCCTATACATCAGTTAATCCTATCAAGACACTACACTACTGATATCAGCTGGGTTTTGGGATCTTCAATTCCATAGTACTACTACGATTTCCCCCAATATTATTTTAACCCATTAACTGCTGAGTATCATCTACTGACTCTTAACCCAACAATTTCCCCCTAATTGATGATGCCAAAACCTCTAAATAATACAACTAAACTACTGATATAGATAGACTTTAGTAAAACTGAATCAGTTAACTTCATGAGGTCAGCAGTTGAGAGAGAGGCAAACTCAGAGAAACGGTTATTTGTGAGTGTGTGTCAGATTACTTCAGTGATCAGTTATGATAACACAAACAAAAGCCGTGAGACAATGAGTAATTGTCTGGCTAGAAGCAGGAACTATTATATATATGAGAAGTGACTACAGAGTTCCTATCTTCTATACAAAAAGGAGAGAATAAGAAGACTACTGCTGGCGTCTGAACTTCTTCGTCTTGCTCTTGAAATCCGCAGACTTGTCAGCAGGGGGTTCCAAACCATAATATTTGTAGATTCTAGCGCGCAGTGTTTGGATTTCCTCGAGCTCAGCAGGGTACTCAGAACTAAGATCATGATGATATGCTGCTGCTTCGACCTCGTCTTCTATCTCCTTAGTGCACAAAATGCCACGAGTCGTTCTGGGAGGAGGAATCCTTCTGAAAGCAGGGGCTACAAGTGGTCGCTTCTCCTTTTCTAGGATCAGCAGAAGTTGAGCTCTGAGCCTGACATTATACTGATGAATGAATTCATCAAACAGTTGGTCTGCCGGGATCCCAGATGGGTAGAATCCCCACACGTAGTATCCTTTAATAAATTCCTCCTTCAGTTCCTCCCATTGCTCGTTTAGCTCCAAAGGTACCCATTTGTCTACATGAGGACGAGGGGTTTTCTTCAGATAAGTTGCTCTGGGAGCGCCTCTCCTGTAGTTCTTGGATGACCTTGGAATTTGTTTCTTCCAGTCGATGACTGGTTCACTGGCTATCTTGTCAGTCATCTCTATGATCTTGGCCAGATCTTCCAGTCTCTTCTTTTCTCTGAGGGCTGCTGATCTAGTGTCTCCTCTCCGGAGATTCAGACCTCTCAGCGTGGCCTCCCAAGTGGCTCTGTCTTCTGCCTCTTGCTCTGGAGTAAGTATTTAAATATCAGTACTCTGAGCCAAGGGCTGAGTGTCAGTGGCAGAAGCTTTAGCTAGCTCCTCCTGAGCTTTTCTCTTTTGTTCATCCAGAAGTCGTTTGGTTTTTCCTTGGGCGATTTTGCGAATAGGCTTCCTGGGCTTCTTTGCCTTCTGAATTTCTTCCTCGATCTATTGCTCATAGTTGAGTTCATCTTGAAGCTTCTGAGCAACACGCTGATCGAATGCCTCCTGCTCCGCCTTGGATTTGAACATAGTTGTCGGGGAAGATGGAGGAGTTGTTTCAGTAGTAATCTCCTTCCCCGGCCTTCACGGTGGCAGTGGCTCATCCTCCTGGTCGATAAATTGTGCGACCTCCTCAATATGTTGAGCCGATGATCCTTCTCCGGATCCTGCAGCTGGCTCAACCACAGTAGATGTTTGGACAGTTGGGGTTTGGATGATCTCGGGAGGGGGTACAGAGCTGGTTCCAGCTTGATTAGCTGAACCTTCCCCCTTAGTTATTACTAGGACCTCTGGTCCTTCTTCCGCCTGAGCCCTGTTCCGCCTCAGCTTTCTCTACTCCTTCCTCTACTCCTTCCCCCTTTTTGGCATCATCATCCAGGGAGAGGTGAGTGCGGATGGCAATTACCTCTTTCTCCAGATTGTAACATATATTCTTAATGGAGGTGGCGGTTGTTTCGAACTCTTTGATGGCGTCGCAGTAGTGCTCCCAGTCTTTCTCCTGGTCAGCACGTATGTGTTTGATTTGTGCTGCTGACTACTGTCTTAGTTTTAGGAGAGACTCATCATGCGAATCTGTCATCTCCTTCTGAATGAGCTTGAGGGCCTCCACCTGTTGTTTTATGGCTGTTTGAAGGCTGGAGAAGGCCACTTTGTTACGCTTGTCCATTGCGGTTTGAACTGATGCGAGGCTCTGAGTCAGCTGCTCAAAGAACATTTTCTGCTGAGATTGAAGGAGCTGCTGATTCTGAGCGGCAAAATCCGCTTTCTGAGCTGCGAGAGTGGTCTCGATTATCTCCTGGATATTGATAGAATGAGTAGGAGCTTCGGAGACCTTCTTTATCTCGCCCGCAAGTCTGTTAACTTTCTCAGTTTGGGCTTTTGTGTACTGAGCCCATTTGAGATGTACGTCCTTGGCAAGGAGACGATTCTTGTCTCCCTGTCGTCTGATGGCTTTGTTGACGGACTTTGAGGTCACAAAACCGATAGGTTTTATCTGATAGCTGCTGGTTCCGAGCCTCTGCTCAGACGCTGCGAGTTGTTGCTCTCGACTAGGCTTCGAGGCAACCGGGGCATCACCTGATGTAGACGGTGGTGGTGATTTGCCCTTCTCGCTGGGAGTGTTGCCCTCAGCAGATCCTCCCAGTTCTGCTTCCTTGGGTGGCGCCTGATCCACATCATTATCGTTGTCATCATCATGATGGGATGGCGGCGAAGGGCTGCTGACATGTTCTAAGGATCTCAAGCTCAAAAGATAGAGCATGGTTGCGCGAAGATCCTCGAACGAGGCTAGGTCAGCGGGTTCCCCAAACCCGATAACTGTCTGCAGGCTTTGCTCCTCTGTCAGCAGGGACAGAGCGGACTGATTCTTTATCAACTCTTCAAGCATGTCCCAGCTGAGGAACCTCAGTAACATCTGAGTCCTCGCCCTTATAGCAATATCGACCAGATCCCTATGATCAGCAATTTCTGGGATCTGTGCAGTGATTTCACCAGTGGCTTGAAGGCGAGTCGAGTGCATAGTCGTCCATTCGGAGGAGGTCTCCTCAGTCGGAGGTCTCCTCAGTCGGTTCAGCTGTGTCCGACTGAGTCTCTTCAGAGCTGATGCGCTGGACTTTGTCTTTGAGAGTGGCACCCTCAATGCCTGTGTCCGCATCTAAGATTGACTCCTCCTGAGTCGGTGGGGGAGAGGTAGGCTTTGTTGGGGCTTTAGACGTTCCAGACTTGCTAAGCCTTTTCCTCTTAGGTGGGTCGGCGCGAGGGGGCATGTCAGTAGTACTCCTCTTCTGTGCGGCTGGCCCCCGGCCGACTGATTTCTCAGCAGCGGCTCTAGTCTTGAACTTTATGAGCTTGCTGTCGAAATAACGCGAATCAGTAAAGGCTGAGTGATCCGATACTGATTCTTCGATTAGTACGGACATCTTGTCCCGTACAGCAGCTTTCCCACACTAATTAGTCTCCTTTCTCCAGAGGGTGTGGCTGCGAACTTCTGTGCCTAAGCTTTAAGCTCATTCACATAGAAATCAGTCCAGTTGACTCGGATGCCGTCTTCTATTATCATCATCAGCTAGAGACGGGGCTTTGATAGCTGATCAAATGAACCGGCTGAGCTCGTAAGAATGTGAGTTACGATGTAGGTGAGCCCGCGGTATTCTGGTAGCAACTAGTTCTTCGGCAGCGCTGATTTGAAGACAATGTCGTCTTTGCCGCAGAACCTCTGAACATAGGAGTTGATCTCCTTCTCCTTATATCCAACTGGTGAGACTCCATGAGCCGGAAGATCAAAGGTCAATTCCATGGCGGCTCGGAGATTGATGACGTGATGACTGGCTTCCCATGTCTGAGGGATCACTTCCTTCATATATGAAAAACAGGATTCCTCCGCGCCTGTGTCCTCTAAGGATCTCCAGTTGTAATAAACTTCTGCAACTTGTCGAGGCAGATAAGCTCTGGGGTGCTTCGAGACAAGGAGCTCGAGTCCGGATACTTCGAGAGCCGCGAAGACGGGCTCAAGATATGGAAGTTCCGCCTGATGCAGAGCCATCGTCGGCTCAAACTGGATGCGCGACTTGATGATCTCGTCGATTTGTGGTGGGGTACTGATAGCCATTTTTATCTGCAAAAAGCTCGTTAATATTTTGAAATTCGAGTAAACAGGATACGAGATAATGCAGTTCAGTAAGAATTTACCGTAAATAAAGAGCTTGAGAGAGATGCAGAGAGCAGTTTCAGAGGAATTAGAAATGGGAAACTGAATGCGAAGAAAGCTCTTGAAATTCGAAAATGGCGTTAAGTAGGATTAGGGCGAAAACAAAAGGATTTTAAAGGATATGCGAATCAATCAGTTTTAATCCAACGGCTGAAGTTAATCTCGCATTTTTACACAAACTGCTGTGATTAGATGTTATAAAAGAATGATTACATAGGCCGCCTCTATCCTAGACCCACGTAGGAAATGCGCAGTATAAAGTAAGGTGAGAAGACATGCATTAAATGCGCTGCAGGCAGCATTAAAGTCTTAAGTCTTTTAAATGAAAACGGTTTCCTACTGACTTAAACCTTTAAAAAAAATTAATGGCGGGAAATAATTGCTCATTAACAGCTGAGTGCAATCGACTGATATATTAAATGCTAGCATGCTTCTGATAACGTTAAGTATATAAAACTACGCAAACCTCTTCAGCTGAACTTTTACGATTAGTTGGTTACCATTTAGACTTAGGAGGATGGTTGAAGTGCTGATGACCACGTTCCCCCTTACTGTGTACAGTTCGATTCACCCGATTGAATCAAGTACTGAGTCTTTGACCTGTCATACTGATCCTACACTCGATACCAATTGTTGGTCTCTGCTGATACCATTTGTTGTGTTCTACTGACACGGTTCAGTAGGATCCAGTAGACCTAGCTCAACTGATAATTCTCTGAATCTGTTCTCAGCTAGTAGCTTGGTCAGTATGTCTGCCCTTTGCTTATCAGTATGGATTTTCTCCATTCTGATGTCCTTCTTCTCGACATGGTCTCTGATGAAGTGGTGTCGAATATCCACGTGCTTGGATCTCGTATGGAGAATTGGATTCTGAGTTATAGCAATCGCACTTGTGGAGTCACAGTAGATGGGCACTTCATCCTGAATTATACCATAGTCTCTCAGTTGTTGTCGAAGCCAAAGGATCTGGGCACAACAACTTCCACTAGCCATGTACTCAGCTTCAGTAGTGGACGTTGCCACTGAATGCTGTTTCTTTGAAAACTAAGATATTAGCTTGCCGCCTAGGAACTGACATGTTCCTGAAGTTGACTTTCGATCTATCCTGCATCCTGCATAATCAGCATCAGAATAACCTATTAGTATAAGATTATCGTCAGCAGGATACCATAACCCTGCGTCAGGTGTTCCCTTCAGATATCGCAGAATCTTCTTTGCTGAGTCTAGGGATGGCAAAATGGCAGGTCGGGTCCGGGTATTATACTACCCGGACCCGCCCCGCACAACGGACCCGCGGACCCGCCCCACCCCGTGGACCCGTACGGGTCTGCTCCTTTGGCCCCGGAACCGGACCCGCACGGGGCGGGTCCTACCCGCCCCGCCCCGCAATTTTTATTTATTTATTTTATTTATTTTTTATTTTTTTTTTTTGCTCCTCATTAATACAAAAATATTATTCACTACGAACTAATCAAGTTGCAAAACCTGTTATCGTCAATACTACTACAACAAACATAAAACAAACACAATTTTATATGTTCGAATATTTCCAAATAAACAAAATACAAATCATAAAGTCATAAAGATGTCCATATCCTCATAGATAATTACAATTTGAATATAGTATATTGAATTCTAGAAAATTAATATTTATAAGCTAATTTTTTGTTAGATATATTAATTTTTTTTATTTTTGTATGTCATATTCTTATATATAACTATACATGTAAAATATTAACAAATGTGAACATTAGCTCAAACGGCATAAGTGCATATAAAGAAATTATTGATGTGGGTTCGAATCTCACAAGTAACACTTTTACACATCTAAATTCTAATTTGTTACGGGGCGGGTCCGGGGCGGGTCTATACGGGTCCTACGGGCGGGTCTAAACGGAGCGGGGCGGGGCGGGGCGGGTCCGCGGCCGGAACCGGAACCGCCCCGGACCCGGTACGGGTCAGGTCCAGAACTGCCCCACACTCGTACTGGGTGAGTATTACCCGCCCCATTACGTACGGGTCCAGGTCGGGTCCGACGGGTCCGGGTCCTTTTGCCATCCCTAGCTGAGTCTAGATGATTTCGCTTGGGATTCGCCTGAAATCTTGCACATACACTTACAGCATAAGTTATATCAGGTCTGCTTGCTGTTAAATAAAATAAGGAGCCAATAATAGCTCTATAATCAATTGTGTTAACAGAAGCTCCTTCTTTGTCTAGATCGATTTTGAAATTAGTGTTCATGGGGATCTTGACTGGCTTGCTCGAGTCGCAGCCAAATCTCTTCAGGAGATCTCGAGTGTACTTGGCTTGATTGATGAATATTCCCTCAGGTGATTGCTTGACTTGGAATCCAAGGAAATAATTCATTTCGCCCATCATGGACATCTCGAACTTCTCCTTCATCATTTTCTCGAACTGCTGACATATCATCACGTTTCTGCATCCGAAAATGATGTCGTCCACATAGATTTGCACCAGTAGGATGTCATCTCCTGGCTTTATGCTGAATAGGGTGCGATCTACTGTCCCCTTCTGAAAACCTTTTTGAAGCAGAAAGTTTGATAGGGTATCGTACCAAGCCCTGGGTGCTTGTTTTAACCCATACAGAGCTTTCCGAAGTCTGTACACCTGATGTCCCTGCTGAAAGCCGGGCGGTTGTTCCACGTAGACTTCTTCCTTCGATCGCCATTCGTAAAAGCGAGACTTTACATCCATATGATATACTTTGAATCTTTGATGCATTGCATAGGCTAGGAACAGACGAATGGCTTCCAATCTGGCGACTGGAGCGAACGTTTCATCAAAGTCTATTCCTTCTGCTTGACAGTATCCCTTGGCAACTAGTCTAGCTTTGTTTCTGACAATGACGTTGTTTTCATCACACTTTTTCTTGAAGACCCACTTAGTGCCAATCACGTGCTGATGTCTAGGTCTGTCAACAAGCTCCCAAACTTCGTTTCTAACGAACTGGTTCAGCTCATCTTGCATGACAATGATCCAGTCAGCATCGTTGAGTGCGTCCTCTATTGACTGAGGTTCTTCTGTAGACAAGAAACAAGAATAGAGTGAGCTTTCTCCTTGACTTAATCTAGATCTTGTCCTGATAGTTGTTGATGGATCTCCAATAATAAGATCTGAAGAATGAGCGTCGAGCCATGAACGTCTGAGTCTGGCTTCTTCTTCTGATACTACTTCGCACGGTCGCAGGGTGTGTTGGGCATTTCGGTTATGCTTGTTACGTGATTGCGGTAGTTCGGTAAGAAGGTTAGGATCTACTGAGTTTCCAGGTTCAGGGGCATTTAGCTCAGGAACAGTAGTTGTTCCCCCTGAGTTTATATTCTCAGTAGAGGTCTCAGTTACCACTGGGGCTTCCTCATCGACCATTGTTACCTGTTGTTGATTCTGTTTAGTAGAATCAACCAGGTCAGCTACATCGCCTGTTGGTTGAGTCTGTATTTCCTCATCGTCTGACTCATCAATCCAACAATGCTGAATCTTTTTAGCTTTGTCGTTTAGTGTGAGATCCTGTAGCTGGCTGCTGACATCCTCAATATTTGTCTTTGAAGATTTCCTGTTCTCGGTAACAAACTTATCAAATACAACATGAGGGCTTTCCTCCATGCAAAGAGTCCGATAGTTAAAGACTCTGAAGGCTTTACAGACTCGAGAGTATCCTAAGTACTCCTTGATCAGATTTGCTATCAAAGACCTTCAACTGATCTTTCCCATTATTATGGATAAAGCAAGGACAACCAAAGATATGAAAATGAGAAATAGAAGGAATTCTCCCTTTCCATAGTTCGTAAGGTGTCTTCATGTGTTGCTGTGTAAGCAGTGAGCGATTCTGAGTATAGCAGGCGGTGTCAGTAGCATCTGCCCAGAACTTAGAGGGTAGTCCGAAGTTTGCTAGGAGCGTTCTTACTGCTTCTTTAAGTGTTCTGTTTTGCGTTCAGCAAGTCCGTTCTGCTGAGGGGTGCGAGCTGCTGATTCTCGTGTTTAATTCCCTCCTTTTTGTAGTACTCCTTAACTACTGAGTTGAGAAATTCTGTTCCTCTATCTGAGCGAATTCTCTGAATCTTGATGTCCTTTTCCACACTGAGCTTTTTCAGCAGTTTGGGCAACTCAGTCTTGACATCAGATTTGTTGGCTATGAAGATGACCCATGTATATCGTGAATAGTCGTCAATAACAACGAGGGCATACTTCTTGCCTCTTATAGTCACTGGAGAGACTGGCCCGAATAGGTCCATGTGTAGCAGTTGAAGGATTCCATCAATGGAAGGTGACGGAATAGGTGGATTTCTACTCTTTATCTGCTTTCCCTTCAAACACGCTTCACAATTCCTGTCTTTGATAAACGATTCGTTGGGCATTCCTCTGACTTTAGAGTTCTTGGCTAGCTTGTTCATAGTTTTGAAGTTCAGGTGGCTGAGTCTCTTGTGCCATAGCCATCCTGCCTTGTCACTAGATTTTGTCTGTGCAAGCAAGCAAGCCTCGGTTCTCGCGGTTTTCCGGTTGCAACATAGATATTCTTCCTCCGCGAGCCTGATAACACTGTTTTCCCTGTAGATTTGTCAACAACATCACAGAAACCAGCGTCAAAGATAACTCTATTCAGATTGTCACAGAATTGACTAACAGAAAGGAGATTATGTTGAAGTCTTTCAACTTATGTTACTCTTGGAACTGAAGCAGTCCCAATATTCAGTGTTCCGTATCCCCTTGTATAGCCTTTGGAGTTGTCACCAAACTTAATTCTGGGACCATCTTCTTGTACCTAGTTGGTCAGCAGGCTCTTTTGGTATGTCATGTGTCTCGAGCAGCCGCTGTCCACTATCCAAGGGTCCTTATGCACCTACAAAACATAAACATTTTTAGGTACCCTTTGGTTCAGTTGGGTCCTTATATGTTAGTGGGTGATTTCGGAACCCAGATCTGTCTAGGGACCTTAGAAGTCTGAGACTTCTTCTTCTGAACCTTGTCAGCTTTCTTCTCCATAGGACTTGGAGATACTGACTTTATGACTGCTTTGGGTTCATGAGCTTTCTTCTTCTGAGGCTTTGTGTTCCTCCTGACCCTGGGCTCTTAGTAGTACGAACCATACTGTGCATATTGCGGTTCACTGTACTGTTCTGCCCACCTGACCTTCTTGGTTCCCCCTGAGTTTGATCGTGGTGTCCTGGGGCTGGAACCTCTGGTCAGTTGCTTCTGGTTGCTCGGTTGAGGTGCAATCATCTTCTGTTTATTCTTCGCCTGAGGTGTTGAGTCAGTAGCCTGAGCCTTTCCTCTGACGAACCTATCAGCCAACATTTCTGAGCTTTTAGATGTTGAAGTGGAAGCTTCATGAGTGTAGCCAAGTCCTTCTTTCATGGCTATTGGCATTTGAGCTCTAAGCATGCTTTCGAACTTCTCCTTAGCTCCTAGGTACTGTTCAGTCATCAGTCCTCGCCAGACTTCATCACTTCTTCGAAGTGACTCATAATCCTTTTGAACTTCTGCGAGCTTCTGACTGAGTCGAGCTATCTCAGTATCTTTCTCAGAATTGTCCTTGGTCAGAACTGAGATCTGAGTTTCTTGGAGCTGAGACTTAGTCATAAGAGATTTAATCTCTTCCTTGAGTCTCGCAACTAGACTCTCTGAATCAGTAGAGACTAACAATCAGAAGAAAGTCTCTGATTCTCAGCCTTTACCTGTTCCAGTTCCTGAATGGTTCTGCTGAATTCTCTGCTCAACTGAATCTGCTCCTCTAGTAGATCATCATAGGCTTGGACCACATCTAGAGGTTCATCTGTGACGGAGCACGTGTCGTGTGTGCTATGTGAAGAGGAGGTTATATTAAATTTAGAATTTACCTGAGCCTCTTCTCCGGCCATCAGACAGTATTCAGTAGTTTCTTCAGGATCTGTCTCTCCGATCTCAACAGTGACAAATGCAGCTTCGTCCTCAGAAGAATACATGAATGTATCTTCCTCGATTGAGTCATCGGATATCTCTCCGACTATGTAGGCCTGCCTCCTTCGGGCAAATTTTTCGCGCCGGCTCGCCGTTCGCTCTTTGAGCGGTGAGGAGAGTTCGGGACAGTCGTACTGATAATGTCCCTCTTTCTTACAGTTGTAGCACATAGTTGATTTGCTGCTCTTTCCAGCTGAGCCATTTGATGGACTAGCAGCAGGCTTTGTGTTCCTGCAATCAGTAGTAGATTTAGATTCTTCCCTATTTCAATAATCTTTCTTACCTGAGGGAGAATCTCTGTTGTATTTCTTCAGCTTTCTGACTCTCTCTTTTTCTCTTTGATATTTGAGAGCCATCAGTGCTAGTTGGTCAGGGCCTGAAGTCTCAGAGGACTTTGCTTCTATTTTGGCCACTGCCTTGCTGGAAGAAATGGGTTTGACTCCAGTTTTGCTGACTGTTGCTTTAAAAGCATGATCAATCTGTGTGTCAGCTGGAGCGCTTGAACATTGTTGGAGTAGGCTGTGCTCAAATTTCTCTGTTTTTAGTTCTGAAAAGATAACATCAGGAGTTAGAGCATTAAGATCTGAGCGTCTTAAATAAGTAGCAAAGGGAAGCCACTTCAGTCGAGGTAGTGCTCTCAGAATCTTTGTGTTCATCTCTTTGTTGGTGAACGTCCTCCCCAGCCCGTTGATCACGTTGACCTGATTTGTAAATCTGACGCTTAGCTCGTCAATGGTCTCATTGGGCTCCATGGCAAAAGCATCGAACTTTTGTAGCTCTAATTCGAGCTTATTCTCTTTGATCTGCGGGGTTCCTTGGCTCAGTACAGCCAGGGCATCCCAAAGTTCTTTAGCCGTCTTGCACCCTCCCGAGGTGTGAATCGCTGAGCGTAGTCAGAATAGCATTACCCGCAACTCGGTCGAGGTTGTGCAGCTTTTTCTCTTCAGGAGTGAAGGCAGATTTGTCTTTTGCGACCTTGGCACCAGTCTGTGCCCCTACACCTCCCGCGGCAGCAAATTGTACGCTATCTATCATGGGAATGATGGGTCCTGTCTCAAGGACATCCGTCATGCTGTCATGCAGCGACGTGAGGTGTGCCTCCATTCTCACACGCCATACCATATAGTTCTCTATCGAGAACATCGGTACCATCCTAATACATGACATATCAGTCATTATAAGTAAGAGTATAAGGATGTTATGAAGAGATGCTTATGCAGTGAAAAACGTTTTCAGGATCTGTTCGAGAAGACCAGTTGTTACATATCCGATGATCAGAAGAACACCGTTGCTCTGATACCAATTGTTGGTCCGGAGACGAGAGTCAATTGTAGAGGGGGGGGGGGTGAATACACCTGAGTACTGCTCTTTTTCTCAAACCGAAGGACAACTGAGCTGTTTGGTGCGACTGATGAACAGTGCCAAGTAAGAACCTTCAATCTCGGGTCAGAGTGAGTTAACTACTGAGCTCTCCTACTGACTTTGTCAGTCGTTGAGACTCAATCGAAAACTTTAGTGCGGAATAGTGTGGGGCCCGGAGATTCGTCTCAGTTTGAAAACGTGATTTTCACAAGTAGTTTTGGCTAGTGCGCTTTTAAGAATACGTTTTATGCAAGGATATGATTTTGTAATCAGTTTGTATGCGATGCATTAAAATAGTAAATAACACAAGCAATTTTTAACGTGGTTCGGATACGCAAGATCCTACATCCACGGTCCTGCTGAACAGGAGGTCTTGTTGATTTATCTGAGCAAGCCTCAGCAAGGAATCTGTGCACTGGACAGATCCTTCTAAGTTATAGTCCTTAGCGACTTTACAAATCAAACCAAGGTTTGAAAGGGAGGGGATAATCTCCAACTAGGAAGGAGTTCTTACAATAAGAACAATCACTAAATGTGAACTCCTTCGAATTCTAAGCTATAGATTTGGCAATGAGCTTAGCTAGAGAAGAGGGATCTAAAGAACTCTAGAGAGAAGAACTAATGATATTCTATTAAGCAAGTTCTTCGCTGGATTGATCTTGAATACGCTAGAGTTGTTTGAAAGCTTGAGCGTTTTCCCTTGATATCCCGTGCGTGGAGCTCGGATTTTCTTCTCTATTTATAGTCGTGAAATAGGCATATGTACGTTGGAGACGACGATGCCACGTGTCACAACCTTCCTGAATTGTTGCAGCAGAGTTGTTGATACTCTACATGAGAGCAGCTTTAGTTGGTCAGAGCAGATATCGCGTTGACGGCTTCTCATTGGTCGAGGTTTGTGGTAGGTGAGATTGTGTCAGACATCGGAGTTGACTCTCCCTAATCCTCGTATTGTCTTCTGCTGACTTTCGAAAAGACTTTAACAGCTGGGTCGTTTCCTATCGGATACAGTAGACTTGAAGCAGTCTCTGTCTTCTTCGTCTGAGTCGACTGACAAGAGATATTCTCTTGAGTGTGGTCAGCTGATGACTGCGAAGGTACTGAGCTTGCATAGAGTTCTTCTGCTGATGTCTGTCAGTTGATGAGATGTCTTCTACTGAGGCGAAGATCAGCTGATGACTCAAGAACGCAGGCTCTTACACTGATGACGTGGGGTTCTGGAAAGTAACTTCGACAGAAGATCAATCCAATATTTTACCCCGTACAGGACATAGACACAAGGATAAACAAAACAAATACAGTCTAGCCTATACATCAGTTAATCCTATCAAGACACTACACTACTGATATCAGCTGGGTTTTGAGATCTTCAATTCCATAGTACTACTACGATTTCCCCCAATATTATTTTAACCCATTAACTGCTGAGTATCATCTACTGACTCATAACCCAACAAACCGAATTTGGACCGGATCCTTCTCGGTCCAGATCCAGATCCAGGATTTTTTACTTTGATCCAAATCCGGTCCAGATCCATTGGATCTCAAAAAATGAGATCCATACCCAGATCCATTGGATCCATAGGGTCTCGGGTCTAGACCCAGATACATAAGTTTTTTTTAACTAAAATTAAAAAAATTCTAAATTAATTAAAATTTAACTAAGTTAATTAATTCTATGATAACACAATAATCTATAAGAGCATTACTATCATTAAAAAAGTCAAAATACTCATGATATTATAAAAAATATTACAATCATCTATAAAACTACGATCTTCTCTCTAAAAAAACTACCAAATTCGTGAACAGTGGGTACTCAATCTCCTTCCTCTTTTCTATTTATTAGATTACTTAGTAAAGTATTTCAACCTCAAAAAATAATGTAACGTAATATTTTAAGTAGAATAATATAAATATAATATTTTAGATAGGATAATAAAATAATATTTTAATTATAAATATTAGCGAATCTGGACTGGATCCGGATCTCAGAACGTAAAGTCCAGATCCAAATCCGTAATTTCTAAAATGGGTCCAGATCCAATCCAGATCTAATGGGTCCAATTTTTTAAGATCCAAATCTAGAAAAATAGATTTGGATCCACAGATCTAGACCGAGTCCAAGATCCATTGCCATCTCTAAATCCAATATTGACAACTTTTGCTTAATTGAATTTTTAAGCAGTTTTTAAGCACAAATAACTAAAAGCTACCTAAATCAGTTATTCAAATAGGACCTTAGCGACACAAGTGGACCCCGCTATAACCAATTTTTTATTATTTACTATTTGTAACTTTCTAACTCAATCCAATTTAAATTGTCGAATTCTAACTCCCTACTGTTATATGAGGGCATGCTTTTAGGGCGATCCCAAGATCAGGCACGTGAGCCACCATTTTATAATTTCTTTAAGGGCCCAAACTTCTTCCACAATTACATAGAAAAAAATTAAGCATTTATTAGACTCCAATACTAACAATATTACAAATTTGTACTTTTCCATATGGCCATATGTATATATATATATATATATATATATATATATATATATATATAGGGTATGGTTCTAGGGAGATCCTCCCTTCAAAAGAGATACGAGAATCGATCCTAAGCGTCGATCGGTCATAATCTAATGGCCAAGATTAAACCCTTGTATCTTTTAAAAAAAATAGTAGAAAGGGTGTTTTGGGCAATGAATTTTTTTTTCATTTGAAAGGGGTTGGGAATTGGGCGGGCCAAAAATTTCACTTTTTCATTCCTTCATGTTTTCGAAAAGAAGTATTCTCTCAGAAACGACGCACGAGGTCAAGAGCAGCGGTTTCTCCCAAACTTCCGTCCATAATCAACGAGGTAGGAGTTATATTTCATTCCTCCATTCTTTATTTTCGTTTCCATTCGCTGAAACTAGAACGATTTGCAGACACAACCTTTCTGAAAAATCGTTGTTTTTGGTAGCGATTTAGTTGAAAATCGACTTCAAATCCCCTTAATCGATGAATTTTGAGGTATGTTTCATGTTTTCGGTTGTTAATTAAGTTTACCCATGGATGATTTTGTGTTTTAGAAGAGAAATTGTGGGTGTAACCGAAACCCTTTTGAAACCGAAAATTGTAGAAGTTGGTGAAAACTCTCGGGCTAAGGACTGTAGATATTAGATAATTATTTTGATTTGTCAAATTGATGCTCATGGGAATGTTTTAGCCTTTTGTTAGGTTGTTTTCATTGTCAAATTGATGCTCATGGGAATGTTATTAGTTTGTTGATTTAGCTTTTGATAAAAGACTTTCGATACCCATGGTAAAAGACTTTCGATTTATGCTGGGAAATGGTTTGTTTGTGGATTTCTGGCATCGAATATTGATAGTCGCATTTCGATTGCTACGGTTAAACCATGGACGCAGGTTAGTAATTTTTTGATTTCTTAGGTGAAGTTATTTCATATTATAATTGTTTGCGAATTTACATTACCGGTTTAGTTTATGTGCAAGAATCTTGTGTCTTATGTGGTTGAAAATGAGTGTCCGTTTGCATGAAAAAGAAAATATTGTTCTGTATAAAGTTGTAATTAGGACTAGTTGATTATGGCGCGTCAGCATAAAAGTTTGTATATATTAGCATAAAAATAGGAAATAGTAAGCATAAATTATAATTCCTTTGGTAAATATAATTTATGTTGTTTCTGCATAAGAATTAAGGACGGTGTGCATAAACAGACGTAATGGTTAACATAAAATACGATATCCATATGCATAAAATGTTAGTATTCTGAAAAGTTTTATGTGTTACTTGTATGCATAAATTATTATACTGATATGCAAGAAATATGATACTTATATGGATAAATACAGTGAAAAGACTGCATGCGTAGTAAGTGAATTTTCTAAAAAAGCAGGAACATCGCGAGGTAAAGGAAAGAGGAAGAGAACAACACCGCCGAACGAGAATCTTCCTTTAATAAACTTGGTTAATAAAGGGAAGGAGAAAGCGAAAAACATCAAAGGGAAGGAAATGACGAAGAAGAACAAAGTGGATGAGAAAGGGAAGGTGTCGGACAAAGCAAAAGGTAAGAAGATATGGGATGTTACTGACCCACGGCAAAAGGGCAAAAGGAAAAAGGCTAAACATGATGACCAAGGTGAGCAGACTAACAAAGAAGTAATGGTCAAGAGGGATGATGATGTTAATCAATTGACAAGCCGTTGTTGTCCGCATTCCCTGATGGAGGCAATAAGCAAAATGAACGAAGCGCAGTTGGCTATGGTAAGGTCAATGGGATTTGGTGGTAATTTGGGGTTAGATGTTAGTAGACTGCCCAATAAAATGTGTTATTGGGTAGTTGAGAATTACGACCCGAAGAGATCACAACTTGTAATATCCGAGGGTAGGAGAATAGATGTCAATGAGATGGATGTTTGTCGGACTTTTGGGTTTCCTCGGGGGGATTTACTAATACGGAGGAAAAAATTTAACGATCGTAGCAATGTAGTTGATGAATGGGTAGCTCAATTCACAAGTAACGGATTTGTGGATAGTTGTCATAAGATCTCGGTCAATCATGTAACCGCCGCATTGCTAGGAGATCAGAGTGCGGGGAAAATTTTTAGGATGAATTTTCTAGTATTGCTTTCGAGCTCGCTTATTCAAACAAGCTCCAATGGGTACCTTTATCAATTCTTTTCCAACCCCTTGGAAGAACAAAGCGATGCTCGGCAATGGAATTGGTGCGAGTTGGTTATCCGCTGCCAGATTGAGAGCACAAGGACGTGGAAGGAGAATAAAACAAAACCCTTTTTCGGACCGTCACTATTCCTACTGGTAATTTTTTAATCTTCGTTTATGCATATCATTAAGTAAGTTCATGCTCATTAGTTAATACTTTTATGCAAATCATTCTGTTTGCAGCTTTTTTACGTGGATCGTGTGGTGATGTTCAATCAACAAATGGGGAGGCAGCTACCTTTAATAAGAATTGGGATCGAGTGCAATTGAGAAAGAGGCAATAGATGGAGTTGGAGACTGGTGGATTTGGAGAGGGTCGCATATTGGAACCCGTTGCTATTGCGAGTGTCGAAGAAGAAAATCGAATGAATGTTACAGCTGGGGCCGGGTGTAGTAGCGAGAGGGCAGGTCCTTCAACGCTACAAGAACCGTCCTTGAAGTATTCATCCTTAATAATGAAACAAGCCGAAGCAGTTGCAGGGCAAATGGTGAAACTGATGAAGCTGATTGAGGATGCACCAGAATCTGAATTGTTTAACAACAATTCATTTAAGAAAACGGTTGACGCGGCTTCGAAGATCATTGCTTCTGGTGTACCAGAATCTGTTTCATTGCTTGATGACCAGGTTGAAGAGATTGATGGTGATTTCTGGAATTCTGAAGAAGTGAAGGAAGCCATGTTCGCTATTGACACGACGAGGCTTATGGTGAAGAATTACATGGATGAATTACCGAGCTTTAGTTTGGGGATGACACAACTTTTCCGGCCTACACAACTTGATAAGGTAAAAATAATGTTTTTTGGGGTTAATACATTATTTTATGAACTGACATTTACGTTTATTTTGCTTGTTCTAGGGAAATTTGAACGAAGAAAAGGTTGAGCCTACTACCACTGGCCCGAACATAGACACTGACAGTCACGGAATTTTGAAAGAAGCTAATGTGGAGTGTCATGGTTCAGACCTTATCCCGGATCAAGGTGAGGAAGAATTGGCTAGGGCGATTGAGGCTATAGCGGGAGTTGTCATTAGCTTAAATGAAGAGCACGGTAAATTGGAAAAAGAGGCAAGCAAAAAAGAAGAGCACATTAATACGGAGGAAGAGGTAAATCGTACTTGTACTTATCTAAATATATGAGTAATTGATGTTGTGTTTTTTCCTTATTAATTTGTTTTTTCTTCGTAACAGATGACTGTGGGAGATCATACCAATGAAGGAGTTCAGTTTGCAGGAAGTGAAGGAGTTCATTTTGAAGACATAGTTGGTGATACAGTTGCAGGCCAGGTTAGTTTGTTCTTCTAGATAATCTGTTTTCATGGTATGCATAAACTTTATTCGGTGTAAGCATAAATAATAAATTGCATAAGCATGAAATATCTGTTTCATACATAGTTGGTGATACAGTTGTGGGCCAGGTTAGTTTGAATTTCTGGAAAATGTGTTTCCATGGTATGCATAAACTTTATTCTGTGTATGCATATATTATGAATTGCATAAGCACGAAAATACATGTTATAGACATAGTTGTTGATACAGTTGTAGCCCAGGTTAGTTTGGTCGTCTGGAAAATCTGTTTCAAGTGTATGCATAAACTTTATTCCGTGTATGCATAAATTATGAATTGCATAAGCACGAAAATACATGTTGAATACATAGTTGGTGATACAGTTGCAGGCCAGGTTAGTTTGGTTTTCTGGAAAATCTGTTTGAAGGTTATGCATAAACTTTATTCTGTGTATGCATAAATTATGAATTGCATAAGCACGAAAATACATGTTGAATACATAGTTGGTGATACATTTGCAGGACAAGTTAGTTTGGTCTTCTGGAAAATCTGTTTCAAGGGTATGCATAAACTTTATTCTGTGTATGCATAAATTATGAATTGCATAAGCACAAAAATAATTATTTCATTTTCCATATTTAAAACCCCTTCATGTATTATATATAAGTAGTTATTGCATATGTAGTTTAAAAATTATTCATACCAAATTATATATACATGCTTATAGAATTCATGATGTTTAACTTGGAATTACAAAATTTTTAAGGGGGGCTCTGAGAACGAGGAAGATGAGGCAGAAACCCATTCCGAAAATAAGGTTGAAGGGAGTTCAAAGGCGGCGGTGCAATATATATACGACGCTTATTAAATGCTCATCTTAACATTGACAACTTATTTCGGTATTATGCTGATGATTTTGAATATCTAGGTTACAAGCCGAATGCCTTGCCGGAATAAATCTTAAATGAAAAGTACAAAGGTAAAAAAATCACCGTACATTCTGCGTTACGTGGACGCATCAAGAAATTTAACCAAAATGGAGATTACCGTCTGTTGGTTCAGCCTTTTTGTGGCTGATGATAATTGGTATGGTTATTCATGGATCATATTCTATAAATTATTCTTGTTTGATATATAGTAATGACTTATGTATATTTGTTTCTGTTGCTAGTCTGATGTTTGATTGGAAAGAATTTAAGATTTATGCCCAAAAGTTGCGGAGCTTGAAGCAAAGCAACTGGGTTGATAGTCTTATAATTGATGCATGGGGTGCCATTCTAAACGAAAGGGAGCAAGTGAAGTCGGATGAATCACCGCTACGGCTGTTTGCTCCATTGACGGTACGTATAATTCAATTAGATTAGGGACTTTAAATGCACCACGTAGATGATGAATTATGCATTAACAATGTTTAATAAACACAGATCGGCACATTGGTTTGTCCCGAGAAAGATATTGATTCGTTTAAGAAGCAGGAAATTTTCAATCTCGGAATGGCTAAGACGCTGACAACACATAAAGTTGCTAATCTGAATAAGATCCAACTGGTAATTGCAATTACACGCCTCTAACTTTCAAGTGTTTTTATTTTGGGGCATGTTGGATAATTGGAAATAATTTTCTTCTTATGTAGTATGTCTTCCCGATTGAGAATGAGGGCTGCTACCTCATGATCTGTTTTGATTTGAGTATGAAGAGGACTTTCATAATTGACAATACCACTGACCACAAAAGCATTGATATGAAAGTGAAGTATGGAAACATACCTAATGATTTGGTGAGCAAAATATTGAGTTACATACTATTTTTTTAACTTCATAATGAAATTGCAACCTTCTTAAGTGATAGTTGAACTTGCTCTATATTATTCTCGTTCTTAGACATATCTGCTGTCTCAATACCCGACGGAGATAAAATGCACAAGCCGTGCAAAGATGGTTGAGAAATGCGAGGCAGAAATGATCATTCCACTTTGGGGGAACAAATCGAAAGTTATGGATTCAGGTTCGTATTTAGTAAGCATAAAATAATATAACTGTGTGCATGAATTTTAAGAAAGGTAAGCATAAATATTTTTGCCACAATACTAACTGATAAATATGAATGATTTCTTGCAGGAGTGTATTTGATGAGACATATGGAGACGTTCAAGGGTGATTTAATCAACTGGGACACGGGATTTCTAAGGAAAGGTGTGAAGCAAATCAAGCTTTCGAGGATGCGGTATTGTTTGAGCATAATCAATTTCGATGATAACAAAATGAAGGAGACGGTTGAACAAGAGGCGGTTGGTCATGCCGATGAGAATGAACTTGATTCTAAAGAATGTGTGAAAGAAATGCTTGATAGTTAGAATGTTGGGTTGTGTGACTCTTTGGTTTGGAGAATTTGGGATGAAAAATTAGAACTTATGATGGTACTTATGTTTTTAAGGATACAGTGGTTGAAGAAATGTAGTGGAAAACTTCTTTTGGTATATTGAAGTATTATAAGTTATGCATTTATAACTTGTTTTTTATGCAAATAAAAATTGGGGACTATGCAGATATATAAACACACTTGTAGATTAAAAATGGATATGCAAAAAAAAATACATACCATATGCCTGAAAATACAATACGGTATGCATGAAATATAAAACCTTTAACATAATCAGTATCATAAAGGTTGAACTTGAGAACAAAAATAGATATGCATGAAAGTCATAAAACAAATGCATGAAAATACATTACGGTCGGTATGCATGAAGAATAAAACCTTTAAAATAATAAGTACCATAAAGGTTGAACTTGAGAACTAAAATAGATATGCATGAAAGTCATAAAACAAATGCATGAAAATACATTACGGTCGGTATGCATGAAGAATAAAACCTTTAAAATAATAAGTACCATAATGGTTGAACTTGAGAACTAAAATAGATATGCATGAAAGTCATAAAACACATGCATAAAAATAAACGGTTGTATGCATGAAAATAAGATAACAAAAAGTTAAAGGGATTCAGTTAATACAAATTAGTGCCAATAATTAAATGGTTCAGTGGATATGTCTCTACTAAGGTCTGCATAAAAACTTAAGATGAATCTTCTACATTCTTAACGTTAGGGCAGTTTCTTGAATCATGATGTCCCATCTGGTTGCATATCCGACACATCCTCTGAGGCTTCAACTTAGCACGCAATGCCGCCTCCTTCCTAGACTGTATTCTACTGCCCGAGCCCTTGGTTTTTACTTGATATGGTGGCATAACCTCGACATCTTGAGGGATATGTGAGCCATAAAAACTTTCAAACGTGTTTTGGTTAACCTTACTACTTGAACCGCCTTCATCATCAATCTGATATTTGTTGACCAAATCATCAAAATCAGACAGTAGTTCGTTCATACGTGCAGGGTTGCCGTCTACCAAACCCGCACATTTGAATACTACGTAAAACAACTTCTTAATGGCATCTGCAGCAGAATGACCGACATTCCCAACTTCAGAAAGCTTATCAAAACGTTTGAAAGACACATTTCTACCCCAACCAGAAAGGACACAAGAATCTGGAACACAATTGATAATGGAATTCTTGAACACCTTCAAAATGTGCCTGCACAACAGACCATGCATCTCCATCTTCCTGCATGTGCATGACACCCTGAAATCAACAACATTAAACGTAACGTTGAAAACACCAACTGTATTATCATCAATTTCAAACATCTTCATGCAACCACTGTCGGTTATTTTTTGAATAGAACACACGTTCAGAGCATCAACCCATTCACCCTGCACCTTACAGAACATAGTGTTTGAATACACTGCTGCCAAACTTCGCTCCAAAGGCAACGTTGTTACTAAAATTGGTAAACTACCATCATCCGTTGCGTTAAGTTTGTCCAGTGAGTGTCGTTGAGCATTTATTGCACTCTCGAACAACAAATAGAACATCAGCAAATTGGCCTTCGATTTTAAGTAAGTCCGGAAAAAATGATTCTCGCTCTCGGACATGGATGTTGTGCAAAACAATCCAGATATTGGGAAGTCTCGGAAATAAGCAGGAATCCAATAATGGCGTAGCTCAAACATCCCATCAAGCCAATCATGACCAACCAAATCCAAATCCAATAAAATCGCTTTCCACTTCTCATCGAACTCCTCCGGTTGCAGGTCGCTATTCCACACAATGTCATTAAATCTTTTCGTGAAATCAGTGTTTTTTCTTAATGACACCGGAATCTTATCTGGAACTTTCAGCATGATGTGCCACATACAAAAGCGATGACGCGTCTCGGGCATAACATTCTCCATTGCAATCTTCACGGAAGGATCCTGATCGGTTATTAATAACTTCGGACAACCGCCCATGCAAGTTTTGAATTTGTTAAGTAACCAAGAATATGACTCCACCGTCTCTGAAGACAACAAACCCGCAGCAAACGTAATACACTTGCCGTGGTTGTCGAGGCCGGTGAAGGGAACAAAAATCATGCCGTAACTGCATTAAAAAATAGAAATTTAAATTCCTTAGTTTGCATAAAATCTATTCTGTATGAGGATTATTGCAAGGAATCATGAGCATGAATTCAGTAAAAGACTGTTCTATATTATATGAATGTGTATAATTATGTGCATAAAAGATATGTACAATGTGAACAAATTAAACATTTCGTATGCATAAAACTATCACTACGAACAATAAGAATTTGATAAGCATACTAACTCATTTCAGCTACATCGAAAAACAAATACCTATTGGTTGAATAAGTTGCATCCATTGATAACGAATCTCCAAAAATCTTGTAATTGTCAATACATATATCATCAGCCCAAAATACACGCTTCAATTTGTTCCCTCCGTCCGTAAAATATTCGTAAAAGAAATCCGGGTTCCTATCACGAGCTTCCTTCATTTTATCCAACATCATTTGTGCATCTGCACTCTCAACACATATACGAAGATCACGGTGGAAATTTTTAAAATCTACTCCATCACAACCGATGTTCTCATAGCTGCCCACCAACTCACTAAACATTCTATATGACCTCACCGGACCAATATTAGAACGCGCACAACTAAGGACGAAATTCTTGTGAACGGAAGTCATTGTCCGATTGTATCTCATGAATTGCTTATGAGTTGATAATGACAAAGAATGTGTGTGTGCCTCGTGAAATAAATCAACAACAAAACCTTTCTGGGTGGGATTTAAATACGACCCGTGTAAAGCAAGATGACCGTTTTGAATTACACCTTCGCTTTGTTCTTTTCGAATTAACATTATCAACATCCATTAATTTCTCCCCTTCTATACTGCACACCAAATATCTACGCATGATAGACCCATCCCCATGACGTTTTATCGACCACTTACGGATATCGAAACCGCACAAACCTCCGTAGTCTCTATAGAAAGTTTCATCAAGAGTATCAAATTTCCGTCCAACATACGGTTTCAATTCGGCCGCGCAATCAGGAATGTAAATGGATTAATCGGGTTCAAGATACACATTTGACTGTAACGATTCAACCATTCAACAAACTGCATGCATGAATGTTACACAGTATCAACATAAACAAACAAATACATATGCATGAAAATTGTATTTACGTAGACAAATGAAATGGGAATAGTGAATCTAGAACATAACAACAATACTTAATCGATACATATATCTCATAAATCCAGTACAGAAACCCTAATCACAAAAAAGGCCTTCTACCCTATAAATCCAGAAATCTTTACAAAAATCCCCTAAAATGAAAACGACCTTAAAGAATTTGAACCCGACAAATCATTCCACAAATATCGAACTACATTTTTTTCCAAAACCAGAAGTAATTCTTACCTTTGCAGCAAATTCTGGAAAAAACCGAAAAATATGCAGAAATTAATCTTCAAATACCACAATAATCGAGATAAATTGACTGGGAAAACAAGCTTAAATCACACAAAAAACATAGAAGAATGCAACCCACGAAAAATAATCGACTTCAGTAACAGAGATTTGAAATCGAGAGAGAATGTTTCCGCTGAGAATGAACTTTGCTGCTGGGTTGTTTTGCAGATTTGAAACCGAGAAAAATAAGCTAGGAAAAGAAATGAGAAAGATTACATATTTGCCCTTAATGAGATGAATTATTCCTTTTTTGATTTAATTTTAAATGCCTTTTGGAGAAAAAAGGATAGCCTTAGATTTACGAAATGGAGGGACGAGATCGGTTCTCGTATCTCTTTTGAGATTAGGATCTCATATGATCCATTTCCTATATATATATATATATATATATATATATATATATATGACGAGGAACCCGCAACAGCTACCTTTAGTGCGCACAGGGTAAACCTCGCTCCTGTGCAATAGACAGAGATATATTTTGTTGGGAATTTGCCAAGAATACCCACTATTACTGCAAAATTGCACCAGCTGCCACTCAAAATTAAAAATTGCATCACTACCCAGCCGGACATTTTTGTCCCTATTCTGTTGCGCTGACACGCAGCAGTGTCCTTACCTGCTGAAGACTGCCGCGCTGACATGTTTGCTGGGTGGCACGGGTGAGCTGGACGACACCCTCTGTTGAAGACTGCTGAAGATTTGAAGGCTGCTTTGACTGCTTGGAAGGGCGTGACTGCTACAGTGCAGATTCCCACGCCACCCTGCGCTAGTCAATCCATGTTTCTGCAAACAGAGAATGCAATACATATTAAAGGCGGGAGTTGACTTGAATTTCTTTTTTTTTTTTCATGTAAATAAGAAATTAGGGTTTGTAAATTCTGATTTTTTTAGGGTTTATATATAAGAAATTAGGGTTTCTAAATAAGAAATTAGTGTTTATATAAATAAGAAATTAGGGTTTGTATAAATAAGAAATTAGGGTTTGTATAAATATGAAGGCTTTTTTTATTATGTATAAATATGAAATTAGGGTTTGCAATTTTTTTGTTTTATAAATATTAGGGTTTGTAAATTAGGGTATGTATAAAATCCGAAATTAGGGTTTGTAAATTAGGGTATGTATAAAATCCGAAATTAGGATTTGTATAAATAGAAAATTAGGGTTTGTATAAATAAGAAATTGGTGAAATACATATTAAATTTGACGTAAAATCCTTTTTTTTTTTGTTTAATGATCATTTGGACTACAAAATCAAATCAGATTTTAGAACAAGATCTGGTAAGTAATAGTCAACAAATTGGAATTCATTTAGCAACGGATTTTTTTCTTCCATTTGAACTCATTTCAATAATCCTTTTAGTCTCTTTAATAGGTGCTATGTCTATAGCTCGTCAATAAAAAATCTTTAAAACGAGTAATTCAAATAAAATTAACACAAAAGTGATAATTCGTTAATTTGAATTAATGATGTAGAAATATTTTTTGTCATGCACTCCAAACGAGGACATTACATGCAAGAATATTTAAAGCCGGTTGTTGAGGGATTCGATTTTTGAATTTTTTTTAGTGTATAAGAAATTAGGGTTTGTAGCTTTGGCAGAAAAATATTGCAGCTTTGGCAGAAAGGAAATTTAAAGCTGGTTGTTGAGAGATTTTTTAATATACTTGATTGGATTTTTTTCCCTAAATAAAAAAGGAAATAAACAAAGGTTATAATTTAGGATTTTTTAATATATTTGATTCGATCCCTTAAAAGAAGGGATTTCAACCGAAAACACCCGAGTAGTTTGTATTTGTGAAGTCACACCACTCCATCAACATTTATTTCCCTCCCCACTTTTATCTACGTTTCATACGGTTTTCTACCCAGCAGTTATTTCCCTCCCCACCTTTGTATTTGTGAAGTCACACCATTCCATAAATAGTTATATTTTCAGAGCCGGGGCTGAAGAAAAACAACTTCGAAAATTCATCTTTTGAAGCTCTATCGACACGACTCTGTTGTGAAGCAAAAAACCGGTATCTTGTGAAGCTCCCTGACACGACTCTCTTCAAAATACATGTATTTGTGAAGATTTTTTGAAGCTTCATCGAAATGGATGAATATAATGCAAGCTCGCAGGTTAGTAGACGAGAATCCGATTTTTTGTAAATGAAAAGTAGTGTTTTATCGTGTTAGTAATGATCGCTGGTCTTAGATAGGCGTATCTGAAACTTCTGTAGTTTATATTTAGGGTTTATAATTATTGTAGAGATGTTTATAAAATTAGGGTTTGTAATTATTGTATAGATCGATGTTCATAAAATTTGGGTTGGTAATTATTTTAAATATTGTAAGTGATATGAACAAAAGCGATTATAATTTCCGTGTTTTAGTCTTTAAAAGTTTTATATCCCCAAATAAAATATTTGTTATAGTATATATACATAATACATAGATATACGGAATTTATATAGAGGACGAATTATGTTTTAAGATTAATTAGTATATATTTTATTTATATTATTAATATATTTGAGTAAAATATTTATAATAAGATACATATTAATATATAATATATTAATAAATTTAAATATTTTAACAAATATTAATATATTAATTTTAGTAGGGATTTATATTATAGTATATTTTACTTATTAATATTATAGTATTTATTTATATCATATTACAGTCTGTTTTAAATTAAATTAATATTTATGTATTTTAAAGTATTAATATGTATTAATATATTATAATTCGATCGTGATACATATAATGTATAATACTACGGATTTACATATTTAAATATATAATACATTGAATCAAATCCGTATTTTAATAATTTTGAATTTTAAGTATTTAACGTATTTGAACGTATTGTCAAATATTTACCTATAATATTTAACGTATAGTTACCTAAAATATTTAATGTATTTTAATGTATTGTAAAATATTTAACGTATTTTCAAAATTATTAAAATATGGATTTTATAATACGCAGTTATTTTACAAATTTATAATACGGATATAATATATAACCGTTTGAAATATTAATATATTTTAATGAAATATTAATAGATATAATATGAATTTAATTAATCCGCATTTTAATGTATTAATTTGTTTATATTATATTACAGTCTGTTTTAAATTAAAGTATTTATGTATTTTAAAGTATTAATATGTATTAATATATTATAATTCAATCGTGATATATAAAATGTATAATACTACGGTTTTACATATTTAAATATATAATACATTGAATCAAATCCGTATTTTAATAATTTTGAATTTTAAGTATATATTTAACGTATTTTAAAGTATTTGAACGTATTGTCAAATATTTACCTATAATATTTAACGTAAGTTACCTAAAATATTTAACGTATTTTAACGTATTGTAAAATATTTAACGTATTTTCAAAATTATTAAAATACGGATTTTATAATACGCAGTTATTTTACAAATTTATAATACGGATATAATATATTTAAATGAAATATTAATATATTTTAATGAAATATTAATAGATATAATACAGATTTAAATAATCCGCATTTTAATGTATTACTTTGTTTATATGTTCTAATTAGTTTGTCTCGTAGACATGTTCTAATTTGTTAAAACACACTATAGTCTATCTAATTAGTCTGTCTCGTCGACTTGTTCTAATTTGTTTATATGTTCTAATTAGTCTGTCTTGTATATATACATATTAATTTGTTATATATTGTCGTGAAATATGTGTTTTAAACGGAGACATTGAAAGTATTATGAATATATTGAATTTATTTAGAAGTTATAATTAGTATATGTCTCGTAGAACATTATTATTCGCTGTAAATTATTTGTTAACGTGCATTACAGAGCTATACTACTAAATTATGGTGAACTAATTTTATATTTTTCGTTCATGCAGAGTTAATGGTATTTTTTGAGGTACGTAGCCAGGTCGGCTAAACCTCAAATTATGATTCATTACAAGTGGGATGTGATCCCACTTATCCGCGCCACACTGACGGCCGTCGGCGGTGACACCCTATATGTACAATTATGTGAGACTAGCCCTTTCGGCCATTTGATGGAATGGGAGGGGATTGTAAGTGCGAGCAAAGCTCTCCACCAGCTCATGTGCCGTGAAGTTTCCTTCGCCGACTTTGTATCCAACAACATTTGGTTTCAAATAACGGATCGTCATTTGAAGTTCAGTCCGCTGGAATTCGCCCTGGTCTCGGGGTTGATGTTTGGGTCATCGACATTTGACCCAACAATGGAGCATGATGCTTCCACGGTTCGTGCAAGGGCTGTATTTTGTGGCAATCGGAGATTGAAAATATCCGAGTTGGAGGATATTTTCAGAGAACACGAGGTGAACGGCGCTTCAGCAGCCGACTACGTGAAAGTGGCAAATGTGTTGATGTTGCATCTACTTATCTTGGGTGTTCCGAGGCCGAGACTAATCGATGACTTCGTTTGGGTGTTAGTGGGCAACCTGAATGAATGGAACGAATTCCCGTGGGGAGCGTATGCATACCGAGCATTGCTTCACTACAAGCAATTCATCCCCAACACTCTTGCGGGATGTAAAGTGTCTTATGTGTTTAGCGGGCCCGTCTGGGCCTTACAAGCATGGGCTTACGACCCCGAATTCGGGAGGGCTTGTGCGAACTTGGTGGACCGACATGCGCTTCCTCGTCTGTTGAGGTGGAATTTCCCGAGAGTGAGAGGGACCTTCGCTGGCTTCTTCGACGATGAAGTAAAGAACTATGTTTGTTCACTCCAAACAAAAATATGGTAAAATATATTTATACTGTGAAGAACAATAATCTTCTACATATTTATATGTCATAAGAAACCATCTCAAATAATATATCTCTATTTAAATTATATAGTTCGCTGTTTATATTTTATTATATTCTGATTATGTAACATTGCGTGTTTTATACATAGTTGGAATACGGAGCGATGCTGGAGGAGGAAGCAGAGCTCTTGACTGATTATTATGTGAGCACGCTGTCCGGCGAGGCACTTGGCGTGCTGTATAGATAGCCAGTTGTCGTCCAGTTTGGATCTGAGTATGCCAGAGCGATGGGCATTCCTCGTCCACGCGGCCCTGCAGCACCCCACTCTCCGCCTGCATCCCCATCGGGCATGCAAAGATGATCCAGACGAAATCGAGCTCCGATGACTTCGGAGGGGTCTAGCAGTCTTGATACTCAAGACATGACTCCTCGAGAGAAAAAGTTTTGGAAGAAGATCAAAAACTTTTTCTCCAAAAATAAGTCGGAGCGGAAGTCAGCGGATGAGGGAGGACAGTCGTACCGCCCGGATAGTCATGTCGAGGAGGGTCGTCGACACTCAGTTTCACATAGTCGCGGCATCTCCGATAGTCGCGGCATCTCCGGTGGACATTCCAAGAGTCGCAGCATCTCCGGTCGACATTCAATTTCTGGTACTTGCGGAGCAACTCCGCATGCATCATCTAGTCGGGTCGACCCAGTTGTTGATGCCGTGACTGACAGCAGCGACTCGTCCGTCGCATCCGAGACACGCACAAAGAAGTTTCATGATCGACCCATGTCCACCCAACCGTTGCTGCTTCCATACCATGAGCCCGCGCAACCTTCTGCTTCTCCCAGTCCGGTATCAGAGGTAGGCTATTACTAGTTTCATGAACAATATTTCAGTATATGATACTATTGTCTGTACCGAGAACTAACATGTATTTGATTGAGACTTATGTACTTTTTACGAAGATATGTACTTATATTTAACATAAAAATTACGTATATAGGAACCCGATGAAGATCACTCGCTATACAGTGATGATTTCTCCGCATCATGGGCACTTATAGTGTCCCCGATACAAGTTGAACCGTTGAAAGTTGTGCCGGCGGAAGATGCCGGTATCAGCCGGAGAGTCGGAAAGGGAAAAGAGAAGGCCCCCGTGGAAGAAGAGCTGAGCAATCCACGTGGACGTGGAATGCGCACGAAAAGACCCTCTCATGCAATTACATCGCCGTATGTTGCCCCAAAGAGGAATCTCGCCTGTTACCTCGGCGATTGGTCTGTCCTTGGCTTCAAGGAATATCGGGCGTGACGTCGCGCACACAATGAATTTGGTGACCACGTCTACACAACCACGAGATATCATTTGTCGCACTTGTGGTTTGATATCCTCGAAGATGTTTCCAAGATGCTTACCCATGACATGACCGAATGCTATTTGGGTACCCTGAGGAGGCAATTGGCGAGAGGAGACGGTCTACTTCATAGTGTGCGGAGCGGCACAACTCTCATTCTTCCCGTACACTTTTGGGTAAGTAGGTAATGTTTTATACAAAATTGTTTCTTAAAATGCTAACAATATGTATTGTATTAGTCTCAAATGCAACATTCTTGGTCGAACAATGGGATGAACGTGGATGCATGGGAGCCTGCGGAGACGCTGCAACAAGCTGCGAGAGAATGGGCACCGGGGCTGCAATACGTAAGTTATATCTTCGAATTTAATTAAAATTATTGCGATATATTAGTGTAATGCAGCGAACTAATGTTCTTTTACGGATTGTTATAGCTCATCCTTATTTGCTTTGTCACCGGAGCTCACTAGGTCACCGTGAGAATCCGTCTGCATACATGGACTGTCGAATTATACGACTCGTTGTGGGCGATTTCCGACGAATCATATCAGCAGATGCGGAGAGAGAGCATACAACCGATTACACGGATGATGTACAGATTGTTCGATTACAACACGTACTTCGAATGGGTGTACGGGAAACCACGTCAAGAAGCTTGGCGTGATATTCATTTGGAGGTCTTCGAACGAGCACAGTTCGTACAAAGAGACCAAAACAATTGCGGTGTATATGCCCTTTTATCCATGCATCGGTTAATCGATGGCCAACCGAGGACAGAACTCGTCCAGAATGAGCTCGACATTTGGAGTATTCAACATATCATGGGATGCGAATTTGGTTTATGTGCGTCGTGGTAGAACCGGTTGATGATTAGTTTGTTTTTTAAAAATTCTGACATTTATGATTATGTAATACATTTGATATATCTCTACAGAGGTATATGGTATTTATATTTAGATATATTAATTTATTGTACTCCTTATATTTATCTATTACCTATAATATAATATTTCTGTATATAATATTATAATTTTCCATAGATAGAAGGTAACGAATAGAGAGTACTATAAACCCATTTCGAGAGAGTACTATTAAAACAACTTTCTCTTAATTTAAACTGAAAGAGTACTATAAATCCAACTTTCTCTAAATTTTTCTCAATTTAAACTGACGAAGATAGTCTTTCTCTCAATTTCTCTTAATTTTATCAATTTAAATTGAGAGAGTACTATAAATCTAACTTTATCTCAATCTTTCTCTCAATTTTTTCTCAACTTGCATAAAACAACGTAAAATAAATCCAACTTTCTCTAAATCTTCCATAAAACAACGTAAAACTATTTCTCTCAATTTCTCTCAATTTTTTCTCAATTTTCTCTCAATTTTTTCTCAATTTTTCTCTAAATTTTTCTCTCAAATATTTTCTGAATCTTTCTCTCAATTTTCTCAACTTGCATAAAACAACGTAAAAGCCAGATCTCGCAACTTGCATAAAACAACGTAAAACAATTGCTCTCAATTTTTCGAATATAGAGTACTATAATATTTTATATTGTACCGGCGCTTGCCTCTATTTAATATTTAAATGCATAAATGATCGGAATATTACTTATATAGAGATATATAGATATTTTACGGAGAACTATTAATGTTTAGAACTTTAATTGTCATTATACATTATAATAAACCAACATTCTCCGCATAAACGTCATATGTCGCGGATAGTTAAACATCAAACTTATATAGAGAAACATCGAAAATATATAGAGAAATAAGATCACAGTCTGGTGGGACAGGTCCTCCTTGTATGCCCATGCTCTTTGCAGAGGCCACACTTCCTAGATCCTCTAGTTCTTGTACCGGCGCTTGCCTCTAAGCCAGATCTATATTGCCGTGACCTCGGCTGACCGGCGGATCTTCTCGTCAAGGGAGGGAGCACTGTTGGCACATTTGATATTTCTTCGGGCACGGTCCAGAGCTGATGTGGAGGTAACGCATGAAACTGGTGATCATATAAATCTCTATGAACTTCCGTACTGTAGAGCGCCGATATGAATTCATACATATCGTTGCCGCTGTGACTGTCGGTAACTATTTGTTAGTGTACTTATAACATAAATAGTCTGTAAGGGAATATGTTAAAACTAATGAACACTTACATAATAGCGGCTGCAGCATGCTCGCATGGAATAAGATCCAGATCGAATTTACGACACTGGCAGCTTTGTCTTGCTCCTAACCGGACCTTAAAATCTCATTCCCCATCGTTCACTGTGAAAACGTCCTCGCCAACGATCATCACTGGATACGTGCGTCCGCTTTCAACTTGCTCGTGCAACTTCATTTTAGCAACCTCGACTAGGCTATGGTCGTGTGCATGCATGTTCGCCCGCCGCTCGTTGAACCAACTCTCCATGATGAACCGCACGGTATCAATTAGGGAACATATCGGCAGATGTCGGGCCCACAATAGCCTCGCGTTGAATGACTCGACGCAATTTGACGTTAAAAAACAGTAACACCGAGAAGTGCAATGCGAGAGGGCCCACTGTTCCGGACCAATGTCCATGACTTTATCGTGTGCCTCCCGACTCTTCCCCTTTAGTGAAGCTATTTTTCTCTGAAACTCCGATTTTGTGTATGCTTTGGCGGCCCTACGAAATATCCTTACTGTTGAGCGACCGTAAGGAGCGAGGTTGTTGCTCAGATGGACGCAACACAGACAATGAGTTGCCTCAGGATACACCTCTTCAACGGCATGCTTAATACTCGCGTATTGGTCAGACACGATGACTAGGCTCTCGGTCGGCGGGTACACTGTCCTTAATTTGGTCATAAACCATGTCCACGAATCATTATTCTCTATCGGGCCAAGGCCTAAGCAAGCGGCAGGACTTGCTCGTTGCAGTCTTTCGTCACTACTACGAATAACATGCCGGTATTCTTCTCTTTCAGATGTGTGCCATCAACTACGATGATCTGCCTCAAGTTAAACCTAAACGCATTTATGCACAGGCCCCACGCTACAAAAATGTACTCGAACCGATTGTCTTCCTCGGTGCTGTAATGGGTTATCGTTCCGGGGTTTAACTGCTTCAGCATATGGAGGTACTTGGGTAGCAACTTATAAGAATCGTCGTGGTCGCCGTAAATCATCGTGATGGCCATGTTCCGACCACGAAGTGCCTTGTAGTACTTAACTTCGACACCGAATCTACGACACAACTCGTCAATGATGTCGCGAGGCCTTATCATGGACCCCTCTCTCCGCATTTGTCTGCTAAAATATACACCGATAGTCTTCGCACTCACAGTTCTCGGCACCAATCGTTCGAAGTCGAACTCACATGTGTGCTTCTTGTCCACCTAGTATATTTCCCAAACATCTGCATCCTTTTTCGCACGCAACATAAAAGGACACGACTTCCCATGCAAACACCCGAACCACGGATATTTCCTGTCAGATTTTAACACCATAAAAGACCGCCGATGCTCCTAAGTGCCACACTCCCACGGCACCCGTAAGCTCGTCTCTACTCCAGAAGATCGAATCCACCTCAAGAACGCCGTCATTAACTGCATCCAAATCAGGACATCCAATGATGCCGGTTTGAGCGATAGGGAAGAACGGAACTAGCCAGTTTGCTATATCCAGAATCGAGTCGCCATCTTCCTCCTCCAACGATGAAAAGGTGATGGGTAGGTTGCTCGGTTGTTCGAGTAATGTCATTAACCGATTGTTACCACCCTCGTTTCGCATCCACGTTGCAAACTCTAACATGGTATCGTTGATGCTTTGATGTTCGTCGTGCTCGTCTTCATCAGACTCCTCTTCGGCAGTGTAATCCGGATCATCCGAATCCGTCGAATCTTCGTTATGTGTTTCTTGTTCTACCTCCTCCTCCGCTTCCGCCTCCTCCTCCTCGTTTTCCTCCTCCTCTTGCTCCACCTCCTCGTATTCCTCCTCCTCTCGTCCGTCACCGAAGAACTTTTGTCTGTCGAAATCCCTAATAGATTGCTCAACTAGGTCCCGATCATCAGAATAAGGGACATGTGATCGCGTTTGCCACATACTTGTTCCAGCCCGATCACTCGGACTCATCGTCACAACACAAACAGTGGGATCTGCCTCGAAGCCGCTGAGTCGATTTAAATCTTCATCATTCGTCATTTGTGACTTCACTAGCCGACCGACGCGATTTCTCTCGAGGGAATACAATAGATACGGGGTACGCATCGAATTAGTTTTCGTGATTGAATCAATAGTTGCTCTTAGAGATGACAACGAAAGTAGACAGTGCGGAATTGCTGCAAGTTGTTCATCCCCATATTTGTATTTGGAACCCTCGAATATTCCTTCATACTTGACTGTGATTCATGTCCATTCGGATAGGGGTGTAAGTGGTTTCGCTCTGAACCGCGAAACCGATCGGACTAAACCGAACCAAACTGAAAAATGCGGTTCGGTTCGGTTTTGTGGTTTGGTTCGGTTTATTTTTTTAGAAACCGTGTACATTCGGTTCGGTTCGCGGTTTTCAGAATTTTTGAACGGTTCGAACCGAACCGAACCAATATCCTATTTTTTAATTTTTTTATTTAACATTTGTCTTTCTTATATGAGAATATTGTTGGATTTAGATACTAGATTTAAGTTAAGATAAATTATAATCTATACAAATGAAGAAAAAGGAGTAACAATTCTATACTTGTGAGTTTGGAATGAGTAACATCCAATAAACTATTATTCTTGCATTATTTAGAATTTAAAAAATAAATAAAAAAATAAAAGGTGAACCGAGGAACCGAATCGAACCAAACCATTTATAAGTGGTTCGGTTCGGTTCGGTTCCGATATTGAAAAACCCATCGAACCGAACCGAACCAAACCATTTCTATGTGTTTGGTTCGGTTCCTAAAATACATAAAAAACCGAACCGAACCGAACCGTTACACCCCTACATTCGGACATCTAAACACATTTTAAAATATATGAAATCTTAGTTCTCAGTAAAATATTGTATATCTACGTAATAATGTAAATGTAATATAAATACGAAGAACTATAATACAATTTTATCCTATAAACAACATAATACATGAAATATAATTTTTAATTAAGTAATATGCTTATAATCTCTGTAAAAACTTCATATCATGAAATTCTCTAAAATTAATATAGAAAACAGAGAACTATGTCACATTTTACGGATAGGGATTAAAATATGTTACATAGAAAATGTTTTAAATTATATACAACATACCTTGTGCGAAAAAGGATGCAGATGTAGATAGAGATCGAACTTTGCGCAAAATACGAATATTATTTTTTTTCCTCTCTCTAAATCTTTCTCTCTCTAAACTGAAGATATAATGTCTCTCTAAACTGACGATATAACCTCTTTATATATAATTGGGTTCACTATTATTTCATGAATTAAATAATGTAGAATTAAAATTAAAATTAAATTGTTCTTTTTTTTTTTTATTACAGCATGCATGCTCTATACTGTCAATTTTGTTGCTGCATGCATGCTTCCATACAATAATATTTTTTCGCTGCATGCATGCTGTCCTTGGCTGCACATAAATTTTTTTCGCTGCATGCATGCACACACATATTAAATAAATAAATAAGATACACAAATTAAATTAAATTAAATAAGATACACAAATTAAATAAGATTAAATTACAAAGTCCGAAAGTAAGATACTTAAATAATTTCATTAATTAAATAATCCCTCAACTGTCGAATTTACAAAAATTAAATTAAATTAAATTTATTAAATAAGATACACAAATTAAATAAGATTGTACTGAACTGTCGAATAATCCCTCAACTGTCGAATACACAAATTATTTAATAAAATTTATTAAATAAGATACACAAATTAAATAATCCCTCAACTGTCGAATCACAATTTCCGAAAATAACATACTTAATTTGAATTGAACTGCTTCAATCAAAGTTTGACTCACTTTTTTAAAATTCAAGATTGTAGGCCTGACTGGATAGCTGGAAATCGTCCTTACCTGCTGACGAGATGGTGAGGTGGGGACAACATAGGGCTGCCATGTGCAGGCTATGGTCTAGACTTCCTTTTGGAGGGTAAAAAAGAACATATGGGCATTAATGCATTTTTGGTAGAAAGTAGTTTTCAATGCATTTCCCAAATTGGAAATGGATATTTCTGCACATCACCCTATTTTGTTTTATATAAATGTATTTTGCTAATATTTTGACTTAGGCTTTCCAAGTCTGAATAGTCTCATCATACTTTTATGTCAAATTTGTTACTAATCTTTTTGAGAGGATAATGCAATCGTTGCTTTAGTTGTGTACTATTCAAACACTATAAGAATTCATTGTTTTGCCGATAGAAATGGCTGACGGGGCATAAATGGGTCGGCATAAATCGAGGTATTCCTGACGGACTTTATTTTTGTCTCCCCCCCCCCCCCCTCCAAGTTATTGCTCTATGTGTGGAATACCCCTCTGCTATTAAAAAGAGTTTTAACCTCTCAACTATTTTGTGATGTTTGAAATACCCCTCCATCAAATAATATGTTAAAGATAATAGTTGTATTGTTTCTCTCTCCAAAACCCTTCAACTATGCTTACTTTTTCTCTACGTCTTCTCCCACTACCGGTTCCTCCAAGTCGAGCCCTCGGGTTTCTCGTGTTCCTCGTAACCAGGGGTGGAGTGGAGCAAACTTTTGCTAAGTGGTGCTATAGCACCTGTCGGATTTTCTATACATGCTTTATAGTTATAAAAAATCCCAAGTGATTTGACTTAGTCCAATAGTTATAACATACCTAGTTATTTCACGAAGTACCAAGTTTGATTCTCGGCAATAGCAAAACTCATTTGTTTTCTAAAGTAAATATCTAACAACACTTTTAAACTTGCACATTTTCTAGTGACAAGTCAAACAACATCTACTTGCTAGGGCTTTATCAGGTAAATAATTATTTTTCCTTCTTTTGCTTATGAAAAACTAGACTTTGCAAAAAATTGAAGAATTAGTTGTGCCCTAAGCCCCAATTCCCAAACGTGGTTTCATACATTTAACGGAGAAGTATTAAATTAATTCCTATTATCTAAATACCTAATCTAGCGCGGGGTGGAAATGTTTCAAATAGTCGGGCTTCGATGTTGGAATGTGATATTTTGACAATATCGAAGGGGAAGACATAAGAGTATTAAATAATGAAGGTGGTGGCCAATCTAATAAGAATTGATACAATATATTTATATATTTATTATTCTTTTTGTCTCGTTGACTTGCCATGTTTTTATTTTCGGGTTGTCCCATTTGACTTGTCTTGTTTCTTAAAATGAAAAATAACTACTATATAAACTCCCACTTTTCCTTTGTGGGACCTACTTAACTATACATAACCAACCAGTCATCTTAATCTCCGTGCCGAAAAGAAACAAGAGAAGTCGGACGGAATAGAGGGAGTATTGTAATTGCATCATACTATCCAAGTTTAACTAGACATTATAAGATTAGTTAATTCAGAAAGAATTGAAAACTGAGCATTGATACGTTTTTTTCTTAGCAAATTATTTTACGCTGCACATCCTCTGTCCCATTTTTTGGCGGACCACTCAGTGGCCTACCAATCACGCGGTGCCACGCGTGTATTGGTGGACCATATTTTTACTAGTAAAATATTTGTTTACTGGTAAAAACACACGTTGCACCGTGTGATTGATGGGCCACTGAGTGGTCCACATAAAATGGGCCAGAAGATCCGGATTGATTATTTTAAAACAGGATGAAAAGATTTTTTGAAGTTATTTCTAAATAAAAAAAAAGCAACACAATTAAGAAATAGTGAAGCAACTCAAAGCAAGCAAGAACGAAGCAACTCAAGAAAGTCATGAGGAAGAAGCAACTTAAGAAAGTGAAGCTCAATCTTTTCCTTTAAAGGCACAAATAGATTCAGATAAAGTTGTTTATTAATCTCTAAAGCCCGAACTTGTACTAAGGAAGCAAATTACATATTTTCATCCAAATATGCAAGATGAGGTAAGAAGAGCTTGCCTCGAAAAATGCGCATTCCAAACTCGTGGGCATGTCTTCCCTTCTAGAAAGATTTGAAGACAAAATCGAAGTTTTATTGCAAAATAGTTTGATAGATATAATTAGTTGGAAGGGGGAAGTGCAACAATATTCATTCTTCAACAAGAAAATGTAAAAATAGCTAAAGATACTATAACAACAATAATAGTCAAATGCTCATTTATTCCCCTAAAAAGTAATCTAGATAGTAGGCTGCCAAAGTTCTCTCTACTGCAGTTTTGTCACTAAGGGGCAACACCTTTATTTTTTGTGCAGCACAGAAAATTTAGTGATTGTGATTATGAAAAATTCACAAGTGTGTCAAATTGATAAAGGAAAGGAGAATTTAGCCACAATATTTTGGTCACATGAACGGAAGATGCATGACACTTGCATCCATTTCTGCGTACAGTGCATGGTAATAGAAAGTGACTCGGTTACTCGCATCGATTTCATCAAAGTGTCGAATTGAAGCAGGAACAGATTCAGGTGCCATGGTCGTGAAGAATCGAGAAAAAGAAGAGGAGTGTTAAGAAGGTGCGAAGAAATAGTGTTAAGTGGGATTACGAAGTGTGAAGAATGAATTAAGATTGATACGAAAGAAATTTGCTTGGGAATTGAAACTTAATAGGAAAGTGTGTACTGATATGTTTGAATGAAAGGTGATAGATTTGACCAAAAAATTGTCAAAAAAGTTCTCAAATTTTGATTAGGGAAGAGTGTTGGGATATGATTCAATATGATAAGATTTGAAGATTTAAAAACCCATATCTGAATGATGAATCATATATTGTAATAACTTAGTTGAGTTTAGTAAGTCAGGAACTCAGTAGGCTAATTAGAATTCAGTAGCTAATAGACTCAGTAGCTTAAAACTTTTTCAACTGGACGGACTCAGCAATGGAGACTCAATATGGTCCTTCAGAATCTACTGAATGTATGAACACGAATCGACATGAAGCTCAACTTTTTAGAAGAATGTCAGTAGAAAATAACTCAGTTAAAGTGTCCGAGAACTCAGAGGAAGTCAACCCAGCATTTGCTTTAGAGCTTGAACAAGCCTCAACCACCATTCAACCTCAATCAATGAGGAGCTGCCGACACTGTACTTGCACTGACATAAAGCTGGACTCAAGAATGAAAAAGAGAGAATATCTACAGTAACATTCAAAATTGGAGATGATCGTTTTCCTTGTCTTTTTGACACGTGTCTAGGTCCCCTCTAACGGATCTTTTCATGAGTCAAAACTAGGGGTGTTCGGTGCGGTATATCGTACTATTTTTCTCATACCGCATATCGTACCGATAAGGGTTGGTATGGGAAAAAACATATCGTTACCGTACCGATCATTTCGGTATACCGAAAGTTCGGTATAGCAAATGTCCACACCGTTGTCATACCGCTCTTTCGGTATACCGTACCGCACTTCGGTATACCGAAAAATTAAGGTCTACCGAATATTGAACGGTATACCGTAAATTTAATCTATACTCCCTCCGTCCCATTATTCTTGTCCAATTTGCTTTTTGCACGGTTTTTAAGGAGAGTTGTTAGTTGTGTGTAGATTGGTATAAAGTTGTGGGTCCCACAAAAAAGTTGTGTGTAATAATTTACTAAAAAAGGAAAGTGGACAAGAATTTTGGGACAACCCAAAATGGAATAGTGGACAAGAATTTTGGGACAGAGGGAGTATTTTTTATAGAAGCCAAGAAAGTTATTAATATTATTTTCCAATAAAATTAATTAATCTATCTATTTTATATGAATTTGTTAATATTACAGGTTAATGTTTATAAAGTTGAAAAATATATTTTTTATCCATTTCATGATTTAATAGATAAAAATGTGACTTTATGTCAAATAAAGTTATGTCATTTAAATGAATTTATGATATAATATTATGATTGTTTTATATGAGTGACATATTTGTAACAACTCGTGTTCAAAACTTGTAACCAACATTTTTGCACTTCTTTCTACAAGATATATGCGGTATGAACTTCGGTATGCGGTATACCTCGGTATGGAAAATCTCATACCGTTACCGTACCGAAAAAACTTCGGTATGATATGATACCGTACCGAAAATTACGGTATATCGAAAATTCGGTATCTTCGGTATTTTTTCGATACGGTATGTGCGGTATATCGAAAAATCAGTATACCGTAACACCCCTAGTCAAAACTATAAATAAATATCGAGCTTCAAACGTTGAAGACACCGTAAACACCAAGCATTCAAGCATTCAACCTCTAGCGAACTCAAAGCATATCTAGTGAAGGATTTAGTGCAAACATAGAACATATGTTTTAGTTCTACTCTCTATAGATACCTTGTTCATAATCTCTATTCTAAGCCACCATTGTTAGATTATATGCTTAGAAATTGAAGGAGTTCATATTCCTTGAACTGTTCTTATTGTAAGAACTTATTCTTAGTTGGAGAAATTCAAACCCTATGTTTGAAACATTGTAAAGTCACTAAGACTATAACTAGAGATCTATCCGGTGAACGGATCGACTGAGACTTGCTCAGTATAATCAATGCAAGACCTCCTGCCTTGTTTAGGACAATGGACGTAGGATCTAGCGTATCGAACCACTTTAAAAATTGCCTATGCATTTACTGATTCACTGTTTTGCTAATCTTTCTGCATAAAACTGATTTGCTAAAATTTATAAGTTAGATTTTTCAGTAAAACTGAATATACGCACAAGCATAACTTGAACCGTTTTCAGTAATAACATTTTTCAAATAAGAGACGATAAAATCAGGCCTACACATTCCGCACTTATTTATCTACTGAATCTACTGTACACTGACTGAAGTCAGTAGACAGTGTTTGGTATATTGAATCACTCTGCCCACGCGATTTGGAAGTTAACATGGTAAGCCGAGTTCCGCGTTTGAGTCGAAACTTGAACTCAGGTATATTCAACCCCCCTGTCTACACCTGAAGACTCGTCCCTGGACCAACAAACAATTATAATTTAGGGGGCGTATAATTCTATTAGGAAAGCGTTATAATTTAGGGGATGCACAATTTTGCCTATACAATATAAATCTTACCGAAAATTGCCGCTTATTTCGAACATATTTGATGAAAATAAAATGAGTATTTCATGGGATTACGTTTCCAAATTTGTGATTATTTCTCAAGGATGATCACGTTATTTCAGGTGCCTATAAGTTTGTTTCAACTTCCTCTATATATTTTGGATATATTTCCGTTAATTATAATATTTGGCTAACTAAATTTTTTAGATATTACTGACCATATTAATCAAGTGGATATATAATATATTCCTTAAGTAAGTTAATAAAATTATTGAATTTACTGGACTTAGATTTATGGCATTCAGATTTGTTTGTAGGGTCAACAATTTAACATAGAAACTACAGTGTTTAACGAAGAAACTTTCGGTCAAGCCATTCTAGTAACCTTCCCTACAAGAAGCTACATTGTTTTTGTCACATGCACGAAAGCTATTCTCCGAATTGCATTGATTTCGGTGGACCATGCATGTCAATATAAAGTCTACTTGCCTCAAATTCTGTTGAATAAAAATTGTGCAAAGAGTCGAACAATAATTTGTGCAGAGGGAATTTTATGTGCGGAGTTATCAAAAGTGATGCTATCTAGGGGTTGGACCCAATGACTATTCTTGCAATTATTCCCATATAATGCTATTTTTGCAATTACAATATTAGTTTTGATTTCTTGGGACATTCCTCTCTAGTTGAAATATAGTACTGCAAAAGATGATGCATATTGCTTGTCTTGCTTTCTGTTCGACAATTTGTGTGAGAGGCTGGTGGTGAACATTTTATAACTGATGGTTTTACTCAATGACACAAAAGGAAGCTTAAGTAAGCATGTTGAATTATTTAATTAGTCCTCATAATAAAGTAGTGAAAAGGAGCAATGATCTTTTGAACTAAAATCAACACATTATAACATTTCTAGATAGACAAACTGAACAAAAAAAGAAGTCTGATTATGGTATTCAATAGAAAGCATCGGTTGAGATTATTCAATTTTTAGTTCGAGGTGGGTTGGCATTTCGAGGCCATGATGAATCCAAACAAACTCTTGATAATTGTTGGAGTTTTTGAGAAGAAATAACAAAGAAATACAAAGAGTATTAGAATGTGCTCTTGAAAATCACAAGACAACTTCCCTTGGTATTCAAAAGGATATTGCTTTATGCTTGTGCTTATGAAACGATTATTGGAATTGTAAGTGAACTCGGAGATGCCTTTTTTGTGTATTGATAGATGAGGCGATAGATTATTCTCATAAAGAACAAATGACGGTTGTATTATGTTTTGTTGGTGATAAATATTTTATTTTGGAGAGATTCATAGGCATCATACATGTAAAGGATAGTACAACATTGTCTCTTAAATCAACATTATAAATCATGTTGTATGGATATGGGTTATTGTTGGTCCCAGTACGATTTCGGGGGAGGGGGGGAATGCACCTGATGTCAAACTTCGCCTTTTCAAATCAGAGAACCTGACCGTCTAATAGTGAGTCAGTCAGTATGCGGAAATATGATATGCCCTTTTAATGAAAAATACTTTTCGTGAATGCAACAGTTAAGCTGATATGCGATGCGATGAACAGTAACCTAAAAGCAATAAGGTAGTAAAAACACAAATTTTTATAGTGGTTCAGAGTTACAAGACCTACGTCCACTTTTTTGCTTCCTTGACGAGCGCGGATCAATACAATCAAAACAAACAATATAACAATCTATCAAACTATCAATTTATCAATCTAACCAACAAATCCGTTCTAACGGTATATCACGTTAGGGTTATGATTTGTTCAACAACAAGAGTATGAAACACTCTTGACTCCAAGCTTATGATGAGTAAGTTGCTATACTTTGAGTATGAACAGCAGAGGAATTTCTTGGCAAAAGAATTGTGAATATGAAAGTAAAGGCTTGTTCTTTTACTTTGAGTATGCTTGAGCTTCTTAAAATTCCGTAATCTCTTAATGAGAAGCCTTCTGCTATTTAGATGAGCTAGGGGATATATCCATTGAGAAAAGGTCGATCTCCCATTAGCTCTGAGTTGACAACGGCCGAATACATTGAATGCATGGACACATGTAGCGCTTCGCTTTCTTGTGCAGATTCTGTACGAGGTACTGTTCTGTCTCCTTTGACTAAGGCTGGCATCTGGTTTGGTCAATGCAGCCTGGTTTGGTCACTGTTGATCTGATTATTGTTGTTTTCTCCGTTGACCATCTTCGTAGAATATCGCGCCTCATACCTTATACTATCTTCACGTTTTAATATATCAGTTCGGACTAGTGAAGAATCTGATCTATAGATCAGTTCAGCTTGTAGGGGTCAGCTTATCAAAGCTAGACTCAGTACGTTCCACTAGCTGAACCCATAACCTAAACTAACCTAGTTTAAACTAAGTAGTAAACCTAACTATACAATTACAAATTGAGATCCTATAAATACATCAGAGTGATTCATCAATCAAATAGGGGTTTGAGATAATTCAAAACTTATATTAATTCCCAACAATTTTCCCCTTTTTGATGATGCCAAAACCCTATTCTAACATGAAAAATGACTCAGGCTAACATCTAACACACGTTGGGATAAGAAAATTAAGGTATCCAGTTCAGATTGTAAATCTTTAAAGTAAAATAAACTTGAACAAGGAGTTATGTCATCATGTCAAAAAGTTAGCAAAGCTTCATTAGATAATCGTAAAGTACATGCTAATGCTATTACAAAAGAATATGACTCTCTAAGCTAGATCGGTTCAACCTTGATCAGTAGGCTAGCTTGATAGAGTTTAGTAGTTAATTGACTCACTAGATTATTATTTTCAGTTGTTGGATAGACTCAGTGTTTGAAGAAACAATAAGATTCACCTGAATCTACTGAATTTGTGTTGAGTATCAGTACCAGAAGGATCGGCCTACATAGCTGAATTATTCAGAGTGTTAGTCGAGGAAGACTCAGTTAAAGTGTTCGAGGTATCAGAGTAAGTCAACTTAGTATCACCCTTGGATTTTGAATAAGCCTCACCTACTATTCAACCTTGACCAATGAGGAGCCACCAACATTGTGCTAGCACCGACATAAAGTTGCCCTCAAGACTGAAAAAGAGAGAACCTCTACAGTGATGTTCAAAATAAGATGGCCCCTTTTTCATTTCGTTTTTTGAAACGTGGTTAGGTCCTCTCCAACAGATCTTTTCATGAGTCAAAACTATAAATGGAGACCGATCTTCAAGCGTTGAAGACACCGAGAACACAAAACATTCAAGTAATAAAAGCTCTAGCACTCTCAAAGCTCACAAAGCGAAGAACTCTCTTTACCGAAGAAGTCAGGCATAGTCATTCACTCTAGAGTACCATAGTTCCCATTCTCTATTCTCTAATCAATTCTTGTTAGGTCTTAAGCTTAGACATTGAAGGAATTTATATCAAAACTGTTCTTATTGCAAGAACTCCTTCTTAGGTGGAGAATGTCAAACCTTGTGTTTGAACCCATTGTAAAGTTTCTAGCACTATAACTAATGATCTCTCCGGTGCACGGATTGACTAAGACTTGCTCATTATAATCTATTCAAGACCTCTTGGTAATTCATGACAGTGGAAGTATGATCTTGAGTATCCGAACCATTGTAAAAACTGCATGTCTTATTTACTACTTTATCGGTTACTGTTCATCCTACATAAAACCACTTTGCAAAATTTGTAAGTCTAGATTTTCAGTGAAACCTTCTAAAACATGCACAAGCATAAACTAAAACAACTTTCAGTAAAAACTTTATTCAAAGAGACGACTAAAATCGGGCACTATTCCGCACAACTTCTTGTACTGAGTCATTTGTGGACTGACTGAAGTTAGTAAACAGTGTTCAATGTCTTAAACCACACTGTCCACGCGATCAGAAAGCTTATTTGGTGAGCTAAACTATTCTTTAAGCAAAATCAGTAACAGACTGACTTTCGCATTTGAGTTTGGACTTGGACTCAGGTGTATTTACTCCCGTGTACACTTCAAGACTCGTGTCTAGACCAAAAGTTATGTATATATAGAATCTGAGGACAAAGATATGATGGGTTAGCAATATGAGTGGTTGATTATGTGATTTGAAAACCTTGAGAATGAAAATCCTTGTGCATATTATGTTCATCGTTTAGCCCATCAGCTCTAGTTATCTCTAATTGCTATTTTCAAAAGTCATAGCGTAGTAAATTGGTTTTTTATGTAGGTCATTCAAGTTGTTAATATAATTCAGTCTTCCAGCAAGCGCCAAGATTTGTTCCAAGTGAAACAAGTTGCTTATTTTGCAAATTTGAGAAAGGATGGCTTGATAAAAAGTGGTAGAGGGTTAAATCAACAATTGGCCTTAGCAAAAGCTGGTGATACTCATTTGGGATCTCATTTCAAGACTTTAATAAGTTTGATGGAGTTGTTTTCTCTTGTGATCGATGTACTTGAAGAGTTGAAACTTGATAGATTTTGCCACAAAAAGCGGTGAAGCAGTATCATTGCTATATGTTTTGCAAACTTTTGACTTTGCCTTCATGTTGCACTTAATGATTGATATCTTGGGGGTGAAAAATGACTGGTCTCAAGCATTGGAAAGGTGTGATCAAGACATTTTGAATGCTTTGAAACTTGTTACACTTAACAAGAATCGATTTCAAAATATGAAATACTTTTTGGAGCAAGTTGTGTTGTCTTGTAACAACGTCATGATTAATGTACCTGATATGAATTCATAGTTTGTTAAGGGGTAGAGATAGAGAAACTAAGCTCCGATGGTTTCCAATTTTCATCACTACAAGTATGATTGTTTCTATAATAATTTGGATCAAAATTAAAGGAAATTGACGACAAGTTTAATGTCGAAAACATTGAATTATTGCAGTGTGTAGTATGTTTGTGTCCCTCTTCTGAATCTTTTGACCCGAATGCATTGTTGAAGATGACTGAATTTTATCCAAATGCGTTCTATGGTGTCGGTGCTTTGATCTTGTTTGCTCAGTTTAAGAATTAAAATGTTGGGTGATGATTCAGTATAAGATAAAATTTGAAGATCCCAAAACTCCCAGCTTAGTGATGATCCATATAATGTAATAGCTTAATTAAGTTCAGCATGTTGAGACTTAATAGGCTAGATAGAGTTGATTAGCTGATAGGCTCAGTAGCATATTTTGTCTCAACTGATAGACTTAGTATCAAAGAAGTATGGTCATTCAAAACCTACTGAAGGTGTGTTGAACATCAGTAAAAAGGAATCGACATGCAAGCTGAATATTTTAGAAGAATGTTAGAAGATAACAACTCAATTAAAGTGTCTGAGGTATCAAAGGAAAGTCAACTTAACATCCGCGTTGAAGTTTGAACAAGCCCCACCTACCATTCATCAATGAGGAGTTGTCAATATTGTAGTTGCACTGACATAAAGCTACTCTCAAGACTGAAAAAGAGAGAATCTCTACAGTAGCATTCAAATTCACTGAAAGCTATATATGCCGCTTTGTTGGAGCTATTAAGAATAATATAGGAACACAACAAGTTCACTACAACTAGTATCTCTCAGGCACTAACTAAATAGGCGACAACAATGCAACTGATCAGAGAAGAGTCTGTGCGTCTTCTCGATGACTCCTTCAAGAAGCACTTAGCAGATAAAGACTCGCTTCTGAAAGTCATTTAGACTGAGCATGATAAGCACCGACAAGAATACACCGATGCCATTTTTGATGTTGATTCCCGAGTCAACGTAGTTCAGAATTCTATAGAATCTCTTACGCGTAAGGTGACTGCTCTTTCCACCCTCATTTCGGAACGTGATGATGCCAAAAAGGGGGAAGGAAGTGGGAAAGGGATGTTTGTGGAAATCAAGAACGAAGAGCTTATTATTAATACTGATACTCCTCATCAGACTAAGGTTGAAGGAGATCAGATGAAGGGGGAAGGAGAGAAGCTGAAAAAGGATTGAAGAGAGGCAAATAATTCTTTCTGTTACAGCGGCTGGGGGATCATGAGAAGGATCCTCAACAACTCAGGCCGCAGTTGATGAAATAGCTGCATTTGTTGATTCAAATAAGTGAAGATGGGCCTGTACGCTCTGGAGCTAAAGGCAAGAAATGGGCCGAAAGATCTCCAACTCCACTGCCTAAGTTCAAAAGCCTAGAGGAACAACAAGAATATGATCATATGGTTGATAACCAGCAAGCCAGGGAATAGGCTCTAGCTGCTAAGAAAATTGAGAAGAAGTCAGTAATAGTTACAACAACAGTACTTAAGAAAGCTAGGTCAATTGTTCCAAGGGAATCCAGAGCTAAGGCTGCGAAAGCCAGACAAGAAGGAGCTAAAGAATCTGAGAAATCTCAAGTACTTGAAGCCAGGGATTCAGAAGTTGAGACATAGTCTACTTCTGAACATCATGTCCCTACAACGAGATTATCTAAGGAACAAGAGGCTAACCAGAAACTCTTGTGGGATGCATGCAACAGAAGCCTCGACATCACAACTGAGTTAAGACAAATCAGTGAAGCTAGAGAAAGGCTCAGAGTGGCAGATTTTAAAGCTCTGAGTGAGAGAATAGATAAAGAAGCCAGAGAGCGGATTCCAGAAAAGGATAGAGAAATTCCGACAACGTCTAAATTTTTCAGACGAGGAGCTCAAAAGAATCATCTGACACATATTATACACCTTTGTACTGAAAAATGGATACCATAGAAACTTAATCAGAGATTGGAAGACATCAAGATTGACTTCATCAAAAGTCTTTATATCTGGAGATCATGGAAGAAGTCAGTCGATGCAGATTAGATGTTTGAAGAAATACTAGCAATTGCTGAACGTGACCCTTATGCTGAAGTTAAGACAATACTAGATAAAGAGGATGTCCCACTGAAAGCGCTGTAATTCAGAGTTCTTCCTCCTCCTCCTTTGACCTTGGAAGGAAACGTATGTATGAAGGAGATAGAGGATGAAATCAATATCGCGATGGATAAGAATTTTTGTTTCTAAACGTAAAGGAAGATCAAGACGCGATCAAGCAACTCAGATTGAATATCTTTAGGGGATATGGTCTTGATCCTTCCGAGGCAAAGTCAACAGCTTTGAAAGCCAAGATTCAAAAGTCAAATCTTAGAAGGGAAACTGATTAGCCTCAGGTTTCTTTTATGTTTAATTGTGATAGCAAGATTTATGTACTGTAACATTCTTATCATTAATGAAACCTATCACTTTTGGCCGAGAATTGTCACTGGCTATTTTTTTGTGTATTCAACACTACTGATCACCTAAGTGATCAATGCACACTCACACCTAGAATTATCGTATATGTTTTGTGTGATATCTTCAGATTCTTAGATGGATTTGTAAGGGTTTTACAACATCAAATAGGGGAAAATTGATGGGCGATGACTCAGTATAAGATAAGATTTGAAGATCCCAAAACCCCTAGCTGAGTGATGAACCATATAGTGTAATAGCTTAGTTGAGTTCAGCATATTAGGAACTCAGTAGGCTAGATAGAATTCAGTAACTGATAGGCTCACTAGCATATTTTGTCTCAGCTGGATGGACTCAGTATTGAAGAATAAGTATGGTCATTCGAACTTGCTGAAGGTATGTTGAACATCAGTACAAAGGAATCGGCATGCAAGCCGAATATTTTAGAAAAATGTTAGTAGATGACAACTTAGTTAAAGTGTCCGATGTATCAGAGGAAGTCAACTCAGCATTCGCCTTTGAACAATCCTCACCTACCATTCATCCTTGACCAATGAGGAGCTACCATCATTGTACTTGCACTGACATAAAGCTGTCCTCAAGACTGAAAAATAGAGAATCTCTATAGTAGCATTCAAATTCGAGACGACCGTTTTTCTTGTCTTTTTGACACATGGATAGGTCTCTTCGAACAGATCTTTCCATGAGTCAAGACTCTAAATAGAGATCGGTCTTCAAGAGTTCAAGACACAACTGGGAACATCAAACTTTCACGCAGTCAAAACTCTAGCAACCTCAAAGCAAATTCAGTGAAGAACTTTCTGCATAGATAGAAATCTTTATAGTTCTTCTCTCTAGAGTAATTCTGTTCTCATTCTCTATTATAAGCTAACCGCGTTAGATCATATGCTTAGATATTGAAGGAGTTCATATTGTTGAACTGTTCTTATTTTAAGAACTCCTTCTTAGTTGGAGAAGCTCAAGCTTTGTGTTTGAAACCCCTGTAAAGTCACTAGGACTATAACTAGAGACCTGTCTAGTGAACGGACCAACTGAGACTTGCGGACCAACTGAGACTTGCTCAGTATAATAAAGTCAAGACCTCTTGGTTATTCAGGACAATGGACGTATGATCTTGCATATCTGAACCACTTTAAAAACTGCCTATGCATTTACTATTATATTGGTTTACTGTTCACTCTGCATAAAATCGATTTGAAAAATCATAAGTCAGATTTTCAGTAAAACTGAATATACACACCAACATAACTTGAACTGTTTTCAGTAAAAACGTTTTTCAACAAGAGATGATTATGTGGGTGTTTGCAAAAGCTTAAATTATTCAACTTATAGCTTAATTTAAGGAAAAACTGTTTTTGGGTTTTTTCAACAGCTAAAATTCGGAAAAGTTCTCTACATTTAAGTTGAATAAGTTGAAGTTGGTTAAGTTGGTTTTTACCAACTTCTCCAACTTAATGGCATATTTGTAATTTCGGATAAGTTATGATTTGACATTTTACTTATAAATCACAAAATAAGCTACTACAGTATAAATTTTGCAAACACTATTTTTTCAACTTTTTCTTCTTTTAAGAAGTTTTTGCAAACACACCCTAAATTCTCTAATAATCCACTTTTACCAACTTCTCCTTAATTTAAGCACTTAAAAAAAGTTTAAGCTATTGCAAACACCCCCTAAATGCGACCTACACATTACCCGCTACATTCTTATACTAAGTTTATTGTAGACTGACTCAAGTCAGTAGACGGTGTTTATATCCTGAATCACTCTGCCCACACGATCAGAAAGCTAAGTTGGCAAGCTGAATTATTCCGTAAGTAAATTCAGTAAAATACTGACTTTCGCATTTGAGTTAAAATTTGGACTCAGGTGTATTCACCCCCTCTACACCTGAAGAGTCATATTTGGACCAACAGTTGGTATCAGAGCAGTTTTCTTTTGATCAGCATTTTCTAAGATACAGTGGTCTACTCGAACAGATCCTGAAAAATGTTGTTTCATTGCATTCTCATTTCTTTCATTGCATCCTATACTATATTTTCAAAATGTCTGATATGTCAGGTATAAGGATGATGCTCATGTTCTCAGTAAAAAAACTATGCGATTTGGCGTGTAAGAATGGAAGCGCATCTAACGTCACTACATGACAGCATCACATAAGTTCTAGAGAAAGGACCTATCATTCCCATGATCGACAGTGTTGAATTTACATCTGTGGGAGCAGTCGGGGTTAGAACAGGGGAGAAAGTTACAAAGGATAAATGTAATAACCCGTATATTTAGTATCTATAGAATCTAGAATCTTAATCCCAACAAAATTATAGCTTTCAAAATAAGGTCTTTATGGAGTAAGAAGTTGATCTTTTCGTATAATTTGATTGGTAACGTATAATCTAATTAGTATATTGTGTAGCATAGTGTCATTCTCATACTAATGTGTGTTTCTCGAAAAACCATGATGCATGTATACGGATTAACTGCAAGTGGGTGCGCACAAGTTTTAAGCTTAAAGACTATAGGAAGTTGATAATTCAAATAGAATATATAATCATGATATAGTGGGCCAATTATATCTCATCAAGTTACTACCTCTATCCTTGTCGTTTGTGATTGTATAGGGTAGTTGATATCATCATGAAAATAAGTGAGCTATCAGCTATGTTATCAAGTATTAGGAGATAGGTAGTGTTTAAGTACTTCTCCTCCCCACTCCACGTGTATTCCATGCAAGGAAGGCTATAAGGGATTGTCTACTAGTTGATATAGACCATCATTAGGGAAGACACTAATTAATATCATATATGGGACTACTCTTTTCATTTCCATCTCCCTCTCTTGCACTAAAAATAAAATCCACCAAGGTCTAACACTTCTTCTCCTACAACTCCAAGCTACCAAAGTCGACAGTGTGTCAAGGTATCTCTATGCCCTCTTCTCAAGCATGAAATGGTCCGTAGATATAGTATAGAGGTTATTCCTTTAAGTTTTCTCAAAAATCTTGGTTGCATGTAAAAATCACTTAGATGTTGTATATCACTAGTGGATCCTTTTCTATACGATACTAAGATAGGTAAACATAGTATATGAATTCTTTCAATAAATAGACTATGGATACATGCATGAAACAATCTCGTTAAATACTAGCATGAAGCATAGAAATGTGTATATTACCTTCTCACCAAAGCGTACATGTTGTCGTCATTCTAGATCCATGTTATACTAGGAGGGTATGTCAGCATTTTTCTATTAAATCTTGCTATGAGTGAGCACCTAATACAATAATGGTTATGATTGATGTTGTTGTCGGTAATTTTGAAAGAAAATTTTATTAAATATGGTTAGCTAGAAATCATCCTCTGTTCTATTGCATGGGAGTCCAGTGTAATAAAAAGAAAAATAGGATATGAATGAGATGGATTTATATCTAAATAATAATGATTTCAAGATATATAAATTAGTAAGGGAGGTCTATCCATATAACAATGTTTAGCATGCATAACGCTTACCCACTTCTTGTGGCACAAATATGTTTAAAATGTATTACCAGGACTTTAAGAAATTTTATATTAGTTTAAGATTTAGATGAAATAGGCCTAGTCGTTAATAATGTATTTTAGCGTGAGGTTTAGATTGAGCAAGATAATGTGGTAATTAAATAAATTAATGTAGGTTGTTATCAAGTACGTAATATACTACTAATTAATGGGGATACTTCAATAAGATAAATTAGACAGGCTAGATATGTTGATTACATTATTCCATACCATTAAATCTTTCATAATTAATTGATGATTTTGGCTCATTTTTAATTACTTACTGGAAGGTCATATAGAGGTTGCCCAACTTGAAAATCTGTGCACTTATTTTTACTTTAAGGTATTTATAAGTAAACTAAATGATTAATATTAGAAATGTGCAATTAGGCAGTCGCACGCACAGAGATTTTATCTTAAAACTAGGCTACTGTTAGTGCCCTAAGCTAAGCATGTACGAGAAAAACTTAAAAGTACTTATCTTAAAAGCAGGGGCGGATCCAGAAATTTCAACGACCTTGGGCTGGGTTGATCATGCAGAAAAAAATATTTTTAATAATTTATATTTAAAAGAAAAAAATACACAATATTAATAATATATTTTTTACAATCAAAAATACCTTATAAAATAAATGAAATACTTCAATGAATATAAATAACAACTACCTCAACACCAACACAAAATGAACCTAATAAAATTCTTTAGCAAATATAGATGATAACTTGCGATGTTTTCCATTATTTGTATTAATTATTTAATAAATGAAAAAAAATAAGTAAATTAAGTACTTAGAAAAGAAAACTAATAAAATTATTATACTTATTTTCAAGAATTATGTCATTTTTATGTAGGAATAAGTAGGTACTTAGAAAAGAAAAAAAATAAAACTCTTAAACTTATTTTCAAGAATAAATAGAATAGATAATGGGCTATTGAACGCTTATATTTAATCTGTTTATATTTGCATACAAGTATAGAAAATGGGCTGTTGTACTTGAATTAAGTTTATATTTGCATACGACTAGAGAAAATGGGCTGTTGTATTTGAATTAATTCTCCTAATTACTTGGGCTAAGTAATGAGAACTATTATATTGAGATGACTTATATATATGGGTCTTGCTGAAATATACTACTGTTGGGTGATGATTCCATCCTGAGCACTGTTACTCTTAGTGGGAAATGATTCGGTCTTAGACACTGATCTTAAGCTCAGTAGCCTTGTGCTCTGTACTTGTCTGAAGATTTGAAGATCCCAAAACCCTATCTGATTGGTGAACCATTCCGTTGTATATGTTTGTCTCTGAGGTTTCAGACTCAGTAGACACTCTGCTCTGGTCAAGGCGCTCAATAGCTTATCTGCCTCAGCACCAGTGCAGAAGACTCAGTGATACTGGACTCAGCAGGAGCAGTATACTCAAAGAGTCAGTCGAACTGAACTCAGCAGGAGTAGTTCACCGAACTCGAGCCGACCTTCGTAGTGTACCTCGAAGATTATACCTACCGAGTACGGGATCGGACTCAAGCACGGCGCATGCCTTACGAACCGTCGAGATCTTTTTGAAATACAATCGGCATAGTCATATACGAGGAAGAGAGAAGTCGGCTTCAATTAGCCTCGAAGTACCTTTCTGTCTCAACCACTTTATTCACCTCGACAAATGACAAGCATACACGTGTCATCCTACCTACTAAAGCTGCAAGTCAACACTTTCCGGAAAAGGAGGAAAATGCACTGTTACCTACGTCAAAAAGAGCCGTTTGTTACCAAAAGAGAGAGAGAGAAGAAGATCGTCTCCAACGGATCTATTTCAATCTCTGCTCTATAAATAGAGGGATTATTCAAGAAGAATGTACAACCGAATGCACGTATCTAGAGCAAAAATCAAGAAAGCATTCAACGAGCAAAGAACCCAAAGAACTACGTCTTAGCAAGAACTCGAAGAACAATCTTCCGGCGAAAGACTACATTCTAGCTCATAGGGAATCAAGCTGAACCGACATACAAAGCCTCTAGTATCCAATCGACGTTACACGATCTTAAAGCTTACCTTCAGCTATTCGTCGATCTAGAAGCTACTCTCTCATATTCCCTATCCCTCTAACCCTAAGCTCAACCGTTCTTATCTATAGCTTAGACGAAGGAGTTCACCTTTGAACCCGATCCTTATTGTATAAGGACTCCTTCACTGTTGGAGAAAGTTTGTCAAACACTTCTAAGTTTGATGTTTGTAAACTGAGACTTGGATCAGTATAAAAACCAAGACGCGGCTTTGCCCAAGGTCGCAAGGCCGACCGAGACTAACTCAGGATAAATAATAGCCTCCTGATCTTTCGGGACAGTGGACGTAGGATTTGAGCGATATCCGAACCACTTTAAAAATCCTGTGTCTCTATTGCTTTCTTAACTGTTGCATTGATTTTACTATTCATACTGAACATCATTCCTTTAAAATCAATCAACTGTCTCAGCATACTGAACTTCATATCTACTGAACTGAGACTTTCATAAAACGTTTTCACCACTCAACTGATTTGGGCCTACACACATTTCCGCACGCTGAACTCTTACTGTAGATACTGAATTTCTGACTCAGTCAGCTAGCAGGTCTCAGTAGAGTCAGACTCTTTGCCGCACACGATTCAGAACAGCTGTTTGGTCTGCTGAACTGTTTCAGTCAGACACCATCCTAAATAGGACTGTTCGTGTTCGAAGTTGAGAAATCGAATCAGGTGTATTCACCCCCCCCCTCTACACCTGACCGTACACTCGGGACCAACAATTGGTATCAGAGCAGGAGTTCTTAAGACTCTTGTCATTCTGAAACTGGTTTACTGAACGGATCCGGAGAAAACATTTTCACTGCATATCACTCTATATTCATATCTTTATCTTCTATGGCTGATATGTCAGGTATAAGGATGGTACCCATGTTCTCAGTAGAGAACTATGGAGTATGGCGAGTCAGAATGGAGGCTCATCTGACTTCTCTCCACGATAGCATGACTGAAGTGCTTGAAGATGGACCTATCGTTCCCATGATCGATAGTGTTGTAACTCAAGACCAAGCTGAAGGAGGAGGAATGGTGACCGGGAAGAAGATTCCTAAAGACAGAAGTCTCTTCACTCCTGAGGAGAAGAAGCTTCACAACTTAGACCGTGTTGCTAGAAACGCTATACTGACCACCCTTAGTGATTCTTATCTTGGCAGGGTTCAGGAATGCAAGACTGCAAAAGAACTCTGGGACGCCCTAGCACTACTGAGTCGGGGGACTCAGAAGATTAAAGCTAACAAGTTAGCGCTGGAACTCCAAAAGCTGGAAAGCCTCTCTCTCATGCCTAGTGACAAAATTGAAGATCTAAATGTCGGATTCACGAATCGATGAACTCCATCAACGGGTCGGGAAAGACATTCAAGAATCGAGAAATGAATGCGAAGATACCGAGGGCACCGCCGGGACGGACACTTGGACACCTTTTGCCACTCTATTGCGACATTCCGATTTAGATGTTGTCTCTCCCGACCATATCTTTTCGTAATTACAGGCGAGAGGAGTTTGAGTTCGACGGACCTCAACGAAAGCCGAGAGCCGAAGCTGACACAAAGATTGACCATGCTTTCAAAGCGTCAGTCAGCACAGCATCTCCCGCGACGAGCAAGACGACGAGTAAGACTGAACCTTCACTCAATGATCTACAAGAAGGAAGTCTCGCTCAGAAGTACGCGCTGCTCGCTGTGAAATATCAGAAGGAGAAGGAGCGACGCAGAAAAGTGACTAAAGCCTATCGGGAAACGAAAGGTAAGTCAAATTATATGTCGAAACACACTCCTGACTCACAATCTTCTGAATACAGAAAGAAGGATGACTCAGAACCATCAAAGAATAGAGAAAGCAAAGAAGAAAGAGTCATCGCTTGCTACAACTGCAAGAAGCCAGGACATTATCAATATGATTGTCCTGAGCTCAGTAGTGCTGAACGCGCAGCACGTAAGGCAAGGAGAGAGAAATTCGCCCAGAAAAAGACAATCCTACATAGTCGGTGAAATCTCGGACGACTCGAAGAGGTCGACTCCTTTATGGATTCATCGGATGATGATGCAGCTTTCATGGCCCTAGAGCTTGAAGCTGAAGAAACAACTGAAAAGTGCCTAATGGCAGGCGAAGAGGATGAGGTGCATAAAGACCCATGGTATGTGGACAGCGGATGCTCAAGACACATGACATACCAAAGGAGTCTACTGGAAGAATTATATTACGGAAATGGACCCAGAATCGAGTTTGGAGATAATGCCAAAGGCTACACGAGAGGATACGACACACTCGAGCATAGGAACGCCAACGTTCCTAGAGTATCCTATGTTGAAGGACTTCGACATAATCTTCTCTCTCGTTAGTCAATTTTGTGATAACTCAAATAGAGTGGTATTTGACGCCGGTTTTACGTGATGTTATTGATAAATCTACGGGGAAAACAAGTGTTATCGGGTTCGCGCAAAAAGAATATCTACGTGGTCGATCGGAACTCAGCGAACACGAAGCTTGTTTGTTGCGGCGAAGAATGAAAACGAACGGGATGGCTATGGCATAGAAGGCTCAGTCATCTCAACTTCAAGACGCTCAGCAAACTAGTTAGGAACACTCTAGCAAGAGGACTGCCGAATGAGGTGTTCAGCAAAGACACTCAGTGTGAAGCATGTCTTCAGGGAAAGCAAACGAAGAATCAAAATCCAACAGTTCCATCTCCTTCCACTGATGGAATCCTTCAGCTGCTACATATGGATTTGTTCGGTCCAGTCTCTCCAGTGACGATCAGAGGCAAGAAGTATGCTTTAGTGGTCATAGATGACTACTCGCGCTACACATGGGTCATATTCATTGCCAACAAGTCTGAGGTCAAAACAGAGTTACCAAAGCTTCTGAAAAAGCTCAGTGTCGAGAAGAACACCAAGATCAGAAAAATACGTTCAGACAGAGGAACTGACTTCCTTAATTCCATGGTAGAGGAGTTCTGCGAAGCAGAAGGAATAGAGCATGAGACATCGGCTGCTCGAACACCTCAGCAAAATGGAGTTGCTGAACGAAAGAACAGAACTCTCAAAGAAGCAGCTAGAACTCTACTCGCAGATTCAGGACTCCCATCCAAATTCTGGGCAGAAGCAACGGATACTGCATGTTACACTCAGAACCGATCTTTACTGACAAAGAGCATAAGAGGACACCATATGAACTATGGAACGGCAGGAAGCCTTCTTTATCTTATTTCCATATCTTTGGTTGTTCATGCTTTATCCACAATAATAGGAAAGATCAGCTGAAGACTTTTGATAGCAAGTCAGATCAGGGAGTATTCTTAGGATACTCTCGGGTCAGCAAAGCTTTCAGAGTATTCAACTATCGGACTCTTTGCGTGGAACGAGTTTGCTACTGAAGACAGGAGCAATAACTCAAATTCTGAATCTGAGGACATCAGTAGACAACTACAAGATCTAAGCTTAAAGAACAAACCTGAAAAGATCCAGCTATGTTGGGATGATGATTCAGACGAAGAAACTGAAGACAAATCTACTGAATCTCAACCAGCAGAGCAAGTAGCTGAGCAGATTAATTCTCCCGAACGGAATCAATCCCGGGTAACTCGGGTCGATGAGGAAACCGTAGAGGTAACCGAGACCACTACCGAGAATAACAACTCGGGGGGGAACATCTAGTAATGTTCCTGAGCTGAATGCCCCTGAACCTGGTGACTCAGTAGACCATACTCTTATCACTGAAATTCTTCAATCTCAGAATAGTACAACTGAAATGCCTAACTCACCTACTATCTGTGTTGAACAAATTGTAGATGAAGAGCTGAAACATCGTAGATCGTGGCTAGATGCTCACACTGCTGATCTTATAATTGGAGATCCTTCAGCACATGTCAAGACAAGATCCAGATTCTCGTCAAGGAGAAAGCGCATTATTTTCCCGCTTCTTGTCTCCGAAGAGCCTCGAATATTGAGGATCCACTTAACGATCTTGCGACCGGATTATTGCTATACGGGAGGAGCTGAATCGGTTCACGAGAAACGAAGTATGGGAGCTTGTAGACGGACCCGGCATCAACATGTCATTGGAACCAAATGGGTCTTCAAGAACAAGCGAGATGAAAACAACGTTATAGTAAGGAACAAAGCAAGGCTCGTGGCGAAAGGCTACTGTCAAGCCGAGGGAATAGATTTCGATGAAACATTTGCTCCAGTTGCAAGATTGGAGGCCATAAGACTATTCCTTGCCTACGCAACACATCAAAGATTCAGAGTCTATCAAATGGATGTGAAGTCTGCGTTCCTGAACGGCGTACTGAAAGAAGAAGTCTATGTGGAACAACCGCCCGGCTTTCAGCAGGGACATCAAGTATATAGACTCAGAAAGGCTCTTTACGGGTTAAAACAAGCACCTAGGGCTTGGTACGATACCCTGTCAGAGTTTCTTCTTCAAAAAGGTTTTCAGAAGGGCACAGTAGATCGCACGTTGTTCAACATTCGACTGGAAGACGACTTATTACTTGTGCAGATCTACGTGGATGACATCATATTCGGATCAAAGAATGTCATCATGTGTCAACAATTTGAAAAGATGATGAAGGATAAGTTCGAGATGTCGATGATGGGAGAAATGACCTACTTCCTTGGTTTTCAAGTCAAACAATCTGACAAAGGAACGTTCATCAATCAAAGCAAATACACTCGAGACCTCATCAAAAGATTCGGTGGCACATCCGGCAAACCTATCAAGATCCCGATGAACACGAATATGAAAATCGATCTTGATAAGGAGGGAGTATCAGTAGATCAAACCGAATATCGTGCTATAATTGGTTCATTATTATATTTAACAGCTACTCGTCCTGACATAACTTATGCTGTAGGTGTCTGTGCTTGATTTCAGGCGAATCCCAAGCAGAGCCATATGGACTCAGTAAAGAAGATTCTCCGCTATCTCCGAGGAACACCTGACATGGGTTTATGGTATCCAGCTGATGATAATATTGAACTAACTGGCTATTCTGATGCTGACTATGCAGGATGTAGAATTGACCGAAAATCAACTTCAGGAACATGTCAGTTCCTTGGCAGCAAGCTGATCTCATGGTTTTCAAAGAAACAAGCACTCGGTAGCTAGTCGACTTCTGAAAGCGGAATACATGGCTGCCGGAAGTTGTTGCCCCCAAATCCTTTGGCGGAGACAACAGCGAGAGACTATGACGTCATTCAGAATGAAGTGCCGATCTTCTCGCGATAGTACCGGTACCATTGCAATCACTCGGAATCTCGTACTACACACGAGATGCAAGCACGTGGACATCGAGCATCACTTCATTCGTGACCATGTCGAAAAGAAGGATATCGGGATGGAAAAGATCCATACCGACAAGCAACGGGCCGATATACTGACCAAGCCTCTAGCCGAATCCGTATTCGAGAGAACTTTCGGTAGAGCTAGGTCCGTCTGGACCCTACCGACCCCGGGCCGGTAATAAGGTTTCGGGAGAGGAACATTCCGGTGAGGGGGAATGATCACTCTCGATCGAATGTATTCGATACGTAGAGATTCGAAACCATCTACACGAGGTATCGGTGACTACTATGTTCGGTGACGACGAGTTTGCGTATCTCTACTCAGTAGTAATTTATATTACAGAACCTTGCATTTATGACAAAGATTCAACATGATATTAATATCTTTTGGTTTGTCTTTATTATTAACGGATTTCATTTAATGCACGACATTCCATACATAAGCTTGCTGAACTCTGCGCACATTTAATGCATGTCTTTTCACAGTTACTACTTAGGCTATTTTACAACTGGCTTTGAATTAGGCGGCATATGTGATCATTACCTTTTATAATATTGAATCTTAACCGTCCATCTCATAAAGTAGGTTTAAACTTAGCCTCAGATCGATAACTGTTCATCTTCTAGATATGCATATATTTCGATCAAATCTTAAGAACCGCCATATTCGCACTTAACATATCTTACCTCCGAAAAATCCGAGAATACCTTTTTGCAAAAACCCTCATTTGCTTACTTTCACTTCGATTAAATTCTCGGTATGCCTACATGAAGTTACTTATGTGTTGATCATTATTGATTAGTATCATATATAAAAATGTGTTATTTAAAAATCGATACTGATAACAGCTTCGTGTAACAGGTACAATGGCGGAAACCAATATCTCTCGTGATCTCTCCAACGAGATATGCGAGAATATTTTGGAGAAGGATCGCGTGTGGTTTGAACCCACCATGGATTTCTACTCGTGCGATCTGGAGTATATGGATGAGATCTTCTCAGCTCTGCGCGAGTCAGGGCTGGAGAAATTTCTGTCTAGGAGGCCTACTTTCTTCCTCCCGAGACAGGTTGCACAACGGTACTTGAATTCAGACGCGTGTATGCGAAGATATAGTGGTGAGGTTCGTTGCTCATTCTATTAAAGACGCCACTACGGACCGAAGCGTATGTCCATCAAGGAAGCCCCGAAGCGGAGCTTTGATCCGCCCTCCGAAGGAATTAGTACAAATGGGTACGAGACGACGAGAGTTGATGAATATCTTACCGTCTTCCGTGGAAAGCCCACTACTTTCGTGAGCTGCTTTTCCGAAGAACAAAGATGTTGCCTCGGTTCGGGGCACTTGCTTACATTGTCACACGCCTACCGACAAGTCAAGCGTGGTCGTTTGACCAAGTGTCAAGGCCAAAGATTCGAGATGATGATGGCCATATACGACCGAGCCCGGATTAATTGGACGGAGTTCTTTCTCCGTGAATTCATGGCTCGAGCTTCTAAGTTCGACAAAGCATCGAATATGCTGAGCGCCAAGGGCAAGTTGCTTTGTATGGACTCAAGTCGTCCATCATGATTGAAGATTTATGTGGATCTCGAGCCTATCACCTACGGTGACAAGGAGTACTTCAATGTGAAGAAGGTCGATTTCACAAGAGGGGACGGCGGCGCTTCGGCAAAGAATAGGGTCGGGACCCTCGGCGGTCATTCAGGAATCTAAGCCTCAAGCGAGCTACGCCTACAAAGAAAAGAACCCCTCCCGCAAAAACTCCTAAGGCACCGACGAAGAAACTCAAGAAAGCCGGTGAGGTGCCGGCCACTCGAGGAGGTTCCGAAGTGCCTGCCGAACGGGCTCCCGAGAGGACTACTCGGCCACTGCACTGGTTGATGAGTCCGAGTCTTCCGAGAAGACTCGGTCGATAGAGAAGATCGTCTCCACCGAAAGGGACCAAGGGGATGCTTCGAAGCTCGGAGCGCAGATATTCGGCGCCTAGACAGCCCCCCCTTCCGTTCCTCCACTCGGCTCGGTCCCGCCAATCGAAGAACTAAAGTCTCACATTGACTTGGAGTCCGAGACCGCATCCGAAGGTGAATCGACCGGGATGGAAGCCTCAATGATCTTATCTCGAGCAACCCGCGAGATCCTTCAACGTATACCGGAGCTTGCCGATCATTCGACTTGATGATCATTGCCAAATCGGCAAGGCTCCACATGCTTCTACGCTTTCGGGAGTGGCCGCATCTACTTCGCCTTGTTCTCCACTACTCCCGTCGGCAACTCCATGAGGAGGAGATGAAGTTGAGACAAGCAAATAGGCTACTCGAGCCTGCCGACCTCAGCACCATGGAGAATCTGAGGGCCGCTATGCTTGCGATGATATATGACAAACAAGCGTAAGGCTCAAGACCCCCCGATGGGTCGGATCATGACGACCAGGACCCACCCAAGGATTCGAGCCCCGGACAACCCGATGAGGGATCACTCCAGGACAAGGATACACATGCCGACATTCCCGATATTCCACTCGCATCCTTGGACCTAAGAAGTCCACGGCTGGTGCTTCGTCCTCGGCATAGCCCGCTCGGCTCTTCTTTGCCGATCGACTTTCGACGGCGCCCGGCCCGGACCGCAAAGAGATCTCGGTCAGTGGCTAAGGCCTTAAATGCTCAAGGGATCAAGAATCGAGATCTTGCGAAGGCTATCCATCGTACATGGAAGCAAACTGCTCAAGCCACCGCTACTGAACTTCAGGGGCTGAAGTCTTCTATTTCTCAATCAGCCTCCCCTGATGTTTCTGCGCTTATTTCAGACGCATTGGCTCAGCAGCAGGTCCAATTTGAATCTCATCTCAGGATCTTTCAGGAGAGCCAAGCCAAACTACTTGAGGAATTTCAGGCTTCCAAATTGGCTCATACTGAAGCAATTGCTGAACAATCCCAGGCCACAGACATAAGACTTGATAATATTCAACTGGTCCTGGAGGATAAGATCTCTGAGAAGCCGAATGATTTTAAGGTCTGCAATGAACTCTCCTACAAGCAATACAATGAAGCTCGACTTCGAGAGGAACGAGCTGCATGAGGCACTGACAGACCTTAAGGATCAAATTCAGTCGCTGTGAACCTCCTTCAACAGCCTTCAGAAAAAGGTACTTATCCCTACCCCGGCTGCTATTGATGATGCCAAAAAGGGGGAAAGTGAAAGAGGGAAGAAAAAAAGTACCGAGCCAGCAAAAGGCAAGAAACAGAGTACTGAGAAGCCTACTCCTAAGGGGGAAGCTACACCGAAGTCATCTCGGACTCGGACTCGGACTCGAGACGGGTGAGGCCCGTGGTGTCCCAACCTGCGAGCACGGTTGAGACCGGCCCAAGTGGCTCAGGATCCCGAGGCTACTCATGCAACCCTAACTCCTACTGATATCATCAAGAAGGTTGCAGAGTATGCTGAACAGAATGAGGACTCAGATGATGAAGAAGAGGTTCCTCTACCTCCACTGTTCGGGGAAAAGGTAAGAAAGTAATAGATCTCCCGACCCCTCCAAAGAAAGAAGAAAACCAAGAGATATATTTCGCCGAGGAGGAGGCTCGAGATAGCGGGCGATGAGAAGCTCGCTAGGGAGATTGCCGATGCTTTGAAGCCGCTAAAAAGCCAAAGTCTAAGCCTCGCTAAAGGAAAGACAAAGGCACCAAAGACGCGGTGGAAAGAAGAAAGGGCACGCTAGGTTGCCTCCCGTAAAAACTCATAATCGAGGATGATGAAGATAGGGAGAGGCAACAACAACAAAAAAAGGCACTCAAGAAGCAAGGTACGTCCAAAAACAAATCCAGTACCTCTGCTGATTCTGAACAAGCTCCTCAGAAGCCTCAAGAGCAATATGCAGAAATTGAAGCAATATTCGCTCAGATGGAGAGATATCTCTACCGAGGAGAGGAAGCTAGACAATTAGAGGCTGCCAGGCAGAGGATACATTTGGCAGACCTCGAGGCACTCAGAATTCATACTGAGCAAGAGGCCAGGCTGAGAGTTCCTTCGAAAGCTGACATTCCTTACCGATACAGAAGGTTCAGGAAGCCAACTGATCTGAAAACACATAGATGGTCGAGATCAGACGAATGGATGCCTATTCAGTTCAATCAGAGATGGGGATCCGCCAAAGTTTGAGTTTATCAAGAGAAATTATTTCTGGAGATTCTGGCCTAAAATGTCTAAGGCTGATGCCTACGTCGAGTGGATGGCTGTTACTGAACCTGATCTTTACCCATATTTGCACAGAGCCATAACTGAAGGGGTAGTAGTCAGCGTTCCTGAAGCAAGAATCATTCCTCCACCCAGAAGACAAGACGACTCAGTCCATCTCGGAGTAATTGAACAAGAAGTGAAGAATGCTGCGATGAACAGAGGTCTAGAACAAGATGATCCAAGAGACTTCGCCGAATACTTGAAGCTGAGGAAGAACACGTTCAGAATGTATGGAGTCCCACTGCCTGAAGATCAATCTCAAGGTTTCATGAATAGGATTCAGCAGTTTAAGGGTTCTCCTCCTTAGTTCTCTTCTTAGCTTAGCAAGATTTGTAATGTACTTAACTGACTATCATATATATACAATCTGGTTTTTGGCTCTGACAACTACTTGTTGTCTAAATAGCCGTGTTTGCTTTATGCTTTAACACTCAGAATCACTGAAGTGATTACTGACACACACATACTTTGTTTATTTACTTGTCAGTTTTTGCTCGGTTAGATTTCTGATAGACTAGACTTTCATAGAGTTATTTCTCATAGAGGGTAATTATTGCCCATGGGGGAAATTGTTGTAAAGGGGGAAATTTTCTCTGCCCTGCTCCCTCAGTAGTCTAGCACTTACCAAAAAACTCCACTGATCCTACGTGTAATTGTGTAAGGAGCTCTGTTTTGAGTAAGTTAGTGTTTAGCATAGATGATAGGTTTTGGCATCATCAAATAGGGGGAAATTATTGGGTGATGATTCCATCCTCAGCACTGTTACTCTTAGTGGGAAATGATTCGGTCTTAGACACTGATCTTAAGCTCAGTAGCCTTGTGCTCTGTACTTGTCTGAAGATTTGAAGATCCCAAAACCCTATCTGATTGGTGAACCATTCCATTGTATATGTTTGTCTCTGAGGTTTCAGACTCAGTAGACAATCTGCTCTGGTCAAGGCGCTCAGTAGCTTATCTGCCTCAGCACTAGTGTAGAAGACTCAGTGATCTTTGGACTCAGCAGAAGCGATATGCGAGAGAGTCAGTCGAACTGAACTCAGCAGGAGTAGTTCACTGAACTCAGAGCTGACCTTCAGTAGTGTACCTCAGGATTATACCTACTGACTACAGGATCAGACTCAGCACGGCAGACAGTCTTCTGAACTGTCAGATCTTTTTGAAATACAATCAGCATAGTCATATACGAGGAAGAGAGAAGTCAGCTTCAATTAGCCTCGAAGTCTGTTCTGTCTCAACCACTTTATTCACCTCGACAAATGACAAGCATACACGTGTCATCCTACCTACTAAAGCTCAAGTCAACACTTTCCGGAAAAGGAGGAAAAGGCACTGTTACCTACGTCAAAAAGAGTCGTTTGCTACCAAAAGAGAGAGAGAGAAGAAGATCGTCTCCAACGGATCTATTTCAATCTCTGCTCTATAAATAGAGGGATTATTCAAGAAGAATGTACAACCGAATGCACGTATCTAGAGCAAAAATCAAGAAAGCATTCAACGAGCAAAGAACCCAAAGAACTACGTCTTAGCAAGAACTCGAAGAACAATCTTCCGGCAAAAGACTACATTCTAGCTCATAGGGAATCAAGCTGAACCGACATACAAAGCCTCTAGTATCCAATCGACGTTACACGATCTTAAAGCTTACCTTCAGCTATTCGTCGATCTAGAAGCTACTCTCTCATATTCCCTATCCCTCTAACCCTAAGCTCAACCATTCTTATCTATAGCTTAGACGAAGGAGTTCACCTTTGAACCCGATCCTTATTGTATAAGGACTCCTTCACTGTTGGAGAAAGTTTGTCAAACACTTCTAAGTTTGATGTTTGTAAACTGAGACTTGGATCAGTATAAAAACCAAGACACAGCTTTGCCCAGTGCGCAAGCTGACTGAGACTAACTCAGGATAAATAATAGCCTCCTGATCTTTCGGGACAGTGGACGTAGGATTTGAGCGATATCCGAACCGCTTTAAAAATCCTGTGTCTCTATTGCTTTCTTAACTGTTGCATTGATTTTACTATTCATACTGAACATCATTCCTTTAACATCAATCAACCTGTCTCAAAGATACCGAACTTCATATCTACTGAACTGAGACTTTCATAAAACGTTTTCACCACTCAACTGATTTGGGCCTACACACATTTCCGCACGCTGAACTCTTACTGTAGATACTAAATTTCTGACTCAGTCAGCTAGCAGGTCTCAGTAGAGTCAGACTCTTTGCCGCATACGATTTAGAACAGCTGTTTGGTCTGCTGAACTGTTTCAGTCAGACACCATCCTGAATAGGACTGTTCGTGTTCGAAGTTGAGAAATCGAATCAGGTGTATTCACCCCCCCCCCCTCTACACCTGACCGTACACTCAGGACCAACAACTACTAATTTTTTTTTGAAAATTTCACCTTGGGCTGTAGCCCTACTCAGCCCCCTACATAGATCCGCCCCTGCTTAAAAGGGATGGTGAATTCGGATTACAAAGACAACTAGGATTTCTAAGACTATTATAAGGTCGCAGAATAAAACTGAGCCTAGGTATACTCTTGTAGGCGCTGCTGACGAAGAGGAATAGCGTCGGACCTAAAGAAAGCGAGTTATATTCATAAAAAAAATAAAGTTTTGAGTTATTAAGCTCTATGAAATCTATTTTTTCATGAAAGTTTTTGTGCATTTACCTGTTTAATGGTTTTATGTGATAGATCGATCGATGCTCTCATCCGACCTAACACGCTAGATGAGGGTTAAAAATAGTGTACACGTTTGTTAGTAATACAAAGTGTGATCATCTTTGTGTACCAAGTACTAACATGATATGAGGGATTCCTCGAGTTTTGACTCGAGTGCCAAGACCCAAGTTATGAGAATCAAGTGGTATAAGTAACGAGAAAATGTGACACAAATGTGCACACCAAATTTATTAGGTTTTGTACGGTTGGAGCAGTTTCTTTCCAAAACCCTCCAATACATATTTCATACATGGATACACTGTTTTAAGGCTTTCGAACTGCTCTACCCACTGAGTACATTAGTACTCAGCCCAAATATTTTCAAATGTTTTCAGGTTGAGCAACAAAGTGGCGACGTGCGGAGCTGAGGATGGGTTTTTTGTTAGGCTACTTCTTAATGCGTGTAGTAGGATATAAATTTTACCATTATCGAGTTTAAGTATGATTATTAACTTATTTTGGTATCTAAAGAATAGGAACATGTTTTGGTTACGCTGCCTAATGGTTATGTTTAGAATACTGATCTTATAGCAAACATTCTGGATATTGTTATAAAATGTTATTCGAGAAAATCTTATTCTATTTTTCAGAACTTCATTTTGTTTTCCGTCGCATCTCAATCTCCGTGTCTTTTGCGGAAGTCGGGCCGTAACAAAATGGTATCAGAGCATGGTTCTGGGCTCTATGGTCAAAATATTTTTTTCGGAAATCTTATATCTAGATTGTAGAAGTATTGGAAGAGAGTTCATGATGGTGAAAGAAGTGCATTTGTGATGCATGTAGGAAAGCATACATCATCACATTGTAAAGCTGTGAACTCTATGGAAGCAATAAATGGTGTTTACTCGTCATGTCAACAGATTATTAAATATTCAGAGTTTAGAAGAAATGCAGAAAAATCGGATGCGACTAAGGATAACAACTAAAATATGTCGGTGGTTAAGTTTGCAAGCGTGTGCATTTAGAGGACATGATGAATCTTCTTCTTCCGATAACTAAGGAAATTTTCTTGAGATGGTAAAGCTCATGCACACATTGAATGATAACTTCAAGGATCTCTTAGGCACAGTTCCTCAGAATGCGAAATACACTTCCAAAACTATATATATATGAGATTGTACATATCAATGGTGATATGGTGAGGAGTAAAATTCGTGCTGAAGTTGGTGATGCGAAGTTTTGTATTTTGGTTGATGAAGTTAAAGACGTATCGAATAAAGAGCAAATGACTATAGTATTGAGGTTTATTGATGCTAGAGGCTTCATTCAAGAGCCTTTTTTTGCGACTGTGCAGGTATCTGATACATGTGTTGCTACACTTAAGAAATCAATTTGTGATGTTCTTGAAAATCATAACTTGCAAATCAGCAACTTGCGGGGTTCAAGGATACGATGGAGCCATTAACATGCGTGGCTCATGGAATGGTTTACAAGCCATTTTCATGAAAGATTGCCCATGTGCTTACTACGTGCATTGTTTTGCACATCGGTTGCAACTAGCATTAGTTGCAGCAGCTGAAAAGGAGGTGTACATTTGGTTGTTTTTTTTCAAAATTAACTTCCATACTTAATATAATGAATGACTCTCGTAAACGCCTTGCTATGTTACAATTTGCTCAGGAAACTGAAATTACACATATGGTGGAAACTGGTGAGCGCGATACAGGAAAAGGAATGAATCAAATTGGTGCATAATTGACATGTTTGGTTTGGTGATTGTCGTGCTAGAAAGTATAGTAGTAGATGAAAAGTCTCCTAAGTCCATTCGAGGTGAAGTTGTAGGTTGTTTAGGTGTAATGAGATCGTTTGATTTTGTGTTTATATTACACTTGATGCATAAAATCACGGGGATTACACATTTACGTTGTGAAGTTGTTCAAACAAAAGCTGTGGATATCTTAAATGCAATGGAGTTGGTTGAAAGTACTAAGTTTTGCTTCAGAGATTGAGAAATGAAGGTTTTGATGTTCTTCTCTACATGGTTGAATCATGTTGTATGAAGCGTGACATTGAGATGCCAAGCATGGAGAATTATTATAAATCTGTTACTGGTCGTTTAAGTCAGCAGAAAGATGTCATTACAATTGAGCATCATTATCGAGTTGATGTATTTAATGCTGTCATAGATTTTCAACTTGAAGAGATCAGTAGTCGGTTCAATGATAAAGTCGTTGCGCTTCTTAAGCTTAGCTTTGCTTTAAAACCTAGATATAACTTCAAATCATTTAATCATATCGCTATATGTGTTCTTGGCTGAGAAATACTATTATGGTGACTTCAGTGAACAAGATATGAATTATTTGAAGGTTCAGTTGAAACATTATAAGCACGATATTGTGGATCAAGAGAAATTTCATGGTTTATCTACCTTTTTTTTTATGACGAGGAACCCGCAGATATTGTGGATCAAGAGAAATTTCATGGTTTATCTACCTTTTTTTTTATAACGAGGAACCCGCAGCCGCTACCTTTGGTGCGTACAGGATAAACCTCGCTCATGTGCAATAGCCTGCAAGCCACACAGAAGATTTAAACCATCCTTAATGTGACAGCACATAGCGTTTCCAGTGGAATTTGAACCCATGACCTATCGGTCCCGGACCACCCACCTTCACCGCTACGCCATCCCATGGGGACATATACCATTTTTTAGTTGTGCTTGAAGTTAGCCGAGACAAACAAGTCCGTGCACTACAATTTAATTGACATGTTATGCCCTATTTAATTGACATGTTATGTATTATAATTTACTTTTTCAATTTGTAAATTATTACAAATGAACATAGTTAACTCAATTAATTAACATCATCACAAAAGGAGCTAAAGAAAGCATTTCTTTAAGCAAATTTAATTACGATTTGGCTATTAATCTGCTACTGATAACATTAAAGAAATAACCAGTTGCTACCTAATCGAGAGTAGAAACTCTGTTAAAAATCCAATCACTAGGTGAAATGATTAGCAGTTCAGAAAAGGGAATAAACTTTTCAACAATATTTTAATTGATTAAAAATATTTAAATACAACACAATTTTTTTTTATTACCCAATAATTGTATGTAGTCCAACATCATAAAGTATATAAAAGGCCCCGAGTTACAAACATGTGAAAGGGACCATCAAACAAGCAAACAAAGATATAAGTTGAAGACACATATAGTTATATAAAAAATCTAAATTGAAGTAAGGACCAACTTCCCACAATCAAAATGAGCCATTCTGACGAAAGGGTCAACCGTGAACCTAGACAAAAACCTTTTCCTAAAGAAGCTCACTACTTTATTATCACTCTCTTGCAACAAACCAACAATATATGCTGTGCTAACAAGGCTGAAGCTTCTCCATCTCCTATCCTTGGCATACTTCTCCAATCCCTTCTCCATCTTCACATACTCATCATCTTTCTCCTTCTCCGACAGAGCTTCGCCCAGGCATCTAGCAAGAACAACCGCGTCTTCAATAGCCGAGCAACCTCCTTGACCTAAGTCCGGAGTCATAGGATGCAGAGCATCACCAACAACACAAACGTTGTTCTTCACTATGTTTCCGAATAAAATGTTCCACGGCGACCTAAACTTGAGTGGCGCGCATGAGATGCTGTCGATCCCGGTTCTCTCCACCACATCGAGCACATGCTCTTTTGCATTGCCGATTCTGCTCATCACAAACTGCTTCATTTTGAGGGGATCGCGCTCGTTCTCATCATCTATCACAACCCAAGCATATTCTTAACATTTTGTCAATGAAGAGTAGAGAAGTAGATACAAGTTAAAGAAGGCTCACATTTGAATAGGGATGGACTGAAAGTGCAAAACCAGTATATACCATTGTCATCACAAGGTATGAAACCGTAACGTACACCTCCACCTAAGTAGGCATAAAACTTGGGCTTAAAACCATGGCCGTCTGGATAAAGAACGAAGCCTCTAATAGCTGATCGTGCAGCGCTAACCGGGCTCTGAAACCCGAGCCATTTCGCCACCATTGAGTTCACTCCATCACATCCGATCAATGCCTTAATTAAGACAAGTTAGAACTTAGAAGGTATAATTAAGTAAACATCCATATACTGCTAAGTGTTAACCGGGTCTTTACTGTTTTATTCACTTACTTTAGTTCTGAAAATGGAGCCATCTGCAAGGTGCACCAATTTGAAGATGCCAGATTCCTCGATGGCAACAATCTTGGAAGAGTATCTTACAGTCCCTTGTGGCAGTTCTCTCTCTAGAATTTCTAACACGTCCGTTCTTCTTACACATCGGCTTTCAAATTTGCCACTGCATATCAACTTAACATTATAATAGCTATTTGGGATTTATAATGTTTAGCTCTCTCTTGTTTACTATCTTCCAACCGTTCAATTATATGAATTTCCTTTATATTAGCAAGTAAGAAGGCCAACTTACTGACTGAAGTCTTTCCCGTGGAACTGCTCCGGAGTTGAAGTCAAACTGGAATCCAAGCAACCAACTTCGAAGCTATCGCGAAAATAAGCAAATAAACAAACGAAAAAACAGAAAAATGTAAGAATCTGAGGTATGGATATGCAGACTTACTCTTGAACTGGGAGAGATTTGGCCCTCAAGATATCCCCAACCCCAACTGCATCTAGAGCTATCCAGGCATTCGTCCACATAGTTAGCGCGAAGCCGGTCGTTCTTAAACTGTCGGATGATTCTAGAACCAGACTACGAATGCCCGATCTGCATCATCATTTTGTCAAACACTTGTAATGCGCCAAGTATAAGAGTTGATCGAAGGAGGTACCTGTGGAGTCCTAGAGCTGTAGTAAGGCCTGCTATGCCGCCACCAACTATCAGAATATCTCGTACCTCAATCTCACCTTCCAATTCCATTCTTCGATTTTGTAAATATGATGAAGAGGATAACTAAAAGAAGTGGAAGGTGGGATTTTATATATAGTGATCCAAGACAAAAGCAAATTGGCTATTGCTTTGGTAGCAGGTCCAAACTGGCGTCGTCTTCCATTTCTTTTAAAGATATTATTGGTTACTTCCAATCTTAGTCGTACAAGGGTAATATTGAGATTTCATTACTATTTTAATTTAATTATATATAATTGACCTGTCGTCTCTAGGTCTCTCAAAAAAATTGTGTCCTCTATTCATATCATGTAGTCTTTGTTCGTACAACTTAGATAAGAAAATGAATTTGTGCATTTATTTGGAATTATTTATATTTTTTTTCTAAGAATTTTAGAAACCTAATTAATTTACTATCAAAATATTTCAGCAATAAACAAGAGTTCTTGAACTAAAACAAAAAATTAGTCTAGGATCCTCCAAATATAAAGATCGCTCATTATTTGAGATGGATGTACAATAATTCAAGTAATAAAATAAAATCCCGGTAGAATAAAAAAAATGAAAGTTTTGATGGTCGAAAATTCAAAGAAATTGTCAATGCGGTCCAGCATGTGAAAGTAGTATTTAGTCTCATCAAAGGACACGTAGCTATGATAATTTCCTATGTTTCCTTTTAGTAATGCAAAAATTTTGCAAAGGCAGCATAGTAGTATAGGCCATATTATGTTCATAAGATTCGATTTGCTATTCGAACGATGAAATAAATTAAAATATAATACATATAAAGAGAAATGGAAAAAGAAAAAAGAAAAGAAAAGAAAACCCACGTGCCAATCAAACCTTGTACTATAATGGCAATACTTATTAGATCTATATGCTGGGTATGAATTCTAATTCGGTAGTAAGAATTATATAAAAAGATAGGAAGTATCATATTTCTTATATTTTTATAATTTTTATCTTTTTATTTTTATGCATAAAACATATAAAAAATATGTTTTAAGGAATATTTTAGAACATATTCAATTCAAATCACACAATAATATGATGAAGGGTGCAAATTTCTTCTTATTTCTTTTTTTAAGCAGTTTTCCTATATGATCAATTCTATGCTTCTAATATTAACAATTTCAATTAGTTGTTCCTGACAATTTGTGCCATAATTTCTTGTATTGTTATATTTTAGCTCAAGAGATCCCGTCTGTCTAAGTAGTAATAGTCGTGGCTTAAATTTGAAATAGAAACAGAACACAAACATATTGGGACGAGAGGAATATGAAAGTAAGTGGATTTTATATAAATATCAACCAACAAGCTTATCCAATCCAGACATACAAATTAAAGAAATCGCTCAGAGCTACCAAACTTCTCAAGTAAAATGAAGGAGAAAACAAAAAGAGCTCACCGCGTTTGAGCTCACCACGCAAACGCGGGTCAAGTTAGTCGTCTACTACACAATTATTACAGCCCCTCAACCAGTAGCGTTGACTGGCCCGTTCGATCTAAACCACGACCCCTACCACGACTTCCCCTACCACCACCACGACCTGCATAAGTAACCCGTAAATAGGGGCAGATCCAGTATTACAAGGGAGGGAGGCGAAACTAAAAAATTCGATAGAGAAGAGGGTGAAGTGTACATTCCGGGGGGGGGGAGAGAATACGAAATTTCTTAAAAATTACTAATATAAAATCGCGTTTCGACACGAGTTCGAGGGGCCGCAGCCCCCCCGGGGATCCGCCACTGCCCGCAAATATCACTTAAGAGCTTCTCCAATGCCCTAAATTGGAGAAATCCCTCATATTTTTTCACGTTCTCCAAGGCTACTCTAAACACTCCCATATAATACTTCTTCTATTTCACTAATCAAGTCTTATTTTTTTATTTCGGAGTGTCTCATTAAACAAGTCATATTCCATAAATGGAAATAAATGAGTGGACCACAATTACTATAAACAAATGGACTCACCACTTTATATTTTTACACCACACATTTTCTTTTCCACTCACTTTCTAAATTCTCGTACCCAAAAGCAATGTGACTTAATTAGTGAAACGGAGGGAGTAAGAGAGACAATATTCCTCACATTCTTTTGAGGGAGAAATTGCTTGTTGGGAGATGATTCAGTCGCTCCACAACTTGTTGGGAGATAGCTCATCAGCCTAGTGCTCTGAATATTTGCTGAAGATTTGAAGATCCCAAAACCTTACTTTGACTGATGAACCATTCCGTTGTAATCTGTATTGTTCTGTCTCTGAGGTTTCAGACTCAATAGACACTCTTCATTTGGTTCAGGCGCTCAGTAGATTATCAGCCTCAGTACCACAAGAGGAAGACTCAGTGATACTGGACTCAGCAGGAGCAGTATACTGAAAGGAGTCAGTGGAACTGAACTCAGTAGGAGTAGTTCACTGAACTAAGAGTTGATTTTCAGTAAAGCTGACTCAGCAAGAGCATGCTACTGAATATAGATCAGACTTAGCAACGGCTGGACAGTCTTCTAACTGTCAAGATTTACTAAGTCAAATCAGCAGAGTCATACGAGGTATAGAGAAGTCAGCTTCAGATCTACCTTGAAGTCTGTTCTGTCTCACCTACTTTCTTCAGCCTCGACCAATGACGAGCAGCCAGCTGTCAACTATTCTGATTAAAGCTGCAAGTCAACAACTTTCCAAAAATGGAGGGAAAGTATTATGCCACATCTTTGAAAGAGCCGTTAGCTACCCAAAAGAGAGAGACACAAGGATCGTCGTCTCCAACGGATCTATCCTTATCTCTGATCTATAAATAGAGGGATACATTCAAAATTGAAGCTCACGAAAAACCTAGAAAATTGATGAACACAAGAGCATTCACGAGCAACTAAAAACGACCTAAGTCTTCTGCAAGAAGTTCAAAGAGAAATCTCTGGCGAAAGACGACATACCTGCTCATAGGGAACCAAGCTGAACCCGAGTATAAAGCCTCTAGTATCCAAGCGAATGAATACGAACCCAAGTCCATACTTAAATTGTTCGTTACTCTAGAAGCCACTTTCTTGTTCCCTATCCCTCTAACCTAAGCTCGACAGATCTTATCCATAGCTTAGAAGAAGGAGTTCATATCTGAACTGATCCTTATTGTAAAGGACTCCTTCATAGTTGGAGAGTTTATCAAACGCTTTAGTTTGATCCTTTGTAAACTGAGACTTGCTCAGTAGAAATCTCAAGACCAGTGTTTGTCCAGCGTACAAACCGACTGAGACTATCTCAGTATAATACATAGCTTCCTGATCTTTCGGGACAGTGGACGTAGGATTGTTGGATCCGAACCACTTTAAAAATTTCTTGTGTTCTGTCTTCTTTTTACTGTTGCATTGATTACTGTGCATACTGAAAACATTTATAAAATCATTCAACTGAGTTTCAGCAAAGCTTAATCGATCGCACTAACATACTGAGACTGTTTTATTAAAAATGTTTTCTAAACTCAACTGAATTTGGGCCTACACATTTCCGCACTATACTGAACTTCAGCTGAACGATACTGAATTCTGACTCAAGTCAGCTAGCAGGCCTCAGTGAAGTCAGCCACTCTGCCACACGATCCAGAACAGCTTATTTGGTCTACTGAACTTGTTCATTACGACACTCTCCTGAAAAGAACTGTTTGTGTTTAAAGTTGAGAAATTGTTTTTAGGTGTATTCACCCCCCCCCCCCCTCACCTGGACGTTTAATCTCGGGACCATCAATTGGTATCAGAGCAGGAGTTCTCTAAGACTCTTGTTATTCTAAAACTGGTCAACTTGAACGGATCCAGAAAACGTTTTTACTGCATATGATTCTTCATTCATATCATTATCTACTATGTCTAATATGTCAGGAATCAGGATGGTACTGATAGGTTTATTTCGTACTATCCATATTTCGTGTATTTTGGCATATTTTGTGGTACTTGGATTTGTTTCGGTGCTTATTTTGCAATGCTTATTGATGATGTGGCATTGACGAGGCATTGAGGTGGCGGTTGTTAGATTTAAGGAATATATGCTCAAAATTGGAAGAAATCAAATTAAGAGCCAAAGGAGGGAAAGATTGAAAAGATTGATTTCCAATCTTGATGAATTCATGTTGATTGAAGAGAGGAATCAATCTTTGATTTCATGATTGATTGAAGAAAGGAATCAATACCTAATTTCATGTTGATTGAAGAATTATGGTCAATTAAGGAGAGAATTAGGGGATTCTTACCATTAAGTCCTTTAATGTTTATGTGACCGGTAAGGAAAGAATGGGGCTATATAAACCCACCTTGAGGGAGGAAGAAAGCATCACCTCATTCATCACTTCTATTTCATACAATAGCTTTCTTCATTCCCTCATCCAAGTCTTCACTGAGAGAGGAGTTCCAAGGAAGCCGATCGAAGGGTTATCACTTTTAAGTTCGAATTTCTTTCTTTTAATTTATGAGCTTTGGTTTGATTTGGAGAAACATTAATTTAACATTTTCATTTGAATTTCTGGATTTGAATTATCTTAACCTATGGATGGTTTCTTAGTAGTTTTTAATTTATGAAATTTGTTATTCTAGGATTTTAATTCCTTGCACTCAGTGTTTTGAATTATTTAATAAATAGTTAAAATTTTCGTTTATATTTATTTAATGAAATTCAGCATGTTTTGTATTTTGTCCAGTCCGGTCAATATGCGTAGCTAATTCTTTTTGGGGCCGGCAAGATGTGAAACACACACCACTTAAATTTCGTGAGACTAGGACTTAAAATTAATCACTTGAGTTCTGAATTAATCTAGGTTTAATTAATTGGATTAATTAATCTAGGCTTGATCACTCTACTTAATTTAATTCATCGCTAATTTAGTATTTCCATCGTTTCTCATGGGATTAGGCTAAATAAGTAGCAAATTGTTCTTAGGACAATTGGATTAATTTGGTAGGAGACTATTAGATGCCCACCATACGAGTAGGCTCCTAAATTGGGTTCCCTTAATTCTTAAAGCTGATTAGGTGTTAAATCTATTGATTGCCCACCAACGTAGATTGCATCTAATTTAGAGAAGTAGTCGTTTCAATGCCCACCATGGCGACTACCGATTAATTAAGAGGGAATAGGGGGTATGTCAGTTTAACTACGGTATCCTACAACCAATTGATTTAAGTGAATTAATTAATTATTAGTGTCAGTGATCGATTGTGAGTGTGTGTGAATCATCTTGCTGGACCCGCTTTTCTTTGCATTAGTAAATTTCGTGTTAAATTCTTGCTTGCTTTCATAATTCTTAGGTTATAAGAAAATCCCCAAAATTGCGTGGTAGCTAACCAAAACTCTGATTAATAGGATTTTTAGGCTTGAATTACTCCGTTCCCTGTGTTCGATACCTGTGCTATACTAAATCTTGGTCTAGCAAAATTTGCAGGATTATTTGGTGTAAAACAGCGACCACCGAATTGGCGCCGTTGCCGGGGATCGAAGTTATCTTTAAGCTTATTTTTCCTACTGATCTTTTGTGCTTTTTTAAGTGTTGCATGAGCAGGTCTTCCCGCCCTTTTCTACACTTTGATCCAGAAATAGAAAAGACTGCGAAAAGGAATAGGAAGGCAACAAAGCCGCGGAAAACCAACCAGTCTTTGTCGAAGCGTAAACAGTCCGACGACCGCACGTAAGACGAAACCGGTGAGTCGAGTTCGAAATCGGTCCGACAAGTCAGACAGGCCCGTATTCTGAAGACAGTAATTCTGAATCTGAAGAAGGAAACATGGCTGAAGAAGAAAGAGCCAATATGAAGATGAAATCAGGTTCGAGGAACTTGGGAGAGGACTTGCCCGGACCAATCCACATAACTACCACGGAGCAAATAGATGTGAAGCTGAATTTGGTCGCGGCATGTCCAAAGTTTTACGGGAAGCTGAATGAGAATCCCTTTGCTTTTCTGGAGGGATTTAATCAGGTCTGTGATCTGCACAGACAAGGACATTTGGATGCTTTCAAGCTCAAAGCATTTCCTTTTAATCTACAAGATGGAGCTCGTGCATGGTTTTCAGGACTTCGACCTAGGTCGATCACTACTTGGGCTCAGATGCGTCAGACATTCCTAGATAAGTACTTTCCTCAATCCAAAACCAACGTACTCAAGAAGGAGATTTCAGGGATTACTCAAGAACTCTATGAATCCTTTGGAGCATACTGGGAGAGGTTTGGAAAGCTAGTTGATAGCTGCCCAAACCATGGTTTTTCGGATGTGGATTTGCTACAATGCTTCTATCAAGACATGACAGATGAGTCCAAAACTATGGTGAATGTTGGATTGAAGGGTAGCTTTGCTAATAGCTACTACACTGATGCAAAGGCAATCATTGAAGGCCTAGCCGAGTCTACATCACAATACAAAGGACCAAGGATGCAGAGGAAGTCTGTAAATCTTTCAAGTGGAGATTTTCTAGATGATCTAGATATGAAGGTTGGACTCAAAATGGAGGAAAAATTCAGCCAACTTGAAGACAAATTGAATCGTCTATTCAAGGAGAGGAATCCTCCTTCCTCCTTCTCTTCATCTGAGCGCACCATGAATGATCATACATGTGGTGCATGTAGTCAAAGAGGGCACACATCTCTTCAGTGTCAAGGCGAGGATGTTAATGCAACCGGCAATTGGAATGGACAGAACAAGGTTCATCCAAACCTAAGGTGGAGACAAGATGATCAAGTGCCACAATCGCCAAGGAATCTTCCACAACAGTCATTCCAACAGCCTACGTATCAACATCAACAATATCAGCCACCTCAGCAACAAGGGTTTCAACAATCCTACAGACCTCCACATCAGAGGCAATTCTCGCAGCAGTTTCAGCAGCAGACTGGTCCGTCAGGCCAGACGGACTAGAGCAGCCCCTTGGAGAAAATGATGGCTGAAATGATTACTTCTCAGAAGAGTACCATTTCCTATCAACAACAGATGAAAGAGGAGATTAATCAGACAAAGAGGGATAATCAAAGCACCATCGAGAATTTATCCAAGCAGATTTCCAAGTTGAATTCTTCAATTCAAGAGATGAAGGCAAGTCAAGGGCAATTACCGTCGCAAGTCCAGCCCAACCCGAATGCTAGGGCTAATGTAAGTCAAATTAGCATGTACGGTAAAAAGAAGACTGAGCTCGAGCAGGAAATTGATGAAGAGCAAGGTGCCCGTACACACAAGCACGTGGAATTTCCACAAAGTCAAGTACAACAACTCATCCACTGCTATGACAAATTATATCGGACACCTACCCTCGGTATAGAGCAACTTTACCGAGCTTCGCATCAAATGTCATTGAAGCCGAAAATGTCAATCGTGTCTCCACCCGACAAAGCCGACCAGGGATCCTCTATGCTTGAAGAATTGATGTGCGAGATGATTGCTTCTCAAAAAGATGTCATTGCATATCAGAAGCAGATGCAGAAGGAAATAACTTCAAATCATGATGAGATCCAAACCGTGAAGAGAGAGGTGCAACAATTGAAGTGGGAGCAACAAAATATCTTGGACAATCTAACCAAGCAAATGTCTATGATGACCACTTCGCTAGATGAAATGAAGGCAAATCAGAGGCAATTGCCTTCTCAGACTCAGCCAAATTCGCCTGCCCATAGTTGCAATCACATCATGTTGAGGAGTGGAAAAGAGTTGTCCGAACCAACACCGAAAGCGAGTCCCCAAAAGATTAGATCTGCAGCGGAACAGACCGCCGAGCTGACCAAATTGAGCATTCTGACAGACAGAGAAAGTCGAACTGCCCAGATTGACCCGACAAAATTGCAGAATCTGGTTGATGGAGAGCTGATTGACAGAGAAGGTCAGACTGCCCAAAAAGACCTGACAGAGTTGCAGAATTTTACTGATGAAGTTCTGCCAAGCAGAGAAGGCCGATTTGTCCAGACAGACCCTAAGACTGTCATACCTCCACCGTTTCCTGAGGCATTGGAGAGGAAACGGACACCGAACAAGGAATGCATGGATTATGTGAAGTTGTTCGAGAAGCTGGAAATCAACAAACCTTTCCTCGAAGCCGGCAGACTGTTATCTTCTGATGATCAGCCATGTATTTCAAAGCTGAAGCCCAAACCTGAAAGAGACAAGCGAAGGGCAGCAAGGGAGCAGACTTCCATCATTTGGCAAGTGGATAGACCATCAACCAAGTGTGAGAAAGAGTTTTGGAGAGAAGCCTATGATGATTCCATGTGGTATAAAGACCGTGGGAAGAGATTGCATAAGACTCCACTATGCATACCTCCACCAGATTGACCCTTTAAGAGGAGGTCTAGCCAAAGACTTTAAAGAAAGGCGCTACCGGGAGGCAACCCGAGTTTACTATCGTTTATTTCCTTTGATTTTAATATTTTTTAGTCTTTGTTTTTGTGTTGTTTTTCCAGATCTAGACTACGAAAGATGTTGTGGACTTTAAGTGTAAGGAGGGAAGATCTCAGAGGATTTACTTGCGGGGTGAGCTTGCAGCCCTTCATCGCCGGTTTGATGAGCTAGAGCAGACTGTCCTGCCCCGTCTGCCCAGGCGGGGCGATAGGTGATGTCATTTCCCCATCGTTTTTATTTTTTTAGTCTTTCAGTCTGGGTTTTATTTTTTTCGTGTTTTATGTGTTTTTATCTTGTTTGTTGTGTCTACACTTGATCTTAGTAGGGATCAAGTGTAAGGAAAGTTTGTTCATTTTTGTTTTGTGTTTTTGTCATGTTTCACCATCCTTTTTCTTTTCTTTTCTTCCGTGAGGGCACACAAGGGTTTAAGTATAAGGAGGGAGGTCTTTACGTCGTTTCACTTTGTGTCGTCCTTTCTTTTGTGTCGTCGAAGCATGCCAAAAATTGAAGTTGTTGATGCACTTGTGTTCCTGATTTAAGCATGTTTGATTGTGTTTTATGTCTCAATATGCAAACTTGTAGTTGTTGTGAAGAGTAGGAGATGGTGCACATTTGTATGTGATTTGGGATGACAAATAATAAGTAAATTGTGGATCGAATTTTAAACACTCCTTATATTAGATTTGAGCCATTAAAGTAGGACACTTCCTACTAAATTCATTGAGAGAGCTTGTTCATGAAATTGCAATAAAAGTGAGTCATTTGTGATAAGTGATAGGAGGCACTAGGGATTGAGCCATTTAACTGCGACAATATTTCCTACCTTACATTATCCCCTAGTGAGCTAATTTGTGCCTTGACCTAATCTTTGATTTAGTCATAAATATGCAAACCGAGGCCCTTTTAGCTTTCTTTTTCCCATGTCATTGTATGTTTTACAAGCTTAATTGAGATTGGTCTATCTTTATCACCTACTAAGTATGCTTGCTATTGTATTGTGGTGCAAAATAATTGTTGACCAATTTTGAATTTTCCAGTATTGAAAAGATCAATTTGTTTCAGCATCCAAAAAAAAATAGGCTGAATTTTGGTGTAATATATATGCTGTTTAAATATATATGCTGCTGTAAAAAAAAAATCGAAAAAAATGCAGCATTGAGGATTACGAAAGGCAGCATCTGATGTGCTTATCCTTATAGTAGGAATTGGATTCCAATTTTTGATTATCTCAATTTTAGCAAGTATAACATGCATGACATCTTGATACAGTTTGTGGAGCTTAGAACCCCTAGGACCCATACCAACAAAAATTTGTCTATGTCCTAAGCCCCATTACAACCAAAGAAAAAGACCTCGTTGATAACAGTTGTGATACTCTTTTATCGTGATGGATGAACTTTATTTTCTTGAGTGGCTTGACCGGACCTAGATTAGAGAGTGGCGAGCGAACCGTGAGGATGATCCATGTTTGCTTAGGTTTTTGACTAAATTGATATTTGTGTGCCTAATCTTAAATTTGCAACTCTACTTGTTTGTTGAGATTCATAATTGCATAGTTGAATGTGCTTTGCTAGTTCATTGAGTGCTGAGATTATGGATATGATTGGTATTGCTTCTTTCTTTTGTTGTGTCGTTTTTCCTTCTTATCCGTGTCCTTTGATTTTCTTTTTCCTTTGTTTGAGTCTTGAGTCTTGGGGGAGGATCGGGATTTGGATAGTACTTATTTTTTTTATACTTGAGGGCAAGTATGTTCTAAGTGTAAGGAGGTTTGATAGGTCTATTTCGTACTATCCATATTTCGTGTATTTTGGCATATTTTGTGGTACTTGGATTTGTTTTGGTGCTTATTTTGCAGTGCTTATTGATGACGTGGCATTGACGAGACATTGAGGTGGCGGTTGTTAGATTTAAGGAATATATGCTCAAAATTGGAAGAAATCAAATTAAGAGCCAAAGGAGGGAAAGATTGAAAAGATTGATTTCCAATCTTGATGAATTCATGTTGATTGAAGAGAGGAATCAATCTTTGATTTCATGATTGATTGAAGAAAGGAATCAATACCTAATTTCATGTTGATTGAAGAATTATGGTCAATTAAGGAGAGAATTAGGGGATTCTTACCATTAAGTCCTTTAATGTTTATGTGACCGATAAGGAAAGAATGGGGCTATATAAACCCACCTTGAGGGAGGAAGAAAGCATCACCTCATTCATCACTTCTATTTCATACAATAGCTTTCTTCATTCCCTCATCCAAGTCTTCACTGAGAGAGGAGTTCCAAGGAAGCCGATCGAAGGGTTATCACTTTTAAGTTCGAATTTCTTTCTTTTAATTTATGAGCTTTGGTTTGATTTGGAGAAACATTAATTTAACATTTTCATTTGAATTTCTGGATTTGAATTATCTTAACCTATGGATGGTTTCTTAGTAGTTTTTAATTTATGAAATTTGTTATTCTAGGATTTTAATTCCTTGCACTTAGTGTTTTGAATTATTTAATAAATAGTTAAAATTTTCGTTTATATTTCTTTAATGAAATTCAGCATGTTTTGTATTTTGTCCAGTCCGGTCAATATGCGTAGCTAATTCTTTTTAGGGGCCGGCAAGATGTGAAACACACACCACTTAAATTTTGTGAGACTAGGACTTAAAATTAATCACTTGAGTTCTAAATTAATCTAGGTTTAATTAATTGGATTAATTAATCTAGGCTTGATCACCCCACTTAATTTAATTCATCGCTAATTTAGTACTTCCATCGTTTCTCATGGGATTAGGCTAAATAAGTAGCAAATTGTTCTTAGGACAATTGGATTAATTTGGTAGGAGACTATTAGATGCCCACCATACGAGTAGGCTCCTAAATTGGGTTCCCTTAATTCTTAAAGCTGATTAGGTGTTAAATCTATTGATTGCCCACCAACGTAGATTGCATCTAATTTAGAGAAGTAGTCGTTTCAATGCCCACCATGGCGACTACCGATTAATTAAGAGGGAATAGGGGGTATGTCAGTTTAACTACGGTATCCTACAACCAATTGATTTAAGTGAATTAATTAATTATTAGTGTCAGTGATCGATTGTGAGTGTGTGTGAATCATCTTGCTGGACCCGCTTTTCTTTGCATTAGTAAATTTCGTGTTAAATTCTTGCTTGCTTTCATAATTCTTAGGTTATAAGAAAATCCCCAAAATTGCGTGGTAGCTAACCAAAACTCTGATTAATAGGATTTTTAGGTTTGAATTACTCCGTTCCCTGTGTTCGATACCTGTGCTATACTAAATCTTGGTCTAGCAAAATTTGCAGGATTATTTGGTGTAAAACAGCAACCACCAGGTACCCATGTTCTCAGTAGAGAACTACGGGGTATGGCGAGTCAGAATGGAGGCACATCTGACTTCCCTCCACGACAGCATGACAGAGGTACTGGAGGACGGACCTATCGTTCCGATGGTTGATAGTGTCGTAACTCAGGACCCAGCACAAGGAGGAGGGATGGTGACCGGGAAGAAGATCCCTAAAGACAGAAGTCTCTTCACCCCTGAGGAGAAGAAGCTTCATAACTTAGACCGAGTCACCATAAACGCCATACTGACCACTCTGAGCGATTCTTATCTCGGGAGAGTTCAGGACTGCAAGTCCGCGAAGGAACTCTGGGATGCTCTAGCGCTACTGAGTCGGGGGACTCAGAAGATCAAAGCGAACAAGCTGGCGCAGGAACTTCAGAACCTGGAGAGGCTGTCTCTCATGTCTGGTGACTCCATTGAAGATCTTAATGTCAGATTCACGGATCTGATGAACTCTATCAACGGACTGGGAAAGACATTCTCCAACCGAGAGATGAATCTCAAGATTTTGAGGGCACTGCTAGACGGTCATTGGACTCCCTTTGCTACTTTACATAGATATTCTGATTTAGATATTGTTACTCCTGACCATATCTTTTTAGAACTTAAGGCTGAGGAGTTCGAGTTTGGTCTACCTCAAAGGAAGCAACGAGCTGAAGCTGACACCCAAGTCGACCATGCCTTTAAAGCATCAGTCAGCACAGCGGCTCCAACTTCTAGCAAGGCTGAACCTTCACTCAGTGATTTACAAGAAGGAAACCTGACTAAGAAGTACGCGTTGCTTGCCGTGAAGTATCAGAAGGAGAAGGAGAAGCGCATAAAACTCTCAAGAGTCGTCAGAGACTCCAAGGGTAAGTCTGAGTATACACCTAAGCGCACTCCTGACTTACATACTTCTGAATCTAGGAAACAGGAGGACTCAGCTCAGTCGAAAGACAGCGAAAGCAAAAAGCCAGGACACTATCAGTATGATTGTCCTGAGCTCAGTACTGCTGAGAGAACAGCACGAAAAGCTTGAAGGGAAAAGTTCATCAAAAAGCGTAAAGCATATATAGCTGGTGAACTCTCAGACGACTCAGATGAAGTCGATTCCTTCATGGATTCATCCGATGATGAAGGGGCATTCATGGCCGTAGAGCTTGAAGAAGACGCTGAAAAGTGTCTCATGGTAGGAGAAGAGGATGAGGTAAACTCTCACGCTCCATTTAACTCCTCTTCTCACTGCACACACGATACTATTTCAGGTGCAGATGAGAATCTGGACGCCGCAATCGCATATGAAGAACTACTCGACGAGCAGATTCAGATGAGTCTGCAGCTCAGTAAGACTCTTCAGGAGTTAGATACCCTGAAAGTGGAAAATCAGAGACTTTCTTAGGAGAGTCAGGTTGCTACTGAGTCAGAAGGACTTGTGTTGAGACTCAGGGATGAGATTAACTCTCTGATGGCCAAGTCTTAGCATCAAGAAGATCAGATCTCAGTACTGACCAATGACTTGACTCAGAAAGAAACTAAACTAAGTCTACTGAAGCAAGAGTTGTCAGGACTTCAGACCGACCATGAACTGCTGAAGAAGAGCGATGATGTCTGGAGGAACCTGATGACAGAGCGATACATGGGCTCTGAAAATAAGCTTGAGGCGATGCTAGCAAGCAACAAGCCTAAGCACTGCAAGGAGGGACTTGGATTCAGCCATGGAGCCTCCTTATCTGCTCCCGTACGCTCAGAAAACCGGCTAGCTGATAGATTTGTTCAAGGGGAGACCATCAACGCAGATATTTTGAACCCCCTAGCCAAGAACAAACAAAAGATGAAGGCACCTCATCCCAGCTATCAGTATTCTGACAAGAAGATCAGTTCCAAATCACCCCAGTTTAGTCAAGGGGGATCTAGCAAAGCCAAGTCGGCTGATCAGTATGGACCTCCGCAGCTGACACATCCAGCTCAGTATGGGTCATATTACTATGATCCTATAGTCAGGAGAGGACCTAAGAGTCATAAGAAGAAGAAGAAAGCCGTGCAGAAGGCAAAGGTCAGCAGTCCACCTACTCAGAAGATCAGGACTCCTGAACCTGTGAAGCCTCAAAAGTCAGCATCGACCAGTCCAGTGGTCAAGTATGTTGATCAAAGTGGGAAGAAACTGTCTGAGACCACCAGGGTCGTAAGACAGATCTGGTTTCCAAAACTAACATCTAAGGACCCAAAATCAAAAATAAAGGGTACCTAAATATAATTCTGTTTTGCAGGTGCACAAGGACCCTTGGTATGTGGATAGCGGATGCTCAAGACATATGACATACCAAAAGGACCTACTGAAGAATTATACTACTGAAGAAGGACCCCGAATCGAGTTTGGAGACAACGCAAAAGGCTATACCAAAGGCTATGGAACACTCAGCATTGGAACCGCAACAATTCCAAGAGTATCATATGTTGAAGGACTTTAGCATAATCTTCTCTCTGTTAGTCAATTTTGTGATAACTCGAATAGAGTGATTTTTTACGCTGGTTTCTGTGATGTCATTGATAAATCTACAGGGAAAACAGTGTTGTCAGGTTCGCACAAAAAGAATATCTACATAGCTGACTGGAACTCAGCTGAACCTGAAGCTTGTTTGTTGGCGAAGAACGACAACAAAACGGGGTGGCTCTGGCACAGAAGACTCAGCCATCTCAACTTCAAGACGCTCAACAAGGGTAACTAAGACCTCTATTGTGAATAATAATTCAGGGGGAACAAATGAAGTTCCTGAGCTAAATGCCCCTGAACCTGGTGACTCAGTAGATCCAACTCTAGTAACTGAATTGCTTCAATCTCAGAATAGTACAACTGAAATACCTAACTCACCTACTATCTGTGTTGAACAAATCTCAGATGAGGAGTTGAAACATCGTAGATCGTGGCTGGACGCTCACACTTCTGATTTGATTATTGGAGATTCTTCAGCAAGCGTAAATACAAGATCCAGATTCTGTCAGGGAGAAAGCACATTATATTCCTGCTTCTTGTCTACTGAAGAACCTCAGTCAGTTGAGGACGCACTTAAGAACGCTGATTGGATCATAGCCATGCAGGAGGAGCTGAATCAGTTCACGAGAAACGAAGTATGGGAGCTTGTTGACAGACCCCGACATCAACATGTGATTGGAACTAAATGGGTCTTCAAGAACAAGCGAGATGAAAACAACGTTATAGTAAGGAACAAAGTAAGACTCGTGGCAAAAGGCTACTGTCAAGCTGAAGGAATAGATTTCGATGAAACTTTCGCTCCAATTGCAAGATTGGAAGCAATCAGACTATTCCTAGCCTACGCAACACATCAGCGATTCAGAGTTTATCAAATGGATGTGAAGTCTGCGTTCCTGAACGGTGTGCTGAAAGAAGAATTCTATGTAGAACAGCCTCCCGGCTTTCAGCAGGGACATTAGGTCTACAGACTCAGAAAGGCTCTGTACGGGTTAAAACAAGCACCCATGGCTTGGTACGATACCCTGTCTGAGTTTCTTCTTCAGAAAGGTTTTCAGAAAGGCACAGTAGACCGCACATTATTCAGCATTCGACTGGAAGATGATATCCTACTTGTGTAGATCTACGTAGATGACATAATCTTCGGATTAAAGAACGTCATCATGTGTCAGCAGTTTGAGAAAATGATGAAGGATAAGTTCGAGATGTCAATGATGGGAAAGATGAATTATTTCCTCGGTTTTCAAGTCAAATAATCTGAGAAGGGAACGTTCATCAATCAAGGGAAATACACTCGAGACCTCATCAGGAAGTTCAGTTGCACATCCGGTAAACCAATCAAGATCCCGATGAACACGAACATGAAAATCGATCTTGATAAAGAGGGAGTATCAGTAGACCATACTGAATTTCATGCTATTATTGGTTCATTATTATATCTAACAGCTACTCGACCTGACATAACTTATGATGTAGGTGTCTACGCTCGATTTCAGGCGAATCCTAAGCAGAGTCACATGGACTCAGCAAAGAAGATTCTCCGCTATCTCAGAGGAACACCTGACATGGGTTTATGGTATCCAGCTAATGATAATATTGAAATAACTGGTTATTCTGATGCTAACTATGCAGGATGTAGAATTGACCGAAAGTCAACTTCTGGAACGTGTCAGTTCCTTGGCAGTAAGCTAATTTCATGGTTCTCAAAGAAACAGCATTCAGTAGCGACGTCAACTACTGAAGCTGAATATATGGCTGCCAGAAGTTGATGCGCCCAAATCCTTTGGCTGAGACAGCAGCTACGTGACTATGATGTTATTCAGAATGAAGTGCCGATCTTCTGCGATAGCACCAGTGCAATTGCAATCACTCAGAACCCAGTACTTCATACGAGATGCAAGCACGTGGACATCTGACACCACTTCATTCGTGATCATGTCGAAAAGAAGGATATCAGGATGGAAAAGATCCATACTGACCATCAAAGGGCAGATATTCTGACCAAGCCTCTAGCTGAAGCCAGATTCAGAGAACTTTCAGTAGAGCTAGGTCTGCTGGACCCTACTGACTCTAGTGAGTAAGTGGATTCAGGAGAGGAGCATTCAACAAGGGGGAATGTTCACTCTCGGTACTGAATAATTTCAGTATGTAGAGACTCAGAAACCATCTACATGAGGTATCAGCTGACTACGATGTTCAGCTGACATGTTTGCGTATCTCTACTCAGTAGCCAATGAAATATTATGTACATTTATGATTCAGATTCAGCTTCGTATTCAATGCCTTAGAAAATGTCATTTAATATAACAGTTTACATTAAATACACGACATTCTATGTAAAGCATGCTGAACTCTGCGGCGCATTAAATGCATCTCGTATCAAGTTACTTCTTTGGCTATTTACAACTGTATTTTTACCTTAAGCAGCTAAATTGATCATTACCTATTTCATAACATTAAATCCTAGCCGTCCATCTCAAAAAGCTATTTCAAACTGAACCGTGGATTATTAACTGTTCATCTTCTTTAACATATATAAACACGTTCAAAGTTAGAAACCGCCATTTTCACTCTGCAATCTTTACGAACCCTAGATTTTCTGAGAATTTATTTCGACTCCTAGAAAACTTATTTTCAAATCTCTCAGAAAACTCTTTGGTAAATCTTTAATGAATATTCAGCATCGTATATGATATCTTTAATACTTTTCGCGCGATACTGACACTTCTTCTTTGCAGAATATTAAACATGGCAGGATCATTCGTTAACGTTCACCTGAACATGAAGGAGATCCTTGAGAAGGATCGAGTCTGGTGCGAACCCATGATGGAATTCGATGCCTGCGAGCTCGACTACATGGAGGAGATTTTCGATGCTCTCAGAGCGACCTCCTTAGAGGGATTTCTGTCGAGGAAGCCATCGTACTTCCTCCCTCGACGTATTGCTGAGTTGTATCTGAACTCAGAGTCAGCTGAAGGGGACATCAGATGCAAATTCATAACTCATACAGTTGCCGACCCTTCGCAAGCCTATTCTGAGATCAAGACAATGTCTGTGAAGGAAGCTCTTCAGCACAGCTTCAAACTTCCCAAGGAGGGATTCAGTACAGTGGGCTACAAAGATGACCTGATGGATGAATATCTTGAGATCTTCTGCGGGAAGCCAACTTCTTTCAGAGCAGCATTCCCCAAGAACGCCATGCTCCCAAAATTCAGAGCCCTCGCCTATATCGTCACCCAGATTCTGATAAGTCAGGCCGGATCTTTTGATCAAATATCTAGGCCAAAGATACAAATGATGATGGCCATATACGATCACGAAAAGATCAACTGGACCGAGTTCTTCCTCAAAGAATTCATGACGCAATCCGCCAAATTCGACAAATTATCCCAACGCCTAGCAGTGAAGGGAAAATTACTATATGGACTGAAGCTGTCAGTCATGATAGAAGACTTCTGCGGATCGGACAATGTGGTGTATGCTGATAAGCAATATTTCAACCCGAAGAAAGTCCGATTCCAGAGCAGGGCAGCGGCCCTTCAGCTAATTGGGTCTGGGCCTACTGATCCCAAGACCGGAGCTCAAAAGACCTCCACTCCTACAAAGAAGAGGTCGCCTCCCAAGTCTACTGCCAAGACGCCGACCAAGAGACTGAAGAGAGTCAGTGAGGTCATAACAGAGGTTGTTGCTGAACCACCTCTGTAGCTGAGGGACGAGGGTGAGTCCTCAGAGAAAACTCAGTCAGTGGAGAAGGCCGTCTCCACTGAACGAGATGAGACAGTGGACCAAGGGGTCGAAGCTGAACAGATTCCTATGACTGAGAGCCCCTTGGATATTCCTCCACTTAGCAGCATTCCGTCTGCTGAGAAGCAACAGTCTCTAATTGAAGTCGAAGATTCCGAGACTGCTTCTGAGTCAGAATCGATCGGGATGGAGGCATCTGCTCTACAATCAAGAGCCTCCCGAGAGATTGCTGAACATATCCCGAAGATATCCAGCCACACTGATCTTATCATACTGGCAAGGCAGGATAAACTCCATATGTTGATCAGGTTCCAGGAGTGGTCTACCCTGAACAAGCTGATCAAACACCACTCATGCGAACAACTCCACGAGGAGGAGCTGATGATAAGGAACAAGATTGGCTACTCAGAGCCATCTGACATCTGTTCCTTAGATGACTTGAGGGCTGCCATGCTAGCCATACTGAATAATCACCAACCAACCTCAGCAACGACCCCCTCAGATGGGTCTGACCCCGATGGTCAGGACCCACTCCGTGATTCAGGCCCTAAGAAGCCTGATGAGGGAACCCAACTGGACAGGGATGCTCCAACTTCTACAGCTGAACCTCCTCTCAGCATCCTTGTGCCAGGTCAGTCGGAGGCTGGTACCTCGAAGTTAGCAGAACTAGCTCAGCTCCTGCTTGAGTCTGCGTTCGAGGTAGCGCCTAGCCCAAAAAGCTGACGATCAAAGTCAGTGGCCAGGGCCCTGAGGAGTCAAGGAACTCAGAACAGACTCCTTGCTCGTGCCGTCCACAAGACGTGGAGGCAGACCACTCAGGCTCAGAGTGCGGAGATCAAGGAGCTCAGAACAACTATTTAGAACACTCTTGCCCCCGACTTCTCAACCATACTGACTGAAGCACTTGCCACTCAACGAGCCAACTTTGAAGAGCAACTGAAGTTGATGGAGGCTGGCCAAGCGAAACTTCTAGAAGAATACAAGGCCGCCCAGTCAGCTTACACTGCATCCATCTCCTCTATATCTGAGGCCTCTGAGCTCAGAATCCAAATAATTTAGAAGGCTATGGAAGATAAGGTGGATCAGAAGTTGCAAGATATTCAGACGGCAGTAGACGCCTCTCATAAGAAGTACAGCGAACAGCTAACTGATGAGAGAAACGAACTGCATGAGAGACTCACAAAGCTGCAGTACGCATTGGATGATCTTTCAGCAGCTTACAAGAGTCTAGATAAGAAGGTACAAGTTCCCACCCCTGGCCTATTTTCTGATGCCAAAAAGGGGGAAGGAAAGCTGAAGATAACTGAAGGGAAGGAGAAGGTACTGAGAGTACCTAAAGGAGTAAGGACAGTGGCTGGAGCAACTCAGATTCAGCAATCTGCTCCAACTGGTTCCTCTACTCAGACTGCACAAGGCGAGGCCTAGGGTGTCTCAGCAGCAGGAGATGTAGTGCCTGCTGAGATCGGCCCAAGTGGCTCAGGACCCAAGGATTCTGCTACTCAAGCAACTCAGACACCCAGTGATATAATCAAGGAAATTGCTGAGTATGCAGTGGAGGACTCAGAAGAGGAAGAGGTTCCACTGCCTCCTCCAGTGCAAGGAAAGGGCAAGAAAGTACTGAAGCTTCCCACTCCTCCCAAGAAGAAAACTAAAAGATACATCACTCCTGAGGAAGAAGCTCAGATAGCTGCAGATGAGAAGCTTGCCAGAGAGATTGCCGAGGCTAAGGCTGCCAACAAGCCAAAGAAAAAGCCAGCCAAAGGCAAGACTAAGGCCCTAACAGGAGGTAGGAAGCCTGGGAATAGGCTGCCTCCAAGGAAACTAAAGCTGAGTGATGAGGCTGATATAGAGAAAGAAAAAGAACAGCAGCAGCAACAGACATCTGGTCAGCAGGGAACCTCAAAAGAAAAATCCTCTACTCCCGCTGACTCAGAAGAAGACGAGCATGTACCCTCCTAAGTCCCCTCAAAGAAACAAGAGCTAGAAATGCAAGAGATATGGGATCAGATGGAGAGGTATCTAGACAGAGGAGCTGAAGCAAGGCAGATAGAAGCAGCAAGAGAGTGACTCAGACTGGCAGATCTAGAAGCTCTGAGGCTGAAGGCTGTGAAGGAAGCAAGCCAAAGGATTCCTGAGAAGGCAGATATCCCTTATAAATATAGAAGACTCAGGAAGCCTACTGACCTTAAGAACTACAGATGGCCCAGAGTGGATGAATGGATGCCATGGGAACGAACACAGAGGTGGGAGTCACTGAAGGCAGACTGCATCAAGAGATACTACTTCTAGAGATACTAGCCTGAAATGTACAAGTCTATCGCATTTGTTGAATGGCTTCTGAAGACTGACCCAGAGATATTTGCTAGAGTTCAGAAGGCCATAGCAGATAAAATTGAGGTCAGGGTCCCAGCTCCAAGGATCATGCCTCCCCCACTGAAGATTGATGGCTCTGTTCATTATGGGGTGATTGAGAAAGAGATTAAGGATGCTGCCCAAGCAAGACATTTAGATGAAGATGAGCCTGCTGATTTGCTAGAGATACTGAAGCTGAGGAAGATCACTTACAGAATGTATAGACTACCACTTCCTGAAGCAAAATCAAAGGACTTCAAAGACAGGATTCAGCAGTTCAGATGATAGATAGCTTCTGTATTTCTTTTCTGTTCTGTTTTCTTAGAATAGCAGTCTGATGTATCTGTACTGAGAACTCTTCATATATAAAACATCACTGTTATTCGGCCCTGACAATTCCTTATTGTCTATATGGCCTTGGTTACTTTATGCTTAACACATAGAATCACTCAAGTGATTACTGACTCACACACTCACTGAATATATTTATCTGTCAGTTTTACCTTGTTAGATTCTAGTCTGTTAGATTGCATTAATGGGGGAAAATGTTGTTAGAAAGGGAGAAATTGGTGTTAATTTTTCGGTATAGGTTCTGATATTTCTTCCCTGTCTCCCTCAGTAGTCTAGAACTTGAAAAACAACTCCACGGATTCTACTTGTAATACTTGTAAGGAGCTCTGTTTCTGATAGTTATAGTGTTAGGTTTTGACATCATCAAATAGGGGAAAAATGTTGGGAGATGATTCTGTCGCTCCACAACTTGTTGGGAGATAGCTCAGCAGCCTAGTGCTCTGAATATTTGCTGATGATTTGAAGATCCCAAAACCCTACTTTGACTGATGAACCATTGCGTTGTAATCTGTATTGTTTTTGTCTCTAAGGTATCAGACTCAGTAGACGCTCTTCATTTGGTTCAGGCGCTCAGTAGATTATCAGCCTCCGTACCAGAAGAAGAAGACTCAGTGATACTGGACTCAGCAGGAGCAGTATACTGAAAGGAGTCAGTGGAACTGAACTCAGCAGGAGTAGTTCACTGAACTCAGAGTTGATCTTTAGTAGAGCTGACTCAGCAGGAGCATGCTACCGAATATAGATCAGACTCAGCAACGACTGGACACTCTTCTAACTATTAGGATTTACTAAGTCAAATTAGCAGAGTCATACGAGGTATAGAGAAGTCAGCTTCAGATCTACCTTGAAGTCTGTTCTGTCTCACCTACTTTCTTCAGCCTCGACCAATGACGAGCAGCCAACTTTCAACTATTCTGATTAAAGCTGCAAGTCAATAACTTTCCAGAAATGGAGGGAAAGTACTTTGCCACCATCTTTGAAAGAGTCGTTAGCTACCCAAAAGGATCGTCGTCTCCAACGGATCTATCCTTATCTCTGCTCTATAAATAGAGGGATACATTTAAAATTGAAGCTCACGAAAAACCTAAAAAATCGAAGAATACAAGAGCATTCACGAGCAACTAAAAACGACCTAAGTCTTCCACAAGAAGTTCAAAGAGAAATCTCCGGCAAAAGACGACATACCTGCTCATAGGGAACCAAGCTGAACCCGAGTATAAAGCTTCTAGTATCCAAGCGACTGAATACGAACCCAAGTCCATACTTAAACTGTTCGTCGCTCTAGAAGCCACTTTCTTGTTCCCTATCCGTCTAACCTAAGCTCAGCAGATCTTATCCATAGCTTAGACGAAGGAGTTCATATCTGAACTGATCCTTATTGTAAAGGACTCCTTCATAGTTGGAGAGTTTATCAAACGCTTTAGTTTGATCCTTTGTAAACTGAGACTTGCTCAGTATAAATCTCAAGACCAGTGTTTGTCCAGCGTACAAACCGACTGAGACTATCTCAGTATAATACATAGCTTCCTGATCTTTCGGGACAGTGGATGTAGGATTGTTGGATCCTAAACCACTTTAAAAATTGCATGTGTTCTGTCTTCTTTTTACTATTGCATTGATTATTGTGCATACTGAAAACATTTATAAAATCATTCAACTGAGTTTCAGCAAAGCTTAATCGATCGCACTAACATACTGAAACTGTTTTATTAAAAACATTTTCTAAACTCAACTGAATTTGGGCATACACATTTCCGCACTATACTGAACTTCAGCTGAACGGTACTGAATTCCGACTCATGTCAGCTAGCAGGCCTCAGTGAAGTCAGCCACTCTGCCACATGATCCAGAACAACTTCTTTGGTCTACTGAACTTGTTCAGTACGACACTCTCCTGAAAAGGACTGTTCGTGTTTAAAGTTGAGAAATTGTTTTCTGATGTATTCACCCCCCCCCCTCTACACCTAAACGTTTAATCTCGGGACCAACATTGCTTCTCCCGTATCTTTTTTTTTATTAATTGAAAAATCAATTGAGAATTGGTGCAAGTTATCGGTTTTCAGTTGGAAAGAGATGAAATTGAAAACATAAAGTACAAAATCAAGAGATCTGGACACTAATATGAATACAAAATTGAAAATTCGAGATGCACCCAGCCATGGCGTCGGCCGCGATGCACCCGGCCATAGCGGTTACTTCTTCTCCCAGTTCGTATGCTTACAATTGTAGGCTTCATCTGAATTTGTGGCAAAAACTGAGCATGCTTACTTGGGTTCAAGATTTGAATTTACACCGGTATTGTGAAGAATACAGAGAGTCAGAGAGAAAGTGAAATAAATATTGGCAATTGAAGAGAGGCATTATGAGGCGGCGAGAGGGAATATTGGCTATACCGAGAGACAAAGAGAAAGTGAAATAAATATGAGGCGGCGAGAGAGCGAGAGCGATAAGAAATACTCCATCCGTCCCATAGAAAGTGTCTCTTTTCTATGGTGCACGGAGATTAAGAAACTTGTATTGTGTGGTGTATATTGTTTGACTTTTGGCTTGTTAATTTTGGTTCATATATTCTTTTTTTTTTTAGAAACAAGACGCTTTCTAAGGAACAATCCAAAAAGAAAAACAAAACAATTTCTATAGGACGGAGGGAGTAAGAAATTGAAGAGAGGCAATTTAGGTTAATGTTGCAAACGTGAAATAAATATTAGATTAATAATTAGATTAGTAGATTAAAGGGTTTAGAATAAATTATTAAATTAATTTTATTTAGAATAAATTTAGATAATAGTAAACCATTAATTGAAATTACTTAATATTAATATAAAAGGAAAAATACATGAGTTGAACATTAATTGGAATTACATAACATGCATAATAATGCGATTGTGGCAACGAGACCTTGATGCTCTAATTGAAGTTGCAAGAGACGGTGTCAGTCACATATTTTGAATTTGAAGAACTTTAACCCGATCGATTTAGAAGCTTTATTTCTCTGTCTAGTGAAATCAAAGATGCAAATGCTCATTTCGTGCTTCGGAATGCATTGATTGAACATTTGTGGAATGAGTAGTCGTCCTCTCAGAATTAGATATTATTATGTAACCTATGTTTTTTATTTAAGTAATTTAAATTATCATTTTTGTAATTAATTTTAATTTTTCTATTAATTATATTATTAATTTTAATTTAATTATATAATTAAATTAAAATAAAGATATTATATCATTAAATTACAATTAAAGATGTTATATAGTTGTATTTAAAATTGATTTATAAGATTAAAAAAAGAGAATATTATGGAATATTTTTTTAGGAAAAAGATAGGGGAACACGGTTGGAGATAAAATAATGTTTCCGCTCAAAATTTGGGATAAGATAGGGCTACCGTAAAATACGGGAGACCAATCCACCGACAAGCAAGACAAGATGAGGGAATCCTCCTCTCCCACGGCCATGATAGTTACGACCTCTACCCCGTCCCCTCCTTCTGTCATAACCACGATTATGCTCATAGGCCGAATCCTCATATTCAGCAGATGCAAATCCATTCCCTAAATGAAACATAGAATTGGATTATAAAGCTGCAAAGTTCATCAGCATGCTTATATTGAATTAATCTGAAAATAACAAAAACGTTCAGCCATATTACTACTACCAGCTTGAGGTCTGGGCCTTCCCCTCCCCCTATCGCCTCTGCCTCTTCCCTGGGCAAAAGGTGATCCCTCTGGACAGTATAAACATTGCAATGCACATCTTTTGGCCCAAAATGTGAGTCCCACTACATGGCCCATCAATTAGGTGGTGTCATGTATGTTTTCAAAATCAAACAAATGATATAATATTAACTATATGACCCACCAATACACACATGGCACCACATAATTGGTGGACCATGTAGTGGAACTCCCAATTTTGGGTCAGAGGATTTGTAGCGTAAACATTGTAACAGATAAGCTTTGTAGTAAAAAAGTGGAGTACAAGATAAAGTATGCATAATTATTTAATCCTTTGTATGAACTAAAATTATATAAAAAAAACCAATTATTTATCTTAATCATAGATTCCCACTTAATAATAATTTCTAAATTAAATCATTCAAAAATAGATAAATTATATTATATTATTTGTTGATATAACTTTTTGTATTTGATAATTTTTTATTCCTAAATACTCCCTTCGTCCCCCTATCAGCGACTTATTTCTTTTTGATACGGTTATTAAGATAGATGATAAAATATATGAGAGAAATAGTTGATAAAGTAGGAGAGAGAAGTTGATGAGATAATGAGAGAGTAGATGATAAAGTATGAGAGAAAAGATGGGTACGATAATGATAAAGTATGAGAGATAAGATGATAAAGTAGCAGAGAGAGTATTAAAATTTATTAAATTTGAAATGAGCCACTTTTAGCGAGACGTCTCAATTATAAAAGTGAGCCACTTTTAACAAGAAGGATAGAATATTTGATAAATAATAAGTTCCTGAAATTTCAATCAAATAGGAGGGAAGGACTAAAGATATAGATTTAATGAGAATCTCACTCCAAACGAAATCATTGATTGTGGGATTTAGATTTAATTTTAGAGATTAGGAATTTAGATTTAAGTAGTACTGCACCCGTAAATGTGATGATGTATGTGTATACATATTTGACGAAAAAAAAATACTATAACTATTTGACGAAAAATTAGTATTTCAAGATCATGTAAACGTGATGATGTTTGTGTATACATACGTGTTTAAATTTCTTTAAATTGTAGATAATCAACACCAATTCACACAGTATAATCTTTACATGAAAGACATATACTCTCTTCGTCCCAATTCTTTTTTACACGTATAATAAGGAGAATTGTTAATTGTGAGAGAAATGGTGGTACCCACAAATAGAGAGTGATTATTTGTGTGTAACAAAATTGTCATTTTTGGAATTGGACAAGATGAATGGGACAAACCAAAAAGGAAACCTAAACAAGATAAATGAGACGGAGGGAGTACATTCGAAAGTTTGTGCAATTTAATTCTAGTTCTTATATTTTGAATCTTGGCACCAAATATATACTTCATTTTATAATCATCGACAAAGTAAAAGTTGTGTTGTTTGAGTGTGCATGAATGAATTTCCATTTTTTATAAATTTTCGTAGACTTCTTTAAAGACGACATTTCTCATAGATGTTGAGTTGCTATTTTTACAATCACATACCAAGATCTTCAATCTAGTTCGTTTTGTAACACGCTACACTGCTACATACAAGTGACCATGAGTAAACACATGTTTCTTTAACAACAAACCAACACAACTTAAAGATTATCCATGACTTTTATTAATAGTCATTGCATAGTAGACAATAATCGAAAACTGACATCTTTGAAATTTGAATGGCAATCTTAGATCAGACAGTGTAAGTGAAATTCTCGTTATCAAAACTCTATCTCTAGCATTTCGACAAATGATCACATTATCTTCCAACACATGAACGTTGAGTCTTGTAATTAATTACCAATCTAGTTCCATTGCACCAACCATTTACTTGATCTATATTTTCTGAGAAGTATAACCGAAGTTCCCACTTTTAATAACAACTTATGGTTTGGTATGCCAAAACATGTAATTCTATTTAAAAACTCTAGTGTGTGAATGTATTGGAGTAGAGAAGTGTTTCATGAAGAACTGCACATCGTATTTGAACTTAAATATATTCGTCCTTCTCCTTCTTTCAATGATATCACATATTGATTGATAGACTCCCACTACATCCAAAGTTGGTTCTGATGAACAAATTATAATTTCTCGCAAGTGCACGAATCGGTGTAATACCTAATCTAGCAACTCCCGAGGTCGATCTCACAAGGACTCAGCTGGGTTCTAATTATCCTAATTATTTCGCTATCTACTTGGTCCTAAACTGGGTTTGGTTTATTTAAAAATACGAAATTAAAATGCAAGAAAGAAAGAAAACAAATAAAAAACGAAGCAAAGTGGATTGATGGGTGTGGTTTCAAGTTTGATGAAGAGTGCGGAGGTTTAGCAATCACTATGCCTAAGATGATCGATTCATTCCTATTCTCTAGCTAGCATTTATGAGTTTATTTTGTTGGTTCATCCACTAAGGCTCTAGGGATTCCGTATGATGGCGGGAGATCTCTAACTTATAATCCTAAGGGTCAATCAAGTGATCATATCATGAACCTAAGGATCGTACCATGCTCAAGGATTTAAGGAACCATCTAAACTATCCCAAACCAATGGTGACAATCTAGACACTTAATTGCAGGTCTAAATAAATAACCGGGTATGGTCCGCCGTATTATCTATTACCTATATTCTCTATAATTATCTAAGATGATGGCCAGTCACATTAAAGAATCATAGAGAAATCAAAAGCAGGTTCAACAATTAAGAAACAAAACAATTCATTCATTGAAAAACTTGGGTTTGAATCAATTCATCAAAAACATAGATCCTGCTAAACCCCCACACAAGGGGATTTAGTCACTCATATTTGTAGGAAAATAATCACAAAAGATGCAAAAATAATCCATAGAATTCAAGTATCAAAAACCCTAAACAAAACTGAGAAGGAATAATACAACCTAGAATCTAGCGGATTGATCCTCGCGCTAGGGTTCTCGGGTTGTGGTCTTCAATCTTCGTCTTGAATCTTCCATGGAGGGATGCCTTGGGTGTTTCTCTGACTTGGAGGGTGGAAAAAGTCGGAATTATGGTGTGTGTCCGAAGGAAAGAAGTCCGGAAGGCTTTATATAGGTTTCGGGCCGAAAAAATCAGGTTTTTGGGCTGCAGACGACGCGGACCGCGGTCCAGTGCAAAGGCGGACCGCGGTCCGACCCCTACTGACTTTGCAATTTTTTTGGGTCAGAACGCATCGGACCGCGGTCCCGCACAAATGCGGACCGCGGTCCTTAACAAATCCGGCCAAGCAGTTTTTCTGCACTGTCGCATTTTGGGAAAAACGCGATATCTTCTTCGTTAGCCGTTGGATCGCCATGAAACTTTGCCACAATGTTCCTAACACATAGAAATACAATCTGGACGGTGGAGATCGGATTCTAAGATCGTTAGATCCGCCTGCCACGCAATTTTCCAACTGCCTCGTTACATGAGCTCCGAAACGCGATTTCTTCAACATCCGGCTTCAAATCCTCTCTATTCTTCATCCAAGCAACTCCATCTTTACCAAAAATGCATCAATGGTCATGGTTTCTTTCATTTTGGTGTCAAATACCACCAAATATGCTTAAAATGCGTGAGAAACCTACAAAACCAAAAACCATCGAAAGTATGCGATTCCAAGCAAAACAAAAGCTAAAAATGAATGGAAAACGATGTAAACAAGCCTTAAAAGAACACGATGAGATGGTATAAAAACCACTCATCAAATCCCCCCAAACCTAAGCTTTTGCTTGTCCTCAAGTAAAGAAACAAGATAAAAGAAAGACTATGACTAAATATTAAAAAGATGAGAATAACAATTCAAGCCTTATTCAGTTTTTAGAAGAACACATCACTAGCATGTGAAAATCATTCAAGTTTGATGCCACCTTCAAAACAAAATAGAACATAGAAGTAGAGTAGTCCCTCTCCAGAGTTCTGTATCACTCAAACACTCAAGTGTATAAGGGTAAAATCATCACTCAAACTCAACCCTAGGAGAGCGTCTTCATAAGCTTGCAGATTGTCTAATTCTACTCATAATGAACACAATTCATGGCAAAGATCTCGAAGGTCTTACTTTGGTTGTAATGGGGCTAAGGCATGTAATAAAAAGGTAGGGAAGATATAAGAAAAGTGACTCATAATGTACGAACAATCAAGGGATCATGTACGAACAATCAAGGGATCTAGTAGAGCAATCAAATTATGATATATCAAAATAAACCTCTAAAACCAATCACATTTGAACCACTCATAATCAAACAAATCAAGTCACCCCGAGTTCTCACCTTTTTTTTTTCAAAATATACTCCCCTTTTCAATTTCCTCTTTTTTTTCTTTTCACCTCTTCTTTTTTTTTTTCTTCTCTTTTTTTTTCTCTTTTTTTTTTTTTCAACACCTCCCAACTCTAACATATGTCATCAATAAACCCCTTTCAATCGAAGTTAGGAGTACATGCACAAGTCTCCCATATTCTATCCAATTGTTTATCTGCCAACTCTCTACCAATAATTAGATAAAGATTTTAGTATAACACGGTGTCATCAAGTTCGGTACCAGGCTGGATATAATCAAAATCAATTCACACCAATCTCACTTTTTGGCAAATATTTGTCCCTTGATCACCAAACCCTTATCAAACCTCCCTTTCCTCACCACAGCACTAATGACTCTACTAAATCCTCGGTTAAGGCTAGTTAGGCTAGGCAATTTAAGTGGAGGTACATGAATAAAAAGGATACTTTAAGCTCAAAGGGGCTTACTAGGTTGATGTTCAAGGTAGGATTCATATTTGGCTCTGGCTAAAGAACGAGATAGTGCCTAAGATCATATCAATGCCATGTACGAAAAGTGTTCAATAAACTTCAAACAGACTCAAAGCAAGTTCTAAATGTTCTCCCTAAAGCGAGTATCACACATGAAAGAAATTGAGACCGACATATGATTTCGTCAGTTCACAATAAGCTCAAATTCTCACCAAAGGTTTTTGGACTACCATACTTTTACATCCTACATGTCCGAAAATTTTATCATGTCAAATTCAATTCAACAATGCTTCAGTAAAGAAAAATTTTAAGGCAAGAAATGCATAAACATCAAATAACCCAAGTCATAGTAATTCAAATATCAAGTACATGGAGAATCATCAGAATCATAATTATACAGACCAAATCAGTAGGGTTCAAGATTCGACATTCCCCCCCAAACCTATCTACGAGCTAGTCCCTAGCACGAAAATAGAGTGAAATAAAGAAAATTGGGTAAACGAATCTTCCCTGAGAACAAAATTGTTTGGTCTGTGTAGCTACCCATCTCATAACGGTCCGGGTCCAGGCCCATAAGGCGGGTATCCCATCCGCCGCATCCACTGGTCGTAGCGCTCGTCCATAGTTTGCTGCCACCTTTCGGTACCATCCTGACGCGCTAACAAAGAGCGGTGCTGTTCCTCCATAGTTTCCTGACGGCGATCGAGTGCATCAAGGCGGGCATTTAGGGCAGTGAACCCGCCCATAAGAGCCGTCTGGTTCTGTTGCAACATTTCCTGCAAAGCAGACATGTCAAAAACATATGGGTTAGCAGCATGGTCCCCTTCATCAGGTGCCTCCTCGATCATCGGGACATCAGCATGAGGCCCCGGAGCTCTATCTTGCATCAACTCCTCATAGATAGTAGAGGTAATGTCCCCTTTACCACGACGTAGTTGGTAAACCGGAATCATTTGGACCCCAGAGGACCGGCATATGGCAGTAATCAGACAAGGGAAAGGGAAACCGGTCCGACCCGGATAGGTATGGGTGGCCAAAATCAACCCCATAATAAGCTGTCCCACATCAATGTAAAGTCCCTCAAGGATGCAATAAATCAATAAGGCTCGCTCTGGCTTAAGATCACGGAAGCTGGTGCTCGGCATGAGATTATGCTGAACAAAATACTGTAAAACCTTAACATGGGGGTGCAGGCTATGCTTCGGAAAACCAGTCATACCGGGCACATATGGGAATCCATCCTTGCATATGACTGGGACACGCTCAGGCCAAGCGTCCACATCAGGCGGTAACATGGTATGGAATGTCTCAGCCGGGTACCCCACCGGCTCAGGTATCGCGTAGAATTCATTGATCACGCGACCGGTGATGGTCACCGTCCTCCCACGAAACTCAACAATGCCGGTCCCCCTGTCATAAGAAACGAGGGATGCATAGAAATCCCGAACGAGCTGCTCGTCATAGCCCGCAGGTGTAGCCACCAACCTGTCCCAACCACGGCGCTGAATAATGCGTCTCAGCCACAAGGTCTCATGGCCATCGACTACGCCTCCACTCACAGTTATTCCTCTCTCGGGAATGAGGGGGCGGTTTCTGTCATTTGCGGTAGCCCACTGTTGAGCATCTGCCGATAGATTCCAGGCGGGGCGAGATCCAATCGAACCTCTGGAGGAGCCTTCGCCAGCTTGCCGAGCCCTCTTGTGTGATGAAGCTTTGCTCTTTCCTTTATCTCTCACCATGATAATCCTGCAATAACAATATGAAGTATGCCAACGAGTAGATAACGGGGTTCAAAAATTCCCCCCAACCTATCATGCGGCTAGGCGGAAAAGTTCCGAATAAAGCATCCGGCATGCAAGGAAACCCACAATAATAGACTAGAATACCATACACAATCAAGTAGTAACCCATAAGCGAAGGTGCTAGTAACCACATGCTTGTAATGGACATAGAAAGAACTTTGAGCAAGTATAAGAGCATTCATGGAATAAAAGAACAAATTCAAGCATATGAACAACACTTAGGCATTTTCAGAAGCATTTGATATGCATAAATCCAAACAAGTTCTTTCAAAGCTTAGGGTAAATCCTAATCCAAATCTAGCAAGCAACATCCCTCACAACGACTAAGGAATCGAGAAAATCCAAGAATTTTCGAATTTGAAGTGAATTTGGTCATTGAAGTATTTAAGCAAACACTTGGTAGGCATATGTAGAAACAAGCTTAATTACTCCAAATTAAGAACACAAATTCCTCCCATGTATCAACAATTCACAAATCAACATGAAAATTCTATCAATCCTACCAAATAAACTCAACCCAAGAGATGAATTCGAAAATTGCAAAGAAAACTTGAAGAAAAATCAAATTTGGGTGAGAAATCTTACCTTGGATGGATGTGAGGAGATAAATCGACACAAGTTACGGTAGAAGAACTTGTAGATGTGGAGTAGAGAGTAAAATTTTCGAGAGTTTATGTTGATGGGGAGAAAGAGTGGTGAGGAAGAATTCGTGTGGGAGAAGAAGTGAGGGGAAGAGCGGTTTTAAGGAGTAAAACAAATACTTACCTGCGATTTTTACACGGGACCGCGGTCCTACACAAACTCGGACCGCGGTCCGTCCTTCTCTGGACTGGAAAGATCATTCTCCCGATAACACGGGACCGCGGTCCTGCGCAAATAGGACCGCGGTCCGCTCCCCTCTGTACTCCAAATTTCTTTATCCTCGATTACAAAGGACCGCGGTCCTTCACAATGTCGGACCGCGGTCCGACACCTTCTGTCCCGGAAAATTTCTGGCTGCCGATACACTGGACCGCGGTCCCTCGTAAACGCGGACCGCGGTCCTCCCCCTTCTGTACTCCAATTTTTTTATCCTCAATTACAAAGGACCGCGGTCCTTCACAATGTCGGACCGCGGTCCGACACCTTCTGTCCCGGAAAATTTCTGGCTGCCGATACACTGGACCGCGGTCCCGCGTAAACGCGGACCGCGGTCCGACACGTCCTGCCCCTTTTTTTTTTTTTTTTTTTTTTTTTTTTTTTTTTTTTTTTACACGAAAAACTTACAAAACATGGGTTGCCTCCCAAAAAGCGCTTGGTTATAGTCGTTAGCTCGACTACAGCCGGAACAAATCACGGGTCTGAGATCTCGAGCCACTCGACATCGGCTTTGTCGAATGCTCGTTCAAAATATGGCTTCACCCGTTGTCCATTCACCTTGAAAGTGTCATTGGGTCCGTGGGTTTAACAACTCCACAAAGACCATGAGGAAACACTTGGACTACGGAAAAATGGTCCGACCACCTAGATTTCAACTTTCCTGGAAACAATCTGAGACGAGAGTTATATAATAAGACCTTCATTCCTGGGTAAAGAGACTTACTAACAATGCCCTTATCGTGATAGCGTTTAGTACGCTCTTTGTAAATCTTGGCATTCTCATAAGCCGCATCACGAACCTCGTCCAACTCATCCAACTCTAGTAAACGCTTCTCACCGGCCTTCTCGAGATCCATATTCAGCTGCTTAATCGCCCAATAAGCCCTATGCTCCAACTCCACGGGTAAATGACAAGCCTTCCCATAGATCATTCGGTATGGGCTCATTCCAATTGGTGTTTTGTACGCGGTGCGATACGCCCACAAAGCATCACCAAGCTTCAAAGCCCAATCTTTTCTTGACGGTTTTACCGTCTTCTCCAAAATACCTTTGATCTGTCGATTGCTCACCTCGACTTGCCCGGATGTCTGTGGATGGTAAGGGGTTGCCACCTTGTGCGTGATATTGTACTTCTTCAACAACCCATCAAATAGTTTGTTGCAGAAATGCTTCCCACCATCACTAATGATTGCTCTAGGAGTGCCAAACCTATTAAAAATATTTTCCTTCAAGAACTTGACAACTACATTAACATCGTTAGTTCTAGTTGGAATTGCTTCCACCCACTTTGAAACATAATCAACAGCCACAAGAATATACTCATAACCCATAGAGGAGGGAAAAGGTCCCATAAAATCAATACCCCAAACATCAAATAACTCAACAACCAAATTACCGGTTTGGGGCATCTCATTTCGCTTACCTATGTTACCACTCCGTTGGCACTTATCACAACTTACATAGTGAGAATGAGCATCTTTGAACAAAGTTGGCCAATAAAATCCGGATTCGAGGACCTTGAGTGCAGTCTTCTTTCCACTAAAATGTCCCCCACAGCTCAACTCATGGCAATGAGAGAGTATACTCGTATGCTCATCCTCAGGAACACATCTCCGAATTATTTGATCATTGCAAACCCGGAACAAGTAAGGATCATCCCAAAAGTAGGCCCTGCATGAAGATTCAAATCTCTTCTTTTCCTGCCAAGAAAGATCAGTACGCAACGCCCCACTCACCAAGTAGTTGACAATGTCAGCATACCATGGCTCGCGGGAGATAACAAATAGCTGCTCATCAGGAAAAGAATCATTGATAGGCACAGTAGAATCCTTCGGAATAAAACTAACAGGCAACCTAGATAAGTGATCAGCAACAACATTATCTTTACCCTTCTTGTCCTCAATTTCAACATCAAATTCTTGCAACAATAAAATCCACCTAAGCAATCTAGGCTTGGCATCAGTTTTGGTGAGAAGAAATTTCAATGCAGAATGATCAGTGTGCACAACAACTTTAGTTCCTACCAAATAAGATCTAAATTTGTCAAGAGCAAATACAACAGCAAGGAACTCTTTTTCAGTAGTGGTATAATTTACTTGTGCGGAATCAAGTGTGCGACTAGCATAGTAAATAACACGAAGTCTACCATCCACTTTTTGTCCTAAAACAGCTCCTATGGCATAGTCTGATGCATCACACATAAGCTCAAAAGGTAAAGACCAATTAGGACCAACAACAACAGGAGCAGAAGTAAGCTTTTCCTTGAGAGTAGTAAAAGCAGATAAGCATGCATCATTAAACTCAAATGGAACATCTTTGCACAGAAGCTTATTTAGAGGACGACACAATTCAGAAAACCCTTGTATAAATCTCCTATAAAATCCTGCATGCCCAAGAAATCCCCTAACTTCTTTCACTGAGGTAGGAGGAGGAAGCTTAACTATCAAATCAATTTTTGCCTTATCTACCTCTATCCCCCTCTTAGAAATTACATGCCCAAGCACAATCCCTTGTGTAACCATGAAATGACTCTTTTCCCAACTAAGGGTCAAATTGCACTCAATGCATCTCTTAAGAACTAAAGTCAACTTATTCAGACAATCCTCAAAAGAATGCCCAAAAACTGAAAAGTCATCCATGAATACCTCAATAAAGTCTTCAACCATGTCAGAGAAGATGGAGAGCATGCATCTCTGAAAAGTAGCGGGGGCATTGCAGAGCCCAAAAGGCATCCTCCTATATGCGAAAGTTCCAAATGGGCAAGTGAATGTTGTCTTCTCTTGATCCTCGGGAACTATCGGAATCTGATAAAAACCTGAAAGACCATCAAGAAAACAATAATACTCGTGACCGGTTAGTCTTTCCAACATTTGATCAATAAAAGGGAGAGGAAAATGGTCCTTCTTTGTCACAGCATTCAATCTTCGGTAGTCTATGCACATCCGCCATCCGGTGGTCATTCTCGTAGGCACCAATTCACCTTTGTCATTCCTAACCACAGTGATACCGGATTTCTTGGGAACCACATGGACTGGACTTACCCACTTGCTGTCAGATATAGGATAGATCATCCCATGGTCAAGCATCTTGATCACTTCCTTCTTCACCACCTCTTGCATTGCTGGATTAAGTCGCCGTTGAGGTTGCCGCACTGCTTTGGTATTATCCTCCAAAACAATCTTGTGCATGCATCTCACCGGACTTATTCCCTTGATATCTGATAAGCTCCATCCAATGGCTTCCTTATGCTCGCTAAGTACTCTCACTACTGCTGATTCTTGGAATGGGGTCAGGCTGGATGAGATGATAACCGGATACGTATCACCCTTCCCCAAGAAAACGTACTTGAGGCTCTTCGGTAACTCCTTGAGCTCTAGAACTGGCGGAAGTGGTTCAGCTTGCTTTCCGCTGGTAGGAAGCTCCAAGACTTTGCTAGATTCAAATCCACTACTAGCCTCAAGACCATCTTCTAACTGCTTAAGACATTCTTTGTCCTCATCTGCAAGAAATTCAGGGTTAGTGGCAAGAGTTAAAGCGACTTCCAACTTGTCCTCTCGTCAATTCCTCGTAAATAAGAGTCCCGCACTATCGAGTCACAAGGGTCAACAAAATACACCATCTCAATAGAGTAAGCGTAAGGAATAGCGAGAACAATCCAACACAGCAATCTCTAAACACTCCCCGAGGACCTCCATCGTCACCTTCCTATCACGCACATTGATGATCGAATTGGTAGTGGACATAAAAGGTCGCCCTAAAAGTATCAAATGCTCATTATCCCTAAGAGAGACATCTTCCATATCAAGAATCACAAAATCAACAGGAACAATGAACTTATCAACTTGAACTAAAATATCCTCTACCACTCCCCTAGGACTTTTAATAGATCTATCAGCAAGTTGCACTCTCATGGATGTAGGCTTTAATCCTTGAATACCCAACTGCTTGTACAATAAGTATGGCATAAGGTTGATACTAGCCCCCAAATCCAACATTCCTCGAACAACTCTATCAGTCCCCATGGAGATTGAGATCAGAAAACTACCTGGGTCCTTCATCTTGCGTGGTAAATGAGGTAAACCAACCAATGCACTTACGATTGTGGTGTCAACGTACGTGTCACCTCCTCATAGTTCCTCTTGTTTGTACTAAGTTCTTTGAAGAACTTCGCATAACTTGGCACATTCCTGATAAGGTCTAAAAGGGGAAGATTGATGTTAACCTTAGAAAGCATATTGAAAAGGGTAGAGAATTGCTTATCTTGCTTGCTTCCTTTCAGACGCCCGGGAAATGGTGGTGGAGGCTTGTATGGATTACTCGCCTTGTGTAAAGCGGATTTCTCTACAAGATCCTTCTCTTTACCTTTGTCTTCTTCAGTCAAGGCTTTCTCATCCTCTTCGACTACGCCATCTCCCTTGGATGTTTCCTCAATGAGCGAGTCTTTAGGAATGTAATCTGGCTTTTCAATCTCCTTGCCGTTTCTCAACACATGGAGAGCCTTTGCTTGATGTGTTTGTCCTGGTAGTTCCCCTTGTTGCATTTTAAGCAAAGCGACTTCCCGTGCTAGTTGGCCAAGTTGAGTTCCCAAATTGTTGGAATTGGCTTCCACGTTTCTGACAGAAGTGGTAAGGGTCTCCATTTGCTCCTTAGAACTCTTCATAAAGGAGTTTAAGGTGTCTTGCAAGATAGCAATGGAATTCTTGTCAGTGTCCTCAATCTTTGGCTGAGGGCGAGAAGATGATGTGCCTCCAAAGTTCTGCTGCGGAATGGCATTCCTCCCTCCATAATCCTGGTAATTCTTGTAGTTAGGATTGTATCCTTGCTGCTTATGGATAAAATTTTGCTGCGGCCTTTGATATTGCCTTCTCTCTTCCCATTCTTGGTGTCTTAGGCCTTGTCCCCAATTAGCTTCTTCCTCTTGAAATTGATTGTGGATGATATTAAACTGGCATTGGGCGGTTGAATGTTGTGGATCATCACAAATGGTACATACCTCGCCAATCTTCGGGGCTTGCACTTGTCTCTGCTTGAGCTCCTTGATTTCTTGTCTAAGCAGTTGAAGCTCCTTAATAGTATCATCCGTATATGCAGCCCGTACATCCTGCGTTCCACGTTGTCTCACACTCTGACTTCTTAATACGGAACGAGCCTTCAACGTCTCAAAAAGCTCATGCAATGCACTTGGGGTCAGCGCAAGAATGCCTCCGGGGGCCATGTTATCAACCATAATCTGACACGGCAAAAGCAATCCATTGTAGAAGAACTCATTCAACATCGCAACCTGGTAATTATGATGTGGACATTGGATGAGGAGTCCCTTGAATCTATCCCAAGCTTCATGATATGTCTCATTGTCAAATTGGGAGAAAGTAGCAATGTCTTGCCTCAACTCGTGGCTCTTGCTTCGGGAGTAGTATCGCTCCGTGAATGCTTTGAACACGTCCTCCATTGTCCCCAAAGAATTAGCAGGCAGTGTGTGCAACCAATTCTTGGCTTTATCCTTCAGAGTGTAGGGAAACAATCGTCTCCCCAATTGATCGATAGTGAGCCCGCCGAGAGGAATAGTCCCCGAGTGTAGCATAGAACTCCCTCATGTGAGCAAGAGGATCTTCAGTTGCTAGCCCGTAGAAAGATGGTAGCATATGGTAGTAGATGGGCTTCAGATCATAATTCCTTGCGGTCTCTTCTAGGACGATGCAGGTGGTATTGGCTCCAAGTATCGGCCTTGTGTAGTCTCCCTGCAACCTCTCTGGTTCAGGATTGTTCTCAATTCGCTCCATTTCAATTTTGTCTTCCTGTTCTTTCCACGTAACTCGAGTCCCTACTCTGTGTATGTTATCGATAAAAGGCGCAAGTTCTGGATTTTGCGACCTTCTACCGTGCATAAACCTACAGAAAACTCAAGAGTAAGACTCGACACAGTAAAGAAAAGAAGAAATAGTAACCAACGTAAAAATAAAATCTAAACAAATAAACAGCTAGTAAAAAGAATAATAAAAACGACTGAGTCCCCGGCAACGGCGCCAAAAACTTAATGAACAAATTATAATTTCTCGCAAGTGCACGAATCGGTGTAATACCTAATCTAGCAACTCCCGAGGTCGATCTCACAAGGACTCAGCTGGGTTCTAATTATCCTAATTATTTCAAATATCAAGTACATGGATTGATCCTCGCGCTTGGTTCTCGGGTTGTGGTCTTCAATCTTCGTCTTGAATCTTCCATGGAGGGATGCCTTGGGTGTTTCTCTGCTTTGGGGGCTGGAAAAGGTCGAAAATATGGTGTGTGTCCGAAGGAAAGAAGTCCGGAAGGCTTTATATAGGTTTCGGGCCGAAAAAATCAGGTTTTTGGGCTGCAGACGACGCGGACCGCGGTCCAGTGCAAAGGCGGACCGCGGTCCGACCCCTACTGACTTTGCAATTTTTTTGGGTCAGAACGCATCGGACCGCGGTCCCGCACAAATGCGGACCGCGGTCCTTAACAAATCCGGCCAAGCAGTTTTTCTGCACTGTCGCATTTTGGGAAAAACGCGATATCTTCTTCGTTAGCCGTTGGATCGCCACGAAACTTTACCACAATGTTCCTAACACATAGAAATACAATCTGGACGGTGGAGATCGGATTCTAAGATCGTTAGATCCGCCTGCCACGCAATTTTCCAACTGCCTCGTTACATGAGCTCCGAAACGCGATTTCTTCAACATCCGGCTTCAAATCCTCTCTATTCTTCATCCAAGCAACTCCATCTTTACCAAAAATGCATCAATGGTCATGGTTTCTTTCATTTTGGTGTCAAATACCACCAAATATGCTTAAAATGCGTGAGAAACCTACAAAACCAAAAACCATCGAAAGTATGCGATTCCAAGCAAAACAAAAGCTAAAAATGAATGGAAAACGATGTAAACAAGCCTAAAAAGAACACGATGAGATGGTATAAAAACCACTCATCAGGTTCCAATATAGCTCATTCTTGCAGAAAATTTGCATCATTAATCATATTGTTGTCTTTTGGATAAACATACTCAACGATAGCTGCATTTGGATTTTCAAAATATTTAAGCAAGTTATCTTCTGGAATATTGACTATGGATTCTCTATCATTTGAACCTCCTACTGTCCCGTCTTCAATACTTGCTACATGCTCCAAAAATTTTGGATATTTATATTGCTTCACCTTCTAAGTTTGTATTTTGTAGCCTCGTGTTATTTGTCAGTTTTAAAACTTTGCAATATTTCCATATATTTGATGCTCATCATAGGTGTTTCCTCTCAAATTAAAAGTCGTGCTTTCACAAGCAGGTCAGCCAACGCAATCCCTTTCTTAATATTGCATTTATAATCTTCATTTGCATCAATTGGGAATTTAAAGCGTGAATGCAATTCTTTCGACGGGTAGTAAAAGCGATGTTGATTCCACTCTGAGCCTTTGTTGTAGCTATTAGTTATAACAATATTTAATTACTAAGATTATATTAACATGATTTACGACATTTCATATGATTATAGTAACAGATAGAAGTACGATGTGGTCGGCGGAGATCAAATTCTAAGATCGTTAGACCCAACTGCTACGTGGTTTCCCAACTGGCTTGTTTTGAGACCTTCGAAATTCAGTTTATTCAACTTCCGACTTCAGTTCTTCTTCATTCTTCATCCAAACAACTCCATCTTTACCAACAATTCATCAATGGTCATCATTTTCTTCATTTAGGTGCCAAATACCTCCAAATATGCTCAAAACACGCAAGAAACCTAAAAAACCAAAAACTATTGAAAGTATACGATTCTAAACAAAACAAAAGCTATAAATGGATGGAAATGATAGAAATAGACTTAAAAAGAATACTATGAGATGCGGTATAAAAACCACTCATCAAACGATATAGCTTAGTTGAATTTAGCATGTTAGAAGCTCAATATGCTAGTTAAGTTCAGTAGCTGATAGGCTTAGTATCATACCGTTTCTCCGATGTTTGGATTCAGTATTGATGACTCAGTAGGGTTGTTCAGAACCTACTGAATGTGTCTTGAACATCAGTACAATGGAATTGACATACAAGCTGAATATTTCAGAAGAATGTCAGTAGATGACAACTCAGTTAAAGTGTCTAAGGTATCAGAGGAAGTCAACTCAGCATCAGCCTTAAGGTTTGAGCAAGCCTCACCTACCATTCAACCTCGATCAATAAGGAACTGCCAATACTGCACTTGCACTGACATAAAGCTGCCCTCAAGACTGAAAAAGAGAGAATCTCTACAGTGGCATTCAAATTCGAGATGGTCGTTTTCCTTGTCATTTTTGACACATGGCTAGGACTTTTTCAATGGATCTTTTCATGAGTCAAGAATATAAAAAGAGATTGATCTTCAAGAGTTGAAGACACGACCGGGAACATTAAGCATTCACACATTCAAAGCTCTAGCAACCTCAAAGAAAATTCCTTGAAGAATTTTCTACATAGATAGATCCTTAACAGTTCTTCACTCTAGAGTAATCTAGTTTTCATTCTCTATTCTAAGCTAAATCTGTTAGATCATACGCTTAGACATCGAAGGAATTCATATCTTGAACTCTTTATTGTAAGAACTCCTTCATAGTTGGAGAATCTCAAACCTTGTGTTTGAACCCATTGTAAAGTCGCTAGGACTATAACTAGTGATCTGTACAGTGAACGGATCGACTGAGACTTGCTCAGTATAGTTAATTCAAGACATCCTAATTATTCAGGACAGTGGACGTAGGATCCTGTGTATTCGAACCATTTTAAAAATTGCCTGAGAATTTATTGTTTTATTAGTTTATTGTTCACTCTGCATAAAACCGATTTGCAAAATTCATAAGTAAGATTTTTAGTAAAACCTGAATATACGCACAATCATAACCTGAACTGTTTTCAGCAAAAACATTTTTCAACAAGAGACGATAAAATCGGGCCACACTCCCGCATAACTTCTTGTACTGAGTCTACTGTAGACTGACTGAAGTCAGTAGATAGTGTTCAATAACTAGAACTACTCTGCCCACGCGAGTAGAAAGCTAAATTGGCGAACTGAGTTATTTAGCAAGCACATAAATACTGACATTCGCGTATGAGTTAAAACTTGGACTCAGGTGTATTCAACCCCCCTCCCCCCCGCCCCCCCACTTGAAGACTCGTCTCTAGACCAATATACAAATGATAACATTCAAAGTAGCTAAGTTAGATACGATCCCTATGAATGAAATAAAATCTTGATTCTAGGCTGCACTCTCGAATGATATACTTGTTTACGTTATTATTTCCGGTTGAAGAAATATAATTTTCAGAAGTGTGAATCTTTTAACTCTTTAATTCTAAAAAACTAAAATTTGAACTTTTTATAAATAACAATACGGGAATGTATAAAATACGGGTTGTTACATTCTTTCTCCTCAATCTTTTCCCCTTCTAGGCATCATCACCTTCATATGCCACGGAGTCTGAGGTAAGAATCTTTACCTTGATGTTAAGCTCATCATATAAACCTTGCAGATCATTCACTCGATTTGCAACATTATGCATATCTTCAACATTATTGAGCACAACAGCGGATCTCTCTTCATGCAGTATTTTGAGAGTTTCTTCATGTTGGAGTTCAGGGAGTTCATTATCTAACACAAGAGCAAGCAGCGCAAACAAGTCAAACACAAGACGCTAATACAGCCGACAACCAAACTCATCAATACACTATCAGAAAATGCTTAAAAGTACTTGACAGAACTCAGAAGGGGCGACATTGTTAAGAAAACTAGAATTGCAGATAAAATTTTTTCTCATTTACATGTGTGTTGGAAGCCAACAAAGAGACCCGTACAATATACGGTACTAACTATCAAATATACGGTACTAACTATCAAATATACAATAATAATTAAGAGAATTATGTACATGAAAGAAATCCGATCTTCTTGATCTTCATCTAAACCATACTCGATCTTCTCAATCTTCTCGATCTTCATCTAAACCATACTCGATCTTCTCAATCTTCTCGATCTTGTGATCCCAAAATAATAGGGATCACATTATCACATTACCCCCCTTAAAGGTGGAGCGTGCAAATCATGGACGCCCAGCTTGGACAAAAGGAACTCAAAAGGACCAAGCCCCAAAGCCTTCGTAAAGATATCCGCTAACTGAGCCGAAGATAGAACGTAAGATGGCGAGACCAAACCCGATGTAATTGCATCACGAACAAAATGACAATCAGCCTCAATGTGTTTCGTGCGTTCATGAAATACCGGGTTTTTAGCAATATGTAATGCAGATTGATTATCACAAAAAAACTTCATGCTAGAAGAGTGAGAAACACCAAGATCAGTCAATAATCGTTTCACCCATTTCAGTTCACACACAACTGCAGCCATCGCATGATATTCAGTCTCCGCTGAAAACTGGGAGACTGTGTGTTGCTTCTTTGTTTTCCACGAAATGGGAGAGCTGCCTAAGGTAACAAACCACCTGGTTAAAGACCAGCGTGTAAGAGGACAACTAGCTCAATCCGAATCACACCATCCCTCGAGAGATAAATCCCGCGAAGGACGAAGAAGAATTCCTTGCCCCGGACACTTCTTCAAATACCTAACAACACGTAGAGCGGCGGACCAATGGTCTTGTCGTGGACTTTGAATGAATTGAGAAGGAGCATGCACCGAATAAGCTAAATCTGGACGTGTAACGGACAAGTATATCAACCTTCCCACAAGACGACGATAGGGTGCAGGGTCGATAAGTAACTCACCTTTAGCAATAGCAAGTGAGTGATGTTGTTCAATAGGAAAATCAGTCGGCTTCGCACGTAGCAAACCAATCTCCGAAATGATTTCTAGAGCATATTTATGCTGGCACAAAGAGAAACCATCGAGACACCGTGCGACCTCAAGTCCCAAAAAATATTTGAGTTCTCCCAAATCTTTCATACGAAAGCATCGACCAAGATAGGATTTAAATGCCACAAGCGCAACATCATCATTCCCAGCAATAATCATATCATCAACATAAATTAAAATAGATAATTGGACATGCCCGTTTTGAAACACAAATAAGGAATAGTCGGAACAAGATTGGACGAAGCCGTATTCCTTGAGAGACGTAGAAAGTTTGGCAAACCAACAACGAGGAGCTTGCTTCAAGCCATATAAAGATTTCACCAATCTACAAACTTTAGTCGGATCGGAATTGGCAAAGCCCGGAGGTAATTTCATATAAACTTCTTCCGTCAAGTCACCATGCAAAAAAGCATTGTACACATCCATCTGATGAACCGTCCATTGTTTGGCAGCCGCGACTGCGAGAAAAGTCTGAACGGTCACCATTTTTGCCACCGGCGCGAAGGTTTCATTGTAATCAATACCTTCTTGTTGGCGGTTGTCGTAAATCACCAATCATGCTTTAAGGCGCTCAATACTCTCGTCGGATTTATATTTAATGCGATAAATCCATTGACTACCAAGAACTTTCTTGCTCGGTGGAAGAGTTGTTAAAACCCACGTACGATTATTCTCAAGAGCACGTATCTCATTGGACATGGCGTCTCGCCACCCTGGATCCTGCATGGCCTCACGAAAAGATTTTAGCTCTCGCCCCAAGATTACGACCGCCAAGAATTGTCCACAATAGTTAAAAAATAAGAAGCCCCACCTGACGAACATTGTTTATAAGGCCCCCATAAATCCAAATGCACAACTTCAAATAAACGACTAGCACGACTCACACTAAGAGGAAAACTGGATCGAGGTTGCTTGGTACGAGAGCACACATCACAAGTCCGACCACTCGTACGACATGACTGACCCACAACTGACAACTTCTTCAAAACTTTCTCGGATCGATGCCCCAGACGTTGATGCCACAACTCATATGACGGACTACAGACAACGACATTAACTTTGGGCGAAGAAACTCCTCGGAAAAAGTACAGTCCGTCCAACCTCTCACCCGCTCCAATCACCATCCTCGTCAGTAGGTCCTGAATCACACAAATATATTTAGCAAATTGCAAAATGCAGCTGGAAGCGACTATTAATTGAGTGACGGAAATCAAATTGCGAGATAATTGTGGGGCACAAAGAACATTTTTAAGAGTTAAACCACCAGGTAAAGCAACATCTCCCTCATGATCGGCATCAACGGAAGATCCATCCGGCAATTCCACGGGACAACGTGGAACTCGTCGACTTGTGATCAAAAGATTAGGATCACAAACCACGTGATTCGTGGCACATGTATCAATAATCCAAGAACTACTATCTCTCTTACTGTACAGGCGATCATGAGCTTGAACTTTGGTTTGTGTAAGAGCATCCAAAAGTTGCTTTAGTTGGGCAGCGGAGATTCCCGCAAGACCGGCTGATGGCTCAGCACTATCCGTGGTCGTCCCTTGAGAAGCACCACTAGTTTGACCAACAACCATGTTATTTGCTCAAATAGGACGATCACCAGATCGGCCCCGTCCCGAGTGCCTACCAGCGTGACCTACTCGACCACCATTTCCACGACCAGAACCTCGACCACCTTTAGGTCTGTCTCCCCACCAATCCGGAAAACCATGTAGCTGAAAACAAGAAGGCTCATCATGCCCCTCACGGTTGCAGTGATTACAGAATTTCTCGCTCCCCGTCACAGGACGAGACTTGCTACGTACATCCGACTGAACCGCAAACGCCATAACGCCATCCCGATTCTCTTTCACCCCATATTCGACCATTCGCAACTGCTCAGCCTGGACTACCTGCTGATAAGCTCGATCCAGAGTAGGTAATGGATCTTGAGCTAAGAGATTTTTACGCAAAGAGGAGTACACCATGTCGAGCCCTATCAGGAAGTGATGGAGTTGATCTTCTGCTCGGATTTTCTCAACCTGAGAAACTATGTTGCATGTGCACTTTCCACATGCACATGTAGGCACAGTGACATACGCAAGCAAATCATCCCAAATTTTGGAAAATCTTCCAAAGTAAATAGCAACAGATTCAGAAGTACCTTGTTTACATTCACTGAGGGACTTCTTTAGTTGACAAGTGTGTGTGCCATTAACCACACAAAAGCGGTTTTTGAGGTTGTTCCACAAAAGTTGTGCATCATCATACTCGCCAAGAGTGGATCGAACTATAGGATCCATAGTATTCATCAGCCAGGACACTAACATGGATTGCACAGCGACCCAATCATCCAATTTCTCCGTAGTTGTTGGTTTAACGATCGTCCCATCAATAAAACCAAACTTGTGCTTCGCCTTCAACGAGATGCGAATCACTCTCGCCCACTCATCGTACTTCTCACCACGATGTTGTATAGGAGTAATAATATTTTCGGGTCCATCGCTGGAGCCAAGGTGATAGGACATATCCACCTTCTTCGGTTGATCGGCGGCCATTAGTTCTCACGAAAATTGCGTGAAATAAACTCTAGGATCTAGTGCTCTGATACCATCTTAAGAAAACTAGAATTGCGGATTTCTCATTTACATGTGTGTTGGAAGCCAACAAAGAGACCCGTATAATATACGGTACTAACTATCAAATATACGGTATTAACTATCAAATATACAATAATAATGAAGAGAATTATGTACATGAAAGAAATCCGATCTTCTTGATCTTCATCTAAACCATACTCGATCTTCTCAATCTTCTCGATCTTATGATCCCAAAATAATAGGGATCACATTATCACATTAGACATTCAGGAAGGTGATGAAATGTGGCTATTTGCCACTAACTTTTTGCACGACCCCACGTACCAAAGCCTCGAGCTTGGCCATCTTTTTTGTATGATATAAAATCTTTGGCTACTAGCAGATAGGAACATATATGTGCTTTTAATTAAGGTGTAACAAAATAAAAAATAAAATAAAATAAAATATTAACTGAAAAACTTCAATTTGAAAATCTTCTTAAATATTAAAAGTATAACTAATTTATAATTTTAAGTGTTTTTCTTGAATTTGAAAGAAATTACTAGATAGAAATATTATGAATGTTCTTTTATTGCACTTAAAAATTCTATCCACGAAAAAGAATTTACATGAAGAAGTCTTGTAGCTACATAAGTTTTTTGGTGATTTGTCTTCCACACTTTTTTCCCTGGAATTCATGCTTAAATATGGATATTTTTTATAAATCTTTTCTTTAATGTTTAGAAACACCTTTTAAGTTCTTAACATACATACTCAATTTCTATCACTTCAAATCCTCTTTCGTATAAAAAGAAGACAAAAAAAAAAACCTAAATGTTCAAATAAAAATTACTATTTTCTACCACCTTGATCTATAAGTGTTGATAGAATTTAAATTAATCTTAATCTAGAAGCATTGATATAGGATTCAAATCAATTTCATTTCGTTATAAGACAACCATCTATACCATTGGATCATCCGGGAAGGAAAGGAGCTTGGCCATTTTTATGACGACAAATTTCTTCTCCTGAAAACATGAAGAACAAGAGTCAAGTTCCATCATATTCCTCGTCTTGGACTGATTAGTCTAGTTGTACATGTGTGTATTTGCACTTCTATTTGGATTGTTCTCATTAGATGGCACCTATGGTTTCTATAAAAGATTAAAATTGTATAAGACACCTAGAAAACTCAATCAATGTCGGTGTTCATCTTCCAAACAATATAACTTCTAATCTTATTAATGTCTCCACATCAATCTGTCAAACATGATTAGTGTACGCTAATTTACATTATTTTTATGTGGTTTATAGTTAAATAAGAATAAAGTTTACCTAATATGAACATCAAAATCAGTTGCAGATTTCACATCATATACTCCCTCCGTCCCGCTAAAAATGTCTCAGTTGACTTCGGCACGGAGATTAAGAGATTTTAATTTAGTGTGTATTTTATGAGTTTTAATTGTATAAAGAAAATGACACAGTTTTCGAGGAGTGGTTGGTGGAAAGAAATGAAAATTATCCAAATTTTTGCAAGGCTAGTGAAAGACAATCGATTTTTATTTTTTATATTTTTTTATATTGTATTTGAAGAAATAATCTAAAGTTTTAAAAAAGATAAAAATCATAATTTTTTGAGTTCGGAGCGGAACATAATCGAGTGAGAGATAGATTTTTTAAGAGAGAGAGTATAAGAATGTGGGGGGTTGAGTAGTGAGTAAGGGGGACCCACTTTATTTTATGTTTAAAAGTAATTTTTACTATTTTAGGAAAGAGGACAGAAATAGCGGGACAGCCCGATTAGGCAAGTAGGATAGAAATAGCGGGACAGAGGGAGTATAAAATAAAATAAAAACGTATAAATAAACATTTCTTTATTTATATACCTAAAACTGTTATAAATTAAATAGAAGTAGAGAATAATAGAGAGAATGAGAAAGAGATGTGTATTATTATGAGGATGAAAACCTCTATTTATAGAGTACAAGATGGGCTCATGGGCTTTTAGGGTTTACATGGTCATCACAATATATGGTAAGTATATATATAAAATATATTTACAACACTCTCCCTTGATTGACCATCCCTAAAAGAAATTGTTGCACGTTAAAACCTTGCCAGAAAAACTCATTGGGATAAAAACAGGTCGAGGGAAAAAGCATACAGCTGCTCCACCTCAATATAGTCATTCTTGATCCTTGAGTCGGCGCATATCGATCTTGTGTAACAACTTCTTGAATACTGACGTTGATAATGCCTTTATAAAAGAATCCGCTAGATTGTCACTTGAGCGAATTTGCTGGATGTTGATGCCGCCACTCTTTTGGAGATCATGTGTTGCATTGGCTCTTTTATGAATCAATCTCAATGACTCATTTACTCGTGTGTTGCATTGGATGCCTCGTTAAAAACCTTAACTAAGAAAACCCTTTGGGAAAAACTCAGAAAGGAAAAAACTATACAACCATTTGACCTTCAGGGTCATTTGACCTTTAGGAGTCAGTCTAATCTTCAGGATTATTTACAATTTGTTACTCCCCTCAAGATAACAATATTCAAGGTTATCTTTAAGGTCTACATTAATATGTGCAACACAAGTTTAATTATCATCATAGATAATAGCATATTAGCATGGAATATGTCAATATATCATTACTCTCATAAATATACCAATATCATATTTTTCTCGAAGATAACAAATGATGGTCAATACCATTTCAAATTCTCCAATTGCACATAAGTAAGGAACTTCTGGTCCTAAAACATCTTTGTTATCTTCTATAGGTCTAGATGAGTCTCCATCCACTTCAAGTGATTGAAGCAACCATTAGGTAGCTATATGGATGTGATACAATAAAATCTCTTTAAAGATCTTTCATGTAGGTCGACTAGCTCGATTTGCAGGTCGAGACAATTATTAGTTCAACCTAAATCTTTTGATTATAACTCCGTCTTTAGGCATGAGCTAATTTCCTCAAGTACTTTTGTACATAATGATTCACATATCCTCTTCTGGAGGAATTTGGAGTGATATGTTCTAAATTTCTATTCCGCGGACTTTTTATCTTTAGCATTAATATATCTCTCACGCTTCTGGCGCTAATGAAAATCTATTGATTTATTTTGTCTATGAGGAACTTCAGTTCTTTCATGGTGCATATACAACAGGTATATGAGATTTTAGTCACTCCTTTTGCACTAAATAACTTGATGAACTTCTGGTTCATAGTGCGTGAATCTAAATAATTAATCCAACGAGATATTTGCGACATTCATATTTTAATCTCTAATCTCCCCTAATGCCAACAATAGTTGAGTTGGATTATAGAATCATGTGTCAATCAATAAAGTAGTCCACAATTAGTGGCCCTATATATGTCATGTTGACGGAGAATACACATAATTTTAAAGTATTAAACTCTTCAGGAGTCTTAACCAAAATCAAATAACAATATAATCTGTTTTGTTATCAGTTTTCTTCTTGAAAACATATGAGCAAATATCTTCACTTTTGAGATACACGTTGTTCTTACAACGATTTTGCAGTTTATTTGAATTTTTGTTTTGACTTTTTTGATTTAAGCAAGTTAAATCCTTCTGGGATTTTCAAGTATATATAACTATCAAGTTAATCAAATAGATAAATATTTACTAGATCCATAAGGTGCATATCAAGCCCTTGTGACATAAGTAGATTAATCAAATTCTAAAATATATTGGCGTCTATTATGTAAGAGTTTTCATAATCGATTCTCGGTCTTTGAGAGAGACTTGTGTTACGAGTATTGCCCTATATCTCGCAAATTTTTATTTCTCTTTCTAACGAAGACACATTTATATCCTTCGGGGATATTTTTCCGAATTTGAACTACAGGTCCAAATGTTTTTTTTCGGCTTTCTATGGAATATTAATTCACCTTGTATGACTTCTTTCCTCTTTGGCCAATTATTTTTATCCTAACAATCTCTTATAGATCGTCGTTGAGGATCCTCTTTTATCATTTCAAGAGTCATATTAAAAGGCGAAAATATTGTCGTGCGTCCACGACGATATTTGATCTCTTCAATATTTTGAGATCTTAGTATTTTCAGACGCTTGTAGTTCTTCAGGAACTTCATTTGATTGATTAATCATTATCGTCATTGTTTGGTTCATATGTTGTGCCCATTTTCTTAGACATAAAATTTCTTTTAGAACCAATTGGTCGACCATATTTTTGACGAACTTTATATTCATTTGCTACCATTTGTACTTGTCCTTCAGGGACATTTATTCTTGTGGGGGTATTTGCAGCAAATGTATGACATTGTCACTTCTTATATATATACAAAAGCATCAAAAAGTTGGTTTGCAATCTTTTGCAAATGAATCTTCCGACTTCGTTCACATTGATTACTTCGGAAATCGTAATGTGGCTATTTTGTTCTTGTGTTTTTTGTTGGATGTAGATTTCACATTGATTACTTCAGGAATCCAAATGTGACATATGTTCCAACTAATGTTGGAATGTTATTTCATCATAATAACAATCTTAATGTGAGATCGCTTTTATACGGACAAATACCATTTTGAGTATGGATATGAGAAACTAATTATTTAATCTCAATTCCAAATCCATATAATATAAATCCTCTTCAGGAGGAACTTAGAGTTTAATAAACTCCCTAGCTTTCTCAAGACAATTCTTCTTGAGGGAATTGAGTTCTTTATTATTTGAACTATTAGTTCTAGCAATTGTTTCATTTCTTCTAGAAGTCAACCATTCATGAAAATCAATGTAAAGATTCTTCAAGTTCTCTATTTGCGCTCAGATAAATTTTCAATTATGTTGCGCATGATAGTTGCTCGTGAATGTCCAAACCTCTCATGTCAAAGCATAAAGCCCTTAACTTCCGGTTCATGACATGGTTTGTCTCACTTGTTTTTATAAATGTGTAATACATTTAAAATGGTAGTGTGATAACTTTTCTTTTGTTAGCTTCTAGCTAAATACAAAATAATTTATATAAGAATATGTATCACTACCTTCTTATATTACCTTCTTAAAACTTAGTAAGTTTCTTCTAGACTTACTAAAGTAAGGGCAAACTTAATAGTTGATTTCGTATCATTTGATAAAATGACACATGCTCTTCTGGAGCCTTCAATAATTTCGATCCACTAGATTTTAAAATCTTGCAATGAAGATGCAACTACTCGTATCGAGCTTTAGGGAAAACAAACAATTATATCTTTATGCAATCCTGCGGGGATGCTTCGTTTCATTCTATTATTGCCTCCCTCATGCCTCCTTATTGACAGATGAACATCGATATCAAGAGTGCATCAATGTTAAGAAGACATAGATTAATAATGTTTTTCATTCGGGACTAACATATATCACACAAAATACGAGTTGCTCTATAAGAACATTTAATATTCTTCTAGAATATAAATGATGCTATTTCAGCAACAAAAGTTTAAATAGTACATAAAATATTATATTTGAGACATTTCCACAAACATGTGATAGTAATGTTAATATCACATTATGATCATTCTTCAGGAATGTAATTGTTCTACTTCCAGAGCAACAATTTACTTTTATTCAAGATAAATAAAATTAATAAATTATAAATTTTGAGATCTACCGAATCTCACAACTATTCTTGAAAAGAAATTAAGCAACAATAGGTATTGGAAATGCAGTTGTCAAACATAGAGGAGCTTTTGCTACCACTCCATGTAATTACGTAGTACTTTAAATTACAACATACTTTTAGATATACATTGGTCTTTAGGAACATGTAATATTCATCAAGAATATTAATTGTACTATTTCAGGAGCAACAATTAAAGTATGGTTATTGTGATATATGATTTCAAAATAACAAGTTTTAGTTGTTCCAAGAACATATAGAGTTAATTGTGCAACTTCAAGAGCAACAATTAGAGTTATGAACATATAACATTTGTCAAAATCAAAAGCTTGAATTGTTCTTCAAGAACATGTAGCATTCTTCAGGAATATACAAATTGTGATACTTCAGGAGCAACAATTTTAGTCTATATTAAATTGCTTCAGGCGAAAGGTTAATATTTTTGAGAAACTCAATTGCTCTTCAAGAACATATAGTGTTCTTTCGGAATATCAATTGCGATACTTCACGAGCAAAAACAATAACAATTCAAGAACCAAAATTTCCCATCAATAAGACATAATATATAATTGCTCATAAAAATATATATATATGTATATATTCTTTAGGAATATTAATCGTGTGTTACTTTAGGAGCACCAAATTAAGATTATATGCAGTAAAAAAACTCGGTATATTGTAAATACATAGATAATATAAGTAACTCTTCAGGAGTATGTAATATTCTTCGAGAATATTAAATTGTGTTACTTCTGGAGTAACAATTAAATCATATTAATAAATAATTTTGACTTGCTCTTTAAGAGCTAGTGGTATTCTTCAGGAATATGAAATCTACATCCAACAAAAAATTTCGGAGGTAAAAATAATTAAATTTCGGAGGTAAAAAATAAAATTGAGACTATCGTGCTGATAACGTGTTATAAACTAAGTAGAAGTAGAGAATAATAGAGAGAATGAGAAAGAGATGTATATTATTATGAGAGTAGAGACCTCTATTTATAGAATATAAGATGGGCTCATGGACTTTTAGGGTTTAAATGATCATCACAATATATGATAAGTATATATATAAAATATATTTACAACAAAAACAGTATATTTGATTACTAATCTGGTAGAAGAAACTGACTTTATTTTCTTTTTATTCGAACTTTAACCAACTGGATGAAATATTTGCTATATCACATGCATAAAATAGTGGTAATACTACTTGCTAATTGTAGATACTAAATCTTAAAATTAAAGTATACGGCAAGCCAAAAAATAACTAAAGTGTACACGCAACAATTTGTTTTATATGAATACAAATCTGAATTCTTTTTAGAACCTACTAATAAGATGGTAAAAGTAACTTGTAGCATCATATTCCAATTTACATATTATATTCCCTCTGATAGTCCTCTTATTTTTTGACACCAAAATATTACACATTTATTTTCTATTTTCAAAAAGAACATAAAAATGAAATGGATTAAAATAATATGTGAGATATTAATATTGCGAGGGAGAAAGTAGCACATATAAAAAATATAAAATAGAGCAAGTTTAGACCTAGAAACAACATACAATCTTTCACCACCAAATTTCTTGTATCTTGATTTCAACCCATTAATTTACACAATCTCTCAATAGAACCGCCCCCACGTCACCACATGCATCAAAAGATTCCTTATTTTGATACATTTGCTAGTTGTATGATTAATTAATTCCAAAATAAGAAGTAGCTGCCAGATCAGATTATTACCATCTCGAACTTCACATCAAAAAATAAAAAACAGAGAATATTCAAATCATACGTTCCCACTTGTCCAATTCCCATCGCCGAGAAAGGTGCCGCCCAACCTCCCCTCCGATAAAACTTCCTTTTCCCCATCCCTCCGTCCGCCATTTCGCAGCGCCGCGGCGGACAACCACCAACCCCTGGATCTCCCGCCGCCACGCGCGAAATTTCCCCACGTTGAGAAATGGCGGCTGACGACGTAGTATGCCTCCATGGAGACCTCGAGCTGGATATCATAGAAGCTCGGTGCCTGCCGAATATGGATATGGTCTCGGAGCGCATCCGCCGCTTCCTCACTGCATTAGACTGCCGCAAGCCCTTCTCCGATACCCATCGCCACCACCACCACCACAACCACCACCGCAAGATCATCACCAGTGATCCCTATGTAACGGTCTCCCTCGGCGGCGCCGTCGTCGCCCGGACCCGGGTTATATCCAATTCACAGGATCCGCTTTGGGAAGAGCATTTCAGGATCCCTTTAGCTCATCCGGTTTCCCAGGTTATCGTCGATGCATTTAATCTCTGTGCGATTTATTTAGTTCGGAGATTTGTTGATTGAAATTTGATCGTGTAAGTTTGCATTTGAATATTTAATTTAAGCTTTGTTAACTGCTTTTGTATTGATTCTGAGATTGCATTCAATTATGATAGTGTGCATACGTTAAGATTTGATTGATCATGTATTCATGTTGAATTCGGTCATTTTGTTGAATGGAAAGTTATATTTAATGTTTTTCTCAAGAAAACTTAACTGCTCATCTATCGTTTATGAGAATGTATACAATTATCTTAAGTTTTGATCGAGAAAAGTCAACTGCTTATGTATTATTTATGTGTATGTGTACAAATATGGTAAGTTTTTGATCTGGAAAAGTCAACTGCTTATGTATTAGTATTATTTATGACTGATTGATTTTGTTGAGTTTGGAAGTTTTGTTGAAGAAAAGTTAACTACTAATATATTAATATTATGAGATGGTGCACTAGTATGGTATTGTACATATTTTGTAATAGATTGATTAATCTACTATTTTGGATGTAACAGAGAATTTTGTTCTTAAACTGAAGATGTTTGTTTTGTATGATAAATGAGATTTCAAAGGCTTCATTTGCATGGTGATTTAGGTTGATTTCCAAGTGAAGGACAACGATGTGTTTGGAGCAGACCTCATTGGCATAGCTTCTGTGCCAGCACAGCAAATTGCTTCAGGGAAGGTGGTGGTTTCATGGTTTCCGGTGATAGGATCATACGGGAAGCCTCCAAAACCATATTGTGCAATCAAACTGCGGTTAAAGTTCACTCCTTTTGAAGAAAATCCCCTTTACCGGGCTGGCATTTCAGGAGAATATGGTTTAACTGAGAGTTATTTTCCATATCGGCATGGAGGGAAGGTGACCCTTTATCAAGATGCACATGTGATTGATGGGTTGTTGCCCGATATCAAGCTGGACAATGGGAGTAGCTTTGAGCATGATAAGTGTTGGGAGGACATATGCCACGCGATACTGGAGGCACACCATTTGGTGTACGTTGTGGGCTGGTCGATTTTTCATAAGGTGAAGTTGGTTAGAGAGCCGACCAGACCTTTGCCCAATGGTGGTGACTTGACTTTGGGGGATTTACTGAAATACAAATCTCAAGAAGGGGTGAGAGTGTTGCTGTTGGTTTGGGATGATAAGACTTCACACAGCAAGTTCTTTATCGAAACGGTGACACTTCATCTTTAAATTATATTCTTCTTCTAGTTTGGGTATACTCCTTTTAATCCACCACTGTATATTTCAATGCAGGATGGTGTGATGCAAACTCATGATGAAGAAACTAGGAAGTTCTTCAAGCATTCCTCTGTTACATGTGTTCTGGCCCCGCGCTACGCCAGCAGTAAGCTTAGCATTTTCAAGCAACAGGCATGCTTTATTCTATGTATTCAATTGTTCTTTAAGTTTGAAGACTTCTTGTTTTGAGACTGATCTTCCTCATCTCACTCTAATACTCTCTTCAATCTATTTCTATTACTTGCAACAATTAGACTATGAAAAGTTGCACATTCCTATGTTTGATTCAGGTTGTGGGAACTCTTTATACTCACCATCAGAAATGTGTGATTGTTGATACTCAAGGCCATGGCAATAACCGAAAAATTACTGCATTCCTTGGTGGTCTAGACATGTGTGATGGACGATATGATACTCCTCAGCATCGCTTATTTGATGATCTCGACACTGTCTTTAAGGATGATTTCCACAATCCTACATTTCCTGTAAGCCAACTGTTCATCTCCTACCGGTTCGACAGTTCTTCATATTATCATTGTTGTGAATTTTTATTACAATATCCATAACCATGCTTCTAAAATAGCCAGGAAAGAAGGCTCCACGAGAACCATGGCACGATTTACATTGCAAGATTGAAGGACCAGCTGCTTATGATGTGCTCACCAACTTTGAGCAGAGGTGGAGAAAAGCCGCAAAATGGGCTGAGTTTGGAAGGCGGTTCAAGAAAATATCACATTGGCATGATGATGCTTTAATCAAGATTGAACGCATTTCGTGGATAACTAGTCCCTCCGAAAACGTTCCAAATGATCATCCCTCGTTATGGGTTACTAACGAAGATGATCCCGAGAACTGGCATGTTCAGGTTAAACCCTCTTTACTGAGAAACAGCTTAGAAACCTTTTTCTCTATTTGATCCCTGTTGTTAACTTGGTTTCACAGGTTTTCCGATCTATAGATTCAGGATCTCTCAAAGGATTTCCCAAGAATGTCCGTGCAGCTAAGAAACAAGTATAGCTCAACCTCTCATGCTGTTACCAGAACACCATCTTTATATTACAACGATCTATCTGAAAATTGTCTTTGTTGCAGAATCTAGTATGCGCCAAGGATCTGGTGATAGATAAAAGCATTCAAATGGCTTATATCCAAGCAATAAGATCTGCACAACACTCCATATACATTGAAAACCAATATTTCATAGGATCATCTTTTGCTTGGCCAAACTACAAAAGTGCAGGTACCTTGTTTTCTTTGTATGAATGTCTATACAGCATGAGTTGATCTTGAATGTAGAGTGTAGGGTAAAAAACTCTCGACTGCTGCAACATATTAAACTTGAAAAATCGAGTAAATTAAGGATGTATTGCTTCCTTTTGGCCTAACTTTTGGCATATCTAGTTGGAAGTAGAGCAAAAGTAGTGCTCAGATAACTTCCTTATTTCTTATGTTTCCTTTACACACGGGCATTTTGTTTTTGTGCTTAGGCGCGGATAATTTAATTCCTATTGAACTGGCATTAAAGATTGCGAGTAAAATAAGGGCGAATGAGAGAGTCACTGTCTATGTTGTGGTCCCCATGTGGCCAGAGGGTATTCCTAGTTCTGTCTCTGTACAAGAGATCCTTTATTGGCAGGTAAGGTAGCTCACTGCAGTCAACCCACATTTTGGTCGATAAATCTTCATAGTTGTACAGCATTGCTATGATTCTTCCACTGCTGTAGGGGCAAACAATGCAGATGATGTATGATATTGTTGCTCAAGAAATCAAGGCTGCTCAGATTGAGGCTCACCCAACAGACTATCTAAATTTTTACTGTCTTGGCAATCGTGAAGAATACGTTGAAGATGAAGCAAATGCTGGCGGTCAAACACCATCCAATGGATCTACGGTATCTGTCTCTTACTTTGATGTAATAAAATTTCAGCTTAGCATGAAGCTCATGTGTATGCCTTCTCCTCTATAGCTCCTTTTTGTTTCAATCACTTGCTGTGTTGAGTTATTCACCGAGCAACATTCAACTGAAATAGTCCTCCTATCAGGAATCAGCTTCAAAGAAACATGGTAGATTTATGATATACGTACACGCCAAGGGAATGGTAGTGGATGACGAGTATGTGATAATTGGCTCGGCCAACATCAACCAACGGTCCATGGCTGGTTTGAGAGATACAGAGATCGCCATGGGCACTTATCAGCCTCACTACACCTGGAGCAACAAACGGGAACATCCATGTGGCCAGGTTACCATCTTCTCCACTTCTTGTTCTCAGTTTTTCCATCAAACAAGAAGAAAACTCATCTAACTAATATGCATCTGCAGGTATATGGATATAGAATGTCTTTGTGGGCAGAACATCTAGGAACCATCAAGGACTGCTTTAAGGCTCCTGAAAGTCTAGAGTGCGTTCGATACGTGAATGACGTTGCAAATGATAACTGGCAACGATACACAACAGAACAGTTCACTCCATTGCAAGGTCACATTCTTAAGTATCCAGTGAGAATAGATACTAATGGCAAGGTAAAGCCTTTGCCAGGGCATGAGAGCTTCCCCGACGTAGGCGGTAAGGTGCTAGGAGCGCCCAGCAGCCTGCCTGATGCATTGACAACTTAAACCAACACATTTTTACACTTTCTTGTGCAGTTTTTGTATACATATTTAATCCACACCCCCCAAGAAGAGGGTTTGGAAACAGAGTTGAGTACAAGGTTAGAATACTTGCCAACAACTATGACGAGGCGTATTTTTACATCTCTAAGTATCAGTCTGTCTTATGTAACACTTCTGCCAATCTGGTTGCCTAATCGGATTCAGATGTCACTGTAGAATTCTTTCAACCAAAAGCAATAAAAGAGTGTCCATCTCATACATATACTACCTCTTATGTAGTCTGTATATGGGATTCAAAATTAAAATTACCATTTTCTCAGGTCCCTAAAACTCACGAAAGTCCCTTGCTTCAAATTTAACTGCGTGAATTTCAAATTCTCATCTGTCCCTTAATTTGTTAATAACTTTACATTTTTTTTAACTTTATTACATTGCTGGAATTTTTGTCATTTTAAAAGTAATTGAGACATTATATATCAATAGTTTTTTTTAAAAAGAATAGTTTTAACACAGTCATGCTCGTGGCACATAACATGCACGAACAATTAAATTTGATGAGGAATTTTCTTGCAATATTTTTCAACAACTAGTTTTATATATTTTCACCTTAAATGGATAATATTTTTGACTTTTTATATATGCAAATATGAGAGTAGTGTTTTTTTTAACTCATGGTAGTTTTTGCAAAAAAAAAAAAAAAAAAAAAAAAAAAAACTAATGACAGAGAGATGTACAAATTCCCAGAGTCTGAACCATGATGAATAAACATACCACCATCTCAAACACAGACCGCATTTTGAGTAATCTATTATTTCCAACTCCAAATCCATAATACAAAATTGAGATGATTAATCAGCATTCGAGATGGATGGATAGAGAGAGAGATATATAGTCTATTTGACAGTAACTTTTCCGACCATGCCGGCTCCTTGGTGAGGAGAGCAGTAAAAGGAGTAAGTCCCCGGTGCGGTCAAGGTGACGGCGTAGGTCTCGCCCTTGGCGTTTAGGAGATCCTCTTCCGACATCGAGATCTTCGACACGTCCACGCCGGACGGAACCTCGTCCTCGTCGAACACAACGTTGTGGGGGAACCCAGCATTGTTCTTGAACACGATCTTCTCGCCGGAAGCCACCTCGAAGTCCTGTGGGATGAAGACGAGCGCACCGTCGTCGCTTCCGAGAGTCACGTCAAGGGCCAACGCGCTGCTCGCGATGATTGCGCTGGCGGCGGTGGCGGCGACCGCCATGCCGAAGTCCTTCAAGGACGCCTTCACGGCCAGCTTAGGGGCGGCGTTGGCGGCCACGCGGACGGCGGCGTTCTTGGAAGCGGAGGCTCCAGCCTTGAGGCCGGTGAATGATGGGATGGTAACGGCGGCGGAAGTGATGGTGGCCATTTTCTTGATTGAGATTTGATTTTTGAGGGTGGAGATCAAGGAGCGAAATGGGTAGAAAGAGGGGTTAAATATTTGGTGGTGGTTTTAGTGTGTGGTAGAGATGAGATAATGCATGGATTAAGTTATGGGGTTTATCTTGTACAAGGACTCATCTCATTGGTTGATTTGGATACTCTGTCGCATGACGTGGGATTGGATGTTCGGATTGTGAGGTGGTAAATATTTAAATGATTTTTGTTTTGTGAAAAAGGATGGATAAGAGATGAAGGCATTAGATTTTTCAATACTTTGCGGAGAAAAAAATTTGCTAAAAGGGAATTTAATTTCTACATTGTCCTTAGCCACTAGATAAATGAAGTAGTCTCTCCGTCCTATTAGTAGTGTCTTATATTTTTGAAATGGGTGTCCTATTAGTAGTTATTTGTTTTTTAAAATAGTAAATAATTTGTGATTACAAAATAAATTACGCAAAAGTCATATAATATATACCCACAATATCATTTCTTAATCTTCGAGCTCAAAAGAAGCAAGACACTACTAATACGACAGAAGGAGTATGAAGTTATTTTTCTTGATTTAAAGTTTTATATTTTTTAAATATCATGTGGTAGATAACAATTATAACATGAATATCTCTTATATATGCGTACGCAAATAAAACACATTTTAGATAAAAGAAACACATTTTTAATTTGTCCAAAAGTAGGGGTGTAAGTGGCTCCGCTTCGAACCACGAAACCGATGAAACCGAACCGAACCAAACCGAAAAATGTGGTTCGGTTCAGCTTCGCGGTTTGATTCGGTTTATTTTTTTAGGAACCGTTTACATTCGGTTCGGTTCACGGTTTCAAGAATTTTTGAACGGTTCGAACCGAACCGAACCAATATCTTATTTTTTATTTTTTATTTAATATTTGTCTTTATTATATGAGAATTCTATTGGATTTAGATATTAGATTTAAGTTAATATCAATTCTAATCTATACAAAGGAAGAGAAATGAGTAACAACTCTATACTTATGAGTTTGAAACGAGTGACATCCTATAAACTATTATTCTTACATTATTTAAAATTTAAAAAATAAATAAAAAAATAAAAAGGTGAACAGGTAAACCGAACCGAACCAAACCATTTATAAGCGGTTCGGTTCCGATATTTAAAAACACATCGAACCGAACCGAACCGAACCATTTCTATGTGTTTGGTTCGGTTCCTAAAATGCATAAGAAACCGAACAGAACCAAACCGTTATACCCCTATCCAAAAGTGTAATAAAAAAATATATTATTAATTTAAATCGACTATAATCGGATAGGACATTATATCAACTCTTAATCAACCACTTACATGAGAATGAAAATATCAATTACACTACATGTTGCTAATTTCTAAAATAAAATATAAATTCTTAGAATAGGGAAAAAAGAAATACCTCAAAAACCACATAATACGCAAGTTAAGAGTGGGAAGGGGCTGAAATGGGACAGGAAATAGATGAAAATATCATAAGAATATATAGAGGTAAGCAATTGGTTTTTCAAGTACAAACACGAACGATGTAGTACTTGTACAGCATAAATGGAACTTCTTGCACGAGAGTAGTACAATTCCAACAAGGACAACATCGTTTATATATTAATTAATACTCTATCCGTCCCGTTATTTGTGGCTCACTTTTCCGAAAGGGGTGTCCCATTATTTGTGCCCACTTTTTTAATTTGGTAAAAAATTACTCCTACTCTATCATCTTCTCTCCTACTTTATTACATTCTCTCTCCTACTTTATCATCTTTCTCTCATACTCTCTCATTATCTTATTCATCTTCTCTCTCATACTTTATCATCTACTCTCTTAATTCCCGTGCCGAAACCAATTGAGCCACAAATAACGGGACGGAGAGAGTATATCTCTAATTAAACCGAAATAATCTTTAAATTTTATCCTGGGAAATCAAACCTCGACTTACAAGTACAAGAAATTCGTAAATGCAATTAAAAATTACTAGTTCTTTAGACATCGGACTATCCTCGCCGACGTTTTGAAGATTAGTAAGGATTTCCAACACCTTGCTTTTAATGGGGGTGGTTAGAGATAATTATATAATTGCTCACTGTATTGCTCAGTTAGCGAGGAATCCTAGCTATTTCTCACTTGATACATTGGATACGCCAAACTTCTCTACATTTTCTTCTGGTTAGTAATGGAAGTCTTTGTTAACCTTAGTCAAAAATTATTAGAAACTAGCCGTTTGTGCCAAAGTAGTAACATATTGGTCTATTTGATGTCAATTGCATGGTTTTAAATTTGATAAACTGCAATGGAGTATCCGGATAGAGGAAACATGCTGATACAACCCTGCATCTCTTTCCCTTTTCAAGTCGAGAGAATGAAATCGGTGAGAAATGAGTTCATTACCGACTACAAACGAGAAAAATGGTGAAATATGGATTCGATGTTCGAAGTGATTAACAACTAAAAAATTGTCAAAAAATTGTCCGCTTATAAATGCACCTCGGAAAATCCAAGAGATCAAATCAGGGGTTCGACAAAATAATTACAATTCCATCAATGGAATACATTAGTTAGTTCGGCCCGATGATCCAGTAACCTTTGGTAGAAATTTCAGCGGGCACAAGAGAGAGAGAGAGAGAGAGAGAGAGAGAGAGAGAGAGAGAGAGAGAGAGTGTGAATCATTTTTCTTGTTGCATTTTTCATTCATCCTTCCGCAATTTAACTACAATCAAACAAGAAGAAAACAACCGAATTAGAACAAAGCAGTAAAGATAGGCACGTGGAAAATCCCGTCCGTCCACACGTCCGTATCATCAAATCTGGGCCTTAGCCACTTGGCAAATCGACGGCCCCGAAATCCTCTGATGCATCACAAAAGTCCTCTTGATCTAGATATTCCTCATTCAAGTTAAGACGTTCCTTCGTCTTTTTCTTTACCCTTCCCCAGTAAACCCTTCTCCAACAAAGCCTCCTTGTCACCTCCAACCACCGTACTGGGTTGGGGTGTGAGAGCATCACCTCTGTCGTCTACTTGCGCTTTCTTGAGCCTATCGTCCAATTCTTTCGGGATTGACGGCTCTTGCAAGGAATGACAACTATCGATCTCCATAGTCGTAAGCTTCGGCATGGCTCCTTCTTCAATTATTAACTTTTCAAGGTACTTCAGATTCTGTAGCTTAAGACTTCTTAAATTACGGAATAGCTGTCCAGCAGTGATGATAATCTCCTTTCCCACAAATGCATCATTTTTCAGAACAAGGCTCTGCAGGTTCTCAAACATCCCTAGATATTTCATTGGATCAACCTCAATCTCAGAACCGTCGAGGACGATTTCCGCTACTCTTTTTGTGCGGTCGTCTCCCTCCGGTAGCTTCCCTATCTGTCCCTCTATGTGTATAGAGCCAACGAACTCGCACAGTAGCAGTTTCTTCAATGCCGAGACTCTTGCTTCGTCGTAACAGTCGAAGCTTCTGATATCCACTGATGAATACTCCAGATGATTTCCTGTTTTGTTTATAAATTCGACGAGAGCATCCAACTCCTTCGGATCCCCGTGCAAATTGATGCCGATAACACTAAAAAATTAAACGATACCCAAAACGAATTTATGAAGATCCAAAAAATTGACTTATGAGGGAGCGAAATCTGCAATTTTGAAATCGATGGGTGAGATAATTCACTAAAAAATTGGACTCAGCACGAATGGTTGCTCAAAAACAAGAACTCAAACTGAAAATTCACCTTCACAATCGACTGAGCGCAAAGCTTTCCATGGTACTTTAAGATCTTGGCTTTGCTCTGATCTGCGGAGATCTCGTCTAGGAATAGCTTTTCGAGCTCCTTCATTGTGGCATTGATGATTTCTTCGTTGCTACGTGAGATCCACTCTTCTGCAGGCGCGAAAACCAGCTCCAACATAGACTTGTTCGGGTCGTAATATTCCTGAAGAGGAAATAGATACATAGTATAAAGAAAAATGGTAGAAAGCAAGGAAATATGAATTTGTACTTAAGATAAACCGGTTCATCCGAAAAGAAAGAGGTGAAAACCAGCTCCAACATAGACTTGTTCGGGTCGTAATATTTAGACATCCCATTGATCTGGATCAGGGGCGGATCACGATTCCTAATTAGGGCAGTAAATCTACAATTTTAGAAAATGAGACACAATCCGCAATTTCGTGGGGAGTGGGGGCGAATCTGCAATTTTAGGGGTAAAAGAGCAAATTTTCCACCCCTTGTAAAATGATAAGTGAATAGGGGAGAATTTTGCTTATCCATAGAAGTAATTTTTTGCTTGTATCTTGCGCCTCGACATAAGGTTGACCGCCGAGTATGGCTGGCAAGAGCCTGATAGCAAACTTGATTTTCTCCGGCCATGTAAGCATTTCGTTGTTCTTCAAGATTGCCCATATCCCTGGCAATAACGAACTGAAATATTATACTCGATTATAGACAATAGCATTCCAAATTCGAACAATAATTTGTAATCAAAATATCATGTTGTCTAAAGATGGAGGTTAAAGCTGTGAAAACCGGCTGACCATTTAATGGGGAAGGCAAGATTTCGGGGAAGTCGAATCTGCTGAACTCTCCAGGCTTGCTTTCTTGCTGATCAACTATTTCTAAAGAAGAAGATATGTTGATCAAAAAACAAATGCTAACCTTTCCACAAGAACATCCCTTGCTTCCAATAATATCGGTTTATGACCTGCATCCGCTAAATACTTTGCAGTAGATAAACCGGCCAAACCTATAAGATAAAAAAATTCAAGATTGCCAGCATAACTAAGCCTTACATGATTAAACAACAAACAATGTCAAAATAAGGAGAATTAATTCTAAAATCCAAATGCTGAGGAAGAGGCTCGAATTCAGCTAAACCATATACTAAAATTTGTAACCATCTTATCTTCTTATCCTATGAATCATTTATCGTTAACAATGGATGAATTATATGATAATGAATGGGAAAAGAGTACAAGCAGAATTGTTCTTGCTCAGAAATTTTGAAATCATAACCAGCTCTTAAAGACAATAACTTCCTACCTGCACCGGCAATTACAACTTCCAATGGCTTGTTCGGGCGAGGAGATTTGCGGAATGATGAGGATAAATGAGCAGGTTCAAATGGTTAATTGAGTTCTCAAGCTCCGGTCTCGGATAACCTACTTAAAAAAAACATAAAATCAGTGCAATTCCTCATCTAATTGAATATTTTAACATTAGGCAAAGATTTAACATACTTTCAAAGGAGGTGTATTTCTATTAGACTTCGTTACAAAAGCGTGTGTAGTTGGGATCCTCAACTTACTGCCCGTGGCATCACTAACTGCAAACGATAGGCCATTGCTTATGCTACACTGCCTGTTCAAGTTGACTGCAGAAACATGACCGAATTGAGACATCTTCGAGATTGAAGATCCCGAGTGGAGTTAGTCCTTCACTACAATCACCACTTGTTAGTATTAGTAAGCATTCATTCAAGAAAGCCAAATATCAACAAATAGAATTTGACTTATGAAAACACAAAAACAGCTCCCTTAATACATATACAAATTCTGCAGAAGTTCCTGCAAAATTGCCCAAATTTTTCATTCATATCATCATACGAAGTTATCAAGAAGAAAATAAACTCAAAACAAATTCGGCTAATTCAAATTAAGAAATGAAAAGATAATCAACAACACAATGCTCAATTGCTCTAAACAAGTTGAAATTGAGTAATCAAACATCTACTTCGTAAAATCATTCCCCTTAACGAACTTATAACAGTAAACAGTATTCTAGATAGATGCATCAAGAACAAACCCAACGATAAAAAGATTCAAGAAATAAGCAAAATTTTGCAAGCAAAACAAAGGGCGATCTTGATAATCAAGTAATTTCACCTTATTACGGTTGAAATCGAAAAGGGTCAGTTTCAAGAACCAAATTCAAGTTAAAGAATGGAGCTTTGGTGTTTTCCTGTTGTGTTTGTGACCTCAGATAGGTAAATGTTCCCAATTTTATTTTACTGTTTCGTATAAAATCAGCTTTGTTTAAATGCATATTCTTTCAAGTTTGAATATGGAAGATGTGTCTTCTCTCTTTCTTCCGTTTTCTTTCTTTATGGAACATTGAGAATCAATAAGTTCTAGGCCTAGCTCAACTGTTTTTTCTTTAAAAGTTTGAATGGCTGCTGATCTCAATAAGATCAGTTTCAAAGTATGAGAGATTGCTTGGAAGAACAGTTATAACTAATATAGATTCTGTGCGATATTTCTTATATGTTGTAAATGTCCCTATCTATAATATTCTTTCAATTTGAATTCACTTGAATTGAGACGCAAATCCTTTTCCTGATCGGCACGCCCCCAATTCATATCTTGTTTTGTTTTGTTTTGTTTTGTGCGATTGATCATGTTCGGATGATAAATTTTTTTCGTTGCTTTCTCCGCGTTTGTGTTGATTCTTTGAATAGACGAAACATGAATCATGCTCTGTAGGTGCTCGACCTTTTGACTGAATGATTGAATGCTTTTCCTTTGATGATTTATGTTTTCAAGATAGTTTGTATTGCGATCGATCATGTTCGGATGATATTTTTTGTCGTTGCTTTCTCCGCGTTTGTGTTGATTCTTTGAATAGACGAAACATGAATCATGCTCTGCAGGTGCTCACTTAGCATTTCTGACGCGTTCTACATAATTTCTTTACTTATAAGATATAATTTTGACCAACCTGCATCACAGGTGAATAAACAGGTTCACCAGTTTCAAGCATTGTCAGGTTCTCACTTTGTTATCAGCTCCTAATCGAAGCACAAGCTCTCCAGACTTAGTTTTGGCATAAAAACAAGGATAAGGAGGAAGTGTATTCTCAGAATCTGAAGAACCCGTAGCATCTGAATTAGCTTGAGCTGTAACAGACTCCAGTGACTCAAGCGCAGCTGCAAGATGAACGATTGAGTAAATGAACCATAAAATGATAATTACAGAAGTTCGCAGCAAATGATGGAGGACTGGTAAAAACTTTGAATCAGCGAAACAAGAAAATAGTTAATGCATTAGGCTCTAAGTGCAAGATGTGAACAAAATGTTAACCAAATCACTCTGCTGCAGTAGAGAAACTAGCGCCCATCTTGAAGCCATCTGCACGTATTTTATAATAATTTTAGAAATAGAAAGTAAACAACATTAATTACTGTTCTTGCGAAAAAATCTCACCTCAGTGAGATCATATAATAGAGATCTTCATCTTCTTCTTCTTGGAAGTGCATTGCTCTTGAGCCCAGTTCTTTGTTCTTGCAGGTGAAGGATTATTGAATACAGTTGAAGGATATTGCCGGTGAAGGATTATTGTAAGCAAGAGGGCGCCAGATTTGAACTGCATGTATGTATTTTGGTTTCTAAAGAAACAATTGCACTAACTGATTATAAACTAGTCGTTGTTGCAAAATTCGTAATCTGTTTTAATCGGGTACCTCCCCCGTTGAGCTATTGTTATTTCGTTAATTTTACGCAAGTAGATTAATAAGATTGGTGAAAGAGTTTAAAGTGGTGGAGTCTAGTTGTTTATATTATTTTTAATCCACTAGTTTTAGTATTGGATAATATTTGCGGGACGGATGGTGGTAATATCATGCTCACAATTCTCATCTTGTTCAAAAAAGGAGTTTTCCAGTTTCAATTAGTGCTAAAAGAAATTTGCATTTATATACTCGTTTTGTGTGTAAAACAATCATTCTTTAATAAAATTGCAAATCAGTTTATTTTGCATATCAGATTTTGTGGTTGATGCATGTAAATGTCATTTGAGTGTTGTATAAGTGCTTGAATCTACGTAGCACTTAATCTCGTGAAACAGATTCAGATTGTCCACCAGCTTATGGAAGACATTGCATCCACAACACTATCCCAGAACAAAAGGAACTTTATATTAAGTGTATTATAAATTATCTAGTAGTACTTGAATTGAATCTTGATTAGTACGTATTTCTAAATCAAATGATAGGGTTGTTGGTTGCAAAAAGATCAGAAAATATACATATACCTGAACAAAGACGGTGCCATCGGTATAGGCATGTCGATTAATGGCCCGAGTGGTGCGCTGCCCGCAAACATTGCACGTGAATGCCACACGCATTCGACGCCGTGGAGATTTGGTGAAGAGAGACCACGGGAATATGGAAACACGCTCCATCGCCGATTCATGGTCAGACCCGGCCGGACCTTCCATACCCGACCCGGTTGTCCAGCCTCTCACATTGGCCGCACTCAGAACCAGCCCATCGCCGCATCCTGAAAATGCTTATATTTAATCAAATCAAATTGAAACTAAACTGTTGGGACGAAATTATTGAGCAAACAAACCCACGGATTCAAAATACAGAGGAAAAGCACAAGAAATTCTAACCTTTGAAAGCGTATCATTTCTGAGGATAGGGACGAGTCCGGAACCGGAAGAATCGGGCTTGACATCTGTCACACCCCATACCGGAGCTCTTGCCGGCGTGACCATTAATGGAGAGATGGAGCTTGGGAATGAAGGGGGTTTTCTGAACAGAGAGGGAGTAGGTACTACTGAGAATGGAGCTGTTGACTCTACTGAAGAAGATGCTGAGTTCTGTGATGCTTCGGCTGAATTTACAGCCACTAATCTTCAAAGTGGCTGAGCGGCTGTGATTGAGGAAGGAGGCTGGGCGTGGACAACTTATCACATTTCCACGTGTCTTTCTGCTATTTTAATATCTAGTTATAATTAATTAGTGTTAATTTCCATAAGTGTGTCTAGTAAGCGTGTTATGCTAATCACGCGGTTGTAGCAACTGTTATATTTGGCCGTCTCAGCGTTTGAAGGGATAAGAATGAAATTAATCTCTCTCTCCTCTTAATTCTCTCTCCTAGTTTCCTCTCACTACCGATCTTTCTCGTGTTCTTCTTCAAGATACAATTCAGATCTATTTTACAATTCAATTCAACACTTCGCAACCGATCAACGCCGATAATTACTAGAACAAATTAACACCCTAGGTCAGCGGTGCTACAGTGGTATCAGAGCGGGAGGTTCCATGGCGGCGCCGAGCCTCTCCACCATTCCTGAAGATGGTCAGATCGATGAGGATCCAGTGTTACAACCTGCAAAATTGGATCCGCGGACACAAGCGTTAGCAGACCTATTAAACAACAATATGATGCAACAATTGGCGTTAACAACTCGCACCCTCACCAAAAACTTCTCTGGTATGCTTAGTAACTTATCAGATCGATTATATTTGGTTGAGTCACAACTGAGTCACGATTCTAAGCACGGTTCTATACTACCACAACATCCCCTTACTCCACACTATTATAATGCTCAGTTTTGTACTCCACCACATACCCCCTAGATTTAAGAATGCGAGTAAGGGAATTGATGATGGGAGTGGGGCTATGTACATGTGAACTCCTAAAACTATAGGATCTGTGTACATAGAGGTTCCAAAACCCATGGGCTCGGTGTATATATATTTACCTAAAGGGGTTGAGGAGGTGAGGGAGTCCATTTTGGGAAGTGGTAACAAATAGTGGAGCAATAATCAAAATAACTATAATGGCTCTAGTGGAAATGTGAGGGGAAATGGTTTTAAAAACCATTCTACTAGTTCTGGTAATTCACCTGCGGGAATATTACCAACTGTGGCGAAAATAAACTTTCCTAAGTTTGATGGCACACGATCTAGATCGTAGCTACTGAGGGCATTCCCCTCCTTGCGGTTAAGGTAAATTGGCTCAATTAACGCACTTTTTTGATAGACGAGTAATTAGTTAAATTTGAAGAAGGTACAGTAGGTATTGCTCTGAATTTGGTGGCTGCTGTAAGTTTTTAATAAGATCCTGAATAGGAATATTCCTTTCCGCAGGGACAAGGAGATTAGATCATCCATTCTCATGGAATCACGACGAGGGGCAAATCCAAATAGAAAAAAATAGCATGTCGTTTCAATGGAAAGTTCTGAGGATATTTTATTCTTGTCGGCGATTCGAATTTACTCTGGTACTCTATGTAACACCCCCCCCCAAAAAAAAAAAAGAAAAAGAAAATTGAGGGGGCATGCGTCAGCCCCCATACATGGTGTAACGACTTTGCGGAGAGTAATGTCTATTTCTCTATGGTTACTATACCAGAAGAGCAGAAGGTGACTTTTGCCTCCATGTATTTTGAAGAGAAAGCCTTAGAATGGTATGACTATCTGCCTTTGAAGGGGGAGGATCTGACCTGGGCACAGTTTGTGTGCATGATATCAACTCACTTTGAGGACTTGCAAGCTAATAAGGCCATTGGTGAGTTACATAAGTTGAGGCACACTGACAACTATGATGATTATGTAGCTAGATTTGAGGAGTTAAAAGCATTCATAGTACGCAACAGGTGTGGTGAGTTCGATGAAGAATATCGGATGGCAGCCTTTGTGAGTGGTTTGGATAAAGACATATAAGCTGGCCTTAACATGCTACACCCTAATTCCCTATAGTTAGTCATACATTTGGGAAGGCAACAAGTCCACTTGAATGAATCTTTCACGAGGAAGATCAGGGAGTTTACTAAAGGGATGACCCTATCTTCCTATACCAAGAAAAATGAAGGGAAGGTGCAGCATAAAACAACAACCAAGGCAGGGCCTGCTGTCAAGCTCGGGTTCAAGCTGCTCACTCCTATGGAGATGGATCAAAGGAGGGCTAAAGGACTCTGTTACAACTGTGATGAGCAGTTCACACCCGGTCACAAGTGCACCAACAAGATTAACTTCATGGTCATGACTGTAGAGGAACAAGTCGAATTTCTAAATAGCTTAGAAACGGTTACTGATGAGGATGAGTTTGGGGATGATAATGAGGAGCGAGCTAGGTATGACAATGATTACTCTGGGTTCTTTGGAAGAAGAATCTGGTAAGAGTATAATGAGGTTGATGGAGAGTTTTGGACCAAGAAAGTTGAGGATCCTAATCGATACAGGCAGCTCCTTGAGTTTCCTGAACACAGAATTAGCTAAGGAATTGGGAGGAGTTTTGGAACCAGTTAGACAACTAAACATATTAGTAGCAAATGGGAATGTTATGGTAAGTCACAGAAAAATGATGGGGTTCTGATGGAAAATGCAGAATCATGAGTTCCTGTATGATATTAGATTGCTACAAACTGCAGGTTATGATTTGATATTGGGGAGTGATTGGCTTAAAAGAGGGTCTCCTATCATACTGGACTATGATGACATGTACTTCTCCATAATGCATGAAAGGCAGAGGGTATATATTAACATAGCTAGGGGAAGGGGTAAGCCATCCCCAGTCACAATAGCAACCATCTACAAATTGTTGCATGACAATCCCACTACACCAGAACAATTTCTTTCAATGGCAATGTCTGAGGGAGGAGATCAGAACAATCTATTAATGATTCCTTTACTGCAATCTTATAGTGACCTCTTTGAGGCACCAAAGGGGCTGCCACCTAGCAGAGGGGTGGAGTACAAAATCATATTACACCCAGGGAGTACTCCTAAATAACAGTACCCCTACAGGGTATCTCATGCCCAAAAGGCTGAGATTGAAAGGACAGTAACTGAACTATTGAAAAGTGGAGAGATTCAACACAGCAAGAGTCCCTTCTCATCACCAGTGTTGTTAGTGAAAAAGAATGATGGTTTATGGAGGATGTGTGTAGATTACAGGTACCTCAATAATATAACTGTGAAGCATGATTATCCAATTCCAATTATTGATGAGTTACTAGATGAGCTTAATGGGGCTAAATTCTTTAGTAAGGTTGATTTGAGGTCTGGTTACTTCCAAATACTTATGGATCCAGAATCAAGGTATCTTACTGCATTTAGAACCCATAATGGGCATTATGAGTATTTGGTTATGCCATTTGGCTTGTGCAATGCACCTGCCACTTTCCACTCTTTGATTAATCAAATTTTTGAAGGAAGGTTGAGGAAGAATGTGCTAGTATTTTTTGATGATATCCTAGTATACAACCCTACTTGGGAACTACACATGCAACATGTTGAGGAGGTGCTAAGCATATTGAGGGAACAGAAACTGTATGCAAAAATGAGCAAGTGTGAGTTTGGTAAGAACTCAGTTACATATCTCGGGCATATCATATCCCAGCATGGGGTTGCTACTGACCCTAAAAAGGTCTCAGCCATGATTGAATGGAAGACTCCTACTAACTTAAAGGGACTAAGAGGGTTCCTTGGGTTAACTGGATACTCCCGGAAGTTTATAAAGGGCTATGGTTTATTGAGTAAAACTCTTACAAATTTACTGAAGAAAGGAGCTTTTAGTTAGGGACCAGAGGCCGAGAGGGCTTTTCAAAGATTGAAGGAAGCCATGATTACTGCCCTAGTTCTAGCATTACCTAATTTAGAAAAGGATTTCGTGTTGGAAACAAATGCTCGTGGCTCGGGAATTGGACCAGTGCTTATGCAAGAGGGGAGGCCAATTGCCTATCTAAGTGAAGTATTGAGTCAGAAGCATCAGTCCCTATCAATCTATGAGAAATAATTCCTCGCTATGCTGATGGCAGTGCAAAAGTGGAGGAGTTTCCTACAAGGAAATCATTTTATTATCAAAACAGATCAGCAAGCCTTGAAGCACTTACTTGACTAGAAAATAACCACCCCATTACAACAAAAGTGGATATCTAAGCTATTAGGTTATGATTACTCTATACAGTACAAGAAGGGAAGTGAAAACTTGGCAGCTGATGCCTTATCTAGGAGGGACTCTACTCAGTGCTTGGCCATTACTAGTGCAGTTCCCTAATGGGTAAAAAGAGTGACTGATAGCTATGCAGGGGATGCTTTGTTAGCTAAAGTCATTGCAACAAAGATGGTTGAAACAAGTGCCTATCCAGAATATACCTATTCTGGGGATCTTCTAAGAAAAGGGGGGAGAGTTGTAGTGGGACATGATGAGTCTGAGAGGTGATATCATCAAGGAATTACATGACTCAGCTCTAGGGGGACATTCTGGAGAAGATGGAACCTACCAAAGGGTGAGGAGGTATTTCTTTTGGAAGGGTTTGAGGGAACAAGTGATTAAGTGGGTGAGCTCCTGTTCAACATGTTCTGAGAATAAAACAGAGAGGTGTACTAGTCCAGGACTACTTCAACCTCTAGCCATTCCTACCCAAGATTGGACTCACATTTCAATGGATTTTGTGGAGGGCCTACTCAAATCACAAGGAAGGACAGTGATAATGGTGGTGGTTGACAGACTCACCAAGTATAGTCACTTCCTAAGCCTAAGTCATCCCTACACGGCTGCCACTATTGCTCAGGTATTCCTAGATAATGTTGTTAAATTGCATGGGCAACCACTAAGTGTGGTAACAGATAGAGACCCTATCTTTACCAGTGTATGTTGGTATGAACTGTTTAGACTTATGGGAACTAAGTTGAATACGACATCAGCTTATCACCCTCAATCTGATGGACAGACAGAGAGGTTGAATCAATGCTTGGAGACTTATCTCCTTTGCATGGTGAAAAACAGCCCTAAGCAGTGGCACAAGTGACTCTCTCTAGTCTAGTATTAGTATAACACCAATTACCATACTAGTTTAAAGATGACACCTTTCGAAGCACTATATGGTTACGACCCTCCTATGTTTACTATTGGGCCATATCCACAAACAGACTCAATAGAAAGTTTACAGATTGTAGAGGAGAGGTCAAAGATGCAGCAAAAGCTCAAGGAAAATGTGATCTTGGCACAAGAAAGGATGATGAAGTATGCTAATATGAAGAGGATAGACAGACAATTCAAGTTGGGTGACTATACCTACCTAAAGTTACAACCTTTCAGGCAAAATTGTGTTGTGTTTCGAAAGAACCAGAAATTATCACCTCGATACTATGGGTCTTACTAGTCACAGAAAAAATCGGTGAAGTAACTTACTGACTGGATCTTCCACCCGAAGCCAAGATCTGGCCGGTCTTCCATGTATCCTTGTTGAAACACTTGATTAGTCAGAGGAAATTTCACTCTGCCGAGCTTCCACATTTGAGTGGCGTTGGGGGATTTTCTTTCATACCTACAGTGAAGGGAAAACGTAGCAAGTTAAACAGGAAGGGGCGTGAAATCCACTCATTCTTGATCAAGTGGGACTTTCAAGGACAAACAACCGAGACTTGGGTGGAGGAACATCACCTGCGTCGATTCCACCCAAATGTACAACCTTGGGGATAAGGTTGTCTTCAAGAGGGGAGACTTGTCACACCCCGTACCGAAGATCTTGCCGGCGTGACCATTAATGGAGAAATGGAGTTTGGGAATGAAGGGGGTTTTCTGAGCAGAGAGGGAGTAGGTACTACTGAGAATGGAGCTAACTGAAGAAGATGCTGAGTTTTGTAATGCTTCGGCTGAATTTACAGCCATTGATCTCCAAAGTGGGTGAGCGGTTGTGATTGAGGAAGGAGGATGGGCGTGGACAGCTTATCACATTTCCACGTGTATATCTGCTATTTTAATATCTAGTAATAATTAATTAGTGTTAATTTCCCTAAGTGTCTAGTAAGCGTGTTATGCTAATCACGCGGTTGTAGCAACTGTTATATTTGGCCGTCTCGGCGTTTGAAGGGATAAGAATGAAATTAATCTCTCCCTCCTCTTAATTCTCTCTCTCCCAGTTTCCTCTCACTCCCGATCTTTCTCGTGCTCTTCTTCAAGATATAATTCAGATCTATTTTACAATTCAATTCAACACTTCTCAACCGATCAACGCCGGTAATTACTAGTACAAATTAACACCCCAGGTCAGCGGTGTTACAACATCGGGTTCGCCGTTGCCGCTACTACTATTTCTATCATATGCAAACCAAATAACATGAAAATGGAAGAGGTTAATAGGACCAGAAGAAATAAAAGAAAGAAGACAAATGAAAGGATCTGACTTTTGGCGGAGATGGGGAAGCGCATAAGCCTCCCGGATGAAGGGTATGTGGGTTTTTTGGGGGTGGACATCGGCAGCGAGACGGCGGCGATGGTGAGAGCCTCCATACCGATCAATTTTATGGGTAAAACGGTGTTATGACTTTGCTTTTGAATTAGAAAAATAAAAATTGAGAAACTGCAATCGAACGGGGTCGGATTATTATATATAGTTGGCGTGGAGGCTGATCGCCGACTTTGGACTTTGGAGAAGATCGGAAATTGAAGCTGATTTTTTACGAGATTTTTTTTAATAAATATTTTGGAATTTTAATATTCCGATAGGGACAGGACCCATATTTTGGGCCTCATGGGCTTTTTGGGCTTCTTAGTAGGTTAAATTGAGCCCAAGGGTGGGGATACATTTGCTTACAATTTCTTACGTTTAAAATTTTATGTATCAATTAAAACACAATCGTTTAAATGAGAACATAAGGATTAAGAACCAATCCACAAGCGCTGATAGAGGTTTTTGAGTCGGGGGAGGGGGTTGGAATCTGTATGAGGTTGAGAATTCCTCCTCGAGAGGGTTGGAAAATCATTTTCCATTTTATTCCGCAACCTTGTCTTCACGAGTTTCATTTTAGAAAATGTACACTCAAACGTAGCAGTTGAAATCGGAAGAGTTAAGAAAACTTGAATCACTCTAAAGATAAAAAAGAATGATTAGCAGTAGGAAGTGTAACAAAATTGACAAAAATAACAAATATTAATACAAAAAAAAACCCTGAGTTTGAAAGAGTATTGGATTGACTTTTCGGTTTCTAAAGATGGCAATGGATCTTGGACACGGTCCAAATCAATTCTTCCAGAATTAATCATCAAAATCTAAGATCCAATGAACTTGGATTGGATATGGATCCATTTGTTAATTTTCAGATCTGGATCTAGACTTAACCTTTTGAGAACTAGATCCGATCTAGATTCGATATTTTTTTGTTGGTAAAAATTTTCGTGGTCCAATATAATAAATTAGAAAGTACCGCCCCATTTAGTAAATAAGTCAAATTATTTAGTAAATAAAAAAGAAGAGTAACAAAGTGAAAATTGAAATTGGGAATGTAGGAAATAACAAGACGACCGGGGTTTCTTGAAGCGGAAAAGGAGGTTACCGTCCATGCTGTTGAGAGGCTCCACTGCTGCCATCTCTTGTTACTGAATCATTTCTTCTTCGTCATCTAGATCTCGAGGTTATGTCAAGTCAAAAAAACTTTTTTACTTGCTTAAAATTATGAATTTAGGAGATATATTGGTAATGTTTTGTAGTTGGTGATCATTTTCTTAGATAGAAACCTTTAATTTCCTATTAATTGAACTTTTTCTCTCGACCTTTCAATTCATCACAACGGAAGATGAAATCATGTGTCTCATCTTTGTAGGAAATGAACACTCAACAATGTTAAATGACAATTCTCAACCTTCTCAAATACATAATGATGGGGCTGAAGTAATTATTGACCTTGAACTTAAAGATGAAAAAACCACTGCCAAATGAAAAGAAGAAAGTCAATTGATCAGTGTTGTTACTGTGAAGCGAAGTAAGAAACACCACTTCTCAAGCTTGGGATCATTTTAACAAGATTGTTGAGCATGGTGTTACAAAGGCAAAGTGCATATATTGCACATCTATCTTGTCCTACAAAGTTTCTACGGGGAATGCACATCTTCTTAAACATGCAAAAAAAAAAGTATGTCCAAGAAGACACTTACAGATTGGGGCTGGTCAAACACAATTAATATTTAAAACTGAAGCTGATGGTTGCGATATGTTGGAGCTTAAGGAAAAGTAAAAAAAAAAACTATCAAATTTGATCAAGACATTTCAAGGAATGCATTGATTAGTATGGTAGTGATACATGAATATCCTTTATCAATGTTGTACCATATTGGTTTTATGAAGTTTGTCAAGAGCCTTAATCCATAATTCAAAATGATTTCGAGAAATACATTGAAGAGTGACATTATACATTGAAGAGTGACATTATTAGTAAGTACAATGATGAGAAGAGTTCTTTGAAAGCCTTGTTCGAACCTAATGAAAGTAATGAGCCTTATTAGTAATTATATTAATTCTAGTACATAGTGTATTTGAGTTATGTTCATCAATATTATTATCTTAAATTCTTTATTTGTTAACTATAAATTATGTGTATACTTAGGTTTTGTTTTGTACTATCTTTTCATACGGCCCCGAATCTTTCTAAGGTTTTGATGAATTGTTTATCTCATTATTCAATGCAAAATAAAATTTCATCGGTGGTACTTGATAATGCCAGCAATAAATGATGCAATGATGGGTATTTGGAAGGAGAATTAGGAAACTAATTCTCTAATGTCAGATGGAGATTTTTTGAACTTGAGGTGTAGTGCGCATATCTTAAACTTGGTTGTGAATGATGGTCTAGCAAATGATTGCTTTAGCTATTGAAAAAGTATGTGATTGCATTGTACTTCGGATGTCTACTCCTAAATAGGTGGAAAAGTTTGATGAGACTTGTCGAATTTTGAATAGAACTCGGCCTAAAAGGTTGGTTCTTGATTGTAAAACTAGGTGGGATTCAACTTAGTTGTTGCTTCAAACTGCTTTGCCTTTCAAAGATGTTTTACTGGATTAAAGCAGTTAAATAAGAAAATAATTTGTTCCTAGTGAACATGATTTGGATGTTGGCAAGTCTTGTTTGTAAGAAATTTGAGATTTTCTACAAGGCTACTAAAGTCTTATTCTGGTAGAAATCATCCTACTTCTAATTTGTTTTTCCGAAAGGTTTGTGAAATTGAGCTTGCTTTGAGGCGATGGTGTAAAGTGATGTTGAGATGGTTAGAATTAGGGCAAAGAATATTGTTGAGGAGTTTCACAAATACTGTGAACAAATTAGTGGAATTCTCGCCCGTTGCTGCAATCTTGGATCCAAGAAATTAAATTGATTGTGTGGAGCACTATTTCAGTAGATTGTATGGAGATAACTCTGAACACGAAGTGAAAAATGTTAAAGAGAATCTTGATAATATTCTAGTTGAATATCAAAGGAGAAATTAAGGAAACAAACGTCAAGAATTAATGACCAATGGAAAGAGAGTGTTGGTCCAGAGACGAGTGTCAGGTGTAGAGGGGGGGGAGAATACACCTTAGTACAAGTTTTTTTTCTCAAGCGCGAAAGATAGCTGAGCTGTAGGTTGCAACTGATGAACAGTGCCAAATAGTAACCTTCTGATCGCGGGTCAGAGTGACTCAATACTGAGTTTCTCCTACTGACTTCTGTCAGGATTAAATTCTCAGGCGGAGAGTTAGTGCGGATAAGTGTGTAGGGCCCAATAGACTTCGTCTCGATTTGAAAACGTGTTTTTCGCAAACCAAATAATTTTGGCTAGTGCACTTTTAAATACGTTTTATGCAAGGTATGAGTTTGTAAGATAGTTTGAAAACAACGCAATAAAACAGTAAATGACACAAGTGATTTTTAACGTGGTTCAGATACGCAAGATCCTACGTCCACGGTCCTGCTGAACAGGAGGTCTTGTTGATTAATCTGAGCAAGCCTCAGCAAGGTATCTGTGCACTGGACAGACCCTTCTAAGTTATAGTCCTTAGCGACTTTACAAGCCAAACCGATGTTGGAAGGGGAGGGGATGTTCTCCAACTATGAAGGAGTTCTTACAATAAGAACAGTCACGAAATGTGAACTCATTCGAAGGTTCTAAGCTATGGATATAACAATGAAGCTTAGATAGAGAAGAGGGATCTAAAGAAAGAAACTTTAGAGAGAAGAACCAGAAATATTCTAATAAGCAAGCTCTTCGCTGGATTTTCGTGAAAGCGCTAGAGTCTTTTGAATGCTTGAGTGTGTAGTCCCTTTGATATCCCGTGCGTTGAGCTTGGAAAGGCTTCTCTATTTATAGTTGTGACCCAGACATTTGTCCGTTGGAGGGGACGATGCCACGTGTCACAAGCGTCCAAGGAAAATGGCCATATGTTCGAAATATTATCGCCGAGTAATTGGTCACTGTGTATGAGAGCAGCTTTAGTTGGTCAGAGCAGGTAGAGCTTTGACCGCTTCTCATTGGTCGAGGTTTGTGGTAGGTGAGACTTTTCAGACATCAGTCTTCATCTGAGTTGACTCTCACTCATCCTCGTATGATCCTCTGCTGACTTTCGAATGATATTTAAAGTTGGGTCATTTCCTGTTGGATACAGTAGATCTGATACGATCTCTGTCTTCTTCGTCTGAGACTGTTGATAAAGGAATCTTCTACTGAGTGAAGTCAGCTGATGACTCTGAAGGCACTGAGCTCTGTCCTGTGTTCTTCTACTGATGTGGGTCAGCTGATGAGAATTCTTCTACTGATGTGGGGTCAGCTGATGACCTGAGAACACGAGCTCTTACAACTGATGACGTGGGGTTCTGGAAAGTAACTTCCTACTGATGTTCAGACCAACAAATACCCCTTACAGGACTTAGACAAACGGATAATGAAAATAAGAACAGTCTAGCCTATTACATCATCTAGTCCTAAAGACACTACACTAAGGGTACAAGTCGGGTTTTGGGATCTTCAATTCCATAGTATTAAATCACTATGATTTTCCCCATTACCGATAAACAGATAAGTCCTATTACAGGAACTACTGATAAAATAAAACTAAGCACCCTCTAAGTGTTGATTAAAATCAACCACTGACTCATAGCCCAACAATTTCCCCCTAATTGATTATGCCAAAACCACTAAAACCACTAAGTACTGAACTATTGACACAAAAGACTTCAGTAAAAACTGAGCAATTAAAACAGGGTAATCAGTAGATAAAAGATTGACATATCAGAGAAATAGGTTATGTGCGTGTGTGTCAGATCACTTCAGTGACCAGTTGTGATAAAGATAAATAAACACCACCATAATACAATGAGTAGTTGTCTGGCCAAGCGCAGAACTGATATAATATATATGAGAAAAGATTACAATCAGTTTACGCTCTATACAAGGAGAATATCAGCTACAGCTATCGCCTGAACTTCTTGATCTTGTCTTTGAACTCGGCAGACTTAGCAGCAGGAGGATCCAACCCATAAGATCTGTAGATTCTGGCTCTGAGTGTCTGGATATCGTCGAGATCGTTTGGCTGCAGAGGATCTAAGTCGTTGTGATGCGCAACAGCTTTGACCTCATCCTCAATCTCCTTTGTACAAATAACTCCTCGAGAGGTCATGGGAGGAGTCAGCTGTCTGTAGGTAGGGGCAGTGAGTGGCAGCTTCTCCTTGAAAAGAAGTAACTTAATCTGTGCTCTGAAGTTGGCGTCGTACAGATAGATGAACTCGTCGAAGAGATCAGCTGCCGACACTTCAGCAGGATAGCACTGCCACACGTAGTAAGCCTTGATGAAATCAATCTTCAGCTCCTCCCACTCCTCATTCAGGTTCCAGGGGATCCACTTGTCAACACGGCGGTGCAGAGTCTTCTTCAGATATGCCTTCTGTGCACCTCGCCGGAAGAATTTGGATGTCCTTGGCACCTGCTTGCTTTTGTCGAGAATTGGTTCCCTGGAAATTTTGTCAGTAAGCTCGATGATTTTCACCAGGTCGTCCAACCTCTTCTTCTCCCTTAAGGCCGCAGCTCTCCTATCTCCTCTTCGGAGATTTAGCCCTTGTTGCGTGGCCTCCCAGGTAGCCTTATCCTCTGCCTCCTGCTCAGGCGTTAGAGTAGAGATTTTCTTTAGCCTCTGAGCAAGCGGCAGATTGTCAGTGTCCGAGTCAGCAGGCTCATCAGCAGATTGTTGAGCCTTCTTCTTCTGTTCATCCAATATCTTTTTGGCATGACTCTTGGACATTCTGGCAACTGTCTGTCTCGTCTTCTTCTTAGGCTTCTGGGCCTCTTCCTCCAATCTCATCTCGTAGTCCAACTCGTCCTAGAGGAGCTGAGCCACTCGCTTGTCATGTTCCTCCTCCTCCGCTCGAGTTTTGAACTTAGGTGTCGGGGAAGGAGGTGGATTAGACTCTGTAGCTTTCTCCTTCTCGGGTCTTTACGGCGGCAGGGGCTCGTCCTCCTGGTCGACAAATCGTGCGACCTCCTCTATATGCTACACCTGAGCCGAGGATCCTTCACCTGATCCTTCAGCTGGCTCGGGCAGCTGAGTTGTTTGGACTTGAGGGATTTGGACTTCGAGAGGGGGAATTGAGTTGGTTCCAGCCTGAGCTGCTGAACCTTCCCCCCTAAAGGATTTCCCTCACTTCTGACTGCCCACCCACCTGAGCTCTTCCTTCCCTTTCTTCCCCGTTTTTGGCATCATCAGCAGCCGGGGTCAGAAGGGTCTTGATTGCTGCTACTTCCTTCTGGAGCTCGAAGATAGCAGTCTTGATGGAAGTGGTGGTGGTGTTGAAGTCTCCGACGGCATCGCAGTAGTGTTCCCAATCAGCCTCTTGATCCTTGCGGATTTGGCGAATGCGGGCTGCTGCTTCTTGCCTCTGTTTCAGAAGCGATGCGTCGTGGGAGGCAGTCATCTCTGCCTGGATGAGCTTCAGGGCGGCCGCCTGAGTTTCTAAGGACGTTTGCATACTGGAGGTGGCCATCCTGTTGCGCTCATCCATGGTTTTTTGGACTGTGGCTAAGCTCTCAGCCAGCTGCTCAGCAAACTTCTTCTGCTGGGCTTTGAGCAGCTGCTGACATTGAGCAGCCAAGTCCGCCTTTTGAGCCGCCAGCGCAGTCTCGACGATCTCCTCAGGAGAAGGAGTGTCAGAGACCTTCTTGACTGCGCTCGCCAGTCTGTCAACTGTCTCTGTCTGCGCCTTTGTGTACTACGCCCACTTCAGGTGGACGTCCTTAGCCAGGAGACGGTTTTTGTCTCCTTGCTTCCTGATCGCGCGGTTGACAGACTTTGAGGACACGACTATTGGCTTTATCTGGTAGGACGAGGTTCCGAGCCTCTGCTCTGAGGTTGCGAGTAGTTGCTTCCTGCTGGTCGAAGCAACGGGGGCGGCACTTGATTCAGGAGGTGGAGGTGGTGACTCGCCCTTCTCACTGGGAGACTTTCCCTCAGCAGAATCTCCCTGTTCTGCGTCTTTGGGTGGTACCTGTTCCTCATCATTGTCATCATCGTCATGATGAGAAGGCGGCGACGGGCTCCTGGCAGTCTGCTGTGAGGACCTCACCTCCAGAAGATAGAGCATTGTTGAGCGCAGGTCCTCGAATGACGCTATGTCAACGTGTTCCCCAAACCCTATTGCTGACTGCAGACTCTGTTCCTCTGCCAGGAGGGACAATGCAGAGTGCTGCTGGATCAGTTCTGCAAGTATGTCCCAGTTCAGGAACCTCAGCAACATCTGAGTTCTTGCCCGTATCGCTATGTCGACAAGATCCTGATGAGAAGAGATCTCAGGAATCTGTGCGGTGACTTCTCCTGTGGCGCGGAGACGAGTCATCTGCATCATCGACGATTGTTCGGAAGAGACCTCAGCACCAGTCGGTTCCTCAACTTCCTCCGGCTGAGTCTCATCCGAGCTGACCCGTTGTACCTTGTCTTTTAATGTGGCACCCTCAATGCCGGTATCAGCGTCCAGAATGTCCTCCTCCTGAGGTGGTGGAGGGGAAGTAGGCTTCGCGGGGGCCTTAGAAGCTCGAGCCTTGGAGAGCTTCTTCCGCTTCGGCTGATCGGCCCGTGGAAGCAGATCAATAGATGATCGCTTGAGCTTAGATGCTCCACATCCAACTGACTTCTCAGCCGCTGCTTTAGTTTTGAACTTGATGAGCTTTCTGTCGAAGTACTTTGAATCAACAAAGGATGCGTGATGCGTCACTGAGTCTTTGATCAGTATGGACACCTTGGTCCCGTACAGTAGTTTACCCACACTAATAAGTCTTCTCTCTCCAGACTCTGTGGTTGTAAACTTTTGTGACTGGGCCTTCAGCTCTGCTACAACAAACTGTGTCCAGTTCACCTGGACTCTGTCAACTATTGCCATCATCAGTTGGAGTCGAGGCATGGACAGCTGGTCAAAGGAACCTGCGTCGCTCATCAGAATATGAATGACGACGTAAGCGAGGCTTCTGTACTCCGACAGGAGTTAGTTCTTCGGCAGCGCGGACTTGAAGGAGATGTCGTCCCTTCCACATAAGCGATGGACATAAGCATTGAGTTCCTTCTCCTTGTAGCCCACGGGAGAGATCCCGTAATCCGGAAGATCGAAGGAGGATTTCACGGCCTCCCTGATACTGATGTCGGCTCGGATGGCTTCCCACTTCTGAGGGGCCACTTCCCTCATAAATCCAACCTCCGACACTTCTCCATCCGTATCTTCCACGGAACGCCAATTATAATAGAGCTCTGCCACTTGGCGGGAAAGATAGGCTCGGGAATACTTCAGGCCAGACTCCTCCAGAGCCGAGAAGATGGGCTCAAGGAAGGGGAGCTCTGCCTGATGGAAGACCATCGTCGGTTCGAAGAGAACCCTAGACTGGATGATCTCCTCGATGTTGTGCGGGGTCTTAATGATAGCCATGGATATCTACAAAAATCTCGTTAGCACTTGAAAATAGAGTAAGTTATATTCGAGAGTTGTAGATAGTTAAGAAAAATTATCGTAAATACAGAGCTTTTTGAGGAAAATATAAGCAGTTTGAGAGAACGATGCAGCAAAGACTGAATGCTCGGTAAAAGCTCTAAGTGTGTAAATGGCGAAAAGATAGGATTAGAGTGAAAAGGTAAGATTTTATAAGATTTGAATATCAAGGGGGGTTATAAAATCTCGCTTTTTAGATCGAACGGTGGTTATAAAATCTCGCTTTTTGATGACGGTTGTGATCTGATGTTATAAACTGAATGATTACTTTGGCCGCCTCTAATCTAGACCCACGTAAGATAAGCGCAGATAGAGCAAGGTGAGAAGAAATGCATTAAATGCATTGCTGGCAACATTAAAGGCTAAGCATTTTAAATGAGAACGGTTTTCTACTGACTTAAACCTTAAAAATTTATGGCGGGAAATAAATCAAGTCATGCTACTGAATGCAAACGACTGACTTATTAAATTCGAGGATGCTTCTGAGAATATTAAAGAATCTAACTACGCAAACCTCTTCAGCTGAACTTTTACGATCAGCTGGTTACCATAATGACTCAAGAGAATCTTTGTGGTACTGATGATACCATGTTCCCCCTTACTGTGTACTGTATGATTCACCCGACTGAATCAAAGTACTGAGTCTGACTTCTAACCTGTCGTTCTGACTTCTCTTACTGACTCGAGTCAGTAGGATCCAGTAGACCTAGCTCAACTGATAATTCTCTGAATCTGTTCTTAGCTAGTGGTTTGGTCAGTATGTCTGCCCTATGCTTATCAGTATGGATCTTCTCCATCCTGATATCCTTGTTTTTGACATGGTCTCTGATGAAATGGTGTCGAATGTCCACGTGCTTGCATCTCGTATGAAGAACTGGGTTCTGAGTTACAGCAATCGTACTGGTGGAGTTGCATTAGATGGGCACTTCATCTTGAGTAATTCCATAATCTCGCAGTTGTTGTCGAAGTCAAAGGATCTGGGCACAGCAACTTCCAGCAGCCATATACTCAGCTTCAGTGGTGGACGTCGCCACTGAATGCTGTTTCTTTGAAAACCATGATATTAGTTTGCTGCCTATGAACTGACATGTTCCAGAAGTTGATTTTAGATCTATCCTGCATCCTGCATAATCAGCATTAGAATAACCTGTTAGAATCAGATTATCATCAGCAGGATACCATAACCCTGCGTCAGGTGTTCCCTTCAAGTATCACATAATCTTCTTTCCTGAGTCCAGATGACTCCGCTTGGGATTCGCCTGAAATCTTGCGCATACACCTACAGCATAAGTTATGTCAGGTCTACTTGTTGTTAAATATAATAAAGAACCAATAATAGCTCTATAATCAGTAGAGTTAACAGAAGCTCCCTCTTTGTCTAGATCGATTTTAAAATTTGTGTTCATGGGATCTTGACTGGCTTGCTTGAGTCGCGGCCGAATCTTTTCAGGAGGTCTAGAGTGTATTTTGCTTGGTTGATGATTATTCCTTCAGTTGATTACTTTACTTGAAATCCAAGGAAATAGTTCATCTCCCCTATCATGGACATCTCGAACTTCTCCTTCATCATCTTCTCGGATTGTTGACATATAGTCACGTTCCTGCAACCGAAAATGATGTCGTCCACGTAGATCTGCACCAGTAGAATGTCATCGATTGACTTGATGTTGAACAGAGTGCGATCTACTGTCCCCTTCTAAAAACCTTTCTGAAGCAGAAAGTCTGATAGGGTATCGTACCAAGCCCTGGATGCTTGTTTTAACCCATACAGAGCTTTCCGAAGTCTATACACCTGATGTCCCTACTGAAAACCGGGTGGTTGTTCCACGTAGACTTCTTCCTTCAGTACGCCGTCCAGAAACGCTGACTTTACATCCATTTGATATACTTTAAATCTTTGATGCGTTGCATAGGCTAGGAACAGACGAATAGCTTCTAATCTGGCGACTGGGGCGAATGTTTCGTCAAAGTCTATTCCTTCGGTTGATAGTATCCCTTGGCAACAAGTCGAGCCTTATTTCTGACGATGACGTTGTTTTCATCTCGCTTGTTTTTGAAGACCCACTTAGTGTCGATCACGTGCTGATGTCTAGGTCTGTCAACAAGCTCCCAAACTTCATTACGAACAAATTGGTTCAGCTCCTCTTGCATGGCAATGATCCAGTCAGCATCGTTGAGAGCATCCTCTATCGTCTGAGGTTCTTTAGTAGACAAGAAGCAGGAGTAGAGAGAACTTTCTCATTGGCTTAGTCTGGATCTTGTCCTTACGGCTGCTGATGGATCTCCTATGATTAGATCAGAAGAGTGAGCGTCTAGCCACGAACGTCTGAGTTTGGCTTCTTCTTCTGAGATTACTTCTGTACAGTCAACAGGAGTGTTAGGCATTTCAGTAGTACTATTCTGTGACTGAAGCAATTTAGTAAGAAGGTTAGGATCTACTGAGTTTCCAGGTTCAGGGGCATTTAGCTCAGGAACATTAGTCGTTCCCCCTGAGTTTATATTCTCAATAGAGGTCTCAGTTACCACTGGGGCTTCATCATCGACCATTGTTACCTGATGTTGATTCTGTTTAGTAGAATCAACCAGGTCAGCTACAATGCTTGCGGGATGGGTCTGAATTTCTTCATCGTCTGACTCACCAGCCCAACAATGCTGGATCTTCTCAGCTTTGTCGTTTAGTGTGAGATCATGTAGCTTGCTGATGACATTTCAGGATTTGTCTTCTTTGGTTTCTTGTTCTCACTAACAAACTCGTCAAAGACAACATGAGGGCTTTCCTTCACGCAAAGGGTCCGGTAGTTAAAGACCCTGAAGGCTTTACTGAATCGAGAGTATCCTAAGAATACTCCTTGGTCAGATTTGCTATCAAAGACCTTCAACTGATCCTTCCCATTATTGTGGATAAAGCAAGGACAACCAAAAATATGAAAATGTGAAATAGAAGGAATTCTCCCTTTCCAGAGTTCGTATGGCGTCTTCATATGTTGCTGTGTAAGTAGTGAGCGATTCTGAGTGTAACAGGCGGTGTCAGTAGCATCAGCCCAGAACTTCGAGGGTAGTCCAGAGTCTGCTAGGAGCGTTCTTGCTGCTTCTTTTAGTCTTCTGTTCTTTCGTTCAGCAAGTCCGTACTGCTGAGGGGTGCGAGCTGCTGAAGTCTCATGCTGAATTCCCTCTTTATCGCAGTACTCTTTAACTACTGAGTTGAGAAATTTTGTTCCTCGGTCTAAGCAAATTCTCTGAATCTTGATGTCTTTCTCCACATTGAGTTTCTTCAGCAGTCTTGGTAGCTCAGTCTTGACATCAGATTTGTTGGCTATGATGATGACCCACGTATATCTCGAATAATCGTCAACAACGACGAGGGCATACTTCTTGCCTCTTATACTCACTGGAGAAATTGGCCCAAACAAGTCCATGTGTAGCAGTTGAAGGATTCCATAAGTGGAAGGTGACGGAATAGGTGGATTGTTCTTATTTGTCTGCTTTCCCTTCAAACGCGCTTCACAATTTCTGTCTTTAATAAAAGCTTCGTTGGGCAGTCCTCTGACTTTAGAGTTCTTGGCTAGCTTGTTCATTGTCTTGAAATTCAGGTGACTGAGTCTCTTGTGCCACAACCATCCTGTTTTATCACTGGATTTCGTCTGAGTAAGTAAACAAGCCTCAGGTTATGCGGTATTCCAATTTGTAACGTAGATATTCTTCTTCTGCGAACCTAATAACACTGTTTTCCCATTATATTTGTCAACAATATCACAGAAACCAGCGTCAAAGATAACTCTATTCAGATTATCACAGAATTGACTGATAGAAAGGAGATTATGTTGAAGTCCTTCAACATATGTTACTCTTGGAACTGAAGCAGTCCCAATGTTCAGTGTTCCGTATCCCCTTGTATAGCCTTTAGAGTTGTCACCAAACTCAATTCTGGGACCATCTTCTTGTACGTAATTGGTCAGCAGGCTCTTTTGTTATGTCATGTGTCTCGAGTAGCCACTGTCCACAATCCAAGGGTCCTTATGCACCTGCAAAACAGAAACAATTTTAGGTACCCTTTGGTTCAGTTTGGGTCCTTAAGCGTTAGTTGGTGATTTCGCGACCGAGACCTGTCTCTGGACCTTAGGTGTGTGAGAGTTCCTTTTCTGAACCTTGTCAGTCTTCTTCTCCACTGGACCTAGAGATACTGACTTCCTGGCAGTTTTGGGTTCAGGAGCTTTCTTCTTCTGAGACTTTGTGCTCCTCCTGACCCTGGGCTCATAATAGTACGAACCATACTGTGCTGGATGCTCAGATAGTGGCTTTCTGTACTGCTCTGCCCACCTGACTTTCTTGGTTCCCCCTGAATTTGATCGTGGTGTCCTGGGGCTAGAACCTTTGGTCAGTTGCTTCTTGTTGCTCGGCTGAGGTGCAATCATCTTCTCTTTGTTCTTCGCCTGAGTTGTTGGTTCAGAAATCTGAACTTTCCCTCTGACGAACCGATCAGCTAGCATTTCTGAGCCTTTAGAAGTGGAAGTAGAAGCTTCATGAGTGTAGCCAAGTCCTTCTTTCATGGCTGGTGGCCTTTGAGCTCTAAGCATGCTTTCCAACTTCTCTTTGGCTCCCAGGTACTGTTCAGTCATCAGTCCTCGCCAGACCTCATCACTTTTCCGAAGTGATTCATAATCTTTCTCAACCTCTGCGAGTTTCTGACTGAGTCGGGCTATTTCAGTTTCTTTCTCAGAATTGTCATTGGTCAGAACTGATAACTGAGTTTCTTGAAGCTGAGACTTAGTCATAAGAGATTCAATCTCTTCCTTGAGTCTCGCAACAAGATTTTATGAATCAGTAGAGACCTGACAATCAGAAGAAAGTCTTTGATTCTCAACCTTTACCTGTTCCAATTCCTGAATAGTTATACTGAACTCTCTGCTTAACTAAATCTGCTCCTCTAGTAGATCATCATATGCTTGTACCACATCTAGAGGTTCATCTATGACTGAGCATGTGTCGTGTGTGCTCTGTGAAGAGGAGGTTATAATAAGTTTCGAGTTTACTGTTGGGTGATGATTCTATCCTCAGCAGTATTAGACTTTGTGCGAAATGATTCTATCTTCTGAACTGACCGATGCTCAGTAGCCTTATGCTCTGAATTAATCTGAAGATTTGAAGATCCCAAAACCCTATATTGATTGGTGAACCATTGAGTAGTAACCTATTTTTGTCTCTGAGGTTTCATACTCAGCAGACTCTCTGCTCTGGTACAGGCACTCAGTAGCTTAACCACCTCCGCACCAGAAGTAGAAGACTCAGTAAATACTGGACTCAGCAGGAGCAGTATACTGAAAGGAGTCAGTCGAACTGAACTCAGCAGGAGTAGTTCATTGTACTCAGAGTTGATCTTCAGTAAAGCAGACTCGGCAGAAGTTACCTACTGAATCAAGATCAGACTCAGCAACGGCCAGACAGTCTTCTGAACTGTCAGAACTTTTGAAGGCAATCAGCATAGTCAAAGTACGAGGAAAGGAGAAGACAGCTTCAAATCACCTCGAAGTCTGTTCTATCTCAACCACTATTCTGAATCTCGACCAATGACAAGTAGCCATCTGTCCTACACCTACTAAAGCTGCAAGTCAACAACTTTCTAGAAATGAAGGGAAAGGACACTGTCACACTGCCATGAAAGAGTCGTTAGCTACCTAAAGGAGAGAGACAAAGGATCGTCATCTCCAACGGATCTTTCCTAGTCTCTTCTCTATAAATAGAGGGATAAATCAAATTTTGAAGCAGATGCAAAAAAAGAGACGCGAAAGAAAAATGAGAAAACGCAGAGCATTCAAACGAGCAAAACCAAAAAGCCTAAGTTCTCCGCAATAAGTTCAAAGAATCTATCTCAGGTGAAGAACTACACTCTAGCTCTTAGGGAACCAAGCTGAACAGAAAACCAGAGCCTCTAGTATCCAAACGACGATACACGAACCCAAAGCTTTATTCAGTTGTTCGTCGTTCTAGAAGCCAATTCATTGTTCCCTATCCCTCTAACCTAAGCTCATATAGACATATCCATAGCTTAGACGAAGGAGTTCATCCTTGAACTGTTCTTTATTGTAAAGAACTCCTTCATAGTTGGAGAGTTGTTCAAACACTTAGTTTGATACCTTGTAAACTGAGACTTGCTCAGTATAATAACTAAGGCCAGTGTTTGTCTAGCGTACAAACCAACTGAGACTACCTCAGTATAATAAATAGCTTCCTGATCTTTCGGGACAGTGGACGTAGGATTTTTGTGTCCGAACCACTTTAAAAATCTCTTTGTCTCGTAGTTTACTGTTGCATTGATTTAACTGATCATACTGAAGATCCTTTATAAATCATTCAACTGAGTTTCAGCAAACCTAACTAATTGCACTAATCTACTGAAACAGTTTTAATAAAAACGTTTTTCCACTCAACTGAATTGGGCCTACACTATTCCGCACCACTGAACTCTATCTGCAAGATACTGAATTCTGACTCTCAGTCAGCTAGCAGATCTCAGTAGAGTTAGTCACTCTGCCGACACGATTCAGAACAGCATATCTGGTCTGCTGAACTTGTTCAGTACGACACTATCCTGAAAAGGACTGTTCGTGTTTTAAGTTGAAAATCGATTTCAGGTGTATTCACCCCCCCCCCCTACACCTGAACGTGCTCTCAGGACCAACAATTGGTATCAGAGCAGGAGTTCTATAAGACTTCTGTTATTCTAAAACTGGTCTACTTGAACGGATCTGAAAAATGTTTTCACTACATATCATTATTAAATATGTCTGATGTGTCAGGTATAAGGATGGTACCCATGTTCTCAGTAGAGAACTATGGCGTATGGCGAGTCAGAATGGAAGCTCATCTAACTTCTCGCCATGACAGCATGACAGAGGTTCTTGAGGATGGACCTATCGTCCCGATGATATATAGCGTTGTAACTCAGGATCCAGCAGATGGAGGTGGAATGGTGACCGGGAAAAAGATTCCCAAAGATAGAGGTCTCTTCACCCCAGAGGAGAAGAAGCTTCATAACTTAGACCGAGTCGCCAGAAACGCCATACTGACCACGTTAAATGATTCCTACCTCGGAAGAGTTCAGGACTGCAAGTTCGCAAAGGAACTCTGGGATGCTCTAGCGCTACTGAGTCGGGGGACTCAGAAGATGAAGGCTAATAAACTTGCGCTGGAACTCCAAAAGCTGGAGAGGTTGTCACTCATGCCTGAAGACACTATTGAAGATCTCAACGTCAGATTCACAAATATGATGAACTCAATCAACGGGCTAGGAAAGACATTCTCCAACCGAGAGATGAATCTCAAAATTCTGAAGGCACTGCCAGATGGTCATTGGACTCCTTTTGCTACTTTATTACGTCATTCTGACTTAGATATAGTTACTCCTGACCATATCTTTTCAGAACTGAAAGCAGAGAAATTCGAGTTTGGCTTACCTCAACGGAAGTAGCGAGCTGAAGCTTACACTAAAATAGATCATGCCTTCAAAGCATCAGTCAGCTCAGCAGCTCTAGCGTCAAGCAAGGCTGAACCTTCACTCAGTGATATACAAGAATGAAGTCTAGCAAAGAAATACGCACTGCTTGCCGTGAAATATCAGAAGGAGAAGGAGAGGCGCAGGAAGCTCTCAAGAGTTGTCAGGGACTCTAAGGGTAAGAATGAATATACACCCAAGCGCACTCCTGACTCACATTCTTCTGAATACAGGAAACAGGATGACTCAGCTCAGTCGAAAGACAACGAAGACAATGAGGAGAGAGTCACCACCTGCTATAACTGCAAAAAGCCAGGACAGTATCAGTATGATTGTCCTGAGCTCAGTACTGCTGAACGAGCAGCACGGAAAGCTCGAAGGGAGAAGTTCATCAAGAAGAGACAAGCATACATTGCTGGTGAACTCTCAGACGACTCAGATGAAGTCGATTCCTTTATGGATTCATCGGATGATGAAGCAGCCTTCATGGCCTTAGAGCTTGAAAACAAAGAAGATGCTGAAAATTGTCTTATGACAGGAGAAGAGGACGAGGTAAACTCTCATGAACCACTTAATTCCTCTTCACATTACACACACGACACTCTTTCAGGTGCAGATGAGAATTTGGACGTCGCGATCGCATATGAAGAACTGCTCGACGAACAAATTCAGATGAGTCTGCAGCTCAGTAAGACTCTTCAGGAATTGGATACCCTGAAAGTGGAGAATCAGAAACTTTCTCAGAAGAGTCAGGTTGCTACTGTTTCTGAAGGACTTGTGTTGAGACTAAGGGAGGAGATAAACTCTCTAATGACCAAGTCTCAGCATCAAGAAGATCGGATCTCAGTTTTGACCAATGACTTAACTCAGAAAGATACTGAATTGTTGAGTCTACTGAAGCAAGAGCTGTCAGGACTTCAGACCGAGCATGAAACACTGAAGAAAAGTGATGATGTCTGGAGAAACCTGATGACTGAGCGTTACATGGGCGCTGAAAAGAAGTTGGAGGCTATGCTAGCAAGCAACAAGCCCAAGCATTGCAAGGAGGGACTTGGATTCAACCAGGGAACTTCTTCATCTTCCCCCGTACACTCAGAAGTGCGACTTGCTGATAGGTTTGTTCAAGGGGAGACAATCAATACAGACATACTGAACCCCTTAGCAAAGAACAAACAGAAGATGAAGACACCTCACCCTACATATCAACATTCTGACCAGAAGATCAGCACCAAGACACCCCAGTTCAGTCAAGGGGGAACCAGTAAATCAAAACGAGTTGATCAGTATAGACCTCCTCAGCTGACACATCCAACTCAGTATGGGTCGTATTATTATGATCCAATAGTCAGGAGAGGATCCAAAAGTCAGAAGAAGAAGAAGAAGAAAACCGCACATAAGGCAAAGGTCAGCAGTCCACCCACTCAGAAGATCAGGACTCCTGAACCTGAAAAGCCTAAGAAGTCAGCATCGACAAGTCCAGTGGTCAGATACGTTGACTCAAGTGGAAAGCAGTTGTCTGAGACCACCAGGGTTGTAAGACAAATATGAGTTACCAAAACTAACATCTAAGGACCCAAAATCAAAAATAAAGGGTACCTAAATATAATTCTGTTTTGCAGGTGCACAAAGATCCTTGGTATGGACATCGGATGCTCAAGACACATGACATACCAAAAGAATCTACTGAAGAATTATACAACTGAAGAGGGACCCAGAATCGAGTTTGGAGACAATGCTAAAGGCTACACCAGAGGCTATGGAACACTCAGCATTGGAACTGCCACAGTTCCAAGAGTATCATATGTTGAAGGACTTCAGCATAACCTTCTCTCTGTTAGTCAATTTTGTGATAACTCGAAAAGAGTGATATTTGACGCTGGTTTCTGTGATGTTATTGATAAATCCACAGGGAAAACAGTGTTATCAGGTTCGCACAAAAAGAATATCTATGTAGCTGACATGAACTTAGCTGAACCTGAAGCTTGTTTGTTGGCAAAGAATGATAACAGAACAGGGTGGCTGTGGCACAGAAGACTCAGCCATCTCAACTTCAAGACGCTCAACAAATTAGCAAGAAACACTCTAGCAAGAGGACTGCTGAATGAAGTATTCAGCAAAGACACTCAGTGTGAAGCATGTCTGAAGGGAAAGCAAACAAAGAAACAGAATCCACCTGTTCCATCTCCTTCCACTGATGGAATCCTTCAGCTGCTACATATGGATTTGTTCGGTCCAGTCTCTCTGGTGACGATCAGAGGTAAGAAGTATGTATTAGTGGTCATTGATGACTACTCGCGCACACATGGGTCATATTCATTGCCAACAAGTCTGACGTCAAAACAGAGTTACCAACACTTCTGAAGAGGCTCAGTGTCGAAAAGAACACCAAGATTGTCAAAATACGTTCAGACAGAGGAACAGAGTTCCTTAATTTCATGGTAAAGGAGTTCTGCAAAGCAGAAGGTATAGAGCATGAGACATCTGCTGCGCGCACCCCTCAGGAGAATGGGGTTGCTGAACGAAAGAATCGAACACTCAAAGAAGCAGCAAGAACTCTACTCGCAGACTCAGGACTCCCATCCAAATTCTGGGCAGAAGCAACTGACACTGCATGTTACACTCAGAACCGATCTCTACTGACAAAGCAACATACGAGAACACCATATGATCTATGGAACGGCAGGAAGCCTTCTCTATCTTACTTCCATATTTTTGGTTGCTCATGCTTTATCCATAATAATGGGAAAGATCAGCTGAAAACCTTTGATAGTAAGTCAGATCAGGGAGTGTTCTTAGGATACTCCCGGGTCAGCAAAGCTTTCAGGGTATTCAACTATCGGACCCTTTGCGTGGAGGAAAGCCCTCATGTTGTTTTTAATGAGTTTACTACTGAAGACAGGAGCAATAACTCTAAATCGAATCGAGGACATCGAGAAGCGGCCACGGGATCTGAACTTAAAAGACAAAGTTGAAAAGATCCAGCTATGTTGGGATGATGATTCAGATGAAGAAACTCAAGACAAGTCTACTGAATCTCAACCAGCAGCACAAGTAGCTGAGCAGATTGACTCTCTGAATAGAGTCCATCCCAGGTAACTCAGGTCGATGAAGAAACCTTAGAGGTAACTGAGACCACTACTGAGAGTAACAACTCAGGGGGAACAACTGAAGTTCCTGAGCTGAATGCCCCTGAATCTAGTGACTCGGTAGATCACACTCTCATAACTGAATTACTTCAATCTCAGAACAGTACAACTGAAATGCCCAACTCACCTACTGTCTGTGTTGAACAAATTTCAGATGAAGAGATGAAACATCGTAGATCGTGGTTGGATGCTCATACTTCTGATTTAATCATTGGAGATCCTTCAGGAAATGTTAAGACAAGATCCTGATTCTATCAAGGAGAAAGCGCTTTATACTCCTGCTTCTTGTCTACTGAAGAACCTCAGACATTTGAGGACGCACTGAATGATGCTGACTGGATCATAGCTATGCAGGAAGAGCTGAATCAGTTCACGAGAAACGAAGTTTGGGAGCTTGTTGGTAGACCCCGACATTAACATGTAATTGGAACAAAATGGGTCTTCAAGAACAAGCGAGATGAAAAAAACGTCATAGTAAGGAATAAAGCAAGACTCGTGGCAAAAGGCTACTGTCAAGCTGAGGGAATAGATTTTGACGAGACTTTCGCTCCAGTTGCAAGATTGGAGGCAATTAGACTATTCCTAGCCTACACAACACATCAAAGATTCAGAGTTTATCAAATGGATGTGAAGTCAGCTTTCCTGAACGGCGTGCTGAAAGAAGAAGTCTATGTGGAACAACCGCCCGACTTTCAGCAGGGACATCAAGTATATAGACTCAGAAAGGCTCTGTATGGGTTAAAACAAGCACCCAGGGCTTGGTACGATACCCTATCTGAGTTTCTTCTTCAGAAAGGTTTTCATAAAGGCACAATAGATCGCACACTGTTCAGTATTCGACTGGAAGACGACTTATTACTTGTGCAGATCTATGTAGATGACATCATCTTCGGCTCAAAGAACGTCATCATGTGTCAGCAGTTTGAGAAAATGATGAAGGATAAGTTCGAGATGTCAATAATGGGAGAAATGAACTACTTCCTCGGCTTTCAAGTCAAAAAATCTGAGAAGGGAACATTCATTAATCAAGACAAATACACTCGAGACCTCATCAAAAGATTCGGTTGCACATCCGGCAAATCTATCAAGATCCCGATGAACACGAATATGAAAATCGATCTTGATAAAGAAGGAGTATCAGTAGACCAAACTAAATTTCGTGCTATAATTGGCTCTTTATTATACTTAACAGCTACTCGTCCTGACATAACTTATGCTGTAGGTGTCTGAGCTCGATTTTAGGCGAATCCAAAGTAGAGTCACATGGACTCAGCAAAGAAGATTCTCCGCTATCTCAGAGGAACACTTGACATGGGTTTGTGGTATCCAGCTGATGATAATATAGAACTAACTGGTTATTCTGATGCTGACTATGCAGGATGTAGAATTGACCGAAAATCAACTTCAGGAACGTATCAGTTCCTTGGCAGTAAGCTGATCTCATGGTTTTCAAAGAAACAGCACTCAGTAGCCACGTCAACTACTGAAGTTGAATACATTTCTGTCGGAAGTTGTTGTGCCCAAATCCTTTGGCTGAGACAGCAGCTACACGACTATGACATCATTCAGAATGAAGTGTCGATCTTCTGTGACAGCACCAGTGCCATTACAATCACTCAGAATCCTGTACTTCATACAAGATGCAAGCACGTGGACATCAGACATCACTTCAGTCGTGACCATGTCGAGAAAAGGATATCAGGATGGAAAAGATCCATACTGACAGACAAAGGGCTGATATACTGACCAAGCCTCTAGCTGAATCCAGATTCAGAGAACTTTCAGTAGAGCTAGGTCTGTTGGACCCTACTGACTCCAGTCAGTAAAAGGTTTCAGGAGAGGATCATTCAGTAAGGGGGAATGTTCACTCTCAGTACTGAGTACAATCAGTACGTAGAGACTCTGCAACTATCTACACGAGGTATCAGCTGACTACGATGTTCAGTTGACAGGTTTGCGTATCTCTACTCAGTAGTAACCAATAGAATAGTACTATGCATTTATGATTCAGATTCAACATCGTGTTTAATATCTTAAAAGATTGTCCTTTAATATTAACGGTTTGCATTTATTGCACGACATTCTATGCATAAGTTTGCTGAACTCTGCCACGCATTTAATGCATGTCGTATCACAGTTACTACTTAGGCAAGTTACAACTGGCTTTTGACTTAGGCGGCAACATGATCATTACCTATTATATAAAACTTAATCTTGACCGTTCATCTCAAAAAGCATGTTTAAACTCAGCCATTGATCGTTAACTGTTCATCTTCTCTCAAATATAGAGAAATATATATCTGCGATCATATCTTCAAAACCGTCATTAACACTTTCAAATCTTTAAACTCCAAAATTTCTGAGATCCTTTCTAGCAAACCTTACTTGCAAACTTCATCTTATCTTCCCAAAATCTCAGAATTTTCAGTGGTATGATATTAGATCTGTTAACATAACATGTTCTATTATTCAGCATCGCTAAACTGATTATATTATCAAACTTGATACTGATAAATTCTACTTGTTACAGATACAATGGCAAATATAATCGTGTCCGCTCCAGAAAATATGCAGGAAATCCTAGAGAAAGACCGTGTCTGGTGCGAACCATTCATGGAATTTGACGCCTGCGAATTGGAGTACATGGAAGAGATATTCTCTGCCCTCAAAGAATCAGGCTTAGAGGGGTTTCTGTCGAAGAAGCCGACTTTCTTCCTCCCGAGGCAAGTTGCTGAGCTCTACCTAAACTCAGACTCAGTAGAAGGCGATATTCGTCGATGGTTCGTAGTCCACACCGTCGGTGATCTCACGCAGACATCCATTGAGATAAAGCAGATGTCCATTAAGGAAGCTCTACGCAGAAGCTTCGATCTGCCCAACGAAGGAGTCAGCATCGTTGGATATAATGATGACATGCTAGATGAATATCTGTCCATATTCTGTGGGAAGCCTACCGTCTTCAGAGCCGCCTTCCCAAAGAACACAATGCTACCTCAGTACAGGGCTCTGGCGTACATCGTGACCTAACTACTGACGAGCCAAGCCGGATCATTTGACCAAGTATCCAGGCTAAAGCTGCAACTAATGATGGCTATATATGATAAGGCCAAAGTGAACTGGACGGAGTTCTTTCTCCGAGAATTTATGATACAGGCAGCGAAGTTTGACAAGGCTTCTTATAGACTGAGCGCCAAAGGAAAGCTCCTCTACGGGCAGAAGCTGTCTGTGATGATCCAAGACTACTGCACATCTGACAAGATAACATTTGCTGACAAACAGTACTTTAACGTGAAGAAGATAAGATTTCACAATAGGGCAGTAGCCCTTCAGCAAATTGGATCAGGTCCCTCAGATCAGCAATCAACGCCTCAGAAGACCACACCTTCTAAGAAGCGATCTCCTCAACCAAAAACGCCTAAGGCACCGGCGAAAAGGCTGAAGAAAATAAGGCCCGTCAAGCCTACTGAAGTAGAGGCGGAACACGAGGCGTACTGCTCGAACGAAGCCCGATGCGGTGATCGACGAATCAGAGTCTCCTGAAAAGACTCAGTCATTGGAGATGGTTGTCTCCACTGAACAAGCAGAAGAAGTGGACCAAGGGGTCCCTACTGAAGAAGTCCAGGGCGAAGATCTTCAAGCCTTGGACCAAGGGGACCTACCCCGTGATTCAGGCCCTGAGAAGCCTGATGAGGGAACTCACCAGGACAAGGATACTCATGCTATTACAGAATTACCTCTCAGTATCCTTGCTCCTGAGAAGTCGGCGGCTGGTACTTCAACCTCAGCAGAGCCTGCTCAGCTCTTGTTTGAGTCGACATTTGAAGTAGCACCCAGCCCCAAAGGCCGACGGTCGAAGTCAGTGGCAAAGGCTCTTAGAAGCCAGGGCACTCAGAACCGTTTACTTGCCCGAGCTGTCCACAAGACGTGGAAGCAGACTGGTCAAGCCATAAGCGTAGAGATTCAGGGGATGAGAACTACGTTGTCAGAATCAGCCGCCCCTGATTTCTCATCCATATATCTGAAGCGCTCGCTACTCAGAAAGCTGATTTCGAAGCTCAGCTCCGACAGATTCAGGAAGGCCAGAACAAGTTACTTGAAAATCTCAAGACCTCCCAAGCTTCTCATACTGAATCAGTCACAACTTTATCCCAGGCCAACGAGCTCAGACTCAACACAATCCAGAAGGCCATGGAAGATAAGGTTGATGGAATGCTAAAAGAATTCAAGGCAGCAGCCGATAAATCTCACAAGCTATACAAGGATGAACTGATCAGTGAGAAGAACGAGCTGCACGAGGCACTGACCAAGATCCATAACAAGCTTGATGAGCTGTCAGCCTCATATTCTAGTCTGAACAAGAAGGTAACCACTCCCTCTCCCACTGTAATTGCTGATGCCAAAAAGGGGGAAAGGATGGGGGAAAGGATGGCTAAGCAAACCCCAGCTGAAACTGAGAAATCAACCAAGGGGGAAGCCATCAAGGAAAAGGTACTGAAGAAGTCAAGGTCAGTAGCAGGAGCAAGCTCAACTCAGACAACAGCTCCTACTGAACCGACTAAAATTGGTGAGGCCCAGGGTCATGAACTCCTTCAGGAAGAATTCTGTCCAGTTGATCTGTGCATGGTCATATATCACCATCATCATCTGAATCTTCGGCCTGGACACCTGATCGAATGACCTTGCCTGGCTAGTCAGGATCTGAGTGACTATGTAGACCAGTGCTCTATACTTGGGAAACATCGCATTCTTCATAAATGCATCCCTGAACGTCGTAGGCTCACCGTAAAAGATCTCTAAGTACTCATCGATGAGATCGTCCTTATAATCAACAGTGCTGAAACCGGTGCTGGGAAGCTGAAAGCTCCACTGAAGAGCTTCTCTGATGTACATCTGCTTGATCTCCGATACAGCACGGGCAGGGTCTGCAACATGATGAGTAATGAATCGACCTCAGATATCGCCATCTACGGACTCAGAGTTCAGATAGAGCTCTGAAATCTATCGCGGAAGGAAGTAGGCAGGCTTCCTGGACAGAAAGGCTTCCAGGCCTGAAGCCCTCAGCGCTTCGAAGATCTCCTCCATAAAGTCCAATTCACAGGCGTCGAAGTCCATGATTGGCTCACACCAAACACGGTCTTTTTCGAGGATTTCTGCCATATTGACCGGAGTGATGACTGTTCCTCCCATGATTTTAATCTGCAAAAGAAAGTATCAGTATCAAAAAAGTATTATAAAGAAAATATATGTGACACTGAATATGCATGAAATTTACCACAGTGATTTCTGAGAAGTTTTAAGAGTTGTTTGCAAAGAGTATATGCTTTTTCTCAGAAAATTCCTAGGGTTTAAAGTTGCAGAGTAAAATGGCGGTTTTCTAACTTTGAACGTGTTTTATATGATCAAGAAGATGAACAGTTATTAATCTACGGTTCAATTTAAATCTGCTTTATGAGATGGACGACTAAGATTTAATGTTATAAAATAGGTAATGATCAACGTAGCCGCCTAAGTCAAATTACAGTTGTATATAACCAAAGAAGTAACTTGATTAGACATGCATTTAATGCGCCGCAGAGTTCAGCATACTTAACATAGAATGTCGTGTATTAAATGTAAACTGTTATATTAAATGACATTTTCTAAGGCATTGAATACGAAGGTGAATCTGAATCATTAATGCATAAAATATTTCATTGGCTACTGAGTAGAGATACGAAAATCTGTCAGCTGAACATCGTAGTCAGCTGATACCTCGTGTAGATGGTTGTTGAATCTCTATATACTGAATAAGTTCAGTACTGAGAGTGAACATTCCCCCTTGCTGAATGCTCCTCTCCTGAATCCACTTACTGACTGGAGTCAGTAGGGTTCAGCAGACCTAGCTCTACTGAAAGTTATCTGAATCTGACTTGAGCTAGAGGCTTAGTCAAAATATTTGCCCTTTAATGGTCAGTATGGATCTTCTCCATCCTAATATCCTTCTTTTCGACATGATCACGAATGAAGTGGTGTCTGATGTCCACGTGCTTGCATCTAGTATGGAGTACAGGGGTTCTGAGTGATTGCAATCGCACTAGAGCTGTCGCAGAAGATCGGCACTTCATTCTGAATGACATCATAGTCGTGTAGCTGTTGTCTCAGCCAAAGAATTTGGGCGCAACAACTTCCGGCAGCCATGTATTCAGCTTCAGTAGTTGACGTCGCTACTGAATGTTGTTTCTTTGAAAACCATGAAATCAGCTTACTGCCAAGGAACTGACAAGTTCCGGAAGTTGACTTTCGGTCAATCCTACATCCTGCATAGTCAGCATCAGAATAACCAGTTAGTTCAATATTATCATCTGCTGGATACCATAAACCCCATGTCAGGTGTTCCTCTACGATAGCGGAGAATCTTCTTTGCTGTGTCCATATGGCTCTGCTTAAGATTCGCCTGAAATCGAGCGCAGACACCTACAACATAAGTTATGTCAGGTCGAGTAGCAGTTAGATATAATAATGAGCCAATAATAGCACAAAATTCAGTATGGTCTACTGATACTCCCTCTTTATCAAGATCAATTTTCATATTCGTGTTCATTTGGATCTTGATTGGTTTGCCGGATGTGCAACTGAATTTCTTGATGAGGTCTCGAGTGTATTTCCCTTTATTGATGAATGTTCCCTTCTCAGATTATTTGACTTGAAAACCGAGGAAATAATTCATCTCTCCCATCATCGACATCTCGAACTTATCCTTCATCATTTTCTCAAACCGCTGACATATGATGACGTTCTTCAATCCGAATATTATGTCATCTACGTAGATCTGCACAAGTAGGATGTCGTCTTCCAGTCGAATGCTGAATAATGTGTGGTCTACTGTGCTCTTCTGAAAACCTTTCTGAAGAAGAAACTCAGACAGGGTATCGTACCAAGCCAGGGTGCTTGTTTTAACCCATACAGAACCTTTCTCAGTCTATAAACCTAATGTCCCTACTGAAAGCCGGGAGGCTGTTCTACACAGACTTTTTCTTTTAGCACGTCGTTCAGGAACGCAGACTTCACATCCATTTGATAAACTCTGAAGCGTTGATGTGTTGCGTAGGCTAGGAATAGTCTGATTACCTCCAATCTTGCAACTGGAGCGAAAATTTCTTCGAAATCTATCCCTTCGGCTTGATAGTAGCCTTTTTCCACGAGTCTCACTTTGTTCCTTACTATAAGGTTGTTTTCATCTCGCTTGTTCTTGAAGACCCATTTGGTTCCGATCACATGTTGATGTCGGGGTCTGTCAACAAGCTCCCATACTTCGTTTCTCGCGAACTGGTTCAGCTTCTCCTGTATAGCTATGATCCAATTAGCATCCTTGAGTGCGTCCTCAACTGACTGAGGTTCTTCAGTAGAGAAGAAGCAGGAATATAATGCGCTTTCTCCCTGACAAAATCTGGATCTTGTCTTTACACTAGCTGAAGGATCTCCAATAACAAGTCAGAAGTGTGAGCATCCAGCCACGATCAACGATGTTTCAACTCTTCATCTGAAATTTGTTCAACACAGATAGTAGGTGAGTTATGCATTTCAGTTGTACTATTATGAAATTGAAGTAATTCAGTTACGAGAGTTGGGTCTACTGAGTCACCAGGTTCAGGGGCATTTAGCTTTGGAACTTCATTTGTTCCCCCTGAATTATTATCCTCAGTAGAGGTCTCAGTTACCACTTGGGTTTCTTCATCGACCTGAGTTACCTGGGATTGACTTTGTTCAGTAGAGTCAATCTGTTCAGCTACTTCTGCTGCTGGCTAAGATTCACTTGTCTTATCATTAGTTTCCTCTTCTGAATCATCATCCCAACACAACTGGATCTTTTCAACTTTGTCTTTAAGGCTCAGATCCTGTAGCTGCTTACTGATGTCCTCAGATTCTGATTTCGAATTTCTGCTCCTGTATTCAGTAGCAAACTCATTAAAAACAACATGAGGGCTTTCATCCACGCAAAGGGTCCGGTAGTTAAAAACTCTAAAGGCTTTGCTGACCCGGGAGTATCCTAAGAAAACTCCTTGGTCTGACTTGCTATCAAAAGTCTTTAACTGGTCCTTTCCATTATTGTGGATAAAGCACGAACACCCAAAAATATTGAAATAAGATAAGAAAGGCTTCCTGCCGTTCCATGATTCATATGGTGTCTTCTTATGCTGCTTAGCCAGTAGAGATCTATTCTGAGTGTAACATGCAGTGTCAGTTGCTTCTGCCCAGAATTTGGTTGGGTGTCCTGAGTCTGCGAGCAGGGTTCTTGCTGCTTCTTTGAGTGTTCTATTCTTCCTTTCAGCAACCCCTTCTTTGAGTGCTCTATGCCTTCAGCTTTGCAGAACTCCTCCACCATCGAATTCAGGAACTCAGTTCCTCTGTCTGAACGTAGCTTTATAATCTTGGTGTTCTTCTTGACACTGAGCTTTTTCAGAAACGTAGGCAACTCTGTTTTGACGTCAGACTTGTTGGTAATAAATATGACCCATGTGTAGCGCGAGTAGTCATCAATGACCAACAAAGCATACTTTTTACCTCTGATCGTCACTAGAGAGTTTGGACCGAATAAATCCATATGTAGCAGCTGAAGGATTCCATCAGTTGAAGGCGATGGAACAGGTGGATTTTGCTTCTTTGTTTGCTTTCCCTTCAGACATGCTTCACACTGAGTGTCTTTACTGAATACTTCATTCAACAGTCCTCTTGCTAGAGCGTTTCTAGCTAGCTTGTTGAGCGTCTTGAAGTTGAGATGGCTGAGTCTTCTGTGCCAGAGCCACCCCGTTCTGTTATCGTTCTTCGCTAGTAAGCACGCTTTAGGTTCAGCTGAGTTCCAGTCAGCTACATAGATATTCTTTGTGCGCAAACCTGACAACACTGTTTTCCCTGTAGATTTATCAATGACATCACAGAAACCAGCGTCAAAAATCACTCTATTCGAGTTATCACAAAATTGACTAACAGAGAGAAGATTATGCTGAAGACCTTCAACATATGATACTCTTGAAACTGTGGCGGTTCCAATGCTGAGTGTTCCATAGCCTCTGGTATAGCCTTTTGCATTGTCTCCAAACTCGATTCTGGGTCCTTCTTCAGTAGTATAATTCTTCAGTAGGTCCTTCTGGTATGTCATATGTCTTGAGCATCCGTTGTCCACAAACCAAGGATCCTTGTGCACCTGCAAAACAGAATTATATTCAGCTACCCTTTATTTTTGATTTTGGGTCCTTAGATGTTAGTTTTGGAAACCCAAATCTGTCTCACGACCCTGGTGGTCTCAGACAGTTTATTTCCACTCTGATCAACATACTTGACCACTGGACTGGTCGATGCTGACTTCTGAGGCTTCACAGGTTCAGGAGTCCTGATCTTCTGAATTGGTGGTCTCAGATAGTAATATGACCCATACTGAGCTGGATGTGTCAGTTGTGGAGGTCCATACTGATCAGCCCACTTACCTCTGCTGGTTCCCCCTTGACTGAGCTGGGTGATTTTGAGCTAATCTTCTTGTCAGAATGCTGATAGCTGGGATGAGATGCCTTCATCTTCTGTTTGTTCTTTGCTAGGGGGTTCAGGATCTCAGCATTGATAGTCTCCCCTTGAACAAATCTATCAGCTAGCTGGTTCTCTGAGCGTACGGGGGCAGATGAGGAGGCTCCATGACTGAATCCAAGTCCCTCCTTGCAGTGCTTATGCTTGTTGCTGTCTAGCATTGCCTCAAGCTTCTTTTCAGCGCCCGTGTACCGCTCTGACATCAGGTTCCTCCAAACGTCATCACTTTTCTTAAGCATTTCATGCTCGGTCTGAAGTCCTGACAACTCTTGCTTTAGTAGACTCAGTTCAGTATCCTTCTGGGTTAAGTCATTGGTCAGTACTGAGATCTGATCTTCTTGATGCTGAGACTTGGTCATCAGAGAGTTAATCTCCTCTCTGAGTCTCAACACAAGTCCTTCTAACTCAGTAGCAACCTGACTCTCTTGAGAAAGTCTCTGATTCTCCACTTTCAGGGTATCCAACTCTTGAAGAGTCTTACTGAGCTGCAGGCTCATCTGAATCTGCTCGTCTAGTAATTCCTCATACGCGATCGAGATATCCAGATTCTCTTCTGCACCTGAAATAGTGTCGTGTGTGCAGTGTGAAGAGGAGTTAAATGGAGTGTGAGAGTTTACCTCATCCTCTTCTCCTGCCATAAGACACTTTTCAACATCTTCTTCAAGCTCTATGGCCATGAATGTCGCTTCGTCATCTGATGAATCCATGAAGGAGTCGACTTCATCTGAGTCGTCTGAGAGTTCACCAGCAATATATGCTTGACGCTTCTTGATGAACTTCTCCCTTCGAGCTTTACGTGCTGCTCTCTCAGTTGTACTGAGCTTACGACAGTTATATTGATAGTGTCCTGGCTTCTTGCAGTTGTAGCAGGTGGTGACTCTATCTTCTTTGCTCTCGCTGTCTTTCGACTGAGCTGAGTCTTCCTGTTTCCTACAATCAAAAGTATGTGATTCAGGAGTGCGCTTAGGTGTATATTATGACTTACCCTTTGAGTCTCTGACGACTCTAGAGAGTTTTATGTGCCTCTCCTTCTCCTTCTGATACTTTACGGCAAGCAGTGCGTATTTCTTAGCTAGGTTTCCTTCTTGTAGATCACTGAGTGAAGGTTCTGCCTTGCTAGACGCGGGAGCCGCTGTGCTGACTGATGCTTTGAATGCATGGTCGATTTGAGTGTCAGCTTCAGCTCGCTGCTTCCTTTGGGGTAGGCCGAACTCGAACTCCTCAGCTTTTAATTCTGAAAATATATGATCAGGAGAAACAATATCAAGGTCAGAATGTCTAAGCAATGTAGCGAATGGAGTCCAATGTCTGTCCGGCAGTGCTCTCAATATCTTGAGATTCATTTCTTGGTTGGAGAATGTCTTTCCCAGCCCGTTGATGGTATTCATCAGATCCGTAAATCTGATGTTAAGATCTTCAATCGTGTAGCCAGGCATGAGAGACAGTCTCTCTAGCTTCTGAAGTTCCAGCGCCAGTTTGTTTGCTTTGATCTTCTGAGTCCCCCGACTCAGTAGCGCTAGAGCGTCCCAGAGTTCCTTTGCGGACTTGCAGTCCTGAACTCTTCCGAGATAGGAATCACTCAGGGTGGTCAGTATGGCATTTCTGGCACCCGGTCTAAGTTGTGAAGCTTCTTCTCCTCAGGGGTGAAAAGGCTTCTATCTTTAGGGATCTTCTTTCCGGTCACCATGCTGCCTCCTTGTGCTGGATCCTAGGTTTCGACACTATCAATCATAGGAACGATAGGTCCGTCTTCCAGTACCTTTGTCATGCTGTCGTGGAGGGAAGTCAGATGTGCCTCCATTCTGACTCGCCATACCCCGTAGTTCTCTACTGAGAACATGGGTACCATCCTGATTACTACCAGACATTGAAAATTTTGATATGAATGAAGAATGATATGCAGTGAAAACGTTTTATGGATCCACTCAAGTAGACCAGTTTCAGAAAACAAGAGTCCTAGAGAACTCCTGCTCTGCTACCAATTGTTGACCCTGAGATAAACGTTCAGGTGTAGAGGGGAGGTGAATACACCTGAAAACTTTCTCAACTTAAAATGCGAACAGTCCCTTTCAGGAAGATGCCGTACTGAACAGGTTCAGTAGACCAGATAAGCTGTTCTGAATCGCATGGAAGAGTGACTGACTTCACTGAGGCCTACTAGCTGACTTAGATCAGAATTCAGTACCGATTAGTAGAAGTTCAGTAGAGTGCGGAAATGTGTAGGCCCAAATTCAGCTGAGTTAGAAAATGTTTTTAAGAAACTGTTTCAGTATGTTAGTGTAATCTTTTAAGCTTTGTTGAAACACAGTTGAAAGATTTTGAAAGATATTTTCAGTATGAACAATAATCAATGCAACAGTAAAAACAGAGCACACAGAACACAAGCAATTTTAAACTGGTTCGGATCCAACAATTCTACGTCCACTGTCCCGAAAAGACCAGGAGACTATTTTATTATACTAAGTTAGTCTCAGTCGGTTTGTGGACTGGACAAACACTGGTCTTGAGATTTATACTGAGCAAGTCTCAATTTACAAGGTATCAAACTTAAGTGTTTGACAAACTCTCCAACTATGAAGGAGTTCTTTACAATAAAGAACAGTTCAGGGATGAACTCCTTCGATCTAAGCTATAGATATGGTCTGCTGAGCTTAGGTTAGAGGGAAAGGAACGAGAAAGTAGCTTCTAGAGCGTCGAACGGTTAAGTATTAACTTTGGGTTCGTATTCAGTCGCTTGGATACTAGAGGCTTATGATCTGATTCAAGTTGGTTCCCTTTGAGCAAGTATGTTGCCTTTCTCTGGGAATATCTCTTTGAAGTTCTTGCGGAAAGCTTTAAGTCGATTCTGAGTTGCTCGTAATTGCTCGTGTGTTCTACATTTTCTAGGTGAGCTTCAATTTGAAATCTTCCCTCTATTTATAGATGAGAGACATGGAAAGATCCGTTGGAGACGACGATCCATGTGGGTCTCTCTTTTGGGTAGCTAACGGCTCTTCAAAGTATGGTGATAGAGTCTTTTCCCTCAATTTCCGGAAAGATGTTGACTTGCAGCTTTAATCAAAAAGTAGATAGCTGACTGCTTGTCATTGGTCGAGGCTGAAGAAAGTAGGTGAGACAAACAGACTTCAAGATAGATCTGAAGCTGACTTCTCTATACCTCGTATGACTCTGCTGATTTGACTTATAAGATCTCTAACAGTCAGGAGACTGTCTGGCCGTTGTTGAGTCTGATTTATGTTCAGTAGCATACTCCTGCTGAGTTCAGCTCTACTGAAGATCAACTCTGAGTTCAGTGAACTACTCCTGCTAAGTTCAGTTCCACTGACTCCTTTCAGTATACTGCTCCTGCTGAGTCCAGTGTTACTAAGTCTTCTTCTCATGGTACTGAGGCTGATAGTCTGCTGAAGAATCAGCAGACAGAACTGAATGCCTGAACCATGTAGGAAGGATGTCTACTGAGTCTGAAACTCTCAGAGACAGAACAAACAAATACAACTGAATGGTTCATCAATCAAAGTAGGGTTTTGGGATCATTCAAATCTACTGAGCACTAGGCTACTGAATCATCTCCCAACACAGGAGAATAAACAGTGGAAATGAAAATTATATTGTATAAAAGCATAAGAGTTGCTTCCAGTATACAAAATTCTAGCAGATTGTTCACAACCATAATGACAAATTATGATGATTTGGTTCGATTAATGAGCTTAGAGGAAAACCCACTATCTGCATGGTCCAGATGAGTACGAATAACGATGTGGGAACATCTCAACTAGAACCCTACATTCTGTCTTTTGATACATACTATACTGTACCTCCATAGACGTTCGTGCATGGTCAATTCACTCAGTGTAAATGCTATGATGACGCATACGGTGTCCAATACACATACAATCTTGGCAGTGAATAACCACATTTGACGTATTGATAAAACACTTTGTTAGCGCAATTACCGACGAAGGAAATCAAGATTATTTTCATAAATAATGTGATCCCGTATTTATTGGGTGATTGTTTTAGCTATCCTTAGTATGGTTTATTATTTACTTATTCTTGTTAGGATGAATTGTATTTATACCTTGTTGTACTCTTTCATTCCTTGTGGTGAATAAAATCATGGTGTCAGCGTCCATTAGGCTTTTAATGCTTCTTGTTCTCTTGCATCAGCAGCAACTCCATCAGATTGGTATGTCGATATAGGGGCATCTGTCCATATCACTCCAAATACTTATGACTTGGATGTCCTATTCCGGTTCTGATCAAGAGGTTGTTGGAAATGGTGACTCTTTAAGCATTTATCATATTGGTTCTTCTTTAGTTAATAATTCTGTTAAATTGTTAGGTGTGTTGGTTGTTCCATAACTTACAAAAAATCTGCTCTCTGTAAGCAAATTGACTAATGATTCTCATATTGATGTCAAGTTTACTAATGATTCATTTGATATTCAGCATCGGCTAAAAGGGCAGACCTTGCCAAAAGGCAGGCATGAGCAGGGACTTTATGTGATGGAACAGGGACAAGCTGCTTTCTTATCTTCTTTGAGGTCGAAAAGGCTACAGGGTTCTTTTAAGTTATGGCACTCTTGTTTAGGCCATGTGTCTTTTAATGTTGTTTCTTTCTTAAACAAGGACCTTTTTCTTTAACATCGTTGCCCCCCAACCCCAAACTGTGTTCGTCATGTCAGTTAGCAAAAAGTAAACATTTAACCTTTGCCATTAATGAAAAACGATCGCAACATATTTTCGATCTTGTTCGTCGTGATTTGTGGGGCCCGACGCCAACTTCTTCCGTAGCTGGTTTTCGTTACTATGTTGTTTTTGTGGATGACTATTCTCGATTTACATGGTTGTGTGCTTTGTGGAGGAAACCAGATTTCTTTGATATATTTTTGCAGTTTCAATCTTTTGTGGAAAACTAATTTTCTACAAAAAATAAGGTATTTCAAAGTGACGGAGGCACATAATTCATAAGCAATTTTGTGCAGAATAATTTTCACGCTTGTGGTATTTTTCGTCGTATGCCTTGTCCTTACACCCCTTCTCAGAACGGACGTGGCATTGTCACATAACTGAAACTGGCCTAGCAATGTTATTTCACTCGCATGTTCCTACCTCTTTTTGGTTTTAAGCTTTTAGTACTGCAGTTTATATCACTAATCAACTTCCTTCTTCTTTATCGGCGGGAAAATCTCCTTTTGAGATTTTATTTGGTACTTCACCGAATTATGAGACTTTCCATCCATTTGGATGTAGAGTTTTTCCATGTCTACGTAATTATATCACTAATAAGTGTTTGCCTAAGAGTACTTTATGCCTCTTCACATGTGTATATTACCTGTCATGCTCAATTTGATGAGCATTTTTCCCATATGCTAAAAATCAAATTGGAGCAGCTCTTTCTACCCTTGATTTTTCCAATTTTTGCGAGCCCAAACCAACAACTTCCCCTCTCTCTTCTAGACCCCAAGATAAATCACCATCTCAAGCGCAACTTCCCCAAACCGCTGCCACATTAGTTGGATCTTCTCCTGTTAGGATATTGAGTGAATGCCCAACATTCTCTAGCTGTGCGGTGTCGGGATAATGGATGATGCCCGACACCCCGTCCCTGCGTGGCGGAGCAGCATTCAATCCGTAGCGTTGACCGCTATGCAATGTGGAATAAAAGTTGTGCCATCACCACCAACAATATATTGCTTTTGGCGCATTGGTAAGCACTTGAGGTTCAACAATTTATATCAGAGTACTGTTTTCTGATCATCGTTTTTGAGGCACAGTGGTCTACTTGAGCAAATCCTAAAATGTTTTCATTGCATTTGCATTTCTTTCATTCATCATATACTCTGTTTCTACTATGTTTGATATGTCAGGTATAAGAATGGTTCAGATGTTCTCAATAGAGAACTATGGTGGCTGGAGTGTCAAAATGGAGGCGCACTTGACATACCACCCTGATAGCATGATAGAAGTTTTGGAGACCGAACCCATCGTGCCCATGATCGACAACGTTGTATATGCCACTGATGGAAACAAGTGTGTCGTCACAGGGGAGAAGGTTCCAAAAGACAAAAACTCCTTCAAGCCAGAAGAAAGAAAGTTGTACAATCTTGACTTTGTAGCTTAGAACTCTATACTGACTACGCTCAGTGACTCTTAACTCGAAAGAGTGCATGATTGCAAAAATGCGAAGGAACTCTGGGATGCTCTACCTCTACTGAGTCGGGGGAATCAACAGATAAAAGACAACAAACTGGAGCTAGAACTACAGAAGTTCGAAATGTTCACCATGATACCCGGTGAAAAGATTGAAGCTCTTAACATTAGATTTGCGAATCTGATCACACCATCAATGGATTGGGAAGAACTTTCAGCAACAAAGAAATGAAAACAAAGATATTCAGAACATTTCCTAGACTTGAATGGTGTTCATTCCCTACTTACTTACGGCGTTCTGATCTTAACTCATTTTCTCCTTAACATGTCTTTTCATAACTCAAGGCTGAAGAATTCAAGCACAATCTTCCACAACGAACTCTGCAGGCAAATGCTGACACACCAATGTATCATGCTTGTAAAGCAACAATAAATAGAACAAAATCATGTTTACCTAGAAGATAATTACAAAGGATGGTCAATGCCATTTCAAATTCTCCAATTGCAAATAGTAAAGAACTTCTGGTCCTAAAATATCTTTGTTATCTTCTTTAGGTTTAAATGAGTCCGCATCTACTTCAAGTAATCGAAGTACCCATATAAAATCTCTTTAAAGACCTTTCACAGGTAGGTCGATTAGTATAATTCCATTATGGAGATGCTCGATCTGCTAGTCGAGATAATGATTAGTTTACCTTAAGTCTTTCGATTCAAACTTTATCTTTAGGCATGAGTAGATTTCCTCAAATACTTTTGGATTACATATAATGATTCACATTTCCTCTTCAAGAGGAATTTAGATTGATGTGTTCTAATTTTGTATTCTGCGGATTTTTTATCTTTAGTACAAATAAATATCTCGTTTCTGGCGTCAAGGAGGATTAGTCGATTTGTCATGTTTATGGGGAACTTCAATTCTTTCTTGGTACATTTACAACAAGTATATGAGATTTTATTCACCCATTTGACACTCACAAGGACATAGGCATGATTTCAACGAAGGGGGGCAAAATAATATATTTGTGTTTTAGCAAGTCTGAAAACGTCACCCTGCACCTGAAATCTTTGAATAAAAGCTTTGTTACGTCCAAGATTAAGTATGTCTCTTTTATATATTTATCATTCATTCATCACTTATTTGGCTATGAAGTCGAATCTTAATAAAATTTTAAGAAATTATAATAGATTATGATTTTAAAAAAATATTGTATATTTCTATCAAACTCAATTATTATGTGGAATATAATAAAATCTGTATTTATAATTAGGATTACAAATCTAAATATAACTCTAAAGAAAAAGGTAATTAAGTAACAATAATATAATATAATTTATTTTTAAAAATTACATATATTTCCACACTATCTCAAATTTTGAGTTGGATTAAAACCAAATCTAGGCCCACTTCCAAAAATGAATGTATATCTCCCATTTGAGATGAACTTATACCCACGAACATTATGAAACTCACTTAAGTAATAAAGTTTCTTATTGAACAAACAATTTCCTGGATATATTATATATTAAATAAAATATTTGAGGGCATTTAATATAATTCACAAAGAAAAATACGGGGTGGCATTTGCCATCCCTTGCCCAAACGTGTATCCGTCCTTGGAAACTCAATAATTTGATGAACTTCTAGTTTATATTGCGTGAATTTAAATAAACCAACGTACCAATCGATAAAATAGTCCACAATTAATGGACTTATATATGTATACCAACGGAGTAAACATGATTTTTCAAGTATTAAGCTCTCCAGAAGTCTCAATCAAATTCAAGTCATCAATATAAATTGTTTTGCATATCAATTTACTGTATGAAAACATAAGAGCAAATGTCATCAATTTTGTATCCTTCTCTCAAGAGATACTCATTGTTCTTATTGCATCACGTACACTAGATTGTTTCAGCCTTTACAACGACTTTTGCAGTTTACTTGAAAATATATTTTTTATGTGTGCTTCAAACAATTTAAATCGTATAAGGATTTTCATGTACTATGTCACTATCTAGTTAATCATATAGATAAACATTAACTATATCCATAAGACGCATATAAAGCTTTTGGGACATAACTAGATTAATCAAAATTTAAAACATAATCACGTCCATTATGGGAGAGTATGTTTTTCATAATTAATTCATAATGTTTGAGAGCAACCTTTTGTTACGAGTATTGTCTTATATCTCTAAATTCTTCATTTTTGTTTCTAACAAACACACATTTATATTATTCGGGGATATATTTTTTGGATTTTGAACTACATGTCCAAATGTTGTCCGACTTTCTAGGGAATTTTAATTCATCTTATATGTCTTCTTTCTTCTTTGACCAATTATTTCTATCTTGACCATCTCTATTAGATCGTCATTGAGGATCCTCTTTTAACATTTTAAGAGTCATATTATAGAAGAATGTATTGTCATGCCTCCACTAGATATTTGCTCTCTCCAAGACTTGATATCAGGATTAATTGAGATCTCATTATTTTCAGACGTTTGTAGTTCTTTGGGACTTTCATTTGATTGAAAATTATATTCGTCATTATTTGGTTCATATCTTGTGCCCCCTTTAATCAAGGCACATAATTTTAGAGCAATCTGGTCGACCATGTGCTTAACAAACTTTAAATTCGTTTGTTGTCATTTATACTTGTCTTTTAGGGATATTAATTATTGTTGGGGTATTTGCAGCAGAAGTATGACATTGCCGCTTCTTTTATATATTTATATATATGCAAAAGAATCAAGAAGTTGGTTTACAATGTCTGCAAGCGAATCTTCTTTTTCGCGTTGATTACTTCAGAAATCCAAATGTAACTAGCTTTTTTCATTACAAGAAGTTTCATTGTGTTTCTGTGGATGTAGATTTCACCTTGAAAACTTCAGAAATCCAAATGGGACATATGTTTCACCTAATGTTTGAAATATCATTTCATCATATTCGTGTGAGACTTATTTTTGTATGGACGAAAACCATTTTGAGATTGGACACGAGCGACTACGTGTTTACTATCCATCTCAAACCCATATAAATCCTCTTCAGAAGGAATTTGGAGTTTTAATAAATTCGCTAACATTATCAAGACAAATCTTCTTAAGGGAATTGTGCTCTTTATTATATGTACTAGTAGTTCCCGTAAGTGCTTCATTTTATTTTAGAAATCAAGCATTTATAGAAATTCATATATTAAAAGATTATTTAGGATCTCTATGTTGCGCTCATATTAATTATTGATTATTTAGCGCATCATAGTTGCTCTCGGAATTCCAACCTTATTATACCAATGCATAAAGTTGTTTGAGTCATTAAACTTCCGGTTCATGATATGGTTTGTCTCAATTAATTTTATGAATCTGTAATACATTCCAAATGGTAGTGTGATAATTTTTCTTTTGTTTAATTTTCTTCTGGTCAAATACAAAAGAATATATATATAAATATTTATTATCACTTTCTGATATTGTTTCAATATGGTATCCATTGGAGTGAATATCCTTAAGAACTTAGTAAGTTTCTTCTAAACTTACTAGTAAAGAGCACGTTCAATAGTTAATTTACTATACTTCGATATAATTATACAAGCTCTTCAGCTTTCAATAATTTAGATTTTTAAATCTTGCAGTTTAAGATGAATATAATCGTATCGAGCTTTAGGGGACATACATGTGAATCAAACCTCTATGTTAGGTTTTTCCACAATTCACTTTAGCTTTGAATAAGAGATACTCAATTCCCCAATTATCATTAAGATGACGATGAAGGAAATTAGTATCATTATGCAATCCTGCTAGGATGCTTTGTTCCTAACTATAATTATCTCTTATACGCCTCCTTATTGGTAGATGAGCATCTATATAAAGAGCGCATTAATGTCAATAAGGCATACATTATGTTTTTCATTCAAGAATAAACATATACTCTCTCCGTCCTACTCATCTTGCAACATTTGTTGTGGGCGCAGAGTTTAAGACGAAGTGTTAATTTAACTTTTTGTGTGATCCCCATTTCCTAATCTACTAATAAATTCTTTCTCTCTCCTCTGCTAATTAATTATCTCTCTCCTCTCTACTAATATTGTCTATTCATTATTTTTTCCATTTTTTTATTTATCAAAAATTGAGTCTAATTTAAATATGTTCATTCATTCCGAATTTTTGTTACTTCGTCGATTTTTTTTTTTTTTACTTATTCGATTCCATAGACGAAAAATGTAATGTTCAGTTTCTGAAATTATTGGGCAACTAAGAAGGAAAAAGAATTTAGAGATAATAAGAATCACTAATACCAATACATACGGATGTGATCGAAAAGTTTTGCCACCAAAATACATCCAAAACATGAAATATCCCTCCTAATTACATCTACTTATACTCCTACATAAAGAAATTCAGACACATGTTTCAGTTTTACATCTTCTACAAAGAAAATGTCACAACCTCGTAAGAAAGATCTCACAACCGACGAGCGAAATCAAATAGTCCAACTTCTACTTCAAGGCAACACGAATGGCATGCCAGTACATGGCAAGATCGTACAATTGACCGAGTAGTTTGGGCATTCAAGGCACACTATCAGATGGTTTTGGAAAGTTGCACAAGAACAAATGAATAAAGGTGAAGTAATTCATCTTATATCTGGGAAGAAAACTGGATTCGGACCAGAAAGAGTTCAAATCGATCTCCAATTAATGGAGAGTCTCCCCGTTTTCAAAAGAGGAACCATTCGGAGAGTAGAAACCGAAATAAAAACAAGCAAGAGTACAGTTTGGCGAAAGGTAAGATACGGTATAATCAAATCTCATAGTAATGTTATCAAGCCCTCACTAACTGCCCAATATGAGCTCCTAAGATTGCAGTTTTCTCTAGAGGCTTTGAAGTTTCATAGAATAGTAAATAGGTTAAAGTTTAAGAGCATGTACAACACAATTTACATTGACGAGAAGTGGTTCTACATGATAAAGTCAAATCAGAGAATGTATCTCACACCTAGTGAAGTTGAACCACACAAAACATGTCAAAACAAGAAGTTCATAACAAAAATCATTTTTATGGCAGTTGTGTGTAGGCCTCTATTTGCACCAGATGGCACAATTATATGTGATGGGAAAATAGGCATTTTCCCTTTCACAAAACAAGACCCAGTACTGAGAAACAACAAGAACATAAGGGCTGGAAAAATCATTACTAAACACATTGATTCGATTACTAAAGATGTGATTAAAGGATGCTTGATCTCAAAGGCGAGTTATTAATCTGCACTTATAGTAGAATTCAGATTTTAAAATCATCATCATGTTATTGCACTTATAACTTATGAAAATTACAGATTCTACCAGCAATTAGAGAGAAATGGCCAGAACATGCATCCAAAGAGATTTTCATACTGTAAGATAATGCAAGACCTCACATAAAAGACATTGACAATGATTATAGAAGGGCTGCCATTGAAGGAGGGTTTGATATAAGGCTAGTGCGCCAACCACCCAATTCTCCGAATACTAATGTGCTGGATCTTGGGTCGTTTCGAGCCATTCAGAGCATTCAAATAGAGACTGATTCCTACACAGTTGATCAACTAGTGACTGCAGTTTGCAGTTCATTTGAAGAATTATCATCACATACACTAAATAAAGTGTTTGTGAGTTTGCAAACATGCATGATAGAATTCATGCGAGTAAAAGGGCAAAATAGCTACAAAATGCCACATATGAACAAAGAAGGGCTAATTAGGCAAGGATTGCTACCTACTGATTTGGAAGTGCCTATGTAATTAGTTATGGAATGCTTGACTTATATCATGGAAAATGACATCGTAGAGAATGTTAATTTGCTGAGGTCTAGTTTGGCGTTTTAAGGTAGAAGCTATCACTATAGTATTCTTTTGTTAATTAGGTAGTGTTGTACAGTTTAAGGCATGTAATTAGTCTAGTTCTATTTTGGTACAGGCTGTAAATTATTAGCTGGTAATTATTTTTGTTAAATGGCCAAAAAATAGCATCACAGTTGCACAAGGCAACCTTCAGATACAACAATAATGAAGTTTAAGGCAACACAGGGTAACTAGACAACTAACATGGACAAGAGAGAAATAATCCAGAAAATAGCATCACAGTTGCACAAGGCAGCCTTCAAATACAATCATAATGAAGTTTAAGGCAACACAAGGTATGTTTAAGGCATCACGAACCAATGTCACAATACAAACAACTAAGAACTCAACACTAATCATCATTGTTCTTCTTATAAGGCAACCTTATTGTATTCAATAACATCATATATTTCAGCCTTCAACATACTCAATAAAGAACAAAGCAACTACGAATACATGCGACAAAGCAACACGGCTACCATGAATTAACTCAACATATTACATCACAATTAGTATAGGTAACTCAAACAAGGGCATATCATATTGACGATCAAACTCTGAGTAAACAATTTTATTATCTTAAAACCATCCCTCCCATCACCAAATACATGCTTAGTTCCGAATAAGATTGAAATCAGTAGTGATAATAAAAGATGAGGACAAATCTCACCACGGGTATAATGCATGGACAAAGATCCGGAGCATGGAATCCATTGATTTTTCCAAATCGGACATCCGCAGCCACCGCTTCACCCAATTGTCATCGGAGATATCAATAGGGAGGCTGGAATCACGATGCTCACCCCAATTACGAAAGCCAACCCGAAGTGGCCCTCTTCACTGTCGGCGATAGGGAAGTCACTCAGACGTCGTCGTTTCGTCAGAGAGGAGTGGAGAACAATAGAATCTGCTCTTGATTTCACAGATTTCGGCCCGTAATTGGTAACCTTCATGGCAGCTTTCATCATCGCGACCTCTGCTTCCTTTCGAAACTTGACCGTCCTCCCGTTGCTCAGACCACACGGTGAAGGTTTATTCACTTTGATCCAACCCTCGTTAACAAGATTGGGGCTGGATTTCTCGTCATTGTGGAAGAATCGGTAGCCGTGAGGTTGTCCCAAAGCTTGATCTTCATTAGAGCTTTGGTGGGAGGCGTAGATCGAGTGACAAAGAGGATAAATTTAGAATTTTCAGTCGAGAGAGAGGGAGATGAGAGATCGAGCGGCGGTGTTCTAGCGAGAAAGAGAGGGAAAGGCGAGAGATAGATAGATCTATGGTTTCAGTCAAGAGAAAGATAGATAAATGATTTTGATGAAGAGTAGGTAAGAAGAATGAATGAGATATAAATTAATTATGAAGATTAATTAGTTAGGTTAATTTATTTTAGTAATGTAATTAGGAGTGTTAATTTATGTTTAAAAATTAAAAATTTTCCAAAAAAGAAAACATTGCAATATATTTATTATTCATGAATTTAATTGTACTACTTTTGGAGCTAAAATTAGCATATTGATTATAGATAAATGAAATCAAAAAATTGCAAATTATGACATATAGGGATCTCATATCTATTCGTCAAAAAAATTAAATCACAGTAGGACATTTTATAAATCCAGTTATTATCAAGCATAGAGGAGCTATGCTACCTCTTCATATAATTAGGACATGATTAGAATTTACCTTAAAGTATGCATTGCTTTAGAAATATGGAATATTCTTCAAGAATATTAATTGTGTTACTTCAGAAGCAACTATTTAAGTGGTTCTTATCATATATGAATTCAAAATGATAAATTTGAAGTGCTACTTCAAGAGCGCTCTGATATAATGAAAATATATTATTAATAATAATCCAAAAAAAGGTGCATAAAATTCGTACAACATCGTTATTAGAAGCAATTAAATGGAAACAATCAACGGCCACGAAAATAACAAATCGACGACCATCCATATTATACATTAATCAATTTTTCAATGGCAAAAACTTGTGTGCATCATGTTGCACATGCAGCATGATCAAATTACCCAATTTTGATCCGGTTTGACCACTACAAAAAATATCATTTTTACCGACGGAATTACCGACGGAATAAAAACACGGGTCGGCTTACCGACGGATTACCGACGGAAAGCAAAACGGAATTTTACCGACGGAAAATTCCGTCGTTAAATCTTGAATTTCTAATTTGTTTTTTATTTTATGTTTACCGACGGAAATTTCCGTCGGTAAAGGTGAATTGTAATTTATTTTTTATTTTATTTTTTAAATTTTGATTTACCAACGGATAATTCCGTCGGTAAAAAATATATTTTAATTTTTAAATTGTATTAATTTTATTAAATTTTTATAAAACGTTTACCGACGGAAGTTTCCGTCGGTAAAATAAATTTGAAATTTAAAAAAATAAAATATAATTAAATTAAAAAAATATTACAGACGGAATTTTCCGTCGGTAAAATAAATTTGAAATTTAAAAAAATAAAATATAATTAAATTTAAAAAATAAAATATAATTAAATTATTACCGACGGAATATTGAGACCTAAATATTATTACGGGCAGAAGGCCGCTGAAACACAGAACTGTCTTCTTCCCCAATTTTGCAGCCGCTGTCGCCCGTCCGCCGTAGCCCGTCCGGGCCCTGCTGCTGCCCGCGTCGCCCCGCCTCGCCGCTGCCCGCGCCGCCGCCGTCCGCCGCCCAGCGGCCGGTTGCGTCGCCCGTTCCCGCGCCGCCGCCCTCGCCTCGCTGCCACGCCGCCGGAGCTCCGGTTTATCTGGCTGCAGTTCTCGAGTATTTGGCTGCTGAGGTAATTTTTCTGTTTCTTCATTCCACTCTTCGATTTGGTTTCTCATCATTACGGTTTAGGAATTAAATTGGATGAATTGATGTCATGCCCTGAATTGATGTCATGCCCTGGATTCAAGAACTAGAAATGAATATCTGTATAGACCTATGGCAGCCAAAAGAATGAGAGGAAACAACATATACGATATTTCATTACATATGAGGAAGTTAAACCTGTAGTATAACTTGTGCAAGTCATTGCTTAGATTTCTCGATGTTGCAATTTGCGTTCATAGAAACCAAATGGAACTGGTGTCAAGAATCTTGTAAAACACTTTAAGAAGTGAGCAGAATTATAATCTCACACTGAAATGAACTTTCCTAAAGCTGTGATTCAAAGAAAGATTACATTAAGCTGATCCTAACCCTTAGGCCTAAGCAATATTCTCCCATTTTTGCAGCACTTTAACCACCGAAAAAGTTTGCAATTTGCTTAATCTCCCCCCACCACCCCAAACAAAAGATATGGGTGAAATACACACCATTTTAAACATGAATACCTTAGAGATGGTATTAATAAATTAGTGTTGCAGTCAACACTCGTGGTTACTTAAATTTAGAGATATTTAGACTGCATGTTGTATATACTTGATTTTGATCATGACTTAATTAGTATATATATATATATATATGATAATTGATTGATATGCAAATCTTTTTCGTAGTTTTTTATATTAAATTCGTATAATGGACATGGAAATCAAACTTTAAATTAGAAGTTTCCTTTATTTTTCTATCAGAAAATAATTGACTATTCGATAGTGCTTTCAATAGAAATCACAACCAAATACTAAGAGATGGTTAAGTTGTAGGTAGCCATATGCAAGCGATTAGAGTGATTCTAGAACTTTTAGTGAAATGATGAGTCGTTCGTGGATTTATTTATATATATCTAACATGTATAAACATGTAAATTGCGTAAGCACTTGGCGGCTCTGTGGCCCGGACCGGGCTCAGTCCACCACATGTGGCAGAAGAGGGCATCCAAGAGGTTCAGCGATTGGCACTACGAAATGAAGCAGGGCCGCCCTCAAAAACCGGACTACATCAACACAGAGAGGTGGGCGGCCCTCAACGAGTACTGGATGCGGCCAGAGGTGCTCCGTAGTCGAGATCGCTTCCCAAGTGTCGCGAGTCGAGCCCGAGCCGGGCGCCGGGATGAGCAAGCACAAAGGAGGGTCCCGGTCAGCCATGCAGTACTCCCAGTCTACGGTAAGTCTCATTTTATATGTTTTTTAGCTTCTTATGTCTTTGTTTTTGACATAATTTTGTTTATGCATGTTATGAATAGGCTTCTCAGAGGGGATGCTCCTTAGAGTCCACCGCCTTTGACACTTTCCAGAGTCTCCATTACAAAGGTGGAGACTTCTCCAACGTGAAGGCGGCGAGACTTCATGTAAGCACACAATTACAATATAGAATATTATTCTAGAATTCTGAGTTTGACTAACTTCTTTTTTTTATATTGTAATAGGCGGAGGTGGAGCGGATTGCTGCTGAAGAAGGCCCCCACGCGGATAAAAATGCGATTTATCTGCGTTTGGAAGGGGTTCGGGACAAGAAGCAGTGGCTCTACGGTTTCGGCGAGGAAGGGAGCGGCTACATCAACGCCGCCAGCCGCTCTTCTACTTCCTCACTTGGGCCATCCCAGAGCAATGCCGAGATCATGCGCCGACTGGAGGAGGAGTCGGCAGCTAGGAGGAGCCTCGAGGAGCAGGTCGCATTTATGAATGCGCAGATGACCCAGCTTATGGAGATGATGGGCTCCTCTAGCCGACGACAGCGCTGATCAGTCCCCTCCTCCCACCTCTTTATGATTGATTTATTTATGGTTTATGTATATATACTGAATATTAGGATTTTAGGATTTATATATTTATATTTCGGTTTGCTTTTTGAGTTGATTTGAATCGTTATATGTGATGTCTTGGTTGGTTAATTGTATATGATGTGTTGGTTGGTTAAAAATTGCAGGTTGTCGATAACTGGGTACAAAACATAAAAAAATTTATATAAAAAAAAAAACTACCGACGTTTTACCGACGGATATTTCCGTCGGTAAATAAACATAAAAAAATTACAAAATTATTTTAAATTTACCGACGGACAATTCCGTCGGTAAAAAAAACGTAAAATTTATTTAAAAATTTATTTTAAATTTACCGACGGAAATTTCCGTCGGTAAAAAAACAAATAAATTATTTTAAATTTACCGACGGAATAATCCGTCGGTAAAAAAAAATTATTTAAAAATTTATCACGTAATTTCCTCCTCGACAGAATATTCGGGGACAAACTTCCGACGGTTATTTTCCGTCGGCAATCCGTCGGTAAAATTTACCGACGGAATATTCCGTCGGTAATATTTACCGACAAAGCCTGACCAGTCACATTTATTCCGTCGGTATTCCGTCGGTAACGTTTTTACCGACGGAATTTCGCGGTTTACCGACGGAATTTTCCGTCGGTGTACGGTGAATTTCTTGTAGTGGACCCGCTTACGTCAGCATTCCATTTTTAATTTTTAATTTTTTTTTATAAGATTTCTTTCTTTCTTTTTTTTAAAATTTCCCCCTTATCGTAAGGACGTATGTGACATTCGTTGTGAACAAAAGTTTCGTTTGTTCTAAATAAAAGTTTTTATTTTCTTTTAATTTTTTTGATAAAGAAAGGCGTGTCATTTGTAATGAATAAATGTGTCATTTGTTATTTATCTCACAGTGTCAATGGTAACAAACAAAAGTGTCATTTATATCTGAATAAAGTGTCATTTGTATCATTTATTGATTATCAATTATTTTTGAAAAAATACGATTTATATCGAAAAAAATGTCTTTTGTTTATGAAAAAAGTGTCAAATATTGTGAACAAATGTATCATTTATCTCAAAGTGTCAATTACACTAAAGCAAAGTGTGGTTTGCTACTTCAAGAGCGCTCTGATATAATGAAAATATATTATTAATAATAATCCAAAAAAAGGTGCATAAAATTCGTACAACATCGTTATTAGAAGCAATTAAATGGAAACAATCAACGACCACGAAAATAACAAATCGACGACCATCCATATTATACATTAATCAATTTTTCAATGGCAAAAACTTGAGTGCATCATGTTGCACATGCAGCATGATCAAATTACCCAATTTTGATCCGGTTTGACCCGCTTACGTCAGCATTCCATTTTTAATTTTTAACTTTTTTTTATAAGATTTCTTTCTTTCTTTTTTTTAAATTTTCCCCCTTATCGTAAGGACGTATGTGACATTCGTTGTGAACAAAAGTTTCGTTTGTTCTAAATAAAAGTTTTTATTTTCTTTTAATTTTTTTGATAAAGAAAGGCGTGTCATTTGTAATGAATAAATGTGTCATTTGTTATTTATCTCACAGTGTCAATGGTAACAAACAAAAGTGTCATTTATATCTGAATAAAGTGTCATTTGTATCATTTATTCATTATCAATTATTTTTGAAAAAATACGATTTATATCGAAAAAAATTTCTTTTGTTTATGAAAAAAGTGTCAAATATTGTGAACAAATGTATCATTTATCTCAAAGTGTCAATTACACTAAAGCAAAGTGTGGTTTGCTACTTCAAGAGCGCTCTGATATAATGAAAATATATTATTAATAATAATCCAAAAAAAGGTGCATAAAATTCGTACAACATCTATATTAGAAGCAATTAAATGGAAACAATCAACGGCCACGAAAATAACAAATCGACGACCATCCATATTATACATTAATCAATTTTTCAATGGCAAAAACTTGTGTGCATCATGTTGCACATGCAGCATGATCAAATTACCCAATTTTGATCCGGTTTGACCCGCTTACATCAGCATTCCATTTTTAATTTTTAATTTTTTTTTATAAGATTTCTTTCTTTCTTTTTTTTTAAAATTTCCCCCTTATCGTAAGGACGTATGTGACATTCGTTGTGAACAAAAGTTTCGTTTGTTCTAAATAAAAGTTTTTATTTTCTTTTAATTTTTTTGATAAAGAAAGGCGTGTCATTTGTAATGAATAAATGTGTCATTTGTTATTTATCTCACAGTGTCAATGGTAACAAACAAAAGTGTCATTTATATCTGAATAAAGTGTCATTTGTATCATTTATTGATTTTCAATTATTTTTGAAAAAATACGATTTATATCGAAAAAAATGTCTTTTGTTTATGAAAAAAGTGTCAAATATTGTGAACAAATGTATCATTTATCTCAAAGTGTCAATTACACTAAAGCAAAGTGTGGTTTGTTCTGAACAATAGTTTTTTTTTTCCATTTTTTTTATAAGGAGAGGTGTGTCATTTATAATGAATAAATGAGTCATTTGTTATTTATTTCAAAGTGTCAATCGTAACAAAAAAATTATCATTTGTAATTGAATAAAGTGTCATTTATATTATTTATTGACTATCAATTATTTATGAAACTACCGTTCAATGATTTAGTCAATAAAATATGATCACCATAATAACCAGAAATATTACTCAAAGTGTCTTGCAATAAATAAATGTGTCATTTATTCACAAAAAAAATGTCAATTATTTTGAATAAAAGTGTCATTTTTTAAACATGAGTGTTTTAAAATAAATAACACAATGGTTCACAACAAATGACACTTTATGTCAATAGAAATGACACTTCTAACAATTAGCTAACCAATAAGCCCATAGCAAACGCAAGGATCTGAATACTCCAAAAAAGATCAAATTAAACATCAATTGCAAATACACAACAAATTAAATACAAAAAAAAACATCTATCTCTACATCTACCGAAATATAATAGTAATTAACAAGAGTTATTGAAAACATTAGCAAACTATATCTCGCCACCCAACAAACTCTTCATAAACAACTTCTTTTCACCAATTCTATTCAATCAAATGCGACAACGATCGTCATAAACCTTCAAGTCTTCAACATTCGCAATTCGAAGAAATCTCGATTAACGTTAAAAAACACATATTTTCAACCATTCAACAGAAATTACGTACAATTCAGGTTGTATATAGTACTAAAATCGAAACCTAATCAGAAATCTCACACTTCGCCAAACGGATTTAGACATCTACACGCACACTCCGCGCACAATCACTTTTTTTTTCTCAGTGGCGTAGTCTTCTCGGAACAACAACATCCATATCAGAAAAGGAGTCTTAAATTCACATCGTTTTAGATTCTCCACATCACAAATCTAGAGAGCGAAGGCGGATCCTAAGTTCCCTGAACTCAGGGGATCGTACGGAGGTAGATCTAGCCACCGGAGTGACGGAAGCGGAGGCGCGAGGAGCGACGACGACGAAGGCGAAGACGGAGAGGAGAGAGAGGGGCAAGAGAGAGCGAAGGCGGAAAGAAGAACATAGAGGAGAGGGGATTGGAGAAAGAGAGAGAGAGAGGAGTGGAGAAAGCGAGAGAGAGGATGGTGGGAGAGAGAGAGAGGGGAGTGGAGATAGAGATAGAGACAAAGAGAGGACGGTGGGAAACAGAGAGAGAGAGACGGATAAGGGGGGACTACTGAGAGAGAAAGATGGGAGAGAGAGAGAGAGAGAGAGAGAGAGAGAGAGAGAGAGAGAGGCAGTAGGAGGGGAGACGACGAGAGAGGGAGTGGTAGTTTTAATTTTTTTTTTAACTTAAATCAATGGGTTAGATGATCCGAATTCAGTCAATATCAGACTTTTTTGATCTTATTTCACTTAAATCATGATGCACACTAGTTCACCTCTTTCTAAATTTATAAATTTAAATCTTAATTTATTATCAATCTATTAATAAGAAAACGAATCTGTAATCTATAATAAATGCATCATTTCCACATTAATAGAAATTTAATGGTCGACAATAAAAATTAATTTTCAACGCCAAAATGGAGGATTTGAATTATTATTCAATTTCATATAATATTCTTCAAGAAGTAATAAATTATGTTATTTTCAAGAACGACAATTTAAGTTAAAAGAGTAATGTTTTTAATTTAAATTAAGACATATTAAATTGTGTTACTTGGTATATCTCTACTGCAGCAAAATTAACCCCAAAAAGGGAAGACTTTTTTTTTTCTTGTCAAGAGTATGAGAGAGAGCGCGAGGAGAGAGAGGGAGAGGGGCTCTTCTTGTCGTGTCTTGATCAGAAACGAGAATTGAAGAAAAAGAATGGAAAAGTATGATATATTGGGTGGTGGTGGGCGAGGGGGTTTCATTTCATCAGAAACGAGGAGGGTTTGGTGGTGGGGAAATGGGTAAAGAAGAGAGTTAGAATGATGATGATGATTCTTCTTCTTCTAAATATGCCCCTAAGAATGAACCATCCAATCTGATTTAATTGATCGTACCCGCTACTATTATCATTCCCTTCTCTCTCTCATCTGTTCGGTTCTCTTAAAGTAAACTACCCCTTACCCTCACCACCACCCCTATTAATTATGCCTCTCTCATTTACTGTGCTACCTCACTTAATAAATACAGCACCCCCAACTGCCCCTTATCATTCCCATCTCTTTTCTCACTCTTCTCTTCTCCATCTCTCTCTCATGTGTGTATGAGAGACTAAGAGGAGACGATTTGAGAGATGATAATCTCATTTCATGTGGGCTTGTCAAAGGGTTTCTTACAGAGATCATTGGCATTCTGTCCACCTCCTCCTATCATATTTTTTCTGTTGCGCATACATATGTGGAGGAGGTGGGCATACTGCCAACTGAACTCCGTTGGCTTCTCTTTGAAAAACCCTCGTGAAAAAATATCTTGCTTTATTTATTTCCCAACTCTCTCTCTCTCTCTCCTCAGGTCAAGGTAAGTGTAATCTGAGTTTATATTATAATGTGTTTAATTCATACGAAGTGACATGGCTGTCTGGATGGATTTCAAGATTCAGTTTAGAACCCTACTGTTATTTTCATCCCTTTTAGTCTGAATGTTTAATACCAAATCCTTTCAAGATATGTTGACTAATTCACTGTTAAATCTCTTGTAGGTTTCTGTTCTTGGAATTTCTTGTCAAGAAAACGGCGATAAACGCAACTGAGGCCTTTTCACCCACATTGGATTCTAGCGAATAAGAGATCACTCAATAATCATTATCTATTCTGGGCTTTAATGTTTGTTGACAACACAATTTATAAACAATAATAAATAAATAAATAAATCAATAAAATATGATGAACTATTTCTTGACCTAATATTTTCTCTTCTTTCATCTTAAATTTAAAGATTCAATTTTCTTCCAAAATCTCGACTTTCATCCAATAATCTCTCCTATTCTAGCTATTTTTTAGTATTTTATTATATCTAAGATTTACATTTAGAAAACAGCTAAAGTTTTTTAAGTCATGGAGGTAAAAGTTTTGATAAAAGCGTTTGTAAAATCGCAGAGAGAGAGAGAGAGAGAGATTGGATAGTCATAGTAGGGCAAAAAGGAAGGATGTATTTATTCTTTTGATTTGCAGAATTGTATTTGTAGGTCGCCTCATGATTGAATTTCTGACAGTTTAGCATTAATTTATTGTAATATGCATGTATAGCTGTTCATTTATTACATCTTCAATTCTCGAGCTTCTCACTGCCAAATTTACTGACATTAAAATATTCTGCTAATAAATGGTTGATATTGAGTTGCATAATCAATGTCGTAGAGGGCATGTTCGATTATTTCACATTTTGAAAATTTTGTTTTATTCTTGTAGTGTCCACGTTAACTAATTTATGAGAAAATTTTCGATATGTGAAAAATAAATGCCAAATACCTCATTTCTAATAACAATTGTTTTATTTTATATAAGTGAAAATTTACATGATAGAAGCCTAGATACACTTCATTAGCGTATGAGGATTTTTGAGAAACTATCTTAATAATTGAATACTATATATATTGTTGATTAAATATGATTTTGTGTTAGGGAGTAATGAAATAGAAATAAACCTTCGATCGTTAATTAGAAAAATCTCAGTAGTTATGAATTGATATTGGTAAAAAGAAAAGATGTTCATAAATTTGTTAATACTATCAATTTTAGTTAGCATTGTATCATAGATAGCAACATATAGCATTATATCAAATTTTACTTTTCTAGCTTGTCCTTTTTTTTATTATTTAATTTTTTGTTATTTTAGAAACCGTTAAATCACCGGTCATCTCTCGGATGAACGGATTTTACACTAGAAAACTTGCTCGCTAGATGATCCGGTTTTTTAAATTCTCTTGAACTTGATACATAATTAATGACTTTTCTTCTTTGTGTTATGCTACAAGATTGCTAGAGCGTTTGAATACTTGAATGTTTTGGTTCCCTCCTATTGATATCTTCTCTACATTAAGTCTCTTCTCTATTTATAATATTGACTCATGAATAGATTCGTTGGAAGAGGTCTAGACACATGTCGAATACAACAAGAAAAACGATCATCTTCAATTTGAATGTTACTGTAGGAATTTCCTCTTTTTCAGTCTAGGAAGCAGCTTTATGGCATAGCTCCAAGAGAGTTGGTGATGTTTGTTCAAACTCCAAGAGCATACTGAGTTTACTTCCTCTGATTCCTTAGACCTTTTACTAAGATGTCTTCTATTAACATTATTCTGAGATATTCAGTACTTTTTTGGCTCGATTTTCTTTGCAGATTTAGTGGGTTCTGAAATACCCAACTATGTTCCATAGCGCTGAGTTCTTCCGGCTGACAACAAATGTTCTACTGAACCTATCAGCTACTGAACTCTAGCTAGCCTACTGAGTTCTTAACAGTTGAACTCAACTAAGCTATTACATTATAAGGCTCATCATTCAACTAGGGGTTTTGGGATCTTCAAATCTTATAATACTGAATCTCATACCGAACAATTTTCCCCTATTTGATGATGCAAAAACCTTTACAACACAATTTCCCCCTATAACTAGGATCAAAAAGATAAATCAATAACGAACTAATGGAAATCACATAAAGAGATAAGTATCAGGTGACTGTGTGTTCTGATCACAGAGGTGATCAGTAGTGTTGAAAGATAAAAATAGCCATGTGACAATGAGTAGTTGTCTTAGGCCAAAATGAAATAGAATTTCATACATGATGAAGAGTTACAAGTACATTGAAATTCTATTCTATTAGAGCTAGGAGAAAAAAAGAGAGTCAACTAGTCTTCCTGAACTTCTACAATCTGGCCTTGAAGTCAGCTGACTTCTTTTCCGGTAGATCAAGTCCGTATGAAGAGTAGACTTTGTTCCTCGGTTTCTTGATCTTCTCTCTATCTTCAGGATCATTATGTTCAAGTCCCTTTCTTATCATGGCGAATTTAATCTCGTCCTCGATCTCCTTTGTGCATATGTTCCCTTTTAAGGTGCAAGGAGGAGGGAGAATTCTGAATTTAGGTGCCTTGAGAGGGAGACCTGATTGTTCAAGAACGATCAGGATTTCTGCATATATTTCGGGATCTGAGATCATCAAGAATTCTTTGAAGGCTTTGTTTGGATCTATTGACTCACTTATTGTCTTCCAGATATAGCAGCTCTTGATGAAGTCGATCTTGATCTACTTCCATTTCTGATTAATCTTCCAAGGTACCCATTGGTCAGTCATTGGATAAGTGATGCATTTGATATTGTTGCCCTGTTCTTTGCGTCTGAAGAATTTGGACGTTGTCGGGACGCTCCTATCCTTTTCAGGGATTCTTTCCCTTGCTTCTTTTTCTGCTTTCTCTCTGAGTGCCTCAAGGTCTGCTAATCTTACTCTTTCTTTTGCAGCTTGAATTTGACGGGCCTCAACAATTATGTCTAAGCCTCTTTCGCAGGCATCCCATATAGCCTTCATTTCTGCTTCTTGCTCTTTAGCCGACTTTGTGGTGGGAATGTTCTGCTCTGTTTCAGTATCAGCTTCAGCCTCACTGGGTTCAGCTGACTTAGACTTAGAAGCTTCATACGCTTTTTCAGTAGATTTAGATTTCGAAGATTGAGCTCTAGATTTCCTAGGCTCAACAAATTTGGATTTCTTAGGCACTGGAAATCTGATCCGAATGCCTTTCTTCTTGGCCTTAGCTTTGCCGTCCTCCAATGATTGGAGTTCTTTGGTCATTTGCTCATCATAAGTAATCTGCTCTTCAGGCTAGCGAAACTTGAGATTTTAGGTTTAGGAGGACTGTCAGCAGCTATTGCTTTTCCCTTTGCAGCTAAGTGTATTTGCTCATCTTCATTTATCTCCTTAATAAATTGAGCCACTTCAGTTACTGATGCTTCATTCGGTTCGCCTGAACCTTCTCCTTTCGCTTCTTCTCTCTTGCTCTTATCTGCAACAGTCGCCTCTTCAACTTTAATAAAGGTCAGTAGTTGTATCCTTCTACTTCCTTCCCCCTTTTTGACATCATCTGGAAGAGTGGACAAGGCAATGACCCTTTTAGCAAGGTCTGAGACTGAGAGGCCTATTGTCTCAATCTTAGCTTCAATGTCCCTAACGGCGTCTGTGTACTCATCCCAGTGTTTGTTGTGTTCAGTTTGGGCGACTTTGAGTACTTCAGCCTTTGCTGCCTTATTCTATTTCAGGTACGTTTCAACCAGCTCAATGGCTTCATTCTTAATAGCACGGTCGGCGTTAACTTGTCACACGAGTGCTCAAGAGACACTGTCAGTGGTTAGTCTGTTTCACTCTTCGATGGCATTGAGAACATCTGATAGTTCAGCGACCATTTTATCAGAAAATGTTTGGGCCTGAGACTGCAAAATCTGTTGGAATTGAAAATTCAGATCAGTCCTCTATGTTTCAAGTGCCTTGCGGAGGATCTCGTCAGTATCAGGAATAATAGGCTTACTGATCCTCTGCAATTCACCAGTCAGGTCACTCAGTTTTTGAGTCTGAGACTCAGTAGACTGGCTGGATTTGAAATTTACATCTTTGGCAAGAAGACGGTTCTTGTGACCCTAACGCTTAAGGCATTTGTTGAGTGTTGCCACTGAAGCATCCTTTATCTCAAAAACTTGATAACTGGATTTGCTTGGCTTTTCTGTGCGCTGAAACGTAGACGACGCTGAGATGATGGCACCTGATGAAGGAGGTGGAGGTGGTGAATCATCATCATCTCTGGGAGATTTTCCCTTGGCAGATCCTCCCTGGTCTGCGTCCTTGGGTGGTGACTCATCATGTTCTGAGTTAGGTTGAGTCTAGGGCTGAGTAGGTTGTTTAGATGTGCCCTTCAGACGTAGGAGCAACAATATAGCTGAACGGAGATCGTCCATCGAGGCGATGTCTGTTGGCTCTCCTAGCTGATCTCCTCCTTAAGAATTTGCTCCTCATGTATCAGTACTGGGACTGTCCTTAGGTCGATGGTCTCATCCAAGATATCTCATTCCAGAAATCTGAGACGCATCTGGACCCTAGCCCTTACTGCGATATTTACAAGATCAGAGTGATCTAGTAGTTTTGGAATCTGTCTAGTTATTTCTTCAGTAGCTCTGAGCTGAGCTATCAGTACTGAAGTGGGTACTGAAATGGAGACCTCAGTCTGAGGTAAGTCAGTAGGAATATCTGACTGAGTCTGCTCTAAGTGTATCCTTTTAACATTATCAGCCAGAGTTACATCTTCTTTCCCAGACTTTGAATCCTGTATGGATATATGCTCAGGGATAACTATTGTTTCGTCTTTCTTCAATAGTTTCCTTTTCTTCGGCTGAGCTGGGCGTGGGTCCTGAGTAGACGGTGTTGAGTGCTTATCGTGAGTTCCACGCCTATTAGACTTTTCAGCTGTTGTTGGGTTCTGAAATTTGATATTTTTCTTGTCGAAAGAGAATGAGTCAGCGAACGCTACTCTTCCTTGGCAGAAGTCCTCCACCAGAATTGACACCTTACTGCCATACAATAGCTTCCCCTTAGGGATCAGTTGTAGAGAAGTCTTGTTCTCATCTACTACGAACTTTTGGAACTGAGCCTTGAACTCAGTCACGAAAAATTCAGAGCAGTTCACCTGGACTCCATCCATAATAGCCATCATGATTTGGATCCTGACCTTGGACAGTTGGTCAAAAGATCCAGCGGAGCCTGTTAGTATATGATTGACGACATACGTTGTTGGTCCAGAGATGAGCCTTTAGGTGGGGGGGGGAGAGGGGGTGAATACACTTGAGTGCAGGTTTCAACTGAAACGCAAAAGTCAGTGCTATTGAGTGTTACTACTGAACTAGTCAGTTAGCCAAGTAAGCTTTCTAGATCGCGTGGGCAGAGTATCTGTCTACTGAGTCCTATGTACTGACTTATGTCACTGAACAGTAATTCAGTATAAGATGTGTGTGGAAGTGTAGGCCCAATAATATGTTCATCTCAGTTTGAAAACATGTTTTATGCTGAGTGATTTAAAATCAGTTTTATACAGTATGAACAGTTAATCAATGCAACAGTAAATCAACACAAGCATTTTTTAAAGTAGTTTGGATACGCTAATAGTTGAAAGACCATAGGAAGGACTTGGATATTCATAAGAGGCGTCAACTTCAACATAGAGGCTCAGAAAAGCTTGTTGACCAGTTTGTCCAAGGGGGAACTCAGTATGCTGATCATGTCAACCCCAGGCAAGAACAAACATAAAGCCAATGCACCTTAGCCCAGCTATCAGCAAAAGATCAGAAGTTCAAGCCCTAGAACTCCCCGGTCCAACCAAAGGGGAACAAAGAAGCTCAGGTGGGCTGAATAGTGTGGTCAACCTTAATGGACTCATCTAGCTCAGTATGGATCATTACTATTATGAGCCAAAGGTCAACAGAAGCCCTAAGATTCAGAAGAAGAAAACTCATGAACCTTATAAAACTAAGAAGTCAGTATCTCCGAGTTCAGCAGTGAGATACGTAGATAGCAGAGGAAAGAAGATGTCTGAAACCACCAAGGTTATCAGACTGATTTAAGTTCCAAAAATGTCTAACATCTGAGGACTCAGAGAGCTCAAACCATCAACGTAAGTACATTTTTATAATTGTATAAAAATTCTACAAGTTTTTTATTCATAGATATTGACATTGCAAATTTGAATTACAAATAGACATGAGTCCAAGAGATTGCTGCCTCTAAAGGGGCACAGGCAAACCTCTTATAGGTATATGTGGAAGTATGTGGAGGTGGCGTCAACAAGAAGCAGCGGATGTTTGGCCACGGCAACTTCGCAAGAGAATTGTTTATAGAGGTAGTGCTTCACTAGGTCAGTCTCTCTTGTCACATAATCAATGTGTATAGAGGTAGAATAAGTATTCTTCCTAACAATATCTTTCTCTTCGAGTACGATAGGTCCATCCGCATGAAAGTAGTAGATACAAAATGATCTAAATGAGTTGCGTCAGCAGGTATAGACTGATCGGACTGCTTTACGAGTAGAGCTAGAGGCAATTGCACAAAGGGTAGAGGATGACATGCAGAGACAGATGGCGGCCTTCGAGAAGCAGCTTGCGGATCAGGCTCTACTAGTGTAGCGTGTACTAGCTCAGTAGACGAAGAGTGCTGATGACTACAGCTACCATCCACCTCCACCTCCACCTCCACCTCCTTGATTTGTATATGCTTTTTAGTTTAGGATTACATTTTGATGACAAACTTATATATGAAGCTAGCACTATCGATGTGGTTTTTATGTTGGTTTTTGAATGTCGTTCGTATTGGTTTTATGTGGTTTCTTCTTGTTGAATTTGTGTTAGTTTTGGTCATTATTGTTTTTGAATTTGACACGTTTTTGGTATTTAAAGAAAAACAAAGAAATTAAAAAAAAATACTGGATCAGCAACGGATTTTACGTTGCCAAATAAAATTTTAAAAACTTAGTTACGGATTTGGCGACGGACAATCCGTTGCTAAATCTCAAATTTAAAATTGTTTCAAGAAATTTAGAGACAGAAAATTTGTTGCTACGGATCCCACAATTTCTCAACGAAAATATTCGTCGCCAAAGAGTCGATAGAAGCGTGCAACAATTTTCACGACAAACATTCCGCAACGAAATTCCCTTCGCAAAGTTCATTGAGAAATTTAGCAACAAACATTTTTCCATTGAGAAAGATTAGTGACCGCTGTATTCTGACGGATAGTTTTCGTCACCAATCCATCGATGTGGTTGATTCTCCACTAGATTCTTTGTTATAGCAACGGAAATATCCGTCGTGAATCTGGGAAAATCTTGTGGTGCAAGACAAGATTAACAATTGAGAAAGGCCCCACTATCAATTCCATAGGCACTTTTCGTCGATCCATTACAAAAGAGTTTTGCCTAATGGAGAAAAATGTGATAGAGATTGTCTTGTGTACTCGAAATAGCTTGACAAAGTATATTATTTTTGTTGTAAAATGTTTAGCGAAAGGCAAGGAATAAGTGAATTAGCAAGGGTGGGATTTAAAGATTGGAGTCATCTTAGTGTCAGACTTGGAGAACATGAGGTAGGTATGAAGCATGTTAAGAATATGACCACTTGGTATCAGTTGCGCCTAGGATTGCGGAACAATAAAATTGTTGATAAAGCAGTTCAAGAACATTATGAGAAAGAGAAAGAGCATATGAGAAATGCTTTGTCAAGGATAATTTCAATTATGAAATTTCTTGAAAACATAATTTAGCCTTTTGTGGTACTAATGAGAGGTTATATAGAGCAGTAATGGGAATTTCTTGGTTTTTGTTAAAAATGTTAGTAGACTTTAATCTTGTTATTCAGTAGCATCTTAAGCGTATAACAAACAATGATACTCATTTTCATTATCTTGGTCATAAAATCCAAAACGAGTTCATACTTTTGCTTGCCAAGACGATTAAATCTGAATTCATCAAGAAGATAAAGGAAGCAATGTATTTTTCTGTGATACTTGATTGTACGTAGATACTAGTCACAAAGAATAAAAGTCTATGATTTTGAGATACATGCCTTTTTCTCCAAATGATGTTCATTTCAAAGAATCCTTTTTAGGATTTCTGCATGTGAATGACGTAAGTGGCCAATGACTTTTTTATACTCTACAGCTTGAGTTGAAATCTCTTGATCTTGTTATTGATAATGTGAGAGGACAAGGTTATGATAATGGTTTTAACATGAAAGAAAACATCAAGGATTCAAAAGAGATTTCTAGATCTAAATTGTAGAACCTGTTACACTAAGTGATGTTGTCATAGCCTAAACATGGTACTATGTGATATGGTCGATACATGTGTTAAGGCTTAGAAGTTTTTTTAAAGCGATACAAGACATATATACCATGTATGCAAAATATACAAAGAGGTGGCAAAATTTGAAGGATAAAGTGACTGGGTTGACTCCTAAATCGTTATCATCTACTCGTTGGGAAAGTCATGTTGATAGTGTGAAATCCATAAGACTTAAAATAAAAGAAATAAGAAAAGCCTTACTTGTAGTTGAGGAAGTTGATCTTGAGTGTATGATAGCAAGTGAAGCTAATTCTTTTGGCAATTTTTGAACTTGATAAATTTGAGTTTTTGTTGCAATAGTTATGTGGTTTGATGTATTGTCTGTCAATGTGGTTAGCAAGCATTTGTAGACTGCAAATATGATTGTTGATGTTGCCATTAAGAATATGACCACTTATTTTTTCTAATGCCAATAAAACGGCCGCAAAAATAGCTTTAGACATCGATAATGATCCTAGTTTTCCTAAAAGGCGTGAAATAAGAAGAAGAAGACATTTTAATGAGAATCAAAAGGATGCATCACAGCTATCTGAAGAGGAATCATTTAGAGTTCAAAATTTCTTACTCCCTCCGTCCCATTATTAATGTCCCACTTGCCTTTTTTGGTTGTCCCATTATTTATGTCCCATACCAAATAAGGAAATAAATGAGTGGACCACAATCAATCTAAGTAAGTGGACCCCACCCCTTTATACTTTTACACCACAACTTTACACATTTATCTCCACTATCTTAATTACCGTGCCCAGTTCCAATGGGACATAAATAATGGGACGGATGGAGTATATGTTATTGATCAAGCAATTTCTTCTTTTAAGACGAGGTTTGAACAATATCAAGAATATAATAAATTATTTGGTTCTTGTTTACATATGAGAAGTTATATTCTTTAGATGATGTCACTTGGGAATCTTGCTATACTCATCTTGAAAATGCACTGAAGAGTAATGAGCAGTCTAACATAGATGGACATGATTTGTATAGAGTTGAAACTACTTAGAGACATCATGTATGATGGGAAGAGAGCAACTATTAAATTTTTGAGATATTTGAAAGAGGCTGCTTATTTTCCTAATGAATTGATTGTGTATGTTGACAATTCTAGTCACTATTGCATCTACTGAAAAGAAGTTTTTCTTAGCTGAAATTGTTGAAATCATATTTACGCTCTACGATGTCTCAAGATTGGCTCAATTGATTGGCTATGACAACAATTGAAAAAGATATGTTGGAGAAGATTAGTTATGAGGAGTTGATCGATGATTTTACTTCAAAGAATGCTAGAAGAGTTGCAACCTTCAAGTGAATATCAAGACAGACCCTGATATACATTATATATAAAAATGGGGCCCATGCAATATAAAAAAATGTTAACGCAATATATATACAATATAAAAAAATGTTAACGATGCGTTAACATTTTTTTATATTGCATGGGCCCCATTTTTATTTTCGCATAAGGACCTAAAAAGTTAGGATTGGCCCTGTTTCCGGGTTACTAAATTGTCCAACCATAACCATTAAATACTAACAAGAAAACTGCATATTACGAGTTAAAAAATAATTAGGAGACCCGGGAATCACCTTTATGCACTCATTAAAAAAATGGGCGAACGCACAAGGAAGTCGGGTAAACTCAATTTATTACTCATATTTAAAGATCAGGCATCTCCAAGGATTTTCCGTATTTTACGGGAGCCCTATCCTTATTTTAGAGCAGAAATAGTATTTCGTCCACAACCATTCTCCCTTACTTTAAAGCAGAAAAATGAATATTCCATAAATATTCTTATTTTTACCTTTATAGATAAATTAAAATGCAATTAAATCATATAGTTAAATTAAACATAACTATATATTTATTAAAAAAAATATGTTGGTCCCGAGATAAATGTTCAGGTGTAGAGGGGGGTGAATACACCTGAAAACTTTCTCAACTTAAAACATGAACAGTCTCTTTCAGGAGGATGTCGTACTGAACAGGTTCAGTAGACCAAATAAGTTGTTCTGAATCGCGTGGCAGAGTGACTGACTTCACTGAGGCCTGCTAGCTGAGTTAGGTCAGAATTCAGTACCGTTCAGTTGAAGTTCAGTAGAGTGCGGAAATGTGTAGGCCCAAATTCAGTTGAGTTAGAAAACGTTTTTAAGAAAACTATTTCAGTATATTAGTGCAATCTTTTAAGCTTTGCTAAAACACAGTTGAATGATTTTGAAAGATATTTTCAATATGAACAGTAATCAATGCAACAGTAAAAACAGAGCACACAGAACACAAGCAATTTTAAAGTGGTTCGGATCCAACAATCCTACGTCCACTATCCCGAAAAGATCAGGAGGCTATTTTATTATACTAAGTTAATCTCAGTCGGTTTGTACACTGGACAAACACTGGTCTTGAGATTTATACTGAGCAAGTCTCAGTTTACAAGGTATCAAACTTAAGTGTTTGACAAACTCTCCAACTATGAAGGAGTCCTTTACAATAAGGATCAGTTCAAGGATGAACTCCTTCGTTCTAAGCTATGGATATGGTCAGCTGAGCTTAGGTTAGAGGGAAGGGAACGAGAAAGTGATTTCTAGAGCGACGAACGGTTAAGTATAAACTCTGGGTTCGTATTCAGTCGCTTGGATACTAGAGGCTTATGATCTGATTCAGCTTTGTTCCCTTTGAGCAAGTATGTCGCCTTTCGCTGGGAATAACTCTATGAAGTTCTTGCAGAAAGCTTTAAGTCGATTCTAAGTTGCTCGTAAATGCTCGTGTGTTCTTGTATGTGTCGTGAGCTTTGATTTGAAATCTTCCCTCTATTTATAGAGCAGAGATATGGATAGATCCGTTGGAGAAGACGATCCATGTGTCTCTCTCTTTTGGGTAGCTAACGGCTCTTTTAATGTATGGTGACAGAGTTCTTTCCCTCCATTTTTGGAAAGTTGTTGACTTGCAGCTTTAATCAGAAAGTAGACAGCTGGCTGCTTGTCATTGGTCGAGGCTGAAGAAAGTAGGCGAGACAAACAAACTTCAAGGTAGATCTGAAGCTGACTTCTCTATACCTCGTATGACTCTGCTGATTTGACTTATGAGCTCCTAACAGTTAGAAGACTGTCTGGCCGTTGCTGAGTCTGATCTATGTTCAGTAGCATACTCCTGCTTAGTTCAGCTCTATTGAAGATCAACTCTGAGTTCAGTGAACTGCTCCTGCTGAGTTCAGTTCCACTGACTCCTTTCGCTATACTGCTCTTGCTGAGTCCAGTACTACTGAGTCTTCTTTTCATGGTACTGAGGCTGATAGACTCTACTGATTTGACTTATGAGATCTCCTAACAGTTAGAAAATTGTCTGGCCGTTGCTGAGTCTGATCTATGTTCAGTAGCATACTCCTGCTGAGTTCAGCTCTACTGAAGATCAACTCTGAGTTCAATGAACTACTCCTGCTGAGTTCAGTTCCACTGACTCCTTTCGTTATACTGCTCTTGCTGAGTCCAGTACTACTGAGTCTTCTTCTCATGGTACTGAGACTGATAGTCTGCTGAAGAACCAGCGGACATAATTGAGTGCTTGAACCATGTCGAAGGGTGTCTATTGAGTCTGAAACTCTCAGAGACAGAACAAACAAATACAACTGCATGGTTCATCAGTCAAAGTAGGGTTTTGGGATCTTCAAATCTACTGAGCACTAGGCTACTTAATCATCTCCCAACAAAATATAATGAAAATTATGCATTAATTGAAAAAAAAAAATTAAGGTACTTATAAAAATATAGGTTACATAACTAAACAATTTAATTGGATTGGGGAGGAAAAAATCCTCCTCATAGTAAGGGAGAAAAAATGGCTCCCTCAAATTAGGGAAGGGGAATTGTGGAGGATTGAAGGCCTTTTTTTAAGGGAATACCCTATTATAAGGGAGGGTTGGAGGTGGTCTTAGCCCCTGCTCCTCTATCATTTTCGCCCAAACTCTTCCGATCCGGAAGCATAAATAGATGTATAATAATATGAATGTACTTACAGTGGAGTACATTTCTTTTGTACTACGGTTGTCACTAGTTCCAATATATACTCCTGTATTTTATGTGGTGTAGATTGTTTGACTTGTTGATAGTTAATTTTGGACCACAATCTTTATCATTTTTAGAAATGAGCCACAAATATTGGAACATTCATTTAGGGAAAGTGAGCCGCAAATAATGGAACATAGGGAGTACTATATATCATATTTATTAATTTATAATAAAATTGTTACTATTTATATACTCTCTCCGTTCTATTAATATAGCTCACGTTCTTTCCTACACAGTTTTTAAGAACAAGTTGTATGCAGAGTTGTGTAAAGTTGTAGGATCTCAAATAAAGTCTATGTAATTATTTACTAAATATGAAGTATTATAGTGGGACAGCCCAAAAAAGTATACAATACTATATAAATGGGACCAAGGGAGTATATTGTTACATTAGCTTATTCATAGAATCTGGAATTGTGAACTCAAACATTCATGTCATAAATATGGAGTTGATTAACAATATACAGAGAGTTTAGAGGTGAAGAGGTTGCACCTTGGTCCATGCTTCACACTGCTTGCTCTGACTTTACCACCTATCTGCTTTCTCATTCATCTCAACCCACAAATAATGGATACAGATTTAAGACTCCCTGCTCACTGGTTATCAAATTATCTAAGATTTAAGTATGTATTAATTCATCAAGACAATCTTCAAATCATTCCTTATAGCAGCAGCAGGGCCACTTATCATCTTTATGCTGCCACCCATTGTGGAAAGTTAGATGTGAAATGGGATCAAATTTTGCAATAATAGCATAAACGATAGGTCGATCAAAAAAGACAAGAATAGAAAGAATTATTCTCTCAAGCTAGCTCTTAACTTAACAGCACAAACCTTTACCATCCGCTTCAGCTAGATAATCAACCATATACACCTTATGAGTGAATAGCTTCAACAAGCATGAGAGACCTACTGAAGGAGGACAAATCTTTTGAATTATAAATTAAATGAATGTAGTTTCAAATTATATTTTTATATTCAAAACTAAATCATAAACCACATTTGATGCAGAAATTAATTACAAATTTGTCGTGATTCGATATTGAAGCTGTTCAACTAAGCCAAGCGGACGTAGCTAGCAGAACTATGAAAATGTATATAGACAAGTTTAAAAGAACAACTAAAACACAGGCATTATCTTAAATTATCCTCTCAGGCCACTAGGAAACAAAGATATAACCCATAAACATAGCAATCCAAAACCACATAGGGGCATAATCATTTAACACAAATTACTGTAACTCTTTCATCTTTCTACTAATGTAGTACCACAAATCACTTGGAAACAAGTCAACAACGAACATGTAATACTAGGCGTAGGTTCATCCAAAATGAACACAGTGAAATTGCTCATATGATCCCCCAAAGCAAACACTTTGAAGAAAGAAAATAAGCATATGCAATATAACATTACCAATTACCTACTTTAAGGGTTCCAATTAACATATGCAGGGATCAGGTCTCTACAAGCATAATATTCAACTAACATAGTAACATATAGTATTAGGCTTAGGCTCATCAACTGAGGGATGCCTAACTGAATTAACAGTTCCTGAAAGCACAAAGAAAAACAAATAAGATCTAACTGAATCACAACTTCTTTTAACCATTCCTCTAGTATTTTCTCATCATTAAGAGATGCATCAATCTCAAATTTCACAAAAGCTAAAAAGATGAAACTGATAATGAAAAGGAGATCTGAATTGTCAATCGACAGTTCATGGAAAAAATAACATTCATCCGCCAATGCAGAATAACAAGATCTATTACTCATGCTTATTGATTTAGAAATAATTCACTCAGATCCGGTAAACAATACGCTTAAATCATAATCAGATTTTACACCTGCGGCGTATCAATTGTAGATCCACGCTAACGCAATACAACCGGCCGGAAATAATGATTCACCGCGGCCTCCGATTCAGTTGATGCAAGGCAGGAACTTGATTTTCGCCAAACATGACGACATTATACACCGTATACATACTCGCAAGCATTCGCATCGTGTACGATTGGAGAATATACCAGTTCATTTGACCGCAAATGCGACGCCGTCGGCGAATAAAGTTCCCGACCTGCACCAAGCGAACTAGAGGCCGCCGCAACAGAATCCAATCCTTAACACAACAGTGATAAATTCTTAACTATTAATAGATGAGAGAGAGGAAAGAAAAAGAGTAGTCACGATTAGAAAATGGCATTGGATTTGGAGATAATTACGGTCCACTACGGGTCGTGTGAGGGAATAGTATATGCACGTTCGCGTGGTACAATGCTTTCTTTATTCATTTTACCAAGAGGGGTAAAGTTGGACTTTCCAAATATTAGAATTTTTAATTAATAAAAAATAATTATGCTGGATTCTCCTTTTTTTGTAGTTAAAAGACTTTTTTGTATTGGTTGGTTCATTTCGAAATTGAAAAGAATCTGATTTAAACTTTTTGCTGTGGTATTATTCTAATTCTGCAACATTTCTTTTTAAACTCGCATCAATTATTAAATTAGATTGGAAAAAATATCCAGATATTTTGATTTGTTTTTTAGGAAAACGGTCAAACTTTTTATTTATGAAAACAAATGAGCAAATGTTATCTCATTTATGAAAACCGTAACAAAAGAATCAAGATAAACAAAATCACATAGAATACAATAGACTCGAATGATAGAGTAATAGTACAATTTTATCGTGTAACATTTGATCATATGTATAAGTGGACACAAGAGGCGGTTTTGTTTGAACACTTTGAATAGTAATAGTAAATTATCCTACGAAAAATATAAGAATTTGCTACAAACATAATCGGAACGATTTCTCTATTCTAATTTTATTACGTACTCTTATATGTCGCACATTTTATATAAATAGCATGTGTTACTCATAAATGATTATAATTATAACACATAAGAAGTGTAGGATTATAGATTTTCTATCTCTAGAAAAAATCCTACTTCTCTCTAGGATTTTCGCTAGTTCCCTACACCGGCTCTTCAATATTTCCGTTGACCTCCATATTTCTCAATGATTTTAACACGTTGAAGGCGGATTGGTGGTTGTATTTCATCTTCCCCACCGTGGGGAGGTTTTCCTCCCTCGCCTCCGGCGAAGTTCTGGAAGATCCTCGGCAAAACCATCATCGGCGACTCTTCAACCGTGGTGGTTCAGTCTCCACTCACTTTTCACCGATTGTCATTCTTGTGGTGGAGTTTATTCGGGGTTCATCTGAGTTGATTTCATAGGATAAGATTGTTGATAGTGTGTTGTTAATTCGGCCTAGATCTACTCTATTCATGACAAATGCACGTGCCCAAAATCTGGTACCCCTGTGTTCGACTCTCTTGTGATTAGTGGCTGCGTTGTTCGTGTTCATTGATAGGTCTTGAGTTCTCATGAGTTCATGTAATGTAAGTTTGTAGTTCCCAAAAATCCTAGATAATTGATGAATCTATATAATGTAATAGATTATTCAGCTTAGTTAGAGCGCAACTTGTTATGAGCTTAGTAGGCTAGATTGTTAGTTTTCAGTTACTGTTCGGATTCAGTAGAAGATTTGTTTGAAGACTAGTGATCGAAGACTTAGTATGGTTCAGCTCAGTATTTGGAACCAACTGAACGCGAGAAGTGGAGTTAGATAAGCAACGGTCTCAGCTAACAGAACTCAGAGAGAATGTCAGTAGATATATCAACTCATTAAACCACCCGAAGTATCATATCGGATGAAGTCAACTCAGTATCCATTTTGGAGTTTGAACAATCCTCACCTACCCGTCAGACCTCAACCAATGAGATACTGCAAGCACTGTACCCTTTATAACATAAAGCTGCAATTAAGTTCTGAACTCTAAAAATATGAGAATCTCAATAGTGGAATTTAAATTGAAGAGAATATCGTTTCCTAGTCATCTAGCTAAAGTGATTATGTCATCCTCCAACAAATCTATATACCAGTCACGACTATAAATAGAGAAGATCTTCATTGCACGGAAGAAAGAACCAAGAACACAAGCATTCAAGAAAACAAACTCTAGCATTCTCAAAGCATACACGACGAATAACTTAAAACATATAGAATATCCTTTAGTTCTTAGTCTAGAGTAATTAGTTCCCCTCTCTATTTCCCTAAGCTAATCTATATCAATGATATTCTTTTTCTCTCTTTCTCTCATCCTTCCATTTATCTACACCTTTTTATCTAGCCTCTTGCTCGCAGTCAAAGATTTACCTACGCGGAAAGTTGATTCATTCGGGTCGACATGAGAGTCCAACTGGATTGCATTGCCAGAACACATGTTGTATATTTTATATTTGAAAGAGGTTGACCTCCTAGATTCGAAGGACTTCATTTATTGAACTATTTTTATTGTAAGAACTCCTTGTTGGAAATACCTTCAAACCCAGAGTGGTTGAACCCTGTAAACTCGTTTAAGACTATAACTAAGTTGAGGTATATTCAGTGCATAAATGGACTGAACTTGTTCAGTATAAATACAAGCCCTACTAGAACCAAGAAAGTGGACTTAGGATCTTGCGTATCCGAACAACTATAAAATTTGTGTGTCATTTACTGTTTTATTGCTTCCTGACCATTTGTATTGAACTGCTTCATAAAATCATACAAGTGTTGGATTTCAGTAAACTCAAGACGCACACAAGTATAAACCTGAATGGTTTTTAGTAAACAACTTTTTTCAATGAAACTATAAAACAAGGGCATATACATTTACTAAATATTTCATGAACTAACTTTAGTCACTAAACAGTAGTTAGTGGATTGTATCACTTCTAATAACTTGATTAGGAAGCTAATTATTTGATAAGCTAAATCTCATATTCATTAAGTAACATTCAGTATCATACTGACTTTCGCGTTTAAGTCTGAAACTAGATATTCATGTGTTCCCCCCCCCTCCCACAACCCAAAAAAAACACACACACACATGAAGTCTCGTCTCTGGATCAACAATTGGTATCAAATCAATGTTCTCCGTATCACCATTTTGAGATCTAGTGGTCTACCTGAATAGTTCTGATAAGCCTAGATTTGTAGCTCATTTGTCTACTTAATTTGTGTGTTCGTGTCTGTGATAGTGCAGAGTTATAAGCCAAAGTGGAGAAAAAGCGAGGAAATTTGCTGCAAAAAAGAAATAGCATAAATTATGGGCCTTGGTGTGATTTCTGCCTAAAAGCTGGAGAAGCTGGGCTGCAGAGAGCCAAAATGGGCTTATGTCGCAATAGGCCGAAAATAAGAAATGATAAAGAAAAATTAAAGTCCAAGAACTCGGCCCATCTATCTTGTTGCTGATGCTGGCGGGAAACAAATTATTTTAAGGAGAGCAAGTACAACCGTGTTAACCTTTGTCCAACGGTCCACGCTTTTGTCCAGCGGATTTGGTGACCAACTTTCTAGAGAAGCCCAATTATCAAGGAAGATATTTTTAGAGAAGCTTTAAAGATTAGAATATACATCTTTATCTATATCTCCAAGCTTCGGGCTCGCCATTCCTACTCAAAATTGTTGTAATTTCACCATTAGAATAGAACTCAAAATCCCATCTACTTTATGTCTAGAATAATTATCTTTACCTTCTACCTAGTTAGTTCAAGCTCTCCAAGAGGACAAGACTTATGTCAAAATCCAACTGTTTGTTAGCGTTTACTATGTCTTTAGTTCAAGTCTTTAATGCTAGTAGTTATTTCTCTCTTAGCTTCAATCTCTGTTCTGTCTTAATATTCTGCACATGAGTTTGACCATACTTATTCTTATTTTTTTGTTTAAATCCTTGTGAAGAAGAGAATGTTGTCATCTCATGCTTTTAATATTCCATACGTTTAGATCCACATACTTTTAAGCTTGTACTTATTATTCTCTCCCTTTTAAGTTGTTTGTTCATGTTTTTTCTATACATTTTAGGAAGTTTTACTATTCTACTTTTTATTCCCAGATATGTGTTATGTTGTACCTTTGCATGTTCATTTCGATTCCCTTAGTCAATTTGAGTATCTAAGTCCGACATCTTTCTGCGGTAATGAGGCACCACCGCTTAAACCCGTGAGATGTGTTAGTGTGCTTAATAACTAGTTAGGTTAAGGTTTTAATCAAACTCTATGTAAGATAGTTATGAACTTCTTAGATCTGATTAATCTGGGTATGTATCTTCTGTCTGGGCAGGCGTAGATTGACTTGGTTTTTGCTTTGAATTCTCAACATTGGTAGAAGCTTTGTCCTGGTTCTCTTGTTCTTAATGCTCCATAGTGTTAGCATAATCATTGCTTAATAATGTAGGTTAATTGCTTGGGTAACTGTTTCTATGCTCAACATGGCAGTCATACATGTGTATAAGGATTGGCGCCCATATGCTCAACATGGTGTCCTGGACAGGTAGCCTGAGCTAAACCAATTCATCTAGTAATCTAAGATCGGACATGGGGTGGTCTAGAATTACCTTAGCTATATTGTTTTTAGTATATGTGTTAATCATTTGTTATTTATTGCATGTTATTATTCTGCCTAGTTTTAGTAAATCCAAAATTAATGGTTGCTACTAGCCAAACTCTTATGTCAGTAGAGATAGTCTGTTTAATCAACCGTTCCCTGGGGATTAACCTTGCTTACGCTAATACTACTTTTTTATTTTTGTACTGTGCAAGAGATTTACAAAAATCATTTGTTCGCATGATTCTCACGATGGAATCGTGTCGCATCAAGATCCTGAAAAACGTTTTCATTGCATATCTTTTCTCTATCATACATTCTATATTTTCCCCATGTCTGATATGTTAGGGATCAAGATGAAGCCCATGTTCTTAGTAGAGAACTATGGAGTATGGCATGTTCGGATGGAGCTCACCTAACGTTTTTTAATGATAGCACAACAAACGTAATCGAGACCGGACCTATAGTCCAAATATTTGATAGTGTAAACTATCAGGCAGAATGAGGAGGAGCCGCCACAGGGAAGAAGGTTCCCAAGAACAAAGACAATTTCACGCCAGAGGAGAGAAAGTTGCACAACTTCGACATAATCGTATGCAATGATATACTCACTACTCTGAGTGACGCTTATCTCGAAAGAGTTCAGGATTGCAAGACCGCTAAAAAACTATGGGATGCTCTAGTAGTTCTAACCAGAAGAACTCAAAAGATCAAAGGCAGCAAGCTGGAGCTAGCGCTACAGAAGTTCGAGACTTTCACCATGCCACCCAGCAAAAGAATCGAAGATTTAAACATCAGATTTACCAATCTGATTAGCATTATCAACAGGCTTGGAATGACATTCACCAACAAGCAGATGAACATGAATATTCTTAGAACACTACCAAGAAAGAGTGGAAGCATGTCACTACACTATTGAGACGTTCTTACAATATTGGCACTATATCTCCTAATCAATTTTTTTCAAAACTAAAAGCTGAGGAGTTCGAGATTGATCTCCCACCCAGTTCATTAAGGGAAAAGGTTGACAACCAGTAGATCATACCTTAAAGGAATCAGTTAGTGCGCCTTCATCAAAACCAAGCAACTCAGTGGTAACTACAACATCTAATCAGCAAATTGAGAACCTTGTTGAACGTTACACCATGCTTGCTCTAAAGCATCAAAAGGAGAAAGACTGTGTCAGAAACTGAAGAGAATTGTCATAAATATACAAGGTAAATCTGACAATTCTAATAATAATAATAATAATAGCGTATCTGAACACGTGGATAGCAAGGATGAGTCGACATCACATTCTAAGGATGCTGACAAGAAGGAACCAAGAGCATCCACCTGCTACAACTGCAAAAAGATGGGCCACTATCAGTACAACTGCCCTGAATTATCTGTCAAAGAAAGAGCACTTAGACAAGCACGCAGAGAAAAGTTCACTAAAAGATATCAAGCTTGTATAGCCGGTGAACTATCAGATGGGTCAGCTAAAGAGGAATCGTTCATGGATTCATCATACATTGGCATATATGGATAAAGAAGGAAGCAATACTGAAGCGTGTCTGATGACATGCGAAGAGGCTAAGGTAAATTCTCAACCACAAGCTAACCCCACTTCACCACACAACTAGTCTACAGAGCTTCCTAACAAATAAACTCAACTAACTTGAATCATCTATTACGTTATATAGTTCATCATCATCTAGGGTTTTGGGATCATAGAACTCTTTCATTCTAAATTATCACCCAAAAATTTGCCCCTATTTGATGATGTCAAAACTTAACTACTAAATAGATGATCCTGAAGATCAACACTTACACAAATAATTCATTAAAGCATAAAGTGAGTGTGTATCAGTGATCATTTATATGATTGACAAACATGGATTTTATAGGTCTTAGAGAGCTTACATGTTGTTTATTTACCAAGAAAAATCATGATTGTACTTGTTGTGTTTGCATAGTTCATCATTTTTGAAGAACATGCTATTTGAGTTGGTTTCTATTGATTTTTTAGGAGGATGAAGACCTATTTTGAAGAAAAGAGAAGTTGGGCCTTAAAGTTCAGCTCGTTGGGGTCATGTGGCCGAAAGCGGATCGAGATTTGGATAAGAAACGAGTGAGAACGAGTCAAAAGAAGTTTAGAGTTGTAAATTGTGATGACCCCGACGCGACCGCGTCTGGGGCGTTACAGAGAAGAAGGAAAAGGACTTGATGCTACCTCGACACGACCGCGTCGGGGTCGTTTTCGGCACAATTTTTCGCGGATTATCCAGTTTTGACCCGGTTTCGACCTGGGTCACTATATAAAGCCAAAACTTGAAACCCTAGCCACCATAACTCACCTACCACACGAAATTCCACCCTTTTCACTCTCCAAATCCATCCCTTCTCCTCCAAACACCCAAAATCTTCCCTTCTCTCCAAACACTCAAAAATCTTCCATTCTCCACCATTGAAGTTGATAATTGTGTGAAGATTGAAGAAGAATGAGTCAAGCAATCAAGATTGAAGACAAGGCTTTAGGATTTGTTTGCATTTTCTTTTACCCTTGCTTTCTCATGTCTTTGACTTGCTATGATTTGAGTATTTTACTAATCAAGAACATGAGGGGCCGTTTGGTTTGGGGGAATGAAGAAACGGAAAGGGAAATGGGAGGGTGAACTCCGTTAGATAGTGTTTGGTTCGATTTTTTTCAAAAATTGATTCCCCCACTTTGGGGAATCGAAAACCCCAGCCAAAGGAAATTTGTTTCCCCTCCTCCACCCTGGGATTTCTTTTCCCTTTCCCCCTCTCTCCCCTTCACTTCTAAAAAAAATCACTTCCCCTTCTCTCTCGCCTCTCCCTCCGTCTCCCTCCGTCACCCTCGCTTAATCGCAACCGCCGTCCCTACGTCGTCCCTACACCGCCGCAGTCCCTACGTCGGCCGGAAAGTCACCTAGATCCAGAACGAAGACCGAGGAGAGCACCGCCTTAGGGACCTCAACGATGAGATTAACAAGCTGATCCGAGAGAAGATGCATTGGGAACGGCGCATCGTGGAGCTCGGAGGGCCGAATCACTCGAGGTATTCGGCCAAGATGACTGATTTGGACGCCGCCGTAGGAGAAAGCGCCGCTACTAGCTCTAGAGTTCTCGCGAAAGAGAAAATTAAATTAAATTAAATTAAACTAAACCCTTATTTGAAATTAAATTAAATTAAACCCTTATTTGAAATTGAAGAAAAATAAATATTATGGATGTTCCCAACCCCAGCGGCTCCCGTGAGCAACTGTGATGTTAATAATTTTTTTTATATAATTTTGTATATATTATAATATTTATGTTAATGGATTATTTATGTTGACGGAAATATTGTGGATTTTTATTAGTATCTCTTAATGGATTATTTATGTTAATAATATTTTTGTATATAATTTTATATATATTATAATATTGCAGTATAAATTACATTGAAAAAAAATCATCCCCCTACTTCAACCAAACAACCACAAAGGGAAACATGGGGAATCGATTCCCTTTCTACAATCGAACCAAACATGAGGTCATATAAGTAATCATTCTAAGTCTTTCATTTCCTTTCTCTTTCTTGATTCCTTTCCGTTTCCATCCGCGAACCAAACGGCCCCTGAGTAGCTAAATTCCATATTCTAGGGGCTAGACTTGATGAGTTTGTTTGAGAATTCATGTTTACTAGATTTGCTTATGGTTAACTTACTTTATTTCTCTATGCTCTTGCTTTTGATGATTGTTTGAATGATTGATCACCATTTAAACTTATCCATAGAACTAATTCGATATACGAGAGTTGAGAATTAATTCTAGATTAGGAGCATAGAGCACCTCTTTCCAATAGACCGAGAGGTTGCGGGATACGGGTGAGGGCAATAGACTCGAGGGCTTTTGGGAGTTCTAGGTTTCGATGAATTGGAGACGATAGTCTTAATCTAGAATCCACGGTCTAAGTTCACCGAGAGGTAGTTAGGCTTTATCCGATGTCGTTCATAAATAGATGTAATTAACCGTAGCAAACTCAAGTAAGCTAGATCCTTTACATATCATTAGTGTCTACCCCTAGAATATCTTCTCTTCGATTTTCATCCATTTAGCTTCTTTATTGCCATTAGATTAGATTTATTTCAATTATTGCCTAGGATTAATCACCCCGCCAAGTTTTCATCGTCTAGATAGAGTTTAAGCATCCGAATAGGAGTAATTACACGATTAACCGCATAGTCCTTTTGGAGACGACCTTGCTCACCACCTATATTCCAACACCCCATACACTTGTAGGTAGAGGTCTAAGTAGGACACGATCAATGATCAATAGTGTAAATGTAAGTAAACCTAGGCGTATAGACAATGAGTTGTTGTCATGTTATACTAGAGAGAAATCTATACTAAAAGATCAAGGCTCCCTCTTAATTATGAACTTTTGAGTCTTCTCAAGTTCTGCGATTAAGCTTCAGGGGCTTCTGTCCATACATCCGATAGATTTCAAATCACAGTGCTAGATAATGTCTTCATCAAATTCAAATCCAAGTCCTTAATCCGATCAGGCAAGAATTATAATAAAATAAATTTTGTTTAAATTTTATATCTAAGTTTTATGTTAAGTAATTAATTTTTTTTCCAAAATGCAGTTTATCAAGGTCCAAGGATCCCTCCCAAATAAAGTGACAATAGAAAATCATAGGGTTACTATAGCAGGATACAGTGACCGTGTAGACGAAGATAACTACTTTACAATTCAGAATTCATGGGGAATAGATTGTGTCATGGAGGGCTGGGGGTCTGTGCTATTATGATGCGCGAACACCTTTTTGGTTGTGTATTATATCATAGGTGTCAAAGATAAAACTAGGAACACCGAATGAATCTGTTCAGAATTGATATTTTTTGTTGATGTTGTGGTGGTGTCAATTGGAGTTTAAATTTGCTACTTTGAGTTGATGGAGAAGTTGAATAGATCCGTTCGGCTTGCCCACTAGAAGGTTGGGGTTGTTAGTATTTGCAACTCTATATGTAGCTAATATTCTTGACAGTGCACCTATTCACAGTGTAAGTACTTGCTGATATATTTGTATTAGAGCTTCGTGGGATTTTAAGGATATATATCATTAAAATTTGCAAAATAGGAGCTATGTTTCCTCTGGTGTATTATATATTCTCTTTTTGTTATGCATAGTTAGAATCGGGCACAAATGGTGCACTCTTATTAAGTAATAATTGTTTCTCCAACATCCAATATCAATGCACCGAAAATGTTTATGAGATAAATATTGCAAACTACACCTCACTATTTTTAAAACAAAAATCTAATTAGCAGACAAAAATGATAATCACATATTGACCTTCTATTGAAAGCATTGTAGTTTAAACTATAACAATATCTCCAATGCTTTTTGTTACGCTATTTCTTCTGGGGACACCCTCCAGTGCTCTCTTTTGTTGTACCTGTTAACTTTGATAGCATGCATTGCAAACATGAAACCGGTAACATATCTGACAATCTCATCTCATCGATACATTCTGTTCACTGCCATTGATGAATGCTTCTCATATAACTTCAAGAATAAGTTTCTATCATCAAAGAGATGACTATATCAAAGGTCATTTTTATCGTCAGATTCATATGCTACATAATCCAAGATGACAAAATCCAAACGGAAAGTGGAAAAGTTAAAACTTGTAAAATCTATTCACTTCCATATAGTCCCATTCTTTGCTATGGATTCTGGCGGCGTCAGCCGCATCTCCTGGTAGGAAATTGCGAAAATTAGAAAGAGAGAGAATGGTTTCGATGGAAAGGGAGAAACTTGTAGTTCGGGAAAGTAGTGAGTATTTAATAGATAAATGAATAAGTGGCTCATTTGGATGTTTTTTGAACTCTGAGATTTTTTTAATATTTGTTGGGTGATTTTGGATTTTTGTCAGATTTAGGGAGCGGGATAAATGAACGACTGCTTCTAAATTGATTTTTTTTTTTTTTTTTTTTTTGTCTTTTTTATCTTAGGAATTCCGTTTAAAATCGAAAACGAACATAACTAAATCAAGATTTTCGGTTAAAAAATCGAACCAAACCAAAAGATTTCAATTTGTTATTTGATTTTACAAAAATAAAAAATCAGATTTTTGGTTAACCGAATTAACACCTTTAATTCAATCTTCACAAAAACTTAAGTGCACCTGTCGTAGGTACAACTGGTGCGGAGCGGATCCGTGTTCCAGTACTGACTCGAATCCGTGGATTCAATACTCATAATATATATATATATATATATATATATTCTGGGCTAGCATTATCATATTAATAGGTCATAGCCTAGCGATAAATTATTCTTCTACCCATCTAAAAGTTCTAGGTGCGACCTCGCTTAGTTGCATTTTATTTTTTTTCATTTTTTTCATCCTTTGATTTGACAAAAACTATTATGCGATTTTTTGATTATTTATTTATTTTAATTTATTTTTATTTGTTCCCGATTTTTATTAAGGACGGGTGTGTCGTTTGTTCCGAAGAACAGTGTCATTTATTTTAAATTTTACTTTTTTATTCTTTTATTTTATTTATTCCCAAATTTTTATTAAGGACTAGTGCACTGTTTGTTATGAACAACAGTATCATTTGTTATGAACAAAAGTGCATATGTAGAGTATCATTTAGTTCGAACAAAAGTATCATTTATTTTAAGGAAATGTCATATATTTAGGAAAAAGTGTCATTTATTTCGAACAAATGTGTCATTTATTTTTTAACAAAAGTGTCACTTATCAAGTATCAAATTTTTTTTCTTAATACTTTGTTTGGTTGCGTGAAGAAAATGAGTGGAAAGAAATATGAGAGAAAGAAAATAAGGAGAAAGAAAAATGTGAGAAATAGAGTTGATTTTATACGTTGTTTGGTTTGAGAGAAATGGAGAAGAAAGATAAAAAATGGGGTATTTATTCTCCGTCTTTCTTGTTTGGTTATGTAGAAAGTGAGAAGAGAGAAATAATGTTTATTTTAAAAAAACATAAATATCCTTATTAAAAAATTAGAGAAAATTATGGAGGATTCTATGAGGGCATAATTATCCGCCCAATAGTCAAATTTCTTCTCTCCTCTTTCTTCTCATGGTTGGAGAGAAAAAAGAATATGCAGAGGCCCACCATTTTTTTTTCCTTCTCTCCTATTTCTCTCTTAAACGAAACGAGAGAAAATTAACATTTATTTTCAAATTATCTCTTCTCTATTTCTTTCATCTCTAATTCTCTCCAACCAAACACAATGTAAAAGTGTCATTTGTTTTTGAAAGAAGTGTCATTTTGTTGTGAACAAATGGTCATTTATTTTAAACAAAAGTTTTATTTTTTTTAGTATCAATTGTTTTGAAAAAAAAGTGTCATTTATTTTTAACTAAAGTGGCATGTATCAAGTATCTATTAAAGTGTCATTTCGTTGCGCAAATGTGTCATTTGTTTTGAAAAAAAAAATTCATTTATTGAGTATTAATTGTTTTTTAAAAAAAGTATCATTTGTTCTACACAATAGTGTTATTTGAAAATTACAGAAATACATGTTTATCAGAAATCAAACTTATAGCTTCCCCAACTTGCAGAATATATTAGGAGTATGAACCAATACCAAAACTAGGCTTGGGTCGGTACGGTATACCGAACTTTTTTCCTCATACCGTATATTATACTGAAAATAGCGGTATGAAGATGTTTCATAACGTTATTGTACCGTACTGTGCGGTATACCGAATATACGATATTGAAATTGATCATACCGTATACCGTACCGTCTTGTCAGTATGACATACCAATCTTCGGTATACTGTAAACTACGGTATACTGGACATTTATGGTATATCAAATCTTGACGGTATACCGATATATAATGGTATACCTAAATTTAAAGGTATATCCCAATGTTATTTACTTCATCCGTCCCATTAATAGTGTCTTGTATTTCCGAAATGGGCGTCTCATTAGTATTGTCTTGTTTCTAGAATAGCAAAGAATTTGTGGCCACAAAATAAACTATCTAAAAGTCAAACAACAAACATCACACAATATCACTTTCTTAATATCCGTGTCCAAAAGAAACAAAACACTACTATTGGGACGGAGGGAGTATTTAATAGCAAATCCAAATATATTTAAATCTAAATATATAATAAGTGTTTGGATATTATTAATAAAATAAGTATACTTAATATATATCTCATATTTTATTAAATAGATATATAATAGTACTAATTATATTTTCTTTTATAATTCTAATAATATTTTTTACATATTCTTTATTACTCGTGAATATCAAATATTTATTAATACATAAATATATATAAAAGATAATAAAATTTAAAAATACTTAACACTATATAATAATAAATATACCGATAGTTCGGTATGGATCGGTATATCTCGATATGTGAAAATTCATATCGTTACCCTATCGAAAAAGATCGGCATGGTATCATATCATACCGAAAATTACGGTATATCGATAAAGTCGGTTTTTTCGGAATATTTCCGATACGGTATGTGCGGTATACCGATTTTTCGTTATATTTACCCACCCATAACCAAAACGGATCTAATTCAGCAAAGAAACACAATAATCAATAGCAACAAGGAGAATACAAAATTTTACGTGGAAAACCCCCCTTCAATGCGAAGAGGTAAAAATCACGAAATTTATAGTTCTAGTCAAATCCAGTATAATCAAGTAGAGAGTACAATTGAGCAAATATAATATGATATCTAGTCCAAAACAACAACTACAAGGCACTAGAATCACAAACTAAAAAATAAAGACGTGAAATGTCTATAAAACTACCAGTAGAATTCCGAAACATATAACTCAAAATATAACCGTTAGATTTACAATTCCTTCGGTCATAATGTAGAACAACGTGTCTTCTAACACCAGTTAAAATTTCAGACTGATCCAACAACGCAAGAATCCCCGATCGTCGAAAACTTAAAAAACGTACAAGCATGCGGACTCATCGGCGACTTGGCGACGACGATGGATGAACAAAGGCGGAGCAATCACGGCAGCAGAAATGGATGAGCGAATGAGTGAAGGGAGATATATCTATTTTGTGTTGAGATGTAAGGAGAAGAGAGAGGCGTTGCGTTGAGAGTGAAGAGAAAATAAAAAGAGTGTGAAACTAGAATTTTGCGTAAATCCAATTGTACTTACAATTACACTCTAGTCCGCCTCATTAATCTTTACATAATAATGGATTTATTGTGTTATTGGTTCTTACTTCTCCAAGTACACTTTTTTAATGAGTATTTAATTAAAAACGAAAAGATTTGTAAATGAAAGGTATCTAGACTCATAATTTTTGCCCGTTATAAGTAGTGCTTTGATAGTAAATTCATACCTCATTTTATAAAAAATATGTAAAACTGAATTAAGACTAAGTGAAATATTAAATATATGACAAACATTCAAATTAATTAATCTTGGAAATTTTTGCTACGAAATAATATGTGAGAACTTTTAACGAGATTAAACAACCAAATTGGAGTAAAATTTTCAAAAATTATTCGAAATTATAAATAAAATGTGAAGGTGAATTCCTGAAAAATTTACATTAGAAAGAGGAATTGCAGCTGAATATTGAGAAGATAAAACTAACAAAAGTTTCTATGCTTCCAAATAATGCAATTGAATGAATCTGATGGTCTTGAAAAAAAAATATTAATTTTTCACCCTAGATTAATTTGCATCACATAGAAATTTCATTTTGTATTCTGAAAATCTTTCTATTTTTATAAAAAGCTGGTGGGAAGATGCCAATGTTCATTTTGATTTATGATTGCGAGATGTGTACTAGTTTTGCTTTTCAATCAATGAAGTGAGATTTTGCTTTTCAATCATTGATAGAAGATAAGGTGATGAAACCTGTTTTCAAAATCAATAAATTAATAAATATTAGTATTTAATTTAATTGTCTCCTTACATAATTTAATAAATTAGTTTTATCTCCATCTTATTATTAATCTAACATTTGTCTTTTCGAACTGCTTCATTATTTATGTTGCATACTGAATAAGAAAATAAATGAGTGGATCATAGTTATTTTAAACAAGTGAACTCTATCACTTTTTACTTTTATACCAACTTTCTTAATTTATGTGTCCAATCTTAATGGGACCTAAACAATGAGACGAATATAATAGTAAAGTAGGTTGTTGGTCCTGAGACATGCTTCAGGTGTAGAGGAGGGGAGGGGTGAATACACCTGAATACAGATTCTTCCTCAAACGCGAAAGTCAGTTTTAGCTGAGTGTGCTACTGAACTGAGTCAGACAGCCAAATATACTTTCAGATCGCGTGGGCAGAGATTTCTTCTACTGAGTTCAGCTCTACTAACTTTTCAGTATTGGAGTTGTGTGCGGAAGTGTAGGCCCTATGAAATGTCTCGGTTGGAAAATTGATTTTATGTTGAGTTTATGAAATACAGTTGAATGCTAAGTGAACAGTAAACAATGCAACAGTAATTCAACACAGGAGGTTTTTAAAGTGGTTCGGACACGCTGGGTCCTACGTCCACTGTTCCGACACAAGCAGGAGAACTTGTATTATTTATACTACGCAAGTCTCAGTGATCTGTTCACAGGACATATATCTACTCATAGTCGTAGTGACTTTACAGGGTTTTCAAACTTTAGAGGTTTGAGCTTTTCCAACTATGAGGAAGTTCTTACAATAAGAACGTTTCACAAAATGTAAACTCCCTCGGGGTTTCTAAGCTAAGGATATTACAGTTTAGCTTGCTTAGATAAGAGAAGGGGAACAATTATTTTCTAGAGAGAAGAACTAAAGAAAATTCTAATTCTAAGTTCAAGTTCTTCGCTGGATATGCAGTGAGCTTGCTAGAGATTGTTTGTGCGCTGAAAGCTTTGGTTCCCGGTGTCTTTCTGCATGAAGACTCTCCTCTATTTATAGTGTTCGATTTGTGAATAGATCCATTGGAGAGGGTCTCGCCACGTGTCAAAACGATAAGGAAAACGGCTACTTTAATTTGAAGCTTTTGTCAGATCAGGTAAGGCGTTGTCGGCTCCTTATTGGTCGAGGTAGAGTGTTAGGTGAGGTTTGTCAAACATCAAGGTTGACTCCCTCTGAATTCTCGGACCTTCAACTGAAGTGTCTTCCTACTGACATTCTTCTGAGCATTCAGTGCGTGGGGCACGAATTCCTTTGCAGATTCAGTTGGCGGTCGGCTGACCAACTGACTTCTTCGATACTGAGTCCATCAGCTGAGTGCAAAGTCTTCTACTGAGCTTCGTAGCTACTGAACTCTATCCTACTGAGTTCCTAACATGCTGAACTCAAATTAAGCTATTACATAATCGAAGGTTCATCATTCAGCTATGGGTTTTGGGATCTTCAAATCGATAAAATATTGTTCTACTGAATCTCATCCCAACAAGGTGGTTTCTCAGTCAAATATAACATTCTTGAATTTCATTCTCTCCATAGACCGAGTACATTATATTTGTTATATATTTCATGTGGCTTGCGGATCCATTACAAAACTAAATAATGATTGCAAATTTTTCTCATTAAGATTGTGCAAAAGATTACAATATACGTTGAGTCTGATTAAGGATTGAATTATGAGTCAATTGTTGTGTGAAATGTTCATTGTCAATGAAATATAGTTGATTTTGAATTTATCAGAAATGATTATTTGTAAGTCATTTAAGGGTCGGAGAAGGGCAATAGCTCATTCTTAAAACCCGCGTTCTTAAGACCAAAGAGTCGGGCGGAAAAGGGGAGGCTCTCCGTTCCTGGTTCTCCTGTAGCTGAAATCTCTGGAACCGCAAGAATCCTTAATTAGAATTGGATTCCAACTCAGCACCTTTTGAGTGAGATTTTGAGAAGAGTTGCTCTTTGGAAAGCACAGTACGATGAAAGTTATAAGCTGTGTTCGGGGGGGTTATTATCTATCGTTGGCCTCTATGGTAGAATTAGTCAGGGGCATGAGAAGTGTTGGTCTATCTTGTGGCGGATGTCAGCGGTTCGAGTCCGCTTATCTCCAACTCATTAGATTTTTCGAATCTTATAGTCTGAGTAAGAGGGATAGAACGTCGATACATGTGCTTTTTAAAATCGAGGTTCAATTTTGCAATTTTCGATAGTTAGTCATGAAATGATTGAGTTTATGATCGGATAACTTTGAACTTTTCTTTTTCTTATGGAGAATTTATTTTGTAATTAATAAAATCCAATTTTTCTATAAACCACATAAAAATACTTGCAAATCTATCCTTGGAGTGATTGTGGCTAGAGACGGCAATGGATCTTGGACCCGGTCCAGATCTGTGGATCCAGATCCATTTTTATGGATCTGAATCTTAAAAAATTAGACCCATTGGATCTGGATCGGATCTGGACTAATTTTAGAAATTACGGATCTGGATCTGGACTTTACGATCTGAGATCCGGATCCGGTCCAGATCCGCCATTTTTATAACTAAAATATTATTTTATTATCATATCTAAAATATTATATTTATATTATTCTACTTAAAATATCATGCTACATTATTTGTTGAGCTTGAAATACTTAACTAGTAATCTAATAAATAGAAAAGAGGGAGGAAATTGAGTACCCACTGTCCACAAATTTGGAAGTTTTTTTTAGAGAGAAGATCATAGTTTTATAGATGATTGTAATATTTTTATAATATCATGAGTAGTTTGATTTTTTTTAATGATAGTAATGCTCTTAAAGATTATCGTGTTATCGTAGAACTAATTAAATTAGTTAAATTTTAATTGATTTATAATTTTTTAATTTTAGCTAAAAAAACTTATGGATCCGGGTCTAGACCCGAGACCCTGTGGATCCAATAGATCTAGGTCTGGATCTCATTTTTTGAGATCCAATGAATCTGGACCGGATTTAGACCAAAGTAAAAAATCTCGGATCTGGATCTGGACCGAGGAAGATCCGATCCAAATCCGATCCATTGCCATCCCTAATTGTGGCTGTGACTCGGATGCACCATTCTCTCCAGTTAAACCTAAAAGCGCTGCCACGCTTATCTATATCTATATAATAATACTTAAAAGTTCCTGACCTACTACTTGCTTCTCTTGGAATTCCGAATATGCTCCTACTTTCCCGAATATTTTCTATTATGCCATTCTTTCTATTTCTTAACAAATTAAAACCAATGGCATTCTTGCTATTAAAGTTTCAATTTTGTCTATTTAGTAAGAGAAAAATTTATAACAATTAACCCCTATCCATTTCTCTTTCTCCCTCCCAGCCGCCATCACCGTCCCCTCCCTCCACGATTCTTCTGCGAACATTCGAGCATTAATCTCATACCGATCTCCACTCTCTCCGTCGGATTCTCCTTTCGAAAAGGTATGCCCTCTCTTGTTCCTTTTCCAATCGCTCTCTCTGAGATTCGACTTGCGTGATTATTAGCATCTACAATTACCAACTATTTTTGTTGTTACTTTGTCCGCATAATTACAGCACTCTATGTAGCTGGAAATGAATTGAAAAATTGTTTAATTCTTGGCTAATAGTTAAAACTTGAAAGCTTCGACAAGTAGTAGATCCAACTCTTATTTATGCAAGAGTAGTTCTTGGGCTTTTTTGGTGTATACATTAGATTACACTCATTTTCCTAAATTACACTAATTTTGTTTAAACTTTAAAATTAAGGTTTCCATGTCACTGGGACAATAAATTGGGGTTTTCGTACTAATGTTTTTCTATGCTGCAGCAAACTAGTTTTTATGACTGTTGTATTGTGCAAAATAGGATGAATAGTGCCAAGATTTAGTGTTTATCTAGGCAAATTTGAAATTTTATAGAGATTTATTATTCTGCTATCTTGTACCCCTAGCTTGACAAACATGCATGAATTACATTATCTACTCGATTCAGGGACGGAGGGAGGGGTGGGGCAGGGGGGTTACTGGGCCCCCCTGTATGTTCAAAACCGAAGTCAATAGCAGTGTCTTAGTTTTGGCCATTAGGTGGAGTGGTGGAATGCTTAGACATTTTTCTTAGAGGTAGCGCGTTCGAATGTTCGTTCCAACATCATATTCTATTTTTTTTTTAAATTCTTCTATGTATTCTCCGGTTCTCCCTCTTCTGTTTTTTTCTTTTCTTCTTCTCATTCTCCCTCTCAGAATTTTTTCCTTTCCTTAATCTAACTTTTTCCTCCAGATTTTTTTCTCTAAATTTTTCCTTATAATAAAAACTTCCTCACTGCTCATGATAGACCTGTTACGATTAATTGGCCCCCCCTAAGCAAAACTTCTTGCTCCGTCCCTGACTCGATTACATATGCTGCTTAGGAGAATAATTTGACTGAGATCTCTAAATTACTATCATAATCCAAGTACTCAATGATAGATTTATAGTGATACCCTTCTTGCACCTGCACAAAATATTACATATCTTCCAAAACTAAATTCATTCATTTGACTAACCTATACTATTTTGTCCCAATGATACCGAAATCCGGCTGCTTAGATATGTAGAGGCATCAACATATTATGTACAACCTTGCTCTTTGCTCCTTCAAAACCTCGCATCTTCGAACCGAAACCCAGCTGTTCCATTGCCTGTATGGAACGGACTTTCCCATCGATATATATCTTGTTTCTCACTTATCTTTGTAGAATTTACGAAGTCCCATTCATCTTAGAAATGGTTTTTATTTTGTTGAAAGTCTAAAGACTGGTAAGTGTTTTTAGTTTTTGGCAGTGAATTATGGGACTTATTTCCCATTTTCAATAGGCATTTTGCTATATATCCGACGAGCCTTTTTTCTTGTTAAGTTGCCTCCCAACTTTTCTCTGTTTTGGGATTGCTTCTATTTATCAATAGCCATGCTTGACTAAAACCATAGGTGAGGAGGTTGGTTCATCCATCTTCACTAGATCTTTTAGAAGGTAACCGTAAATGTTGTTACAAAGTATTCTATATATATTTGTCTCTTAGTAGTTGAGTGTTGGTTTAATGCCAAACTTAGTTACCTCATTTCATGCATGATAATTATGGAGGCTTGTTAGTATATCTTTGAGAGTGATAGCAGTATCCCTGTTTTGCAATTGGTTCTTGCTCTATTTTATTCCTTTTCGTGCTCGAAAGCTCCGGTGATGATGACAAGACTTATAGAGGCTGATTCCTGTTCCTTATCAACCATAGGTCGAACAAAGCATTGAAGCCACAGTTCCTTTAGCATAAGGTCTTCATGACCTGCATCTAAGAGAATCCATATTCCCAGACATCTAGTACCTGCGATTCCTGTGGGAATCCAACTTTTGTTTTCCCATTCATTTGGAACGTCCTTCAGAAAGAAAGACACAAGCCTCGATTGACGGGAAGAGCCTTTTTGATTGATAAAGATGCGCTTCCCTGCAAATTTTCCTTTCTTTCTACTCATCAGATTTTTTGGTAGGGCTTAATAGACGAATAATTCAAGGGAGTCAAACCCCATGTTTTTTAATTATTGTCAAGAAAAATCTACAATTTTATGCAAACCTCCTTGTTATGATGCTTTTTTTATGCTTTCGCTTGGATGGCTTTTCATGTTACCTCACTTATGTGAAATAGTGTTTTTTTCATTTTTCATTCCAGTAATGCTTAACCCATCACAGTTTGCCAATGATACATATGTGGTGCCTCTATTTTCTAACTAAACATTTGTAATCAATGTTAGATTCCTATAGCAGTTTATCCTGAATTGCCTAGCTAGCATGATATTTAATTACATCCTTTAGCTTTCATTTCAATGCACAACGTGTAGGTCAATCGAAGACAAAGGACCGTCCACATCAATCGCCTCAAGAACCTGACGCGTATTCTACCTCATCGTCACCACTACCAGAATTTTCCAGGGAAAAGAAGACAATAGGGGAGTAAGAAGAAAGGGATGAACATCATGACCTACTTTTCTTACAGTAATGTAGATATTTTTGCAACCTACTGGAGTTCGCTAACACTGGCACTCTATAACATTTTGAACTCTATGTATATTATATTAATATTCCGTACCTCAGACTTCTATAACTATTGCCAATCTTCATCATTATTAAGACTACATTAAAATCATTAGTCAGCACAATAACCGCACACCGAAGTACAAAATTACTCCATAATAATTGACTAAAATTGTAAAACAACCTACATAAAAAAAAATCCCTAGCAATCGGAAACTCTATTTCTCATTTTTTTACATAGAATTGCAACATCAATACGTTGTTCGGCTGATGTTGGTCTATGGAATTCTTCCAATCAAATTTTGCTACAATGTAATTAAATTCTTTACTTTAGGATACCATTTGCATTGCAATTCGAACTTGACAAAATAGTCATGCATTTACTCCCAATATTAATTAGAATTACTGCAAAAATATTTTCATGAGACCTCAATAAAAGTTTTTGAATAATTTTTGTATATATTTTCTTTGTGAAATAATGAAAAGTTTTGCGATTATCTTTAGCCGCATATATATTGGTTTGTATTAAGCGAAAAAGCGGCTAAAGTTGCAAAAATAAGAGTTTGAATACCACTCGTAAATACATAATTAGAGAATATAATTAGAGAGTATCGATATTGCCTTCAATTTTAGATGTATAATGTTTAACTTTGGCCTCAATTGTAAGAATTTGTCTGTTATGTCTATCGATAGGGTTTATAATATTTTTCGGCCCACGTACACTACAAAATTTATGCAATTTACCGACGGAAAAAAAACACGGGTCGGCTTACTGACGGAATACCGATGGAATTTGAGAAGCTGAATTTACCGACGGAATAACTTCGTCGCAAACTTACCGACGGAATAATCCATCGTTAAAGTTAAATTATTATTTATTTTTTTTTTTAAATTTTAAAAATAAATTTACCGACGGAATATTCCCTCGGTAAATATATATTTTAATTTATTAATATCGATAATTTAATTACTTTTTGAACAGACCTTTACCGACGGAATAATCCGTCGGTAAAGTTAAATTATTACTTATTTAGTTTTTTAAAATATAAAAAAATAAATTTATCGACGGAATATTCTGTCGGTAAATTTATATTTTATTTTATTTAAATCGTTAATTTAATTAATTTTTTAATAGACCTTTACCGACGGAATATTCCGTCGGTAATAAGTAAAAATTTACCGATGGAGTTTTCCGTCGGTAAATTCGTCGGTGAAACCTAAATTAATTCAACGCGAGGCCGCTGAACCAGAACACAATTCGCCCCCTTTCGCCACCCTCCTCGCTCCGCCGTCGCCGTCGTCCGCCGCCGTCCTCGCTCCGCCGTCCCATCGCCGCCGCCGAACGCCTCCGCCGCCACTTCCTCGCGCCGCCGCCGTCTCCTCCCCTTCTGAACCGCATTTGTTGGTTAGTTTCTCTCATTCCTTCAATTTCTGGAATCTTGTGGCTTGTTTTGTAAATGGTTAACTTTTGTATTTCCTCGTTGCTTAGATAAGTATGCATTGGATTCTTTTGCTGTTTCATTGGGTCCAATTGGTCTATTTCTAGATTGTGCATCTTAAAATACGAATATTGGTATGAGTTCGAAGAAATATCGTAGTGGTTTTGGTTTTGATATGATATGAACGAGAGTCTGAAATTTTCTTGATTTCTGTCTTGAGTCTTCTTCTTCTTCTTGCTGATTTTTTATGAAATTCACGTTATTGTTTTCTTCCAAGTTTGGTAAATAATTTCTGAATGGTAGTAATAACTAATTTCTTGTTAGAATTGTGTCAAATAAAATTTGACTAAACTTGTAAGTTGTAATATATCTATAGTGAAAATCGATTGAGGTGAGTCAATTCAGCATTGAACATATAAAATCTGCTTGTAAATTAATGAATTGAAATTATGTTCAACAGCACCAAATATCACTTTTTCGATGACTAATTTCAGATGCTTTTCCTATATATATTTTATCCGTAAAATTCCATGTAGAATGAAATAATTTACAACATGAAAAGTTTCTTGTAGCATTTTCAAATCAAGCAGAACCAGAGCAACAATGCTTATAAATAAACCAACCTAAAATTAGCATAATTTAGCATATTTACATCTTCAATTCGGATGCTAAATTTCAAATCTCTCTCTGAAATCAGTCAGTCCTAGACAACAACACCAAAGTCATACTACTTGACTTGCCCCTTTTCTTTCTTTGACAAATCTCTTTCTAACAACTAAATCTAGCAATCAAACATACATCATCAATCATATTATTCCACAAATTCCTAGTGTGACTTATGTACATCCACAATACAAGTTGGTTTCTATCGATCAAACGAAACCGCTGCAGAACTATGAACCATTTGTCCTGGCATCACAAGCGCATCAAGTGTATTACTGCTCATATCCTAGTGTGAACAAATCTAAGAAGGCATGGTTGGAAGTATGTAAAGTTAAACCGAGATTTAAGATAGATTTGCCAATTAAATCTTCATTAGATGAAGCATTTCAAGAGGATGACATACTAAACCCACCAGTACGTAACCACGCGACAGTAGAAGCTGATATAACATTATGCTATCCACGTCAAACAATAGAACTCGATGAGGAAGATTTTGACGAAGGAGATGATGATGAAGAAGAACATGTTCTGACATCAGAAGATGAGGACTTTAGTGATGACTAGTACAACTTACAGGTTTTAAAAGAATTTTGTCTTATTTTTTTGGCCAAAAACAATTAATGATTATTCTTTGTTTTCAGGTACATGGTGCCTCCCAGAGGTCGTGGCAGAACTGTATCAGCTCCTGTTGGGCGTGGAGCACCCCCATCGTCATCTGGCTATGGGGGCAGTCCCCCTGAGTCGGGTGGACCCCATCAGGGTTCTACCGACTCTTACTCGGTGGATAGCCGCCGTTGTTTCGAGATTTCACCTGAGGGGTATGTAATAATTGCTTTTATTAATTTTAAATATATCAAGTATAACTTGGATTAACCAATTTTCAATAATAGGCGATTGCTTGAGCCATCTGGATTGGCCTCGACAATCGTTGAATGTTTTAAAAAGATCAATAACCCGACTGGGTTCACTTGGAAGCTGACTCCTCCTGAAACTAAGGAGCAGTATTTTGAGGAATTTAAGGTTAGTTTTGTTGGGATTTTGTATACTGGAAGCACTTTTATGCTTGTATACAATGTGTTTTTGTCCTTACCACTGTTTGATTCTCCTATCTGATAAACATGTATATTTGCACATGTTATCCTTTATCTTGTATAAAAGTTAGATTTGTGTGGTGTGTCGGGTATCACAGAAGACAACACAAATTGGTTGAACTGACAAGATATAAACGGTTAAGCACACGGTGAGACAACTTAAGGATGAAGTTGTCGGTTTAAGCTGCAGCTTTAGATAAGAAGTGGCTTGTCTTAGGCTGCTTGTCTTTACTTGGTACACTTAAGGTGGTGTATTGAAGGATCACGGTGAGATGTGTTCTCCTAACCGACCTTAGTGGAGAACCAAGATCTCGGTGACTTAGCCGATCTTAAGCTTGGTAAGACTTCATCGAGTGCATTTGGCTATCTATCACTTTGACCTACTATGGTGAACGTCCAATGAGCGACCGGATCTACGTATCTTGGGTGTTAGTAGTCATTTGTGGCTCAGCCGGTTGTCCGTATCTTGCGGCCGTATCCCGGGAATGAGTTGATAATATCCCCCGAGGAACTCGAAAGGATTAGCACACTAAACCCGACCGGTTGATTAAGTTCGGGTGTGTTAATAAGGTCGAGTGGTACTACTCGGGAATACAAGATGTTAATTAATTTAAGCGGTCGGTAGAAGCTTAATTAATTAACGGATATTTCTATCTTAAATACGGAGATCGATTAAGTCTAAAATACAAGCCCTTGCTCAAATTGGGATAAAGGGGTAAGTCAAGACGGATTCTCTAGTGGAATGAATCGTGTTAATTAATTAATTTTGCTCTGGTCGAGCATGGATAATTAATTAATTGGAGGCCCAGCTTTATTTCTTGTATTGGATCCCTGATCTGGCCCAATTAGTTGCCTAGTAATTTATTATCTCTCAGAATTCATTATTAATGGATTAATGTATTTTACATTATTTAATAATGTTATTTATCTGGAATTAATTGGTTGGGCCAATTAATTGATAAATATTAGTAGCCCAATAAATTAATTAATTATATTATGGGCTGATTTAATAGAAGCCCATTGGATTATAATTAAATTAATGGGCTACAAATATATTAATATTATATAGGTTTTTGAAGCCTATATATATTAGTATTCTGTTCAGAAACTCACACAATTGATTCATAAAAATCGAGAGTGGCGTGAGTTACAGAGAGAGAAATAAATTTATTTTCTTCAGATCTCTGACCACCCAGAGGGAGAAAAAGGCCGGGACACAGATCAGAAGGTCTAACACAGGAGCAACAATCGGAGCCGCGACAACACACCAGGAGGAAGGTAGCCTTACTGTAAACCCTATTATTCCTTCAAGTTTTTCTTTCAAGTTTACAATCTTATAATTTAGCATTTAATTATATATATATCTAACATGTATAAACATGTAAATTGCAGAAGCACTTCCGCTGGCCTGCTGACTGGGACCAGGCAGTCCACCACATGTGGCAGAAGAGGGCGTCCAAGAGGTTCAGTGATTGACACTTTGAAATGAAGAAGGGTCGCCCTCAAAAACCGGACTACATCAACACAGAGAGGTGGGCGGCCCTCTACGAGTACTGGATGCGGCCAGCGGTACTCCGAAGTCGAGATCGCTTCCCGGTGCCGCGAGTCGGAGCGAGCCGGGCGCCGGGATGAGCAAGCACAAAGGAGGGTCCCGGTCAGCCCTACAGTACTCCCAGTCTACGGTAAGTCTCATTTTATATGTTTTTTTAGCTTTTTATGTCTTTGTTTTTGACATAAATTTGTTTATGCATGTGATGAATAGGCTTCTCAGAGGGGATGCTCCTTAGAGTCCACCGCCTTTGACACTTTCTAGAGTCTCCATTACAAAGGTGGAGACTTCTCCAACATGAAGGCGGCGAGACTTCATGTAAGCACACAATTACAATATATAGAATATTATTCTAGAATTCTGAGTTTAACTAATTTCTATTTTTATATTGTAATAGGCGGAGGTGGAGCGGATTGCTGCTGAAGAAGGCCCCAACGCGGATAAAAACGCGATTTATCTGCGGTTGGAAGGGGTTCGGGACAAGAAGCAGCAGTTGTACGGTTTCGGCGAGGAAGGGAGCGGCTACATCAACGCCGCCAGCCGCTCTTCTACTTCTTCACTTGGGCCATCCCAGAGCAATGCCGAGATCATGCACCGACTAGAGGAGGAGTCAGCAGCTAGGAGGAGCCTCGAGGAGCAGGTCGTATTCATGAATGCGCAGATGACCCATCTTATGGAGATGATGGGTTCCTCTGGCCGACGACAGCCTCCAGACGACAACACTGATCAGTCCCCTCCTGCCACCTCTTTATGATTGACTTATTTATGTTTTATGTAGATATACTGAATATTTGGATTTTATGATTTATATATTTATATTTCCGTTTCGGTTTGCTTTTTGACTTGATTTGAATATATGTATGTGTTGTGTTGGTTGGTTAAAAAATGCAGGTTGTCGAGAACTGGGTACGAAAAAACAAAAAAATTATTTAAAAAAAAAAAGATACCGACGGATTACCGACGGAATTCTGTCAGTAAAATTCTAAAGATACCGACGGAATTTTCCGTCGGTAAATTACCAACGGATATATTCCGTCGGTAAAACGTCGGTGATACGTCCCCGACAGAATATCCGGTGACAGTCTGCCGACGGTATAGTTCCGTCGGCAATCCGTCGGTAAACTTTACCGACGGAAATTTTCATCGGTAAAATTTACCGACAAAGCCTGACCCGACGCCTTATTTCCGTCGGTATTCCATCGGTAATATTTTTACCGATGGAATATTACGGTTTACCGATGGAAAATTTCGTCGGTATACGGTGAATTTCTTGTAGTGGTAAAAATCCAACATCAACCAGGGCATAATCACAACACCGTGCGAAACCGGTTGAACAATACTGTTATATGTTCTTTTAAAGAGATGTAACAGCATATTCAGCTGCATATTCTGTGAAAAAAGCTGACTTTTCTTCTTGTCTATCTTCACCTTTTACTCCCTTTGACCTGGTAGCTCTGTTTGAGCTGCCCCATTCAACTATAAACTGATGATAATTCGCTATGTTTTCAGGCTTTGAATTGCTTCAATCAGGTTGTATTAGGAATGCTTCTATTCACAAGGTATTGGTTACATTGTGTTACTTCTTAAGTTCTCGTAAGGGTTATTTTTTCTACGTAAAGGCTGAGGTTTGTACAACTATTGGCAATTTGTTGCTACAATAGATTTTGATGCTTTGCAAATTATACATGTTTTTCCCCACTTGGAAGAAAATCTCAATTTTATACAACAGGAAAATTTGGACGGAAATTGCATTACAAAATTAGTGAGGCTCTTCATTTCTTGACTAGTCCTTTTTAAACACATATTCATTTTGGCACCAAATCCTCACCCATATCGAATACTAACATAGGATTGTTTATTATTCCTTAAATCATAGTGCAGCTATTTCCAGCTAACGAATAGTATTGAAATTCATATTATCATCTTAAAAATATTATTATTATTATTATTATTATTATTATTATTATTATTATTATTATTAGACTGGCGCATTGGTTAAACCTAGGGGTGTAAAGGTTCGGTTCGGTTCGGTTTTTAGTACAATTTAGGAACCGAACATATGAAAGTGATTTGGTTCGGTTCGGTTTAAGGTGTACTTTACTTTTGGAACCGAACCGCTTAGAAATGGTTCGGTTCATCGGCTTTACCTTTTTAAATCCTAAATAGATTTTTTGAACCATAATATTCCATACATGCTTAACGTGAATGAAATCCAAGCATGACAACTCCAAAATATTAACAAAATATAAATATACTAAACATAACTACAAAAGTTAATCTCCAACCAGAGCTCCAAAATATTAACAAAATATAAATATACTTAACATAACTACAATAGTTAATCTCCAAGTAGGGGAAACAAATTCATGACTCCACAATCCACATAGGCAGTAGCAAAATGAAACAACTTCATGACTCCACGTAAATGGATGAACTAAGAACTCCTAGAAAAAATTCTTACGGATGGAGGACTTGTTGTTCAACTTTAACGTTTTGGTAGAAAAAGTGAAAATAGTATTGAGAATGAATTGAGAAATGAGAAAGAAGATGAAAATGAGAATGGAGAACACAAAAGAGTGGTGTAGTCAGGACTCAGTTGTGCGGCGTGCCCTACTGCCCTAGTGTAATAGTAGTATTAACATCTCTTTTTTAATTTTTTTAATTACATATTTACATATGTATCAATTACCTACTATACCCCTAATAATCACATATTAATATACTACCTAGTAAGTAAGTAGCACGTAATATTAACAAAAATCTTTATATTTCATTCGGTTCCATTGGTTCAGTTCGGTTTGAGCGGTTTCTAAACCTTTGAAACCGTGAAGCGAACCGATTGTAAACGGTTTCGGAAAATATAAACCAAACCGAACCACGAAACCAAACCGAACCGCATTTTTCATGCCTTATGTACAGATTGATGCCTTATGTACAGAACCACTTACACCCCTAATTACACCGGCTTCGCACGATTTTTTATCATGCCTTATGTACAGATTGATGCCAAATGTAAGAAGCCACCTTCTCCCACCACTATCATTTTCCGTAATACAATAAGTTGCTCTCCACCCTCAGACTGCCACGTTGCCCAATTAATGTTCTATTTATATGTTGTTTAATTTCCATACATTTCATAGCAATTTTGAACAACACCATGCCTCAATTTGAATTAAATACAACTATTTATATTAATTGCTTTAGTTTTACTTGCTTGTGTTGAAATACCAGAAACACCCCTTCTATTTGCATATTTTTCGCTTAAGCTATCCTGCCCATTTAACCTATACTTACTCTGATGCCACTATTGTAATTTTAGCGACATTATTCACCAAAACAAAATGTTTTAATTTTGTCATGTTAAAAATATCCATGCAGGTCTGGTAAATATGATGATTAGGTGGCAATATTAAGGCTACATTGAGAATTATTATTTGAATAATATTACTAGGACAGCATTCGTACTACGCACGAAAAAATATTATAACTTTATTATCAAGTAACACTTTCTTAAGTAAAATACATATATATAGGGTATGGTTCACATAGGAACTAAGTCTTAAATTAGAATTAAGGACTATTATAAATCATTGATCTATATTCAATCAACGATTAAACTTAATTATTTTAAGAATTCTAATTTTCTATTGATTTTCTATTATGAAGGGGTAAATTAGTACAAGATTTTATACGTGAAATGAGAATCTGTTCAAAAAATGAAACCTACTTAATATATTCTAATCTAACTAATTAACAAATCTTTAATTAAAAAGGAACAATGCATAATTATTGGAAGAGATAATATTAACTAATTATGATTACTATTTATTCATATGCATAAATAAATTATAGAATTTGACAATTTAATAATATTTTTTGAGTAACTTCGCCTCTGAAGTTATGCATAATTTGGTTTATGTATATGCATTAAATTAATTAATTAATGTAGCTAGTTCTTCCTAAAAGAGGAATGCACGGGACACGGCAGGTATTTTCCGTTAAATCCTGCAACTTTTTTTGTGAGGTTTGAATACAGCATCTAAAACCTTCCTTCAATTCCACGAAAAATATTTCTCAGTTTCCAATAAAAAGTCGGAAGAAGAAAACACATAGAAGCTCCTTCAGAATAGGACAAATTTGAACTTGTCGAATCCACCACCGATAATGGCCACTCGTTTCCACCCAACTCATTCACGCGCCGCCGCTGCGATCCAACGCCGGAATGTGACGAACCATTTACTCGTTTTCCGCCAACGGGAACTTTCTTGGCGCTGCAAACAGCTCTTGGGGAATTACAACTACGCCACGAGAATTTCAAGAATCAAGGCTGCGAATGAGGGTGGCGACTCGTACTTGGATATGTGGAAGAAGGCGAAGGAGAGAGAAAGGAGTTCGTTGGATTTCGAGAGAATCGCCGCTGAGAGTGATCGGGATGCGGGTGGAGGAGAGCAAAGCGATGAGGAACTGGAGAAAAGGAGCCGTGAATTCGAGAAACTTCTGGAGGTTCCAGCGGAAGAGAGAGATAAGGTGCAGAGAATGCAGGTGGTTGATCGGGCTGCGGCCGCCCTAGCTGCCGCAAGAGCGTTGCTGAAGGATAGCGTGCCTACGAAGAAGCAGGAGGTGGAAATCGTTAGTGGTGGTGACGAGATGGAGGATCTAGAAGAGGGTAATTCAATTTATTCTTTCAATATGAGAAATGATGTCTTACTATGCAAGTATCTTTCTTGATTTTGGATGTGAATTAAGAGACTGCAAATCTTATTGGTTTAATTTTGGCATGAATTTGACTACAGTGACAAGGTTGGTCAGCTATAGCTTCTAAATGCTCATCTGTTAGGGGAAGTTTGAGATGCTAGTTTTTAATTGGTATGTATTTGGTGGTTGGATGAGAATTCAGGAATGTTACTTTGTATCACTGTAATTTGTGAAATAGATGGCAGTTGCTAAATCTTTTGTGAATTGCTTTAAGGTCCTTATAACAGCTTAGAGTAATTGAATGGTTTGCTCTACTTTTTACTTATTATTTTAAGTTCACAATGATAGACAAAAACTGGGCTTGTAATGAGTATTTCTTTTCTGAAATCATTTAATCTTGTTAAATGGGAGTATTTTGTCGATTTATGTATTTATTTTTCCATTTTAACTTTGTGGTTGTTGATGTTTGCTGAATTTTCAGGGTCTCAAATGTATAAATGCAAATTTGTGCTCTTTTAGTTATTTTAAATCACTGGATGACTATTGTCCATCCATAGATTTAGCATTTATTTCTTTGATGCTCTTTGAAACTTCATAATTCTCTCCAACGGTTGTTCACCGATTCTAGATTATGGTTTGGGAAGGAATGTGATTGAGATAATGGTTTAAATCCTCTGATCTTGCTTTTAGGCTTCTAGTCGAGGAAACTTCTGCTAGTCCTCTTACAGTCTGTTATGGGTCAGAAACTTATTCTTGCTAAATATTGTTGTTATTACCTCTCAGACCGGCTTCTGACCGTTGAGTAATTATTATATTTGAAAAGAACTGTCATTATAATCTAATATTCTAAAGTCATAGACGGAGAAGGGCAGGATACATATGAAACTTTCCAAGAAGCAAAGCAAGATGGTTGAAAAAATATATGTATGTATATTATTCCTATGGGTGAGAAAATACTTTGAATGACAAGGTTGAAGCCGAGTTTTATTAATGCATAGAGATATTGACGTTTTCATTTGGATACTGAGTTTATTTCTTATTAAACTCGTTTATCAGCAGCTTGCCTGTATTGTGGAACTTGGTAGTTTTATGCTCAATAGTTTAAGTGTTGTTTAGTCGCTTATTCTTTCACTTAACATTTGTTTGCTAACATTTTCACTTAACCAGGTAGGAACAGTGACAGCATTTTCCTGCCACAATCTAGCAATTCGGGTATTGGAACACCAGGTCCAAGTTTCTGGGCTTGGGCACCTCCTCCTCTACTTGATGATGATGATGATCTCAGTCTACTAAAGCCGGTTGCTCAAGCTTCTCCATCTCCAGCTCAAAGCATCCCTGTACTAGAACGGGACCAAACCCTAGAATCTCTGTCAATTCCTTTTGAGACTTCAATGCTTCAAAGCAGCAGTATTGTTCCCCTACCCCCTCTTCAGTCTCTTGTGGAGGTAGAAAGAACGGAAGTCACTAGATCCACCGAGAAAAAACCTCACATGATGGAAGAAAATAAACTCGGTGTGGAGTTTTCAACACATGCAGCTGAAGCATCTGAGGTGCTAAGTTCAGCGAGCAAGGCGTCCAACCAAGGAGTAAATCCTGATGGATCAAGGTGGTGGAAGGAGACAGGAATAGAACAAAGGCCCGATGGGGTCTTATGTAAGTGGACGGTGACCAGGAATGTCAGTGCTGACAGAGCTGTTGAGTGGGAAGACAAGTACTGGGAAGCTGCTGATGAGCTTGGTTATAAAGAACTCGGTTCTGAGAAATGTGGACGTGATTCTACAGGAAATGTATGGCGTGAATACTGGAGGGAGTCCATGATGGAGGTAACACATCATCTTAATATTTTATCTTGAACATTTCTTTTGGTATGATTTTGTGTATATAAAAGTGTATGTGTATGTGTTATCTGTGAAGCATCACGTCTCTATTATGAACTTTCTTATTTTGACAGCCGAGGGAAACCGAAAACGAAACAGAAGAATTTTATGAAATGTATTAACAATTTTGAGCTATTTCTAGACGATCATTGATATGTGAGAAAAAAGAAAGATAGATTCTCAAGTGTCTAATGCTCAGATACAAGTCATTGATAGTCGAGGATATGAAGCTTTTTTTTTGTTGTTAACTTCTATATGTCTAGTTTCTACCTCTTCTGAAATGATTTCGATAGGAAATACTTCTCATATTCAAGAGTAGTGATCTGTAATTGAAGTTTTTGTTTAAGTATCAGTAAAACCATGTTCTTGATTGCGTCTCCTTAGTTTTTCACTCGAGTATCAGAAAGTCGAAGCATGTTCTTGATGGCTTCTTGTTTGAGTCTAATAAGCTACAACCATGCAGATTGATGGGGCCGTCCATCTTGAGAAAACAGCAGAAAAGTGGGGAAAGAATATGCAAGGCACTGAGTGGCAGGAAAAATGGTGGGAGCATTATGGTGCAGGAAAATCCGAGAAGTGGGCCGACAAGTGGTGCAGCATTGATCCACACACTCCTTTAGAACTTGGCCATGCACATGTCTGGCACGAAAGGTACTTGGCCCCATTAATTGTTTGACATACATCTCTATGCATGTATATAGTTATTGATTATTTCGAATTTGTATCTTAACATACATGATTTTGAAAGGCTCAGTTATGTAGTACTGTAATTTCTCATGATAGGTGGGGTGAGGAGTATGATGGGCACGGGGGAAGCACAAAATACACGGACAAATGGGCTGAGCGGTTTGAGGGCGATGGGTGGTCCAAGTGGGGTGATAAATGGGACGAGCATTTTGATATGAACAGTCATGGGGTGAAGCAGGGGGAGACGTGGTGGGAAGGAAAATATGGAGAGCGTTGGAACCGGACATGGGGTGAAGGACACAATGGGTCGGGGTGGGTGCATAAGTACGGTAAGAGCAGCAGCGGAGAGCATTGGGATACTCACGAGCACCAAGATACTTGGTACGAGCGTTTCCCACATTATGGATTCTACCATTGCTTTGAGAACTCAGCCCAGCTACGCAATGTTAAGAAACCATCTGATTGGTCGTAAAACATCGACTACTTACTGCATTACTACTAAGAAGTGGCTTAAGTATCATATACATATGTGTGTGTATCAGGCTTCAGACATATTATACTCGCTTTCTTGATAGTTTGGTAATCAGAAATAAATGCAATGGTTTCATATTATCTTCCTTTCTTCTATGTCTCTTTTTCAGCTTTTGCTGATGCTGATAAGTTGTTAATTTTGGCATTTTCAGATTCAAGATTAAAAGTTCAGAAGTGAATTTTGTTGATTTCGTAGGGAATAAAAAGTTTCAAAAATTAAAAATTAAATAAAAATTGTTATAAACTAAATAGAATGAGAGAATAATAGAGAGAAAGAGAAAATAGATGTGTATTATTATGATGGTGGAGACCTCTATTTATAGAGTACAAGATGGGCTCGTGGGCTTTTAGGGTTTACATGGTCATCACAATATATGGTAAGTATATATATATATAATATATTTACAACACTCCCCCTTAATTGACCATCCCTAAAAGAAACTGCTGCCTCGTTAAAACCTTGCCAGAAAAATCCATTGGGATAAAAACTGGACGAAGGAAAAAGAGTACAGCTACTCCACCTCAATATATTCATTCTTGATCCTTGAGTCGGCGCATATCGATCTTGTATAACAACTTTTTGAATGTTGACGTTGGTAATGCCTTTATAAAAGAATCCACTAGATTGCCACTTGAGCGAATTTGCTGGATGTTGATGCCGCCACTCTTTTGGAGATCATGTGTTGTATTGACTCTTTTATGAATCAATCTCAATGACTCATTTACTCGTGTGTTGCATTTGATGCCTCGTTAAAAACCTTGACTAAGAAAACACTTTGGGAAAAAAACTTAGGAAGGAAAAAAGAGTACAACCATTTGACCTTCAGGGTCATTTGACCTTTAGGAATCAGTCTAATCTTTAAGATTATTTACAATTTGTTACTCCCCTCAAGATAACAATCTTCAAGGTTATCTTTAAGGTCTACACTAATATGTGCAACACAAATTTAATTATCATCAAAGATAGTAGCATGTTTGTCTCGAAGATAACAAATGATGGTCAATACCATTTTAAATTTTTTAATTGCACATAAGTAAGGAACTTCTGGTCCTCATTTTTGTTATCTTCTATAGGTCTAAATGAGTCTACATCCACTTCAAGTGATTGAAGCAACCATTAGGTAGCTATGTGGATGCAATACAATAAAATCTCTTTAAAGACCTTCAGGTAGGTCGACTAGCATAACTCCATTAAGGAGATGCTCGATCTTCAGGTCGAGACAATTATTAGTTCAACCTAAGTATTTTGATTCGAACTCCGTCTTTAGGCATGAGTTGACTTCATCAAGTACTTTTGTACATAATGATTCACATATCCTCTTCAACAGGAATTTGGAGTGATGTGTTCTAATTTTGTATTCCGCGGACTTCTTATCTCTTAGCACCAATAAATCTCTCACGCTTCTGGCGCTAATGAGAATCAATTGATTTATATTTTCTATGAGGAACTTCAGTTCGTTCATGGTGCATATACAACAGGTATATGAGATTTTAGTCACTCATTTTGCACTAAATAACTTGATGAACTTCTCGTTCATAGTGTTTGAATCTAAATAATTAATCCAACGAGATATTTTCGGCATTCAATCTTTATATTTCATATCTCCCCCTAATGCCGACGACGTTGTGAGTTGGATTATTAATGAATAAAATAATTCATAATTACTTGTTCTATGTAAGTCATTTTGACGGAGTATACATATAAGTATTGTGTTCTTCAGGAGTTTCAATCAAACTCAAGTCATCATTTATGTAGCCTTCTGTCAAGGAATTCTCGTCGTTATGATTATATCATATACGGCTGTATTATTTCAGCCCTTACAATGACTTTTGCAGTCTAATTGACAACATCTTTTTGACTTACATGCTTTGAGCAAGTTAAATCCTTCAGGGATCTTCATATATATGTCACTATCTAGTGAATCATATTGATAGATATTTACTACATCCATAAGGCGCATAGCAAGCCTTTGTGACATAAGTAGATTAATCAAATTCTAAATACAATAACGTCTATTATGGGAGAGTACATAATTAATTCCCGGTCTTTGAGAAAAATATTGTGTTACAAGTATTGCTCTATATCTCGTAATTTTTCATTTCTCTTTGTAACAAAGACACATTTGTATCCTTTGGGGATATACTTTCCGGATTTTAGAACTACAGGTCTAAATATTTCCGGCTTTCTAGGGAATATTAATTCACCTTATATAACTTCGTTCCTCTTTGGCCAATTATTTAAATCTTGACAATCTCTTATAGATCGTCATTGAGGATCCTCTTTTTTCATTTCAAGAGTCATATTAAAAGGCGCAAATACCGTTGTGCGTCCACGACGATATTTGATCTCTCCAATATTTTGAGATCTTATTATTTTCAGAGCTTGTAGTTCTTCAGGAACTTCATTTGATTGATTAATCATTATCGTCATTGTTTGGTTCATATGTTGTGTCCCTTTTCTTAGACACAAAATTTCTTTTAGAACCAATTGGTCGACCATATTTTTGACGAACTTTTAATGCATTTGCTGTCATTTATACTTGTCCTTCAGGGACATGAAATCTTGTTGGGGGTATTTGCAGCAAATGTATGACATTGTCACTTCTTTTATATACATACTAAAGCATCAAGAAGTTGATTCGTAATCTTTTGCAAGTGAGTCTTTTGACTTCTTGTTCACATTGATTACTTCTGGAATCCAAATGTGGCTATTTTGTTCTTGTGCTTTTTGTTGGATGTAGACTTCACATTGATTACTTCAGGAATCCAAATGTGACATATGTTCCACATAATGTTGGGAACGTTATTTCATTATAATAACAATCTTCTTGTAAGACTCATATTCGTACGAACAACAACCATTTTTAGTATGGTCATGAGCAACTAATTGTTTAATCTCAATCCCAAAACCAAATAACATTAAATCCTCTTCAAGAGGAACTTAGAGTTTAATAAACTCACTAGCTTTATCAAGATAAAGCCGCATCGAGGAATTGAGCTCATTGTTTTTGAACTTGTAGTACTAACAAGTTCTACATTTCTTCGAGAAATCGAACATTCATGGAAATTAAGAGATTCTTCGGGATCTCTCTCGGCGCCCCAAATGAATTTTCAATTATGTTGCGCATCAAAGTTGTTTGCGAGATGTTCAAACTTATCATGTCAAAGCATAGAGCTCTTTGAACTTCCGGTTCATGACATGTTTTGTCTCACTTATTTCTATGAATGTGTAATACATTCAAGGTGGTAGTTTTGTTAGCTTTTGGCTAAATACAAAAGAATCACTACCTTTATATATTATTTTTCCAGTATGGTATCCATTGCAGCGGATATCCTTAAAATTTAGTAAGTTTCTTCTAGACTTGCTAAAGTAAGGGCAAACTTAGTAGTTGATTTCGTATCATTTGATAGAATGACACATGCTCTTCTGGAGCCTTCAATAATTTCGATGCACTAGATTTGAAAATCTTGCAATTTAGGATGCATATACTCGTATCGAGTTTCAGGGAGGACAATCAATTATATCTTTAAGCAATCCTATTGGGATGCTTCATTTCTATTGTCTCTCTCATGCTCTCTTATTGGCAGATGAACATCGATATCAAGAGTGCATTAATGTCAATAAGACATAAATCATGCTTTTCATTCAAGAATAACATATATTATCGAAAATGTGAGTTGCTATTTAAGAGTATTTAATATTCTTCTGGAATATAAATTATGCTATTTCAGGAGCAAAAGTTAAATAGTATATAAAAATACTATATTTGAGGTATTTCCACAAACATGTGATGGTAATGTTACTATCACAATATGGTCATTTTTCAGTAATATAATTGTGCTACTTCCGGAGCAACAACTTAGTTTTATTCATGATACGTGAAATCAATAAATTGTGAATTTTGAGATCTATCGGATCTCACATCTATTCTTGAAAAGAAATTAAACCACAATAGGATATTGGAAATGCAATTGTCATTCAAAGAGGAGCTCTTGCTACCACTCCATATAATTAGGTAATATTTTAAATTACAACATATCTTTAGATATACATTGTTCTTTAGGAACATGTAATATTCATCAAGAATATTAATTGTGCTACTTCAGGAGCAACAATTAAAGTATGGTTATTGTGATATATGATTTCAAAATGACAAGTTTTAGTTGTTCCAAGAACATGTAGAGTTAATTGTGCTACTTCAAGAGCAACAATTAGAGTTATGAACATACAATATTTGTCAAAATAAAGAACTTGAATCGTTCTTCAAGAGCATGTATTATTCTTTAGGAATACGAATTGTGCTACTTCAGGAGCAACAATTTTAGTCTATATTCAACTGCTTTAGACGAAAGACTAATATTTTCGAGAAACCCAATTGCTCTTCAGGAACATATTATGTTCGTTGGGAATATCAATTGTGCTACTTCGGGAGCAACAATAATAAAAATTCAAGATCCAAGATTCGCCTATCAATAAGATATATTGTATGAATTGCTCAGTACGTAATATTCTTCAGGAATATTAGTTGTGTGCTACTTCAGGAGCAACAAATTAAATTTACATTTATAGATATAAATATAAATATTATACAGTATGCAGAAGAAAAAAAACTGAGGTATATAGTAAGTACATAGATAATATTAACAACTATTTAAGAGTCTATAATATTCTTCAAGAATATTAAGTTGTGCTACTTCTGGAGCAACAATTAAATTATTTCAATAAATAAATTCAATTGCTCTTTAAGAGCTTATGATATTCTTCAGTGAATTGTGCTACTTCAGAAGCAACAATCTAGATTCAACATAAATAAATAAATAAAAGTGTATATAAAATAAATGTTCTTCAAAAGCATGTAATATTCTTCGGGAATATATATTGGTTGTGCTACTTCTGGAGCAACAATTTAAGTTAAAAATATGTTTTGGAATTGCTCTTCAAGAGCATATAATATTATTCAAGAATATTGATTGTGCTACTTCTGGAGCAACAAGTTAAATTGAAAAATATGGTTTTCAATTGCTCTTCAGGAGCATGTAATACTTAAAGCCGATGAATTGCTCTATAAGAGCATATAATAATCTCTCATGAATTATTAATTGTGCTACTTCGGGAGCAACAATTGATATAGATTTGAATTGCTCTTCAAGAGCTTGTAATTAATATCATTTAGGAATAATATTTGCGCTAATTCGAGAACAAGTTAAGTATACATGTAGTGACTAAATCACTTATGTATCAATAATGTATACATATATAACAAAGATTAACTTAAGATGCAAGCATCGACAACAACATGATTTCCAAATAAATCATAACGTATAGCCAATAGCATTTATGAAATAGACAAAACCGATAACTTTCTCATAAACATTAAATAATATCCCAAGATTAACCCATAATATTAATAAAGAAACATGGAAATCACAAAGGTGCGAGTTGTTTTCTCTAGAGAATTCATAATTTCATAATCATCAATATAGTATTAAGAAACACACATATACGAGAGATTACCTTATTGATGACGACACCGTAGAAGAGATGTTAATAAATGTAGAACATTCGTGCTGATAACGTGTTATAAACTAAATAGAATGAGAGAATAATAGAGAGAAAGAGAAAATAGATGTGTATTATTATGATGGTGGAGACCTCTATTTATAGAGTACAAGATGGGCTCGTGGGCTTTTAGGGTTTACATGGTCATCACAATATATGATAAGTATATATATATAATATATTTACAACATTCACACTATTTGGGCGTATCCGTCGCTGGCTTGTGTATGGGAATAGTATGTGGGTTGATGATGGCCAACAACCCACACCCTTCCACTTCAAAATTTTGCTTTGAAGTTTTTGTGACGTAAGCACGCGTATATGACGAATAAGTAAAGCGTGTGTGTATTAATGAGTTTCCACATAACCGCGTTATCGGACGTGTTGAATTTCTCGACATCGTATCATTTTTTCGTATTTCCTTAATCTTCAGTTTTTTTTTATTTAAATTTTAAGTATATAATATCGTATTCTAACAAAATCTGTGAACTCGTGTATCCGATTGTGCTCGTATTAAATATTGTTCACTCAATTAAGAATAGGTGGGTGGGTCACTGCAAAGTTGCTCAGAAACTTGGACAGATTTTCCAACCCTTATCACTTTCAGTCAATCGGAAAAAGCAGACAAGAAATTTTCCACAATTTCTTAGCAATATTCGTCCCCATTGTTGTTTTTTTTTTTAATTTTATTTCGAAAGCAAAAGTTCTATTAACATATCGGTAAAAAGGCAAAAAAATATTATGAGTTTAGTTGGAAATTAGTAAAATACTATGTGATCGACTTTTTTTTGTAAAATAATATGTATATTTAAAAAAAAATGCGAAAAACACCTACCATCAAATTTAATTTGGGAGATTTACATATATAGTCAAAAGTAGGCTATAAAAGTACAAATATAATCAATCTCCCTCAAAATTGCACCTCAAAGCCAATGTAGGTTTCTACCCCTATTTTTGTCAATTTAAAAATTATTATATGGATTTTTTAAAATAAATTTAATTAAAATACATCATGTTCAATGATTAAAATTTTAGTGTTGATATTAAGTGTATGATTCACTATTTCAGCTAAAACTGCTATTAATATTTTTACTTTTATTATTATTATTATTATTATTATTATTATTATTATTATATAATTATAATAATAGATATTTTATTAATAAAAATATTATTACGGTGCTAATTACAATTAATATGTCAAATTTTAATTTAGAAGGAAGTAATAAGTAATAATATTGTGGTAATAATTTTATTAATACTAACTTGTTCATAATTATCAGAGAAACAAAAAAAATGGAAAATAACCTTGTATTGGCCATGAGATGCAATTTTGAGGGAGTTTGACTATATCTTCAATTTCATAGTCTTCTTTGGCTATATATATGCAAAAAAAAAACTCATTTAATTTCATGTGAATTTCAAACACTCTAAATCTTACTCCGTTAATTTATTAAATAAAATTATATTTTTGCCCCTTGTCTAGATAACTAAATTTCAAAATTAGCAAAAACAATACAAAGACTAAATATTTATACATTGAGAATTAATATAACTGGTAAGAATATAGTATAAATTGATAACTAATATACATAGAGAATTAACACATTTACTTGTACAAATATTTCTTAAAGAACAAAACTTGCCTATTCACGCTCCAAATATTTGAGATAGATGGTAGTAAATTTTTAACGAGAATTGTAAATTTTTTTTATAAAGGCATATATGATATTTTACCAAGAAACATATTATATGATAATTTTACGTAATCTCTTCCCATTAATATATGAAAATCTAATGAAAATATGTTTGTTTATTAAAAATGTTACTATATCAAGCGTAACACATTTCAAATAGGGCCATGTGCACAAATACCCATTTCTAATTGTGTAAATGCACAAATACACACTTTATACAAAAAATGCACACATAGCCAAACTCTCTTTTTTACCCTTCAAATGTAGGCTTAGGTAGTAGCCTGCGCATGGCAGGTGTAGCCTGTGGGCTGTCAACTTGTGTGTTATTGCCTTGATTTCTGCAAAAGTTGACTGCAATGATGTGTCTACTTTATTGAATTTTGAAAATGTTGACTGCGTGTATTTTGAAAAAGTTTGCCCAGTTGACAGTTTAGTTTCACGTGATGCCAGTAGAATTTGATTCCCTTTGATTAAATCGAAATAAAGTTAATTAATTCTAAATTTAGGCAGCATATTGATTAAATATCCTCGAATTTATTGATTAAAATTTATTTAGCATATTGATTAAATATCATCGGCGGCGGAAATGGAGAAATTATCGGCGATTTGATTAAATATTTAATCATCAGCGAAAATGATTAAATCAACTCAAAAAATTATGGGCGAATTGATGAAATTATCGGCGAATTGATTAAATTAACTGAAAAAATTATTAGCTGAAAAAATTATGGGCGAATGGAGTTAATCATCGGCGAATATATTAAATACTTAATTATTTAATTTTTAATCATTTAATTAAGATTTAATTATTTTATTATCTTCTCTGAAATTGCGATTAAATGTCAACTGCTTTTTTTAATTTTTCTGAATCATAGCAGGCGTATGGTAGATGCAGTGACAAATTTCCTGAAATCATGGCATGCATGCAGTTTGTGTATGCAGTGACAAATTTTATGTGTATGCAGTGACAAATCAATTAAAAAGCAATAGTTTTATTTTATTTTTTATTCTACATTATTTAATTCATGAAAGATTTACCCCATTATATATAGAGAGGTTATATCCTTAGTTTAGAGAGACATTATATCTTGAGTTTAGAGAGAGAAAGATTTAGAGAGAGGAAACAAATTGCGCAAAGATCGATCTGCATCATTTTTCGAAGAAGGTATCTTGTTTATAATTTAAAATATTTTCTATTTTAAACATTTTCGCACAGGGCAGGCATGTATAAAATCCGAGAAATTAGTGTTTATAAATTTGAAATTAGGGTTTTTAGAAATGGCGAAATTAGGGTTTGTAAATTCCGATTTTCTTTAGGGTTTATATATGAAATTAGGGTTTGTAAATAATAAATTAGTGTTTGTATAAATAAGAAATATGGTTTATATATTTCGTATCTATAATTTATTGTTTTTAAAAATAAGAAATTAGGGTTTGTAAAAAAAAGAAATTAGTGTTTGTATAAATAAGAAATTAGGGTTTGTTCATAAGGAATTAGTGTTTGTTCATAATTTATTATTTTTAAAAATAAGAAATTAGTGTTTGTATAAAAACCCTAAATAAGAAATTAGGGTTTGTTCATAAGGAATTAGGGTATTTTCGTATATTTCGTAATATTTTCGTACATTATTTCGTATTTTCATAAGAAAATTCGAAAGAAATATGGTTTATATATTTCGTATATATATTTCGCACAGGGCAGGCATGTATAAAATCCGAGAAATGGTGAAATTAGGGTTTGTTCATAAGGAATTAGGGTATTTTCGTATATTTCGTATTTTCGTACATTATTTCGTATTGTTCATAAGGAATTGGTCCTTTTATTTTATTCATAAGAAATTAGTGTTTGTATAAAAACCCTTAATAAGAAATTAGTGTTTGTATAAAAACCCTTAATAAGATCCGCCGGTCGGCCGAGGTCACGCCGATATAGATCTGGCGTAGAGGCAAGCGCCGGTACAAGCACTAGACGATCTCGGAAGTGTGGCCTTTGCAAAGAGCATGGGCATACAAGAAGGACTTGTCCCACCAGACTTTGAATCTATAACTCTATTTATAGTACTCTTGTTGTTTAAATAGTACTCTCGCTGAAGGTTGTTGTAATTTTAATTTCCTGTTGTAATTTTAATCCACTACTTTCTAAACGAGGTACCTTACGCGTATGGTTTATGTGCAAGTTATTATAACTAAACATCACAAAATAGGTACTAGTTACATTTTCCGTTTTTAGTTCTCCGTATATTTTGCGTATATCTCCGTATAAATAATTATACGACTATATCTCCTAAAATACACACTTTTTACGGAGAACTAATATTTTAGTACGATTCCAAATGACGTTCTTTGGTATAATACAAAATATATCTCTGCAAAGTACGTATAGTCTCCCGTGGGACGCTGTAACAACTTTATACGTACCTTGGACGAATTGCTTTACGTTGTTTTTAAATTACGTATAGTCCCCCCGTGTGACGCTGTAACAACTTTATACGTACCTTGGACGAATCGCTTTATTTTGTTTTTAAATTGTTTTAATTGAGAGAGTATGAGAGAGAAAACTATATAACCTACTTAAAATGGTAATCTCTATATTTAAATTGGAAATCACTTGTTCTAATAGTCCTCTCTCAATTTACCTTCTATATCATAGGTAAGATATACAATTGTGAGAAATATTTGTCAAAATAGAGAGAAAGATTGACACATATATAGATTTATAGTAATTTCTAAATTTAAAAAAACAGAATTGACAAAAATTCATAGAAAAACTATCCAAGTTACTTTAAATAGTAGTCTTGCTGTTTAAATTGACGGTTTTGCTGTTGTAATAGTACTATATCCGCTACTTTGTAAATGAGGTACCTCATACGTATGGGTTTTGTGCAATATATTATTACTAAACATCACTAAATAGGGATTAATTACATATTCCATTTTAGTTCTCCGTATATTTTTCGTATATCTCCGTATAAATCAATATACGACGATATTTTCTAAAATGCACACTTTATACGGAGAACTAATGTTTTAGTACGATTCAAAATGACATTATTTAGTATATTCCGAAATATATCTCTGCAAATTACGTATAGTCCCCCCGTGTGACGCTGTAACAACTTTATACGTACCTTGGACGAATCGCTTTATTTTGTTTTTAAATTGTTTTAATTGAGAGAGTATGAGAGAGAAAACTATATAACCTACTTAAAATGGTAATCTCTATATTTAAATTGGAAATCACTTGTTCTAATAGTCCTCTCTCAATTTATCTTCTATATCATAGGTAAGATATACAATTGTGAGAAATATTTGTCAAAATAGAGAGAAAGATTGACACATATATAGATTTATAGTAATTTCTAAATTTAAAAAAACAGAATTGACATAAATTCATAGAAAAACTATCCAAGTTACTTTAAATAGTAGTCTTGCTGTTTAAATTGACGGTTTTGCTGTTGTAATAGTACTCTATCCGCTACTTTGTAAATGAGGTACCTCATACGTATGAGTTTTGTGCAATATATTATTACTAAACATCACTAAATAGGGATTAATTACATATTCCATTTTAGTTTTCCGTATATTTTTCGTATATCTCCGTATAAATCAATATACGACGATATTTTCTAAAATGCACACTTTATACGGAGAACTAATGTTTTAGTACGATTCAAAATGACGTTATTTAGTATATTCCGAAATATATCTCTGCAAATTACGTATAGTCCCCCCGTGTGACGCTGTAACAACTTTATACGTACCTTGGACGAATCGCTTTATTTTGTTTTTAAATTGTTTTAATTGAGAGAGTATGAGAGAGAAAACTATATAACCTACTTTAAATGGTAATCTCTATATTTAAATTGGAAATCACTTGTTCTAATAGTCCTATCTCAATTTACCTTCTATATCATAGGTAAGATATACAATTGTGAGAAATATTTGTCAAAATAGAGAGAAAGATTGACACATATATAGATTTATAGTAATTTCTAAATTTAAAAAAACAGAATTGACATAAATTCATAGAAAAACTATCAGAGTTACTTTAAATAGTAGTCTTGCTGTTTAAATTGACGGTTTTGCTGATGTAATAGTACTCTATCCGCTACTTTGTAAATGAGGTACCTCATACGTATGGGTTTTGTGCAATATATTATTACTAAACATCACTAAATAGGGATTAATTACATAATTGAAAATCAAACAAATAAATGTCTTTGAAAGGGCCTAATCATCAACCGGGTCAACCACCACACACATCAACCAAATCCGCATCCCCATAATATGCCGAATGCTCTAAATGTCGAGCTCACTCTGGACGAGTTCTGGCCTCGGCAGTCCATCAATTAACCGATGCACGGATAATAGGGCGTATACACCGCAATTCACTTGGTCTCTTTGTACGAACTGTGCTCGTTCAAAGACCTCCAAATGCATATCACGCCAAGCTTCTTGGCGTGGTTGCCCGTACACACGTTCGAAATACCTATTGTAATCGAACAGTCTGTACATCATCCGTGTAATCGGTTGTATGCTCTCTCTCCGCATCCGCCGATATGATTCGTCAGAAATCGCCCACAACGAGTCGTACAACTCGACAGTCCACATATGCAGACGGATTCGCACGGTGACCCAGTGAGCTCCAGTGACAAAGCAAACCAGTATGAGCTATAGAAATCCGTAACAGAACATTAGTTCACCTCATTACACTAATATATCTTACGCATTACACCGTAAAAGAAAATTTGTGGATATAACTTACGTATTGCAGCCCCGATGCCCATTCTCTCGCAGCTTCTTTCAAAGCCTCGGAAGGCTCCCATGCATCCACATTCAGCTTCTTTTAAATAGTACTCTTGCTGTTTAAATTGACGGAAAGTTGTTCTAATAGTACTCGCTCCATTACCTTGTATATCCGGATTTTACGTTGTTTTATGCAAGTTGAGAAAATTGCTAAATATTATCCTAAACTTCTATATAATGGTCCATGATATTTACGTGTTAATGTGGTTCCTTATAAACTTATATATAATGGTCCATGATATTTATCCTAAATATTATGCTAGTATCGAAAAAAATAAGTATATAGTAACCTCATGTATATATACATGAGGTTACTATATTATTTGTAAATAGTTTGAACACAAAACGTTCTTCTCGGGACCAACATATATACTAGTAAATCTTAAAAAGGAATTCGTTTTCTGTTTAAATTCAGTATATCTCTGTATTATTAATATATTCTATATCGAACATTTTACTTGAGGATATATTTAGGCACAAATATTTTTGGTACTTAAAAAGAAACAGTTAGATAAGTCCCCGGGGGAAAAATAGAGATGTCTTTTAAAACTTTTAAAGACTTAAATACGGAAATTATAATCATTTTTCTTCATAATATGTGAATTATCACTTACACTAATATCAGTAAATACAAAACCTTCTTTAAGAAACATCTTTACATGTAATATATTATTATAAAATATACTCTATTATATTGATAAACATATAAGATAAAATATCTTAATACTTTAAAATATATAAATACTATTATATATATATATATATATATATATATATATATTAATATGTAATCTGTACTAATATATTTAAATATATTATATTAAAAAATGTACTATATTATAAAAAAATTAATTTTTAATAAAATTATATTAATATGTAAATTTGTAAAACATATTAGTTTTATACTTCAATTTAAAATAAAATATATTAATAAATTTTAGATCAAATATATTAATACATTAAATTATCTTCAGATATTCTAGTTCAATGGATTGATAGATTCATTATATAGCGGTAGATATTTCAGTTCTTCGTATTTTAAGTACATTTTAATAGACATTTCAAATATATTAATACATTAAAATATATTCAACTGCTTTATATATATAAATATGTAAATCTGTAATAATATATTTAAACGTATTATATTATAGTAATATTATATATTATGTTATATTGATACACATTTAAAATAAAATATATTAATACATTAAAATAGATAAATACTATTATATATATATTAATATGTAAATACTTATTAATATATTTAAATAATAAACATTTAAGATAAAATATATTAATACATTAAAATATGTAAAAAATATGTTTATAAATTTAAATTTAAAGTATATGACATTATCATTTTTATGAGGACATTATCATTCTCATAGGCGTGGAAAATATGAGGACACATCATTTTTAAATTTAATAGTAATTCCTATTTATTTCCATATTTTACAAATTTTTATAAGGTGAAATAAATTACCTAATTATTTGACCATCAGATAAAATAAAATACAGAATTTTACCTTTAGAAAAAAAATAAAAATAAAAGACAATGCGTAGGAATCTCTGAAATGAAATGAAAAAAAACCTATTCATTTTAATATAGAAAACTAAACGTAAGAGTAAGCATTAAAAAAAAATAATTAAAAATAAAACATTTAAACGGACAAATGCATGGCGCGTGGGAATCTCTGAATTTCCATTCTGAAATTCAACAGTCAAGTGGCATGTGAAATTTTGGAACTATCTTCAGTGAGTAGGAATCTACAAAATAGCTTCAGGTAGGTTATGTACTTGCACCCGCTTTGTCGGCGAGCTAACCCTCTTGAAGACTAGCTTTGTCAGTGCCGCAGCTTTTGACCAGATCAATGCAGAATAGGGACGAAATTGTCCGTGTGGGTATATTTGCATTTTTGATTTTGAAGTGGCAGCTGGTGCAATATTGTTTTGAAAGTGGGTATTCTTAACATTTTCCCTTTCAAATCAACCAACTTTTCTTGATGAGACAGGTGTTATGCCTCGTCAGCTGAGCCAATAGCCAGCAAAACCGCGTTGACAGCATGCATTTTTATGTCGTTTTGACATTGTAGATTGTAATTAGTTTTAAAATAATTGGGTTTTTAATTTTTGCTGGAATAATTTGCAGTTCCCGAAGCACAAAGCTGTTAATATTAATTATCAATTTGGCTCTTAACCCAAAGTTTAGTTGTAGGAGTGTGGGTGCTTGGTTGGAATGTTTACTGTCCTGCCATGAAAATTTGAGTTTATAAATATAATTTTGCTAAATAATACTCCCTCCCCAACACAGTTCTTCCACAAAAATTTCGGTACGGAATTTGTACGGAATTTAAGGAGAGTTGTTACTTATGAATAAAGATGGTGTGATCCTAAAATATGTAATAATTTACTATTTTAAGAAAGGGAACAACAATTGGAAGATATCCAGAAAAGGAAAGAGGGACAATAATTGTCGGACGGATGGAGTACTGAAGTAAATAAATCCTCCAAAGAACTTAAATACAAATTCATTTGAAATTTGAAACCGGTTACTACTTTATTTGGAGATCAATTGATATTTACCTTGTTTATGTGGGTCATGTTTCTTCGTTAAAGAAAACTACAGTCGGATTCGAGTTATATTCAATATTTTAAATTAGATTGCATCACACAAAAATATATATAATAGAAAATTGATGATTTTCCTATTTAAAATGCATTTGGTTGAGTTGATGAATATAATAATGTACAAACTATATAAAAAAATATAAACCACAAATAAATTATACATGACTGAGTCATACTAGCAGTGTGAGTTTATTAAGATTGTGTTTGTAGATTCTTATATAAGTATTTCTTATTTATTCTTGTAAAAATAGTAGTAATTAACATTAAAAAATTATAATGCTTAAACATTAGAAGCATTTTAATTGATGCTTAAAAAAATTACTTAATTAAACTGTTTAATATTTTAAGAAGGTAAAGCAAAAATTAGATTTTACAAACATAAAAAATTAATTATATAAAAAAATACTTAAAATAAGCTATTACAAATACACCATAATATGTGGAATGTAAATGATAAATTAGAATTTGAAAATGAAAATAAAGAGCGTCACATGCGTGGCACGAGCTTAGCATAATGCAGTTTAAAAGATTGACCCCCTCGTCGTGCCTTTGGTTTTGGTTGCAACCCGCTTCCCTTCCGCTTCATATTTTGTTCCCTACTCATCAAACACCACAGCTGTAAATAAGATAAATGACTTTATATTATTCTCCAAGTGAGGAGAAACAATAATTTACTCCATAATTTTTAAAAAGCACCTGCAGAATTATATTAAATTTTAGTATTTACAACACTTTGCCCCGACAAATGTGTTGGTCAAAGAGAGTTTTTGTCCTTTTTGCGACCATTAATTAAACAATCAACAAATTAGTGTATTTATTCTACACATGTATACCATAATTAATAACGAAAGCTTTTCTAAAATTTGAATAAAATTATTTTTAATACCATACAAGAAAATCAAATGGAGCAAGAGCAAATTCGGTAAAGAGAAAATCCATGCCACGATGTTTGAAATGTCAACAAATAAGTTGGCTGACCAATAGAATACGAGAAAGTGTGTGAAGGGCCAATTAAAAAGAGATTCATGTTCACTTTTAAGAGGACGAGATATGTTGTTCTAAAAATTTCAGATCATGTTTATGTCCAATCAAAATTACATAGATTTAACTTAAAACTGTATAATTTTGATAACCATTTTACTTTTTTACTCTTTGCGTTGTACAAAACTACACAGTTTTATATAAAAACTCTATAATTTTAATTAAGGCATGATTAAGACATAAAATTTTTGGGACAACAAATCTCAAATTTATAATAAAATTACAAAAAGTGGTCTCAATTTTGACTTGTTCATTACTTTTCTTGGGTTTGTAATACAAAAGATTATAATTACTTGTTACAATTTGGAATGTGGAGTTCATTAAATTTGGAGGTTTAAATTCAAATTCAATTTCAAATTGTGAATCAAACGATCCTCTTAATATTTATTTTTTTCATTCAATATAAGTAGAGTGTTTTTTTATGAAGATGGAACTCGTGGGTTACCAAAGTGTGCACGGGGTCAATTCTACTTTTATGCAATAGTTTGCAGACCACACAATCACCTTAAACTAACTATAAGTGAGAGACTCACATGGAACAGTGTTAATGGATTTCGAACTCATAATTTTCTACCACAAACTAAGCACAATCAAGTGTTATATCATTCCAAAATGACACTTTTTTCTTAACTAGGGAAATGGATATTGAACATAAGTTTCTCACCCTTCTAAAGTTGTGAAATGCTAATTATAGTTAAATCTCAATCGAGTGTAATTCATAACTTCTATAAAATATATTTTTTCAGTTCCGATATAAATCAATATAAAAAATCAAAAATTTTGATAATACAATAATACAATAATTTTTCAAAAAAATCTTGTAGAAATATACGACCTACATCACTATCATTAATTAATAATTCAGTAAATTCTGTTATTGTCTCTTTTTCCAACTTAAATCTAATCGTACCGCATCTCTAGTTTTTGTCTTATGGCATAAAAAAAATCTAATGTTGTTTTAACAAAATGCACCAAAAGATCCCATGAGTAATAAATCCTTATCATTCAAGAGACCCGGTGTTGCAATTCGATACGATTCGTTGTGTTTTACTCGTCCATTGTTTATGGATGTTTAATTTTTAAATTAATATTCATTCTATCGTTTCTTAAATAAGTAATAATAATAACTTTTAGTAATTAAAGTACAATTTATTGTTTCTTAATTATCTATAATTAATATATCTAAAAAAATAATATCTTATGGTCCCAATACTATTCCAAATATTGACCTACTCAACCTTAACCGCAATTATTTGTCTCTTTTTTGAGTCCTTATCATTATTTTATATTATATTTTCTGTAAAGTTTAATGAAAGTGGGATGTATTTACAAGGCTTTTGTTTTCCCCATTTGAATTCCCCTACATATATAGCCAGCAACGGCAAGGCTTGAACTATACTCCTCTCTCTCTCTCTCTCTCTCTCTCTCTTTCTGTCATGGCTGTAGACATACTGAACGAAGAACAGATGGTCGAGTTCCGGGAAGCCTTTAGCCTGTTTGACAAAGATGGAGATGGTAATTAACTACTCTTCATTTTCTAGTCTTACTTTTTTCTTTTCATCATTTATATGTTTATCAATACATATTCTAAATTAATAATAAAACTGCTGCAGGCTGCATCACCATCGAAGAACTGGCAACTGTAATAAGATCTTTAGATCAAAACCCAACTGAGGAAGAACTCCAAGACATGATCAATGAAATAGATTCCAACGGAAATGGCACCATTGAATTCTCTGAATTCTTGAACCTCATGGCCAAGAAAATGAAGGTAATTCATTTTGTCCTAAAAAAAATATTCCCAGATATCAATAAGGAGGGTGCAAAATCTGTATTTTTGAGATAGAGTGGTCGAAATAATATTTTTTACAAAAAAATATAAAGAAAAATTCAGAGTTCAGCAAGATATGGGAAGTGCCATTATTATGATCTAAAATATGTCCCAAAATTTAGGATTTGTTTTATGCTAGGGGTGGAGTAGTGCACCTCCCACCCTGGATTTTGACACAAACCAAATTTAGCTATCCAGAATATTGCAAAATTCCAATACTGCATTAATCACATCCCGACATCAATAATTACGACAGGAAACAGATGCAGAGGAAGAACTGAAAGAAGCTTTTAAAGTGTTTGACAAGGATCAAAACGGCTACATCTCAGCCGAGGAGGTATGATTAATTTATGATATAATCCTTAAATATTTCAAAATGTTAATTAATTATATTATTAACTAAATTAATCGGATTGGTACAGCTTCGACACGTGATGATCAACCTAGGGGAAAAGTTAACAGATGAAGAGGTGGAACAGATGATTAGAGAGGCTGATTTGGATGGAGATGGGCAAGTAAATTATGATGAATTTGTGAAGATGATGATGGCTATTGGATAGAAGATTCTTGCATACTAGTATTTCTTATTCAATTAGTGTTTCAAATTTAAGCAGTTGGGTTTTTGTGTCTAGAGGGAGAAAAACAGGTCCAGTTACAAGAAAGTAAGATTGGATTAATTAAGTTATTCCTTTGGAAAAATCGAGGATGATTGTATCTTAATTAGATTACTTTGTTATTGTATTCTTTAATTTTTAGATTAAATGGGAAATTTAAGTTTGATTTGGTTATTGTTTTTCTCGAGCTCAAGAGTATCCAAATTAATGGGTAATTACATTAATTTCGCTTTTCAAAGGTTTTTATTAAACTATAGACTATAATTCACAAAATAAAGAATAATATTAATATCGGTTCCCACTAGTAATGTGGAAAATTCAATTTTGAGATTGAATATAAAGAAAATAAGAGATTCTTTAAGTTTTCACTCAATTTTCTTGTCTTATAGTAGTACTACATAGCTTATATCTTACAATTTATTTTTATATAGTGGAATTATTCAAATCTACCCATTCCCCCTATATCAAATACAAAATTACTCAACTCCCTAAAAACTATCCTCAAAATACCCAAATTGTCTAAAATACCCCCACTTTTTCACTTTTCTCACCTGAAAAGTGTCAGTTCGCATAAATGCACTGAATTTAACGTAGCGTGCCGATCGATCGGCACACATTGTGAATGTGCCGACCGATCGGGCCCAAAAAAATTAAAAAAAAAAGTTGTGCCCTATCGGTCGGCACACATTAATAATGTGCCGATCGATTGGGCCAAAAAAAAAAATTCGTTGTGCCCTATCGGTCGGCACACTATGGTCCGATCGATAGGGCCGAAGTTAAATTTCTTACATTTTTACCTTCTTCCCCACCCATCGGACACCATCGTCGTTGCAATTTGTCGGGCTGATCGGTCGGCACGCCCATCGGACAACATATCTTCGTCCAACCTGTCGGACACAATGGAAGAGATTAGTATTTTTCTTCAAATCTTTATTTGTAAATTAGTTTGTAGATCTTTAAATTAATGTACGATTGCATGTTTAAAGTGAGTTTTTATCGAATATATATGTTAGACTTAGTGAGTAGAACTTAGATTTGGTTGGATTGGTTGAAAATTGCTCAAAAATATGGTTGAAATCGCCGGATTCCGGCGCCTTTGTTTCCAGCGCTGAGCTTCTTATGCCGACCGGTCGGGCCGGTTCTGAACCGGTGCCCGACCGGTCGACACGTTTTTTTTATTTAAATTCAGCTTATGTTTTACTTAATTAATTAATCAATTAATTAAATATTCTATGTAATTATTGTTAATAATTATAATTAATTGCAGGTTTATATAAATATTGTTAATAATTATAATTAATTAAATATTATATGTAATTTATAGGTCAATTTTAAAAGGCTAGCACTTCGAGGCGTTTCCCCGAGGATCACCACATATTACAAGCATGCTTTAGGGACATTGATTAGAGAAAAATTATCTAGTCAAGGGGGTATGGATCTAGTCCGTCGGTTTACTGGTGGTCAGTTCGGGACCATAGTGGCTTGGCCAGATGGTAAGAATGTTTTGCGGGCTCTTCACCAGCTATTGTGCTATGAGGCCTCGGTTCGATCTGTCGAGGTTTGGTTTAATTATATTGGTCAGAACATCTATTTCTCTCATCCGGAGTTCGCATTGGTCACTGGGCTGATGTTCGGCGAATGTAGTTTCAACATGGGAGCATCTTATTAGCCCAGTCAGTCTGGGATCTACGGCAGGTTCAATGGTGGGAAACCGATTGAAGCAAGGGAATTGTTAAGCTGTTTGGTACATATCAGCCCGGTGGTGTTTCAAATGATGACTTGATTAAGTTGTCGAATATTTTGGCTCTTTTCTTCTGGTTCTATGCTCCTGCAGAGACTAAGAAGATTGATACATGGATATGGGTATTGGCTGATGATATCGACCAATGGAATGCGTTCCCATGGGGTGCTTTTACCTACGAGGCCATGTTGCACTACCTCAGTTACGTACCAAATTCCCTAGACCTCGTAGTATCAAAGTATAATCTATACGGGCCGATTTGGGCACTACAGGTATAGTATTTGTTCACAACTTAGTTATTAGCAATTTTTTAATTTTTATTATTTTAAATAACTCGATATATTTATGTTGTAATATAGGTGTGGGAATATGAGGCCATTCCTAGTTTGGGAGCTCGTTGTGCAACCCGTCCACATCCAGATGCTTTGCCTCGTTATATACGGTGGTCGTTTACTGACGCCGATTAGCGTGATATAGTAGATTTTTTTAAGCGCCAGGTAATATTATTTTATTATTAATTACAATAAATATGTTATGGATATTCGTATTAATATTTAATGTGCAAATATTATGTATTTCAGATGAGAGACTCGGTAGTGTTTGAAGTGTTAGAACCGAACGATGTTGAGGAGCTGTCTCCATATTGGCAGAGTGTAGTCGGTAGTAGTCCATTTGGGATACACTTTCCTATGCCTTTGAACGCCCTACAGCCGACACAGTATGATCAAGATGGACAACGTATCTTGTTCAGGCGCACCAAGGCTTCAGGTAGCAGACGTAGTACGGGCAGACGAGTTGTTGGTGAGGAGGAGGAGCATGAGGAGGAGGATGAAAATGTTGGTGAGGAGGAGGAGCACCCTACCAATCAAACTGTCATAGAGAGTCGGAGGGTTCAGAGGCGGGTCTGCCGTACACAAACATCATCATCAGCAGCGAGAGATGCATCTGGTAAGATTTTAAGAATAAGTGAAAAATATCTAGTCAATTTCCCCTTTAATAATCGTCCCCTTCTTTGATAATTATTAGCAGGTGGTGAGACATCTAGTTGTCTGGATCCAATAATAGAGGTCATGATCAGTCGATCTATTCAAGAGAATTTTAAAAGGTGCGAGCAAACTATGATGAATAGAATTGATGATTATCATCGGACCCTCAGTCAGGTGCTAGTGAGGACGTGGGAGGAGCTGCTTCATAGACCTAGGAGGTCGAGACAGTCGTCATCATCTTCAGAGCACGAGGAGGACCTTAGGCCATTTAACAGTTATAGTTGGCACGATCAGGCTACGCAGTGGCCCCGGTGGGACGAGCCCGCACCACAGCCCTTTGATGTATGGGAGAGGGATCCATCAACTCAAGATCAGGAGGTGGAGACTATGGATGTGGAAGCAAACAGCTTCAACTTAGATCTGGGTTTGACTCGTGGTGAGTTGGTCAGAAAATTCTCGACTGAATTTTCTTGAATTAATTTAAATTATTGAATTAATTTAAGACTTTTCATTTGTAGGATACGTTTGAGCCAAGTTCCACGTTGGCTCAGAGTTTCGAGCAGTATTTGATGACTGAAAGCTTGTCGTTTCGACGTCCAGATAGTTTTCCATTGGACCGAGAATGGTTCAAGAATTTGAAGAACATGGCATATAATATGGATTGTGAGATGATAAACTGCTACATCCAGTCACGTTCAACGCGCGGTTGAAGACTGATGTTCGATATGCGTATGCTGCCTCGTGGAACATCTGCACGGTCCACTTACCATATCGAGCAATCTTATTTGCGATGTGGTAGTAGCAAAGGCCGTGGTGTGCTGCCAGATAAACATCTCTTACCGCGTTGGCTATACTTTTGTATTGATCTGATAAAATTACTAGACCACTAGTGGAGGAGAGTGCTGCTCGGAGCCGACTTAGAAACCACTTCCACGAAATATCATTTTCAATCGGACCAACACTAAAAGCAAGTGGGAATATTTGTTCGTTAGCATCAATACCAACAGCGACAATAGTATTCCCTTATTCCTCCCCTTTAAGTGTGTCCCGTCAACCGCAATCACGTTTCTAAGCTGGAATAACCAAGGACTTCGGCAAACACCAAGCATAAAAAATAGATGTCGAAAATCACAATCAGGACCGACATCTAGATCAGTCAAAGAGCCTGGATTTTGCATACGGAGCAAATGCAAATACTTCGGAAGATTTTTATATGACTCTGCATGGCCACCGTAAATCATTGATATCGCAGCATTACGTGCTCGCAGCGCCACACTATAACTCGCTTGGATTTCAAACCTATCCAAAAGATCAGCTTGAATATCCGCGAGTTTCAGTATCTTGCTTTGGCGGTGCATTCTCTGCACAATATAGGCGGCTACGGCCTTTGCCCGCACATTTCTCGATCCTATGCCAGACAGGTCGCGGTTGCAGGTGTGCTCGGGGTTGTATATGGTAACCTCCCAAATTTTTGTGGCCCTACAAGCAGCACGAAGAAAATATGGACACATCTCATTACGCTTGCATATGTATTCCAGTTGTTTTGTGCACGAACGTCGGCACATGAAATCCACTCCATGTTCCATATGCCACAGTGCGACCATAGCATATAATACATCTTTCTCCCAGAAAACTGCTCCTTGCCGCAAATCACCATCCAATATAAGAGGCAAGCTCGTTGTGAATGGTGGGTCAGATGTATCGATAGGTATAATTGGAATGATCTAATTACTTGCTGCTTCCATGTTGCTGTATAATATTTCGTCATCGGTATTTGGACGAGTGATTGGAAGAAGCATTGACATTAGTTGGTTGACGTCGCCCTCTCGTCGGATCCACGCAGCAAAGTCACCAAGCAAACAATTGATCAATGATTCAGGAATATGTTCATCTTCATCCTCAGATGAAGTGTCGAGATAAACTTCTTCATCTTCATCTGTTTCGACACGGGTCTCCTCTTCCTGACCACTTCCACCGGGGTTGCTTCGACTCCCACCTGGGTTGCTTCCACTGTCGGGCCCTTCAAACTGGTTATCACCTCCGAATTGATACGACTCAACGAATGTTGAGTTTCGGGCTTCACGATTTACTATGCCGGTATTATTGGGGTGCACCAAATATACTGCAGGCTCTACGTCTAAAAGACAAATATGTTGTAGATCAAGATCACTGCTGATAACGGCCTTGATCGTTCTATGACTTTTACGAGACTCTGCAGTATAATAGATGTGGTAGTCGGGCGGAAGTCAATATGCATCGAGCGCGTATTGAATATATTGTCGTAGTACTACATGACAAATATTGTTTGCCGAAATCCACACCATTGTTTCTTGGCCACCAACATAGTTCGATTCAGTATCGAAATCTCCGTTAAAATTGACAACAAATTGTTTCCAATCATTCTCCATATTTTTTTCTTGGTTTGGTGGTGGAAATGAAGGAGGATGGTAGCAATAGAGAAAAATGAATAAGTGATGAGATTTCAATTGTATTGATATTTGAGACGAATTCTAATGAATTTATTGACGAGAAAGTGTGCCCTATCGGTCGGACACGTGATAGGGCACACTGCGAAAAGGTGATAGGGCACACTGCTGAATTTATTCACGAGAAAGTGTGCCTTATCGGTCGGACATGTGATAGGGCACACTGTCAAAAGGTGATAGGACACACTGATGAATTTATTCACGAGTGCCCTAGCGGTCGGACACATGATAGGGCACACTGCAAAAAGGTGATAGGGGACACTCCAAAAAGGTGATAGGGTACACTTATGTATTTATTCATGAAAGAGTGTGCCCTATCGGTCGGACACATGATATGACACACTGCAAAAAGGTGATAGGACACACTGCAAAAAGGTGATAGAGCACTGTTATGTATTTATTCATGAGAGAGTGTGCCCTATCGGTCGAACACGTGATAGGGCACACTGCAAAAAGGTGATAGGGCACACTGATACATTTATTCTCAATAAAGTATGACCTATCGATTGGGCACATCAACGGGACATGATTAGGCGAATGCCCTATCGGAATTGTGCCGACCGGTCGGACCGTGATCGGGATGTGTCCGACCGGTCAGATCTTTGAAATGAAGATGTGATCGGACACTTGATCGGGATGTGTCCGACCGTGATCGGCCAGTGCCCGAATGGTTCTAAGATACTATCTCTTAGTAGATAAAATCACTAAAAAAAAGAAAGATCCATTCGAAATGTCACAAAATCCCCCGCTCTTCGAAATATTTGCTTGTTGAACCATGTGAATTGCGTGAAAGTAGGATACTCAAAATTCGGGGGTCAAAGAGTTTTAGAAAACGTTCCATATCTCTCGTTATTTTTTTTGGGGGGGCCCTATTCAATTAGTTCCTTCCCAATTGTTTTGTTTTCCTTTTCGAGTTATTTCACTTCAACTTGTTTTGTTTTCTAAAAAGGAAAATAGTTACTACACAAACTTCCACTTTTTCTTTGTGGGACCTACCTTTCTATACATAATCACCCACTCATCTACACACAACCATCCACTCATCTTAATCTCCGTGCTCAAAAGAAACAAGACAAGTCGGGCGAGATAGAGGGAGTAGTACCTTTTTGCAATACCCAAATTTCATTTCGGGGGCATAAGAGAGCCCGATGATGCGCTTGCATTGTTTCACGAAATGGTTAGATATCGCCCCTTCCCTTCTGCTTCTGTATTTACGAAATTGTTGAGTGCGGTTGGGAAGATGAAACATTATTCTCTTGCCCTTTATATGTTCGACGAAATGCAGCATAGGAATGTCCTTGTGAAAGGGCTATTTCATGTAGGGAAGGTGGCTGAGGCGGAAAGATAATTCAAGAAGTTGCTGAGAGACAAATTATGCCAACTGAATGAAGTTTCATTTCTTACCATGATAGATTGCTTGTAGTTGTGCAAAGCTGAGCTTACTAGGAGGCCGCATGATTTACTCAACTCGTTGGAAAAAAGAAGATGCAAACCTGATATCTGTGCCTATAATACGTTGATTGACAGTCTTTGCAAGGATAGAATGGTTGATGACTCTTTTGAACTCTTCTCTAAACTAACAGAGAAGGGAGTTTCACTTGATGATATAACATATAACTTAATGATTTGGGGCTTATGCAATTTTAGCAGATGGGACGAGGTGTAAGACTTATTAAAGACAATGAAACCTAATAAAATCTCTCCAGGAATGTTTACATATAATATTTTATTGCATGCTAATTGTAAGGAAGGAAAGTTGAAAGAGGCAAATGATGTTATGGAGATTATGAAGCAAATGAGTGTTCGACCAAATATATGCACTTACAATGCATTGATAGATGGATATTGTCTGCAAGGATACATGGCTGAAGCCCGAAAAGTTCTCGATTCAGCAGTGGACACCGGCTTAAAGCTTGATATTGTGAGATATTGTAGTTTGATGAATGAGTATTGCAAAAAAGGACAAGTAAATGATGTTTTGCATCTATTTCTTGAAATCCCTTCCAAAGGCTTAGAGCATTATGTGGTTTCTTATAACAACATGCTACAAGGATTACTTGGTGCAGGGAGATGTCACGACGGGTTGAAGTTTTTCAAACAAATGCAGGGTTAAGAAATTTCTCCTAATGTAGTGACATACAATATCTTGCTGGAACGGCTTGTGTAAAAACCAACTTGATTCTTTAGCATTGCCTTGGATGGGAGAAAATGGTATTTGTCTTGACATATTCACATAGAGCATCCTCATTGATGAACTTTGCAAGGAAAAAAGACTTGACACAACCATAAATGTTTTCGACAAACTCTCATCCAAAGCTCACGAATTTTCCCATTAGAATATAATCTTTTACAACGCCGGGAAACTTTTCATGTCATTAAGTGTTTAAGTCATACAAGTCGTGCCGTAGTATTTAAAATGAATGTAAAAGCAAGATTATGACATTTGTTTCATCTTACAAATTAAGCCCCGTTTAGAAGAGCTTAAAAAATGACTGTTGGCCCCGTTTAGGGTGAATACACCTGAAAATCGATTTCTCAACTTTAAACGCGAACAGTCCTTTTCAGGAGAGTGCCGTACTGAACAAGTTCAGTAGACCAAATAAGCTGTTCTGAATCGCGTGGCAGAGTGACTTACTTCACTGAGGCCTGCTAGCTGACTAGAGTCAGAATTCAGTACCGATCAGCTGAAGTTCAGTAGTGCGGAAATGTGTAGGCCCAAATTCAGTTGAGTATAGAAAACATTTTTAATAAAACAGTTTCAGTATGTTAGTGCAATCGATTAAGCTTGCTGAAACTCAGTTGAATGATTTTAGAAATGTTTTCAGTATGAACAGTAACCAATGCAACAGTTAAAACAGAAAAACGAACACAGAACATAGACAGTTTTTAAAGTGGTTCGAATCCAACAATCCTACGTCCACTGTCCCGTATGATCAGGAGGCTATGTAATATACTGAGATAGTCTCAGTTGGTTTGTACGCTGGACAAACTCTGGTCTTGAGATTTATACTGAGCAAGTCTCAGTTTACAAGGTATCAAACTAAGTGTTTGAAAAACTCTCCAACTATGAAGGAGTCCTTTACAATAAGGATCAGTTCAGATATGAACTCCTTCGTCTAAGCTATGGATATGATCAGCTGAGCTTAGGTTAGAGGGATAGGGAGCGAGAGAGTGGCTTCTAGAGCGACGAACTGTTAAGTAAAGACTTAGGTTCGAGTTCAGTCGCTTAGATACTAGAGGCTTTATAATCCTGGTTCAGCTTGGTTCCCTATGAGCGAGTATGTCGTCTTTCGCCGGAGATTACTCTTCGAACTTCTTGCGGAAGACTTAGAACATTTTAAGTTGCTTGTGAATGCTCGTGTGTTCTTTGATTTCTGGGTGGGTTCGTTCGGTGAGCTTCAATTTGAATTGTATCCCTCTATTTATAGAGTAGAGATAAGGATAGATCTGTTGGAGACGACGATCCTTGTGTCTCTCTCTTTTGGGTAGCTAATGGCTCTTTCAAAGTATGGTTGCAGTGTCCTTTCCCTCCATTTCTGGAAAGTTGTTGACTTGCAGCTTTAATCAGAATATGGACAGCTGGCTGCTTGTCATTGATCGAGGTTCAGGAAAGTAGGTGAGACAGAACAGACTTCAAGGTAGATCTGAAGCTGACTTCTCTCTTCCTCGTATTGACTCTGCTGATTTAGACTTACTGAATTCTAACAATTCAGAAGACTGTCTAGCCGTTGCCGAGTCTGATCTCTATTCAGTAGCACGCTCCTGCTGAGTCGGCTCTACTGAAGATCAGTTCCGAGTTCAGTGAACTACTCCTGTTGAGTTCAGTTCCACTGACTCCTTTCGATATCTTTGCTCTCGCCGAGTCCAAGATATGCGAGTCTTCTACTGCAGCCGAGGCAGATAATCTACTGAGCGCCTGAACCAGATGAAGAGTGTCTACTGAGTCTGAAACCTCAGAGACAAAACAGAACACATTACAACTGAATGGTTCATCAGTCATGATAGGGTTTTGGGATCTTCAAATCTTCAGCAAATATTCAGAGCACTGGGCTACTGAGTTATGTCTCAACTGATTGTGAGAAGACTGAATCATCTCCCAACAATGACTTATTTCGACTTATTCTAAATAATACCACCTCCGTCAATAGATCTTGTCCCGTTTTCCTTTTTGGGTTGTCCCATAGATCTTGTTCTCTTTCCTAAAAAGTCAAAATCTTGTGGCTAAGAATTAGCCATAATTTGAGGGATTCACTACTTTACTCACAACACAACTCTCCTAAATAACCGTGCCGAAAAGAAAGGGAACAATAGGACGAAGGGAGTAAGTCTTTTTGCATGCGTTTGAGAGAGCTATTCGAAATAACTTATTATACTCTAAGTTACTTTTGACTTATTTTTATAAGTTAATATTTATAACAAATGAGAGCCACCATCAAATTATTTATGTTAACATTATCTTTTTTTTATATATAATACAATATTAAAAATATAAATCCAGATGTTATTACATTAAAAGAAATAATTGATTCCCCTACTTAAACCAAATAGCCACAAATGGAAACAAGGTGAATCAATCCTTTCTAGAATCGAACAAAAGAGAAGGACATATTAGTTATCATTCTAAACTTTTCCTCTTTACCCCTTCCTTATAGGATTAGGAAATTATTGTTGCCTAATATTATGTAATATGTTTTTATGTGCATTTTGTGAGTAAATGTTTTCCTAATTGATTAAATAGGCATTGTTTTGCGATTTTAACTTATCTTGCAATAAAGTATTCTTGAATTATGGTTTTATTAGAAGGCCTTAGTTAGATTAGATATGGAAACTAATAATTTATGTTTTACAAGAATTCTGTAATTGAGGTTTGTGAAATAATAATAATAATAATAATAATAATAAAGATAAAGAGCATTTCCTTGAAATTAGTTATCTGCATCTACTGTTCTTCCCATACCATCCATACATGATATCTCTTAATGAACTCTACTTTGATTGATTTCTATTTTCGATTCAGTTTCCAAGTGATCCACTTATAGTGCGAGGGTATATGAGCTTCTTCAAGTTGTAATTTTGAGCACCTCGTTTATAGAATTTTGAAGTAGTGGGGATCTCTCGGCTTTTCATTGGTTTTCTCTCTCAGGCCTCTTTCAGAGTCTTGGCCACATTAGCATCAATCTCAGCTTGTTTCAATCTTTCACGGGCCTTTCTTATTTGTCTCGCCTCAGCTGTGATACTTAAGCTTCTCTCACAGGCTTCCCACAACTCCCTTTCTTCAACTTGTTCCTTTGTCAGTTTTGTAGGAATTTGTTGATCTGAAGGGCTCTGTTCGACTTCATCTTCTGATCTCTGAGCTGGCAGTTCAGTAGCCTTAGAGATTTCAGCTGTTTTGCTTTTATGAGATTTACTACTTGTGCTATGCTCTATTGTTGGTCCTGAGACGTGGTTCAGGTGTAGAGGTGGGGGGGGGGGATGAATACACCTGAATACAAATTTCGTTCTCAAATGCAAAGTCAGCTCTAGCTGAGTTTGCGACTAAACTGAGTCAGATAACCAAATATACTTCAGATAGCATGGGCATGAAATTCTTCTACTGAGTTCAGCTCTACTGACTTTAGTCAGTCGAACAGTCGTTCAGTACTAGAGTGTGTGCGAAAGTGTAGGCCCTATCAAACGTCTCGTTTAGAAAACCGGTTTTATGTTGAGTTAATGAAGTATAGTTTTAATGCAATATGGACAGTTAGAGAAAACAGTAAATCAACACATCAAATTTTTAAAGTGGTTCGGACACGCTGTGTCCTATGTCCACTGTCCTGACCAAAGCAGGATACTTGATATATTTATATTGAGCAAGTCTCAGTGATCTGTTCTCAAGACAGATACAACTTGAAGCTTATACTGAGCAAGTTCTCAGTGATCTGTGCGCTGGACAAATTCTCTACTTATAGTCGTAGTGACTTTACAAGGGTTTCAAACTTTAAGAGTTTGAGTCTTCTCCAACTAAGAGGAAGTTCTTACAAGTAAGAACAATTTCACAAGGATGTGAACTTCCTCGAGGTTTCTCCCGGTGGTGTCTCTGCATGAAGACTTCTCTTATATAGTCGTCGATGGTGAATAGATACGTTGGAGGGAGGTCTAGCCATCTGTCGAAACGACAAGGAAAACGGCTCCTATAATTTGAACGTTGGTGAGTAGGTGCACTGTAGAGATTCTCCTCTTTTTCAGTTTGGGAGCAGCTTTTGTCAGAAAAGATAGGTCGTTGTCGGCTCCTTATTGGTCGAGGTAGATTGGTAGGTGAGACTTGTCAAACATCAAGGTTGACTTACTCTGAATCCTCGGACCTTCAACTGAAGTGACTTCCTACTGACGTTCTTCTAAGCATTCAGTGCATGTGCACGAATTCCTGTGCAGATTCAGTTGGTGGTTGGCTGACCAGCTGACTTCTTCGATCCTGAGTACAACAGCTGAGTGCAAGATCTTCTACTGAACTGAACTCTAGCCTACTGAGTTCTAACAACTGAACTCGACTAAGCTATATAGATATGAAGGTACAATATTCAGCTAGGGTTTTGGGATATATCAAATCTATCAATTCATCTACTGAATCCTTATCCCAACAATTTTCCCCTATTTGATGATGCCAAAGCCTATTACATCTTCTATCAAGGAATATGCTAACGTTAGGAGCTATAGCTACTGAATAACAAATTTATTACAAAGGAATGCTCCAGTCAACATATCAAAGCTGACTAATATAATAAAAAGAAAGAATCAGAGCAATCATAAGTAGAAGAATATCCGAGCTGACTTATGATATTAAGTATTGTATCAGAGCCAAGTTAAGAACCAAACCAGTTATGGAATGCTGGATGTATCAGAACTTATGGAAATTAATGCAATTAACATAGTTATAGCATGCTGAGGTTATCAGGGATTCTACTGACAGGTATCAGAGCTATTAGAGCAAAAAGGGCAAGTTCAGCACATTCACACAGTTATCAAGGCCGATACAAAAATAGTCAAAACTCAGAATATATCATATTTCATAGTAGCTAATCATCAAAGGTAAGTTCAGCAGTTATCATGAAGGAAATATAAGGTTAGGAATGATACCTTCCTCCTTCCTATGTTGTCGCGGCTCTGATCGTTGCTCGTGTGTCAGATCTTCTGATCTGCGTCCCGGCCTTTTTCTCCCTCTGGGTGGTCAGAGAACAGGAGAAAATAACATTTCTGTCTCTCCCACAACATCAACGCCGTGCGTCTGTTATGTGTGTATGTGTAATCTGTTTCTGAACAGAATACTAATATATATAGGCTTCAAAAGTCAATATAATATTAATATATTTGTAGCTCATTAATTTAATTATATTTCTAATAGGCTTCCACATAACCAGCCCATAATATAATTAATTAATTCACTGGGCTACTAATATTTATCAATTAATTGGCCCAGCCAATTAATTCCAGATAAATAACATTATTAAATAATGTAAAAATACATTAATCCATTAATAATGATTTCTGAGAGACAATAAATAACTAGGCAACTAATTGGGCCAGATCAGGGATCTGATACAAGAAATAAAGCTGGGCCTCAAATTAATTAATTATCCATGCTCAACCCAGAGCAAAATTAATTAATAAACACAGATTCATTCCACTAGAGAATTCATGCTGACTTTACCCCTTTATCCCAAATTGAGCAATGGCTTGTATTTTAGACTTAATCGATCTCCGTATTTAAGATAGAAATATCCGTTAATTAATTAAGCTCACTGATAGCTTAAATTAATTAACATCTTATATTCCTGAGTAGTACCACTCGACCTTATTAACACACCTGAACTTAATCAAACGGCCGGGTTTAGTGTGCTAATCCTTTCGAGTTCCTCAAGGGATATTATCAACCCATTTTACTAGGATACGGTTGCAAGATACAGACAACCAGCCTGAACCACAAATAACTACTAAAACCCAAGATACGTAGATCCGGTCGCGATGACATTCACCATAGTAGGTCAAAGTGATAGATAATCAAATGCGCTCAGCTGAAGTCTTACCAAGCTTAAGACCAGCTAAGTCACCTAGATCTTGGTTCTCCACTAAGGTCAGTTAGAAGAACACATCTCACTGTGATCCGTCAATACACCACCTTCAGTGTACCAGTAAAGACAAGCAGCTAAGACAAGCTACTTCTTATCTAAACTGCAACTTAAACCGACAACTTATCCTGAAGTTGTCTCAGCTGTGATAACTGTTTATATCTTGTCAGTTCAACCAATTTGTGTTGTCTTCTGTGATACCCGACACACCACACAAATCTAACTTTTATACAAGATAAAGGATAACATGTGCAAATATATATATTTATCAGATAAGAGAATAAAATAGTGGTAGGGACAAAACACATTGTATACAAACATAAAATTTGCTTCCAGTATACAAAATCCCAACATATCAATCATGTCCCTATAATGCAGGTTCCCCCTAAGAAACAATTTCCCTCTATATCATATAAAAGATCCCTTCCCCCTAAGTACTAACAAAGTATCAGAGAAGAATAAAGCAAACATAGGTAATTAGTAGAAAATAATTCTAAGGCAGATAAGCACATAAGTCACATAGGGTCAGATAAGTATCTGATCACATAGGTGATCAGTTGTGCTGAAAGACAAATAAAGCCGTAAAGACAATGAGTAATTGTCGAGGCCAAAAAGTGATATGTCATATAAGATTGAGAAGTTACAGTACATGACTTTCTATCACTATGAAGCTAGACTAAGGAGAGAGGAGAGAGTCAGTTGGGCTTCTTCTTAAACTGCTGCATGCGGGCTCGGAAGTCAGCAGACTTCTTCTCTGGAAGCTCAAGGTCGTATCCTGCATTGACTCTGCTTCTCTGGGCTTTGATCTCAGCCAAGTCTTCTTCATCGTCTTTCTTCAGAGCTCTGCTAATAATGGCATTCTTAATCTCTTCTTCGATCTCCTTCTTGCATAATTTATCTTGGTGAGTCATCGAAGGAGGAAGAGTTCGGAAAGGAGGTGCCTTCAGCGTTTGACCAGTTTGGTCTAGCAGAGTCTGAATCTCAGCTAGGAGAGATAGATTTACTGCAGTTAGAAAGTCCTTGAAGTATCCATCAGCATCAGAAGAGTCTTCATTGCCGACTTTCCATATGTAGAATCTTTTAATAAAATCCACCTTCAGCTTCTCCCACTGCTGATTGAGCTTGAGAGGAACCCAGTCGTCAGTTCTTTTGTACGACTCTCTTCACTTCACTGAGTGGCTCTCTACTCATGAAGAATGGGGAAGAGGTGGGAATGCTTCTATCTTTTACTGGCACCCTTTCTCAGTTCTCAGTCTGAGGGCTTCTAAGTCAGCTAGGCGGATCCTCTCTCTTGCCTCTCTGATGTGCCTTGCCTCTGCTGTTCTGTCCAGTGCCCTTTCACACGCATCCCATATCTCCTTCATCTCTCGCTCTTGTACTTTAGAAGGGACCGTGGAAGGCACATGCTGTTCTTCTGAGACAGCAAGTGATTCTGATTTGGACTTAGAACCTGACACACCCTGCTTATCAGATTTGGATTGTTGAGCTCTGGACTGCTGAGCTCTAGCTGCTGCTGCTGCTGATCTTGATTGCCTGGGGATGGTCCGTGTGCGTGAAGGCGCGGGAGAACGGATATGTACCCTTTTCTTAGCAGCTGGCTTTTTCTTAGCATCTTGCTCAACCAATTCTCTCGCTTGCTTCTCATCGTAAGTGATCTGCTCCTCGCGAGACTTGAATTGGAGCTTTTTCTCTTTGGGTGGGCTAGGGTCAGCTCGAGCCTTGCCCTTACCCTTATCAGCTTTGTTGGGAGCTGGAGATGGCGAGCCCTCAACAGACAAATTCTCCAAGTATGTAGCCACCTTAGCTACAGCTGAATCAGTTGTTGCTCCTTCAGCTGGCACTTCCCCCTATGCTGTTGCTAAGCTAGGCTCGCCCTGCTGGTCTTCACCCTTAAGGAGGGATCAGAGTTGAGCTGATCTAGATCCTCCCCCCCTTTTTGGCATCATCAATAAGGGTTGCCAGGGCGGTTACCTTCTTCGTCAGTGCATTCACTGAGTCTTTGACCATAGTCTTCCCAGTGGCTATATCAGTTGCTGCATCCGTATAAGACTTCCACCGTTGCTCATGCTCTCTATTAATAGCTTTGAGTAGAGCCTCTTTGGATTTGTCGAACCGGGTGAGGTGGTCTTGAACAGCAGCTAAAGTATTTTTCTCGATCTCTTGGTAGGATTTATGCTGCTGAGTCAGTGCCTTAGAAACACTGTCAGCTGTGAATGCATATCTCTCTTCCACTGCCTTTTGGACTCGACCTATTACAGTCGCCATTTATTCTGAGAAAGATTTGGCCTGCGACTGTAATATGCTCTGGATCTCAGCAGTGAGGTCAGTCTTTTGTGCTTCAAGTGCTTTAGCGAGGATCTCTTCAGTATTAAGAGAACTGGGCGTGCGGATCCTCTACACTTCAGCCGTAAGGCTGTTCAACGTCTTAGTCTGTGCCTCAGTGAACTTGCTCCATTTCATGTTCACACGGCAAGGTTGCGATTCTTATGTGCCTAACGCTTAATCACCTTGTTGATGGACTCCGTAGAGAATTCCTTGATCTTAGCAATCTGGTATCGACGTTTCAGTATCTGCTTAGGCTGAGTCGCGGAAGGAGTCTGAATGATCTGGCCTAATGTCGGAGGTGGGGGTGGCTGATCATTCTTTCGAGTTTTGCCTTCAGCAGATCCTCCCTGGTCTGCATCCTTAGGCGATCCATCGTGAGGAGGAGATGGAGGGGGAGAAGGAGGAGGCTGAGTGGAAGAAGGCTCAGCTCCTTGCACTCTGTCACTGAGCAGCATCAACATTACTGCCCTCAGGTCCTCCATTGAGGCGATGTTCGATGGCTCCTCATAGCCAATCTCCTCTTTGAGCTTCTGCTCTTCTTCTAGTAGTGTGGACAGAGACCTGAGCCTGATGGTCTCTTCTAGCAAGTCCCACTCCAGAAATCGGAGGCGCATCTGAATGCGAGCGCGGACTGCTATGTCCACGAGATCAGCATGAGAACTGATCTCAGGGATTTCAGCTGCGACTTCATCAGTTGCCTTCAGCTGTGCATTAAGCACTGAAATTAGAACGAAGGAAATTTCAGCTGCCTAGGTTTCAGCGGGGATCTCCGGCTGAGTTTCCTGTCACTGTACTTGTTTCACCTTCTCTCTCAGGGTCGCATCATGCTGTCCTGACCCTGAGTCCTCAACAAAAATTGGTGAGGGAGGTGGGATGACTGAAGTAGGCTTCTTCAACGTCTTTTGTTTCTTTGCCTGAGTGGAAAGGGGATCCTGAGTGATCTCCAGTGAGCGCTTAGCTGACGGTCCCTTCCCAATAGATTTCTCGACTGAAGCTGAGTTTACGAACTTCATCAGCTTTGAGTCAAAGTAGGAGGCGTCAGGAAGTGAAACCTTGTCTGGGAGGTCGTCTTCTATCATTATCGACACCTTTGTCCCAGCATTGACAAACTTTTGCGACTGAGCCTTGAACTCGGCTCTGAAGAATGCATTCCAGTTGATGGGCATTGCATCTAAGATGACCATCATGATTTGAATGCGGATGCTGGACAGCTGATCATATGATTCCGCGGAGCTTGTCAAAATGTGGTTAACAACGTATGCCAAGCCCCTGTATTCAGGCAACAACTGATTCTTAGGAAAAATTACCTTGAATACACAGTCCTGCTGACCACTGAATCGGCACAAGTACTTGTCCATCTCTGACTCTTTGTACTTGGCGATAGGTACCCCTTCATCTTCCAAAATGAAGCTGACACGGAGACGTCTGGAGACGTCCATCTGCGTGGCCATGTCCTCCCATTGAATGGGATGGACCTCACGCCTCGAGATGATATTAGATATGTCATTCGAATCATCGTCCTGGCGGAAGTTCAGGAAGAACTCCGCAACCTGACGCGGAGAATCGAAGAGGATCGGTAGGAGCCTCGATCTCTAAAGAGCATTAAACACCGGCATCATGCAATCAACTCCGCACGTCTTGACGGACAGAACGGGCTCAAACAACACCCGCTTCCTAGAAAGAATGTCCTCCATATCCTCAGGGATTGTCACGTCGCTAATCGGAACGAAATATGCCATTTGTATAACTGAAATCTGCAGAAAATAGGATTAGCACTCGAAAATAGAGTGAGTTAGTAGCAGACTTAGTTTAAGAAATTCTTATCGAAGAAATTGTGCAAAAGATTCAGTAGATGTTTGATGCTATTTAGTGAACAAATGCAATGCACAAGTCTTCGTTAATGGCGGATAAAAGTGAGGCAGTTTAGAGATAAAAGAGTATATATATATATATATATATATATATTCAGATTTGAATATGAGGCGGTTTTTTTAAGCATGCGGTTGAGATTAATCAGGTTTTAATAAGTGAGCGGCTCAAATTGAATGTTATAATAGGTTATGATTACTGTGTCTCCTATAATCTCACCTACTTATCTTTATCGCGTAAATGGTAAGGTGAAATGACATGCATTTAATGCGCCGCAGTCAGTTTTACAGAATGTCGTGAGTTAATGAAAACGACATACTTAATGTAATACAATGAACATTAAAGGCGGGAAATAAATGCTATGACATGCTGAATCACCAAAAGCTGAATTTAATACTCATAACCTGTCAGCTGAACATCGTAGTCAGCTTATACCACATTTGATGAATATGAGTATTCAGCTGTACTGAAAGCAAGTTCCCCCTTACTCAGTACTGAATCGTATCAGTATGATCCAAAAAGACCTAGTTCTACTGAGAGATCGTTGAATCTGGTCTCAGCTAGAGGTTTGGTCAGGATATCAGCTCTTTGCTTATCAGTGTGGATCTTTTCCATTCTGATATCCTTTTTCTTGACATGATCCCTGATGAAGTGATGACGAATGTCCACGTGCTTGCACCGTATGTGTAGAACTGGGTTCTGAGTGATTGGAATAGCACTGGTATTGTCGTAGTAGATCGGCACTTCATCTTGATGGATGTCGTAGTCCCTCAGCTGTTGTCGAAGCCACAGTATCTGTGCGCAACAGCTTTCGGCAGCCATAAATTCAGCTTCAGTAGTGGACGTTGCTACTGAATGTTGTTTCTTTGAGAACCACGATATGAGCTTGCTACCGAGGAACTGTCAAGTTCCTAAGGTTGACTTTCTGTCGATTCGACAACCTGCATAGTCAGCATCATAATAACCAGTTAGTTCAAGGTTATCATCACCTGGATACCATAATCCAACTTCAGGTGTTCCCTTCAGGTAACGAAGAATTCTCTTCGCTGAATCGATATAAATTTTCTTGGGATTGGCCTGAAATCTCGCGCATACACCTACAACATAAGTTATATCAAGTCTGCTTGCTGTAAGATATAATAAAGAACCAATAGTAGCAATATAGTCAGTTGAGTTAATAGATACTCCCTCTTTGTCAAGATCAATCTTGAGATTTGTGTTCATGGGTATCTTTACTGACTTGCTGGATTCGTAGCCGAACTTCCTGATGAGATCTCTTGTGTATCTTGCTTGATTAATGAATATTTTCTTCTTTGATTGTTTGACTTGAAGTCCAAGGAAATAATTCATCTCTCCCATCATCTACATTTCAAAATTTTCTTTCATCATCTGTTCGAATTTCTGACACATAGTCAGATTCCTTGATCCAAAGATCATGTCGTCTACGTAGATCTGCACCAGTAAGATGTCTTCACCTGACTTGATACTGAATAGCGTGCGATCCACTATTCCTTTCTGAAAACCTTTCTGAAGTAGAAAGTCTGAGAGGGTATCGTACCAAGCCCTGGGTGCTTGTTTTAACCTGTACAGAGCTTTCTTAAGTCTGTAAACCTGATGTCCCTGTTGAAAGCCGGGCGGTTGTTCAACGTAGACTTCTTCGTTCAGTACGCCGTTCAGGAAAGCTGACTCACATCCATCTGGTAGATTGTGAACTGCTGATGTGTTGCATAAGCTAGGAATAGACGAATAGCTTCCAATCTTGCGACTAGGGTGAATATTTCGTCAAAATCTATTCCCTCTGATTGACAATATCCTTTGGCAACGAGTCAAGCTTTGTTCCTGAAAATGACGTTTTCATCGCGCTTATTCTTGAAGACTCACTTCGTTCCTATCACGTGTTGGTGTCTAGGTCTGGCAACAAGCTCCCATACATCGTTTCACGTGAATATATTCAGCTCTTCTTGCATGGCGGTGATCCAATCAACATCATTCAGTGAATCCTCTATTGTCTGAGATTCTTCAGTCCAGAAGAAGTATGAATATAAGGCACTTTCTCCTTGACAAAATTTGGATCTTGTCTTGACACTAGTTGAATGATCTCCAATAATAGGATCTGAAGAGTGAGCATCTAACCACGAGCGACGACGTCTTGTTACTTCATCTGAAATTGTTTCAATACAAACAGTAGGAGTATTAGGAATTTCAGTAGTATTGATCTGTGTCTAAAGTAATTCAGTAACAAGGTTTGGGTCTACTGAGTCACCAGGTTCAGGGGCATTTAGCTCAGGAACATTAATAGTTCCCCCTGAGTTGTATTCTTAGGGGGATTGATTCTGTTTGGTAGAATCAATCTCCTCAGCTACAATTGCTAGCTGTCGGGTGCTGAAGATCATCATCTGAATCATTATCCCAACAATGCTGGATCTTTTCAGTGTTGTCTTTTAAGCTTAGATTATGTAGCTTGCTCCTGACCTCTTCAGCTTTCGGCTGAGAGTTTGACTTCCTGAACTCAGAAATAAATTCATCAAATACAACATGGGGGCTTTTTTCCAAATAAAGGGTCCGGTAGTTAAAGACCCTGAAAGCTTTGCTGACCCTGGAGTAGGGTTGTAAACGAATCAAATATTTTTGATTCGATTCGGTATTCGTATTTGATTTTTGATATTCGTATTCGAGATTTTGAGATTCGAATTTGATTATAAATATTCGATTCGATTCGTTTACTAATCAAATACAAATACAAAATTGTAATATTCGATTCGATATTCGTAAATATTCGATTAAATATAAATTATAAATACAATAATTATTTTTATATATAATAATATTTTTATAAACTTATTTTTATTTTGTATATTAATTAAATAAATAAATTAAATCCTAATTTTATAACCTCACAAAACCCTACTCAATGTTATTTGTTCCTTGAATCCTTATCAGTTATCCTAATTTTATAACCTCATAAAACCCTATGTTTTAATATATGAAGCTAATTTTTAGTTGATTCTTTTACTTAGGAGCAAGGAGAGCCTATTCATGTCATGTTGCAAAAAGATTGATTTCCAAAATCGGTGGAAGAGTGGCTACTTGTTAACTAGTATTTATCTTATCAATGTTATTGCATTTTGTCTTTTTAAACACTTGTTGCTTTAGTCAATATTTGGACATATTTTGGTGTTTTTAATTTTATTTATGTGGTTGCATATTTTTGTTTTGTGGTACAATTTAGATCTTTTAAGTGGTATGTTAAATGCATTGGATTTTGAATATCTCTGAAATATTATGTTACAGGCTTTGTCTAAGAAAATTCGAATCGAATAGTTACGAATCGAATAGTACCGAATACGAATCGAATAGCCGAACAATCGAATAGTTGCTGTTTAACAAACAAACAAATCGAATATTCGAATCGAATAATTCGAATATCATTATCGAATCGAATACGAATAAGGTTTAATATTCGAATATAAATCGAATCCGAATACGAATATTCGAATATCGAACCGAATACGAATCGAATATAGTGATATTTGCTTCGATTCGATTTGTTTACAACCCTACCCTGGAGTATCCTAAGAAAACTCCTTGGTCTGACTTACTTTTAAAACTCTTTAACTGGTCCTTTCCATTATTATGGATAAAGTACGGACCGCCAAAGATATGGAAATGCGAAATAAAAGGAATTCTCCCTTTCCATAGCTCATAAGGCGTCTTCATGTGCATCTGAGTCAGTAGAGACCGGTTTTGAGTGTATCAGGCAGTGTCAATAGCTTCTGCCCAGAACTTCAATGGAAGACCTGAATCTGCAAGTAACGTCCTTGCTGCTTCTTTAAGCATTCTGTTCTTTCTTTCAGCAAGTCCGTTCTGTTGAGGCGTACGTGCCGCTGAGGTTTCGTGTTCAATGCCTTCAGCCTCACATAAGTCCCTTACCATTGAGTTCAAAAACTCAGTTCCACGATCTGAGCATATCCTTTGGATCTTGATATCTTTCTCGACGCTTCAGTAGTTTCGGCAGCTCAAGTTTGACGTCAAATTTGTTGGCGATGAATATCACCCAAGTATATCTTGAATAGTCATCAACGACTACAAGAGCATATTTATTTCCTCTGATCGTTACTGGATTGACTGGCCCAAATAAGTCCATGTGCAGCAGTTGAAGGATTCCACCAGTGGAAGGTGACGAAATAGGCGGATTACTTGACTTTCTTTGCTTCGCCTTCGGACATGCTTCACAATTTTTATGTCTTTTGAATACTTCGTTGGGAAGCCCTTTGACTTTAGCATCACGTGCTAGTTTGTTCATTGTTTTGAAGTTCAGATGACTCGGTCGTCTATGCCACAGCCATGCTGTTTTGTTATCTGACCTCGTGTGTGCTAGCAGGCAAGCTTCAGGCTCAGCGGTATTCCATTCAGCATAAAATATTTTCCTTTGCCGCGACCCTGATAACACAGTTTTTCCTGTAGATTTATCAAGAACATCACAAAAACCTGCGTCAAAAGTCACTTTATTGGAGTTATCACAGAATTTACTGACAGAAAAGAGATTATGTTGAAGTCCTTCAACATAAGATACCCTACGAACTATTACAGTTCCTATTTTCAGTGTGCCGTATCCCCTTGTGTAGCCTTTGGAGTTGTCACCGAATTCAATTCTGGCTCCATCTTGCTGAACGTAGTTGGTCAGTAGGCTCTTTTGATGTGTCATGTGTTTTGAGCATCCACTGTCGACAATCTAAGGGTCCTGTAGCACCTGCAAAACAAAAATAGATTCAGGTACCCTTTGGGTTCAGCTTGGGTCTTTAATGGTTAGATTTTAGGATCCAAACTTGTCTGACAGCCCTGATGGCTTCAGACTTCTTCTTTCCCTTGTTGTCAGTAGTTTGCTCCACTGAACTTGGAGTAGCTAACTTCTTAGACTTTTGTGGTTTAGCTTTCTTCTTCTTCTGAACCTTAGGGCTTTTGACTCTTGGCTCATAGTAGTACGATCCATACTGAGCTAGATGAGTCAGTAGTTGGTGGCCATACTGTTCAGCCCACCTGACCTTCCTGGTTCCCCCTGAGTTTGCTCTTGGTGTCTTAGGGCTGGAACCTTGGGTCATTTTCCTGTTGCTAGACTGAGGTGCTTGAATCTTCTGCTTATTCTTTGTCTGAGGGGATGTAAATTCTGCATGTCCAGTTACCCCCTGGACAAACCTATTAGTCAGCTTATTGGAGCTCTTCTGTCCTGAAGTGGAGGCTTCACATGTGTAACCAAGTCCTTCTTTGGTGGCATGTGGTCTCTGTGCTCGTAGTAGCTTTTCCAACTTCTCCTTTGCTCTAATGTATTGCTCTGTCATCAAGGTTCTCCACACCTCATCACTCTTACATTGATATTTTTGGGAACCCTTTTTCATCTTCCGTCTGAACATTTCCTTCTTCTGGTATTTCACAGTGAGGAGAGCATACTTCTCAGCCAAGTTGTCAGCAGTAGGTATGGTCACTGAGCTTCCAGCTGACTGACTTGTTGCTGAGGGACTTGCTCCAGGAGTGCTAGTTGATGCCTTATAAGCATGATCCACTGGCACTTCATCTTCAGCACTGGGGGTGTGTGGGAGGTTGAACTCGAACTCCTCAACTTTAAGTTCTGAAAATATATAATCAGGAGTAAAAGAATTCAGGTCAGTTCTCCACATACACGTAGCAAAAGAATGCCACTAGGGCCTGCTGATAGCCCTTAGAATTTAGGTGTTGGTCTCCTTATTGCTGAACGTCTTCCCCAGTCCGTTGATGATGTTGATCTGATTTGTGAATCGAACGCCGAAATCATCTATGGACTCCCCATGAAGCATAGCGAATGCCTCGAGTTTCTGTAGCTCTAACTCCAGTGTGTTTTCTTTGATCTGTGGAGTTCCTTGGCTCAGCACTGTGAGAGCATCCCATAGCTCCTATGCAGTCTTGCAGTCATCTACTCTTCCGAGATAAGAATCACTGAGTGTCATCAGTATAGCGTTGCGAGCAACTGGGTCGAGGTTGTGCAGTTTCTTCTCTTCAGGAGTGAAGAGGCTTTTGTCCTTCGTGACTTTTGGTCTGGTTCGGGCACCTTCTACTCCGTCCAATGCAAGTACGACTGAGTCGACCATCGGAACAATGGGGCCTTTCTCCAGAACATCGGTCATGCTGTTGTGCAGCAAGGTCAAATGTGCCTCCATCCTTACGCGCCATACTGCATAGTTTTCAGTTGAGAACATTGGCACAGTCCTAATCCCTGAAATATTAGCCATTGAAAGATAGGATATAGGATGCAATGAAGAGATGCCAGATGCAGTGAAAACGGGTTTTCTAGGATCTTTGTTCGAGATAGACCAGTATTAGAGAACCATGATCAGTTAAGAACACTGTGTTCTTATACCAATTGTTGGTCCTGAGACATGGTTCAGGTGTAGAGGGGGGGGGTGAATAACCTGAATACAAACTTCGTTCTCAAACGCGAAGTCAGCTCTAGTTGAGTTTGCTACTGAACTGAGTCAAACAGCCAAATATACTTCAGATCCCGTGGGCAAGAAATTCTTCTACTGAGTTCAGCTCTACTGACTTTAGTCAGTTGAACAGTCGTTCAGTATTAGAGTGTGTGCGAAAGTGTAGGCCCTATCAAACGTCTCGTTTAGAAAACCGGTTTTATGCTGAATTAATGAAGTACAATTTTAATGCAATATGGACAGTTAGAGAAAATAGTAAATCAACACAACAAATTTTTAAAGTGGTTCGGACACGCTGGGTCCTACGTCCACTGTCCTGACCAAAGCAGGATACTTGATATATTTATACTGAGCAAGTCTCAGTGATCTGTTCTCAAGACAGATACAACTTGAAGCTTATACTGAGCAAGTTCTCAGTGATCTATGCGCTGGACAGATTCTCTACTTATAGTCGTAGTGAGTTTACAAGGGTTTCAAACTTTAAGAGTTTGAGTCTTTTCCAACTAAGAGGAAGTTCTTACAAGTAAGAGCAGTTTCACAAGGATGTGAACTTCCTCGAGGTTTCTAAGCTAAAGATAATACAATGAGGCTTGCTTCGATAAGAGAAGGGGAACAAATATAACTCTAAGTGATGAACTAAAGGGGTTCTTCTATGAATTCTAGTTCTTCACTAGATTCTTCGTTGAGAGTGTTAAGATTTTGTGCGTAGATAGCTTGGGTTCTCGGTGGTGTCTCTGCATGAAGACTTCTCCTATATAGTCGTCGATGGTGAATAGATCCGTTGGAGGGAGGTCTAGCCACGTGTCAAAAAGACAATGAAAACGACTCCTTTATTTTGAACGTTGGTGAGTAGGTGCACTGTAGAGATTCTCCTCTTTTTCAGTCTGGGAGCAGCTTTTGTCAGAAAAGATAGGTCGTTGTCGGCTCCTTATTGGTCGAGGTAGATTGGTAGGTGAGACTTGTCAAACATCAAGGTTGACTTCCTCTGAATCCTAGGACCTTCAACTGAAGTGACTTCCTACTGACGTTCTTCTGAGCATTCAGTGCATGGGCATGAATTCCTGTGTAGATTCAGTTGGTGGTTGGCTGACCAACTGAGTTCTTCGATCCTGAGTACAATAGCTGAGTGCAAGATCTTCTACTGAACTAAGCAACTACTGAACTCTAGCCTACTGAGTTTTAACAACTGAACTCGACTAAGCTATACAGATACGAAGGTACAATATTCAGCTAGGATTTTGGGATCTATCAAATCTATCAATTCATCTACTGAATCCTTATCCCAACATCTATCTAGTCACAACAGTTCTAGCTTTCTTTGACACTGTTATTTTGATTATTACGCCTTTCTTTTGCTTTCAACCTTTCCTCATAGTTCAGCTAATCCTGTAGCTGCTAAGCCATTTGCTTGTCATATATCTCTTGGTCATCAGGCAAAATTTTTCTTAGGTGACAGAGGAGGCAAGTCATGAGAGTTGCTGATGGTCGAGGCTTTACCTTTAGCATCGGAATGAGTTACAACAGGCTCATCCTCATCTACAAATTTCGCGGTCTCCTCTATTGCAGCTTGAGCTAAGGATCCTTCTTCTCCTGATCCTTGAGCTCCTTTAGTACTTACTATTGCCAGAGTCAGTACTTCTGCTGACTTATCCAATCCTTCCCTTTTTCTTGGGATTTCTCTTTCTCAGCAGGATCAACAAGTACTATCACATCCTCTACTTCTTCCTTCACTTCCCCTTTCCCTTTTTGGCATCATCAATTGTGCGTGGGACAGAGATATAAAGGTCATGACCTTGCGATTTAGGGCATCCATCTGATGCTTTACGGTATCGAAACCAACTTCTATGTCGTATATTTATCCTGAGTAAGATTTCCAGTCATGTTCTCTGTACTGTCGATAGTTTTGAGTAGCGTAGCATTATCATTCTTGTGCTTCTGAAGGGATTCCGAGAGCAGATGAGATGAATCTTCTATGATGGATTTGAGTGCTGAAGCTTGTGTATTGATCATTTTAGATACCCGTCCAGTAGCAAACTTGTTCAAGTCCTTAACAGTTTTCAGCATTGTCTGAATGGATTCAAATAAGCGTTCTGAGAATGTTTTGGCTTGAGCTATTATAGTTTGCTAAAACTGCTCTGTGAGATCGGCTTTCTGAGCCTCTAAGGCTGTCTTAAGAATTGACTCAACATCAGGAGTGGGAGTCTCACGAATCCTCTTGACTTCAGCACTGAGAGCATCCAGCTTCTCAGTCTACGCCTTAGTGTACTTGGTCCACTTAATGTGAACATCCTTGGCTAGGAGCATGTTTTTCTCTTGTTGCTTATTAAGGCCCTTGTTGAAACTCCTTGCAGAGAGTTCTTCGATCGACTTGGCCTGATAGAGCAAACTGGAAATCCTTTGCTCAATCAAAGTGATCACCTGTGATTGTTCAGAAGTTGTAGCAGCAATGACAACACCAGATGGAGGGGGTGGTGCGGCGCCGTCATGATCACTTGGACATTTTGGAGATTCACCCTCAGCAGACTTTCCAGGGCCTACATCCTTGGGTGTTGATTCTTTATCAACATTACCGAGTTCCTTAGTTTGAACGAGAAATTATGTGCCTTACTTTATGTTCAGCAGAAGGAGCATTGTGACCTTAGGTCATCCATTGAAGCAATGTCCGAAGGATCTCCATACCCTATTTCAATTTTAAGTTTGTGCTCTTCTGCCAGTAGAATCGACACGGTTTTGAATCTGATGGCTTCATCAAGTTCACCCCAGTCAAGGAACCTGAGTAGCATATGAAATCTAGCTCGATTGACTATATCAATCTGATTAGGATGATCTACTATCTCCGGAATGAGACCAGACATTCATCTTTGGCTCTTTTCTTTGCAACCGCAAATGGCAGTTCTTCAGAAGTGTCAGCCAAATGGATCTCTTCAGTTCTGATTATTGGATTATGTTCTGATTGAGTATCTTCAGAACTGATTCGTTTAAATTTGTCTTTCAGGGTGCCATCCTCTTTGCCGGAATCTGAATCCATAATCTACTGGAGGTGGTGGTATATTTGCTTTCTTGGCCAACCTCCTCTTCTTAGAGATCTGTGGCTGAGGGGGTGGAGAAGATTGAGATGGTGCATTTGCTTTCCTTTATGTTCAGTCGCCCCCTTGCCTATCGACTTCTCTTTGTTCTGAAATTTGATGAGCTTCGGGTCTAAGTATGCTGAGTTAGCAAATGCTGCAAGACCAGTACATGCATCCAGTATCATGATCGATACCTAGGTCTCATGTCATTGCTTCCCTACTGGTCCTAGCTTCCACTCATTATCACCAAGCATTTACAACACTATATGCAATTCACAGTTCACTGTACGTACGCTAGAATTTTTTAATATCGTTAACACACAATTGACTATATGTACGTTATAGTTCATTTGACATTATTAACACACAATTCACATACGTAGCGGCATCGTAATAAATTCATACGTCATTCTCTATGAAATCTGTAAAAGTTATCAAGATACAAATCATTTAATACCCAGTTTTGCAATAAGAAATTGTATCAGCATTCGATTGTAATTATCAAATAGTCATGGGTACAATATCAAATATTCAAAACTCCGAGGGCAGAATTCTCACATTTCCTCTAAATACACATACTATGACACTGTGAAATGGATGATAGATTTTTTTTATAACTAATTAAAAAAATTCAGATCAATTTCATTGTGAACTAAAACTTTTTTCTAATTTGGCAATTTTTTATAATAAAAAAAATATAATTGGTTGGTTTGAATGTGTTGGATCTGAACTTTTAGACTGTGGCGCCGTCGCTGGAAGCATCGAGAAGGAAAGTCCGTCGTCTTTCGCTCTCTGCCGCCGTAGAATCAGAGCTCAGAGTTAGGTTCGTTTCGTCGCCACCGCGTTGAAATTCGACAAGGAGGAGTGTGTGTCCTCGCTTGCTCTCTACTACCGTTCCAGTATTTTTCTACGAGTCAGTCTGGGGGGCTTGGGAAGGGGGGGGGGGGGGGGGATGGGGGAATGAAACCCTACTTCCAATTTTGAATGAAATGTTCCGGCAAAATGACGCATTTACCCTAAAGTGAATCAAAATAACAAGTAAAGTGTATTATGACGATCCCAGAACTTAATCGTTGGATTGATCCATCGACTAGGTGGTGTTATTAATTCTTATTATAACATTTATAACCAATATATATAGGGTATGTATCTACTAAAAAACACATCCCATATAAAAACTAAGGACCATTGAAGGCCATAGATCTTCATTCGATCTATCGCGCACAATTAATTTGTTTTATTTAATTATTAATTCATAAAATTGGAAAAAGGGTAAAATTGGTAGATAATTATATATTAATAATTAAATTAGAAAAAGACAACAAATGAGAGACCCCTCGCAACCTACTACTACCCACCGCCGTCCGCCGCTAGCTAGAGATAAAATGAGAGTTATGTTATGTATTATAAGTATGATGAATAGTATTTGCAAAATTACAATATGAACAAAACAGACAATGTTATGCATAAAAATGCATGTGTTATGCATACTAGTAATTTACTATGTATAAAGTCTGATTTTATTTTATAATGTAATAATTTATATAAGATTGTCAGTCTATGCAAAAAATTGTTCGGGCTTATGCATAAACAAATACTTTAATATGCACAAAACTTATTATGCATAAACAAATACTATAATATGCATAATGTCCACATAGCACACAGTTTTATGAATACAAATATTCTTAATTATGCATACAAACCAACACTATATTATGTATAAACAAAATTGCGTTTTCCAAAAGATTTTCCGTCCGCCACCGCCGCCAAGATCAAGGAAGAAAGTGTAGGTGTTTGGTTTAGTATTAAAATATAAAGTGCAGGGGTGGATCCAGGATTTATCGTTAGGGGGGGGGCAAAAATTATAGGGATGAGTTTTATTTTTTGGAGGGTTCAGGGTCGAAGCTTCCGAGAATATTTTTTTCGACGTTTATTTCTATTTGGTCTAAATATACTTACCAGTTAAGGCTTATTTAGCGATATATATATATATATATATAGGGTTAGGTTTCCATGGGAACAAGGGTTATAGTGTGAAGTAGGAACAAGCATTAGTCGTTGGATCAATCCAATTGGTTCGATCCAACGATTGTAGATCATTTCCCACTTAAAAACATCTAAATCCGCAACAATACATTTTCTTTGCAAAACTGATACACTAAAGGGCAAATCTGACTTTTACCATTAATTTTGATTTAAAAAGGGGGGAACGAATGAAATTGAATTCATTTCGACATTTTCGAATCCCATCCCATCTTCACAACCTCCACCTCGAGATTTTCATTCACCCACACCATCTCTGTTGGTCCCGAGATAAACGTTCAGGTGTATAACGGGGGTTAATACACCTGAAAACTTTCTCAACTTAAAACGTAAACAGTCCAATTCAGGAGAGTGTCTGCTGAATAAATTCAGTAGACCATGCAAGCTGTTCTGGATCGCGTGGAAGAGTGGCTGACTATACTGAGGCCTGTTAGCTGACTGATGTCAGAATTCAGTACAGTTCAGTAAGAGTTTAGTAGCGTGTGGAATAGTGTAGGCCCGATTCAGTTGAGTTGAATTTTTTTTTATTAAAACTGTTTAAGTAGATTAGTACACTTAGTTAAGGTTTGCTGAAACTCTGTTGTATGATTTTGTAAAACGGTTTTCAGTATTAACAGTATATCAATGCAACAGTAAATGAACACAGTGATTTTAAAGTGGTTCGGATATCAAACAATCCTACGTCCACTGTCCCGAAAAGATCAGGTTGCTATTTTATTATACTGAGTTAGTCTCAGTTGGTTTGTGCACTGGACAAACACGGCCTTGAAGATTATACTGAGCAAGTCCCAGTTTATAAGAATCAAACTATAAGTTTGACAAATTCTCCAACGATGAAGGAGTTCTTAACAATAAGAACAGTTCAAGATATGAACTCCTTCGGGTCTAAGCTATAGATATTTCAGTGGAGCTTAGGTTAGAGGGAAGGGAACAAGAGGTGGCTTCTAGAGTGATGAACAATGAAGAATAATCTCTCTCGGTTCGTGTTCGATCACTTGGATACTAGAGGCTTTGATTCTATTCAGCTTGGTTTCCTAGAGCAAAGTAGTCGCCTTTCGCGTTGAGTGTTTCTCTGAAGTTCTTGCGGAAAGCTTGTAACTTGTTCGTTCGTTGCTCGTAATCGCTCTGTGTTATGTATATGTTCTTTGATTTGATTTTCCCTCTATTTATAGAGGTGAGCTATGGATATGTCCGTTGGAGATAAACTGTCCACGTGTCACTCTCTTTGGGTAGATAACAACTCTTTTAAGGAATCTCGCAGAGCCTTTTCCTCCTGTTGGGTGATGATTCAATCCTCAGCATGATCATACTTGTGGGAAATGACTCTTATCTTCTATACTGAATCATGCTCAGTAGCCTCGTGCTCTGAACTGTTGAGAAGATTTGAAGATCCCAAAACCCTATCTGATTGGTGAACCATTCCTTTGTATTCGTATTTGTCTCTGAGGTTTCGGACTCGGTAGACACTCTCTCTCTGGTCAAGGCGCTCGGTAGCTCATCGGCCTCGGCACCGGTGTAGAAGACTCGGAATCTTGGACTCGGCGGGAGCAAGATATGCGAGAGAGTCAGCTGAACTGAACTCAGCAGGAGTAGTTCACTAAACTCAGAGCTGATCTTTAGTAGACTTATCTCAGCAGTCTATCTACTGAATACAAGGTCAGACTCAGCAACGGCGGATAGTCTTCGGGATCGTCGAGAATCTTTTGAAAGACAATCGGCATTGTCATGTACGAGGAAGAGAGAAGTCGGCTTCGATGTCTCGAAGTTTGTCTTTGTCTCAACCACTTCATCCACCTCGACGAATGACAAGCATACACGTGTCTTCTCACCTGCTAAAGCTGCAGTCAACCTTTTACCTAAAAAGGTGGGAAAATACACTGTTACCTACACCAAAAGAGCCGTTTGCTACCAAAAAGAGAGAGAGAGAAGAAGATCGTCTCCAACGGATCTATTTCAATCTCTGCTCTATAAATAGAGGGATCATTCAAGATTTCAAAAAAAAAAAGAGAATGCGCGCACCTAGAACACGAGAGAGCATTCAAACGAGCGATATTAACGACTAAGTCTTCCGCAAGAAACAACCGAGTTATCTCCCGTCGAAAGACTACATCCAACTCAAAAGGAACCAAGTCGAACCGACATAAGCTTCTAGTATCCAAGCGGCCGACACGAACCTATAGCTAAACCCTCAGCTGTTCGTCGCTCTAGATAGCTACATTCTCGTTTCTTATCCCTCTAACCCTAAGCTCACTTGTTATATCCATAGCTTAGACGAAGGAGTTCACATTTGAACCTAATCCTTATTGTATAAGGACTCCTTCACTGTTGGAGAAGTTTGTCAAACACTTTAAGTTTGATAGTGTTGTAAGCGAGACTTGGATCGATATAAAAACCAAGACGCGACTTTGCCCGGTGTGCAAGGCGGCCGAGACTAACTCGGGATAATAAATAGCCTCCTGATCATTCGGGACAGTGGACGTAGGATTTGAGCGATATCCGAACCACTTTAAAATTCCTGTGTCTCTTACTGCTTTCTTAACTGTTGCATTGATTTTACTATTTATACTGAACATCATATTTAAATCAATCAACTGTCTCAGCATACTGAACTTTTAAATCTACCGAACCGAGACTTAAAACGTTTTCTCACAAAAACGATTTGGGCCTACACTATTCCGCGCACCGAACTCTTACGTAGATGCGGAATTCGACGTAGTCGGTTAGCGAATCTCGGCCGAGTAAGTACTCTTAGCCTTTAACTCGATTCGAGCAGTATCAGTCCTGGTTGGCGAATGCTTCGATCGGACACCATCCTGAATAGGACTGTTCGAGTTCGAAATTGAGAAATTGAATCAGGTGTATTCACCCCCCCCTCTACACCTGACCGTACACTCGGGACCAACAATTGGTATCAGAGCAGGAGTTCTTTGACTCTTGTTATCTTTGAGACTGGTCTACTCGAACGGATCCAAGGGAAAACGTTTTTTTTACTGCATATCACTCTACATTCATATCTATATTCTTCATGGCTGATATGTCAGGTATAAGGATGGTACCCATGTTCTCGGTGGAGAATTATGGAGTATGGCGAGTCAGAATGGAAGCACATCTGACATCCCTCCATGACAGTATGACTGAAGTTCTTGAAGATGGACCTATCGTTCCCATGATCGATAGTGTCGTGACTCAGGACCAAGCTCAAGGAGGAGGAATGGTGACCGGGAAGAAGATTCCCAAAGACAGAAGTCTCTTCACTCCTGAGGAGAAGAAGCTTCACAACTTAGACCGTGTTGCCGAAACGCCATACCGACCACCCTTAGTGATTCTTATCTTGGCGGGGTTCGGGAATGCAAGACTCGCTAAAGAACTCGGGATGCTCTTGCGCTGCCGAGTCGAGGGACTCGAGAAGATTAAAGCCAACAAATTAGCGCCGGAACTCCAAAAGCCGGAAAGCTTGTCTCTCATGCCCGGTGACAAAATCGAAGATGCGAACGTCGATTTACCAATCGATGAACTCTATCAATGGGTCGGGAAAGACATTCAAGCAACCGAGAGATGAATCGAAGATTCCGAGGGCACCGCCTGGACGGACACTGGACACCTTTTGCCACTCTATTGCGACATTCGACTTAGATGCTTGTGTCTCCCGACCATATCTTTTGAATTACGGGCGGAGGAGTTTGAGTTCGACAGACCTCAAAGAAAGCGAGAGCCGAAGCCGACACAAAAATCGACCATGCTTTCAAAGCATCGGTCGAGCCAAAGATCTCCGAGCAACGATCAAAACGACGAGTAAGACTGAACCTTCACTCAATGATCTACATGAAGGAAGTCTCGCTCAGAAGTATGCACTGCTCGCTGTAAAGTATCAGAAGGAGAAGGAGCGATGCAGAAAAGTGACTAAAGCCTATCGGAAAACGAAAGGTAAGTCAAATTATATGTCGAAACACACTCCCGACTCACAATCTTCCGAATGCGAAAAGAAAGATGACTCGAACCATCAAAGAATAGCGAAAGCAAAGAAGAAAGAGTCATCGCTTGTTACAACTGCAAGAAGCCGGGACATTATCAGTATGATTCTCCTGAGCTCAGTAGTGCTGAACGCGCAGCACGTAAGGCAAGGAGAGAGAAATTCGCCCAGAAAAGACAATCCTACATAGTCGGTGAAATCTCGGACGACTCGAAGAGGTCGACTCCTTTATGGATTCATCGGATGATGATGCGGCTTTCATGGCCTTAGAGCTTGAAGGCGAAGAATCGGTGAAAAGTGCATGATGGCGGGCGAAGAGGATGAGGTAAATTCTCATGAACCACTTAACTCCTCTTCACACTTGCACACATGACACTATTTCAGGTGCGGATGAGAATTTGGATGTCGCAACCGCATACGAAGAACTGCTCGACGAACAAATTCGGATGAGTGCACGGCTCAGCCAAGACTCTTCGGGAGTTGGATACCCCGAAAATAGAGAATCGAGAGACTTTCTCGGGAGAGTCGGGTTGCTGCGAGGCCGAAGGACTTGTGTTGAGACTCGGGGAGGAAATAAACTCTCCGATGGCCAAGTCTCGAGCATCAAGAAGATCGGATTTCGGTTTTGACCAATGACTTGACTCGAAAGATGCGGGCCGAGTCTGCTTGAAGCAAGAAATGTCGGGACTTCGGGCCGAGGCACGACACACCGAAGAAGAGTGATGATGTGCGGAGGAGCCTAATGACCGAAAGGTACATGGGCGCCGAGAAGAAATTAGAAGCTATGCTAGCAAGCAATAAGCCAAAGCACTACAAGGAAGGACTTGGATTCGGCCGGGGAGCTTCCTCATCCGCCCCACTACACTCGGAAGTGCGCTGGCGATAGGTTTGTTCAAGGGGGAGACTATGAACGCAAATATACTGAACCCCCTAGCAAAGAACAAACGAGAAGATGAAAGCACCTCATCCCACACATCAGCATTCCGACAAGAAGATCGGTGCCAAGAAACCCCGGTTCGGTCAAGGGGGAACCAAAGAAATTAAAATTGGCGGATCTGTATGGACCTCCAAAGCCGACACATCCAAGCTCGGTATGGGTCATACTATTATGAACCTATAGTCGAGAAGAGGCTCCAAAGGTCGAAGAAAAAGAAAGCCACACGAAGGCTAAGGTCGGCGGTCCACCAACTCGAAGATCGGGACTCCTGAACCTCGGAAGCCTCGAAGTCACCTTTGACCGATCCGGTGGTCGAGATATGTTGACTCCTAATGGGAAGAAAATGTACCGAAACCACCGGGGTTGTTAGACGAGATTTGGGTTATGAAAACTAACATCTAAGGACCCAAAATAAAAAATGAAGGGTACCTGAATAAAATTACGTTTTGCGGGTGCGTAAAGACCCAGTGGTATGTGGACGGCGGATGCTCAAGACACATGACATACCAAAGGAGTCTACCAAGAATTATATCACCGAAGAAGGACCCCGAGTGAGTTTGGAGATAATGCCAAAGGCTACACGAGAGGATATGGAACACTCGAGCATAGAAACTACCAAAGTTCCAAGAGTATCATATGTTGAAGGACTTCAAGCATAATCTTCTCTCTGTTAGTCAATTTTGTGATAACTCAAAAAGAGTGATTTTTGACGCCGGTTTTACGTGATGTTATTGATAAATCCACGGGGAAAATAGTGTTATCGGGTTCGCGCGAAAGAACATATATGTGGTCGATCGGAACTCAACGAACACCGAAGCTTGCTTATTGGTGAAGAATGACAACCGCACGGGGTGGCTATGGCACGAAAGACTCGGCCATCTCAACTTTAAGACGCTCAACAAGCTTGCAAGAAACACTCTAGCAAGGGGACTGCCGAATGAAGTATTCGAGCAAAGACACTCGGTGTGAAGCATGTCCGAAGGGAAAGCAAACAAGGAATCAAAATCCTCCGGTTCCATCGCCTTCCACGAATGGAATTCTTCACTACATATGGATTTGTTCGGTCCAGTCTCCCCGGTGACGATCGGAGGCGAGAAAATATGCATTAGTGGTCATAGATGACTACTCGCGCTACACATGGGTCATATTCATTGCCAACAAGTCCGACGTCAAAACGAGTTACCAACGCTTCGAAAAGGCTCGGTGTCGAAAAGAACACCAAGATCGAAAAAATACGTTCGGACGGCAGGAACCGAGTTCCTTAATTCCATGGTAAAGGAGTTCCGCAAGCGAAGGAATAGAGCATGAGACTTCACCGCACGCACACCTTAGCGAGAATGGAGTTGCTGAACGAAAGAACGAGAACTCTAAAAGAGGCAACTAGGACTCTACTCGCAGACTCGGGACTCCCAACCAAATTCAGGGCGTAAGCTACCGATACGCATGTTATACTCGAAATAGATCTCTACCGACAAAGCGGCGATAAGAGAACACCATATGAACTATGGAACGACGGGAAGCCTTCTCTATCTTATTTCCATATTTTTGGTTGTTCATGCTTTATCCACAATAATGGGAAAGATCAGCGAAGACTTTTGATAGCAAGTCGAGATCGGGGAGTATTCTTAGGATACTCTCGGGTCGACAAAGCTTTCGAGTATTCAACTATCGGACTCTTTGCGTGGAGGAAAGCCCTCATGTTGTTTTTAACGAGTTTGCTATCGAAGACAGGAGCAATAACTCAAATTCCGAATCCGAGGACATCGGTAAGCGGCTACGGGATCTAAGCTTAAAAGACAAATGCGAAAAGATCCGGCTATGTTGGGATGATGATTCGGACGAAGAAAGCGAAGACAAATCTACTCGAATCTCAACCAGGTGAGCAAGTAGGCGAGAAGATTGATTCTCCCGAACGGAATCAATCCCGGGTAACTCGACTCGATGAGGAAACCGTAGAGGTAACGAGACCAACACTACTGAGAATAACAACTCGGGGGGAATGTCTAGTAATGTTCTCGAGCCGAATGCCCCTGAACCTCGGTGACTCGGTAGATCACACTCTTGTTCTTGAACTACTTCAATCTCGAGAATAGTACAACCGAAATGCCTAACTCACCTACTATCCGTGTTGAACAAATTTCGAGATGAAGAGTTAAAACATCGTAGATCGTGGCTAGATGCTCACACTGCGATCTTATAATTGGAGATCCTTCAAGACACATGTCAAGACAAGATCCGGATTCTCGTCAAGGAGAAAGCACATTATTTTCCCCGCTTCTTGTCTACTGAAGAGCCTCAGAATATTGAGGATGCACTTAAAAATGCTGACTGGATTATTGCTATGCAGGAAGAGCTGAATCAGTTCACGAGAAACGAAGTATGGGAGCTTGTAGACAGACCCCGTCATCAACATGTCATTGGAACCAAATGGGTCTTCAAAAACAAGCGAGATGAAAACAACGTTATAGTAAGGAACAAAGCAAGACTCGTGGCTAAAGGCTACGGTCAAGCCGAAGGGATAGATTTCGATGAGACGTTCGCACCAGTTGCAAGATTGGAGGCAATTAGACTATTCCTAGCCTACGCAACACATCAAAGATTCAGAGTTTATCAAATGGATGTGAAGTCTGCGTTCCTGAATGGCGTGCTGAAAGAAGAAGTCTATGTGGAACTACCGCCCGGCTTTCAGCAGGGACATCAAGTATATAGACTCAGAAAGGCTCTATACGGGTTAAAACAAGCACCCAGGGCTTGGTACGATACCCTGTCTGAGTTTCTTCTTCAGAAAGGTTTTCAGAAAGGCACAATAGACCGCACTCTATTCAGCATTCGACTGGAAGAAGACTTATTACTTGTGCAGATCTACATGGATGACATTATCTTCGGTTCGAAGAATGTCATCATGTGTCAGCAATTTGAAAAGATGATGAAGGATAAGTTCGAGATGTCGATGATGGGTGAAATAAACTACTTCCTTGGTTTTCAAGTCAAGCAATCCGAAAAGGGAACGTTCATCAACCAAGACAAATACACTCGAGACCTCATCAAAAGATTCGGCTGCACATCCGGCAAATCAATCAAGATCCCGATGAACACGAATATGAAGATAGATCTTGATAAAGAGGGAGTATCAGTAGACCAAACTGAATACCGTGCTATAATTGGTTCTTTATTATATCTAACGGCTACTCGTCCCGACATAACTTATCTTTGTAGGTGTGCGTGCTCGATTTCGGGCGAATCCCAAGCGAGTCATATGGACTCGAGCAAAGAAGATTCTCCGCTATCTACGAGGAACACCCGACATGGGTTTATGGTATCCACTGATGATAATATTGAACTAACTGGTTATTCCGATGCCGACTATGCGGGATGTAGAATCGACCGAAAATCAACTTCGGGGAACATGTCGGTTCCTTGGCGGCAAGCGATCTCATGGTTTTCAAAGAAACAAGCACTCGGTGGCCACGTCGACTACCGAAGGCGAATACATGGCTGCTTGGAAGTTGTTGCGCCCGGATCCTTTGGCCGAGACAAGAGATGAGAGACTATGACGTCATTCGAGAATGAAGTGCCGATCTTACTGCGGCGGTGCCGGTGCTATTGCAATCACCGAGAATCCCGTTCTTCACACAAGATGCAAACACGTGGACATCGAGCATCACTTTATTCGTGACCATGTCGAAAAGAAGGATATCAGAATGGAAAAGATCCATACTGACAAACAAAGGGCTGATATACTGACCAAGCCTCTAGCTGAATCCAAATTCAGAGAACTTTCAGTAGAGCTAGGTCTGTTGGACCCTACTAACCCCGATCGGAAGAGGTTTCGGGAGAGAGACATTTACGTAAGGGGGGAATGTTCACTCTCGATCGATACATTCGGTACGTAGAGACGAAACCATCTACACGAGGTATCAGCTGACTACTATGTTCAGCTGACAGGTTTGCGTATCTCTACTCAGTAGTAATTTAATACAACAATACCTTGCATTTATGGCAAAGATTCAGCATGACATTAATATCTTTTGGTTTGTCTTTATTATTAACAACTCACATTTAATGCACGACATTCCATACATAAGCTTGCTGAACTCTGCACGCATTTAATGCATGTCTTTTCACAGTTACTACTTAGGCTATTTTACAACTGGCTTTGACTTAGGTGCCTTTTGTGATCATTGCCTATTTTTTACTTCTAATCTTAACCGTCCATATCATAAAGCAAGTTTACACTCAGCCTTCGATCGAAAACCGTTCACCTTCATAGTTGATATATATTCGATCAAATCTTAAGAACCGCCATTAGCATACTTCATAACTTTCAAATTCCGAAAAATCCGAGATCTGCATTCGCAATCCTTTCTTGCAATTACACTCTCTATCTTATCTTGAATTTTATCCATTGGTATGCTTATATCTGTTAATGTATTTGTTATATGTTTCAGTATTGCATTGCACAGCACTGTTCTATCCAAAAACAGTACTGATTCATTTCTTGTCACAGGTACAATGGCGGAAACCAATATTTCTATGATATCTCCAACGGATATGCAGAACATTCTGGAGAAGGATCGCGTGTGGTTTGAACCCACCATGGATTTCTATTCATGCGATCTGGAGTATATGGATGAGATCTTCTCAGCTCTGCGCGAGTCAGGACTGGAGAAATTTCTGTCTAGGAGGCCTTCGTTCTTCCTCCCGAGACAGGTTGCAGAACTGTATTTGAATTCAGACGCAGTGTCTGGAGATATAGTGGCGAGATTCGTTGCCCATTCTATCCAAAACGCCACTATGGAGCTGAAGCAGATGTCCATCAAGGATGCCTTGAAGCGGAGTTTTGATCTGCCCTCCAAAGGAACCAGTACAGTCGGGTACAGAGACGACCGAGTTGATGAATACCTTACCGTCTTCTGTGGAAAGCCCACTACATTCAGAGCTGCTTTTCCGAAGAACATCATGTTGCCTCAGTTCAGGGCACTTGCCTATATAGTGACGCAGCTACTGACAAGCCAAGCAGGGTCGTTTGACCAAGTGTCGAGGCCTAAGATTCAGATGATGATGGCCATATACGACCGAGCCCAGATAAATTGGACGGAGTTCTTTCTCCGAGAATTCATGGCTCAGCCGCTAAGTTCGACAAAGCATCGAACACGCCGAGCGCAAAGGGCAAATTGTATGGACTCAAACCGTCCCATCATGATCGAAGATTTATGTGGATCCGAGCCTATCACCTACGGTGACAAGGAGTACTTCAATGTGAAGAAGGTCGATTTCACAACAAGACGGCGAGCGCTTCGGCGAGATAGGGTCGGGACCCTCAACGGTCTCTCCGAAATCAAAGTCTCGGCGGGCTACGCCTACAAAGAAAAGAACCCCTCCCGCTAAAACTCCTAAGGCACCGGCAAAGAAACGAAGAAAGCCGGCGAGGTGCCGGCCTGCGAGGAGGTTCCACAAGTGCCTCGCTGAACAGGCTCCCCGAGAAGACTACTCGGCCCATGCACTGGTTGATGAGTCCGAGTCTTCCGAGAAGACTCGGTCGGTGGAAAAGATTGTTCCCAGCGAAAGGGACCAAGGGGATGCTTCGAAGCTCGGAGCGCGAGATATTCAAGCACCTAGACATCACCCTTTCTCGTCCCTCCACTCGGCTCGGTCCCTCCAACCGAAGAGCGAGACTTCACACATAGACTTGGAGTCCGAGACGCATCCGAAGGTGAATCAATCGGGATGGAAGCTTCGGTGATTATATCCGAGCATCCCGAGAAATTCCGCAACTAGTTCCGGAGCTTGCCGACTACTCGGACTTGTTGCTCATCGCCAAGACAAGACAAGGCTCCACATGTTGCTTGCGACATCGGGAGTGGCCTCGTCTACGGCGCCTTGTCCTCCACTACTCTCGTCGGCAAGTGCATGAAGAGGAATTGAGACCGAGAGAGGAGATAGGCTATTCGAGCCCGAAGACCTCAGCTCAATGGACAATCCCGAGGGCTGCAATGCCGGCCATGATTCATGATCGGCAAGCACGCCTCCGGCCCAAGCACCCTCGGATGGGTCGAGACCATGACGACCCACCCAGTGATTCGAGCCACGGAAAGCCCGATGAGGGCATCCACAGGACAAGGATACCCATACTGAAACTGCTCCACCTCTCAGTATCCTTGGTCCTGAGAAGTCCAAGGCTGGTGCTTCGTCCTTAGCAGAGCCCGCTCAGCTCTTGCTGCAGTCGACTTTCGAAGCAGCGCCCAGCCAGACCGCAAAGAGATCTCGATCGGTGGCAAAAGCCTTAACGCCCAAGGGATCAAAAATCGAGATCTTGCGAAGGCTATCCATAGGACATGGAAGCGATCGCTCAAGCCACGACTAAAGAACTTCGTGGGCGAAGTCTTACGTCTCTTCATCATTGCCCCGATGTTTCCGCGCTTATTTCAGAAGCGTTGGCTCAGCAGCAAGTCAAATTCGAAGCTCAGCTCAAGATCTTTCAAGAGAGCCAAGCCAAGCTACTAGATGAATTTTTGGCTTCTAAACTGGCTCATACTGACGCTATCACTGAACAATCCGAGGCCACTGAACAAAGACTTGAGATTATCCAACTGGCCTTGGAAGTCAAGATCACTGAGAAGCCGAAAGACTTCAAGGAAGCAACTGATCTCTCTCACAAGCAAGTACAAGGAAAACCTTACCATGGAGAGGAACGAGTTGCATGAGGCTCGACTAAGCTCCACGATCGTCTTGATGAGTGTCAACCTCCTACAAAAGTCCGAAGAAGTCGGTCCTAGTCCCTACCCCGGTGCTCATTGATGATGCCAAAAAGGGGGAAAGTGAAGAAAAAAGGGAAGGAAAGAAGAGTACCGAGAAGCTACCTCAAACTCGGTCTCGGAAGGGTGAGGCCCGGGGTGTTTCACAGTGCGAGCACGGTCGAAACCGGCCCAAGTGGCTCAGGACCCCAGCAGACTACTCGAGCAACCCGAGACTCCCAAAGATTTTATTAAGGAGGTTGCTTGAGTACGGCTGAACGAGCGGTGGAGGACTCGAGAAGAAGAAGAGGCTCCTATTCCACCACCGAGTTCAAGAAGGCAAGGGCAAACGAAAGCTTAAAATTCCAACCCCTCCAAAGAAAGAGATTAAGATACATATCTACCGAGGAGGAAGCCCAAATAGGCTGCGGATGAGAGACGGCGCGAGAAATTGCAGAGGCCGAAGCAGCTAACAAGCCAAAGTCTAAGCTCGCCAAAGGAAAGACTAAAGCCCCGTCCGGAGGAGGAAAGAGAACGCTAGATCGCCTCCGAGAAAGCTCATCATAACGAGATGAAGAGGACAGAGAAAAGACAAGGAGCGACGAAGCAGAAGAATGCCGAAAGGCGGGGTACATCCAAATCTAGATCTAGTACCCCTGCGAATCGGAACAAGCTCCTCGAAGCCTCAAGAGCAAGATGCGAAATTGAAGAAATCTTTGCTCGAGATGGATAGATATCTCTACGAGAGGAGAGGAAGCTAGACAGAGATAGAGGCCGCCAGACGAGAGGATACATTTGGCGGACCTTGAGGCACTCGGGAAAGCGTCGAACAAGAGGCCGGCCGAGAGTTCCTTCGAAAGCCGACGTTCCTTATCGATACGAAGGTTCGGGAAGCCAAACGATCCGAAAACACATAGATGGCCGAGATCAGACGAATGGATGCCTATTGAGTTCAATCAGAGATGGGAATCGGCCAAGATAGAGTTTATCAAGAGAAATTATTTCTGGCGATTCTGGCCTGAAATGTTTAAGGCTGATGCCTATGTCGAGTGGATGACCATTACCGAACCCGATCTTTACCCATATATGCACGAGCAAGAATGCGAAGGGGTAGTAGTCGGCGTTCCTGAAGCAAGGATCATTCTTCCACCCAGAAGACAAGACGACTCAGTACATCTCGGAATGATTGAACAAGAAGTGAAGAATGCTGCGTTGAACAGAGGACTAGAACAAGATGATCCAGCAGACATCGCCGAATACACGGGGCGAGGAAGAACACGTTCGAGAATGTATGGAGTCCCACTTGCTCGAAGATAAATCCCAAGGTTTCATGAATAGGATTCAGCGGTTTAAGGGTTCTCCCTCTTAGTTCTTCTTCTAGCTTAGCAAGATTTGTAATGTACTGAACTAGTTATTATATCTATACAAATCTTCTGTTGGCTCTGACAACGACTTGTTGTCTAAATAGCCGTGTTTGCTTTATGCTTTAACACTCGGAATCATCAAGTGATTACCGACACACACACGTTGTTTATTTACCCGTCGGTTTTGCTCGGTTAGATCTCCGATAGACTAGACTTTCGGAGAGTTATTATTTCTCTTAAGGGGAAATTGTTGCATGGGGGAAATTATTGTAAAGGGGGAAATTGTTCCGCCTCGTCTCCCTCGGTAGTCTAGCACTTACCGGACAACTCCACCGATCCTACTTGTAATATTTGTAAGGAGCTCTGTTTCTGAGTAAGTTAGTGTTTAGCATAGTTGATAGGACATAGATGATAGGTTTTGGCATCATCAAATAGGGGGAAATTGTTGGGTGATGATTCAATCCTCAGCATGATCATACTTGTGGGAAATGACTCTTATCTTCTATCCTGAATCATGCTCGGTAGCCTCGTGCTTCCGAACTGTTGAGAAGATTTGAAGATCCCAAAACCCTATCCGATTGGTGAACCATTCCTTTGTATTCGTATTTGTCTCGAGGTTTCGGACTCGGTAGACACTCTGCTCCGGTCAAGGCGCTTAGTAGCTCATCGGCCCCGGCACCGGTGTAGAAGACTCGATATCTTGGACTCGGCGGGAAGCAGATATGCGAGAGAGTCACCGAACCGAACTCGGCGGGAGTAGTTCACTGGACTCGTAGCCGATCTTCGATAGACTTATCTCGGCGAGCCTATCTACTCGAATACAAGGTCAGACTCAGCAACGGCAGATAGTCTTCAAGACTGTCAGAATCTTTTGAAAGACAATCAACATTGTCATGTACGAGGAAGAGAGAAGTCAGCTTCAATCTGTCTCGAAGTTTGTGCTGTCTCAACCACTTCATCCACCTCGACGAATGACAAGCATACACGTGTCTTCTCACCTGCTAAAGCTGCAGTCAACCTTTTACCTAAAAAGGTGGGAAAATACACTGTTACCTACACCAAAAGAGCCGTTTGCTACCAAAGAGAGAGAGAGAGAGAAGAAGATCGTCTCCAACGGATCTATTTCAATCTCTGCTCTATAAATAGAGGGATCATTCAAGATTTGAAAAAAAAAAGAGAATGCGCGCACCTAGAACACGAGAGAGCATTCAAACGAGCGATATTAACGACTAAGTCTTCCACAAGAAACAACCGAGTTATCTCCGGTGAAAAACTACATCCAAATTTCAAAAGGAACCAAGCCGAACCGACATAAGCTTCTAGTATCCAAGCGGCCGACACGAACCTATAGCTAAACCCTCACTGTTCGTCGCTCTAGATAGCTACATTCTCGTTCCTTATCCCTCTAACCCTAAGCTCACTTGTTATATCCATAGCTTAGACGAAGGAGTTCACATTTGAACCTAATCCTTATTGTATAAGGACTCCTTCATCGTTGGAGAAGTTTGTCAAACACTTTAAGTTTGATAGTGTTGTAAGCGAGACTTGGATCGAGTATAAAAACCAAGACGCGGCTTTGCCCAGGTGTGCAAGGCGGACCGAGACTAACTCGAGATAATAAATAACCTCCCGATCATTCGGGACGGTGGACGTAGGATTTGAGCGATATCCGAACCACTTTAAAAATCCTGTGTCTCTTCTTGCTTTCTTAAGCGTTGCATTGATTTTACTATTCATACTGAACATCATATTTAAATCAATCAACTGTCTCAGCATACTGAACTTTTAAATCTACCGAACTGAGACTTAAAACGTTTTCTCACAAAAACTGATTTGGGCCTACACTATTCCGCGCACTGAACTCTTACTGTAGATACTGAATTCTGACGTAGTCAGTTAGCAGATCTCAGCTGAGTAAGTACTCTTAGCCTTTAACTCGATTCGAACAGTATGCAGTCTGTGCCCGAACTGTTTGGTCGGACACCATCCTGAATAGGACTGTTCGAGTTCGAAATTGAGAAATCGAATCAGGTGTATTCACCCCCCCTCTACACCTGACCGTACACTCGGGACCAACACCTCCATTTCAGGAAAGTTGTTGACTTGCAGCTTTTACCAGAACTTTGATAGCTGGTTTTCTTGTCATTGGTCGAGGCGTAGAAAGTAGTTGAGACATACAGACTTCAAGGCAGATACTGAAGCTGACTTCTCTGATGTGAACAACCTCAGATGACTCTACTAATTTAACATAGAAGATCATCTAACAATCAAGGAGACTGTCAGGCCGTTGCTGAGTTTGACCTGGGGTTCAGTAGTATACTCCTGCTGAGTCCAACTCTACTGAAGGTCGACTCTGAGTTCAGTGAACTGCTCCTGCTGAGTCCAGTTCTACTGACTCCTTTCAGTATGTTGCTCCTGCTGAGTCCAGTCTTCACTCCATGGTACTGAGGCGCATAGTCTGCTGAGGTATCAGCAAATAGAACTCTGAGCCTGGACCATGCTGAAGGAAGGTCTACTGAGTCTGAAACTCTCATAGACAAAGGCGTTATTATTACAACGAAATGGTTCACCAATCAAATTAGGGTTTTGGGATCAGGTCGAGTGGTACTACTCAGGAATATAAGATGTTAATTAATTTAAGCTGTCAGTAAGCTTAATTAATTAACGGATATTTCTATCTTAAATACGGAGATCAATTAAGTCTAAAATACAAGCCCTTGCTCAATTTGGGATAAAGGGGTAAGTCAGCACAAATTCTCTAGTGGAATGAATTTGTGTTTATTAATTAATTTTGCTCTGGGCTGATCATAGATAATTAATTAATTTGAGGCCCTGCTTTATTTCTTGTATTAGATCCTTGATCTGGCCCAATTAGTTGTCTAGTTTTTTATTGTCTCTCAGAAATCATTATTAATAGATTAATGTAATTTTTACATTATTTAATAATGTTATTTATCTGGAATTAATTGGTTGGGCCAATTAATTGATAAATATTAGTAGCCCAGTGGATTAATTAATTATATTATGGGCTAATTATGTGGAAGCCCATTAGGAATATAATTAAATTAATGGGCTACAAATATATTAATTTTATATTGGCTTTTGAAGTATATATATATTAGTATTTTGTTCATAAACAGAACACACACATACACAAAATTACACACGCATGGCGTGAGAGTGTGAGAGACAGAAATCTTATTTTCTACAGTTCTCTGACCACCTAGAGGGAGAAAAAGGCCGGGAAACAGATCAGAAGATCTGACACACGAGCAACAATCAGAGCTGCAACAACATACGAAGGAGGAAGGTATCGATTCCTAACCTAATATTTCCTTCAATTGGTATCAGAGCAAGGTTTAGGCTCTGATTGTTGCTGTTAGGAGCATGATTAGGGTTTATTTCCGTCGTTATCGGGCTAATTTTGTGTTTGGGACAGCCTGCGAGCTACTGTTTTGACCCCGTTGTAACGTTTTTCTCGTGAAAAAAGCCACGAGTACTTGATAGGACCAATGTGTTACGTAATTGTATAGTATTTGTACTGTATTTTGGTCTGGATTGCACGAAAATTGAGGCACGACGGTGCAGAAGGACAGAAAAGGGCGAAACCCTAGTTTCTGGCAGAACATGACCGTCGTCTTCAAGAGGCGAGTGGGGGCGCATGTCGACTTATTTTTTGATCCGTTCGGATAGTTTTGTTCGTTTTAATGTTTGATTCGTCTGGATAGGTCGCACGACCCATTCCAATTTCTGGCTTGTCTGGAATAGCGTCGGAAAGGAGAAGTGTTCCAGAAATCCCCAAATTGGCCAGAAAACCCTAGTTTTCTAGGGTTCCGCCGCATCTTGCGGCGGCGATTCCCGGCGCATCCGGCATGTGATTTTCGATCGGCTTGAATCACTGGATTCCTCGTTTCACAAGGTTCGTGTCAATATGTCGTATGGGATCATCCGATGCCGGATGTGATTGGAATTGACGATTGAAGTTTGCTGCTCGTCATGAATTCGATCCGGCAAATCGTTTGAAATTCGAAAATTGAGGAACTAATCTCGGCTGAAATCCGTTACACGGTGGTCGTGAGTGTTCCAATTACGTTTCCCCTCTTTCAATTGATCGAATCACAGATCGGAGAGGACGAATTTCGAGCGGCAAAAACTCGCCGATGACGGGATGCATTTTTCGCTTGAATCCCATCGCGGCGGCGGTAGATCTGGGAGAATAAGAGGTGTCCAAACCAACGGTGAGGCGGAGGGACGCGGTAGACGGCAGTGGAAGGCCGGAAATCCGCGGCGGCGCGCGGGCTGCTATCATCACACACGGCCGTGCGTTGCTGCGTCTCCATCACCGAACGGCGGGCCTGCCGGCAGAGGAGGCCGGTGGTTCCTGGCTTGCCGTAGACGGGCAAGCACCACCACGTCGGTGGCCGGCCGAGAACCGGCCTACAGTGGCGGCGGAAAGTAAACCAGCGGCGGTGGCGGTTTTTGTTGTTGAAGATGGTGATGACATGGCGCGCTGACATGTGTCTGCCACGTGGCAGATGCCCTGATGATGTGGCGATGCAGTTTTCGAAGCAGTTTCCAGATTCGAAGATTTTGAAGATTTTGAAGATCTGTATTTTGATCGGGCTATGTAATAGTTAGAAATTACGTGTTTTAAAGCCCGATAACGATATTTTAAATTTCCTATTTGCGCATTTATTTATTATTATGCTTTAGCATGTGATTACGTGATTAATTGCGCTTAGAAAACCATGTAAATAAGATTTATGTCGTTATTAAGCATGTTTTAATTTTTGCGAGCACATTTTGTTATGTGCGTTTAGAAATTGCATGCTTTAGGAATTATGTGATGATGCATGATTCGTAACAAACCTTTTGAATAAAAAAACTAAGCAATTTTAAATTAAATGTTTAATTAGATTCCATTAATTTTGATGTTAAACACTTAATCGGACCTCCATTAATTGGACTCTACACGAAAGTAGTAAGAATATGTGAGTAAACGTCCACCTGCGTGGCTTGCTTGCATTTCTGAGCTACCAGTTTTGTGAGATGAGTTTTCCAAAACAATATTTGATTATTATTGAGTAGTGGGAGCAAAGCCGTAAACGTCCACCTGCGTGGCTTGCGTGCCTAGTAAACACGAGTACTCTAGAAGATAATAATTAAATAAGATGGCTAATTAGATCAAATTGAATGCGGCATGGTTCGAGTAAGTATGTCAATTTCGAGAATTTGATTCTATTTTGGTCAAATTAATGGTCAATGCTTAGATGTCACCGCAGGTACAATTCACTTTCCTCAAAGTCCCTTCCCGCGTTTTAATAGTAACATGGTCCAGAATATCGAACTATTAATTCCATTTATCTTAAGAACCTAGACGTGGATTGGAATTAAAGAGCTAGGTAAATAGTTTGGTTTAAGGTTACGCTAGTAAACGTCCACCTGCGTGGCTTGCTAGTGGAATTCCTAGAGTTGTTCACGGTTTTTAATATCATTGTTTTTACAAAAGGTTATAATGATTATTAATTATGAATTATGTGCAAATATTAATTTCATACATGCTTTTAAATTACATTTTTCTGATATGTCTGTTCGAAAAATTTTCGAGTTCCTAAACAGTCTCACCAACCAAACCCTAACGGGTTTAACAATTTTAAATAATTTCATAGAGTGGAAGAGATATCTTACCTTCCCAATAAATGCTCTGCAAAGGTTCTATAAAAACTTCTGTTTTAGGACCGCTATGTCTAAGAACGAGTTTACTATGAGTAAGTTACTCAAATCTTTGGTAGCGGTCAATGAGGTTATAGGAAATGGAAAGAGTGCTCAAGTCTTAAATATCCCTAGTAGTTGAAGGAATCCTCCAAAAGGCGGAAACCAGAAAAAGAGCAGAAAGGGTGGTCAATTCAAGAAGAGCAGTGGGAGTAGGAAGACGGTCCTTACCGGCGACATACGAATGTCAAAGGAGAAAGGAAGGTTCTTCAAGAAGTGGTAAGAAAGGACATTGGAATAATTATAATCCAGATGTCAAGGCAAAACAGAAATAGACGCGAGTCGCTTTTGTAACTAAGACTGTTCTCGTTTCCTCTACTACCCACGAATGGGTAGTGGATTCGGGGGCAACTGATCATGTTGGTTACACCTTGCAAGGTTTCTTGAAGAAAAGGCAATTGAGCAATGGCGAGGTGGTGGTCTCAATGGGCAATGGATCTAAAGTTCCTGCAATTGCCATTGGAGATTTACATCTATCTTTTGATAGTTCTGTTTTAGTATTTAAAGAAGTTTAATATGTGCCTGAGTTTAGGCGAAACTCTATATCTGTTTCAAAAATCTGCACCATAAATGGTTATAAATCAAGTTTTGATAGTGAAGTTTCTATCATGAAAGACGATGATTTTATCTGTGGTGGACCATTAAACGGATCTTTATATACTATTACTTGTAAACCGCGTAGTTCTGTTAATATTGCTTCCTCATCTCAAATCCTAAGAAGAGGAAAGAGTCTTCTAAGGTAAACCAAACTTATCTGTGGCACTTAAGACTAGGTCACATCAATCTTAATAGGACTCAAAGGTTGGTGGTATATGGATCATTGGAGTCTCTCCAAGTTGAACCATTTCCAACTTGTGAAACCTGTTTGGAAGGAAAGGTGATGACTAGGCCTTTCAAGGCAAAGGGTTATAAGGCCATAGAAGTATTAAGTTTGATACATTCTGACTTGTGTGGGTCTATGTCTACACAAGCTTGTGGAGGGTATGAGTACTTCATCACATTTACTAACGATTACTCGAGGTATGGATATGTTTACTTTCTTCGCCACAAGTTGGATTGCTTTGAAACCTTTAAGGAATTCAAGGCAGAAGTGGAGAAGAAGCTAGGTAAAGAAATCAAAACACTACGATCTGATCGTGGTAGGGAATACCTATCCAACGAGTTCAAGGACTACTTGACAGAATGTGGGATTACATCCCAGCTGACAGCACCGGGCACGCCTCAGCAGAATGGTGTGTCAGAGAGAAGGAATCGAAGTCTCTTAGAGATGGTTCGGTCGATGATGAGTTATGCAACTTTGCCAGTTTCCTTTTGGGGATATGCCCTAGAGACTGCAGCATACTTGCTGAACCGTGTGCCTTCCAAGTCGGTACAAAAGATCCATTTCGAGTTGTGGAGCGGGCACAAACCCAGTATGCACCACTTAAGGATTTGGGGTTATCCTGCTTATGTGCTAAATAGGCAGGCCAACAAATTGGAATCAAGTTCAGAAGTGATGTTGTTCATAGGGTATTCGAAGGAAACGAAGGGTGGATGCTTTTATGATCCAAAAGAACAGAAGATCGTTGTTAGCCCTAACGCTCGGTTCTTAGAAGAGGATTACATTAGTAACCATAAATCTCGAGTCGATATCATCCTTGAGGAATTACAAGTTAGTCAAGTTCCACTTGAACAACCAGTTGTGCAAAATAGTACTCCACGAGTAACTGCACAATCTGTTAACACGGCGCCTGACACTGTTCAAAGTAGTGGGAGGGTGATATTTACACCTGATCGGTATATGTTCACTGGGGATATTTACACAATCTGTTAACAGAGCGCCTGACACTGTTCATCTCTCGACAGATGAACAAGATACCGTGGATCCCTGGACTTAGAACAAAGTAGTGGGAGATGTAGATGCAGATTCCTAGCGAATCGTCATGGACTCAGAATTTAAGTCCATAATTGATATGGATGTATACGAGATCACAGAACTACCTGAGGGCTGCAAGTCTATTAGTAGTAAGTGGGTATACAAGAGAAAGAGAGATGACCGAATAGAGAGATCATGGCGTTTAAGGCCAGGCTAGTGGCGAAGGGTTTTACCCAGAAAGAAGGTATCGATTACGAAGAGACCTTCTCGCCTGTAGCAATGATCAAGTCCATTCGGATTCTCCTTGCCATAGCAGCTCACATGAATCTAGAGATCTGGCAAATGTATGTCAAAACCGCATTCCTAAACGGTCACCTTGAAAAAAGGCAGGGACATCTACATGAAACAGCCAGATGGTTATGTGAAGGAGGGCGAAGAGCATCTAGTTTGGAAGCTTAAGAAGTCTATTCATGGACTTAAGCAATCTTTCCGGTTATGGCACCAGCGTGTTCGACGAGGTAGTCAAATCCTATGGATTGTATCCTATCCTAACGAGGTGTGTGTACCGTATTTGTGTTAACAGATTAGTGGTGTTTCTTGCATTTTACGTAGATGACATCCTTCTCATTGGCAACAATGTTGAAGTGTTATCAGTCGTAAAGACGTGGTTATCCGAGCAGTTTCAAATGAAGGACTTAGGTGAAGCTGCTTACATCCTTGGGATCAAGGTTATCCGAGATCGCCAGAAAAGGATGTTAAGCTTGTCACAAGCGTTCTACATTGACACTGTTATTGCTCATTTTAGCATGAAAAAAGCCAAGAGAGGTTCAGTACCTTTTAGACATGGCATTTTTCTATCCAAGAATCAGTGCCCTAAAATGCCTGAATAGATAGAAAGTATGAGGCTAGTACCATATGCTTCCGCTATCGGTAGCCTCATGTATGCGATGCTTTGTACGAGAGCAGATATCTCATATGGTGTAGGCATGGTCTCAAGATATCAGTCTAACCCTGGAAAGGAACACTGGACTGCGGTCAAGCATATTCTCAAGTACCTTAAACGGACTAGAGATTTTAGGCTTGTTTACCTGTCAGACAGTCTAGTGTCTTTGGGTTATACAAAATCGAATTTCCAGGCTGACAAAGATGAGAAGAAGTCTACCTCGGGTTATGTCTTTACCTTGGGAGGTGGAGCCATTTCATGGAGGAGTGCAAAGCAGAAATGCATTGCGGACTCAACTATGGAAGCAGAGTATGTGGCTGCTTCAGAAGCTTCGAAAGAGGCAGTTTGGCTCAAGATTTTTCTCCTGGATCTTGATATTGTTCAGAATTTGCCTAAGGCGATCACGATTTATTGTGATAATGCGAGTGCAGTGACAAATTCTAAGGAACCTAGATCTCACAAGGCGTCTAAACACATAGATAGGAAGTACCACATTATACGAGTATTCGTAATTCGAGGTGACGTGGTGATTGACAAAATTGGAACTGAAGTCAACCTAGCTAATCCTTTCACAAAGAGCTTATCACTCCCGGCTTACGAGAAGCATGTTCGTGGCTTAGGAGTGGTAGAGATGCCCCCCACTTAGGACCACAGAAACTTTTGTATAAGTGGGAGAAGATGCAGTGATAGATAGGATATATAGCTGAGAGATAGTTGAGTACTAGTTTGTACCTAGAACTGACACATTGTATACTGAAAGTTTACTTTAGTATAAGTGGGAGAATTGTTGGGATTTAGTACAATGGAAGCAAATTTTATGCTTGTATAGAATGTGTTTTGTCCCTACCACTATTTTATTCTCCTATCTGATAAATTTATATATTTGCACATGTTATCCCTTATCTTGTATAAAAGTTAGATTTGTGTGGTGTGTCGGGTATAACAGAAGACAACACAAATTGGTTGAACTGACAAGATATAAACAGTTATCACAGTTGAGACAACTTCAGGATAAATTGTCGGTTTAAGCTGCATTTTAGATAAGAAGTGGCTTGTCTTAGTTGCTTGTCTTTACTGGTACACTGAAGGTGGTGTATTGATGGATCACAGTGAGATGTGTTCTCCTAACTGACCTTAGTGGAGAACCAAGATCTCGATGACTTAGTTGGTCTTAAGCTTGGTAAGACTTCAGCTGAGTGCATTTAGCTATCTATCACTTTGACCTACTATGGTGAACGTCATCACGACCGGATCTACGTATCTTGGGTGTTAGTAGTTATTTGTGGCTCAGGCTGGTTGTCTGTATCTTGCAATCTTATCCTAGTAAAATGGGTTGATAATATCCCCTGAGGAACTCGAAAGGATTAGCAAACTAAACCCGACCGGTTGATTAAGTTTAGGTGTGTTAATAAGGTCGAGTGGTAGTACTCAGGAATATAAGATGTTAATAATTTAAGCTGTCAGTAAGCTTAATTAATTAACGGATATTTCTATCTTAAATACGGAGATCGATTAAGTCTAAAATACAAGCCCTTGCTCAATTTGGGATAAAGGGGTAAGTCAGCACAGATTCTCAAGTGGAATGAATCTGTGTTTATTAATTAATTTTGCTCTGGACTAAGCATAGATAATCAATTAATTTGAGGCCCTGCTTTATTTTTCTTGTATTAAATCCCCGATCTGGCCCAATTAGTTGCCTAGTTATTTATTGTCTCTCAGAAATCATTATTAATAGATTAATGTAATTCTTACATTATTTAATAATGTTATTTATCTGAAATTAATTGGCTGAGCCAATTAATTGATAAGTATTAGTAGTCATGTGGATTAATTATTTATATTGTGGGCTAATTATGTGGAAGCCCATTAGGAATATAATTAAATTAATGGGCTACAAATATATTAATATTATATTGGCTTTTGAAACCTTTATATATTAGTATTCTATTCATAAACAGAACACACACATACACAAAATTACACACGCAAGGCGTGAGAGTGTGAGAGACAGAAATCTTATTTTCTCCAGTTCTCTGACCACCCAGAGGGAGAAAAAAGGCTGGGACACAGATCAGAAGATCTGACACACGAGCAACAATCAAAGCTGCAACACTATACGAAGGAGGAAGGTATCGATTCCTAACCTAATATTTCCTTCAGCAAGTGCGTAATACACTATGTAGTTGATTAGTAATACACTTTGTAGCTCTGTGGTTATACACTTTGTAGGTTTATTGTAATACTCTTTGTAGATGACATAAGTATATTCTTATAGCATTTCAGAACCTCTTAGTAATACACTAGGCAACTTCCTTTCGATACACTTTGTAGTTATATGATGATACACTAAGTACTTAAATTATAATACACTTGCTGGTCTTTGTGTAATTTGACTTTGTTGAATGTGGTTGTAATGGTTGAAATGATTTGTAGAAATGGCATCGAAGGGCAAGGCTGTTGCTCAAACATCAAATCCTAGTTCCCAAGAAGTTGATGATCTACCAAAGCTTTTAGTGAGGGCCAGCCTAGCCGCACTCTTTAAATCAATCGAGCACATGAATACAACACAAAAGGATGCAGTAAAGAGTTAGGTTTTGGATATTTGCTAAATTTAAACATTTCATAGGTACCTCTAAGGCTCGGTTATTGGCTAGTAAATTTTTTTTAGGATAGAAAGTGTGGAATTAAACTTCTAGATGGTGAGTATGCTAAGATTGTGGAAGAGGATGTAGTTGGGGTTTTTGGGTTTCCCAGGGGTGAAAGGGAGATACTAAGATTAGGGATGTGTGAAAAGAATAAGCTACTAGATGAGTGGAGAGGTTCCTTCCCAGATAACAATATCCTACCTATGCATCTGTTAGAGGTTCTGCTTTCAGAGTACAATGGGGAGGTTTGGTTCAAGCGGCATTTTATGATAATGGTTGTTGCATGTTTAATGGAAAACACACAAAACGTATACATTGTTCCTTGTACTATAAAGTGTTTGGAGGATGTGAATTCTGTGAGAGAGTGGAATTTGTCCAAGTATTTGATAAGATGCCTTGTGCGACATTAGATCAGTTGGAAAGAACTAAGACCCTTCACTGGACCTGCCTTGTTTTTAACGGTAATTGATTGACTTCTTTTTGTAAATTTTCTTTGTTTTGCATAAAGTATGACGGTTCTAACATTGTTTCTTTGGGCATTGCAACAACTTTTCTAAGTTGATAGGGTGAAGGTATTTGGGGAAGATGTACCAAGATGATAACCTATAATGCTTCAGTTGGATGTGACTACCCTAGAAAAAAGGAAGGTAAAGAAATGAAAGGAGGTAGTTTTGGTGGGGGGAATATACTGGAACCATTTCAAGGAGCAGCACAAGGAGAACATGAGCAGACTCAGAAGGAAAAGTATGATGATAGTTATGCTGCAAGGCTGGTTTCGAAAGCCAATCTAGTAGTCAAACACATGATAGACTTGTTTGCTGATATTGAAAATGCACCAACGAGTGTGACAGGTACACCTTCTTTCTAGAGGATGGTAATGGCAACTACCAGATTGGTTGGGAGTAGAGAACAAGCAAGCTAAGCCGTAAATACAACCTTAGATGATGATCAATACTAGACAGATGTAGATGTCCTAAGGCAAATAGAAGAGATTGAGACTGCAACAGTGAAGAGAGAATAATGGCTGAAATCATTTGATGATTTGCAACTCTTCAGCCTAGGTATTTCATAGCTTGGAAACGATAGTCAACAACAAAGGAATACAGATACTGTAAGTTCCCTAAACTTGCTCTGCACTTGACATGTTTTGTTGCAATACACTAATTTACTATTTCCAATTATTAGGGAGACCCTGTTTCAAGAAATGGTGAGGGGGTGAGAGTCATTTATGTACCTAGTTATTTCTTATCGGAAGTTGTCTTAATTGGCCAATAAGGGCACTTGCAGTGGCGAAATTGAGGCTACAAGAAAGGCGAGAAGGGCACCGCAAATGAGGCTACACACACCATTAAACAAACTCTCTCTACACTAGATTCACGCCGAAAGAGATAGAATAAACCTTAGCTCCCGTTCTACTTTTCGATCGCCGAACCCGCGCCACAACCCTAGTTCCACCGGAGATTCCCAGCAAAAGATCAGATTTTATGAAGTCCGTAGTTAGATGAGAAGAAGAAACACTTTTACTTTCATATTTTCTTAATTCGAAGTTGAAGACTTGTTTTTAAATTCCGTTCGTTTCGTTTCGTTGAAGTAGGAGATATCGTGATTTATGTTCGGTACTCTTATGCTATTTTAATTCAACTATTTTAGTTTCGTTCTGTTGGTTTCCATAATCGGTAATTTAGTGTTTGATTACTTTAAGTTTCGAGCATGTTAGATCTAGGGTTACACATGTTTTCGTTTCTGTTCTACAAACTGTCTTACTTGCCCATTCAGTACGTCTGCATGAGCAGCTAAGTTTTTAAGGGTCCGGCGGGATGTGAAACACACACGAATTAAAATACATGAGGCTTAGGTGCTTATAATTAATCAAAGGGGTTTCGGGTTAGTTCTGATTTAATTGATCTGACGAGTAATTTAGGCTTGATCACCCTAGGTTGCCTAGTCTGTAGCTAATGTAGTACTTCCATTATTTCTCGTGGAATAAGGCTAGGTAAGTACCAAGGTTATTCGTAAGAGTAATTGGATTAAACCGGTAGGAGACTACGAGTAGGCTCCTATACTAGGCTCCCTTAGATCGATAAAGTTGTCTAGCTATTAAATCTATTGATTTCCCAACAATGTGGGTTGTAGCTAGATTAGGGAAGTAGTCATTTCGATGTGCAGCATGGCGGCTACCGACTAAGTAAGTGGGAGTGAGAGTTGTGTCAGCTTAATTACGGTAATCTATAACTTGTAGATTCTTAAGAATAATTGATATTAAGTGCCGATGATTGGAAACATGTGTGTGTGGAATATTCTATTGGACCTGTCTTAATTGCTCAGTTAATACACTTTTAGTTTCAGTTCAGTTTTTAATCATTCCTAGTTTAGTAAAACTCAAAACTTGCGTGGTTGCTAACCAAAATCCTAGATAAGTAGGAAAATATTGTACTTAGTCCTCCATTCCCTGTGTTCGACGCCTTGTAACTATACTGAAATTAATTATCAGAACTTGCAGGATTATTTAGTGGAATACAATGATCACCAGGGGGTTGTGCCTGCGAATGAAGATCAAGTAAGTTATAGAAAAATAATACATTGGATAGAGTTTCATTTTTAAATTGTACACTTAATCACCTTGATTGTATGACAACAAGGGCAATACACTTGAAGAAGAGGTGGTTACTGAATTGAATGATGAGATAGTGGGAGGTGGAGTTAGTTTGGTTCAGGACATGGAAAACTATGTTGATGATGGGGCTGTGGCTGGAAATGAAGAGCAAGTAAGTCTGAAAAAGCCAATACACTAACCAATTTATATACTGTACACTATCTTATTATAAAATGATACACTTTTTCGCCTTTTGATCTATGAACGCAAGGGCAATGATCAAACAAAAGATGTGGTGACTGAATTCAACAAAGAGGCAGTGGGAGGTGGAGTTGGTTCACTTGATGACATGGACAAGTTGGTTGATGAGGTGGCAGTGAAAGTTGAGAAAGAGCATGTTTGGGTGGAAGATGAAAGCATGAGGGATGGTCAAGGAAGTGGTGCAGTTGGGGATGATGTAGGGGATGTTGAAATTGAAGCAGAAGGCACGGGGGAAGAAGAAGTTACAGTAAACATGCAGAGGGACAGACAAATAATGATTCGGTACATTGTTACTATTAAGCAAAGTTATTTAAATTATGTTTGTGAAACTTTGAACATGCTAATGTATGAAATGTTAGGAGACGTCGAGATATGGAAGTTTGGGATTTGGAGTCAGCAAGAGGCCTTCAAAGAGACAGAAGACTGAGGCATGTAATTACTGTTGATGCTACGAAGCGGTTTTTGCGGTATGAAAAAGAGATTGGAATGTACACATTCCACTTGCATGATGGCCCCTTGTAAGATTTTTAGTTTTCAATTAAATGCTTTAATGGTACTATTGCACTTAATAACATTAACATGGGGTCTTTTTCTACTTCTTAGGGATGATATCATGTTCAGAAATAACCGGGGTGTTGTGTTGAGCAAGAGGGTTATGAAAACAACGACAAAAGGTAATGATAACCACATTGATATCATGAAGGTTTAGAGTGAGTGGTTAAACGAGAAGGAGCAGTATAAAGTTACTGGATCACCAAGCCGATTCTTTGCGTCCCCATTAATTAGTGTAAGTACAAAACTTCTCAAATAAAATAAAGAAATCTAGAAAAACCTGTTACTAATGTCTCCATTTCTTGAAGGAAATGACAAAAATCAACACACTTGATTATTGGGTCACATTCAATGAGAAAATGCTAGATGAGGCAATGAACTTCTAAGATGTACCGATGGGCAATATTGACTTGGTAAAGTACAATACGGTCTTTGAAAAAACATTTATTTTATGAAGTGGTAGAACACTTGATATGAATACATAATACTAAATGTTTTATCAGATTGATTCATACAACCTTACTATTGCATGTAGTTTGTATACTACAATTTGTATTTTGCTTGTTGTCTGTGTAATACACTCTGTGGTGATTTTCAACACACTATCCAGTTATTAGTCAGTTGTGTTTTAACTCTATACTTGACGATAGTGTGGAACAAAGACTTGCTTAGATAATTAGAAACATGGTATATAGAATGATTTTGCCTAATCTTGGATTTTGTTTTTGGTGCATGCAGAAGGGTATATCGTGACTTGGCTCCGTACAAATGAACTTTCAAAAACAAAGGCGAAGAAAATGGCGAAAGCGAAAATTAATGTCCTCCAACTCAAATGGGGTGACAGGTTGCTCATCAAGATATAACCATATTTGCAATGAGACACATGGAGACTTTCATGGGCGATTCTTCCGTTGCTTGGAAGCGTGGCATCACGCCACCATTGAAGAACCAGAGCAATGTCTTACGAGCCCAGTACTGTACAACTATACTTACTTGGGAGAGGAACGTGCTAGGCCCCAGACTCGAGTGAAGCAATGGTAGCTTATGAAGGGCTCATGCCTTCACCGGATATGAATGTAGAAAGTTTGCTCCTAAGCTAGAGTGGATGTTACCGTACGTCAAATTATCATGTTTATGTACTAATTGGAAGTGTCTTTGACTGAAAGATGTTTTTGTGATAAATTAGATTTAGAACAGTGTGGTGTGAATTTGGAGATGTTCTTTACATGGTTCCGACTTGTTTTTCATGTTTAAGGCTGGTTCCCTGTTATACCCATTCTCGATACACTTAGCAGTTAGTAACTGATACACGAAACTTATATAAACTAATACACTTATCAGTTTTAAACTACATCATAGACTTTGCTGTACAAAACGCCACACTTAACCATGAAAACTTATACACTATTCAATTGAATACTAATTCAGAATCATGAAGTACTCTGTTCGACAATTGATATTAATTGAAATATTGAAATAATAGATCAATGGTTCAAAACATACTGAAAAATACTTCAAACTAATGCAAAAATTCAGTTTCCTTATCTCATTCGTCGATGTGGCTTAACTGCGGGCAATTCCGAGCATCGTGGTTGGTCATGTTGTGGCATTTACTGCACTTCCATTTCGATTTGCACGCCTTCCTTAGTGCAACTTCTTTCCAGGACTGCAATCGACTTCCGCTTCCTTTTGTCAACGGACATGGGCAACAAGAGAGAAACTTTGTCCGGTATTGAACTTCCATAGAAGTCTGACATGATCTTTTCTTTCCCTTTACTACCACCTTGTTTGTCCGAATGATTAGAGTATTTGAGAGTGAGGATCCTCAAATCCACGAGCAGATCTGCCAGATCAGCCGAAGAACCTACTTGTTCCGAAACGCCAACACGATTGAAGAGACTGTCACAATTCTTGGACCACCTCAGTAGTAGGTAGCTTTCGGGAATGCTATCAATCCTCGAATTCTTAAAAACACAAAAAATGTGTTTGCACAACCAACCTTTGGGAACGAAATTGTTGCATCCACATGTGATAGCTAGATCTTTCGAGTTGTAGACAAGTGTGAAGGTTCCATCAATTGTGTCGTCAACCTCGTAAACTATCGTATCAGCTACAGGGCTAATCTTCAGTACACAACAGACATTAATAGCAGCAAGTATCTCAGCATGAACTTCTTTGAAGAGGGAGCATGTGTATATTGATGCAACATTCTTCTCAATTACGAGAGTAGTTACCAACTCTAGAGCACTTTATAAATCATTACAACTCAATTCAAAATGAGAATGCCTTTGTGAATCAAGAGCCCGCCAAAATTGCATGAAAAACTCGATCGTATTTCCATGTTTGTTTAGGAACCTTTGGAAGAAGCTATTCTCGCATTCTGACATGGAAGTAGTACGAAATATGTATGCCATCAGTATATCTGGAAATATGCCTGGATCCATTTTTCACGAAGATGAAACATTGTCTCGAACCAATTATAACCTAGCAAACCATACTCGGTCATGATTGCATCCCAACATAGGTTAAATTGCTTCGGATCAATGAATTCATACTAAACAACTGCATTGAAATTTTTTGAAATACCTTCATCACCTCTTAACATAACAGGGATCTTGTCGGCCACTTTGCATAGAATGTGCCACATGCAAAATCAGTGACGAGTGGTTGGCTTTGGCAACACAATATCGATAGCATTCTTTAAGGCGGGATCTTGATATGTGATAAATAGAGCAGGACGTTTACCGGACATGCAATGAAGAAACTTTTACCCAAGCATATGAATCCTCGTCCTCCCCAGTTAGTAATCTCTCCCAAAAGGTAACACATCTATTGTGGATGTCTTTACAAAAGTAAAAGGTGCAAAGATCATGTTGTACCTAATCCCATAAGAAACATTGGCAATAAGTCTGAGGTCCTAAGTAGGGGAAAATGTATGATAAATACAAAGAAAGTGAATTAAATTCATAAAGAAAGTGTATCGTATTGGGCTAGGGCAGAACACATCACTTACTTGTTGGTCGATTAGGTAGCATCGAAAGACACGACATCAACAAACACGCTATAGTTATTAATTGACACAAGGTCTGCCCACAACAAACACTTTAGTCTCTTGTCATCATCAATGAGATATTCGAAATAAGAACCTGGTGACAATTCACTAAGACTTTTCAAATTGTTGATTATTACTTGTGTATCTTTGCGCACAACCGTCTCCCTCAAATTACGAGAAAAGTTCTTGAAATCAACACTACTACAACCAGTCTTATCAAATTTACCCACCAACTCTTTGAATAACCTAAAGGACCACATTATTTGCTTTACGACAATTCAACATCCAACTTTGGTGAGTGTAATTCATTCTCCTATTTAACCTTAAAACCTGTTTTTGGTTATCCCCCAACAAGTGCATATGTGTGCTCCTCATTAAATACTATGATCTTATACCCTCCACTGAAAACAACCCGAGCCATACATGACGATCTACACGACATCCGTTCTCTCTTTTATCTTTTCTCCTAAACCACCTATACTAGATACTTGATCAAATCTTTCACCCACGCGATTGCAAAGAACGTACCTATGCAAAACAAGTCCATTACTCTTATGACATAAGCCTAACCTAACATCAAAACCACAAAAGGATGCGTAAACCTTGTAAAAACGATACCATCTTCCAAGACTAGAAACTTTTGGCCAAAATACGGTTTGATTTCATCGGGGCAAGAAGGTTTGAATGATATAGTGGTATTTCCAATATCCGATCCTCCATTAAATCAGAAACACTATTTGAGACTGCAAATGATGTCAAACACCCAAAATAAAAACAACTCAACTCAAGTGTAGCAAATTTAAGCATATAAGTGAATCATATATCAACTAGTTAGCGAATCAAAAATAGTAATAAAGTGAATTGCGACAAAGTAAGGCAGAAAAACTCCAACTTATATGAAACCCTAGGCACGAATTCGAAGAATGCAAAAAGGCTAAAGGGGGAACGAAAATACATACAGAAATACAAAACACAAAAAGTCGAACAAGCAAACAACAACTTCCAACAGCTTCCAAGAGATTAAGTGTAAGATTATAAATACCCACTGCATATACAATACACAATCGATTATGTAGGTAGCATAATTCCACCAACAAAACAAAATTAAGCAAATTCAGCAACATAAAACTATTTCAGATTCAGCAACATCAAGAAGAAGAAAATACCCATTCGAAGGAAACGATTAATTGGACTAATGGCTAGTAGAACAGTGATCGATTACAAAATCACAGCGGCGATCAATGAGGAAGAAAACCTTGCATTAAGTATTCAATTTATCCCGTAAAGCTGACCAACGAAGAGGAGGAGAAGAGAGAGAAATTTGAAGGGTGTTGATACAAATGTTATGCAAAAGAAAATACAATGTAAATTTTACCATCTTAACATTAATGATTAAAATGAAATGAGAAAAGAAAATCAAATATGGTACAATCCTAACCACTCATCTCAAGATCTAAGGGTCAGATTTCGTTTCTACTACCCACTATAAGCCTTTGTTCCTAATTGATTCTTCTCATTTATATATATATATATATGAGGAGGATTATTTTGAACACCACCATAATGAAAGAACTGAGAACAAGATCTCACTACATTTTTTTAGATGGATGGTTAAGATATCTCTTGTAGTATTAGTTTTTGAATAATGAATTTTACATTAATAAATACATAAATGTATACCAAAACTCTACAAAAATAAAAAATAAAATCTTGGAAATAAATTATCCCTCTCTCTCCTCTATTTCTCTCGCTCTCTCTTCCACCACAATGGCGTCGCCGCTTCTCTCCATTTCTCTCGCTCTCTCTCCTCCTCCATACAATCCCGCGCTCCGCCGCTCATCTCCATTTATCTCACTCTCTCTCTCCTCCTCCCATACAATCCATCCGCCACTCTATTTCCTTGATACGAGATGACGAAGACTGGAATTGAGGACGAGGACGCCGACGTCCATGGTCAAAGCTTCTGAAATTCCAGGCTGAGTTTCAATTTCGAGGGCAGAAGCTTCTGCCCAGAGGAATTGACAATTCGATTATGAACTTCGAGGCTTGCGAACTGAAAAATTTGTATGCAATTACTGTTAAAAATTTGTGCACTTAATTTAAATCTTATGCACTTTTAGCACAATTATATGCACTTTCAGTACAAATTTGATAAGCACAAATGTGATGCACTTTTAATTTTTCCATGATCGAAATTCATATGTTGAAGCAGGATGGAAAATAATGTTATTGGAATTCAATCTCGTTTCTCATGGAAGAAGAATTGGACATAAATTAATGGATAAAAATATTAATTGTTATAAAAAATAATAAAAGACAATAAAGATTAAAAATAGTACTAATAAAATATAATAAAAAATTAGAAAATAACATTAATATTAATAAAATTAATAAAAATAAGATGAAACACTCGTTAAAAAAATAACAATAAAGGATATAGTAAAATTAAAAGGATAAAATTATACAGTTAAACCTCGATAAAATAATGTTCGGTAGAATAATAACCTCGTTTAGATAATAATATATTATGGTCCCAACTTGGGTTAATGAATTAAAATAATATTCGATAAAATAATAACCTCATTAAACGAATATTTTTCACCAATCCCAATATTATTACTTTAAAAAAGTCTATATGTATATCCAAATGAATAGAATAAAAAAATTTAAAATTTATAAATACTATTATAATCAAAACCACACAACTTCAAAATGGATGGATGAGATATGTTCTTAGTTCTTTTCACTAAGCATGTGTTCACAAAAGATCCATTTACTATATATAAATATACGTTATATGTTCTTTGTAATTTATTCGAAAAATTTAGTACAAAATCTTATTTTGATGACGCCTAGATTTAGTTGGAGAATATTCCAAAGAACAACAATCTCTAACATAGTTTTTCATCCTTTAAATGTTGCTAATTTTACTCAAAGGACATCTAAGTATAAAAAAATAAAAACACAAACATAATATATAATTGTATAAATTTGTACTCCCTCCGTTCCACTCCATTAGTCCACTTTTCCTTTTTGAGTCGTTACACTCTATTAGTTCACTTTCCCTTTTTAACTTAAAATAATACTCTAATATATTCAAGTGGACCCCACTACTTTATCTATTTTACACACAACAAACAACTTTCTTAATCTCCGTGCCGAAAAGAAAGTGGACTAATGGAGTGGAACGAATGGAGTATATGTTATACTACATATGTAACTCTATCAATATATATATATATATATACAAAGCTTCAAATTCCAAACCTCCACTAAAATTAGTAACACTTAACACACATTTTTTAATATTTTCCAAAATTAATGATCACATTCACACTAATTCTTAAATTTTCCTTTGGAGTAAGTTGACAAATTCAGAAATTCCGGGGAGGGGTGCGGGCGGGGGGGGGAATCCAAAACTTTAAGCGAGGCAAATAATATAAATTAATAAAAATTGAAAATAATTCGTAGTAATACATGAATGTTCAGGAGGGAGTCGCACCCATCCCCCCCTTTAAATCTGCCTTTGATAATGTGTAAAAAGACATACTTACCCTCAATGAACCTTATTCTCTCATTTTTTGAATTAAAAAATAGAAAATAACTAATTACTTGAACCATTGGTTACATAGATAGAGGGCCAAGATCGGTTCTTAGTTTTTATGTGGGATTAAGAGTGTCAAGTAGCGGGCAAGGCTAGCCCAGGCCTGCCCATCGGGCTTTCGGTGATTTATCGAGCCATGCCGGGCTTGCCCGAAATTCGTCCGGGCCCAAAAATGTTAGCCCAACCCAGCCTAGCCCCGGGCTTTCGGACGGGCTTAACTCGATTATTTCATTTTTTTTAAATAAAATCAAGAGTCCAAAGTTGAAATCTAGAAAAATAAGTTAATGAATTGGTTTATGATCAAAAGCATCAAACTATGAAAGATTTGAAATGTTCGAACTCCTCTTCTTCTCCCATAGTTGAGAATTCGGGCGTGTAAGATTATTTTTCATATCTACACAAAGTCACTAACACCTCTTAATATAATCTAAAACTCTATAAATATAGATGTCATTAGTTTGAGAATTTACATATTTACTCATCAAATTATTGATTATCTATCAATTCTGATAGTAATAAATAAATGGTGGAATCCGTTGGAATTCCACTTTGAGAATTCCATCACATATAATGTTAAAAAAAAGGAGAATTACACGCAATGTTGCTAACTTAACTTGCTATTGGGCCAATATTATCGGGCGGGTTTTGAGCAGGTTTTCTAAGGCTCGAAAACTCGGGCTTTTCTAGGACCCCATTCTTTCTTAGGCTCGAGCCCGATAAGCCTAATGAATTATCTGAGCGGGCTTTTAGATCCGGTTCATTTCGGGTCTTTATTTTGAAGCCCAACCCAATTTCGGGTATCACAGACCGGCCCATCGGGCCGAGCTAATTTTACCACCTCTATGTGGAATCAATATTCTTAAAATATTCATAATAAATTAATATATTATTCATAACAAAAATATACATTAATCCAAATTAATATGAAAAATTGTAAACAACATAGAAAATAATCTCAAAAATGAAATAACCATTCATAAGAATATAAATATCACAATAAAAATGAATTACCTAACTAGAGCGTTGTATGTCCATTATTTTGTCCTAATTCTGCACAACAAGAAAAAAAACATTATGCGTGAATATCAAAAACAAAAAACTTAAATAAATATGAATGATAATGACTATTGACGAAATAAAGGATTATAACATGCATAATAAATAAACATAGAATACATCATGCGTAATATAAAATGAAAAAACCCTAACACAAATCAACACTTGTTCGATAATTAACGAGTGGGTTCAATCATTTTAATTTATTGAACACACCACCAAAACAGAAAAAACAAGTTACGCATCAAGAACAAAATTAGACAAAGCACGTAATTATAGTTAACCTATTTAAAGTAATAATATTGGGCATCAGAAAAAAGATTTGTTAAACAAGGTTATTAATTTATTGAACATTATTTTAGTTTATTAACTTAAGACGGGACCGGAAGAAATGATTACGTAAATAAGATTATTACTCTATCGAACATTACTTCATCGAAGTGTGAAGTTTAACTGTAGTTTGTATGTAGAATTAGACGAAACACACAACCAAATGACACTCATATCTGTCTTCACTCTTCACCTTTTCTAAACAAATGTATTCATACTTTCTTTAATTGATTTTCGTAATTTGATGTCAGTCGATTGGACAATTTTTCTTTCGATACTTATGATCAGAAATTGGTTCCTATGCAAAACACACTTCCGAACTATATTCATATAGATATATATGAGCATTAATCAATCATCGAGATCATGGTTTTTGCTAGCTAATTAATGTCACATGTCGATATTTGTTTCATATATTAGTTAATGTGGACATTATGAGAAAATACAAACATAAGTAAATGTGAAATAATATTATACATAAGATCAAAAACACGAATGATGTTCAAAGATAAAAAAAATAACTTACTTTTTTTCCGTAGGAATCCGCAGTCAGTACCGACGATGTCCAAAGATAAAACAATAACTATTTTTTTTTTCATGAGGAATCCGCATTCACTACTTTTAGTGTATACAGGGTAAATTCACAGAAAACGGTTTAGTGGGGTTTGAAACCATGACATTCGGTCATATACAAAGCATGTTTTGTCATCTCAAAGAGACTAAGAACGTCGTACTTGTTTTCACATTTTATGGTATATGGATATATACTGCTACTAGTTCAGAATGCATGCTATAATAATCATAAAAAATGAAAAATTAACTGAAAAGTTTAGACAATATTCAACGTGTATATATATTTCTTTTATCAACAAGAAAAGTCATTAAAAAAAGAACTGAAAATACATTGTCCCATGGAGGAAGGAGTTTATATAAATGGAACCCCATCGCAGCGCCGGAGGCACTGATTCAACTTTCAAGTGACTATTTCATTGTAGACTGAAACGTATTGAATTGCTCGCCGGAGAAGAAAAGAGGATACGAAGAAATCAATGAATCTTCAGAAGAAGAGTGTGAAAACAAACTGGTCAACGAGGAAGCATAATACATATGCTCAAACAACGTTGTAGGTTCTCGTAACTGCAGCTGATCATCACTGCTGCAGAGCAACTCCGAGTATTCCAAGTAGTCCCTACCGGTGCTTTGGAAAAACGACTGCGGCGCTACGGCGGCGGAGGGCGGCGGAGCGGTGGAGATGGTGAATTGTGTGGATTGAGAAGGCTGAGTCGGAGGCAATATTCTAACATTTTCTGGGAAGTTTAGTTTGGCTCGGCTGCCTCTGAAGCGTAGCGCCGCCTCGTCGTATGCTCGGGCAGCAGCTTCCGCCGTCTCGAAGGTGCCGAGCCACACTCTGGCGGCTTTCTGGGGGTCTCTTATTTCCGCCGCCCATTTGCCCCACGGTCTTTGTCGGACTCCTCTGTATCTCCGCCCTCTTACACCGGTCCCTACGTGTATTGCGGTGGTGGAGGTGGCTGCATCATCTTGATCATGCCTCCTTTTCCGGCCAGCGAAGCAAGAGCTTGAAGATGAATAAGCAGAGGAAGGAGAACTAACGTGCGGCGGAGCAGACGTCATCATCATAGGCGACGACTGACTCTCATAGCCTGATTGTGGCGGCGGCGGCGCCACCGCATCTGATAGGAGGTAATCTGAGTGTTGTTGTTGCATGTGGAAGTACGGCATAGGACTAGGGGTGGCGGAGGTGGCGTTTTCTTTTCTATTTTGGGTTTTGGTTCTATTTGACTTACCATAAGTAGAGAATAAATAGGAACTTCCTAAGGAGGAAAGAGACTAGATTCAGAGAATGGTTGCAGCTGTCACGGTAACAGTGCTTTTCAATAAAAATGTGCTCAAATTCGATCGTGGCGGCCAAAAGATTGTTTCTTGATTTAATTAATTTAGTTGATAGAAGAAAAAGGAGTTGGAAATTGATGTGTTGAAGTAGGCGACTACAAGGCTACACAAGTTCACACCGTTCGACTCCTTCGTGGAAATTACATGACCGAGGAGGGAGAGAGAGAAATCATGTTAGAATTCATTTCTTGGCATGTTGGATAGTTTATGAGAAAAAGTTGTTTATTATAACTAGTACTATTATTTTTTTCATCTTAGTAGTGGTTTATTTTATTGTGATTTCTGATATGCGTCTCTTATAACTAGCATTAGTAATATTTATATAATATAGAAATAATAATTAAATTTTAGTCTACTACTACAATTCATTACATTGCTATTTATGAAGTGTTAAGGACAATTATTTTTTACGTATAGACCAAGAATTAATGGGGCCACTAGTGATTGTGAAGTAGCAGTTGTCCTCTAACTGGTCCAAAATAAATTAAATCAGTTTATAAAACAATTAATTTCTATATTTTTACAAAAATTAAAATTCTTAAAGAACAGTGTATGATACAATTTTATATTAAACGAATTCGAGTTCGAATTTACTACCATATCTAATATTCATTTTTTTTTTGACGAGGAATCCGCAACCGCTACCTTTGGTACGCGTAAACCTCGCTCCTGTGCAATAGCCTGCAAACCTACACAGAAGAGTTAAACCACCTTTAATGTGACAGGGTGACAGGCTCACACATAGCGTGTCCAGTGGGAATTGAACCCATGACCTATCGGTCCCGGGCCACCCACCTTCACCGCTATGTCATCCCAAGGGGACAACTAATATTCATATTTGTTGGATATGAGTCAGTAGATGATACTCAGCTGTTCGTGGTTAAAAGAAAATTGGGGGAAATCATAGTAGTACAATGGAATTGAAGATCTCAAAACCGAGCTGATATCAGTAGTTCAGTGTGTCGTTAGGATTAGCTGATGTATAGGTTAGACTTGTTGTAATCGTTTTTATATTCTTGTCTAAGTCCTGTACGGGGTAATTGTTGAACTGATCTTCTGTCGAAGATACTTTTCAGAACCCCACGTCATCGGTGTAATCGCTTGCGTTCTTCGATCATCACCGAGTAGACCTCAGTAGAAGCCAATCCAGCAGCTGATAAGTCATCAGCAGAAGAACTCATGCAAGCCCAGTACCTTCGCAATCGCCAGCTGACTTACTCAGAAGTTACATACCTTGTCAGCCGACTCAATCGAAGAAGACAGAGACTTTGCAGTCTACTGTATCCGACAGAAAGCGACCCAGCTACTTAAGTCTTTTCGAAAGTTCAGCAGAAGATCATACGAGGTTGTTTGAACGGTCAACTCGACATTCTCACCAACCACAAACCTCGACCAATGAGAAGGCTGACAACGCCTTACCTGCTCCAAACAGTAAAGCTGCTCTCATGTACAGTAATTAACTGCCCTGCTGCAACAAGTTCGAATTAATGGCCATTTTCTTTGGAAGCTTGTGACACGTGGCATCGTCGTCTCCAACGGATATATGCCATAGCTCACAACTATAAATAGAGAAGATTTCGAAGCTCCACTAGCGCGAAGCACGAAATTAAAAAAGGGAAATTGCTCAAGCTCTCAAACACTCTAACAACTCAATCAGAACATCCAGCGAAGAATCTGCATTTACTAGAATATTTTTGTGGTTCTTCTCTCTAGAGTCTTTAGATCCCTTTCTTCTCTACCTAAGCTCATTGTCAGATTTATAGCTTAGATTCGAAGGAGTTCATTTTTAGTGAACTGTTCTTATTGTAAGAACTCCTTCATTAGTTGGAGAACTGTTTTCGCTCCCTTTCGAACTCAGGTTTGAATTGTAAAGTCGCTAAGGACAATGACTTAGAAGGATCAGTCCTGTGCACAGTTTCCTCTCTGAGACTTGCTCAGACTAATCAACAAGTTATCCTGCTCTGTTCAGGACCGTGGACGTAGGATCTTGCGTATCCGAACCACGTTAAACTGCTTGTGTTCTTTACTATTTTATTGCATACAAACCTTTGAAAATCATAAGTTTGCATAAAACGTATTTCTAAAATCGCACAGCCAAAAGAATTTAATCTGCGAAAACACGTTTTCAAAAAGAGACAAACTCCGGGCCCCACACTTATCCGCACACTTAAGTCTCCGACTGAGTTTCGAAGTACTGACAAAAGTCAGTAGGGAGAGCTCGAGGCCGACTCACTCGTCCCGTGATCGAATGTTTATTTGGCACTGTTCATCAGTTGCAACCAATAGCTTCAGCTGACCTTCACCGAGAAAAAGAAACGGTACTCAGGTGTATTCACCCCCCCTCTACACCTGATATTTGTCTCCGGACCAACAATTGGTATCAGAGCGCACGATGTTCAACTGACCACCTGTTCTGAAATACTGGTCTTCTCGAACTGATCCTTGAAAACGTTTTCTCTGCACAAGCATCTCTTAATTCATCCTTATACTCATACACATAATGTCTGACATGTCAGGTATCAGGATGGTGCCGATGTTCTCAATAGAGAACTTCACGGTATGGCGTGTAAGAATGGAGGCACACCTTACGTCGCTGCACGACAGCATGACTGACGTACTGGAGACCGGACCCATCATTCCAATGATAGACAGCGTTCAGTTCGCTGAAGTGGAAGGTGAAGGTGCTCGTATCGGTCCGAAGGTTTCCAAGGACAAATCTGCCTTCACGCCTGAAGAGAAAAAGCTGCATAACCTCGACCGAGTCGCACGAAATGCTATACTGACAACGCTCAATGACTCACACCTCGGGAGGGTGCAGGACTGCAAAACGGCAAAAGAACTTTGGGATGCCACAGGCATGCGAGCCAAGGAACTCCTCGATTAAAGAAAACAAGCTCGAATTAGAGCTTCAAAAGTTCGAAGCCTTTACGATGGAGCCCAGTGAAACCATTGACGAGCTGAGCGTCAGATTTACGAATCAAGTCAATGTGATAAACGGGCTGGGGAAGGTGTTCTCAAACAAAGAGATGAACACAAAGTTCATAAGAGCGCTACCCCGACAGAAGTGGCTTCCTTTTGCTACTTATTTACGTCGCTCTGATCTTAATGCTCTAACTCCTGATGTTATATTTTCAGAATTAAAGACGGAGGAATTTGAGCATAGTCTACCTCAAAAGTGTTCCAGTGCTCCAGCTGACACTCAAATCGATCATGCCTTCAAGGCAACAGTCAGCAAAACTGGAGGCAAAAAGATTTCCTCCAGCAAGGCAGTAGCTGCTGCAGATACAAAGACATCTGAAATGTCTGGTACTGACCAGCTTGCACTGATGGCTCTCAAATACAAAAGAGAAAAGGAGAGAGTCAGAAAGCTGAAGAAATATCACAGAGATTCTCCCCCTGGTAAGAAAGAATATTCAAAAAGGGAAGAATCTAACACTTCTACTGAATGCAGGAACACGGAGCCTGCTGCTAGTCCACCAAAAGCTTCAGCCGGAAAAAGCAGCAGAACATCCACGTGTTACAACTACAAGAAGGAGGGACACTATCAGTACGACTGTCCCGAACTCTCAACTGCTCAAAGAGCAGAATGGCAAGCCAGAAGAGATAAATTCACCCAGAAGAGGCAGGCCTACATAGCCGGAGAGATATCTGACAACTCAATTGAAGAGGATACATTCATGTACTCTTCTGAGGATGAAGCTGCATTCGTAGCTGTTGAAGTCGGAGAGAAGGTTCCCGAGGAATCGGTGAACAAGTGTCGATGGCCTGAGAAGAGGCTGAGGTAAATTCTAAACTTAATATAACCTCCTCTTCACACAACACACACGACACTTGCTCGGTCTCGGATAACCCTTTGGACATAGTACAAGCATATGACGACCTGTTAGAGGAACAAATTCAGTTGAGCAGATAGTTCAGCAGAACCATCCAGGAACTAGAACAGGTAAAGGCTGAAAATCAAAGACTTTCTACTGATTGTCAGGTCTCTACTGAGTCAGTGGATCTAGTTGCGAGACTCAAGGAAGAGATCGAATCTCTTATGACTAAGTCTCAGCTTCAAGAGACTCAGATCTCAGTCCTGACCAAGGACAATTTGGAGAAAGAGACTGAAATAGCCCAACTCAGTCAGAAACTCTCAGACGTACAGAAGGACTATGATTCTCTCAGGAGAAGTGATGAGGTCTGGAGAGGGCTGATGACTGAACAATACCTGGGAGCTAAGGAGAAACTCGAAAGCATGCTCAGAGCACAACGGCCAACTGCTGTGAAAGAAGACCTTGGCTATACCCACGAAGCTTCTACCTCCAAAAGCTCAGCAACACTGGCTGATAGGTTCGTCAGAGGAAAGGTGAAAGCTGCTGACACCACACCTCAGGCGAAGAACAAACAGAAAGTAATCGCACCTCAGCCGAGCAGCAACAAACAACTGACCAAAGGTTCCAGCCCCAGGACACCGAGATCGAACTCAAGGGGAACAAAGAAGGTCAGATGGGCAGAACAGTACAAGGAGCCACTGTATGAGCACCCGGCTCAGTACGGCTCGTACTACTATAAGCCAGGGTCAGGAGAAGCGCAAAGACTCAAAAGAAGAAAGCGCATGAACCCAAAATCATCAGCAGAAAGTCAGTATCTCCAAGTCCTGTGGAGAAGAAAGCTGACAAGGTTCAGAAGAAGAAGTCTCAGACTTCTAAGGTCCCGAGACAGATTTGGGTTCCGAAATCACCCACTAACCAGTAAGGACCCAACTGAACCAAAGGGTACTTAAAGATGCTTCTGTTTTGCAGGTGCATAAGGACCCATGGATAGTGGACAGCGGCTGCTCAAGACACATGACATATCAGAAGAGCCTGCTGACCAACTATGTACAAGAAGATGGTCCCAGAATTGAGTTTGGAGACAATTATAAAGGCTACACAAGGGGATACGGAACGCTGAACATTGGGACTGCTTCAGTTCCAAGAGTGACATATGTTGAAGGACTTCAACATAATCTCCTTTCTGTCTGTCAATTCTGTGATAATCTTAACAGAGTTATCTTTGACGCTGGTTTTTGTGATGTTGTTGATAAATCTACAGGGAAAACAGTGTTATCAGGATCGCGGAGGAAAAACATCTATGTTGCAGACTGGAAAACCGCAGAACCTGAGGCTTGCTTACTAGCACAGACAAAATCTGGTGACAAGTCAGGATGGCTATGACACAAGAGACTCAGCCACCTGAACTTCAAGACCATGAACAAGCTAACCAAGAACTCCAAAGTCAGAGGACTGCCCAACGAATCGTTCATTAAAGACAGAAATTGTGAAGCATGTCTGAAGGGAAAGCAAACAAAGAGTAGCAATCCACCTATTCCGTCACCTTCTACTGATGGAATCCTTCAGTAGCTGCACATGGACCTATTCGGGCCAGTCTCTCCAGTGACTATAAGAGGCAAGAAGTATGCCCTCATCGTTATTGACGACTACTCGAGATATACTTGGGTCATCTTCATCGCCAATAAATCTGATGTTCAAACTGAGTTGCCCAATCTGCTGAAGAAGCTCAGTGTGGAAAAGGACATCAAGATTCAAAGAATTCGCTCGGACGGAGGAACGAGTTTCTAAACTCGTAGTTAAGACATACTTGCGATAAAGAGGGAATTAAACACGAGACATCAGCTGCTCGCACCCCTCAGCAGAACGGACTTGCTGAACGAAAGAACAGAACACTCAAAGAAGCAGCAAGAACGCTCCTCGCAGATTCTGGACTACCCTCGAAGTTCTGGGCTGATGCTACTGACACCGCCTGCTACACTCAAAATCGCTCACTACTCACTCAGCAACATATGAAGACACCATATGAACTATGGAAAGGGAGAATTCCTTCTATTTCTCATTTTCATATTTTTGGCTGTCCTTGCTTTATCCACAATAATGGGAAAGATCAGCTGAAGGTCTTTGATAGCAAATCTGATCAAGGAGTTTTCTTAGGATACTCTTGAGTCAGTAAAGCCTTCAAAGTCTTTAACTATCGGACTCTTTGTGTGGAGGAAAGCCCTCATGTTGTTTTTGATGAATTTGTTACTGAGAACAGGGAAGATACACAGTTAAATACTGATGATGTCAACAGCAAGCTACAGGATCTCGGACTTACTGATAAAGCTGAAAAGATCCAGCATTGTTGGGATGATGAGTCAGACAATGAACAAACTCAGACTCAACCAACAGTCGACGTAGCTGACCTAGTTGATTCTCCCAAACAGAATCAACAACAGGTAACATCGGTCGATGAGGAAGCCCCAGTGGTAACTGAGACCTCTACTGAGAATATAAACTCAGGGGGAACGATTAATGTTCCTGAGCTAAATGCCCCTGAACCTGGAAACTCAGTGGATCCTAGCCTTCTTACTGAAATATTGCAATCTCGGAACGGTTACTGCGAAATGCCTAACACTCCTACCGATTCCGAAGTTGTATCGAGAAGAAGACGCCAGACTCAGACGATCATGGCTAGATGCTCATTTTTCAGATCTTATCATTGGAGATCCATCAACAACGATAAGAACAAGATCTAGATTTAATCAAGGCGAAAGCTCACTATATTCTTGTTTCTTGTCTACTGAAGAACCTCAGTCGATAGAGGACGCACTTAATGATGCTGACTGGATCATCGCCATGCAAGAAGAGCTGAACCAGTTTGTTCGAAACGAAGTTTGGGAGCTTGTAGACAGACCTAGACATCAGCATGTCATTGGTACCAAGTGGGTCTTCAAAAACAAGCGAGATGAAAACAACGTCATTGTCAGAAATAAAGCACGACTAGTTGCAAAGGGATACAGTCAGGCAGAAGGAATTGACTTTGATGAAACATTCGCTCCAGTCGCTAGATTGGAAGCCATTCGTCTATTCCTAGCTTATGCAACACATCAAGGCTTCAAAGTCTATCAGATGGATGTAAAGTCAGCTTTTCTCAACGGCGTACTGAAGGAAGAAGTCTACGTGGAACAACCGCCCGGCTTTCAACAGGGACATCAGGTGTACAGACTTAGGAAAGCTCTGTATAGGTTAAAACAAGCACCCAGGGCTTGGTATGATACCCTATCAGACTTTCTACTTCAGAAAGGTTTTCAGAAGGGGACAGTAGATCGCACCCTATTCAACATAAAGTCAGGAGATGACATCCTACTGGTGCAAATCTAAGTGGATGACATCATTTTCAGCTGCAGAAACGAGATCACATGTCAGCAGTTCGAGAAGATGATGAAAGAGAAATTCGAGATGTCCATGATGGGAGAGATGAATTATTTCCTTGGATTTCAAGTGAAGGAAGGAATCTTCATCAATCAAGCCAAATACACTCGAGACCTTCTCAAGAGATTCGGCTGCGACTCCAGCAAGCCAGTCAAAATCCCCATGAATACGAATTTTAAAATCGATCTAGACAAAGAGGGAGCTTCTGTTAACTCTATTGATTATAAAGCTATTATTGGTTCTTTATTATATTTAACAGTAGCCGACCTGACATAACTTATGCTGTAGGTGTATGCGCAAGATTTCAAGCGGATCCCAAGCGAAGTCATCTCGACTCAGCTAAAAAGATTCTGCGCTATCTGAGAGGAACACCTGATGCTGGGTTATGGTATCCTGCTGATGATAATCTAATACTGACAGGTTATTCTGATGCTGATTATGCAGGATGCAGGATAGATCGTAAGTCAACTTCCGGAACGTGTCAGTTCCTAGGTAGCAAGCTGATATCTTGGTTCTCAAAGAAACAGCACTCAGTAGCTACGTCCACTACCGAAGGCCGAGTACATGGGCTGCTGGAAGTTCTTGTGCCCCGAATCCTTTGGCTTCGACAACAACTGAGAGATTATGGTATCATTCAGAATGAAGTGCACATCTACTGTGACTCCACCAGGGCTATTGCCATAAATCAGAACCCAGTTCTACATACGAGATGCAGGCACGTGGATATCCGACACCACTTCATCAGAGACCATGTCGAGAACAAGGATATCAGAATGGAAAAGATCCATACTGACAAACAAAGGGCAGACATACTGACCAAACCACTAGCTGAGAACAGATTCAGAGAATTATCGGTTGAGCTAGGTCTCTTGGATCCTACCGAAATGCATCGAGAGAAGACAACTACCGATAGCGGTCCGTGGAGACAATTGGAAATATTTGGTATCAGTAGATGGAACCAGTACGACAAGTCAGTAGACTCCGTACAGTGATTCAGTGGGAAGAATCACACTGTACACAACAAAGGGGGAACGTGCTTATCAGTACATCAATCATCCTCCTGCGATATAACGGTAACCAGCTGATCGAAAGTTCAGCTGAAGAGGTTTGCGTAGTATCATATACTTAATTTCTTTTCAGAAGCATGTCTGCATTTATTATATCAGTCGCACGCAGTCAGTAGTTAATGTGCATTTATTTCCCGCCATTAATAAGTTTGAGGAAAGGTCAGTAGGAAACCTTTTCATTCGCATAAACTAAGTAATTAATGTCTGTCGCGCATTTAATGCATGTCTTCTCACTTTCCTTTATTACGTAAGTCTATGTTTGAGGCGGCCTTTATAATCATTACTTTTATAACATTTAATCTCAGTCGTCTATAGATTTGAAAGATTAAAATAGGATCGTTGGATCTAAACTTATAATCAGTCAGATATATAAATCTTTCATCTTCTATCTTCCTCCTCACATTTCGCCATTTTCAACTTAAGAGCTATTTTCAAGCGTTCAGTTTCTTTCTCAAAAATCATCTTAATTGTCTCGCTTTTGCATCTCTTAAAGCTCTTTAGTACTCGGTAATGTATTGAAACCTGCTGAATACTTACTAACTTACTCTATTTTCAAGTGCTAACAAGTTATTTTGCAGATTTCAATGGCGACATCTCAAGTTCCTGAGACTATAGAGGAGATAATGGCGTCCAGGATTCAGTTTGAACCAACTATGGCCTTCCGACAAGTTGATATCTCTTTCTTGGAACCCGTGTTCGATGCTCTGTAGCGTTCTGGTCTTCAGGAGCTGGTGACGAAGCACCCGAGATCTTATCTACCAAGGCAAGTGGTAGAAGTTTATTACAACTGGAGGTCACTCGCGTCTGGAGACGAGGAATCTTCCTTCGTCTATATGAAGGAAGTAGATCAGAACTGTTGGGATACTACTCAGAGAGTCTTCAACGTCAGGGACGTTCTGGTGCTGTCGTTTGATCTTCCAGACTACGGTATTTCTCCTATCGGTTACAAGGAGAAGGAGATAAACGCATATGTTCATAAGTTCTGCGGACGCTCTGACATATCATTCAAGTCAGCTCTGCAGAAGAATCTTCTGCTTCCCCAATACAGAGGACTAGCCTACATAGTCTCTCATATCCTGACGAGCTCAGCTGGATCATATGATCAATTATCCAAGCTAAGGATTCAGCTGATGATGGCGATAGATGATGGAGTTGAAGTGAACTGGGCTGACTATTATGTCTCGGAGATGAAGGCCCAAGCCCAAAAGTTCACTACCCTACCCACTGGAGAGAGGAAGTTAGCCAGTGTAGGGAAGTTACTCTATGGGGCTAAGATGTCAGTCCTCATAGAAAACACTGTTCAGAGGCACTCGTCGTTTGCTGATTCTAAGTTCTTCGATGTAAAACTGATTAAGTTCAAGACTAAAGCAGCGACTGAGAAGTCTATCGGTAAGGGGCCACCTGAGTCGAAGAGAGCAGCATCCGCTCTGCCCCCGCATACTGAAGTACCTAAGAAGAGGCGACTCACTAAGACCAGACCAGCTGAGGTCTCAGCTGCTCAGCCCCTCTCTGTTATTGAACCCACTCCTCCTCCTACTCAAGAAGAGCAGATTTTAGATTATGATACTGGCATTGAGGGTGCGACCCTCAAAGATAAAGTCCAGGTAATTAGCTCTGAGGAGACACAGTCGGACGTCAGGGAACCGACTGAGGAGACTGCGACTGAGTGGACAACTATTCACACCACTCGTCTCCGTGCCGCAGCTGAAGTACACGATCATATTCCTGAGATCGCTGGGCACTCAGACTTAGTCGACATAGCCATCAGGGCTAGGGTTCAAATGCTTCTTAGATTTCTGAGTTGGGATATTCTAGAAGACATAATCAAAACCCACTCAGTCATCTACCTGCTCGATGAGGAGCATAAGCTACAAGAAGTAATAGGGTACGGAGAACCAGCTGACTTAGCTACTCTTGAAGATCTCAGAGCCGCAATGTGTTACCTTCTAAGCTTGCGAGAGTCAGTCCCTGGTAACACTCCTCCACCCCCATCTCCTCCTGCTGATGATAAGAAAGATGATGATGATAACAATCAGAGGAAGGATCAGACACCCAAGGATACAGAGTTGGGAGGCTCTGCTGAGGGTTCAACTCCCCGTGAGAAGAGTAAATCACAACTTCCTGATACATCAGGTGATTCTCAAGGTGCTCCGAAGTACAGTAAGGAGCAGCTCCTCACGTTTTCTGAGCAGAGGCTCGGAAACAGCTCGTACCAGATACAACCTATCGGTTCCGTGTCCTCAAAGTCTGTAAATAAAGCCATTCGACGCCAAGGAGAGAAAAACAGACTTTTAGCTAAGGACGTCCATCTGAAGTGGACAAAGTATACTAAGGCTCAGACACAGAGCTTAGACAGAATAGCTGCTGGCATCTCAAAGACTCTAGTACCTACTCCTCAACCCAACTTTCAGGAGATTATTGAGGCAGCCTTAGCAGCTCAGAAAATCGATCTAGAAGCTCAGAGTCAGCAGTTGCTCCAGAATCAACAGAAGATATTTTCAGAGCAGCTGACTCAAGGTCTTGCAACTGTTAATTTCGAAATCGATGAAAGGAATAAGATTGCCACCTCTAGCCTTCAGAAATCTATTACCCAACAGGCAGAGGCTCTGAAACTTATTCAGAAAGAAATGACAGAATAGCAGGATCAGGCTCTGCTGAAACTCCGTCTGGAGTCAGCTGCACAGCATAAAACATCAAGAGATGATCAAGAAAAAGACTGGGAATTATATTGTGATCTCGTCAAGGACTTTGAATCCACAACAACTCAGATTAAGGATTCAGTCCACACTGTGGAAAGAGACATTCAAGCCATCCGCACCCAACTCTCTAAGGCAGATGATGCCAAAAAGGGGGAAGGTATTATGAAGGATGAACTTGATACGAATATGGCTAATGTCCAAATAGTAGAGGGTGGTTAGGAGGAAGGACCCTCTAATGCTCAGACTCAGGGGGAAGGTATTCAGGCAGTACAACCCTCAACTGCTAATGCTCAAGATACTTCAGGGGTTCTGCTACTTGAATTTCCTCTAGAACCTACCCCCGTCTCATCTTCTGCTGCCCACATAGAAGATGTTGCTCACTTCATTGAGCAAGAGTCTGAAGAAGAACAGGCTCCTCCGCAGAGGCCGGGGAAGGAGACTGCTACTGCTACTACTCCTCCTTCCTCCCCGGTCCGAAAATTCAAATCTAAAGCGGAACAAGAGGCCTTCGACCTCAGCGTAGCCCAACAACTACAAGACAAGCTGGACCATGAGCGACAGCTGGAAGAAGCTCAACTTGCTAAAAAGCCTAAGGGCAAAGTTGTTAAGGGCAGAGGAAAGAAGAAGCAAGAGTCTGTGGACGAAGAAAAGAAAAAGGCTCAGGAGGAGTTCGAAAAAACTCTTTCTACTACAGGTCAAGCTACTGCTCAGAGTCACTATCAGACTCATCTTACACCTGAGCAAGAAGCTGAAGATAGAGCCACGTGGGAAGCCACGCTACGAGGCCTTAACCTGAGGAAAGGAGACTGTAGGACAGCGGCTCTTCGAGAGAAGAAGAGAATGACTGATATGGCTAAGATGATGAGCCTATCTCAAAAGCCAGCAGCTGATCCCAGAAGATAAATCCCACGAGGATCAAGGAAAAGAGCGCCTCATGTCAAAAAGGACCCTGTGCTTCATGTTGATAAATGGGTTCCTGCTCTGGTTAATGATCAATGTGAAGAGCTCAAAGAGGAATTTATCAAAGGCTATTACGTATGGAAATTCTATCCAAGTGAGCAGACTATCGAACAAGCCTTTGATGAGTTTTTGTTCAATTATAACTCTGATCTGAGGGAACAACTTCTGGAGATTATGAAGAGAGAGAACATTCCTTTCAGAGCTCCGGCTTTTAGGCGCATCCCACCTCCTAGAACTACGCGCGGAGTTCTGTGTACAAAGGAAATAGAGGATGAGGTCAGAACTGCAGCTTATCGCTTCGACCTGAGTGTCGACTTAGCTGAAGACGACGAGGATATCCAGACACTGAGGAAGAGAATCTACCTATACTATGGTCTGCAACCCCCTGTCGACATATCTGCTGATTTCAAGAAGCGCACTCAAGGCTTCAGGTGTCAGTAGTGTTTTCTCTTCTCTACTCTTTCGTAATAGTGATAGGAACCTGTAATTTCTTGATCATATATGCTATCGTTCCTATTGCTTGATAGACAATTACTCATTGTCTTACAGCATTTTGATTTGTGTTTTCACAACTGATCACTAAGTGATCTGACACACACTCACAATCAGTTTCTCTGATTTTGCCTATCCCTCACCTGCTGATGTTTTGAAGTCATCATATCAGTTTGTTTTCCTCAGATAGATTAAGGGGGAAATTGCTGTCAGTAGGTTAGCATTTCTTATAAGATGTTTAGAGTTTAGAAGTAGAGGTTTTGGCATCATCAATTAGGGGGAAATTGTTGGATATGAGTCAGTAGATGATACTCAGCTGTTCGTGGTTAAAAGAAAATTGGGGAAATCATAGTAGTACGATGGAATTGAAGATCCCAAAACCGAGCTGATATCAGTAGTTCAGTGTGTCGTTAGGATTAGCTGATGTATAGGTTAGACTTGTTGTAATCATTTTTATATTCTTGTCTAAGTCCCATGCGGGGTAATTGTTGAACCGATCTTCCGTCGAAGATACTTTTCGAACCCCACGTCATCGGTGTAATCGCTTGCGTTCTTGATCATCATCACCGAGTAGACCTCGGTAGAAGCCAATCCAAAGAATGATAAGTCATCGAAGAAGAACTCATGCAAACCCGATACCTTAGCCGTCACCGGTGACTTACTCGGAGTTACATTCCTTGTCGGCCCGACTCGGTCGAAGAAGACCGAGACTTTGCGGCCTCGTATCCGACAGAAAGTGACCCAGCTACTTAAGTCTTTTCGAAAGTTCAGCAGAAGATCATACGAGGTTGTTTGAACGGTCAACTCTGACATTCTCACCAACCACAAACCTCGACCAATGAGAAGCTGACAACGCCTTACCTGCTCCAAACAGTAAAGCTGCTCTCATGTACAGTAATTAACTGCCCTACTGCAACAAGTTCGAATTAATGGCCATTTTCTTTGGAAGCTTGTGACACGTGGCATCGTCGTCTCCAACAGACATATGCCATAGCTCATAGCTATAAATAGAGAAGATTTCGAAGCTCCACTAGCGCGAAGCACGAAATTAAAAAAGGGAAATTGCTCAAGCTCTCAAACACTCTAGCAACTCAATCAGAACATCCAGCGAAGAATCTGCATTTACTAGAATACTTTTGTGGTTCTTCTCTCTAGAGTCTTTAGATCCCTTTCTTCTCTACCTAAGCTCATTGTCAGATTTATAGTTTAGATTCGAAGGAGTTCATTTTTAGCGAACTGTTCTTATTGTAAGAACTCCTTCATTAGTTGGAGAACTGTTTTCGCTCCCTTTCGAACTCAGGTTTGAATTGTAAAGTCGCTAAGGACTATAACTTAGAAGGATCAGTCCTGTGCACAGTTTCCTTGCTGAGACTTGCTCAGACTAATCAACAAGTTATCCTGCTCTGTTCAGGACCGTGGACGTAGGATCTTGCGTATCCGAACCACGTTAAACTGCTTGTGTTCTTTACTATTGTATTGTAGGCAAACCTTTGAAAATCATAAGTTTGCATAAAACGTATTTCTAAAATCGCACAGCCAAAAGAATTTAATCTGCGAAAACACGTTTTCAAAAAGAGACAAACTCCGGGCCCCACACTTATCCGCACACTTAAGTCTCTGACTGAGTTTCGAAGTACTAACAAAAGTCAGTAGGAGAGCTCAGTAGCTGACTCACTCTGTCCCGTGATCGAAGGTTTATTTGGCACTGTTCATCAATTGCAACCAATAGCTTCAGCTGACCTTCACCGAGAAAAAGAAATGGTACTCAGGTGTATTCACCCCCCCCTCTACACCCGATATTTGTCTCCGGACCAACAATATTTAATAAGCAATTTAAGATGTTAACAGATGTGAGCTGTCGTGATTAAGATATATAAATTGTAAAGCTAACTAGATGAAGTTTTGAATAAATTTATTTGGTTTAGTATTGAGCCGAGCGCTACAACAAAATCTGTTTTTAGCAACATATTTTACGCCATATTTCTAAAAATGCAAATTAATATTAGTATACATATTATTGCAATATTTCAATCTAACTGTTATAACAAAACAATATTGTATTAACATCTTTAATACTCTCTCTGTCCCATGTGAAACGTCACCTATACTAAATCGGGGTGTCCCACACAAATATCTCGTATTTGATTTTCGGAAAAAAAGTAGCAACAATCTAATTACATTCGTGCGGGACCCATTCCCCCTAATTAGCAACAATCCCTTTCGCCTTCGCCTCCGCCGCACTTCTACACCTTGTTGTTGTCTGTTTTCTTCGATGATGTGATGAAATCGAGCGAAAATGGGTCGCTTAACCTCCCTCTCCCCCCAAATCCATTTTCCGATGGGTCAGATGCTACACTTGAAAAGAAGGGGGTAGAGGAAATCGTCGCTCGAGATCTGAGCGTCGTGTGTGCCGCCGCCAATGATGAGTCACCGTATTTGAGTTGTTGGGATTTTGTCTACTGGAAGCACTTTTTTATGCTTGTATACAATGTGTTTTTGTCTTTACCACTGTTTTATTCTCCTATCTGATAAATATGTATATTTGCACATGTTATCCTTTATCTTGTATAAATGTTAGATTTGTGTGGTGTGTCGGGTATCACAGAAGACAACACAAATTGGTTGAACTGACAAGATATAAACAGTTATCACATCTTAGACAACTTAAGGATAAATTGTCGGTTTAAGCTGCAGTTTAGATAAGAAGTGGCTTGTCTTAGCTGCTTGTCTTTACTGGTACACTTAAGGTTGTGTATTGACGGATCACAGTGAGATGTGTTTTCCTAACTAACCTTAGTGGAGAACCAAGATCTCGGTGACTTAGCTGGTCTTAAGCTTGGTAAAACTTCAACTGAGTGCATTTGGCTATCTATCACTTTGACCTACTATGGTGAACGTCATCGCGACCGGATCTACGTATCTTGGGTGTTAGTAGTTATTTGTGGCTCAGGCTGGTTGTCTGTATCTTGTATCCGTATCCTAGTAAAATGGGTTGATAATATCCCTTGAGGAACTCGAAAGGATTAACACAATAAACCCGACCGGTTGATTAAGTTCAGGTGTGTTAATAAGGTCGAGTGGTACTACTCAGGAATATAAGACGTTAATTAATTTAAGCTGTCAGTGAGCTTAATTAATTAACGAATATTCCTATCTTAAATACGGAGATCGATTAAGTCTAAAATACAAGCCTTTGCTCAATTTGAGATAAAGGGGTAACTCAGCACGGATTCTCTATTGGAATGAATCTGTGTTTATTAATTAATTTTACTCTGGGCTGAGCATGGATAATTAATTAATTTGAGGCCCAGCTTTATTCTTGTATTGGATCCCTGATCTGGCCCAATTAGTTGCCTAGTTATTTATTGTCTCTCAGAAATCATTATTAATGGATTAATGTATTTTTTACATTATTTAATAATGTTATTTATCTGGATTTAATTGGTTGGGCCAATTAATTGATAAATATTAGTAGCCCAGTAAATTAATTAATTATATTATGGGCTGGTTATGTGGAAGCCTATTAGAAATATAATTAAATTAATGGGTTATAAATATATTAATATTATATTGGCTTTTGAAGCCTATATATATATTAGTATTCTGTTCAGAAATAGATTACATACGTTCATAAAATCTCACGCACGTACGCGAGTAAGAGAGAGAGACAGTTATTTATTTTCTTCAGTTCTCTGACCACCCAGAGGAAGAAAAAGGCCGGGATACAGATCAGAAGATCTAACACAGGAGCAATAATCAAAGCCGCGACAACATACGAAGGAGGAAGGTAGCATTTCTAACCATCAATTATCCTTGAATTGGTATCAGAGCCTGGTTTAGGCTCTGATTGTTGCTGTTAGATGTATGATTAGGTTTTATTTCGTCGTTATCAGGCTATTTTCGTGTTTGGGGAGGCCTGCGAGCCACTGTTTTGACCCTGTTGTAACGTTTTTTCTCGTGAGAAAATCCATGAGTAGATTATAGGACCTATTTGTTATGTGATTGTACTATTTTTGTACTGAAATTGGTCTGGGAGGCACGAAAAATGAGACAAAGAAGAATCTGATTTTCGCAGCAAAAACCCTAGTTTTCTAGGGTTCCGCCGTATCTTGCGGCGGAGATTCCCGGCGTGTTTGATGTCTGATCGACAATCGACTTGAACCTCTAGAATCCTCGTCTTACGAGCTTCGGGTCGATAGGTCGTAAGGGATCATCCGATCCCAGATATGATCGAAATTGATGTCTGAAGTTGGCTGCTCGTTATGAATTCGTTCCAACGAAATGTTTGAAATTCAGGAAATTGAGGAACTAATCTCGGCCGGAATCCGTTACCCAGTGGTCGTGAGTGTTCCAATTACGTTTCCCCTCTTTCAATTGATCGAGTTGCGGCTCGAAAAGGGAGAATTCAGGCGGCGAAAGGCGGCGGTGGCGGAGGCGCGATTTATTGCGCAAACCCGTCGCGGTGGCGGAAATCGCCGGCCGTTTGGCATGGCCCACACGTCTGGACGACGTCAAGAGGCAGCGGGGACGGTGGCAGAGGGTCGGGGAAGGCCGAGGATGGCGCGGCGCGCGCGCTGCGCGGCGGCGAAGCGCTGCGCGCATGCGCGAGATCGCCGCCGCCCGCGGCGACTTCTCAGCACGGGGCTACCGGGAATCGACTCGCTGTCGTCCAACGCGCCCCTGGGTGTCGGTGGCCGGCACAGAACCGGCCTGCAGCGGCAGCGGCGACAGAAGCATGGAGACGACGCTGACTGGTCTGTCGACGTGTCTGCCACGTGGCAGCCCTCTGATGATGTGGCGGTACAGTTTACGATGCAGTTTTCGACGTAGTTTCCAGATTCGAAGATTTTGAAGATTTCGAAGATCTATATTTTGATCGGGCAATGTAATAGTTAGGGATTACGTGTTTTAAAGCCCGATAACGACTTTAAATTTCCTATTTCCTATTTGCATTTTTGTTTTTATTTTTATTTTTTATTATTCTTTAGCATGCGATTATGTGTTAATTGCGCTTAGAAAAACATGTAAATAGGATTTATATCATTATTGAAGCATGTTTTATTTTTCGAGAGCACGTTTTATTATGTGGGCTTAGAAATTGCATGCTTTAGGAATTATGTGGATATGCATGATTCGTAACAAACCTTTTGATTAAAAAGACTAAGCAACATTAAATTAATTGTTTAATTAGATTCCATTTGGATATTAAACACTTAATTGGACCTCCATTAATTGGACTCTACACAAAATTGTAAGATTATGTGAGTAAACGTCCACCTGCGTGGCTTGCTTTCATCTTTGAGCTACAAGTTTTGTGAGATGAGTTTTCCAAAAACAATATTTGATTATTATAGAGTAGTGGGAGCGAAGCCATAAACGTCCACCTGTGTGGCTTGCGTGCCTAGTAAACACAAGTACTCTAGAAGATAATAATTAAATAGGATTGCTAATTAGATCAAATTGAATGCGGCTTGGTTCGAGTAAGTATGTCAATTTCGAGAATTTGATTCTATTTCGGTCAAATTAATGGTCAATGCTTAGATGTCACAGCAGGTACAATTCACTTCCCTCGAAGTCCCTTCCCACGTTTTAATAGTGACATGGTCCAATATATCGAACTATTAATTCCATTCGTCTTAAGAACCTAGACGTGAATTGGAATTAAAGAGCTAGGTAAATAGATTGGTTTAGGGTTACGCTAGTAAACGTCCACCTGTGTGGCTTGCTAGTGGAATTCCTAGAGCGGTTCAAGGTTTTTAACATCATTGTTTTTTCAAAAGGTTACAATGATCGTTAATTACGAATTATGTGCAAATAATTTTTCCTTACATGCTTTATTTTTAATTATTTTTCAGATATGTCTATTCAAGCTATTGTTAATGGTCTTATGAGCTGACCCTTAAAGGGTGTTGACAATTTTAAAGAGTGGAGGAGAAACCTTACACTAATGTTCCAAAATGAGAAGATCTTGTATGTTCTCAGTACCCCTGAACCTGAACTCCCCGAAGAAGAGGCGACTGAGGAGCAGATAAGGGAATCTGAAAAGTGGATAGAGGATAATGACAAGACTCGTTTTGTCATTCTATCCGCTATGGTTGATTCTCTTGCTTCACAGTATGAAAACACGCCTCATGCGGGAGTGATATGGGATTCCATGGCTAAAAAGTTCGGTGAGACCGACAGATCTCAGAGATTTCATCTTCTGAGGCAGGTTACTACCTGCAGAATGGCTGAATGTGCATCCGTGCAGGATCATGTTCTACATATGATCGAGCTGCTAGATCGGCTTGCAAAAGTTGGTGGTGTCTTGGATCTTGGCATCAAGATAGACGTCATTCTACATTCACTACCTAAGTCATATGAGAATTTCCGCCTAAATGTAGTGATGTCAAGGAAAGACTACACTCTGAATGAACTTTCGAGTGAGTTAATTACTGCAGAAGGAATCATGGGTCAGACTAAAGGTAAAGGAACCCAAATCTTGAACACTACTAGCAGCTCAAGGAACCCTCCGTAGGGTAGATTCTAGAAAAAGGGCAAGAAGGCTACGAATGTCAAGAAGAATAGTGGGAGCACGAAGTTAGCACCCACCGCAGGGGTTTAAAAACCTAAGGGGAAGTGTTTCAAGTGTGGTAAGATTGAACATTGGAAGACTGAATGTCCCGACTTCAAGGCAAAACAGAAAGGTACACGCATCGCCTTAGTAACTGAAACTGTGCTTGTTTCCGCATCTACCCATGAATGGGTAGTAGATTCCGGAGCAACTGATCATGTTTGTTACACCTTGCAGGAGTTTCTGCAGAAAAGGATTCTGGCTGATGGCGAGGTGGTGGTTTCCATGGGCAATGGATCGCAAGTTCCAGCTATTGCCATAGGAGATTTACATTTATCTGTTTTAGACTCTATTTTATTATTAAGAGATGTTTTATTGGTGCCTGAGTTTAGGCGAAATATTATTTCCATTTCAAAACTTTTTATTGTGGATGGTCATAGATATGTTTTTGATGATCATATTTCGATTTCAAAAGGGAAAGATCTTATCTGCAATGGGACTTTAAATGGATCTCTATATACTATTACGTCTAATCCATGTACATCTGTTAATGTTGCTTCCTCATCATTAAATCCTAAGAAGAGGAAAGAATCTTCTAAGGTAAACCAAAATTATCTATGACACTTAAAACTAGGTCACATCAATCTAAATAGGATCCAAAGGTTGGTGAAATATGGATCATTGGAGTCTCTCCATGTTGAACCATTTCCAACTTGTGAATCCTGCTTGGAAGGTAAGATGGTGACTAGGCCTTTTAAGGCAAAGGGTTATAGAGCCACAGAAGCATTAAGTTTGATACATTCTGACTTGTGTGGACCTATGTCTACACAAGCTCGTGGAGGGTATGAGTATTTCGTCACGTTTACTGACGATTACTCGAGGTATGAATATGTTTACCTTCTTCGCCACAAGTCGGATTGCTTTGAAACCTTTAAGGAATTCAAGGCAGAAGTGGAGAAGAAGTTAGGTAAAGAAATCAAAACACTGCGATCTGATCGTGGTGGGGAATACCTATCCAATGAGTTCAAGGACTACTTGACAGAATGTGGGATTACATCCCAACTGACAGCACCAGGCACGCCTCAGCAGAATGGTGTGTCAGAGAGAAAGAACCGAACTCTCCTAGAGATGGTTCGGTCCATGATGAGTTATGTAACTTTGCAGTTTCCTTTTGGGGATATGCCCTAGAGATTGCAGCATACTTGCTGAACCGTGTGCCATCCAAGTCGGTTAACACGACTCCAGTCGAGTTGTGGAGTGGGCACAAGCCCAGTATGCACCACATAAAGATTTGGGGGTGTCCTGCTTATGTGTTGAATAGACAGGCCGACAAATTGGATTCACGTTCAGAGGTTATGTTGTTCATAGGATATCCGAAGGAAACAAATGGTGGTTATTTTTATGATCCTAAAGAACAAAAGATCGTGGTTAGCACCAACGCTCGGTTCTTAGAGGAGGATTATATCAGTAATCATAAGTCTCGAGTCAAGATCATCCTTGAGGAATTACAAGGTGATCGAGATCCACTCACAGAGCTAATTGTGCAAGATAGAGCTCCACAAGCAACTGCACAATCTATTAACACAACTCCTGACACTCTTCGACGTAGTGGGAGGGTGATATTTACACCTGGTCGGTATATGTTCACTGGGGAGACTTCTGACCATCTCCCGGCAGATGAACAAGACACCATGGATCCTTGGACTTACAACGAAGTAGTGGGAGACGTAGATGCAGATTCAAGGAGAATCGCCATGGACTCAGAATTTAAGTCCATAACTGATATGGATGTATACGAGATCACTGAACTACCTGAGGGCTGCAAAGCTATTGGTAGTAAGTGGGTATACAAAAAAAGAGAGGATCGAATGGAGAGATCATGACATTTAAGGCCAGGCTAGTGTCAAAGGGTTTTACCCAAAAAGAAGGTATCAATTATGAAAAGACCTTCTCGCCTGTAGCAATGATCAAGTCTAGTAGGATTCTCCTTGCCATAGCAGCTAACATGAACCTAGAGATCTGGCAAATGGATGTCAAGACCGCATTCTTAAATGGGCACCTTGAAAAAGGTAGAGACATCTATATGAAACAACCAGATGGTTATGTGAAAGAGGGCGAAGAGCATCTAGTTTGGAAGCTTAGGAAGTCTATTTATGGACTTAAGCAAGCTTTCCGGTTATGGCACCAGCGTTTTGACGAGGTAGTCAAATCCTATGAATTTGTATCCTGTCCTAACGAGGTGTGCGTGTACCGCATCTGTGTTAATGGAACAGTGGTGTTTCTTGCACTTTACTTAGATGACATCCTTCTCATTGGCAACAATGTTGAAGTGTTATCAGACGTAAAGACATGGTTATCCGAGCAGTTTCAAATGAAGGACTTAGGTGAAACTGCTTACATCCTTGGGGTCAAGGTTATACGAGATCGCCAGAAAAGATGTTAAGCTTGTCACAAGCGTCCTACATTGACACTGTTATTGCTCATTTCAGCATGCAAAATGTCAAGAGAGGTTCGGTACCTTTCAGACATGGCATTTTTCTATCCAAGAATCAGTGCCCTAAAACGCCTGAAGAGATAGAAAGTATGAGACTAGTACCATATGCTTCCACTGTCGGTAGTCTCATGTATGCAATGCTCTGCACGAGACCAGATATCTCATATGTTGTAGTCATGGTGTCAAGATATCAATCTAATCCTGGACAAGCGCACAGAACCGCGGTTAAAAATATTCTCAAGTACCTTAAACGGACTAGAGATTATAGAATTGTTTACCAGTCAAACAGTCTAGTGCCTTTGGGTTATACGGACTCGGATTTCCAGGCTGACAGAGACGAGAAGAAGTCGACTTATGTGTTTACCTTGGGAGGTGGAGCCATTTCATGGAGGAGTGCAAAGCAGAAATTCATTGCGGACTCAACCATGGAAGCAGAGTATGTGGCAGCTTCAGAAGCCTCAAAAGAGGCAGTTTGACTTAAGAATTTTCTCCAAGATCTTGATATTGTCAGAATTTGCCTAAGGCAAACACGATTTATTGTGATAATGCGGGTGCAGTGGCTAATTCTAAGGAACTAGATCTCACAAAGCGTCTAAACACATAGACAGGAAGTACCACATTATACAAGAATTCGTAAATCGAGGCGACATACTCATAGAAAAGATCAGAACTGAAGACAACATAGCTGATCCGTTCACAAAGAGCTTACCAATTCCGGCTTACGAGAAGCATGTTCGTGGCTTAGGACTGGTAGAGATGCCCCCCACTTAGGACTGCAGAAACTTTTGTATAAGTGGGAGAAGAGGAGTGATAGATAGGATTTGCAGCTAAATACTAGTTTGTACCTAGAACTGACACATTGTATACTAAAAGTTTGATTTAGTATAAGTGGGAGAATTGTTGGGATTTTATGTACTGGAAGCACTTTTTTTATGCTTGTATACAATGTGTTTTTGTCCTTACCACTGTTTTATTCTCCTATCTGATAAATATATTTGCACATGTTATCCTTTATCTTGTATAAAAGTTAGATTTGTGTGGTGTGTCGGGTATCACAGAAGACAACACAAATTGGTTGAACTGACAAGATACAAACAGTTATCACAGCTGAGACAACTTAAGGATAAGTTGTCGGTTTAAGCTGCAGTTTAGATAAGAAGTGGCTTGTCTTAGCTGCTTGTCTTTACTGGTACACTTAAGGTGGTGTATTGACGGATCACAGTGAGATGTGTTTTCCTAACTGACCTTAGTGGAGAACCAAGATCTCGGTGACTTAGCTGGTCTTAAGCTTGGTAAGACTTCAACTGAGTGCATTTGGCTATCTATCACTTTGACCTACTATGGTGAACGTCATCGCGACCGGATCTACGTATCTTGGGTGTTAGTCGTTATTTGTGGCTCAGGTTGGTTGTCTGTATCTTGCATCCGTATCCTAGTAAAATGGGTTGATAATATCCCCTGAGGAACTCGAAAGGATTAGCACAATAAACCCGACCGGTTGATTAAGTTCAGGTGTGTTAATAAGGTCGAGTGGTACTACTCAGGAATATAAGACGTTAATTAATTTAAGCTGTCAGTGAGCTTAATTAATTAACGGATATTTCTATCTTAAATACGGAGATCGATTAAGTCTAAAATACAAGCCCTTGCTCAATTTGGGATAAAAGGGTAAGTTAGCACGGATTCTCTAGTAGAATGAATATGTGTTTATTAATTAATTTTACTTTGGGCTGAACATGGATTATTAATTAATTTGAGGCCCAGTTTTATTTCTTGTATTGGATCCCTGATCTGGCCCAATTAGTTGCCTAGTTATTTATTGTCTCTCAGAAATCATTATTAATGGATTAATGTATTTTTTACATTATTTAATAATGTTATTTATCTGGATTTAATTGGCTGGGCCAATTAATTAATAAATATTAGTAGCCCAGTAAATTAATTAATTATATTATGGACTGGTTATGTGGAAGCCTATTAGAAATATAATTAAATTAATGGGTTATAAATATATTAATATTATATTGGCTTTTGAAGCATATATATATTAGTATTCTGTTCAGAAACAGATTACATACGCTCATAAAATCTCACGCACGTACGCGAGTAAGAGAGAGAGACAATAATTTATTTTCTTCAGTTCTCTGACCACCCAGAGGAAGAAAAAGGCCGAGACACAGATCAGAAGGTCTAACACAGGAGCAACAATCAAAGCCGCGACAACATACGAAGGAGGAAGGTAGCGTTTCTAACCATCAATTATCCCTCATGAGTAACCGGATGGCACGCCTTAGAGAGGGACCAGAAGAAGAGGGAGGCTATCACGACCGGGATCTCTCCGAATTTGAGCAACTCTTCGACCGACAAACTACTAACGCCCTATAAATCGGCGGTCCTGTACATCGATTCCGAACTAGATGTGTTGGTGGAGGAGAGGCATAAAAGGTGGCAACTGAGAGTCGTATACCTCCAATTGTCGGTGCAGCAGCCTTCGGTTGTGCTTGCTCCTGCTCTGTCCCACACTCGTGCTGAAGAACGACGGCATGGCCCAACATTGGAGGACTTCATCCGGATCTAGATTTCCGTTATGCGTTTTTGGTGATATTCTTCTATTCGGCATTTTGTAATTCCCCCGCCTAGCTTTCTGCATCGCTTGTATATATGCAACGAGTGTCGTCTTATCTGTTGGAGAATCTTCTCGGGTCTTTCACATATATTGTATTAAAAAAAATTAAAACATTTAGATTTCATTGGAAGCCTACTAAGATGAATCCCAAAAACACAAATAATGATGTCGACAACACAAAAACACAAATTATTAGATTTTTGAATACTACCGAATTGTGTTCGCCCAAGAGCATCGCCGAAGAGGTTATTATGAACCTAAATAGTTGTATCCGGTGAGGAATCGTTGTTTGTTGTTCGCCGCCGTCGATTCTTCTAGGCCGCCGAAGACGTTCGCGTCGAGCCTCACAATTTGGTGAAAAAATTGGTTCAATTTGTTCGGATTTCAGACGAAATCTAGGAATTTTGGTAGCGAAAAATCACTTCAATTTCTTGGCGGTTTCGGTCCAATAAGGGGCGGAAGATTAGGGGAAAGAATTTGAAAATTAAGTCTAATCGGTAGTGCCGCCTAATTTTTAATTTTTCTTTATTTCCAAAAATACCCTTTGTGCACTTAATTTGTGAAGAAAGTATACCGAATTTTTCAGACTCCAATCTCTAATCTCAACCGTAGATTGGCTCGATCTAATGGCTTCATAATTGGTCTTAATTCCTACAAAAAGGGGCGTTCCGACCAGAACCGCTCCTTATATATATATAAGGTTAAGTTCATATAGGAACAAGAGCTATAATGAGAAGTAGGAACAAGCAATAGTCATTGGATCGATCCAACGACTGTAGATCAATCTTCACTTAAAAATATCCAAATGCGCCACAATACACTTTATTCGAAAACATGATACACTAAAGGGCAATTCAAACTTTATACATCATGTAATCCTCAAAGGAGGGGGAAGGAGGGGGGGGACCAAATTCAATTTACAATCTCGTTTTTCCACCCACTCCCCCTACCGATTCAAATGGGAATCATCCACTACTTCATCTCCACTACCTCCACGATCACCATAATCTTTACTTCATCCTTATAATTGGTGACAGAATGACGGCAACGACCTCCCGGACCCGAACGATGCAGGCGCGGCGATTCGTACGAACGATGTTTTCTCGAAGAGCGGTGGCCATTTGTTGACGGCGACGTGGCCATTGGAGAGCGGCGACAAAGAAGACGGCCGACGGCGACGCAGGTATGAAAGAGTCGAAACCCTTACCTGAAATTGGTGTAGATTTTGTCTTTAATTTCACCTAGAACTTGGTACTGTTTAGATATATAGAACCCTAATTAGAAGCTTTTCTTTTAATTTGTGTTGATATTGTATGTAATTGAAGCCTAATTGTACTTGAAGACGTATTGAATAATTGATTTTCAAGAAGTTGCTAGAACCCTAATTTTCCATTGAGTACGTGTTACTTATTAAAGAGTTGTTGCTTATATTGAACATGATAATTTTGCTGAAACTCTAGTGAGCAAACATGTTTGGTTTTGGTTGGAACATAATGGTACTTGTTTTGATTGCTATTCATGTATGTAAGTGAAGATTTTGTTAATATACTGTGCAGTTTAATAGTACTACACTTTTTAGCTCTATGTTGATTCACTGTGCAGTTTATTAGTAATACACTTTGTAGCTCTATGTTGATTCACTATGCAGTTTATTAGTAATAGCTCTATGTTGATTCAAATGCTATATAGAAAGGGAAAATCTCCGTGCTAAATAGTATAAATGATGATCCTTTAAAGTAGTAGCATAAAATAGTTGATATGAATTTAATGCCAATTGTGTCGTGGATAATGTGCCACATTCTACATTCTGCCCAATGTTCGTGTAATACACTTTATGTGATTTTTCAATACACTTGCTTAGAAAATTCATAACATGGAATATATAAGGATTTTGCCTCATCTTGGAATTTTTTTTTTGTTCATGTAGAAGGATATGTTCGTCACTTGGTTGCGTACCAATGAACTATCAAAAATAAAGGACAAGAGAATGGCGAGTGTAAAAATTAATGTGCTTCATGTTCCATGGGGTGACATGTTGCTCATCAAAGACACAACCATCTTTGCAATGAGGCACATGGAGACTTTCTTGGGCGATTCTTCAGCAAGTTGGAAGAGTGACATTACACCACCCTTGAAGAAGTAGAGCAATGTCTTACGAGCCCGGTATTGTACTGCCATCCTCACTTGGGAGAAGAACGTGATAGGCTCCAGACTCCTAAGTCAAGCAAAGCTAGCTTATGAAGAGATCACGCCTTCTCCGGACATATATGTTGAAAGTATACTGCTAAGCTAGAGTGGACGTTGCCCTACGTTAAATTATCATGTTTATGTGCTGGTGGGAAGTGTCTGTATCTAAACACAGTTTTTGTGATAAGTAAGATGTACAACAGTGTTATGTGGATGTTCAACTGTTTTTTGGAGGTGTTGTTTAAAAGGTTCAGACTTGTTTTTTCTATTTAAGACAGATTCTCTGTTATATCCATGTTCGATACACTTAGCACTTAATAACGGATACACTTAATAGTTAAAAGCTAATACTCTAATTAGTTTAAAACTACATAATACACTTTGTAGTTAAAAACGATACACTTAGTAGTGAAAAACAGATACACTTTTATGTTCAATACTGATACAGTATCAGTAAGTACTCTGTTCGACAACTGAAATAAATGGAAATACTGAAATAATAGATCATTGGTTCAAAACATACTGAAATCAATTGAAATTAATGCGAAGATTTAGTTTTATGATCTCATTCGTCGGTGTGGCTTGCTTACGAAAAATTCCGAGCATCGTGGTTGGTCATCTTTTCGCATTTACTACACTTCCATTTCGTTTTGCACGCCTTCCTTAGTGCAGCTTCTTTCCGTAATTGCAGTCGAGTGCCACTTTCTTTTGTCTTCACAGGCATGGGTGACAAGATATAAACTTGGTGCGAAATTGAACCTCCATAGAAGTCCTCCATTGTCTTTTCTTTCCCTTTACTACCACCTTTTTTGTCCGGCATATTAGAGTATTTGAGAATGAGGCTCTTCAAATCCACGAGCAGATCGTCAATTAGAGCAGGATTTCCATGAACTTCGCCCAAGCATCTATGACTTCATGGTACACTTCTGCCAGATCGACCGAAGAACCTACATGTTCTAGAACACCAACATGGTTGAAGTGATTGTCACAATTCTTGGACCACCTCGGCATTATGTAACTTTCGGAAATGCTATCAATACTCAAATTCTTAAAAACATAGAAACTGTGTTTTCACAACCAACCTTTGCGAATGAAATTGTTGCATCCAGATGTGATAGATTGATCTTTCGAGTTGTAGACAAGTGTGAAGATTCCTTCAACTGTGTCATCAACCTCATAACTAATCTTCAGCAGACAACAAACTTTAATAGCAGCAAGTATCTCAGCTTGAACTTCTTTTAAGAGGGCGCATGTGTATATTGATACAACGTGCTTTCAAATTATGAGATTAGTTAACAACTCTGGAGCACTCTTTTAATCATTAAATGTCAATTTAGAATGAGAATGCCTTTGAGAATCGAGAGTCCGACAAAAATGCATAAAAAACTCGATCATATTTCCATGTTTAGGTAGGAACCTTTGGAAGAAGCTATTCTCACATTCTGACATGGAAGTAGTACGAAATATGCCCGCAATCGGTATATCTCTGAAATATATTGTTATCCATTTCTTACGAAGATGAAACATTATCTCGAACCACTTATGACCTAGCAAACCATACTCAGTCATGATTGCATCCCAACTTAGGTTAAATTTCTTTGGATCAATGAATTCACTTCGAACAAGAGCATTGAACTTTTTTGAAAAACCTTCATCGCCTCTTAAAGTAACATGGATCTTGACGGCAATGTCTATAGCATTCTTCAAGACAAGATCTTGATCTGTGATAAACAGACTAGGATGTTTACCGAACTTGCAATGAAGAAACTTTTGCAAAACCCAAGCATATGAATCATCATCCTCCCCGGTTAGTAACACGCCCCAAAGGTTACACATCTATTGTGGTTGTCTTTGCCTGTAACGGGTGCAAATATCATGTTGTACCTGAGCAAAAAGGCCAAAAATCAGAGAGTAAAAACTCAGATGACCAAAGCAAGGGAAAGTGTATGATAAATACAAAGAAAGTGAATTAAATTCATAAAGAAAGTGTATCGTTTTTGGCTTGGGCAGAATGCATCATTTACTTGTTGGTCGAGTAGGTGGCATCGAAAGAAACAACATCACCAAACACGGTATAGGTATCAATTGACACAAGGTCTGCCCAGAACAAACACTTCAGTCTGCTATCATCATCACCAAGATATTGGAAACAAAAACCCAAGGACAATTCACTTCTACTTTTCAAGTCGTTGATTATTAATTGTGTATCTTTGCCCGCAACCGTCTCCCTCAAATCACGAGAAAAGTTCTTGAAATCAACACGACTATAACCAATCTTATCAAATTTACCTACCAACTCTTTAAATAATATAAAGGACCGCATTGGACCAATATTTGCTTTACGACAATTTAACATTCAACTTTGGTGAGTATAATCCATTCTCCTATTTAGCCTTAAAAACTATTTTTGATTATCCCCAACAAGTGCATGAGTGTGCTCCTCATTGAATACTATGACCTCATAACCTCCACCACAACTTAACTTAAGAACCACTCGAGCCATACATGATGCTCTACACGACATTCGTTTTCTCTTTTGCTTATCACCTAAACCATCTATACTAGATACTTGTTCAAATCTTTCACCCTCTCGATTGCAAAGAACGTGCCTATGCAAAACAACTTCATCACTCTTACGACGTGTGCCTAACCTAACATCAAAATATCAAAAAGATGCATAAACCTCGTAAAAACTGATACCATCATCCAAGACTAAAAACTTTTGCCCAATACAAGATTTGACTTCATCTGAGCATGTAGGTTTGAATGATACAATTGAATTTTCCAATATCCGATCCTCCATTAAATCAGAAAGACTATTGGAAGCTGCAATATGATGCCAACCACCCAATAAAAAACCAATCAACTCAAGTGTAGCAGATATAAGCATAAAAGTGAATCGTTTATCAACTAGTTAGTGAATCAAAATAAGTTAAGAAAGTGAATTATGAAAAGGTAAGCAGAACAACTCCTTGAACTTCTATCAAACCCTAAACTCGATTTCGAAGAATGAAAAACAGCAAAGGGGGAAACGAAAACATATGCAGAAATACAGAAACAAAATCGAACCAACAAACAAGGTCATCCAAGAGATTGGGTGCTATATTAGAAATACCCATTGCATATAAAATACACAATAGAGTTTGTAGGAAGCATAGTTCCACCAACAAAACAAATTTTAGAAAAATTGAACAACATAAAAAGCTGCAAATTCAGCAACATGAAGAAGAAGAACATACCCATTCGAAATACACTATAAATTCGACTTTCGGAATTCGAACACCAATCGATTACAAAACTCACGGCCAGTAAATACTTGCTCGACGAGCAGATTCTGCACTCCCGGTGGATCTCGATGTTGGAATCGAATGTTAATCAAAAAAATAGATTTGAAATTTTACCTTACTACCCTTAATGAATAAAATGAAAAGGGAAAAGAAATGAAAAGATGGTCCAATCCTAACCACTCATCTCAAGATCTAATGGTCCGAATTCGTTCCTACTTCCTACTATATATATATATATATATATATATATATATATATATATAGTTGTAATCAGATGAGAATACAGTATTACAGTGAGAAGTAAGAACAATCTCTATTCATTAGATGGGCCCAATTAGATCGATCTAACGATTGTGAGTTTAAGTTGGCATTAAAAACCCGAAATCGCGATAATACACTCATGGTTCAAATCTAATACACTCGGGGGAAAATAGGTATTTTTATGTTTTATAATTAGATGAAATAGAACGCGCGGGAGGGGGGGGATGGGGGCTAATTTTTGCCAGAACACAATCCTGATATCTCTCGTTCATCTAGAAACCACACTACCCTAATACCTCCCATTTGTCTAGAAACCACAGGCCACGATTATCGATTCTTCTGTAGCAAACAAAATGACGAGCAATGGTGGACTGAGGGGACGATTTGCACGGCAGAACAACCGACGGTGTCGACGTGACCAATCGAGAGGATGTTTTCTTCAAGGAAACCGCCGGCGAAGGTCACGCTCCACGTAAGTTGTTTCTTCTTTGTGCCCGACTATGAAATCGAGATGCTGCGTCGTTATTTCTTTGATTGTTCGAAGAACTACAATTGCTTGTTGAATTATTTGTTCCCATTGTTGAGATTGTTGAATCGATGGTTGAATTGTTTGCGATGAAGTAGGAAAGTCAGACAGGTTGAATGGATGATTGAATTGATAAAAATTAGGTTTGTGCATTTGAATTTATTGCACCAGAATGGAATTAATACACTTAATGAAGGAAAGTCATACACTTTGGAAATTTCGAGGAACATAGAGAAATTAGGGTTGATGTGTTTGAGTTTATTGTACATGAATGGAATAAAAATCCTTCTAAATCGTGTAATACACTTATATAATAGAATTAATACACTTAATGTAGGAAAGTCATACACTTTCGTCATTTTCGTTTATTGTACATGAATGGAATGAAAATGCATTTGAATCGCGTAATATACTTATTGGGAGATGATTCAGTCCCTCCACAACTTGTTGGGAGATAACTCAGCAGCCTAGTGCTCTGAATATATGCTGAAGCTTTGAAGATCCCAAAATCCTACTTTGACTAATGAATCATTCTGTTGTAATATATATATATCTGTCAGTTCTTATCTTGTTAGATTCTAGTCTGTTAGATTGCTTGGGTACCTCAAAAGAAAAATCCTCTACTCCTGCGGACTCATAAGAAGAAGAGCATGTACCCTCCTATGTCCCCTCAAAGAAACAAGAGCTAGAAATGTAAGAGATATGAGATCAGATGGAGAGGTATCTAGACAGAGGAGCTGAAGCCAGGCAGATAGAAGCAGCAAGAGAAAGGCTCAGACTGGCTAATCTAGAAGCTCTAAGGCTGAAGGCTGAGAAGGAAGCAAGCCAAAGGATTCCTGAGAAATCAGATATTCCTTACAAATACAGGAGACTCAAGAAGCCTACTGACCTCAAGATCCACAGATGGCCCAGAGTTGATGAATGGATGCCATGGGAACGGACACAGAGGTGGGAGTCACTGAAGGCAGACTATATCAAGAGATACTACTTTTGGAGATACTGGCTTGAAATGCACAAGTCTATTGCATTTGCTGATTAGCTTCTGAAGACTGACCCAGAGATCTTTCCCAGAGTTCAGAAGGCCATAGCTGACAAGATTGATGTCAGGGTCCCAGCTCCAAGGATTATGCCTCCCCCACTGAAGCTTGATGGTTCGGTCCATTATGGGGTGATTGAGAAGGAGATTAAGGATGCTGCCCAAGCAAGACATTTAGATGAAGATGAGCCTGTTGATTTGCCAAAGATACTGAAGCTGAGGAAGATCACTTATAGAATGTATGGACTGCCACTTCTTGGAGCAAAATCAAAGGACTTCAAAGACAGGATTCAGCAGTTCAGAAGATGATAGATAGCTTCTGTATTTCTTGTATTTTTTTCTGTTCTGTTTTCTTAGAATAGCAGTCTGATGTATCTGTACTGAAATTTCCTTATATATAAAACATTACTGTTATTCGGCCCAGACAATTCCTTATTTTCTATATGGCCTTGTTTATTTTATGCTTAACACTCAGAATCACTCAAGTGATTACTGACTCACACACTCACTGAATATATATATCTGTCAAATCTTATCTTGTTAGATTCTAGTCTGTTAGATTGCTTGTAGATGGGGGAAAATGTTATTAGAAAGGGAGAAATTGTTGTTAGTTTTCTGTATAGGTTCTGATATTTCTTCCCTGATTCCCTCAGTAGTCTAGAACTTGAAGAACAACTCCACTGATTCTACTTGTAATACTTGTATGGAGCTCTGTTTCTGATAGTTATAGTGTTAGGTTTTGGCATCATCAAATAGGGGGAAAATGTTGGGAGATGATTCAATCCCTCCACAACTTGTTGGGAGATAACTAGCAGCCTAGTGCTCTGAATATATGCTGAAGATTTGAAGATCTCAAAACCCTACTTTGACTGATGAACCATTCTGTTGTAATCTGTATTGTTCTGTCTCTGATGTTTCAGACTCAATAGACACTCTTCAATTGGTTCAGGCGCTCAGTAGTTTATCAGCCTCAGCACCAGAAGAAGAAGACTCAGTGATACTGGACTCAACAGGAGCAGTATACTGAAAGGAGTCAGTGGAACTGAACTCAGCAGGAGTAGTTCACTGAACTCAGAGTTGATCTTGAGTAGAGCTGACTCAGCAGGAGTATGCTACTGAATATAGATCAGACTCAGCAACGGCTGGACAGCCTTCTCTGTCAGGATTTACTAAGTCAAATCAGCAGAGTCATACGAGGTATAGAGAAGTCAGCTTCAAATCTACCTTGAAGTCTGTTCTGTCTCACCTACTTTCTTTAGCCTCGACCAATGACGAGCGGCTAGCTGTCCACTTTCTGATTAAAGCTGCAAGTCAACAACTTTCTAGAAATGGAGGGAAAGTACTCTGCCACCATCTTTGAAAGAGCCGTTAGCTACCCAAAAGAGAGAGACACAAGGATCGTTGTCTCCAACGGATCTATCCTCATCTCTGCTCTATAAATAGAGGGATACATTTCAAATTGAAGCTCACGATAAATGACCGAAGAAAAGACCAAGAACACACGAGCATTCACGAGCAACTCGAAATTACCTAAGTCTTCCGCAAGAAGTTTAAAGAGTAATCTCCAGCGAAAGACGACATACCTGCTCATAGGGAACCAAGCTGAACCCGAGTATAAAGCCTCTAGTATCCAAGCGACTTAATACGAACCCAAGTCCATACTTAACTATTCGTCGCTCTAGAAGCCACTTTCTCATTCCCTATCCCTCTAACCTAAGCTCAGCAGATCTTATCCATAGCTTAGACGATGGAGTTTATATCTGAACTGATCCTTATTGTAAAGGACTCCTTCGTAGTTGGAGAGTTTGTGAAACGCTTTAGTTTGATACTTTGTAAAATGAGACTTACTCAGTATAAATCTCAAGACCAGTGTTTGTCCAGTGTACAAACCGACTGAGACTATCTCAGTATAATACATAACTTCCTGATCTTTCGGGACAGTAGACGTAGGATTGTTGGATCCGAACCACTTTTAAAATTGTATGTGTTCTGTCTTCTCGTTTACTGTTGCATTGATTACTATACATACTGAAAGTATTTCTAAAATCATTCAACTGAGTTTCAGCAAAGCTTTATCGATCGCACTAACATACTGAAACTATTTTATTAAAAACATTTTCTAAACTTAACTGAATTTGGGCCTACACATTTCCGCACTACTGAACTTCAGTTGAACGGTACTGAATTCTGACTCGAGTCAGCTAGAAGGCCTCAGTGAAGTCAGCCACTCTGCCACACGATCCAGAACAGCGTATTTGGTCTACTGAACTTGTTCAGTACGATACTCTCCTGAAAAGTACTGTTCGTGTTTAAAGTTGAGAAATTGTTTTCAGGTGTATTCACCCCCCCTCCCCTCTACACCTGAACGTTTAATCTCGGGACCAACAAGACAGAAGTACTGGAGGACGGACCTATCGTTCTGATGGTTAATAGTGTCGTAACTCAGGACCCAACACAAGGAGGAGGAATGGTGACCGGGAAAAAGATCCCTAAAGATAGAGGTCTCTTCACCTTGAGGAGAAGTAGCTTCACAACTTAGACCGGGTCGCCAGAAATGCCATACTGACCACTCTGAGCGATTCTTATCTCGGGAGAGTTCCGCGAAGGAACTCTGGGATGCTCTAGCGCTATTGAGTCGGGGGACTCAGAAGATCAAAGCGAACAAGCTGGGGCTGGAACTTCAGAAGATGGAGAGACTGTCTCTCATACCTGGTGACTCCATTGAAGATCTTAACGTCAGATTCACGGATCTGATGAACTCTATCAACGGGCTGGGAAAGACGTTCTCCAACCAGGAGATGAATCTCAAGATTTTGAGGGCACTGCCAGATGGTCATTGGACTCCCTTCGCTACTTTACTAAGACATTCTGATTTAGATATTGTTACTCCTGACCATATCTTTTCAGAACTTAAGACTGAGGAGTTCGAGTTCGGTCTACCTCAAAGGAAGCAGCGAGCTGAAGCTGATACCCAAGTCGACCATGCCTTCAAAGTATCAGTCAGCATAGTGGCTCCAACTTCTAGCAAGGCTGAACCTTCACTCAGTGACTTACAAGAAGGAAACCTGGCTAAGAAGTATGCGCTGCTTGCCGTGAAGTATCAGAAAGAGAAGGAGAGGCGCAGAAAACTCTCAAGAGTCGTCAAAGACTCCAAGGGTAAGTCTGAGTATACACCTAAGCGCACTCCTGACTCACATACTTCTGAATGCAGGAAACATGAGGACTCAGCTCAGTCGAAAGACAACGAGAGCAAAGAAGAGAGAGTCACTACCTACTACAACTGCAAGAAGCCAGGACACTATCCATATGATTGTCCTGAGCTCAGTACTGCTGATAGAGCAACACGCAAAGCTCGAAGGGAGAAGTTTATCAAGAAGCGTCAATCATATATAGCTGTTGAACTCTCAGACGACTCACATGAAGTCGATTCCTTCATGGATTCATCTGATGATGAAGCGGCATTCATGATTGTAGAGCTTGAAGAAGACGCTGAAAAGTGACTCATGGCAGGAGAAGAGGATGAGGTGCACAAAGATCCTTGGTATGTGGACAGCGGATGCTCAAGACATATGACATACCAAAAGGACCTACTGACGAATTATACTACTGAAGAAGGACCCCGAATCGAGTTTGGAGACAACGCAAAAGGGTATACCAGAAGCTATGGAACACTCAGCATTGGAACCGCAACAGTTCCAAGAGTATCATATGTTGAAGGACTTCAGCATAATCTTCTCTCTGTTAGTCAATTTTATGATAACTCGAATAGAGTGATATTTGACGCTGGTTTCTCTGATGTTATTGATCAATCTACAGGGAAAACAGTGTTGTCAGGTTCACGCAAAAAGAATATCTACGTAGCTGACTGGAACTCAGCTGAACCTGAAGCTTGTTTGTTGGCGAAGAACGACAACAGAACGGGGTGGCTCTGGCACAGAAGACTCAGGCATCTCAACTTCAAGACGCTCAACAAGCTAGCTAGAAACACTCTAGCAAGATAACTGTCGAATGAAGTATTCAGCAAAGACACTCAGTGTGAAGCAGCCTGAAGGGAAAGCAAATAAGGAATCAAAATCTTCCTATTCCATCTCCTTCCACTTATGGAATCCTTCATCTGCTACATATGGATTTATTTGGTCCAGTCTCTCAAAAGTATGCTTTAGTGGTCATTGATGACTACACGCGCTACACATGGGTCATATATTTATTGCCAACAAGTCTGACGTCAAAACAAAATTACCAACGCTTCTGAAAAAGCTCAGTGTCGAGAAGAACACCAAGATCATCAAGATACGTTCAGATAGAGGAACTGAGTTCCTGAATTCGATGGAGGAGGAGTTCTGCAAAGGTGAAGGCATAGAGCATGAGACGTCTGTCGCGCGCACGCCTCAACAAAATGGGGTTGCTGAAAGGAAGAATAGAACACTCAAAGAAGCAGCAAGAACCCTGCTCGCAGACTCAGGACTCCCAACCAAATTCTGGGCAGAAGCTACTGACACTGCATGTTACACTCAGAACAGATCTCTACTGACAAAGCAGCATAAGAAGACACCATATGAACTATGGAACGACATGAAGCCTTCTTTATCTTATTTCCGTATTTTTGGGTGTTCGTGCTTTATCCACAATAATGGGAAGGATCAGTTGTAGACTTTTGATAGCAAGTCAGACTAGGGAATCTTCTTAGGATACTCCCGGGTCAGCAAAGCCTTCAGAGTCTTTAACTACCGGACCCTTTGCGTGCAGGAAAGCCCTCATGTTGTTTTTAATGAGTTTGCTACTGAAGACAGGAGCAGGAACTCTAAACCGGAGTCTGAGGACATCAGTAAGCAACTACAGGATCTGAGCCTAAAAGATAAAGTTGAAAAGATCCAGCTATGTTGGGATGATGATTCAGATGAAGAAACTAAAGATAAGTCTACTGAATCTCAGCCAGCAGCAGAAGTAGCTGAACATATTGACTATACTGAAAGAGTCAATCCCAGGTAACTCAGGTCGATGAAGAAACCCAAGTGGTAACTGAGACCTCTACCGAGGATAATAATTCTGGGGGAACAAATGAAGTTCCTGAGCTAAATGCCCCTGATCCTGGTGACTCAGTAGACCCAACTCTAGTAACTGAATTGTTTCAATCTCAGAATAGTACAACTGAAATGCCTAACTCACCTACTATCTATGTTGAACAAATATCAGATGAAGAGTTGAAACATCGTAGATCATGGCTGGACGCTCACACTTCTGATTTGATTATTGGAGATCCTTCAGCATGCGTAAAGACAAGATCCAAATTCTGTCAGGGAGAAAGTGCTTTATATTCCTGCTTCTTGTCTACTGAAGAACCTCAGTCAGTTGAGGATGCACTTAAGGACGCTGATTGGATCATAGCTATGCAGGAGGAGCTGAATCAGTTCACGAGAAACAAAGTATGGGAACTTGTTGACAGACCCCGACATCAACATGTGATTGGAACCAAATGGGTCTTCAAGAACAAGAGAGATGAAAACAATGTTATAGTAAGGAACAAAGCAAGACTCGTGGCAAAAGGCTACTGTCAAGCTGAAGGAATAGATTTCGACGAAACTTTTGCTCCAGTTGCAAGATTGGAGGCAATCAGACTATTCCTAGCCTACACAACACATCAGCGATTCAGAGTTTATCAAATGGATGTGAAGTCTGCGTTCCTGAACGGCGTGCTGAAAGAAGAAGTCTATGTAGAACAGCCTCTCGGCTTTCAGAACGGACATCAGGTCTACAGACTCAGAAAGGCTCTGTATGGGTTAAAACAAGCACCCAGGGCTTGGTACGATACCATGTCTGAATTTCTTCTTCAGAAAGGATTTCAGAAAGGCACTATAGACCGCACATTATTCAGCATTCGACTGGAAGACGACATGTTACTTGTGCAAATCTACGTAGATGACATAATCTCCGGATCGAAGAACGTCATCATGTGTCAGTAGTTTGAGAAAATGATGAAGGATAAATTCGAGATGTCAATGATGGGGGAGATGAATTATTTCCTCGGTTTTCAAGTCAAATAATCTGAGAAGGGAACGTTCATCAATCAAGGCAAATACACTCGAGACGTCATCAAGAAGTTCAGTTGCACATCCGGCAAACCAATCAAGATCCTAATGAACACGAACATGAAAATCGATCTTGATAAAGAGGGAGTATCAGTAGACCATACTGAATTTCGTGCTATTATTGGTTCATTATTATATCTAACTGCTACTCGACCTGACATAACTTATGTTGTAGGTGTCTGTGCTCGATTTCAGGCGAATCCTAAGCAGAGTCACATGGACTCAGCAAAGAAGATTCTCCGCTATCTCAGAGGAACACCTGACATGGGTTTATGGTATCCAGTAGATGATAATATTGAACTAACTGGTTATTCTGATGATGACTATGCAGGATGTAGAATTGACCGAAAGTCAACTTCTGGAACGTGTCAGTTCCTTGACAGTAAGCTGATTTCTGGGTTCTCAAAGAAACAGCATTCAGTAGCGACATCAACTATTGAAGCTGAATATATGGCTGCCGGAAGTTGTTGCGCCCAAATCCTTTGGCTGAGACAGCAGCTACGCGACTATGATGTTATCCAGAATGTAGTGACGATCTTCTGCGACAGCACCAGTGCAATTGCAATCACTCAGAACCCAGTACTTCATACGAGATGCAAGCACGTGGACATCAGACATCACTTCATTCGTGATCATGTCAAAAAGAAGGATATCAGGATGGAAACGATCCACACTGACCATCAAAGGGCAGACATTCTGACCAAGCCTCTAGCTGAAGCCAGATTCAGAGAACTTTCAGTAGAGCTAGGTCTGCTGGACCCTACTGACTCCAGTCAGTAAGTGGATTCAGGAGAGGGGCATTCAGCAAGGGGGAATGTTCACTCTCAGTACTGAGTAAATTCAGTACGTAGAGACTCAACAATCATCTACACGAGGTATCAGCTGACTACGATGTTCAGCTGACAGGTTTGCGTATCTCTACTCAGTAGCTAATGAAATATTATGTGCATTTATGATTCAGATTGAGCTTCGTATTTAATGCCTTAGAAAATGTCATTTAATATAACGGTTTACATTAAATACACGATATTCTATGTAAAGCATGTTGAACTCTGCGGCGCATTAAATGCATATCGTATCAAGTTACTTCTTTGGCTATTTACAACTGTATTTTGACTTAGGCGGCTAAATTGATCATTACCTATTTTATAACATTAAATCCTAGCCGTCCATCTGAAAAAGCTATTTCAAACTGAACCGTGGATTATTAACTGTTCATCTTCTTTAACATATATAAACACGTTCAAACTGAACCGTGGATTATAAACACGTTCACAACCCTAGTTTTCTGAGAAAAGGCTTTTGTTTCCTTGCAAACTCATTTTCAAATCTCTCAGAAAAACCTTTGGTAAATCTTTCATGATCATTCAGCATCGTATATGATATTTTAAATATTTTTTGTTCGATATTGATTTCTTGTCTTTGCAGATTATAAAATATGGCAGGAAGAGATGTTATCGGTCCGGTGAACATGAAATAAATCCTCGAGAAGGACCGTGTATGGTTCGAGCCGATGATGGAGTTCGACTCCTGCGACCTAGATTTCATGGAGGAAATCTTTGACTAGCTGAGGGCGACTGGATTGGAGAGATTTATGTCTAGGAAGCCATTATACTTCCTCCCTCGACAGATAGTTGAGTTGTATCTGAACTCAGAGTCAGTAGAAGGGGACATCCGATGCAGATTTATCACTCATATTCATGGAGACCCCGCCCGCGCCATACCAGAAATCAAGATGATGTCTATCAAGGAAGCGCTTCAGCGAAGCTTTCAACTTCCGACCGAAGGCTTCAGTACAGAGGGCTACATGGATGATCTTATGGACGAATATTTGGAAGTTTTCTGCGGGAAGCCTACAACATTCAGAGTTGCCTTCCCAAAGAACGTTATGCTTCCCCAGTATAGAGCTCTTGCATATATAGTAACTCAGATACTGACGAGTCATGCCTGCTCGTTTGACCAAGTGTCGAGACCGAAGATTCAGCTGATGATGGCCATTCACGATCATGCAAAGATTAACTGGGTTGAATTCTTCTTGAAGGAGTTTATGACTCATGCTGCAAAGTTCAATCATTCAGACAACTGCCTGTCAGTTAAAGGAAAGTAATTATACGACACGAAGCTCTCTGTTATGATAGAGGACCTCTGCGGAGCTGACAACGTAGTATATGCTGACAAGCTATATTTCAATCCAAAGAAGGTCAGATTCCAGAGCAGGGCAGCGGCCCTTCAGCAGATTGGGTCAGGGCATGCTGATCCCAAGACCAGAGCTCAGAAGACCTCCACTCCTACAAAGAAGAGGTCACCTCCCAAGTCTACTCCAAAGACACTGACCAAGAGACTGAAGAAAGTGAGTGAGGTCGTAGCAGAGGTTGTTGCTGAACCACCTCTACAGCTGAGGGACGAGGCTGAGTCCTCAGAGAAAACTATGTCAGTGGAGAAGGTCGTCTCCACTGAACAAGGAGATACAGTGGACCAAGGGGTCGAGAGTGAACAGATTCCCACAACTAAGAGCCCCTTCGATATTCCTCCACTTAGTAGCATTCCGTTTGCTGAGAAGCAACAATCTCCGATTGAAGTCGAAGATTCAGAGACTGCTTCTGAGTCAGAATCGATCAGGATGGAGGCGTCTGCTCTGCAATCAAGAGCCTCCCGAGAGATTGCTGAACATATTCTGGAGACAACCAGCCACGCGGATCTTATCATAATGGCAAGGCAGGCTAGACTCCATACGTTAATCAGGTTCCAGGAGTGGTCTACCCTGAACAAGCTGATCAAACGCCACTCCTGCGAACAACTCCACGAGGAGGAGCTGATGATAAGGAACAAGATTGGCTACTCCGAGCCGTCTGACATCTGTTCCTTAGATGACTTGAGGGCTGCCAGCTCGCCATGCTGAAAAATCGCCAACCAACCTCAGCAATAGCACCCTCAGATGGGTTTGACCTCGATGGTCAGGATCTGCTCGCAATGATGCCATGCTCGCAATGCTGAATGACAGACAGCCTGTCTCAGCATCTGCTCCCTCAGATGGGTCTGACCCCGATGGTCAGGACCCACCCCATGATTCAGGCCCTGAGAAGCCTGATGAGGGAACTCAACTGGACAAGGATGCACCAACTTCTACAGCTAAACCTCCTCTCAGCATCCTTGGACCAAGTCAGTCGGAGGCTGGTACCTCGAAGTCAGCAGAACCTGCTCAGCTTCTACTTGAGTCTGCGTTCGAGGTAGCGCCCAGCCCTAAAAGCCGACGATCGTAGTCAGTGGCCAGGGCCCTGAGGAGTCAAGGAACTCAGAACAGACTCCTCGCCCGTGCCGTCCACAAGACGTGGAGGCAGAACACTCAGGCTCAGAGTGCGGAGATCAAGGGGCTCAGAACTTCTATTCAGAACACACCTGCCCCCGACTTCTCAACCATCTTGACAGACGCACTTGCCACTCAACGAGCCAACTTCGAAGAGAAACTGAAGCTGATGGAGGCTGGTCAGGCTAAACTTCTGGAAGAATACAAGGCCGCCCAGTCATCTCACACTGCATCCATCTCCTCTATCTCTCAGCCTCCGAGCTCAGACTCCAAAACATTCAGAAGGCTATGGAAGATAAGGTGGATCAAAAGTTGCAAGATATTCAGATGACAGTAGACGCCTCTCACAAGAAGTACAGGGAACAGCTAACTGATGATAGAAACAAACTGCATGAGAGACTTGTAAATCTGCAGTATGCATTGGATGACCTTTCAATAGCTTATAAGAGTCTGGATAAAAATGTACAAGTTCCACCCCTGGCTTATTTGCTGATGCCAAAAAGGGGGAAGGAAAGCTGAAGATAACTGAAGGGCAGGAGAAAGTACTGAGAGTACCAAAAGGAGTAAGGACAGTGGCCGGAGCAACTCAGATTTAGGATTCTGCTCTCACTGGTCCCTCTACTCAGTCAGCACAAGGCGAGGCCCAGGGTGTCTCAGCAGCAGGAGATGTAGTGCCTGTTGAGACAGGCCTAAGTGGCTCAGGACCCAAGGATTCTGCTACTCAAGCAACTCAGACACCAAGCGATATCATCAAGGAAATTGCTGAGTATGCAGAGGAGGACTCACAAGAGGAAGAGGTTCCTCTGCCTCCTCTAGTGCAAGGAAAGGGTAGGAAAATACTGAAGCTACCCACTCCTCCCACGAAGAAAGGTACAAAAAGATACATCACTCCTGAGGAAGAAGCTCAGATAGCTGTAGATGAGAAGATTGCCAGAGAGTTTCCGAGGCCAAGGCTGCCAATAAGCCAAAGAAAAAGCTAGCCAAAGGCAACACTAAGGCTCCAGCAGGAGGTAGGAAGCCTGGGACAAGGCTGCCTTCAAGGAAACTGAAGCTGAGTGATGAGGCCAACAAAGAGAAAGAAAAGGAACAGCAGCAGCAGCAGCAGCCGCAGAAATCTGGTCAGCAGGGTACCTCAAAAGAAAAATCCTCTACTCCTGCGGACTCATAAGAAGAAGAGCATGTACCCTCCTATGTCCCCTCAAAGAAACAAGAGCTAGAAATGTAAGAGATATGAGATCAGATGGAGAGGTATCTAGACAGAGGAGCTGAAGCCAGGCGGATAGAAGCGAAGAAGAGAAAGGCTCGGGACCGGGCCGATCTAGAAGCTCTAAGGCTGAAGGCTGAGAAGGAAGCAAGCCAAAGGATTCGTGAGAAAGCAGATATTCTTTAGAAATACAGAAGACTCAAGAAGCCTACTGACCTCAAGATCCACAGATGGCCCAGAGTTGATGAATGGATGCCATGGGAACGGACACAGAGGTGGGAGTCACTGAAGGCAGACTATATCAAGAGATACTACTTTTGGAGATACTGGCTTGAAATGCACAAGTTTATTGCATTTGCTGATTAGCTTCTGAAGACTGGCCCAGAGATCTTTCCCAGAGTTCAGAAGGCCATAGCAGACAAGATTGATGTCAGGGTCCCAGCTCCAAGGATTATGCCTCCCCCACTGAAGCTTGATGGTTCGGTTCATTATGGGGTGATTGAGAAGGAGATTAAGGATGCTGCCCAAGCAAGACATTTAGATGAAGATGAGCCTGTTGATTTGCCAGAGATACTGAAGCTGAGGAAGATCACTTATAGAATGTATGGACTGCCACTTCTTGGAGCAAAATCAAAGGACTTCAAAGACAGGATTCAGCAGTTCAGAAGATGATAGATAGCTTCTGTATTTCTTGTATTTTTTTCTGTTCTGTTTTCTTAGAATAGCAGTCTGATGTATCTGTACTGAAATTTCCTTATATATAAAACATTACTGTTATTCGGCCCAGACAATTCCTTATTGTCTATATGGCCTTGTTTATTTTATGCTTAACACTCAGAATCACTCAAGTGGTTACTGACTCACACACTCACTGAATATATATATCTGTCAGTTCTTATCTTGTTAGATTCTAGTCTGTTAGATTGCTTGTAGATGGGGGAAAATGTTGTTAGAAAGGGAGAAATTGTTGTTAGTTTTCTGTATAGGTTCTGATATTTCTTCCCTGATTCCCTCAGTAGTCTAGAACTTGAAGAACAACTCCACTGATTCTACTTGTAATACTTGTATGGAGCTCTGTTTCTGATAGTTATAGTGTTAGGTTTTAGCATCATCAAATAGGGGGAAAATGATGGGAGATGATTCAATCCCTCCACAACTTGTTGGGAGATAACTAGCAGCCTAGTGCTCTGAATATATGCTGAAGATTTGAAGATCCCAAAACCCTACTTTGACTGATGAACCATGCTGTTGTAATCTGTATTGTTCTGTCTCTGATGTTTCAGACTCAATAGACACTCTTCAATTGGTTCAGGCGCTCAGTAGTTTATCAGCCTCAGCACCAGAAGAAGAAGACTCAGTGATACTGGACTCAATAGGAGCAGTATACTGAAAGGAGTCAGTGGAACTGAACTCAGCAGGAGTAGTTCACTGAACTCAGAGTTGATCTTCGGTGGAGCCGACTCGGCGGGAGTATGCTATCGAATATAGATCGACTCAAGCAACGGCCCGGACGATCTTCCGACCGTCGGGATTTACTAAGTCAAATCAGCAGAGTCATACGAGGTATAGAGAAGTCAGCTTCAGATCTACCTTGAAGTCTGTTCTGTCTCACCTACTTTCTTCAGCCTCGACCAATGACGAGCGGCCAGCTGTCCACTTTCTGATTAAAGCTACAAGTCAACAACTTTCTAGAAATGGAGGGAAAGTACTCTGCCACCATCTTTGAAAGAGCCGTTAGCTACCCAAAAGAGAGAGACACAAGGATCGTCGTCTCCAACGGATCTATCCTCGTCTCTGCTCTATAAATAGAGGGATACATTTCAAATTGAAGCTCACGATAAATGACCGAAGAAAAGACCAAGAACACACGAGCATTCACGAACAACTCGAAACAACCTAAGTCTTCCGGAAGAAGTTTAAAGAGTAATCTCCGGCGAAAGACGACATACCTGCTCATAGGGAACCAAGCTGAACCTGAGTATAAAGCCTCTAGTATCCAAGCGACTGAATACGAACCCAAGTCCATACTTAATTGTTCGTCGCTCTAGAAGCCACTTTCTCGTTCCCTATCCCTCTAACCTAAGCTCAGCAGATCTTATCCATAGCTTAGACGAAGGAGTTCATATCTAAACTGATCCTTATTGTAAAGGACTCCTTCATAGTTGGAGAGTTTGTCAAACGCTTTAGTTTGATACTTTGTAAACTGAGACTTGCTCAGTATAAATCTTAAGACCAGTGTTTGTCCAGTGTACAAACCGACTGAGACTATCTCAGTATAATACATAGCTTCCTGATCTTTCGGGATAGTGGACGTAGGATTGTTGGATCCGAACCACTTTAAAAATGCATGTGTTCTGTCTTCTCGTTTACTGTTGCATTGATTACTATGCATACTAAAAGTATTTCCAAAATCATTCAATTGAGTTCCAGCAAAGCTTAATTGATCACACTAACATACTGAAAATGATTTATTAAAAATGTTTTCTTAACTCAACTGAATTTTGGCCTAGACATTTCCGCACTACTCAGCTTCAGCTGAACGGTACTGAATTCTGACTCGAGTCAGCTAGCAGGCCTCAGTGAAGTCAGTCACTCTGCCACACGATCCAGAACAACGTATTTGGTCTACTGAACTTGTTCAGTACAACACTCTCCTAAAAAGGACTGTTCATTTTTAAAGTTGAGAAATTGTTTTCAGGTGTATTCACCCCCCCCCCCTCTACACCTGAACGTTTAGTCTCGGGACCAACAATACTTATGTAGTAGAATTTATACACTTAATGTAGGAAAGTCATACACTTTCGGCAGTTTCATTAACTTGTGAACAAACACTATCATGTATTGTCTTTTGTTACTTCTTCTAAAATGCATTGTTCTTATATTTGTTTTGATTAATTGATTACATGGTAGAATTGTTGTTATTTTCTTGTGAGTTCAAGAAGAATGACAATCTTCAAGCGGCGGGGGGGGGGTATTCTAGACTCATTGTGAGAGCAAGGCATGTAGCCCTTTTCAAAATGTTTTGTGTAGGTGTTGGTTTTGCAAAATGCAGATGATGCAACAAGTTTGTTTGGTAAGAGCCTGCTGGGAGAAGTCATTACTCGACAGAATGTTGCAATGGCTAACATTGAATATGTACGTGAAAAATTGAATTTTAGGTAGGAAAATTGGTATAACTTATGTTGACATATTTCTTTATCTTTATGTAGTTCTTCTTCCCCCATAGTATAGAAGGTAGACACTTTGTGGCATGACACAAAGAAATTCAAAATCTATATTTTTGGATGTGTTCACTCGAGAACTACAATAAATTTCCTGAGCGTCTGGTAAGATCTAAAAACCCATACTCTAATACATTTTGATTTACTTTATACCATACACTCACAAGTCTATCTGATTCACTCTTCCAGAAAGAGATGTTCATTAAATGACTTGAGGAAAATGAAGTTTCAAAAGCAAAGCTAAAGAAAATGAAGAAATCATGTCCAATAAGTGTCATTCATATGAAGTGGGCTGACAGAACAAACATTGTATACTCAGGAATTTATGCGATGCGGCACATGTAAACATTTATGGGGGATGCAACTTTAGCCTTGAAATCCGGTCTGACACACCCTTTAAAGAAGCCGATGAATGTCCTGCACGTAGGGTATTTCACAACACTACTAACTTGGGAGGCAAACGAGTTGCAACACAAGGTCATGAGAAAGGCCAAAGCATTCTATGATGGAATCGCATCAACATGCCTATTAAATGTAGAGTCGATGCTGCTTGGATATTTATCTATTACGAAGAAATTGGTTTTGATTTTGTATATTTTATCAGTATTGTAATGGTGAATGTTCAGAACATTTGTTTTCATTTCTGTCGTATGGTGTAACTTGGAATTTTTGAATGAAGTTATCGTGGAGCCAAATTTTTGTTTCGGATGGATAATATTAGGCTTTCGCCCTAAATGATATTTTTCTATGATACACTCAACTATACAATTATCATACACTTACAAAGTAAATTTGATACATTTTGATTTCGATCACTTTCAGTACAAATTTGATACACTTTTAGTATAATGTAATGTTGGGATTTTGTATACTGGAAGCAAATTTTATGCTTGTATACAATGTGTTTTATCCGTACCACTATTTATTCTCCTATCTGATAAATATATATATTTGCACATGTTATCCTTTATCTTGTATAAAAGTTAGATTTGTGTGGTGTGTCGGGTATCACAGAAGACAACACAAATTGGTTGAACTGACAAGATATAAACAGTTATCATAGCTGAGACAACTTAAGGATAAGTTGTTGGTTTAAGCTGCAGTTTAGATAAGAAATGGCTTGTCTTAGCTGCTTGTCTTTACTGGTACACTTAAGGTGGTGTATTGATGGATCACAGTGAGATGTGTTCTCCTAACTGACCTTAGTGGAGAACCAAGATCTCGGTGACTTAGCTGGTCTTAAGCTTGGTAAGACTTCAGCTGAGTGCATTTGGCTATCTATCACTTTGACCTACTATGGTGAACGTCATCGCGACCGGATCTACGTATCTTGGGTGTTAGTAGTTATTTGTGGCTCAGGCCGGTTGTCTTTATCTTGCAGTCGTATCCTAATAAAATGGGTTGATAATATCCCCTGAGGAACTCGAAAGGATTAACACACTAAACCCGGCCGGTTGATTAAGTTCAGGTGTGTTAATAAGGTCGAGTGGTACTACTCAGGAATATAAGATGTTAATTAATTTAAGCTGTCAGTGAGCTTAATTAATTAACGGATATTTCTATCTTAAATACAGATATCGATTAAGTCTAAAATACAAGCCCTTGCTCAATTTGGGATAAAGTGGAAAGTCAGGACGGATTCTCTAGTGGAATGAATCTATGTTTATTAATTAATTTTGCTCTGGGCTGAGCATGGATAATTAATCAATTTGTGGCCCAGCTTTATTTCTTGTATTGGATCCCTGATCTGGCCCAATTAGTTGTCTGGTTATTTATTGTCTCTCAGAAATTATTATTAATATATTAATGTAATTTTACATTATTTAATAATGTTATTTATCTGGAATTAATTGGCTGGGCCAATTAATTGATAAATATTAGTAGCCCAATAAATTAATTAATTATATTATGGGCTGGTTATGTGGAAGCCCATTAGAAATATAATTAAATAAATGAGCTACAAATATATTAATATTATATTGGATTTTGAAGCCTATATATATTAGTATTGTGTTCAGAAACAGATTACACTCATTCATAAAATTCGAGACGTCGTACGTGAGTGAGAGAGAGACAAAATATTATTTTCTTTAGTTCTCTGACCACCCAGAGGAAGACAAAGGCCGGGACACAGATCAGAAGGTCTGACACACGAGCAACAATCAGAGCTACAACAACATACGAAGGAGGAAGGTATCATTCCTAACCTTATATTTCCTTCAATTGGTATCAGAGCCTAGTTTAGGCTCTGATTGTTGCTGTTAGGTGTATGATTAGGTTTCAATTCCGTCGTTATCGGGCTAATTTCGTGTTTGGGGCGGCCTGCGAGCCACTATTTTGACCCCGTTGTAAAGTTTTTCTCGTGAGAAAATCCACGAGTAGATGATAGGACCTATTTGTTATGTGATTGTACTGTTTGTGTACTGTAATTGGTCCGGGATGCACGAAAATTGAGGTGCGACGGCGCAGAAAGACAGAAAAGGCGAAACCCTAGTTTTTAGCAGATCACGACCACCAGCTTGCGGACGTGCGTGGGAGCACGTGCTACAGTATTTTTCTAATCCGTTCATATAGTTCTGTTCGTTATTTCGTTAGCTTCGTCTGGATAGTTCGCACGACCCACTCTAATTTTTGGTTTGTCCAGAATAGCGTCGGAAAGGATAAGTGGTCGTGTGTCCAGAAATCCCCAAATTGGCCAGAAAACCCTAGTTTTCTAGGGTTCCGCCGCATCTTACGGCGGCGATTCTCGGCGGGTCCTGGGTCTAATTTCCGAACTACTTGAACCGATGGATTTCTCGTCACACCAGCTTCGTGTCGGTATGTCGTATGGGATCATCCGATCCCGAATGCGACCGAAATCGACGTCTGAAGTTTGTTGCTCACCATAAATTTTTCCGGCGACAAATTCGAAAATTGAGGGAAATTGATGGACGATTTCGGCCGGAATCCGTTCACCGTGGCCTAAAATCGTTCAAGGATCATTCCCCATGAATCGATTGAACGAATCGCGGCTCGAAAACGTCCACCTGCGTGGCTTGCTAGTGGAATTCCTAGAGCTGTTCGAGGTTTTTAATATCATTGTTTTCACAAAAGGTTACAATGATTATTAATTACGAATTATGTGCAAATATTAATTTAATACATGCTTTTAAATTACATTTTTCAGATATGTCTATTCGAAAAAATTTCGAGTTCCTAAACAGTCTCACCAACCAAACCCTAACGGGTTTAACAATTTTAAATAATTTCATAGAGTGGAAGAGAAATTTTACCTCTCCCAATAAATGCTCTGCAATGGTCCTATAAGAACTTCTATTTTAGGACCGCTATGTCTAATAACGAGTTTACTATGAGTATGTTACTCAAATCTTTGGTAGCGGTCAAAGAGGTTATAGGAAAGGACAAGAGTGCTCAAGTCTTGAATATCCCTAGTAGTTCAAGGAATCCTCCGAAAGGCGGAAACCAAAAAAAGAGCAGAAAGGGTGGTCAATTCAATAAGAGCAGTGGGAGTAAGAAGACGGTCCTTACCGGCGACATACGAATGTCAAAGGAGAAAGGAAGGTTCTTCAAGAGTTGTGGTAAGAAAGGACACTAGAATAATTATAATCCAGTTGTCAAGGCAAAACAGAAAGAGACGCGAGTCGCTCTTGTAACTGAAACTGTTCTGGTTTCCTCTTCTACCCACGAATGGGTAGTGGATTCGGGGGCAACTGATCATGTTTGTTACACCTTGCAAGATTTCTTGTAGAAAAGGCAATTGAGCAATGGCGAGGTGGTAGTCTCAATGGGCAATGGATTGAAAGTTCCTGCAATTGCCATTGGAGATTTACCTCTATCTTTTGACAGTTCTATTTTAGTACTTAAAGATGTTTAATATGTGTCTGAGTGTTGGGTGATGATTCTATCCTCAGCACTGTAATACTTAGTGGGAAATGATTCTATCTTCCGTACTGATACTCGCTCAGTACGCTTATGCTCTGAGTGAATCTATGAAGATTTGAAGATCCCAAAACCCTATCTTGATTGGTGAACCATTTCGTTGTAATTGTTTCTCTGAGGGTTCAGACTCAGTAGACACTCTGCTATGGTTCAGGCGTTCAGTAGATTATCATCCTCAGCACCAGATGTAGAAGACTCAGTAAATACTGGACTCAGTAGGAGCAGTATACTGAATAGAGTCAGTAGAACTGAACTCAGCAGGAGTAGTTCACTGTACTCAGAGCTGATCTTCAGTAAAGCCATGTCAGCATATTTGCTACTGAATCAAAGATCAGACTCAGCAACGGCCAGACAGTCTTCTGAACTGTCAGATCTTTTGAATGACAATCAGCATAGTCAAATACAAGGAATAGAGAAGTCAACTTCAGTATGCCTCGAAGTTTGTTCTATCTCAGCTGCTTTGTAAACCTCGACGAATGACAAGCAGACACCTGTCCTATACCTACTAAAGCTACAAGTCAACAACTTTCCAGAAAAGGAGGGAAAGGACACTGTCACTCGACTTCAAAAGAGCCGTTAGCTACCAAAAGAGAGAGAGTAAGGGATGATCATCTCCAACGGATCTTTCCAAGACTCTTCTCTATAAATAGAGGGATCATTCGAAATTTTGAAGCTCACGAGAAAACACAAGAGAACACAGACATTCAACGAGCAAATAAAAAAAGCTTAAGTCTTCCGCAAGAACTCGAAGAATATTTCTCCGGTGAAAGACTACAATCTAGCTCTTAGGGAACCAAGCTGAACTGAGATACAAGCCTCTAGTATCCAAACGACGTTACACGAACCCAAAGCTAAACTAAGTTGTTCGTCGTTCTAGAAGCTACATTCTCGTTCCCTATCCCTCTAACCCAAGCTCAACCGAATATATCCATATCTTAGACGAAGGAGTTCATATTTGAACCTGATCCTTATTGTAAAAGGACTCCTTCATAGTTGGAGAGTTAGTCAAACGCTTCAGTTTGATACCTTTGTAAACTGAGACTTGCTTAGTATAAATTTCAAGACGCGGCTTTGTCCTGTGTACAAGCTGACTGAGACTAACTCAGTATAATAAATAGCCTCCTGATCTTTCGGGACAGTGGACGTAGGATCCTGTGTATCCGAACCACTTTAAAAATCTGTGTCTCTCGCTTGTTCTCTTATTTACTGTTGCATTGATTTTAACTGTTCATACTGAAAATTATCATTTAAAATCATTCAACTAAGTTTCAGTGATCTTAACTGTTTATTCTTCTGAACTGAAACTGTTTTGATATAACGTTTTCCACTCAACTGTTTTGGGCCTACACATTTCCGCACCACTGAACTCCAACTGAAGATACTGAATTCTGACTCAGTCAGTTAGCAGGTCTCAGTAGAGTTAGTATCTCTTTGCCTAACACGATTCGGAAACGTATGCTGCGTGTCCGAATTCATTCGATGCGACACCATCCTAAATAGGACTGTTCGTGTTTCAAGTTGAGAAATCAGTTTCAGGTGTATTCACCCCCCCCCCCTCTACACCTGAACGTGCTCTCAGGACCAACACTGAGTTTAGGCGAAACATTATTTATGTTTCAAAACTATGCACCATGGATGGTTATAAATCAAGTTTTGATAGTGAAGTCTCTATCATGAAAGACGATGATTTTATCTGTGGTGGACTATTAAACGGATCTTTATATGCTATTACTTGTAAACCGCGTAGTTATGTTAATATTGCTTCCTCATCATCAAATCCTAAGAAGAGGAAAGAGTCTTCTAAGGTAAACCAAACTTATCTGTGACACATAAGACAAGGTCACATCAATCTTAACGGCACTCAAAGGTTGGTGGAATATGGATCATTGGAGTCTCTCCAAGTTGAACCATTTTCAACTTGCGAAACCTGTTTGGAAGGAAAGATGATGACTAGGCCTTTCAAGGCAAAGGGTAATAAAGCCACAGAAGTATTAAGTTTGATACATTCTGACTTGTGTGGGTCTATGTCTACACAAGCTCGTGGAGGGTATGAATACTTTGTCACATTTATTGACGATTACTCGAGGTATGGATATGTTTACCTTCTTCGCCACAAGTTGGATTGCTTTGAAACATTTAAGGAATTCAAGGCAGAAGTGTAGGTAAAGAAATCAAAACACTATGATCTGATCGTGGTAGGGAATACCTATCCAACGAGTTCAAGGACTACTTGACAAAATGTTGGATTAGATCTCAGCTGACAGCACCGGGCACGCCTCAGCAGAATGGTGTGTTAGAGAGAAGGAACCTAAGTCTCTTAGAGATGGTTCGGTCAATGATGAGTTATGCAACTTTGCCAGTTTTCTTTTGGGGATATGCCCTAGAGACTGCAGCATACTTGCTTAACTGTGTGCCTTCCAAGTCGGTACAAAAGATCCCGTTTGAGTTGTGGAGCGGGCACAAACCCAGTATGCACCACTTAAGGATTTGGGGTTATCCTGCTTATGTGCTAAATAGGCAGGCCGACAAATTGGAATCACGTTCAAAAGTGATGTTGTTCATAGGGTATCCAAACGAAACGAGGGGTGGATACTTTTATGATCCTAAAGAACAGAAGATCGTTGTTAGCCATAACGCTCGGTTCTTAGAAGATGATTACATTAGTAACCATAAATCTCAAGTCGACATCATCCTTGAGGAATTACAAGGTGGTCGAGTTCCACTTGAACAGCCAGTTGTGCAAGATAGTACTCCACGAGTAACTGCACAATCTGTTAACACAGTGCCTGACACTGTTCGACGTAGTGGGAGGGTGATATTTACACCTGATCGGTATATGTTCACTAGGGAGATGTTTGATCATCTCCCAGCAGATGAACAAGATACCGTGGATCCCTGGACTTACAACGAAGCAGTGGGAGATGTAGATGCAGATTCCTAGCGAATCGTCATGGACTCAGAATTGATATGGATGTATACGAGATCACTGAACTACCTGAGGGCTGCAAGGCTATTGGTAGTAAGTGGGTATACAAGAGAAAGAGAGAGGACCGAATGGAGAGATCATGGCGTTTAAGGCCAAGCTAGTGGCAAATGGTTTTACCCAGAAAGAAGGTATCGATTACTGAATAATGTATGTCAAAACCGCATTCCTAAACGGTCACCTTGATCATGGCGTTTAAGGCCAGGCCAGGCTAGTGGCGAATGGCGTTTAAGGCCAGGCTGTAGCAATGATCTAGTCCATTCGGATTCTCCTTGCCATAGCAGCTCACATGAACCTAGAGATCTCGCAAATGTATGTCAAAACCACATTCCTAAACGGTCACCTTGAAAAAGGTAGGGACATCTACATGAAACAGCCAGATGGTTATGTGAAGGAGGGCGAAGAGCATCTAGTTTGGAAGCTTAAGAAGTCTATTCATGGACTTAAGCAAGATTTCCGGTTATGGCACCAGCGTTTTTGATGAGGTAGTCAAATCCTATGGATTTGTATCCTGTCCTAACGAGGTGTGTGTACCGTATTTGTGTTAACGGATCAGTGGTGTTTCTTGCATTTTATGTAGATGACATCCTTCTAATTGGCAACAATGTTAAAATGTTATCAGATATAAAGACGTGGTTATCCGAGCAGTTTCAAATGAAGGACTTAGGTAAAGCTGCTTACATCCTTGGGATTAAGGTTATCCGAGATCGCCAGAAAATGATGTTAAGCTTGTCACACGTCTCCTACATTGACACTGTTATTGCTCGTTTTAGTATGCAAAAAGCCAAGAGAGGTTCAGTACCTTTCAGACATGGCATTTTTCTATCCAAGAATCAGTGCCCTAAAACGCCTGAAGAGATAGAAAGTATAAGGCTAGTACCATATGCTTCCGTTGTCGGTAGCCTCATGTATGCGATGCTTTGTACGAGAGTAGATATCTCATACGCCGTAGGCATGGTCTCAAGATATCAGTCTAACCCTGGAAAGAAACACTGGACTGCGGTCAAGCATATTCTCAAGTACTTTAAACGGACTAGAGATTATAGGTTTGTTTACCAGTCAGACAGTCTAGTGTCTTTGGGTTATACAGAATTGGATTTCCAGGCTGATAGAGACGAGAAGAAGTCTACCTCAGGTAATGTGTTTACCTTGGGAGGTGGAGCCTGTTGGGTGATGATTCTATCCTCAGCACTGTTGCATATAGTGGGAAATGATTCTGTCTTCCGTACTGACATATACTCAGTAGCCTTGTGCTCTGAACGAGTCTATGAAGATTTGAAGATCCCAAAACCCTATCTTGATCGGTGAACCATTACTTTGTATTTGTTTTTGTCTCTGAGGTTTCAGACTCAGTAGACACTCTGCTCTGGTTCAGGCGTTCAGTAGCTTATCAGCCTCAGTACCAGAAGTAGAAGACTCAGCAATACTTTGGACTCGGCGGGGAGAAATATGCTTGAAAGGAGTCAGTGGAACTGAACTCAGCAGGAGTAGTTCACTGTACTCAGAGCTGATCTTCAGTAGAGCCAACTCAGCATGTTCACTACTGAATCAGCGATCAGACTCAGCAACGGCCAGACAGTCTTCTGAACTGTCAGATCTTTTGAAAGTCAATCAGTATAGTCAAATACGAGGATAAGAGAAGTCAGCTTCAGATCTCCTCGAAGTCTATTCCGTCTCAACCACTTTCCAAACCTCGGAAAATGACAAGCAGACACCTGTCCTACACCTACTAAAGCTGCAAGTCAACAACTTTCCGGAAAAGGAGGGAAAGGACACTGTCACTCTACTTCAAAAGAGTCGTTAGCTACCAAAAGAGAGAGATAAAGGGATCATCGTCTCCAACGGATCTTTCCTAATCTCTTCTCCATAAATAGAGGGATAAATTAATTTGAAGCACACGAGACTAACGAGAAAACAAACGACACACACAGAGCATTCAAACGAGCTAATCCAAAAAGCCCAAGTCTTCCGCAAGAAGTTCGAAGAATATATCTCCGGCGAAAGACTACATTCTAGCTCTTAGGGAACCAAGCTTAAATCGTTACATACAAGCCTCTAGTATCCAAACGACGTTACACGAACCCATAGCTAAACTCAGTTGTTCGTCGTTCTAGAAGCTACCTTCTTGTTCCCTATCCCTCTAACCTAAGCTCAATAGAACATATCCATAGCTTAGACGAAGGAGTTCATATTTGAACTTAATCCTTATTGTAAAAGGACTCCTTCATAGTTGGAGAGTTTGTCAAACACTTCAGTTTGATAACCGTTTAAGCTGAGACTTGCTTAGTATAAATTCCAAGACGCAGCTCTGTCCAGTGCACAAGCTGACTGAGACTAACTCACTATCATACATTGCCTCTTGATCTTTCGGGACAGTGGACGTAGGATTTTTGTGTCCGAACCACTTTCAAAATCTCTGTGTCTCATATTTGTGTTCTCTTTACTGTTGCATTGATTTTAACTGTTCATACTGAAAACTATCCTTTAAAATCATTCAACTGAGTTTCAGCAAACTTAACTGATTGCACTAATCTACTAAAACTGTTTTATTAAAAATGTTTTTCCAACTCAACTGAATTGGGCCTACACTATTCCGCACCACTGAACTCTGTCTGCGGATACTGAATTCTAACGCTCAGTCAGCTAGCAGATCTCAGTAGAGTCAGTCACTCTTCCAACACGATTCAGAACGACTATCTGGTCTGCTGAATTCTTTCAGTACGACACTATCCTGAAAAGGACTGTTCGTGTTTAAGTTGAGAAAATCAGTTTTAGGTGTATTCACCCCCCCCCTCCTACACCTGAACATGCTCTCGGGACCAACAATTGGTATAAGAGCAGGAGTTCTGTAAGACTCTTGTTATCTTGAAACTGGTCTACTTGAACGGATCCGGAAAAATGTTTTCACTACATGTCATTCTTCATTCATATCTTCATTAAATATGTCTGATATGTCAGGTATAAGGATGGTACCCATGTTCTCAGTAGAGAACTACGGCATATGGCGAGTCAGAATGGAAGCTCATTTGACATCTCTCCACGACAGCATGACAGAGGTTCTTGAGGATGGACCTATCTTCCCGATAATAGATAGCGTCGTAACTCAGGATCCAAGAGATGGAGGAGGAATGGTGACCGGGAAGAAGATTCCCAAGGACAGAAGTCTCTTCACCCCTGAGGAGAAGAAACTTCACAACTTAGACCGAGTCGCCAGGAATGCCATACTAACCACCTTAAGAGATTCTTATCTCGGCAGGGTTCAGGAATGCAAGACTGCAAAAGAACTCTGGGATGCTCTAGCGATACTAAGTCGGGGGACTCAGAAAATCAAAGCAAATAAACTTGCGCTGGAACTCCAAAAGCTGGAGAGATTGTCTCTCATGCCCGGAGACACCATTGAAGATCTCAGCGTCAGATTCACGAATCTGATGAACTCCATCAACGGGCTAGGACAGACATTCTCCAAACGAGAAATGAATCTCAAAATATTGAGGGCACTGCCAGACGGTCATTGGACTCCTTTTGCTACCTTATTACGTCATTCTGATTTAGATATTGTTACTCCTGACCATATCTTTTCAGAACTTCAAGGAGAGGAATTTGAGTTTGACAGACCTCAACGGAAGCAGCGAGCTGAAGCTGACACTAAAATTGACCATGCCTTCAAAGCATCAGTCAGCACAGCATCTCCTGTGTCGAGTAAGACTGAACCTTCACTCAACGACATACAAGAAGAAAGTCTAGCTCAGAAGTACGCACTGCTTGCCGTGAAGTATCAGAAGGAGAGGAGCGGCGCAGAAAAGTGACTAAAGCCTACCGAGAATCGAAAGGTAAGTCTGAATACACGCCGAAACGCACTCCTGACTCGCATACTTCTGAATGCGGAAAAAGGGATGACTCAGCACCATCAAAAGAAAGCGAAAGCAAAGAAGAAATAGTCATCGCCTGCTACAACTGCAAAAAGCCAGGACATTATCAATATGACTGTCCTGAGCTCAGTAGTGCTGAACAAGCAGCACGCAAAGCAAGGAGAGAGAAATTCTCCAAGAAGAGACAAGCGTACATTGCTGGTGAACTCTTAGACGACTCAGAATAAGTCGACTCCTTCATGGATTCATCCGATGATGAAGCTGCTTTCATGGCCCTAGAGCTTGAAGCTAAAGAAACTGCTGAAAAGTGTCTAATGGCAGGAGAAGAGGATGAGGTAAACTCTCATGAACTATTTAACTCTTCTTCACACTGCACACACGACACTCTTTCAAGAGCAGACGAGAATCTGGACGTCGCTTCTGCATATGAAGAACTTCTAGACGAACAGATTCAGATGAGTCTACAGCTCAGAAAGACTCTTCAGGAGTTGGATACCCTGAAATTGGAGAATCAGAGACTTTCTCAAAAAAGTCAGGTTACTACTGAGTCAGAAGGACTCGTGTTGAGACTCAGGGAGGAGATAAACTCTCTGATGGCCAAGTCTCAGCATTAAGAAGATCAGATCTCAGTTTTGACCAATGACTTAACTCAGAAAAATACTGAATTGAGTCTGTTGAAGCAAGAACTGTCAGGACTTCAGACCGAACATGATACACTGAAGAAAAGTGATGATGTCTGGAGAAGTCTGATGACTGAGCGGTACATGGGCGCTGAAAAGAAGCTAGAGGCTATGCTAGCAAGCAACAAGCCCAAGCATTGTAAGGAAGGACTTGGTTTCAGCCAGGGTACCTCCTCATCGCGCCCCAAGACACTCGGAAGACCGACTTGCGATAGGTTTGTTCGAGGGGAGACAATCAATGCGAGATTTCCGAACCCCCTAGCAAAGAACAAACAAAAGATGAAGGCACCTCATCCTACACATCAGCATACTGACAAGAAGATCAGCACCAAAACACCCCAGTTCAGTCAAGGGGGAACCAGCAAATCCAAGTGGGCTGATCAGTATGGACATCCTCAGCTGACACACCCAGCTCAATATGGTTCATATTATTATGACCCCATAGTCAGAAAAGAACCCAAGAGTCAGAAAAAGAAGAAAGTCTTGCAGAAGGCAAAGGTCGGCGATCCACGGCTCGAGAAGATCCGAGACTCCCGAACACGAAAAGCCTCGAAGTCGGCGGTGACCGATCCGGTGGTCAAATATGTTGACTCAAGTGGAAAGAAACTGTCTGGAACCACCAGGGTCGTTAGACAGATATGGGTTACCAAAACTAACATCTAAGGACCCAAAATCAAAATAAAGGGTACCTAAATATATTTCTGTTTTGCAGGTGCACAAAGACCCATGGTATGTAGACAGCGGATGCTCACGACACATGACATACCAAAAGAGTCTGCTGAAGAATTATATCCCTGAAGAAGGACCCCGAATCGAGTTTGGAGACAATGCTAAAGGCTACACCAGAGGATATGGAACACTCAGCATTGGAACTGCCAAAGTTCCAAGAGTATCATATGTTGAAGGACTTCAGCATAACCTTCTCTCTGTTAGTCAATTATGTGATAACTCGAATAGAGTGATATTTTACGCTGGTTTCTGCGATGTTATTGATAAATCCACAGGGAAAATAGTGTTATCAGGTTCGCGCAAGAAAAATATATATGTGGCTGACTGGAACTCAGCTGAACCCAAAGCTTGTTTGTTGGCGAAGAATGACAACCGAACGGGGTGGCTATGGCACAAAAGACTCAGCCATCTCAACTTCAAAACGCTCAACAAATTAGCAAGAAACACTCTAGCAAGAGGACTGCCGAATGAAATATTCAACAAAGACACTCAGTGTGAAGCATGTCTGAAGGGAAAGCAAACAAGGAATCAAAATCCACCTGTTCCATCTCCTTCCACTGATGGAATCCTTCAGCTGCTACATATGGATTTGTTCGGTCCAGTCTCTCCAGTGACGATCAGAGGCAAGAAATATGCTTTAGTGGTCATTGATGACTACTCGCGCTATACTTGGGTCATATTCATTGCCAACAAGTCTGACGTCAAAATAGAGTTACCAAGGCTTCTGAAAAGGCTTTGTGTCGAAAATAACACCGAGATTGTCAAAATATGTTCAGACAGAGGAATTGAGTTCCTTAATTTCATGGTAGAGGAGTTCTGCAAGGCAGAAGGAATAGAGCACGAAACATCTGCTGCTCGTACACCTCAGCAAAATGGAGTTGCTGAAGGAAAGAACAGAACTCTCAAAGAGGCAGCAAGAACTCTACTCGCAGACTCAGGACTCCCAACCAAATTCTGGGCAGAAGCAACCGATACTTCTTGTTACACTCAGAACCGATCTTTACTGACAAAGCAACAGAAGAAGACACTATATGAACTATGGAACGGCAGGAAACCTTCTCTATCTTATTTCCATATTTTTGGGTGCTCGTGCTTTATCCACAATAATGGGAAAGATCAGCTGAAAACTTTTGATAGCAACTCAAATCAGGGAGTGTTCTTAGGATACTCTCGGGTCAGCAAAGCTTTCAGAGTATTCAACTATCGAACCATTTGCGTGGAGGAAAGCCCTCATGTTGTTTTTAATGAGTTTGCTACTGAAGACAGGAGCAATAATTCTAACTCTGAATCTGAGGACATCAGTAAGCAGCTACAAGATCTAAGCTTAAAAGACAAAGTCGAAAAGATCCAGCTATGTTGGGATGATGATTCAGATGAGGAAACTAAAGACAAATCTACTGAATCTCAACCAGCAGCAGAAGTAGCTGAGCCGATTTACTCTCCTGAACAGAGTCAATCCCAGGTAACTCAGGTCGATGAAGAAACCCCAGAGGTAACTGAGACCACTACTGAGAATAACAACTCAAGGGGAACAACTATTAATGTTCCTGAGCTGAATGCCCCTGAACCTGGTGACTCAGTAGATCACACTCTCATTACTAAAATGCTTCAAACTCAGAATAGTACAACTGAAATGCCTAACTCACCTACTATCTATGTTGAACAAATTTCAGATGAAGAGCTGAAACATTGTAGATCGTGGCTGGATGCTCACACTTCTGGTCTGATTATCGGAGATCCTTCAGCAAGAGTAAAGACAAGATCCAGATTCTGTCAGGGAGAAAGCGCCTTATACTCTTACTTCTTATCTGCTGACGAACCTCAGACAATTGAGGACGCACTGAAAGATGCTAACTGGATCATAGCCATGCAGGAGGAGCTGAATCAGTTCAGGAGAAACAAAGTTTGGGAGCTTGTTGACAGACCCCGGCATCAACATGTGATTGAAACAAAATGGGTCTTCAAGAACAAGCGAGACGAAAACAACGTCATAGTAAAGAATAAAGCAAGACTCGTGGCAAAAGGCTACTATCAAGCTGAAGGAATAGATTTTGACGAAACATTCTCCCCAGTTGCAAGATTGGAGGCAATCAGACTATTCCTGGCCTATGCAACACATCAAAGATTCAGAGTTTATCAAATGGATGTGAAGTCTGCTCTCCTGAACGACGTACTGAAAGAAGAAGTCTATGTAGAACAACTGCCCGGCTTTCAGCAGGGACATCAAGTTTACAGACTCAGAAAGGCTCTGTATGGGTTAAAACAAGCACCCAGGGCTTGGTATGATACCCTATCTGAGTTTCTTCTTCAGAAAGGTTTTCAGAAAGGCACAGTAGACCGCACTCTTTTCAGCATTTGACTGGAAGATGACCTATTACTCGTGCAGATCTACGTAGATGACATCATCTTCGGCTCAAAGAATGTCATCATGTGTCAACAATTCGAGAGAATGATGAAGGATAAATTCGAGATGTCAATGATGGGAGAAATGAACTATTTCCTCGGTTTTCAAGTCAAACAATCTGAGAAGGGAACGTTCATTAATCAAGGCAAATACACTCGAGACCTCATCAAAAGATTCGGTTGCACATCCGGCAAACCTATCAAGATCCCGATGAACACGAACATGAAGATTGATCTTGATAAAGAGGGAGTATCAGTAGACCAAACTGAATTTCGTGCTATAATTGGTTCTTTATTATACTTAATAGCTACTCGTCCTGACATAACTTATATTGTAGGTGTATGTGCTCGATTTCAGGCGAATCCAAAGCAGAGCCACATAGACTCAGCAAAGAAGATTCTCCGCTATCTCAGAGGAACACCTGACATGGGTTTGTTGTATCCAGCTGATGATAATATAGAACTAACAGGTTATTCTGATGCTGACTATGCAGGGTGTAGAATTGACCGAAAGTCAACTTCAGGAACGTGTCATTTCCTTGGAAGTAAGCTAATCTCATGGTTCTCAAAGAAGCAGCACTCAGTAGCCACATCAACTACTGAAGCTGAATACATGGCTGCCGGAAGTTGCTGCGCCCATATCCTTTGGCTGAGACAGCAGCTACGCGACTATGACGTTATTCAAAATGAAGTGCCAATCTTCTGTGACAGTACCAGTGCCATTGCAATCACTCAGAACATGTACTTCACACAAGATGCAAGCATGTAGACATCAGACATCACTTCATTCGTGACCATGTCGAAAAGAAGGATATCAGGATGGAAAAGATCCATACTGACCGTCAAAGGGCTGATATACTGACCAAGCCTCTAGCTGAAGCAAGATTTAGAGAACTTTCAGTAGAGCTAGGTCTGCTGGACCCGACTGACTCAAGTCAGAAAGAGGATTCAGGAGAGGAGCATTCAGTAAGGGGGAATGTTCACTCTCAGTACTGAATAAAATCAGTACGAAGAGACTCTGCAACCATCTACACGAGGTATCAGCTGACTACAATGTTCAGCTGACAGGTTTGCGTATCTCTACTTAGTAGTAGCTAATGGAACAGTACTATGCGTCTACGACTCAGATTCACTTCAGTTTTAGCATCGTATTTAATGCCTTATAAAATGTCATTTAATATTAACGGTTTACATTTAATGCACAACATTCTATGCATGAGTATGCAGAACTCTGCCACGCATTTAATGCACGTCGTATCACAGTTACTACTTAGGCAAGTTACAACTGGCTTTTGACTTAGGCGGCAACATGATCATTATCTATAATATATCACTTAATCTTGACCGTCCATCTCATAAAGTATATTTAAACTTAGCCGTTGATCGTTAACCGTTCATCTTCACTTAGATATATATATCTGCGATCATATCTTCAAAACCGCCATTAGCAATCTTTCAAATCTTTTTACTCCGAAAATTCCGAGATCCACTTCGTGCAAACCTTACTTGCAAACTTCATCTAATCTTCTTAAAACTCTCAGATTTTCAGTGGTATGGTATTAGATTGTCTTTAACTTGTTTCATTATTCAGCATCGTTATACTGATTATAACATCAAACTCGATACTGATAATTCTACTTGCTTGTTACAGATATAATGGCAGGCCTTACAGTAACAGCTCCAGAGAATATGCAGGAAATCCTTGAGAAAGAAATCCTTGAGAAAGATCGTGTCTGGTGCGAGCCAGTCATGGAGTTTGATTCCTGCGATCTGGAGTTCATGGATGAGATCTTCGAAGCTCTCTGCATTACCGGCCTTGAAAGTTTTCTGACGAGGAAGCCCACCTTCTTTCTCCCGAGGCAGGTTGCTGAAGTCTACCTCAACTCAGACTTAGTAGCCGGCGATATTCATGGAAGATTCGTTGTACACAACATCGGCGATGCTGCTATGGAGGTGAAGGAAATATCAATCAAGGAAGCTCTTCGAAGAAGCTTCGATCTACCCTCCGAGGGAGTCAGCACCGTGGGATATGACGATGACATGATGGATGACTACCTCTCCATCTTCTGCGGGAAGCCTACAGTCTTCAGAGCCGCATTCCCGAAGAACACGATGCTACCGCAGTATCGAGCTCTGGCATACATAGTGACGCAACTGCTGACGAGTCAAGCCGGATCTTTCGATCAAGTATCTAGGCCCAAGCTGCAACTGATGGTGGCTATCTATGATAGATCCAAAATTAACTGGACAGAGTTCTTTCTCCGCAAATTCATGGTTCAAGCAGCCAAATTCGACAAAGCATCATACAGACTGAGCGCAAAAGGAAAGCTCCTTTACGGACTGAAGCTATCTGTGATGATTCAGGACTTCTGCGCATCTGACCAGATCACGTATGACGACAAGCAATACTTTAACATGAAGAAGATAAGATTTCACAACAGGGCAGCAGCCCTTCAGCAAATCGGGTCAGGTCCCTCAGCTCAGCAAACTACGCCTTAGAAGACTACGCCATCCAAGAAGCGGTCTCCTCAAGCTAAAACGCCTAAGGCACCAGCAAAGCGACTGAAAAAGACTATTCCCGTCGCGCCTACTGAAGTAGAGGCAGAACCCGAGGCAACTGCTGAACAGACTGAGCAGACGCAGCAGCTGAGAGATGAATCAGAGTCTTCTGAAAAGACTCAGTCAGTGGAGAAAGTCGTCTTCACTGAACAAGCAGAAGAAGTGGACCAAGGGGTTCAAATTGAAGAAGTCCGGGCGAGACCTTCAAGCCCCGGGCGGTCCCTTTGATGTCCCCCCCACTCAGCGATCTTCCATCTGGCCGAGAAACAGACGTCAACGATAGACATAGAAGATTCGGACACGGCGTCTGAAGAAGAATCTGTCGGGATGGAAGCCTCAGCTATCCAATCTCGAGCATCCCGAGAGATCACAGAGCATATCCCAGAGATTGCTGGCCACCCAGATCTAGTGCTCATTGCCAAGCAGGCCAGATTCCATATGCTACTGAGGTTCCAGGAGTGGCACAACCTTCAACGCCTTATAATCCATCACTCCTGCGAACAATTACACGAAGAGGAACTGAGGATCAGGCAGTAGATAGGCTACTCCGAGCCTGCTGACCTCGGAACCCTTGAAGATTTGAGGGCAGCTATGCTGGCCTTGCTGCATGATCGACAGCCGGCTTCTGGCTCAGCTCCCTCAGATGGGTCTGACCCCGATGGTCAGGACCCACCCCGTGATTCAGGCCCTGAGAAGCCTGATGAGGGAACTCAACAGGACAAGGATACACTCACTTCTACTGAATTACCTCTTAGTATCCTTGCTCCTGAGAAGTCGGCGGCCAGTACTTCAACCTATGCAGAACCTGCTCGGCTCTTACTTGAGTCAGCATTTGAAGTAGCGCCCAGCCCCAAAGGCCGACAATCGAAGTCAGTGGCAAAGGCTCTCAAAAGCCAGGGCACTCAGAACCGTGCACTTGCCACAGCAATCCACAAAGTGTGGAAGCAGACTGCTCAAGCCACAAGCACAGAGATTCAGGGGCTGAGAACTACATTGTCAGAATCAGCCGCCCCTGACGTCTCCATCATCGTATCTGAAGCGCTGGCAAAGCAGAAAGCTGACTTCGAAGCTCAGCAAAGACTGATCCAGGAAGGACAGGCCAAGCTACTTGAAAATTTTAAAGCCTCTTAGTCCTCCCACACTGAGTCAGTCACAACCATATCCCAGGCCAATGAGCTCAGAATCACTTCTATCCAGCAGGCCATGGAAGATAAGGTTGAGGCACAGCTGAAAGAGTTCAAGGTAGCAGCCGATCATTCTTACAAGCGCTACATAGAAGAATTGATCAGTGAGAAGAATGAGCTGCACGAGGCGCTGACCAAGATACATAACAAGCTCGATGAATTGTCAGCCTCGTACACCAGCCTGAACAACAAGGTATCCGCTCCAAACCCTATTATAATTGCTGATGCCAAAAAGGGGGAAAAGGAGGCCCAAAGGGAAAACGAGGCCCAAAGGGAAAAGGATATAAAGGTGGAAAGGATGGCTAAGCAGACCCCTGCTAAAATTGAGAAATCAACTAAGGGGGAAGCCACCACCAAGGAGCAGGTACTGAAGTCTCCCAAGAAGACAAGGTCAGTAGCAGGAGCAAGCTCAGCTCAAACATCTGCTCCTACTAAACCCATTACAACTAGCGAGGCCCAGGGTGTCTCAGCTGCAGCTGCAGCATCAACTGAGACTGGCCCAAGCGGCTCAGGACCCATAGAAGTAGCAACTCAGGCAACCGAAACTCCTTTGGATATAATCAAAGAGGTTGTTGAGTATGCTGACTTGGAGGACTCAGAAGAGGAAGATGCTCCTCTCCCACCTCCAGTAAAAGGCAAAGGAAAGAAGATCCTGAAGCTCCCGACCCCTCCCTCCAAGAAATCTACGAGATATATCACTAAGGAGGAGGAGGCTCAGATAGCCGCTGATGAGAAGCTGGCTAGGGAGATAGCCGAAGCTGAAGCAGCCAACAAGCCAAAAGCAAAGACTGCTAAAGGAAAAACAAAGGCTCCAGCTCACGGCGGAAAGAAACCAACAACTGCTAGGTTGCCTCCTAGGAAGCTGAAAATTGGAGATGATGAAGATAGAGAAAAGGAGAAGAAACAGCAGAAGTCCACTCAGCAGCAAGGCAAATCAATAGAAAAATCTACTACGCCTGCTGACTCAGAACAAGAGCAATCACACAAGCCTTCTTACATTTCTTCCGAAGCTCAAGATAGAGAGATGGAAGAAATTTGGGCTCAGCTAGACAGATATTTATACAGAGGCGAAGAGGCTAGACAGATTGAAGCTGCCAGAGAAAGGATTCATATGGCAGATCTTGAAGCCCTAAGGCTGAGAACAGAGAAAGAAGCAAGTCAGAGGATCCCGTCTAAGGCTGACATTCCCTACAGATACAGGAAGTTCAGAAAGCCTTTGGATCTGAAGACCTACAGATGGCTGAGAACAAACAAAATGGATGCCAGTAGAATTCACGCAAAGATGGGAAGCGCTGAAGATTGAATTCATCAAAAGAAACTCTTTCTGGAGTTTCTGGTCAGATAAGCGCAAGGCAGAAGCATATACTGAATACATAATGATCGCTGACTTAGACATGTACGCTAGATTGCAGAAAGCTGTAAAAGTAATATCGAAGTCAGAGTCCCAGATCCTAGAATTCTGCCACCCCCACGAAGACTGGATGGATCTATTCATTTCGGCGTAATTGAGAAAGAAGTGAAGTACGCTGCTGAAGCAAAATTCCTTGATGAAGATGAGCCAGCGGACTTTGCTGAGATAATGAAGCTGCGGAAGAACACTTACCGGATGTATGGAGTACCCCTTCCCGAAGATTCAGCTCAAGAATTCAAGGACAGGATTAGTCACTTCAAGTGATGTTCAGCTTCTTTATTTCCTATATGTTTTAGTCTAGCAGAGATGTATATGTACTGATTTCCTTATTTATATATATAATATCACTATTTGGCTTTGACAATATCTTATTGTCTAAATAAGCCGTGTTTATCTTATGCCTAACACTCAGAATCACTAAAGTGATTACTGACACACACACTCACTGATTCTTTGTTAGTAGCCGCTTTGATTCTGATAGACTAGTTGTTTCCTTGAAGGGGTAAATTGTTAAGACAGTGAGAAATGCTTAGTCTCTATATTCTGACTCTCTGACCTGCTCCCTTCAGTAGTCTAGAACTTGAAGAACAACTCCACTGATCCTACTTGTAATATTGTAAGGAGCTCTGTTTCTGACAAGTTTAGTGTTAGTTTGCATAGATGTTAGGTTTTGGCATCATCAAATAGGGGGAAATTGTTGGGTGATGATTCTATCCTCAGCACTGTTGCATATAGTGGGAAATGATTCTGTCTTCCGTACTGATATATACTCAGTAGCCTTGTGCTCTGAACGAGTCTATGAAGATTTGAAGATCCCAAAACCCTATCTTGATCGGTGAACCATTACTTTGTATTTGTTTTTGTCTCTGAGGTTTCAGACTCAGTAGACACTCTGCTCTGGTTCAGGACTTCAGTAGCTTATCAGCCTCAGCACCAGAAGTAGAAGACTCGGCAATATCGGACTCGGCGGGAGCAAGATATGCGAAAGGAGTCGGTGGAACCGAACTCGGCGAGAGTAGTTCATCGTGCTCGGAGCTGATCTTCAGTAGAGCCAACTCAGCATGGTCACTACTGAATCAGCGATCAGACTCAGCAACGGCCAGACAGTCTTCTGAACTGTCAGATCTTTTGAAAGTCAATCAGTATAGTCAAATACGAGGATAAGAGAAGTCAGCTTCAGATCTCCTCGAAGTCTGTTCCGTCTCAACCACTTTCCAAACCTCGGCAAATGACAAGCAGACACCTGTACTACACCTACTAAAGCTGCAAGTCAACAACTTTCCAGAAAAGGAGGGAAAGGACACTGTCACTCTACTTCAAAAGAGACGTTAGCTACCAAAAGAGAGAGATAAAGGGATCATCGTCTCCAACGGATCTTTCCTAATCTCTTCTCTATAAATAGAGGGATAAATCAATTTGAAGCACACGAGACTAACGAGAAAACAAACGACACACACAGAGCATTCAAACGAGCTAATCCGAAAAGCCCAAGTCTTCCGCAAGAAGTTCGAAGAATATATCTCCTGCGAAAGACTATATTCTAGCTCTTAGGGAACCAAGCTTAAATCGTTACATACAAGCCTCTAGTATCCAAACGACGTTACACGAACCCATAGCTAAACTCAGCTGTTCGTCGTTCTAGAAGCTACCTTCTTGTTCCCTATACCTCTAGCCTAAGCTCAATAGAACATATCCATAGCTTAGACGAAGGAGTTCATATTTGAACTTAATCCTTATTGTAAAAGGACTCCTTCATAGTTGGAGAGTATGTCAAACACTTCAGTTTGATAACCGTGTAAACTGAGACTTGCTTAGTATAAATTCCAAGACGCAGCTTTGTCCAGTGTACAAGCTGACTGAGACTAACTCAGTATAATACATAGCCTCCTGATCTTTCGGGACAGTGGACGTAGGATTTTTGTGTTCGAACCACTTTAAAAATCTCTGTGTCTCTTATTTATGTTCTCTTTACTGTTGCATTGATTTTAACTGTTCATACTGAAAACTATCCTTTAAAATCATTCAACTGAGTTTCAGCAAACTTAACTGATCGCACTAATCTCTTTGGCTGTTTTATTAAAAACGTTTTTCCAACTCAACTGAATTGGGCCTACACTATTCCGCACCACTGAACTCTATCTGCTGATACTGAATTCTGACGCTCAGTCAGCTAGTAGATCTCAGTAGAGTCAGTCACTCTGCCAACACGATTCGGAAACGACTATACGGATCTTTGAATTCTTTCAGTACGACACTATCCTGAAAAGGACTGTTCGTGTTTAAGTTGAGAAAATCAGTTTTAGGTGTATTCACCCCCCCCCCTCTACACCTGAACGTGCTCTCGGGACCAACAGAGCCATTTCATGGAGGAGTGCAAAGCAGAAATGCATTACGGACTCAACCATGGAAGCAGAGTATGTGGCTGCTTCAGAAGCCTCGAAAGAGGCAGTTTGGCTCAAGAATTTCCTCCAAGATCTTGATATTGTTTAGAATTTTGCCTAAGGCAATCACGATTTATTGTGATAATGCGGGTGCAGTGACAAATGCTAAGGAACCTAGATCTCACAAGGCGTTTAAACACATAGACATGAAGTACCACATTATACAAGTATTCGTAAATCGAGGTGACGTGGTGATTGACAAAATTGGAATTGAAGTCAACCTAGCTAATCCTTTCACGAAGAGCTTACCACTCCCGGCTTACGAGAAGCATGTTCGTGGCTTAGGCATGGTAGAGATGCCCCCTACTTAGGACTACAAAAACTTTTGTATAAGTGGGAGAAGATGCAGTGATAGATAGGATAGATATCTGAGATATAGCTGGCTACTAGTTTGTACCTAGATAGTTGAGATATAGTTGAGTACTAGTTTGTACGTAGACCTGACACATTGTATACTAAAAGTTTACTTTAGTATAAGTGGGAGAATTGTTGGGATTTTGTATACTGGAAGCAAATTTTATGCTTGTATACAATGTGTTTTGTCCCTACCACTATTTTATTCTTCTATCTGATAAATATATATATATTTGCACATGTTATCATTTATCTTGTATAAAAGTTAGATTTGTGTGGTGTGTCGGGTATCACATAAGACAACACAAATTGGTTGAACTGACAAGATATAAACAGTTATCACAGCTGAGACAACTTAAGGATAAGTTGTTGGTTTAAGCTGCAGTTTAGATAAGAAGTGGTTTGTCTTAGCTGCTTGTCTTTACTGGTATACTTAAGGTGGTGTATTGATGGATCACAGTGGGATGTGTTCTCCTAACTGACCTTAGTGGAGAACCAAGATCTCGGTGACTTAGGTGGTCTTAAGCTTGGTAAGACTTCAGCTGAGTGCATTTGGTTATCTATCACTTTGACCTACTATGGTGAACATCATCACGATCGCATCTACGTATCTTGGGTGTTAGTAGTTATTTGTGGCTCAGGCTGGTTGTCTTTATCTTGCAGCCGTATCCTAGTAAAATGGGTTGATAATATCCCCTAAGGAACTCGAAAGGATTAGCACACTAAACCCGGCCGGTTGATTAAGTTCAGGTGTGTTAATAAGGTCGAGTGGTACTACTCAGGAATATAAGATGTTAATTAATTTAAGATGTCAGTGAGCTTAATTAATTAACGGATATTTCTATCTTAAATACGGATATCGATTAAGTCTAAAATACAAGCCCTTGCTCAGTTTGGGATAAAGGGTTAAGTCAGCACGGATTCTCTAGTGGAATGAATCTGTGTTTATTAATTAATTTTGCTCTGGACTGAGCATGGATAATTAATTAATTTGAGGCCCAGCTTTATTTCTTGTACTGGATCCCTGATCTGGCCCAATTAGTTGTCTGGTTATTTATTGTCTCTCGAAATCATTATTAATAGATTAATGTATTTTTACATTATTTAATAATGTTATTTATTCTGGAATTAATTGGCTGAGCCAATTAATTGATAAATATTAGTAGCCCAGTAAATTAATTAATTATATTATGGGCTGGTTATGTGGAAGGCCATTAGAAATATAATTAAATTAATGAGCTATAAATATATTAATATTATATTCGGTTTTGAAGCCTATATATATTAGTATTCTGTTCAGAAACAGATTACACTCATTCATAAAATTCGAGACGCCGTGCGTGAGTGAGGGAGAGACAAAATATTATTTTCTTTAGTTCTCTGACCACCCAGAGGAAGAAAAAGGCCGGGACACAGATCAGAAGATCTAACATACGAGCAACAATCAGAGCTGCAACAACATACGAAGGAGGAAGGTATTATTCCTAACCTTATATTTCCTTCATGTAATACACACAAACGTGGAAAGAACCTTTAACGTAGTTTTATTAATATTATGAGTCAATATGACCTCATCGGATAATACTCTCGATACAATAACTCCATACACTTTTAGAAGGAAAATGATACACTTTTAAGAATTAATGTAATACATGCGGATATGGAAAATAGTTTAAATAATAATAGGGATGAGTCTGACCTCAGTGGACAATACACTAGCAAGAATAAATTAATACAGTTTTAGAAGGAAACAAATACATACAGAATGACAAAAATATTTTAAAAAGTTCTTGGAATGTAACAAACTTAGAACCATCTGATTTAATTCGTTCTCAATAGCCGTGAAATATCTTAGGGTGATCCCCGGAAGACGTATGTATAAAAGTATTTGCCTCAAGGAGGAATCCTAGAATTCCGTCCGTTTTATGGGTTTGGAATTACAATAGCTCGATTAAAAATATAGGTTAAACAGGACATCAAACACAGTACAGTGAGAATGTAGAATACATTTCCAAATCACCACTGCTACAAATTTGGCCTACGACAACACTTGAAAGACAACGTTTTTTGTATAAAACCGTTGTCGTAGCTTAAACCGTTGTCTTTTATATCAAAAGTGCGCTCATAGACAACGGTTTTTTACTACCGTTGTCATTGACCCATTGTCGTATGTCAAAAAAGACGCTCATAGACAACGGTAGGGCACTACAGTGGTCATTTAAGCATTGTTGTAATTTAAAAATATCTTATAGTATTAATTAAATAATATAAAAATTATCTAACTCAATTAAATAATCTTTATTATATTACTAATACTTAAGTTTAAATAATTAATTATAATCTAAATTTAATTAATACTATACTTGCATATTTTTTAGTAGCACTTATGTATATACTTATATAATAATTTATATATATAATACAATAACACTTTATATAATACAAGAAAAAATAATATAATTAAAAACATAAGATAGTAGTAAAATTATTAAACTGTTTGAGATCATCTGTATTCTCTACCCGAAGAAGACGATCCCCAACTTCAAAACCCTCCTTCTCTGGCATCGGGAAGCACCGCCTCCACTAAACCGCCGCTGCCAAGACCGACGTCTGGCTGACATCAGCAGCCACCAGGTTTGTCTCTCTCTCTCACTCCCTCTCTCTCTACCCTTATCCTTACTCGCTTTCTTCCCCAAGTTTAAAACCCTTCAGTCCTCTCCGGCATCGAGAAGCACTGCCGCCACCGAACCGCCGCTACCAAGGCCAACGCCCGGCGGACACCAGCTGCCATCAGGTTTCTCTCTCTCTCTCTCTCTCTCTCTCTCTCTCTCTCTCTCTCTCTCTCTCTCTCTCTCTCTCTCTCTCTATTTCTATCTCTCTCTCTCTCTCTCTATCTATCTATCTATCTATCTATCTCCCTCTCACTCCAATAATTTTTTGTAGTAGTGCACTCATCTTCCTCAGTGGCTTGATCACAGTTACGCGCATCGTGGTTAGTCATTTGATTGCACTTGCTATACTTCCTCTTGGGTTTGCTTGCCTTCCTCAATGCAGCCTCTCGCCATGATTTTATACGACTTCCGCTCCCTTCGTCTTAACAAGATTAGTCGAGAAAACTGAAACCTCCTCGGTTATGGAACCGCCATAAAAGTCTTGCATAACTTATTTTTCTCACTTTACTACCTATATTCTCATCTCGAATGCCAGCATACTTCAATATTAAGGCTTGCATATCCACCAACAAACCATCAATAAGACCAGAATCACCATCAACAATACCCATGCATCTATGAACTTCAAGGTACAACTCAAAACGCAATATGAAAAGTGTATCATAAAAAATCATCAAGTGTAATAGAAATGCACCTAACCCAAAATAAAAACATTGGTCTATTGATTTACATAACCCAAAATAAAAAACATTGGATGTTCTCATGAAAACTCATCACAAATTGGGTCGCCCTCGTCGATTCTGACAGATAAAGTAAGCAAAATAAGTTAAAACAAGATTGTGGTTTGAACCAAAACACAAATTCCATCAATTCACACCTCTATTAAACTTTATTCAAACTTACCCATCGAGTTCTCAAGCAAATCCGAGCGAAATTAAGGACGGAAAGTGGTAAAATCGTGACTTGGCATGGGTTCTCAAAGGATTCTGATGTAAATGGTGATCTAGAAATGTAGATCTGGAAGTGGAAGAACGAAGGTTCTAGAAATTGAAGATTGAAACTCAAAATGAAATTTTATTTCTCTGAATTCTTACTCTGCTTAATCGCCTATTTATACAACTTGCTTAACACACAAAACTACCGATAACAGAAACGTAACAAACACAAACACGCCTTTCTTAGCTATTACGTCTTTATTAGTAACGTTCATCTCTCAGCCTTCCGATCTGCCAGCTGTGTATTTTGATCCAAGGGCTGAGATGAAACCAATAGAAAATAACCGCCAACTCCAACCGTCACCTTCCAAACTGCATCTGTAACTAACACGCCATCAACAACCACCAATTTCGCACCAGTAAATGCAACAACTTCAACACCCCCCCTCAAGATGGAGACGGTGGAGATCCACTAGTCCCATCTTGGAAAGAAGATACCGGAAGCGAGGACCAGGTAACACTTTCGTAAACACATCCGCCAATTGCTCAGAAGTATGAATGGAAGAAGGAGTGATAAGCCCAGCTTTGTATTTATCACGGACGATATGACAATCAAGCTCCAGATGTTTGGTCCGTTCGTGAAAAACTTGATTTCGTGTTATGTGGATGGCCGCCGCATTATCACAGTACAAAGGAATCGGTTTAGGAATCTGAATTTTCAAACTCTGAAGCAGGTATGTAATCCAAGTAACTTCACGCACAGTAGCACCAAGAGACCTATATTCTGCTTCAGCAGTTGATGCAGACACTGTTTCTTGCTTCTTGCATCGCCATGAGATCAAGGAGCCACCTAGTAATATACAAAAACCCGTTAAAGATCGCCTAGTCGTCGGACAAGATCCCCAATCCGCGTCTGCATATGCAGTGAGAATAGGCAAAGAACTACGAGAAGGGAAAAATAATCCCAAAGATGGACATCCTTTGAGATACCGGAGAACATGAGTGGCTGCATTCCAATGGTTAACACAAGGGGAAGCCACAAATTGGCTTAGCTGCTGAGTTACATGGGTAAGGTCAGGTCTTGTAAGATTTAAGTACAGTAACTGCCCAACAAGCCTTCTATATTTATCAGGCTCAGAGAGAAGAGGAGATGAAGTGGGAGATAGGTCCACTCCTTGAGGAAATGGAGTGGAGGCAGGGTTGCACCCAAGAAGCCCAACACTGTCAACAACATCTAGGACATATTTTCGCTGGTTTAAATAGATACCTTGTTCCCCCCTTGCCAGTTCCATCCCTAAAAAATAACGAGCTACTCCCAAATCCTTGATGGTGAACTGCTTGTGTAAGAATGCTTTTAAATCAGAAACCAACTTCAAATCTGGACTAACTATCAAGATGTCATCCACATACACCAACAACCCCAAAAATGAAGACCCTGTTCCTAAGGTAAATAAGCAATGATCATGTGGGCATTGAACAAAACCATAGGAGGAAAGAGCCTTACATAATTCCGCATTCCATTCTCGAGAGGCTTGTTTCAATCCATACAAACTTTTCACCAGTTTGCAAACCTTACCCGCTGGAACTTTAGAATACCCCTCTGGAGGCTGCATATAGATGTCATCTGTAAGAACACCATGAAGAAATGCGTTATTGATATCAATCTGATGTAGACACCAATTATTTTCAGAAGCCAAAGCAATCAGTAATCTAATAGTCACATGTTTGGCCACGGGCGAAAAAACTTCTTCATAATCTATACCGTACACTTGCTTATATCCCTTGGCCACCAATCTAGCCTTAAACCGTTCTATAGAACCATCAGCCTACAGCTTTACTTTATATACCCACTTAGATCCAATTGCATTCTTACCGGGAGGAAGATCAGAAAAGATCCAAGTTCCATTCTGCTCCAAAGCATCCAATTCAGTCTGCATAGCCAATCCCCATTCTGTAAATTGACTAGCTTCTTTGTAGCTAGTAGGCTCTACACACGCCAGCTTACTTTACTCAAAAAAGCGATGTAATCTGTATTGAAGACAGGAGAATAGAGATATGGAAATGTGGGAGGAGTAAGAGATCTAGAGGGCTGATTTGGCAGGGATAGTTCTATTTGACTAACAAAATCATGTAGCCATGAAGGTGGTTTAACGGATCTCTTTGGTCTCAGAATAGGCTCAGTAGAAAGTTCCTCGTGCTCCAGGGATGTATAGGAGCTGGAAGGTTCAAAGTTCTGAGGAGTTTCAGAAGATACTGAATCAGTAGGCAATTGAGAATTTTCAGAATAGATTGATTCAGTAGGTACCATATCTGAGGCAGGTTGAGTAGAACCTTCCTCTGGAAGGATTGTAGAAGGACTTATCTCAACTTTAGAGACAGGATCTGAAATATTGAGAGGAAACATGTGAGGGAAGAACTTAGCATCCCTAGATATAATAACTTCTCTGTTTTCTAAATCAAATAAGGTATAACCTCTGCGCTCAGCCGCAATCCCAAGAAAAATGCATTTTGAGCCTCAAGTATCAAACTTCGTTTTGTGTGGGTTAACTTTGGTTGCATAAGCCAAGCATCCAAAAGGTTTCAACTCATTGAGATTAACCGTGGAGCCTGTTAGAACAACAAAAGGACATTTCCAGTCAAGAATCCGACTAGGCAATCTGTTTAGCAGCCAAGTAGCAGTCAAAATGGAGAACGGCCAAAACTCCTCTGGTAATCCACTCTGAAACATCAGTGTTCGTGCTATTTCTAAAAGGGATCTATGTCTTCTCTCTACCGTTCCATTTTACTGTGGTGTATAGGCACAAGTTTTCAAATGGATAATGCCCAAGGAATGGAACAACTCTTGGAATCTCATGTTCAAGAATTCTGTGCCATTATCTGTCTTCACCATTTTTACCTTTGAATTATACTGATTGCCCACCATTCGGATATAACTCTCTAGAATTCTCCCAACCTGTTCTTTTGACTGCAAAAGATATGTCCAAGTGCTCCTACTATAATCTTCCATAATGGTTAGCACATAAGACGCAATCACCACATTCTCCACACTATATGGTCCCCATACATCCACATGTAGAAGCTCAAAAGGCTGTGTACTTCTGCGCTCTAGAGTTGGGAACGGATTTCTGCATTGCTTAGCCTTGTGACATATGTCACAAGCATTTATAATCTCCTGCATATCCCTTTTACAGAGCCTCTCCAACTCAGGGATGTGCTGCATTGTTGTATAAGATGTATGCCCCAGTAAGACATGCCAGTCTGTCAATGAAGTAGTAGAGGTAGACTCTGAGATTTGATTGATCCTTTCCAATGTATGATCTGGATCAATGATATATAACCGTCCTTGTGCTTGTCCTATGATCATCACGTGGTCATTAGAGAGCTTTTGCACAACACAGTAGGTGGGGTAGAAAACACACTTCAGATGCAGGCAATTATTCAGCTGGTGTGTGGATATCAAATTATGTGTGAACTCAGGAACATACAACACATCCTTCAGCATTAATTCTTCTGTCAATTTCACTGCACCTACTTCATAAATGGTCTGCATATCTCCATTTGGTAAGTATACACCTTGAGGGCTTGACAACTTTTGAATATCAATCATGAGTTCCTTATTGCAGCAAATGTGGCTGCTTGCTCCGGAGTCCATAATCCATACCTTCTCCTTCCTCAACGCTTCAATTAGACTAAAAGAATAGTGTGTTTCCATTACATTCAACGGAGTGTGAGTTTCCACACTATTAACACTGTTTGCATGTCCCAAGCCTTTAAGCTGACTTAAGGCCTTCTCAACATTCGAAATTAATTCTCCAACATTCTGAGACCGAGGCTTAACCTGAATGGAATCACCCAAGGCAGTTTGTGAACCTCCTTGCTGTACAATACAGTGTGCTTGGTTCTTAGGCTTCTGATCTTTCAATTTCTGGTACCAGTCTGGCACCCCGTTCAGCTTAAAGCATTCATTTCGTTCATGCCCCATCCTGTCACAAAAACTACATTTGAGTCGTTTCCGGTCCTCCTTACTCATTCTAGGTTTGAAACTTCTGTCCTTGTAATTGTTTTCATTGCCTCTGTAACCAACATTCAAGACACTAAAGTCTCTAGTACGTGTGTCTTTCTCATCAACCTTAACACTCATAGCAATTTGTTCTTGTGGATGTGTATGTGTAGCTGTAATTTTCCTCTGCTCTTCTTCCTGTAACAACATAGAATATGCCCTACTTGCAGTAGGTAGTGGCTCTATTAAGAGAATCTGACTCCTTACTATTTCATAAGTATCATTCAAGCCTAACAAAAACTGCATCAATTTGTCTGTTTCGTTGCTACTTTTAATGTTCTCTACTGCTCCACATACACATTCAGAGGTTTGAATACAACTGCATACTGTATTTGGCTGCAATAGCCGTAATTCATCCCACATCACATTCAAACAATTATAGTACTTCATAATCGAATGATTTCCTTGCACAAAATCAGATAACTCCTTTTTCAACTTAAAAATCTTCGCACCATTGCTTTGGTCAAAGCGCATCTTAAGTTCATCCCACAATTGATGCGAAGTTTCTACTAACAAGAAGGATTCAACATATTCTGGCGCAATGCAATTCATGATCCAAGATGTAACCATAAAATCTACTTGAATCCATGAATTATATGAAGTATGAGTTTCAAGCGGTTTAGGTACGCTACCATCGATAAAACATACCTTATTCCTTCCAGCTAAAGCTCTTCGTATTGCTCTACTCCAGGTGTAGTAATTTCGCCCATTGAACATCGCATTCACAATTTTAAGACCTGGATGATCATGAGGACTCAGATAATAGATGTCATTAATCTTCGGAACTTGCTCACCTCGCTCCATTTCTCGGTCTGATCTATGATCCGAACTGACAGTTCGCTGTTGTGTAATCTCAGTTTCAACACCTCTTCGTGTGTTGCCTCTTCTGCGATTTGCTCGCCTGGTAATATGATTTCTCCTTTCTCCTTCTGCACTGCTCTCCCCTACTTCTTCATCTAGCAGAACATTCCAATCCGTTCGGTGCATTCGAACCATTGCTCTGATACCATGATGTAAATGGTGATCTAGAAATGTAGATCTGGAAGTGGAAGAACGAAGGTTCTAGAAATTGAAGATTGAAACTCAAAATGAAATTTTATTTCTCTGAATTCTTACTCTGCTTAATCGCCTATTTATACAACTTGCTTAACAAACAAAACTACCGATAACAGAAACGTAACAAACACAAACACGCCTTTCTTAGCTATTACGTCTTTATTAGTAACGTTCATCTCTCAGCCTTCCGATCTGCCAGCTGTGTATTTTGATCCAAGGGCTGAGATGAAACCAATAGAAAATAACCGCCAACTCCAACCGTCACCTTCCCAACTGCATCTGTAACTAACACGCCATCAACAACCACCAATTTCGCACCAGTAAATGCAACAACTTCAACAGATTCACACCAAAGATTGATTCACCAGAGATTCCACCAATTCACAACTCTAATTCAAACTTACACATCGAGTTGTCAAGCAAATTCAAGCGAAATTAATGACGAAAAGCTGTAAAATCGCGACTTAGCACATATTTTCAAAGGATTTAGCTCGCTAAATCTTCGTTACTGCCGCTGGATTCTTCTATTATGTGGAAGAAAAGAGAGAAGAGAGAAGAGAGAACGCGCTCGACAGTTGGTGAGGGGAGTTGTTTGAAATGTGTTTACAAAAACTTCCCCAAACTACCCTAAATAAAATAAAGAAAAGGGAACGAAATAAAAAAAAAAGGAGCACAATCTCAACCCTCCATCTTGTGATCTAAGGGCTCGGAAATGTTCTCACTTCTCACACTAAAAGGGGTGTTCACATTTAAACCAAAACCTATATGTATATATATAGATGGGTATGGATCTAGTGAGAATGCATACTTATATAGGAAGATCTGAAGTATGCATATTTTTTATATTTTTTTTGCATATTCCTTAATTTTTTTATGTATAAATCTTATAACTTTTACATTTTTGCCCAAAACGTATAAGTAATATGCATAAGGAATATTTCAAAGCATATTCAATCCAAACCATCAAATAATGAAATGAAGGGTACAATTTTTTGTTTTATTTCTTATTTTAAGCAGGTTTCTTATATGATCCATTCTCATATATAGACTTGTTAGAAATTTGGTGGAAATTTCTAATTCCATTTGAATTTATGATTTCCAGACTTGAAATGTATGAGGAGCACATTTATTAAACACTTGAATTTTGCATTCTGTTTTTGGCGGCATCTTATTCTTGTTTCAATTTTTTAATTTTGGTTGTTGTATTCATTCTCACAGTTAATGAAAATTGAAACAAGAAAATAAAAAATCCAAGATTAAAACATACCCCCTCCGTCCAACAATTCTTGTTCCAAAACTTTTCGATACGATATTTTAGTAGAGTTGTTAGTTATATTTAAATATGTAGGGGACCTCAAATAAAGTGTTTGTAATAAGTTACTATTTTAGGAAATGAAACAAGATTTATGGGATAACTATAAAATGAAATGAAACAAGAATTATGGAACGGAAGGAGTATAAAAAAAAAGTCATCTTGAAAGTACTGCCAATAAAATAACATTTCCTTATTGTGTTATTAGTAACTTATTAACTATGTGAACTACCACTTTCTACCTCAAAAGTCAAAAGTCCACCCCATAAATTACCACGCCGAAAAGCAAAGAAACATTTCATATGAGACGGAGGGAGTAACATTTTCTCTAATGACCAATGTTGCAAAATTTAATATGACATGCTGTAAATAAATTATATATATATACTTACCATATATTGTGATGATCATGAAAACCCTAAAAGCCAATGAACACATCTTGTACTCTATAAATAGAGGTCTCCACCCTCATAATAATACACATTTATTTTCCGTTCTCTCTATTATTCACTCGTTCTATTTAGTTTATAACATGTTATCAGTACGAATAAGCTATTCTCTCCGAAGAAGTCATATGTTGCGGAAGGTATCAACTTTTTTTATTTGGGAAATTTTTTGAATTTGTTCTCTCCACTTCCGCCGATCAAGAAAAATTAACTAAGAATTTTGCCTTTTTTTATTCTAATATTATCTATCATGTTTTTGTTAATATATTAGATTAAATTATGAATCTGATATGCGTTGTTTTGGATCGATTATATGGAATTGAGTTTAGATAAATTTGCTCTTAAAGAGCAATTCAAAAACATATATGTTTGAATTAAATGGCTACTCTTGAAGTAGCACAATCAATATTCCTAAAGAATATTACTGAACTCTTAAAGAGTCTGTTGGTCCCGAGAGCACGTTCAGGTGTAGAGGGGGGGGGGGTGAATACACCTGAAACTCGATTTCTCAACTTAAACACGAACAATCATTTTCAGGATGATGTTGTACTGAACAAATTCAGCAGACCAGATAAGCTGTTCTGAATCGTGTAGGCAGAGTGACTGACTCTACTGAGATCTCGCTAGGCGGCCGAGAGTCGAATTCGGTATCTTGCGAGATAGAGTTCAGTGGTGCGGAATAATGTAGGCCCAAATTCAGTTGAGTGAGAAAAACGTTTTTATCAAAACAGTTTCAGTAGATTAGTGCAGTCTGTTAAGTTCGGTGAAACTCAGTTGAATGATTTAAAGAATATTTTAAGTATGAACAGTTAAATCAATACAACAGTGAAAAGAAACAGAACACAAGACACAGAGATTTTTAAAGTGGTTCGGACACAAAAATCCTACGTCCACTGTCCAGAAAGATCAGGAAGCTATTTATTATACTGAGGTAGTCTCAGTTGGTTTGTACGCTGGACAAACACTGGTCTTGAGATTTATACTGAGCAAGTCTCAGTTTACAAGGTTATCAAACTGAAGCGTTTGAAAAACTCTCCAACTGTGAAGGAGTCCTTTACAATAAGGATTAGTTCAAAGATGAACTCCTTCGTCTAAGCTACGGATATATGCTATTGAGCTTAGGTTAGAGGGATAGGGAACAAGAAGGTGGCTTCTAGAACGACGAACAGCTGAGTAAAGCTATGGGTTCTTGTATCGTCGTTTGGATACTAGAGGCTGTATTTATCAGTTCAGCTTGGTTCCCTAAGAGCTAGAATGTAGTTCTTCGTCGGAGATGAATTCTTCGAACTTCTTGCGGAGAACTGGTGATCGTTGTATTGCACCAAATAATCTTGCAAAACTTGAGAATTATATCAGTATAGTTCACAGGGTATCGAACACAGGGAACGGAGGACTAGACACATTAATTTTCTACTTATCTTGAGTTTGGTTAGCAACCACGCAAATTTTAAGATTCTATCTAAACTAAGAACTTGTAAAAACTGAAAGTAATTATAAAAACTGAAAACTGAATTTAAACTGTTTTAACTAGGCAGTTGAGAGATGGGTCCAGCAGAATATTCACACACACGTAATTCCAATCCTCGGCACATAAAATGAATTAATCTTAAGAATCAACTAGTTATAGATTACCGTAACTTAAACTGCGTAATCCTCACTCCCACTTACTTAGTCGGTAACTGCCATGTTGGGCATCGAAACGGCTACTTCCCTAATTTAGCTACAACCTACGTTGTTGGGCAATCAATAGATTTAATAGCTAAACAGCTTTATCGAACTAAGGGAGCCTAGTATAGGAGCCTACTCATATGTTGGGCATCTAATAGTCTCCTACCGGTTTAATCCAATTATTCTAATGAATAAATTTGCTACTTACTTAGCCTTATTCCACGAGAAACGATGGAAGTACTAAGTTAGCTACAAACTACGCAACTTAGGGTGGCCAATCCTAAATTACTAGTCAGATTAAATAAACCAGAATTAACCCGAAACCCTTCAATTAATTATTAGAACCTAAGCCTCATGTACTGTTCACGTGTGCGTTTTACATCCTGCCGGACCACTAAAAGTTTAGCTACTCATGAAACTGTCTTGACTGCACAGGTAAGACACTTTGCAGAACAGAACATTCATCATTCGTAACCCTAACCCTAGCATGCACGAAAACTGAAAATAAAATAAAGATACGAACTAAAACAGAGAACTAAACACGTACTGAACTGAAACTAAACATAAACTGAATTAAAACAAGAAGTGAAATAGGATCAAGAGTACCGATTGGTCTTCAATCTCTCAAAACAAACGGAAGCAAGAAACGAACTAAACTAAAGGTTCGAACTTTAAAAAGCTGAATTACGAAATTGTTGTTTTCTTCTACGTAAACTAAAGGAACTGCATGAAGTAAATGGAATGGTCGTTGGTTCTTCTCCTCGGCGGTGGAATAGGAACGGCGGCGGTGGCAATGGCTTCGGTCGGCGGCGGCGGCTTCGGAAATGAATGGATCGGAAAAGGATTGATGTTTCGAGGTTGTGAGGAGGTCGAGGCGCGATAAGATGGTTGTAAAGGTTGCTGAATTTCGTGCCTCCCTCATCCTTTTATAGTGCTCCTAGGAATTAGATCACAACTAGGGTTCCTTTGTGGATAAGGAAAGGATCTATGAGATATGGTAATATTTCATCCTTCCTTATTTATCTCCTTTGCTTCCTTATCTTCTTTCCTTTCTTTTCTTCTTCTTTCCTTCTTTTTTTTCTTGGCCAAATCCGCTCAAAATCTCGCCATTACAGCTGGAAACTCGTTGCCACATCATTTCCACGTGTCGTGCCAAATCAGCTTATTTTCTCGCATAATCGCCAACAAAAGCGTCTCGCCCGCACGGTTAAGAGACTTTTCGGACAGAAATAATTAGGTACGAAATCGACTCATCAAATCTCCTTACACTTGAACTATACTCGCCCTCGAGTATAAGAAGAACAAAAGATAAGTACCTAATTATTTTTGGTCTTCCCCAAGACCTTAGACACAAAATAAAAGACTCAAGACTCGAACAAGAACAAAAACAAGACTCGACACGAACTAAAGAAAGAAAATAACAACGGACTCACAAAATGAACACAAGAAGCCATACCAATCAATTCGAAATTCTCCACACCAATTAACTAGCCAAGCAATGTCGAATCATGCAATCATGATCTCATCCAACAAGTAGACAATGCAAATTTTGAAACTAAGCACATATATATCAACTTGGTCAAAATCTAAACAATGTGGATCTCCTCAAGTTTCACTCAACACTCAACTAATCTAGGTCCGGTTCAAGCCACTCAAATGAAAATAATCTGCGCAATCACGATAAGAGATCATCACAATAGCAATATCAAGGAGGTCTTTCTCATTCGGATGTAATGGGGCTTAGGACTTAGACAAATTGATGTTGGTAAGGGTCCTAGGGGTACTAAGCTCCATTAAAATTCAGAATCAATATTATGCATGTAAAACTCTCTCACTTGTGCAGTCAAGACAGTCAAATTCCCACCACTTAAGAAAATTCACTTCAATGCTACAATATCAATACTATGCACCCATACTCTTCCTTTTCTGCCACGTTTCATATTCATATTTTTTTTTTCCCTTTTTTTTTCGTGGCATATACTTTTTTTTTTTTTTTTGCAAATTGGGCACAAACTGTCTCAACTATACAGATAGAACACTTTGAATTCTGCTTATATAGAGCAGTTTTTACACTTAGACTTTTTATCCAATCTGTTCTCTGCAGCATGTCTAGACTGGGTAGGTAGGAGACATATGTAAAACTTCGGATTTTAACTTTCATGCACAAAAGAGTTCGTAAAACATGCAATAACATGGGTCAAGAGAAAGTTTAAAAAGGCCTTGGCTTAAATTTTACTAACTCAAATCAAAGAAACGGTCAAGGCTCAAATTGGTTCACTAAGGGATAATGTAGGGTCGGAAATATTTTGTCGCGGCCGTGTGGCTAAAAATCCCTAGTGCCTCCTATCATTTATCACAAGTGACTCAAACATATTGCGATTTTGCAGATAAACACTCTCAAAAGAATAGTAGGAAGTGTCCTACTTTAAGGCTCAAATCTAATTTAAGTGAGTGGTTATTAAATTTCAATCCAACAAAGTTTATTTTTCGTCATCCCAAATTACATGCATATACGTGCCTAGATCTACTTTTCACAAAGTCCACAAGCAAGCATATTGAAAATGAAAGCACAAATAAGACAAGCTTGATCATAGAAAACGGCACTTCAAAATCAAAAATTTTGGCATGCTTCAACACAAAATACCCCCCTCCTTACACTTAAACCTTGCTCGCCCTCGAGCAAGAGAGAAAAGACAAAACAAAGAGAGAAGGCATGACAAAATAAACACAAAAACACCCTCCTTACACTTGGTCCCTACCAAGTGTTAGAACAAACGAAAACTAAAGACAAAAGATAAAATACAAAGAAACACCCCCCCTCCTTACACTTGATCCCTATCAAGTGTAAGAACAAGAAAAACACACAAGAACAGACTCTAAACATAAAACAAAAACACAAAAATGAAAAATAAAATTGGGGAAGAAAAGTCACCGGTCGCCTCGCCTGGGCAGGCGAGGCAGTCTGCTCATAACTGTGCGGCGGAGGTGATCTACTCTGCGGCCAAGGGAATCCAGATTCCATACTTTGCTCCTCCAAAGGCCATCTCCTTACACTTAAATCTCAATTCAATACTTAGCCAAAATCTGGAAAAGAAAAGAAACAACACCAAGCATAAAATCAAACTAAAAACACGAAATCAAAGAAAAACGGAAAAAATACGGGTTGCCTCCCGGAAGCGCCTCTCTTTAAAGTCTCCGGCTAGACCTCCTTTTTAAGAGTCAATCGGGTGACGGCATGAACAGTGGAGTCTCATCCACTGGCTTGATCACCCGCTTCAATCTCTTCCCACGGTCTTTATACCACTCGAAATCTTCATAGGCCTTCTTTCGAAATTTTTCCTCACACTTGGTTGATGGTCTATCCCCTTGCAAGACGATGGTAGTCTGCTCCCTTGCTGCCTTTTTCTTGTCTCTTTCAGGTCGGCGCTTTACTTCCACGGCTTTCAACCATTCTGGTACAGAGTCGTCTTGACTGGGCAGCTGAGACACACTGTTGACAGTTGCCAATTCTGGAGTTGCGTATAAGGCCGAGATGCTTCCTTTGATCTCCTCGTCCCTCATATCCTCGAGATCTGATTTGGTCAGCCCTTGAGTCAAGGTGACCTCCATCTTATCCTGCATCACATACGTCTCAAGATATTCTTGGACAAAGCTTTCAATGGAGTCAGTAGATAAAGCATTTTCATTTTCATGATCAAAGGGCCTCTTAAGTGCTTCAGCAATGTGATAATCATACATTTCATTATGGTATGCAACACTTATAGATCCCTCATCTACATTGATTATGGCCTTCACAGTTTTTAAGAACGGTCTACCCAATAAAACACCCGCAGTACCCTCAACTTTCCTATCATTTGTGTCTATGACATAGAAATCTGCTGGGTAGACAAAGTTGTTAATTCTGACCAAGATGTTTTCAAGTAAACCTACCGGGGCAATGCATGACCTATCAGCTAATTGAATTATCAGCTTAGTGGGCACTAATTCAGCTCCAGTTAATTGATTATAGACGGACAATGGCATAACATTAATGGACGCTCCTAAATCGCACATAGTTTGCTCAATCATAACATTTCCTATCAAGCACGGTAGTGTAAACATACCTGGGTCCGCACACTTAGCGGGTAGCATCCTTTGAATGATTGCTGAAACGGAGTGGTCCATAATAATTTTCCCGGACTTTAGGATTTTTCCAGCAATAAAATCCTTCACGAACTTTCCGAACTTTGGAATTTTGACGGCTTCAAGGAAAGGAATATTAATCTCCACTTTCTCGAACAGCTTAAGGTAGTCCATGTACTCCTTGTTCGGCGTCTTTTTCCTTTTCAAAGCTTCGGGAAATGGTGGAGGAATCAGATTTTCAGGCTCTGACTGGCCAGTTAGGACGTCCTCTTCGTTCCGTTTTTGTTCTGGATCACCATCATACTGCTTCTTTAAGCTTTCTGGTGGTATGGGCTGATCTACAGCCTTCCTCGTCGCTGCTGACTTCTCTAGGTGTCTTGCCTGTACAGTTGGGCCAGTCAATTCTTTTCCTCCAAGCAGTGTAATTTGGTTGCAGTTTTGGGCAGTCGGATTGGGCTGTGTTTGAGCTTGTGAAGGTAAACACCCTTGACCTCCCTTCAGATCTTGGAATGAACTGGCCAGTTTGGAAACTTGTTCGGACAGATTTTCCAAAGTAACTTGTTGATCCATCTTCAATCGTTGCATCTCTTCCTTCATGGCTTGGATCTCATTTTGATTTGAAATTATCTTCTTCTCCATCTGTCTCTGATACATAATTGCTTCCTTTTGAGAAGAAATCATCTCGCCCATCAATTCTTCAAACGAAGAGGATTCCTGGTCTTCCTGGCCAGGCGATGGACCTTGCTGCTGATATATTCGATGGTGCGGAGGCTTGTATGTTTGAGATGGTTGTTTAACACAGTTCGTACCATTAGTAGGTGTTTGGTACAAATTGTCATAGCGGTGGATGAGTTGTTGTACTTGACTTTCTGGAAATTCCACTCACTTGTGCAGTCGGGCACCCTTCTCTCCATCAGTTTCCTTCTTACCACACATACTTATTTGACTTACATTAGCCATGGCATTCGGATTAGGCTGAGTCTGAGCTGGAAGTTGTCCTTGAGAATTCTTCATCTCTTGCATTGTAGAATTCAGCTTAGTCATCTGTTTGGCCAAATTATCCATAGTAGCTTGCTGATCCTTCTTTGTCTGATTTATCTCCCGCTGCATTTGTTGATGAAATGCAGTAGTGTCCTTCTGCGAAGAAACCATTTCGGCCAAAAGCTTTTCTAAAGGGCTCTGTTGCTCTGACTGGGCAGGCGGGACACTCTGCTGCTGAAATTGCCTTTGATGCGGGGGCTTATATGCCTGCTGATAGCTATGCGGATTATGAGGCTGGTATGGTTGCTGAAATTGTTGTTGAGGCAGATTCCTTGGTTGAAATTGAACTTCCGGCTGCCCCCATTTAAGGTTCGGATAAACTCCTTGTTGTCCACTCTCATTTCCAGCCACATTCATTTCTTCTCCCGGACATTGTAGTGACGTATGCCCTTTCTGACCGCATGCTCCACATGCGTGGTCAATAATCGATCAATTTGAAGCAGACGCGTTCTGCTTGAGTATTAGGTCTAGCTTGTCTTGCAATAGGCTGAATTTTGCATCCACTTTAGTATCGATCTCATCCATGTAATCAGAATGAGACCAATTTACAGCTCTCCATGTTGTTCTCGGCCCCTTGTATTGCGAGGTAGATTCCGCAAGTCCTTCAATAATATTTCTTGCATCTTCATAGAGACTTGTGTGGAAATTCCCTTTTAAGCCAATATCGACCATGACTTTTGCTTCGTCGGTCATACCTTGATAGAAGATTTGCAAAAGCTCCACGTCTGAATAGCCATGGTTAGGACAACTATCGACAAGTCATCCAAATCTCTCCCAATATGCGCCGAAGGTTTCATCGATTTCCTGAGCGATCCCGGAAATCTGCTTCTTAAGTGCATTTGTCTTTGATTGCGGGAAATACTTTTTCAAGAAAACCGTACGCATTTGGGGCCACGTCGTGATCGTGTTTGGCTTAAGACTTGAGAACCAAGCTTGTGCTCCATCTTGCAGTGTGAATGGAAAAGCCTTGAGCTTGAATGCATCCAGATTGCCTTGTCTGTGCAGGTTGCAGACTTGGTTGAACGACGCCAAAAAGGAATTTGGGTTTTCGTTCGTCCTCCCATAGAATTTAGGCATGGCTGCTACCATATTCAGCTTGACATCTATTTGTTTAGTAGTTGTGATTTGGATTGGACCGGGTAAGTCCACTCCCTTGTCAAGCGATCTGGCATTCATGCGCAAAGGTGGATCAACTCCGTTTTCCATCTCTCCCTCTGATTCTGAACTTTCTAATGGAGTATTATGCCTTGTTTTGTCGAACACGACAGTCTCTGTTTCTGACACGCTGTTCTGATCAATGGAGTCTGTACTGTCACTCGACTGGGCAGGTAAGACGTTTCCTGCCTCGGACAGAATTTGTTGCTTTTGCAGCTTTGTCCTCTACCTATTCCTCTTCGCTGTTTTCTTGATCTCAGGATCAAATATGAGGTCAGGGTTGGAAGACCTGCTCATGCAACGCTTAAAAGAACAAAAAGATTAGTAGAAAAGCAATTAAAACTAGATAACACCGTTCCCCGGCAATGGCGCCAATTTGGTGATCGTTGTATTGCACCAAATAATCCTGCAAAACTTGAGAATTATATCAATATAGTTCACAGGGTATCGAACACAGGGAACGGAGGACTAGACACATTAATTTTCTACTTATCTTGAGTTTGGTTAGCAACCACGCAAGTTTTAAGATTCTATCTTAACTAAGAACTTGTAAAAACTGAAAGTAATTATAAAAACTGAAAACTGAATTTAAACTGTTTTAACTAGGCAGTTGAGGGATGGGTCCAGCAGAATATTCACACACACGTAATTCCAATCCTCGGCACATAAAATGAATTAATCTTAAGAATCAACTAGTTATAGATTACCGTAACTTAAACTGCGTAATCCTCACTCCCACTTACTTAGTCGGTAACCGCCATGTTGGGCATCGAAACGGCTACTTCCCTAATTTAGCTACAACCTACGTTGTTGGGCAATCAATAGATTTAATAGCTAAACAGCTTTATCGAACTAAGGGAGCCTAGTATAGGAGCCTACTCGTATGTTGGGCATCTAATAGTCTCCTACCGGTTTAATCCAATTATTCTAATGAATAAATTTGCTACTTACCTAGCCTTATTCCACGAGAAACGATGGAAGTACTAAGTTAGCTACAAACTACGCAACTTAGGGTGGCCAATCCTAAATTACTAGTCAGATTAAATAAACCAGAATTAACCCGAAACCCTTCAATTAATTATTAGAACCTAAGCCTCATGTACTGTTCACGTGTGCGTTTTACATCCTGCCGGACCACTAAAAGTTTAGCTACTCATGAAACCGTCCCCGACCGCACAGGTAAGACACTTTGCAGAACAGAACATACATCATTCGTAACCCTAACCCTAGCATCCACGAAAACTGAAAATAAAATAAAGATACGAACTAAAACAGAGAACTAAACACGTACTGAACTGAAACTAAACATAAACTGAATTAAAACAAGAAGTGAAATAGGATCAAGAGTACCGATTGGTCTTCGATCTCTCAAAACAAACGGAAGCAAGAAACGAACTAAACTAAAGGTTCGAACTTTAAAAAGCTGAATTACGAAATTGTTGTTTTCTTCTACGTAAACTAAAGGAACTGCATGAAGTAAATGGAATGGTCGTTGGTTCTTCTCCTCGGCGGTGGAATAGGAACGGCGGCGGTGGCAATAGCTTCGGTCGGCGGCCTGCGGCTTCGGAAATGAATGGATCGGAAAAGGATTGATGTTTCGAGGTTGTGAGGAGGTCGAGGCGAAATAAGATGGTTGTAAAGGTTGCTGAATTTCGTGCCTCCCTCATCCTTTTATAGTGCTCCTAGGAATTAGATCACAACTAGGGTTCCTTTGTGGATAAGGAAAGGATCTATGAGATATGGTAATATCTCATCCTTCCTTATTTATCTCCTTTGCTTCCTTATCTTCTTTCCTTTCTTTTCTTCTTCTTTCATTCTTTCTTTTCTTGGCCAAATCCGCTCAAAATCTCGCCATTACAGGTGGAAACTCGTTGCCACATCATTTCCACGTGTCGTGACAAATCAGCTTATTTTCCTGCATAACTGCCAACAAAAGCGTCTCGCCTGCACAGTTAAGAGACTTTTCGGACAGAAATAATTAGGTACGAAATCGACTCATCAAGAACTTAGGCTTTTCGAATTTGCTCGTTTGAATGCTTTGAGTGTTCTTGCTTGTGTGCTCGTATTCTCGTATGCTTCAAATTTTGATTTATCCCTCTATTTATAGAGAAGAGATTAGGATAGATCCGTTGGAGACGATGATCCTTTGTCTCTCTCTTTTGGGTAGCTAACGGCTCTTTTCTAGCATGGTGGCAGTGTCCTTTCCCTCCATTTCTGGAAAGTTGTTGACTTGCAGCTTTAGTAGGTGTAGGACAGGTGTCTGCTTGTCATTGGCCGAGGTTCAGAAGGTGGTTGAGACAGAACAGACTTCAAGGAGATTTGAAGCTGACTTCTCTTTTCCTCGTACTTGACTATGCTGATTGTCTTTTAAAGATCTGACAGTTCAGAAGACTGTCTGGCCGTTGCTGAGTCTGATCTCTTATTCAGTAGTGAACTCCTACTGAGTCGGCTCTACTAAAGATCAACTCTGAGTGCAGTGAACTACTCCTGCTGAGTTCAGTTCAACTGACTTTCAATATACTGCTCCTGTTGAGTCCAGTATTACTGAGTGTTCTACTTCTGGTGCTGAGGCGGATAAGTTACTGAATGCCTGAGCCAGAGCAGAAGGTCTGCTGAGTCTGAAACCTCAGAGACAAAAACAGATTACAACTTAAAGGTTCACCAATCAATATAGGATTTTGGGATCTTCAAACTATTTCAAAGCATAAGGCTACTGAGTAAATGTCAACACAGAAGACTGAGTCATTTCCCACTATATCTAATACCGCTGAGGATAGAATCATCACCCAATATTTTCCCCCTATTTGATGATGCCAAAACCTAAACTATCATCTAAACAACCTAACACAGTGACTTATCAGAAACAGAGCTCCTTATAAAATATTACAAGTAGGATCAGTGTAGTTGTTCTTCAAGTCCTAGACTACTGAGGGGATCAGGGCAGAAAGTCAGAACATATACAGAGACTAAACATTTTCCCCTTGTCTTAACAACATTTTCCCCCGAAAACACAGCAAGTCTATCAGAATCTAGCTAAGCAACAACTGACAATAAATAACAAAGCGTGAGTGTGTGAGTCATTAATCACTTCAGTGATTCTGAATGTTAAGCATAAGCAAACACGGCTATTCAGACAATAAGGAATTGTCAAAGCCAAACAGAGATATTATATATGTAAGAAAATCAGTACAATTACATCTCTGCTAGGCTATGAAAGAAAGATACATTGAGAAATCAGAAGCAGAAGTTATTTGAATTGCCTAATCGTGTCTTTGAAATTCTGAGATTGAGATTCAGGAAGGGGCACTCCATACATCCGATATGTGATCTTCCTCAGCTTCAGAATCTCTGCAAAGTCTGCTGGGTCTTCTTCATCAAGAAACTTGGCTTCAGCAGCATCCTTCACTTCTTTCTCTATCACACCGTAGTAGATGGATCCATCAAGTCTTTGTGGGGGAGGCAGAATTCTAGGATCTGGAACTCTTACTTCAATATTCTCATTAATGGCTTTCTGCAGCCTGGCATATATCTCTAAGTCAGCTCGCATAATCCATTCAGTATATGCCATTGCCTTGGGCTTTTCAGACCAGAATCTCCAGAAGTAGTTCCTTTTGATGAATTCAGCTTTCAGATTTTCCCATCTCTGAGTCTATTCCCACGGGATCCAATCGTCCACTCTAGGCCATCTGTGAGTCTTCAGATCTGTAAGCTTCTTGAATTTTCTGTATTTGTATGGGATGTCAGCCTTGGCAGGAATCCTCTGACTCACTTCTTTTTCAGTTCGCAGGCTGAGAGCTTCAAGATCAGCTTTCCATATCCTCTCTCTGGCTGCTTCTATTTGACTGGCCTCTTCACCTCTATATAAGTATCTGTCTAACTGAGCCCAGATTTCCTCCATCTCTTGATCCTGTGCCTTAGAGGTAGTGTAGGAGGGCTTGTGAGGTGGTTGGTCATCTGAGTCAGCAGGGGTTGAAGATTTTTCTTTAGTGGTTTCCTGCTGCCCAGTTAACTGTTGTTGTTTTCTTTATCAGCCTCGTCCTGAGAGCTTCAAGATCAGCTTTCCATATCCTCTCTCTGGCTGCTTCTATTTGACTGGCCTCTTCACCTCTATATAAGTATCTGTCTAACTGAGCCCAGATTTCCTCCATCTCTTGATCCTGTGCCTTAGAGGTAGTGTAGGAGGGCTTGTGAGGTGGTTGGTCATCTGAGTCAGCAGGGGTTGAAGATTTTTCTTTAGTGGTTTCCTGCTGCCCAGTTAACTGTTGTTGTTGTTGCTCCTTCTCCTTTTCTTTATCAGCCTCGTCGCTGAGTATGAGCTTTCTCGGAGGCAGCCTTGCTAATTTTTTGCTTCCAGCCGGAGCCTTGGTCTTGCCTTTAGCATGCTTCTTCTTTGGCTTACTCGCAGCTTCAGCTTCAGCAATCTCCCTAGCAAGCTTTTCATCAGCTGCTATCTGAGCCTCCTCCTCTGGAGTAATATATCTCCTGGATCCTTTCTTATTGGGAGGGGTTGGGAGTTTCAGTGCCTTTTTACCTTTTCCGGCAACTGGAGGTGGAAGAGGAGCTTCTTCCTCTTCTGAGTCCTCCTCGTCAGCATACTCGGCAACTTCCTTAATAATGTCAAGGGGAGTCTGTGTTGCCTAAGTAGCGACTTCTCTGGCTCCTGAGCCACTTGGGCTTGTCTCAGTTGATGCTGCAGCTGCAGCTGAGACACCCTGGGCCTTGCCAGTTTCAGTAGGTGCAGTAGGGGCGGATGACTGAGTTGTTGCCCTTGCTACTGACCTTGCTCTCTTCGGAGCCTTTAGTATCAGCTCCTTGGCAGCTTCGCCCTTAATTGATTTTTCTATTAGACTTTCCCCCTTAGCCAAACTTTCCCCCTTTTGGCATCAGCAAGTAGGGTTGGGGTTGGAGCAGATACCTTCTTGTTCAAGCTTTTGTAGGAGGCTGACAGATCATCCAGCGTCGTCTGCAGCTTTGTCAGGGCCTTATGCAGCTCGTTTCTCTTATTGATCAGTTGATCCTTGTATAGCTTATGTGAGAGATCAGCCGCAGCCTTGAATTCCTTCAGTTGCTTCTCCACAGTCTCTTCTATGGCCTTCTGTATAGTTTCCATCCTGAGCTCATTGGCCTGAGAGATTGTGTTGACGGATTCAGTGTGGGTGGTTTGGGCGGCCTTGAAATCATTAAGCAATTTGGCTTGGCCTTCCTGAATCGTCTGAAGCTGAGCGTCGAAGTCAGCTCTCTGAGTGGCTAGCGCTTCGGTTGAGATATTGGAGAAGTCAGAGGCAGATGATCCTGAGTGAGTGGTTCTGAGCTCCTGAATCTCTGCGCTGGTGGCCTGGGTGGACTGTCGCCAAGTTTTGTGGACGGCACGGGCAAGAAGGCGATTCTGTGTGCCCTGATCCTTCAGTGCCCTGGCCACTATTTTTGAGCGACAGATCTTTGGGCTGGGCGCTACTTCGAAAGCAGATTGGAGAAGAAGCTGAGCAGGATCAGCTGCCTTCGAAATACCAGCCACCGTCTGTCCAGGACCAAGGATGATGAGTGGAGGGTCAGCAGTAGATGCAGTGGCATCCTTGTCCTGTTGAGTTCCCTCATCAGGCTTCTCAGGGCCTGAATCATGGGGTGGGTCTTGACTATCGGGGTCAGGCCCATCTGAGGGTGTGGGTGCTGAGACGGGTTGTCTCTCATTCAGCAAAGCGAGCATAGCCGCCCTCAGATCCTCAAGCGTGCCGAGGTCAGATGGCTCTGAGTAGCCAATCTTCTCTCTTATCAGCAGCTCTTCTTCATGAAGCTGTTCACAGGAGTGATGGATAATCTGTCTTTTCATGTTGTGCTACTCCTGGAACCTGAGCAGCATATGGAGCCTCGCCTGCCTTGCAATTATGACAAGTTCGCTGTAGCCGGCGATCTTGGGAATGTGCTCCGTAATCTCTCGGGATGCTCTGGATTGGAGAGCTGAAGCTTCCATCCCGATCGATTCTTCTTCTGAGGTGGTCTCAGATTCCTCTATCTCGATTGGAGACGCCTGTTTCTCAGCAGAAGGAAGACTGCTGAGAGGTGGGATATCCAAGGGGCTTTCTAGGGGCTGAACGTCCTCACCCTGGATATCTTCAGGTGGGACCCCTTGGTCCACTGCTTCATCACGTTTAGTGGAGACAGCTTTCTCCACTGACTCAGTCTTCTCAGAAGACTCTGGCTCGTCCCTGAGCTGCAGAGGTTGTTCAACAACTACTGCCTCTGGCTCTGCCATGGTTTCAGTAGGCACGGTTGTGTTGCCCTTCTTCAGTCGCTTGGCTGGTGCCTTAGGTGTTAGAATTTGAGGGGACCTCTTCTTCGTTGGAGTGGTCTTCTGAGACATGGTTTTAGGAGCGGCAGGCCCGGAGCCGATCTGCTGAAGGGCCGCTGCCCGGTTCTGAAATCTGACCTTTTTCACATTGAAATACTGCTTATCTGCGAAGGTGATTTGGTCAGAAGTGCAGAGGTCTTCGATCATGACTGAGATCTTTAGTCCGTATAATAGCTTTCCTTTGGCGCTCAGCCTATTGGATGCTTTGTCGAATTTCGCGGACTGCATCAGAAATTCCCTTAAGAAAAACTCTGTCCAGTTGATCTTAGCCCTGTCATAGATGGCCATCATAAGTTGCAGCTTTGGTCTGGACACCTGATCGAAGGAGCCAGCTTGACTCGTCAGTAGCTGAGTTACAATGTATGCTAAGGCTCTATACTAAGGGAGCATGGTGTTCTTGGGAAACGCGGCTCTGAAGACTGTTGGCTTCCTGCAGAAAATGGACTAGTAGTCATCCATTAGATCATCGTTGTACCCAACTGTAGTGACGCCTTCGCTTGGCAAATCGAAGCTTCTCCGAAGAGCTTCTCGGATTGACATCTGCTTAACTTCTATGTCCGTGCGTGAGGGATCGCCTACTGTGTGGACGAAGAATCTCCCTCTGACATCTCCATCTACTGATTCGGCGTTCAGATAGATTTCAGCAATCTGACGTGGGAGGAAGAAGGTGGGCTTCCTCGTCAGAAATCCTTCGAGTCCAGTTTCGCAGAGAGCTGAGAATATCTCATTCATGAAATCGAGTCGAACTCCATGACTGGCTCGCACCAGACACGGTCTTTCTCCAAAATCTCTTGCATATTCTCTGGACCAAAAACAACATTTCCTAACATTTTGATAATCTGCATATATCGTATTAGTCAGTACCGATTAAGGATATAAAAAGATAAAGATATACGATACGTAAATATCATTTAAGAATTACCGAAAGATTTCCTGAAGATTGGAAAAGAGTTTAGATAGAAGGTCAAGAATATTTCAGAAAATCTTGGGTACTTACAATAATTGCAGATACGAAATGGCAGTTTTCAAGGATTTGAACACAGATATATATCTTAGAGAAGATAAACAGTTAAATATCGATGGTTCAGTTTGAACGCGCTTTTCAGATGGAGGGCTAGGATTGAGTTTTATATAATAGGTAATGATCATGTTAGCCGCCTAAGTCAAAAGCCAGTTGTAACTAGCCTAAGTAGTAACTTGATACGACATGCATTAAATGCGTGGCAGAGTTCAGCATGCTTGTACATAGAATGTCGTATATTAAATGTGATCCGTTAAAATTTAATGACATTTCTTAAGGCATTGAATACGATGTTGAATCTGATCATAAATGCATAGAATCGTTCTATAGGCTACTGAGTAGAGATACACAAACCTGTCAGCTGAACATCGTAGTCAGCGGATACCTCGTGTAGATGATTGCTGAGTCTCTACGCACTGATTTTACTCAGTACTCAGAGTGAACATTCCCCCTTACTGAATGCTCCTCTCCTGAATCCTCTTACTGACTGGAGTCAGTAGGGTCCAGCAGACCTAGCTCTACTGAAAGTTCTCTGAATCTAGCTTCAGCTAGAGGCTTGGTCAGTATATCAGCCCTTTGATGGTCAGTATGGATCTTTTCCATCCTGATATCCTTTTTTTCGACATGGTCACGAATGAAGTGGTGTCTGATGTCCACGTGCTTGCATCTCGTATGAAGTACAGGATTCTGAGTGATTGCAATGGCACTGGTACTGTCGCAGAAGATCGGCACTTCATTCTGAATGACGTCATAGTCGCGTAGCTGCTGTCTCAGCCAAAGAATTTGGGCGCAGCAACTTCCGGCAGCCATGTATTCAACTTCAGTAGTTGACGTGGCTACTGAGTGTTGTTTCTTTGAGAACCATGAAATTAGCTTACTGCCGAAGAACTGACACGTTCCAAAAGTTGATTTTCGGTCGATTCTACACCCTGCATAGTCAGCATCAGAATAGCCAGTTAGTTCAATATTATCATCAGCTGGATACCATAAACCCATGTCAGGTGTTCCTCGTAGATAGCGGAGAATCTTCTTTGCTGAGTCCATGTGACTCTGCTTTGGATTCGCCTGAAATCGAGCACAGACACCTACAACATAAGTTATGTCAGGACGAGTAGCTGTTAAGTATAATAAAGAACCAATTATAGCACAAAATTCAGTTTGGTCTACTGATACTCCCTCTTTATCAAGATCGATCTTCATATTCGAGTTCATCGGGATCTTGATAGGTTTACCGGATGTGCAACCGAATCTCTTGATGAGGTCTCGAGTGTATTTGCCTTGATTAATGAACGTTTCCTTCTCAGATTGTTTGACTTGAAAGCCGAGGAAATAGTTCATTTCTCCCATCATTGACATCTCAAAATTATCCTTCATCATTTTCTCAAATTGCTGACACATGATGACGTTCTTCGAGCCGAAGATGATGTCATCTACGTAGATCTGCACAAGCAATAGGTCGTCTTCCAGTCGAATGCTGAATAATGTGCGGTCTACTGTGCCTTTCTGAAAACCTTTCTAAAGAAGAAACTCAGATAGGGTATCGTACCAAGCCCTGAGTGCTTGTTTTAACCCATACAGAGCCTTTCTGAGTCTATATACTTGATGTCCCTGCTGAAAGCCGGGAGGCTGTTCCACATAGACTTCTTCTTTCAAAGACGCCGTTCGGAAAGCAGACTTCACATCCATTTGATAAACTCTGAATCTTTGATGTGTTGCGTAGGCTAGGAATAGTCTGATTGCCTCCAATCTTGCAACTGGAGCGAAAGTCTCGTCAAAATCTATCCCTTCAGCTTGACAGTAGCCTTTTGCCACGAGTCTTGCTTTATTCCTTACTATGACGTTGTTTTCATCACGCTTGTTCTTGAAGACCCATTTTGTTCCAATCACATGTTGATGTCGGGGTCTATCAACAAGCTCCCAAACTTCGTTTCTCGTGAACTGATTCAGCTCCTCCTGCATGGTTATGATCCAATCAGCATCTTTCAGTGCGTCCTCAATTGTCTGAGGTTCTTCAGTAGACAAGAAGTAGGAACATAAGGCGCTTTCTCCCTGACAAAATCTGGATCTTGTCTTTACGCTTGCTGAAGGATCTCCAATGATTAAATTAGCAGTATGAGCATCCAGCCACGATCTACGACGTTTCAGCTCTTCATCTGAAATTTGTTCTACACAGATAGTAGGTGAGTTAGGCATTTCAGTTGTACTATTCTGAGATTGAAGCAATTCAGTTACAAGAGTGTGATCTACTGAGTCACCAGGTTCAGGGGCATTTAGCTCAGGAACTTCAGTTGTTCCCCCTGAGTAGTTATTCTCAGTAGTGGTCTCAGTTACCTCTTGGGTTTCTTCATCGACCTGAGTTACGTGGGATTGACTCTGTTCAGGAGAGTCAATCTGTTCAGCTACTTCTGCTGCTGGTTGAGATTCAGTAGACTTGTCTTTAGTTTCTTCATCTGAATCATCATCCCAACATAGCTGGATCTTTTCGACTTTTTCTTTCAAGCTCAGATCCTGTAGCTATTCACTGATGTCCTCAGATTCAGATTTAGAGTTGTTGCTCCTGTCTTCAGTAGCAAACTCATTAAAAACAACATGAGGGCTTTCCTCCACGCAAAGAGTCCGATAGTTGAATACTCTGAAAGCTTTGCTGACCCGGGAGTATCCTAAGAAAACTCCCTGATCTGACTTGCTATATAAAGTTTTCAGCTGATCTTTCCCATTATTGTGAATAAAACACGAACACCCAAAAATATGGAAATAAGATAAAGAAGGCTTCCTGCCGTTCCATAGTTCATATGGTGTCTTCTTATGTTGTTTTGTCAGTAGAGATCGGTTCTGAGTGTAACATGCAGTGTCGGTTGCTTCTGCCCAGAATTTGGTTGGGAGTCCTCAGTCTGCGAGTAGAGTTCTTGCTGCTTCTTTGAGTGTTCTATTTTTTCGTTCAGCAACCCCATTCTGCTGAGGTGTGCGCGCAGCAGATGTCTCATGCTCTATTCCTTCTGCTTTGCAGAACTCCTCCACCATGAAATTAAGGAACTCAGTTCCTCTGTCAGAACGTATTTTGACAATCATGGTGTTCTTCTCGACACTGAGCCTTTTCAGAAGCGTTGGTAACTCTGTTTTGACGTCAGACTTGTTGGCAATAAATATGACCCATGTGTTGCGCGAGTAGTCATCAATGACCAATAATGCATACTTCTTGCCTCTGATCGTCACCGGAGAGACTGGACCGAACAAATCCATATGTAGCAGCTGAAGAATTCCATCAATGGAAGGAGATGGAACTGGCGGATTTTGATTCCTTGTTTGCTTTCCCTTCAGACATGCTTCACACTGAGTGTCTTTGCTGAATACTTCATTCGGCAGTCCTCTTGCTAGAGTGTTTCTTGCCAATTTGTTGAGCGTTTTGAAGTTGAGATGGCTGAGTCTTACGTGCCAAAGCCATCCCGTTCGTTGTCATTCTTTTGCCAACAAACAAGCTTCGTGTTCACCGAGTTCCGATTAGCTACATAGATATTCTTCTTGCGCGAACCTGATAACACTGTTTTCCCTATAGATTTATCAATAACATCACAGAAACCAGCGTCAAAGATCACTCTATTCGAGTTGTCACAAAATTGACTAACAGGGAGAAGGTTATGCTGAAGTCCTTCAACATATGATACTCTTGGAACTGTTGCAGTTCCAATGCTGAGTGTTTCATAGCCTCTGGTGTAGCCTTTAACATTGTCTCCAAACTCGATTCGGGGTCCTTCTTCAGTAGTATAATTCTTCAACAAGTCCTTTTGGTACGTCATATGTCTTGAGCATCCGATGTCCACATACCAAGGGTCCTTGTGCACCTGCAAAACAGAATTATATTTAGGTACCCTTTATTTTTGATTTTGGGTCCTTAGATGTTAGTTTTGGTAACCCATATCTGTCTCACAACCCTGGTGGTCTCAGACAGTTTCTTTCCACTTGTGTCAACATATTTAACCATTGGACTAGTTACTGCAGACTTCTGAAGCTTTTCAGGTTCAGGAGTCTGGATGTTCTGAGTGGGTGGACTGCTGACCTTTGCCTTCTGCACGACTTTCTTCTTTTTCTGACTTTTGGGTCCTCTCCTGACTATTGAATCATAGTAATATGATCAATACTGAGCTGGATGTGTCAGCCGAGGAGATTCATACTGATCAGCCCACTTTGCTTTGCTGGTTCCCCCTTGACTGAACTGGGGTGATCTGGTACTGATTTCTTGTCAGATTGCTGATGAGTAGGATGAGGTGCCTTCATCTTCTGTTTGTTCTTAGCTAGGGGGTTCATTATGTTTGCATTGATGGTCTCCCCTTGAACAAACCTATCAGCTAGCCGGTTTTCTGAGCGTACGGGGGCAGATGAGGAAGTTCCCTGGCTGAATCCAAGTCCTACCTTACAATGTTTGGGCTTGTTGCTTGCTAGCATAGCTTCCAGCTTCTTTTCAGCGCTCATGTATCGCTCTGTCATCAGGTTCCTCCAGACATCATCACTTTTCTTCAGCGTTTCATGCTTGGTCTGAGTCTTGACAGCTCTTGCTTCAGTAGACTCAGTTCAGTATCTTTCTGAGTTAAGTCATTGGTCAAAACTAAAATCCGATCTTCTTGATGCTGAGACTTGGCCGTCAGAGAGTTTATCTCCTCCTTGAGTCTCAACACAAGTCCTTCTGACTCAGTAGCAACCTGAATCTTCTGAGAAAGTCTCTAATTCTCCACTTTCAGGGTATCCAATTCCTGAAGAGTCTTACTGAGCTGCAGACTCATATGAATCTGTTCGTCGAGTAGTTCTTCATATGCGATCGCGACGTCCAAATTCTCGTCTGCACTTGAAAGAGTGTCGTGTGTGCAGTGTGAAGAGGAGTTAAATGGTTCATGAGAGTTTACCTCATCCTCTTCTCCTACCATGAGACACTTTTCAGTATCTTCTTCAGCTTCAAGTTCTAGGGCCATGAAAGCTGCTTCATCATCCGATGAATCCATGAAGGAATCGACTTCATCTGAGTCGTCTGAGAGTTCACCAACAATGTATGCTTGTCTGTTCTTGATGAACTCCTCCCTTCGAGCTTTGCGTGCTGCTCGTTCAGCAGTACTGAGCTCAGGACAGTCATACTGATAGTGTCCTGGCTTCTTGCAGTTATTGCAGGTCGTAACTCTCTCATCTTTGTTTTCGTTGTCTTTTGACTGAGCTGAGTCATCTTGTTTCCTGCATTCAGAAGTTTGTGAGTCAGGAGTGCGCTTAGGTGTATATTCGTTCTTACCCTTAGAGTCTCTGACAACTCTTGAGAGCTTTCTGCGCCTCTCTTTCTCCTTCTGGTATTTCACGGCAAGCAGCGCGTATTTCTTGGCTAGATTTCCTTCTTGTATATCACTGAGTGAAGGTTCAGCCTTGCTGGACGCTGGAGCTGCTGTGCTGACTGATTCTTTGAAAACATGGTCGATTTTGGTGTCAGTTTCAGCTCGCTGCTTCCTTTGAGGTAAGCCAAACTCGAATTCTTCTGCTTTAAGTTCTGAAAAGATATGGTCAGGAGTAACAATATCTAAATCACAATGATGTAATTAAGGTAGCAAAAGGAGTCCAGTGACCGTCTGATAGTGCCCTCAAAATCTTGAGATTCATGTCTCGGTTTGAGAATGTATTTCCCAGCCCGTTAATAGAGTTCATTAGATCTGTGAATCTGACGTTGAGATCTTCAATGGTGTCACCAGGCATAAGCGACAATCTCTCCAACTTTTGGAGTTCAAGCGCAAGTTTATTTGCTTTGATCTTCTGAGTCCCCCGACTCAGTAGCGCTAGAGCGTCCCAGAGTTCCTTCGCGGACTTGCAGTCCTGAACTCTTCTGAGGTACGAGTCATTCAGAGTGGTCAGTATGGCGTTTCTGGCGACGCGGTCAAGGTTGTGAAGCTTCTTCTCCTCCGGGGTGAAGAGACTTCTGTCTTTAGGAATCTTGTCACCAGTCACCATCCCTCCTCCTTGTTCTGTTGTCTGGGTTATGACGCTATCAATCATAGGAACGATAGGTCCGTCTTCCAGAACTTCCGTCATGCTGTCGTGGAGGGAGGTCAGATATGCCTCCATTCTGACCCGCCATACGCTATAGTTCTCTACTGAGAACATGGGTACCATTCCGATCCCTGACATATCAGACATATTTAATAATGATGTGAATGAAGAATGATGTGCAGTGAAAACGTTTTTCAGATCCGTTCAAGTAGACCAGTTTCAGAATAACAAGAGTCTTATAGAACTCCTACTCTGATACCAATTGTTGGTCCCGAGAGCACGTTCAGGTGTAGAGGGGGGGTGAATACACCTGAAACTCGATTTCTCAACTTAAACACGAACAGTCCTTTTCAGGATGATGTCGTACTGAACAAATTCAGCAGACCAGATAAGCTGTTCTGAATCGTGCAGGCAGAGTGACTGACTCTAGTGAGATTTGCTAGCTGACTGAGAGTCAGAATTCAGTATCTTGCAGATAGAGTTCAGTGGTGTGGAATAATGTAGGCCCAAATTCAGTTGAGTGAGAAAAACGTTTTTATCAAAACAGTTACAGTAGATTAGTGCAGTCTGTTAAGTTCGGTGAAACTCAGTTGAATGATTTAAAGAATATTTTCAGTATGAACAGTTAAATCAATGCAACAGTGAAAAGAAACAGAACACAAGACACAAAGATTTTTATAGTGGTTCGGACACAAAAATCCTACGTCCACTGTTCCGAAAGATCAGGAAGCTATTTATTATACTGAGGTAGTCTCAGTTGGTTTGTACGCTGGACAAACACTGGTCTTGAGATTTATACTGAGCAAGTCTCAGTTTACAAGGTTATCAAACTTAAGCGTTTGAAAAACTCTCCAACTGTGAAGGAGTCCTTTACAATAAGGATTAGTTCAAAGATGAACTCCTTCGTCTAAGCTACGGATATATGCTATTGAGCTTAGGTTAGAGGGATAGGGAACAACAAGGTGGCTTCTAGAACGACGAACAGCTGAGTAAAGCTATGTGTTCTTGTATCGTCGTTTGGATACTAGAGGCTGTATTTATCAGTTTAGCTTGGTTCCCTAAGAGCTAGAATGTAGTTCTTCGTCGGAGATGAATTCTTCGAACTTCTTGCGGAGAACTTAGGCTTTTCGAATTTGCTCGTTTGAATGCTTTGAGTGTTCTTGCTTGTGTGCTCGTATTCTCGTATGCTTCAAATTTTGATTTATCCCTCTATTTATAAAGAAGAGATTAGGATAGATCCGTTGGAGACGATGATCCTTTGTCTCTCTCTTTTGGGTAGCTAACGGCTCTTTTGTAGCATGGTGGCAGTGTCCTTTCCCTCCATTTCTAGAAAGTTGTTGACTTGCAGCTTTAGTAGGTGTAGGACAGGTGTCTGCTTGTCATTGGCCGAGGTTCAGAAGGTGGTTGAGACAGAACAGACTTCAAGGAGATTTGAAGCTGACTTCTCTTTTCCTCGTACTTGACTATGCTGATTGTCTTTTAAAGATCTGACAGTTCAGAAGACTATCTGGCCGTTGCTGAGTCTGATCTCTGATTCAGTAGTGAACTCCTGCTGAGTCGGCTTTACTGAAGATCAACTCTTAGTGCAGTGAACTACTCCTGCTTAGTTCAGTTCAACTGATTTTCAGTATACTGCTCCTGTTGAGTCCAGTATTACTGAGTCTTCTACTTCTGGTGCTGAGGCGGATAAGTTACTGAATGACTAAGCCAGAGCAGAGGGTCTGCTGAGTCTGAAACCTCAGAGACAAAAACAGATTACAACTTAAAGGTTCACCAATCAATATAGGGTTTTGGGATCTTCAAATCTTCAAACTATTTCAGAGCACAAGGCTACTGAGTAAATGTCAACACAGAAGACTGAGTCATTTCCCACTATATCTAATACCGCTGAGGATAGAATCATCACCCAGCAGAGTCATTCCACAACATATTTTCAACTTGAATTGTTGCTCCAGAAGTAGCACAATCAATATTCTTGAAGAACATTTACAATCAATATATTGTTGCTCCCGAAGTAGCACAATTCATATTCCTGAAGAATATTACATGTTTTAATGAGCAATTCATATATTTTATCTTATTAATGAGCGGATATTGGTTATTGAATTGTTATTATTGTTGCTCCCGAAGTAGCACAATCGATTTGTCCAAAAGAATACGATATGTTCTTGAAGAACAATTTGATTTCTAGAAAATATTAAACTTTCGCCTAAACTATTTTAATATAGGCTAAAATTGTTTACTCCTAAAGTAGCACAATTGTTATTCCTGAAGAATACTACATTAGGTGGAACATATGTCACATTTGGATTCATGAAGTAATCAATGTGAAATCTACATCCAACAAAAAGAACAAGGAAAAACTAGTCACATTAGGATTCCCAAAGTAATCAATGTGAACAAGAAGTCGAAAGACTCACTTGCAAAAGATTGCAAACCAACTTCTTGATGCTTTTAATATTTGTATAAAAAAAAGTGACAATATTATACATTTGCTGTAAATACCCCCGCAAGAATAAATGTCCCTGAAGGACAAGTACAGAAGGTAGCAAATGAATATAAAGTTTGTCAAAAATATGGTCGATCAATTGGTTCTAAAAGCAATTTTGTGCCAAAGATAAAGGGGTACAAGATATGAACCAAACCATGACGAATGTGATTAATCAATCAAATGAAGTTCTTGAAGAACTACAAGCGTCTGAAAAATATTGAGATCTCAAAATATTGGAGAGATAAAATATCGTCATGGACGCACGACTGTATTTTCGCCTTTAATATGACTCTTGAAATGATAAAAGAGGATCATCAACAACGATCTATAAGAGGTTGTCAAGATAGAAATAATTGGCTAAAGAGGAAAGAAGTCATACAAGGTGAATTAATATTACCTAGAATGTCGGAAAACATCTGGACCTATAGTTCAAATCTGGAAAAATATCCAAATGTGTCTTCGTTAGAAAGAGAAATAAAAATTGTGAGATATAGGGTAATACTCGTAACACAAGTCTCTCTCAAAGACCTGGAATCAATCATGAAAACTCTCCCATAATAGACGCCATTATATATTTAGAGTGTGACTAATTTACTTATGTCATAAATGCTTGATATGCGTCTTATGAATGTAGTAATTATTTATCAAGTTGATTCACTTGATAGTTATATATACTTGAAAATCCCTGAATGATTTAACTTGCTTAAATCACTAAGTCAAAAATATTTTTTCAAGTAAACTGCAAAATCGTTGTAAGAACAATGTATATCTCAAAAGTGAAGATATTTTATTGTATCACATCCACATAGCTACCTAATGGTTGCTTCAATCACTTAAAGTGGATAGAGACTCATTTAGAGCTATAGAAGATAATAAAGATATTTAAGGACCAGAAGTTCCTTAGTTATGTGCAATTGGAGAATTTGAAATGGTGTTGACCATCCTTTGTTATCTTTGAGACAAACATGTTATTCTCTATGAAGATAGTTAAACTTGTATTGCATATATTAGTGTAGACCTTAAAGATAACCTTTAAGATTGTTATCTTGAGGGGGAGTGATAAATTATAAATAATTCTGAAGATTAGACTGACTCCTAAATGTCAAATGACTCTGAAGGTCAAATGATAGTACTCTTTTTCCTTTCTAAGTTTTTTCCCCAAAGGGTTTTCTTAGTCAAGGTTTTTAACGAGTCATCCAATGCAACACACGAGTAAATGAGTCATTGAAATTGATTCACAAATGAGCCAATGCAATACATGATCTCCAAAAGAGTGTCGGCATCAACATCCAGCAAATTCGCTCAAGTGACAATCTAACGGATTCTTTTAAAAAGGTATTACCAATGTCAACATTCAAGAAATTGGTACACAAGATCGATATGCACCGACTCAAGTATCAAGAATGACTATATTGAGGTGAAGCAGCTTTACTCTTTTTCCTTCGACCAGTTTTTATCCCAATGAGTTTTTTTGGCAAGGTTTTAACGAGACATCAGTTTCTTTTAGGATGGTCAATCAAGGGGATGTTGTAAATATATTTTATATGTATACTTACCATATATTGTGATGCTCATGAAAATCCTAAAACCCGTGAGTCCATTTTGTATTCTATAAATATAAGTCTCCACCTTATAATAGTATACATTTATTTTACATTCTTTATTATTCACTCGTTCTATTTAGTTTATAACAATATAAATATTTAGACAACACTTTTTAACATATATCTATGTTCAATTATACTTTCGCAACCCATGGAATTATTATAATTATTTGGCTTCAGTTTTTGTCTCCAGAGATAAAATTTTGGTGTATATTATCCCTCCACAAAGACAATAAAAAAGAAAAGACAAATCGAATCCTAGTACTATTTTATTTCTAAATCCCTAATTCCTAGAGTCCATCCGCCGGCGACTTATCATCTTCTGCTTGTATCAAGAGACTTCTCTTCCTCGGCGACCAAGATCCTTTTATTTTTTTCCGCTAGCCACTGTAAGGTAATTTCCTTCTTTATTCTTTATTTTTCTAATTTTCACTCGCTGTTCATGAATTCATCATCTTGCTATGCTACTCTTAATTCTTGAATTTTTCTGGGTTAGAAACTGCATTTTACTTTGTGTTTGTAATACTTCCGAGTCTGGGATCTTATTTCTGTCAGTGTTGTTGGTTTTTGATGTCGCGGGGATTGGTGAAGTACCTGATTGATATAAATCTAATTTGATTTGAATTTATCTTACTACTGCTTGGGGTTTTTTGTATATACTCTAGATTGCGGGTGAGGATCTTCTTCTATCCCACTCTATGTCCCACTACATGTCTCACCCTTAAGTTGACTCAACTAAGGATTAGATGAGACATGGAATTAGGTTAAAATGACACATGTCCTCATTTAAGAGGTGAAACATGGAGTGGGACATAGAGTGGGATAGAAGATCTCCACCCCTAGTTTGCCCCCCTCTTTGCTCTTTTCTATGTTTTCTTAGTTGGACTGTTATAACTCGCAGCAATAAGCATTAAATTAATTTTTCAGATGGAATAGTTGGAATCACTTCAGCTGTTTTATTGATGAGAAAATGATCAGAGAAACTGGAATGCTACAATCGAAGAACTCAGTAAATTCTTCCTTTAACCCAAACTGAGGGCAGCAATTTATGTCATATCATAAAGGAAAAGTATGTTGTTTCTGATTCTTTTTGCATGTTTCAAAAAGGGCTGCAATGAATACTTTTATTTGATTTGATTTGGAAGGTCAAGAAAATGGATGGGACTTCTATTGGAGAAGAATCCAGTTCGTGGGAAGACCTTTACAACATCAATTTGATGCCTACAGAAATTTTCTTGAAGTTCAGGAAAGAGCTTCAAGGGTTTCGCGTAGGAGTTAATTTAGAGGTATATATTTCGCTTAATTTTGTACTTTGATTGTTTTTGTTTTTTTTGTTTTTACCGGTTCTCACTTTTGGATATGATTGGTAACAAGTTTGACTGTGACACCAAAATTACGGGTCATCGATTATTAGTTAGTTGGTTGATTTAGTGAAAGTAATTAATATAAAATTAGTTTGCAGATTATTGAGGAACACTCATTATCTTAGTTCAGTTAGTAAGAAAAATCTGCTTGCTTATGTTTAATTTGTATACATCCTTAGGATGTTCATATTGCTCAAAGTTCTGCTATCATGGATTTAGATTTTTCAGAATGAATTAGTCCAATTCTTTATAGACAAATGCATAATACATATAGATAGAAAATCTTATTGCATATCTCATTGGCTAAACTTCGAAGACAACCAATACAGTTTAGTACAGGTCTACCAAGGCATATTTTAAATGTACTGCTCTATGCATATGCATGAGGGATTAGATATATTTGATTATAAGTGCAAAAGAAGCATAATGATGTGTGCTTCGTATGGAAAAAGAACAATTATGGGACCAAGAAATGGAAAGTATGCATTGTAAGAATGAAACAGAAGGGAGTTTGTCTCATCTTCCTTCCAGTTTAGTTGAGTTCGTACATGAACTAATGCACACCAGGACTGGTTTGAGATTTAGGCACATGCCTATGAGAGTAGATAGCAATGTCTGCTCATTTGCATATCATTCATAATAAGGCTTCACTGTTTTACACTTATAGGCCTATAGTCATATTGTGGACTAGGCTTATTTTGAATTATGAACCACTAAGAAGACATTTTCTTACTAATTCTTTTTGCCCACAGGTATTCTCAAATCCTTCCAACAAATCTAAGAAGGGGTCTCTCATTTTAGATTTTGCAACTTATCCATAATGGCCATATCTCATTCTAATAAACCGTAAACCAATTAACATTTTAATATCTACCTACTATTATGTTGGTAATAAGAGAAAATCTTAATTTTTTGGCTTCCGCTTAACCAATATCTACTATTGTCTTCTTAACTTTTATATGACACCACAAACAATCAACTCATATGTACTCTTAAGATAGAGTTGGTTTTGAATCAAGAATTCAAGATATGGAGTTGATTGGAAAGAGATCTAGTATTTTTCTTTGTTTTGTGCATTCAACTAGAAATTTCGCATGAAGAAATAATTAGTAGTTCTCATTTCCAGATTCTTTGCTGTTTATGTAGTTGTATAACGCTCCCCTGAACGACTACCATGCAAAACTGGTTTTGAAACCGTTAGCGTGTGAGCGGAAATGGAAAATAATTTACGAGCCTCTATACCAGGATGTGCAGCTTGTTTCCAAGAAAATCCCTATAACGAAGTTCCTTAACCTTCAGGTTTGATGGTCTTGTCTTTCATAATCCAGGCTTTAGCTACAGTGTGAAGTTTATAAAACAATGCAGGTAGGAGTAGGCCATAGCTTTCAGTTGCATTCAACAGGATGGAAATGGAAGATGACAACATCTTTGGGTGGAGATGGTATATCCAGGATCCGTAATAAAACATCCCTTGGTTTATGTCCTGGGGTCGATTTCAGGTTTGGCTGGAGGGCTGATTATGTTCTCCCTGAACTTACTGGGTAAGTTGTTTTATCTGGTTTGTGGTAAGGTTCTCTAACTCACTCATCATATTGTATAATTGTATTATTGTCCATTTCGTTCTACAGGAGTGTCGGGGCTGATGAATCGTTGTTGAAGATGGATTCTGGCCGGTTACAAGCATCACTCGACAGAGTTGAGGCTGTTTTTACGCATACTGATTAAGTGTGGCATGATTTGGTACGTTTACATTCTTAATGAGTTCCAAAACACCAAAGATATCTAGAAACATAAAGTTCAAATGAAAATGCATTTAATGAGGCCCCTGGTGTTTGTCCACTTTGTTCCAAATTAAGATTATCCTGTTTATTTGGACGTCAACTTATCCACATGAATCGCGCTCAAGTCATCCCTATGTATTAGCATCACAACAGTTGTGCATGTGAATATATTTCTGCATCATGTGTCTTCAAAGTGGCAGTAATTCTATCAAGTCTCACAGTATAAAGTCTAGAACCTCTTACATTTCATAGTATAAACCTTGTAATTACTTGTTGGTACCTGTTACATTTCTTGCTTGAGCGGGCGTATAACTAACTTGCACTTTTTTCTTCTTGAGGTTGGTAGTCTCTACTCTCTTGCAAGTAGAATCTCAAGCGCATGATGAGGGACAAATATTTTGCTATTTCATCTTCGTGCTGCTTCTTCCAATTGTCATCGTTTTTTATACAAATGATTGAATTCTGGCTGGTAAATATCGCAGGTAGACTGCATACTGGTTATCAAGTATACATGTTTTTTGTCAAGTGTTGGTTCATATTAGTAGTTATGATTGTCAATATTTAGTTGGATGTTCAGCATGTCCATATCGTTATTGCCTTCAAAATTGAAACTAATTAAGTAATTACAAATTAAACCGAGTCCAAGTCATTTTCAAGGGTTAGTTAGAAGCTGGAGGGAGCATTCGTGTGGCTGAACATTGTAGGAGAGAGAAAGGACATTCCTATAATTCCAAAATAATTTGATACTCTTTTCCATGGCCACGCATGCTCGCAGCAATGTCAAAAAGAAGGATGAAAAGAAAAGAAAGCAAAACGGATTTGTACTACTTACCGACCAATATCTTTTTGTGCTCAAAAGAGAAACAATTTCATGGGGAAATTCTTAGTTTATTACACTTTTATTGCATACATAACATTTGACACCAATTAGTTTATTTTAATATCATCCTTATAGTTTATTTTAATATCTTACACCAATTAGTTTATTATAATAACCAATCAGTTTATTTTATAAAGATAGTGCAGGTACATGCAACGTGGACGACATAATTGAAGAATTGGTCAAACAAGTGTTTGTCGTCAGCTTGCAAAATTCAGCTAGAATACAGAAAAAATGATTTTTTTTTTTAATAATAGAATTACATTAGAGTTTTTATAAATCACGGCCTAATTTAAACTATTGTTATAAATAACAATATAACTTACTAATTGCTTATTCTTATGTAAGTTTATGATATTTGATAGAACAAATAACGACAAATCCGTATTTTCATATTGAAAGCGGATTAAAAACAAGAGATGTCTAAACAGGATCCTTTTTTGATTTTTACCGTAACAAAACTGATACCAACGATATCGATTCAATTTTAGTTTGGATTTCAGTATTCGATATACCCGATATTAACCGATTAAAATAGTAATTCTTAATTTAACTTGACATATTTATAGCGGAGCAGCTTGTGTGCACTAATTTTGTATATCCTTATGTGTACCACATTATAAGGGTATTGACATTCCATTAAAAAATGTGGGTCATATTTAACACATGTCAATACCCTTGTGGTGTGGTACACACAAGGGTATACAAAAGTGGTACACACAAACTTTTGTGTATTAATAGTGACAAGTATTATTTTTTTTAAAATTAATTAATAGAATTTCTGAAATACACAGCAAGTTACCAAAAGAGAAACAATATCCAAAATTGTTGTGTTGAAAATCCTCCAATTCTCCCCAGTCACTGCCTATCAGTCGACTCAGTCCTACTAATTCATGAGTTTAATGAAAGGCTAATTTTCTCCATATCATTCTCATCTTTGATCTCAGGCTTCTTCTTTTTAGAGAATGATTGAATAATCCTTTTCATTTTCAGAGATCTTTAGGCATTGTAGCAGCAATAGCCAACAACCTCTCATCATCAGCCTGACTTTATAATTTACTTATTAATCAATCATCATTTTCTTCATGTTCTTCCGTGTAAATGGCCTCTTGAGCTGGGTGGATGATATACTTCAGCGTTTTCCAAGCCTTGGATAGCTTCAACTTGCTCTTGAGGAGTAACTAGGGTAGCTGTAAACCTCATCCTAGCTCTTTTCATATTGTCAGCTTCATCTATCTGCCTGGCTAGATCAACTGCTTTGATTCTATCTTTCTTTATCTGTTCTAGTCTGGCCTCATCTTCCTTCTGTTGTTCAGCCTCTGAATCTGGCTTGTTTCTCAGCCTTGACTTTCTCTTTCTTCTCTTTCTCAGCCTTCTCTTCAGCAGACTCCATCTGCTCAATCACATCAACTGTCTCAGCCTCAATTCCACTGACCTACAGATTATGAATCTTCTCACCCTTCCAGACTGAGTTGCAGCAGCCTCTTCCCCCTCAGCGTCTTCAATATTAATATCCTTGGGCTCAGTCTGTGCACTGACGATTTGAGTCTGTTCTTCAGGTTCAGTATCTTCTCCTCTTTCCCCTTTTTGGCATCATCGAATCTTTATTATAGGGTAGAAGGCGAGCTGAAATGGATTGATTTATTTTCTTGTTTTATGCCTTGATTTATTTTCTTATTTTTGTTTACTTTTGTGTATTTTTCCGTTACTTATGCTTTGTTTTCTAGTTTTTAAGCATTTCATCTTGTTGATGTTTATTTTCGGTAAAAAATCAAATGTGCTTACATCGGTTCTAACATTCTATTTTCTAATTTCCTTTATTACAAAATATGTTTGGAGGTTTTTCTTGTTTTGTTTATTTCATGAATGACGTGGATATTCGGAGGATTACTTTAAGACATTTTGTGGATAAGGAAGACAATGATGAACGTGGTCATGGAGAAGACTTCGAGGAGTGCAGGAGTACTGGAAGAAATAATCGTCCACTACCACTATTATCTCAACCGCCCGATGCACATTTTGGGAAACTGTCAGCAACCCCCATAACTGAAGATGCTTGCAAATGACCATGTCTCTAGACCTCCGATACTCTACTAAAGCTAGAAATTCACTCACACGAAACTGCGCATTCCAAGAGATTCATCTGAGCTACGAGAGTCTACCTTTTTATCAAGTGTTTACGCAACCATACTTACATTATAGTATACATGAGAGCTTGCGAGTACTATAGTGTAGTTGTGGTAGGATGTTTAGAGCGTTGTCTTTTTCATATTCGATTGTAGTTTGTAATTTATGATTGTGTTTAGTGAATTTGTTTTTGTTGCCTTCGTGGTACTCATATAATCTACAGAAAAAGTAAATCGTCGTGTCTCATTGTTATTTTTGTATTTCGATTTACTTTTTGTGTTTCAAGTTTTCAACGACATTCGGTGCCTATGGCTGTACTTACACATCCATTTCGGACTACCTTAGAGTTTATGTTAGAGTTTGGATGAAGAAGTCGAAGAAATTGAATGTGGCTACTTTAGAGGAACAGAACATGTTCGAGGTCTAAGCCAAACGCGTTCACACTCCTAAAGAAGTGAGACTTTCTACCCTTGAACTCAAAAGGTGTTTGAGGTTCTTGTGCTAAATGCCTTACTCTGCACTTTTCTTCTAAAAGCCTAGACAAAATTTAGGCCGACTATTGACACGCCCCGTTATAAAATTTTGCACCTTTTCAATATCTTTGTGGTAAATGATTCTTAGTTATCAGTATTACAAGATCATTTAGGTTCATGTTGGTCCAGAGACGAGTCTTCAAGCCTAGAGGTTTTTTTTTTTTTTTTTTTGGGGGGGGGTTAATACACCTGAGTCCAAGTTCAAACTCAAACGCTAAAGTTAGTTTATTACTGAGTTTGCTTGCTGAATAGATTCAGGAAGCCAAATAAGCTTCCTTATCGCGTGGGCTGCGTGATTCAATATACTGAGTACTTCGTTGACTGAAGTTAGACAGCAAGCAGTCCAGTAAAAGAATGTTTGCGGAAAGTGTAGGCTCGATTTTATCGTCTATTTGAAAACTTTATTTTATTGAAAATGATTCAGCTAGTACTTGTGCGTGTTTTACTGAAAATCTATACTTGTATGATTTTGCAAATCAGTTTTATACTGAATTAACAGTGATCAATGCAAGATTCTACTTCCACTTTCCTATTTCCAGGAGTTATTGATTGTATTATACTAAGAAAGTCTCAGTCGATCCGCTCGCAGAACAGATCTCAACTAGTTATAGTCTTAGTAACTTTACAGGTTTTCAAACACTAGGATTTGAGGTTTTCTCCAACGATGAAGGAGTGCTTACAATAAGAATAGTTCAATAAATGAACTCCCTCTTATTCTAAGCTTAAAATACAACAAGGTTAGCTAACGGATAGAGAATGAAACTAGATTACGCTAGAGTAAAGAGCTAGCGGTTCTAGAGTTCTTCACAAAGTATGCTTTTGAGCTTGCTAGAGTTTGTGAGCTTGAATGCTTAGTGTTCCCTGTCTCTTCAACGCAGTGAAGCTGATCTTTATTTATAGGCGCGACTGGTGAATAGATCTATTGGAGAGGACCTAGACACGTGGCTACTTGACTAGCAAACGATCTTCTCCAATTTAAAATAATGTAGAGATTTTCTCTTTTTCCAGGGTTCAGAGGTTGATTGCAGCTTTATGTCCGAATAAGTATAGTGCTGGCAACTGCTCTTTGGTTGAGGTCAGATGGTAAGTGAGGCTTGCAAAAACTCCAATACTGATGCTCAATTGACTTCCTTTGATACCTCGAACACTTAAACCGAATAGAACTCTTGTTGGTCCCGAGTCAAACGTTCAGGTGTAGGGGGGGTGTGAATACACCTGAAAACCTTTTTCTCAAACTCAAACGCGAACAGTCCGTTTCACGGATGATGTCTACTAAATAAGTTCAGTAGACCAGACAAGCTGCTCTCGATCGCGCGGACAGAGTGACTAAAGGTGCTGAGCTCTGCTAGCTGACTGATGTCATAATTCAGGAGCGTTTAACAATCGTTCAGTAGCGTACGGAAATATGTAGGCCCAATTCAGTTTGTTTCGAAAACATTTATTTATTAAAGTCGTTCAGTAGATTAGTGCAACGTTTTAGCTTTGTACTGAAATCAGCAGTTGCATGATTTTGTAAAGATATTTTTCAGTATGAGCAGTTAATCAATGGAACAATTAAACGACACATCAGTTTTTAAAGTGGTTCGGATATGCAAGATCCTACGTCCACTCGTCCCGAACAAAGTAGGACACTATTTTATTATCCTGAGTTAGTCTTAGTTAGTTTGTACGCAGGACAAACTTTAACTTGTGATTATACTGAGTCTCAGTTTACAGGGTCAAATGGTAAGGTTTGAATGTATCTCCAACTATGAAGGAGTTCTTAACACTAACAACAGTTTAATAACTGAACTCCTTCGGTTTAAGCTATAGATATTTCAGTGAGCTTAATGTTAGAGGGTGGGAACGAGAATGACTTCTAGAGCGAAGAGCAAAGATGATTAAACACTTTGGGTTCATGTTCTTCACTTGAATAAACGCTAAGAGTTTTAGAACTCTGTTTCTTTGAATGCTTGAGTTCTCGTATGGTCGCTTGTGTGATCGTGTAGTGTGACTTGAAAGATCATGACCTTCCCTCTATTTATAGACGTGAGTCATGTGAATAGATCCGTTGGAGACGAAACTGTCCATGTGTCACTCTATACAGGTAGCAAACGACTTCTTTCTTTGAATTTTGTAGAGTCCGCTTCTTTGCAGAAAGTGGTTGACTTGCACCTTTTGTCAGATACTTTGCCAGCTGGCTGCTTGTCATTGGTCGAGGTACAGAAAGTGGTTGAGATAAATTCAGACTTCAAGGTTGATACTGAAGCTGACCTTTCTCAGATGTACGACCTCGGACAACTCTAGTGAATCTGACTTTGAAGTCCAATGTCAGTTAAAGCAACTGACAGGCCGTTGCTGAGTCTGACCCATAGGTTCAGTAGTATACTCCTGTTGAGTTCAACTCTACTGAAGGTCAAGACTCTGAGTTCAGTAAACTGCTCCTGCTGAGTTCAGTTCTATTGACTCCTGAACACCTTTCAGTATGCTGCTCCTGCTCAGTCCAGCCATACTGAATCTTCACTCCATGGCACTGCGGTGGATAGTCTACTGATGGACAGCAAATGGAACTACTGAGCCGGACCATGCTAAAGAAGAGTCTACTGAGTCTGAAAAACTCAAAGACAAAGGCGTTACTTTTACAAGGAATGGTTCACCAATCAACATAGGTGTTGGTCCCGAGAGCACATTCAGGTGTAGAGGGGGGGGGGTAAATACACCTGAAATCGATTTTCTCAACTTAAATACGAAGTCCTTTTTCAGGATGATGTCGTACTGAACAAGTTCAGCAGACCAGATAAGCTGTTCTGAATCGTGTTGGCAGAGTGACTGACTCTACTGAGACCTGCTAGCTGACTGAGAGTCAGAATTCAGTATCTTGCAGATAGAGTTAAGTGGTGAAGACTAGTGTAGGCCCAATTCAGTTGAGTTAGAAAAACGTTTTTATCAAAATAGTTTTAGTTGATTAGTGCAGTCTATTTAGTTTGCTGAAACTCAGTTGAATGATTTAAAGAAGGTTTTTCAGTATGAACAGTAAATCAATGCAACAGTTAAGAACAGAACACACGACACAGAGATTTTTAAAGTGGTTCGGATACAAAAATCCTACGTCCACTGTCCCGAAAGATCAGGAAGCTATTTATTATACTGAGGTAGTCTCAGTTGGTTTGTACGCTGAACAAACACTGGTCTTGAGATTTATACTGAGCAAGTCTCAATTTACACGGTTATCAAACTGAGTGTTTGAAAAACTCTCCAACTGTGAAGGAGTCCTTTACAATAAGGATTAGTTCAAAGATGAACTCCTTCGTCTTAAGCTATGGATATATGCTATTGAGCTTAGGTTAGAGGGATAGGGAACAAGAGGGTAGCTTCTAGAACGACGAACAGTTGAATATAGCTTTGGGTTCGTGTATCGTCGCTTGGATACTAGAGGCTGTATGAAAAAGTTAAGCTTGGTTCCCTATGAGCTAGAATGTAGTCTTTCGCCGGAGATAGATTCTTCGAACTTCTTGCGGAAGACTTAGGCTTTTCGGATTAGCTCGTTTGAATGCTCTATGTGTTCTTGGTAGTTCGTTTTATTCGCGTATTCGTGTTCATTTTTTCTCATGAGCTTCAAATTTGATTTATCCCTCTATTTATAGAGAAGAGATTAGGATAGATCCGTTGGAGACGACGATCCTTTATCTCTCTCTTTTATGTAGCTAACGGCTCTTTTGAAGTATGGTGGCAGTTAGGGGTGGGCGCGAACGGGTACTTCGGCGCGGGTACCCATTTGCGGATACCCGCGCCTGCGGATAATTGATTTTAATACTCATTCCCGTTCCCGCATAGAGCGGGTACCCGCATGCGGGTACCCGCGAGGATACGGTACGGGTACGGGTTTACCCGCAAATATTACCACCTATTTATAATATATTTAAATTCATAAATAAAAATTAAAAAATACCAATATATGAAATTTTAAAAATATAAATTAAAATTAAAAAATACCAATATATTTAAACCACTAAATAGGACTATAGGAGTAGATACTCTATTTTATAAACTATGTTCCAATGGTGTTTCACCATAAATTATAATTATAAAACCGACCATATGATTATCAACTATGAAACCATAGATTCTTATAATTAAAATTACCATGGAAAACTGTTTAGTCACACTCTAGTGCTAGCACAAAACATGCAAACGGGTACCCGCGCTGTCCCGTGCCCACCTCTACGCAAGAGGACCTCATGTAAAAAAAATTATATATTAATGCGGGTACCCGTTCGGGAACGGGTATCTAAGAATAAAACCCGTTCCCCGTTCCCCGACCCGCTTGATTTTTTGCGGGTACCCTCGTAACGGGTACCCGTACCCGTTTTTCCCGACCCGAACGGGAAATACCTGAACGGGATGGATACGGGCGCGGGAACCCGAATTGTTTGCCCACCCCTAGTGGCAGTGTCCTTTCCCTCCTTTTCTGGAAAGTTGTTGATTTGCAGCTTTAAGTAGATATGGGTTACGTGTCTGCTTGTCATTGGTCGAGGTTCAGAAAGTGGTTGAGACAGAACAGACTTCAAGGGGATCTGAAGTTGACTTCTCTCTTCCTCGTATTGACTCTGCTGAAAGGTGACTTCAAAGATTCTGACAGTCAGAAGACTCTGTCCGTTGCTGAGTCTGATCTATGATTCAGTAGCATTCTCCTGCTGAGTCTGCTCTACTTGAAGATCAGCTCTGAGTACAGTGAACTACTCCTGCTGAGTCTAGTTCTACTAAGTCCTTTCAGTATACTGCTCCTGCTGAGTCCCATTTTTACTGAGTCTTCTACTTCTGGTGCTGAGGCGGATAATCTACTGAGTGCCTGAACCAGAACAGAGGGTCTGCTGAATCTGAACAAAATAAAATACAACGTAATGGTTCACCAATCAATATAGGGTTTTGGGATCTTCAAATCTTCATAAATACATTCAGAGCACATGGCTACCGATCGCTTTCACAACATAGAAGATCGAATCATTTCCCACTATTATCGACACTGTTGAGGGTACAATCATCACCCAACATTTTCCCCCTATTTGATGATGCCAAAACCTAATAGCTAAAAAAGCAACCTAACACTATGACTTATCAGAAACAGAGCTCCTTACAAGTATTACAAGTAGGATCAGTGGAGTTGTTCTTCAAGTCATAGACTACTGAGGGGATCAGGGCAGAAGGTCAGAATAAATATAGAGTCTGAGCAACAATTTCCCCCTGTCTTAACAATATTTTCCCTTTATCTATCAAGTCTATCAGAATCTAGCTAATCAACAACTGACAATAAGTAATCAGATAGTGAGTGTGTGAGTCAGTAATCACTTCAGTGATTCTGAGTGTTAAGCATAAATAAATACGGCTGTTCAGACAATAAGATATTGTCAAAGCCAAACAGAGATATATTATATATATGTAAATAAGTTCAGTACAGTTACATCTCTGCTAAGCTAGAAAACAAGAAAAAGATACAAAGAGAACACAGAAGCAAAGAGTCTTTTGAACTTCCTAATCCTGTCTTCGAAATCTTGGGATTGAGATTCAGGGAGAGGCACTCCATACATGCGATAGGTGACTTTTCTCAGCTTCAGTATCTCAGCAAAGTCCGCTAGATCTTCTTCATCAAGAAATTTGGCTTCAGCAGCATCCTTCACTTCTTTCTCTATAACACCATAGTGAACGGATCCATCAAGTCTCTGTGGGGGTGGCAAGATTCTAGGATCTCGAACTCTGACTTTAACATGTTCATTGACAGCTTTCTGCAATCTGGCATACATGTCTAGGTCGGCTCTCATCATCCATTCAGTGTAAGCTTCTGCCTTGCGCTTGTCAGGCCAGAATCTCCAGAAGTAGTTCCTTTTAATGAACTCTATCTTCGCGCTTCCCATCTCTCGAGTGAATTCTACCGGCATCCATTCATCGGTTCTAGGCCATCTATGAGTCTTCGATCCGTAGGCTTCCCGAATCTTCTCGGATCTGTAAGGGATATCAGCCTTTGAGGGGATCCTCTGACTCGCTTCCTTTTCTGTTCTCAGCCTGAGGGCTTCAAGGTCTGCTGTATGTAATCTTTCCCTGGCTGCTTCAATTTTCCTGTCCTCTTCACCTCTGTACAAGTATCTATCTAACCGAGCCCGCATCTCTTCCATTTCCTCGTTCTTGTTCCTTAGAGGCGTATAGGAAGGCTTGTGAGGTGGCTCTTCTTCCGAGTCGGCAGGAGTAGAAGATTTTTCTTTGGAGGTGCCCCCGCCGCTCGCAGACTTTTGTTGCTGCTCCTTCTCTTTTTGCTTGTCGCCTCGTCGCCGAGTTTGAGTGCTCCCGGGAGGCGCCTTGACCTTGTTCTCTTGCCTCCACTGGAGCCTTGGTTTTGCCTTTGACGAGGCTTCGGTTTAGGCTTTTTGGTCGCTTCGGCTTCGGCAATCTCCCTTGCCGCTTCTCGTCGGCCGCTATCTCGAGCCGCCTTCTCCCGGGGTTATGAACCTCCCCGGGTCCTTTCTTCTTGGAGGGAGGTGTTGGGAGTTTCAAGTACTTTCTTGCCTTTGCCGGTAACAGGAGGTGGAAGAGGAGCTTCTTCCTCTTCTGAGTCCTCCTCGTCAGCGTACTCGGAAACTTCTCTAATGATATCGAGAGGAGTCTGAGTTGCCTGAGTCGCGACTTCTCTAGTTCCTGAGCTACTTGGGCCTATCTCAGTTGATGCTGCAGCTGCAACTGAGATACCTTGGGCCTCGCCGGCCGTAGGGTGCGGTAGGGGCGGATGTCCGAGTTGTTGCCCTTGCTACCGACCTTGCTCTCTTCGAGCCTTCGCATCGCCTCCTTGGCGCCTTCGCCCTTAATTGATTTTTCTATTGGACTTTCCCCCCTTAGCCAAACTTTTCCCCTTTTTAGCATCGCAAGTAGGGTTGGGGTTGGAGCAGATACCTTCTTGTTCAAGCTTTTGTAGGAGGCTGACAGATCATCTAGTTTGGCGTGGATCTTGTGCAGCGCCTCATGCAGCTCATTTCTCTCGTTGGTCAGCTGATTGCTGTATTCTTTGTGTGAGAGATCTCCTGCAGCCTTGAACTCTTTCAGCTGCTAATCAACCTTCTCTTCAAGGGCCTTCTGTACAGTTTGGAGTCTGAGTTCATTGCCTTGAGAGGTGGCCGCGACCGATTCGGATGAGCGGTTTGAGCGGCCTTGTATTGATTCAAAGAATTGATCCCGGCCTTCCCGAATAGTCTTAAGGCCGAGCCTCGAATTCAGATTTACGGCAGCCTAAGGCATTCGTCGAATCGCCGGGAGAAGTCGTGGACCCGAGAAGAAGAAATGGCCGAACGGAGTCCTCGCAGCTCCGCACTCGCGCCTCGCAGTTTGCCGCCAAGTTTTGTGGACGACACGGGTAAGAAGGCGATTCTGTGTGCCTTGATCCTTTAGTGCCCTGGCCACTATTTTTGAGCGACGGATCTTTGGGCTGGGTGCTACTTCGAAAGCAGATTGGAGAAGAAGCTGAGCAGATCAGTGCCTTCAAAGTACCGCCACCGTCCGTCCGTGACCAAGGATGCCGAGTGGAGGGTCGCCAGTAGATGCAAAGGGCATCCTTGTCCTCGTTGAAGTTCCCTCATCGGCTTCTCGTGGCTCGAATCATGGGGTGGGTCCTCGACTATCGGGATCGACCCATCTCGAGGGTGCGGGTGCCGAGACGGGTTGTCTCTCATTCAAGAATGCGAGCATAGCCGCCCTCGGATCCTCGAGCGTGCCGAGGTCGATGGCTCTGAGTAGCCAATCTTCTCTCTTATCAGCAGCTCTTCTTCATGTAGCTGTTCACAGGTATGGTAGAGGACAAGGCGCTTCAGATTGGGCCATTCCTGGAACCTAATCAGCATATGGAGCCTCACCTACCTCGCTAATGTAACAAGGTCTGAGTGGTTGGTGATCTCCGGTATCATCTCAGCAATCTCCCGAGAGGCTCTAGATATGAGCGTTGAGGCTTCCATCCCGACAGATTCTTCTTCTGAGGCAGTCTCCGAGCTCTCAACTTCGATAGGAGACGCCTGTTTCTCAGTAGTAGGGATACTGCTGAGTGGAGGGACGTCCAAGGGGCTATCCAGAGTCTGGACTTCTTCAGTCTGGACTTCAGATTGGATCTCTTCAGCTTGGACCCCTTGGTCCATTGTTTCTACATATTCAATGGAGACGATCATCTCCACTGATTGAGTCCGCTCAGAAGACTTAGGCTCGTCTCTCAGCTGAAGTGGTGGCTGAGCAATGACGGCCTCTGTTTCCACTGTAGTTTCAGTTGGCGCAACCTGGCTGACCTTCTTCAGCTTTTTGGTTGGCGTCTTTGGTGTGGATTTCGGTGGGGACCTCTTCTTCTTCGGTGTCGAGGTCTGCTGAGTCCCACTCGTAGGTGCAGCGGGCCCTGAGCCGATCTCTCGAAGGGCTGCTGACCTATTCTGAAATTTGACTTTCTTTACGTTGAAGTATAGTTTGTCAGCGAAGGTGACTTTGTCAGATTTGCAGAAATCCTCTATCACCACTGAGAGTTTGAGTCCATAGAGGAGCTTTCCTTTGGCGCTCAGCCGGTTAGATGCTTTATCAAATTTGGGCCGATCATGTAAATTCTTTGATGAAAAATTCTCGTCCATTTGATCTTGGCCCGATCATATATTGCCATCATCGCTGCGCTTTGGGCCTAGATACCGGTCAAACGAGCCTGCTTGACTCGTCAGCAACCGAGTCACAATGTAAGCTAGTGCTCTGTACTGAGGGAGCATAACGTTCTTGGGAAAAGCAGCTCTGAAAACGGTTGGCTTTCCGCAGAACACAGTGAGGTATTCATCGATTAAGTCATCTTTGTAGTTGAGTATGTTGTGTCCTGAGTTGGGGAGATTGAAGCTTCTCTGAAGGGCTTCGCGGATGGACATCTGCATCACTTCAATCGCATTCCGTGAGGGATCGTGTACTGGATGGACGACGAATCTTCCTCTAATATCTCCATCTACTGAATCATTGTTGGAGTAGATCTTGGCGACTTGGCGTGGAAGAAAGAAAGTCGGCCTCCTGGTCAGAAATCCTTCAAGACCCGTTTCTCTGAGTGCGTAGAATATCTCCTCCATAAAATCCAGATTGCACTCATCGAAATCCATGACCGGTTCACACCAGACTCGATCCTTCTCGAGGATCTCTTGCATGTCTGCCGGAGCACCTACTTGAATTCCTGTCATTTTTGTAATCCCGCATACACATCACAGTCGAGATATCGATTAACATATAAGAGAAATAAAGATCATACGATACTTAACAATCATTGAAGAATTACCAAAAGATTTTCTGAATATTTGGAGAGAATTTAGATAGGAAGGAAGTAATTATCTCAGAAAATCTTGGGTTTTTGAGATATAGCGGATATGGAATGACGGTGTCAAAGATTTGAACTCGAATATATGTATCTTAGAGAAGATGAACAGTTAAAGATCAATGGTTCAGTTTAAATGCGCCTTTTAGATGAGCGGCTAGGATTAAGTTTTATAAAATAGGCAATGATCAAATTAGCCGCCTAAGTCAAAAGCCAGTTGTAAATAGCCTAAGTAGTAACTTGATACGACATGCATTAAATGCGCGACGGAGTTCAACATGCTTGTACATAGAATGTCGTGTATTAAATATGATCCGTTAAAAATTAAATGACATTTCTTAAAGCATTGAATGCGATGCTGAATCTCATCCTAAATGCACAGAATCGTTCTATAGGCTACTGAGTAGAGATACGCAAACCTGTCAGCTGAACATTGTAGTCAGCTAATCCTCGTGTAGTTGGTTGTTGTCTCTACGTAACTGATTTTACTCGTACCGAGAGCGAACATTCCCCCTTACTGAATGCTCCTCTCCTGAATCCGCTTACTGACTAGAGTCAGTAGGGTCCAGCAGACCTAGCTTTACTGAAAGTTCTCTCGAATCGCTTCGCCTAGAGGCTTGGTCGAGATATCGCCCCTTTGATGGTCGGAGATGGATCTTTTCCATCCTGTATCCTTCTTTTCGACATGGTCACGAAGGAAGTGGTGTCTGATGTCCACGTGCTTGCATCTTGTATGAAGTACAGGATTCTGAGTGATTGTAATGGCACTGGTACTGTCACAGAAGATCGGCACTTCATTCTGAATGACGTCATAGTCGCGTAGCTGTTGTCTCAGCCAAAGGATTTGGGCGCAGCAACTTCCGGCAGCCATGTATTCAGCTTTAGTAGTTGACGTCGCTGTTTCTTTGAGAACTATGAGATTAGCTTACTGCCGAGGAACTGACACGTTCCAGAAGTTGATTTTCGGTCGATTCTACACCCTGCATAGTCAGCATCAGAATAACCAGTTAGTTCTATATTATCATCAGCTGGATACCATAAACCCATGTCAGGTGTTCCTCTGAGATAGCGGAGAATCTTCTTTGCTGAGTCCATGTGGCTCTGCTTCAGATTCGCCTGAAATAAAGCACAGACACCTACAGCATAAGTTATGTCAGGACGTGTACCTGTTAAGTATAATAAAGAACCAATTATAGCACGAAATTCAGTTTGGTCTACTGATACTCCCTCTTTAACAAGATCGATCTTCATATTTGTGTTCATCGGGATCTTGAATGGTTTGCCGGATGTGCAACCGAATATCTTGATGAGGACTCGAGTGTATTTCCCTTGATTGATGAACGTCCCCTTCTCAGATTGTTTGACTTGAAAGCCGAGGAAATAGTTCATCTCTCCCATCATTGACATCTCGAACTTATCCTTCATCATTTTCTCAAACTGCTAACATATGATGACGTTCTTCGAGCCAAAGATGATGTCATCTATGTAGATCTGCACCAGCAATAGGTCGTCTTCCAGTCGAATGCTGAATAAAGTGCGGTCTACTATGCCCTTCTGAAAACCTTTCTGAAGAAGAAACTCAATATGGTATCGTACCAAGCCCTGGGTGCTTGTTTTAACCCATACAGAGCCTTTCTAAGTCTGTATACTTGATGTCCCTACTGAAAGCCGGGAGGCTGTTCCACATAGACTTCTTCTTTCAGCATGCCGTTCAGGAAAGCAGACTTCACATCCATTTGATAAACTCTGAATCTTTGATGTGTTGCGTAGGCTAGGAATAGTCTGATTGCCTCCAATCTTACAACTGGAGCGAACATTTTATCGAAATCTATCCCTTCAGCTTGACAGTAGCCTTTTGCCACGAGTCTTGCTTTGTTCCTTACTATGACATTGTTTTCATCACGCTTGTTCTTGAAGACCCATTTAGTTCCAATCACATGCTGATGTTGGGGTCTGTCATCAAGCTCCCAAACTTCGTTTCCCGTGAACTGATTCAGCTCCTCCTGCATGGCTATGATCCGGGCCGGCGTCTTTTCGAAGGCCCTCAACCGACCGAGGTTCTTCGGGAGACAAGAAGCGTGAATATAAGGCGCTTTCTCCCCGATGTAACCGGATCTTGTCTTTACGCTTGCCGAAGGATCTCCAATAATTAGGTCGAAGTATGAGCATCCAGCCACGATCTACGATGTCTCAACTCTTCATCCGAAATTTGTTCAACACGTATAGTAGGTGAGTTAGGCATTTCGCTCGCACTATTATGAGATTAAAGCAATTCAGCCTACAAGAGTGTGATCTATCGAGTCACCGGGTTCGTGGGCATTTAGCTCAGGAACATCATTAGTTCCCCCCCGAATTATTATTCTTAGTAGAGGTCTCGCTTACCACCGGGGTTTCTTCATCGACCTGAGTTACCGTGGATTGACTCGTTCGGAGAGTCAACTGCTCAGCCTACTTCGCCGCCGGCCGAGATTCAGCAGAGTTGTCTTCGCTTCCTCATCGAATCATCATCCCAACATAGCCGGATCTTTTTGACTTTATCTTTTAGGTTCGGATCCTCGTAGCGCTATCGATGTCCTCGATTCGTGTTCGAATTTCGCTCCCCGTCTTCTCGTAGCAAACTCATTAAAAACAACATGAGGGCTTTCCTCCACACAAAAGTCCGATAGTTAAAGACTCTGAAAGCTTTACTGACCCGGGAGTATCCTAAGAACACACCCTAATCTGACTTGCTATCGAAAGTCTTCAGCTGATCTTTCCCATTATTGTGGATAAAGAACGAGCACCCAAAAATATAGAAATAAGATAGAGAAGGCTTCCTGCCGTTCCATAGTTCATATGGTGTCTTCTTATGCTGCTTTGTCAGTAGAGATCGGTTCTGAGTGTAACGTGCAGTGTCAGTAGCTTCTGCCCATAATTTGGTTAGGAGTCCTGAGTCTGCGAGCAGGGTTCTTGCTGCTTCTTTGAGTGTACGATTCTTCCTCTCAGCAACCCCATTTTGTTGAGGCGTGCGTTCAGCAGAGGTCTCATGCTCTATTCCTTCTGCTTTGCAGAACTCCTCCACCATGAAATTAAGGAACTCAGTTCCTCTATCAGAACGTATTTTGACAATCTTGGTGTTCTTCTCGACACTAAGCCTTTTCAGAAGCATTGGTAACTCTGTTTTGACATCAAACTTGTTGGAAATAAATATGACCCATGTGTAGCGCGAGTAGTCATCAATGACCACTAATGCATACTTCTTGCCTCTAATCGTCACCGGAGAGACTGGACCGAACAAATCCATATGTAGCAGCTGAAGGATTCCATCAGTGGAAGGAGATGGAAATGGCGGATTTTGATTCCTTGTTTGCTTTCCCTTAAGACATGCTTCACACTGAGTGTCTTTGCTGAATACTTCATTTAGCAGTCCTCTTGCTATAGTGTTTCTAGCCAATTTGTTGAGCGTTTTGAAGTTGAGATGGCTGAGTCTTCTGTGCCAAAGCCATCCCGTTCTGTTGTCATTCTTCGCCAACAAACAGGCTTCAGGTTCAACTGAGTTCCGGCGCCTACATAGATATTCTTCTTGCGCGAACCCCGATAACACTGTTTTCCCCCGTAGATTTATCAATAACATCACGTAAACCAAGATAAAAAATCACTCTATTCGAGTTGTCACAAAATTGACTAACGGAGAGAAGGTTATGTCTGAAGTCTTTCAACATATGATACTCTTGGAACTGTTGCAGTTCCAATGCTGAGTGTTCCATAGCCTCTGGTGTAGCCTTTAGCATTGTCTCCAAACTCGATTCGGGGTTCTTCTTCAGCAGTAATTCTTCAGCAAGTCCTTTTGGTACGTTATATGTCGTGAGCATCCACTGTCCGCATACCAAGGGTCCTTGTGCACCTAGAAAACAGAATTATATTTAGGTACCCTTTATTTTTTTATTTTGGGTCCTTAGATGTTACTTTTGGTAACACATATCTGTCTCACGACCCTGGTGGTCTCAGATAGAGTCTTTCCACTTGTGTCAACATATTTAACCACTGGACTGGTTACTGCTGACTTCTGAGGCTTTTCAGGTTCAGGAGTCCGGATCTTCTGAGTGGGTGGACTGCTGACCTTTGCCTTCTGCACGGCTTTCTTCTTTTTCTGACTTTTGGGTCCTCTCCTGACTATTGGATCATAGTAATATGACCCATACTGAGCTGGATGTGTTAGTTGAGGAGGTCCATACTGATCAGCCCCCTTTGCTTTGCTGGTTCCCTTGATTGAACTGGGGTGATCTGGTGCTGATCTTCTTGTCAGATTGCTGATGGGTAGGATAAGGTGCCTTCATCCTTTGTTTGTTCTTGGCTAGGGGGTTTAGTATATCTGCATTGATGGTCTCCCCTCGAACAAACCTATCAGCTAGCCGGGTTTCTGAGCATACGGGGGCAAATGAGGAGGCTCCCTGGCTGAATCCAAGTCCTTTCTTGCAATGCTTGGGCTTGTTCCTTGCTAGCATAGCCTCCAGCTTCTTTTCAGCGCCCATGTATCGCTCTATCATCAGATTCCTCCAGACATCATCACTTTTCTTCAGCATTTCATGCTCGGTCTGAAGTCCTGACAACTCTTGCTTCAGTAGACTCAGTTCAGTATCTTTCTGAGTCAAGTCTTTGCTCAGGACTGAGATCTGATCTTCTTGATGCTGAGAATTGGCCAACAGAGAGTTTATCTCCTCCCTGAGTCTCAACTCAAGTCCTTCGACTCGAAACGAACGACCCGACTTTCTTGAGAAAGTCTCTGATTCTCTACTTTCAGGGTATCCAATCCCCGAAGAGTCTTACTAAGCCGCAAACTCATCTCGAACCGCTCGTCGAGTAGTTCTTCATATGCGATCGCGACGTCCAGATTCTCGTCTGCACCTGAAAGAGTGTCGTGTGTGCAGTGTGAGGAGGAATTAAATGGTTCATGAGAGTTTACCTCATCCTCTTCTCCTGCCATGAGACACTTTTCAAAGATCTTCTACGCTTTCAAGTTCTAGGGCCATGAAAGCTGCTTCATCATAAGATAAATCCATGAAGGAGTCGACTTCATCTGAGTCGTCTGAGAGTTCACCAACAATGTATGCTTGTCTCTTCTTGATGAACTTCTCCCTTCTTTCTTTACGTGCTGCTCGTTCAGTAGTACTGAGCTCAGGACAGTCATACTGGCTTCTTACAGTTATAGTAGGTGGTGACTCTTTCTTCCTTACTTTCACTGTCTTTCGACTGTGCTGAGTCATCCTTTTTCCTGCATTCAGAAGTATGCGAGTCAGGAGTGCGCTTTGGCATATATTCAAACTTACCCTTGGATTCTCTGAGGGCTTTAGTCACTTTTTTGCGCCTCTCCTTCTCCTTCTGATACTTTACGGCAAGCAGTGCGTATTTTTTGGCTAGATTTCCTTCTTGTATGTCAGTGAGTGAAGGTTCAGCCTTGCTCAACGCTGGAGATGCTGTGCTGACTGATGATTTGAAGGCATGGTCGACTTTAGTGTCAGCTTCAGCTCGCTGTTTCCTTTGAGATATGCCAAACTCTAATTCCTCTGCTTGAAGTTCTGAAAAGATATGGTCAGGAGTAACAACATCTAAATCAGAATGACGTAATAAGGTAGCAAAAGGAGTCCAGTGACCGTCTGGCAGTGCCCTTAAAATTTTGAGATTCATCTCTCGGTTGGAGAATGTCTTTCCCAGCCCGTTGATAGAGTCCATCAGATTCAAAAATCTGACATTGAGATCTTCAATGGTGTCACCAGGCATGAGTGACAATCTTTCCAGCTTTTGGAGTTCCAGCGCAAGTTTATTTGCTTTGATCTTCTGAGTCCCCCGACTCAGTAGCGCTAGAGCATCCCAGAGTTCCTTTGCAGACTTGCAGTCCCGAACTCTCCCGAGATAGGAATCACTCAGGGTGGTCAGGATGGGCGTTTCGGGCAACGCGGTCTAAGCGGTGAAGTTTCTTCTATCCGGGGTGAAGAGACTTCGTCCCCTGGGAATCTTCTTCCCGGCCACCATTCCACCTCCATCTCGTTGGATCCTAAGCTATGGGCGCTATCGATCATGGGAACGATAGGTCCGTCCTCTAGAACCTCTGTCATGCTGTCGTGGAGAGAGGTCAGATGAGCCTCCATTCTGACCCGCCATACTCCATAATTCTCTACTGAGAACATGGGTACCATCCTTATACCTGACATATTAGACATGATAAATAGTGATATGAATGAAGAATGATATGCAGTGAAAACGTTTTTCCGGATCCGTTCAAGTAGACCGCTTTTAGAATAACAAGAGTCTTATAGAACTCCCCGCTCCCGATACCAATTGTTGGTCCCGAGAGCACGTTCAGGTGTAGAGGGGGGGTGAATACACCTGAAACCGATTTTCTCAACTTAAATACGAAGTCCTTTTTCAGGATGATGTCGTACTCAACAACTTCAGCAGACCAGATAAGGCTGTTCTGAATCGTGTTGGCAGAGTGACTGACTCTACTGAGACTCGCTAGCCGACCGAGAGTCGAATTCGAAGAACTTGCGATAGAGTTCGAGAGTTTGGAATAGTGTAGGCCCAATTCAGTTGAGTTAGAAAAACGTTTTTATCAAAATAGTTTCGGTTGATTAGTGCAGTCTATTTAGTTTGCTGAAACTCAGTTGAATGATTTAAAGAAGGTTTTTCAAGATGAACAAGTAAATCAATGCAACGCTTAAGAACAAAACACACGCATACGTAGATTTTTAAAGTGGTTCGGATACAAAAATCCTACGTCCACTGTCCCGAAAGATCGGGAAGCTATTTATTATACCGAGGTAGTCTCGCTTGGTTTGTACTGCTGGACAAACACCGGTCTTGAGATTTATATCGAGCAAGTCTCGCTTACACGGTTATCAAACTGAGTGTTTGAAAAACTCTCCAACTGTGAAGGAGTCCTTTACAATAAGGATTAGTTCAAAGATGAACTCCTTCGTCTAAGCTATGGATATATGCTATTGAGCTTAGGTTAGAGGGATAGGGAACAAGAGGGTAGCTTCTAGAACAACGAACAGTTGAATATAGCTTTGGGTTCGTGTATCGTCGCTTGGATACTAGAGGCTGTATGAAAAAGTTAAGCTTGGTTCCATATGAGCTAGAATGTAGTCTTTCGCCGGAGATAGATTCTTCGAACTTCTTGCGGAAGACTTAGGCTTTTCAGATTAGCTCGTTTGAATGCTCTGTGTGTTCTTGGTAGTTCATTTTATTCGCGTATTCGTGTTCGTTTTTTCTCATGAGCTTCAAATTTGATTTATCCCTCTATTTATAGAGAAGAGATTAGGATAGATCCGTTGGAGACGACGATCCTTTGTCTCTCTCTTTTAGGTAGCTAACGGCTCTTTTAAAGTATGGTGGCAGTGTCCTTTCCCTTCTTTTCTGGAAAGTTGTTGACTTGCAGCTTTAAGTAGATATAGGTTACGTGTCTGCTTGTCATTGGTCGAGGTTCAGAAAGTGGTTGAGACGTAACGTACTTCAAGGGGATCCGAAGCCGACTTCTCTCTTCCTCGTATTGACTCGGTGAAAGGTGACTTCAAAGATTCTCGACGGTCGAAGACTCTCGTCCGTTGTTCGAGTCCGATCTCCGATTCAAGAGCATTCTCCCCGCTGAGTCTGCTCTACTTGAAGATCAGCTCTGAGTATAGTGAACTACTCCTGCTGAGTCCAGTTCTACTGACTCCTTTCAGTATACTGCTCCTGCTGAGTCCAATTTTTACTGAGTCTTCTACTTCTGGTGCTGAGGCGGATAATCTACTGAGTGCCTGAACCAGAGCAGAGGGTCTGTTGAATCCGAACAAAACAAAATACAACGTAATGGTTCACCAATCAATATAGGGTTTTGGGATCTTCAAATCTTCATAAATACATTCAGAGCACAGGGCTACTGACTTTTTCACAGCATAGAAGACTGAATCATTTCCCACTATTATCGACACTGCTGAGGGTAGAATCATCACCCAACAATAGGGTTTTGGTATCAGCCAAATCATCTAATCAGTAAACAACTGATGAATCATCTCCCAACAATTTCCCCCTATTTGATGATGCCAAAACCTATCACTATACTATCTAACACTATCTAAGAATCTAAAGAACTATCATATATAAACTCCTTACAAATATTACAATGAGAATCTATGGAGAGTATCTTCAAGTCTTCTAAACTAAGCAACAACCAAACACACAGATAATCAGTGGGTGTGTGAGTCAAAAATCACTTAGGTGATTCTGAGTGTTAAATAAAAACAAAGCAGACCATGGAGACAATAAGGAATTTTCATGCCAAGTAACAACTGATGTATTAATAGATGAGAAATAGAGTACAGTTACATCATATTGCTACACTAGGGAATACTACAGACAAGAACAAGCTAGACTACTTCCTAGTAGATTTAAAGCGTTGAATCCTTGCCTTGAAATCATTAGAGTTATCTTCGGGCAATGGTAGTCCATACATCTTGAAAGTGTCTCGCCTCAGCTTCTGAATCTTCAAAATATCATCTGGATCAGTCGGTTCAAGTTCAAGAGCTTTAGCTGCATTCCTAGCTTTTGTTTCAATCACGGCTATGAATAGTGATCCATCTAACTTTCTCGGTGGTGGCAGAGTCCTGAAGGCCCGAGTTCTAACCGCAATGTTATCTTCAAGAAGGGCCTTCTGAACTATATTGTAGACTTCATTATCACACATCTCAATCCATTCAGCAAACGTCTAGGCTTTGACGGAGTCAGGCCAAAACTGCCATACATAATATCTCTTGATAAATTCAGCTTTGATCGTCTCCCAAGCCTGAGTCTTCTCCTAGGGCATCCACTCATCTGCACGAGGCCATAAGTGCGTTTTCTGTTCATTATGTTTGCGGCCTCGTTTGAAGAATTTGGAGGTTGTGGGGATGTCCCTGTCCTTAGGAGGTAGTGGCCTAGACTTCAGTCTCTCTGCTTCTCTTGCCTCTTCAGCCGCCCTCTCCTTGGCTTCTGCCTCTTTCCTTCTGGCTTCAGCGAGTTGATGTCATTCAGCTCTGGAGTCGAGTGCTAGCTCTTATGCTGAGGTCGATCAATTCGTCAATAGTAGGCTATGTCGGCCTCTTCTTCGTTTGCTGGGATAAGTCAGCCTATTTCTTCTCAACTTCTCTCTCTTTTTCTTGTTCTTTGTCAGCGTCTTCCTTGAGAGAGAGCTTCCTAGCCACCTGCCTCTGAACGGGATTTCTTGCAGGTGCCTTCTTTTGGCCTTAGCAGGGGCCTTCTTCGGCTTATTTGCAGCCTCAGCAATCTCGCTAGCAAGCTTCTCGTCAGCATCTATCTGTGCTTGCTCTGCTGGGCTAATGTATCTTTTTGGACGGGGAGGAATTTTCAGCAATGATTTTCCCTTCCCAGATACAGGTGGAGGCAGATGAGTATCTCCATCTCTAAGAATGTGGTCACTTCTTCTATGATCTTCTGAGTAGGTTCAGAAGTGCCAGTTTCTGCCTCTTTGGGTTGTGAGCCGCTTGGGCTTGTCTCAGCTGCTACATCCCCTGCTGAGACACCCTGAGCAATAACCCAAGTTACTTCCCCCTTAGATTGTTTAGTCCTTTTTGCTTTAATCATTTCCCCCTTTATGACATCATCCAATAAGGTCAGAGGGGTGGGAGGAGTAACTACCTTGGTACTGAGCGTTTGATAAGATCGAGATAGCTCATCCAAGGTCTTCTGAAGATTTTCGAACTTCAGATGCAGATCATTCTTCTCATTATCAATTCTTCAGCGTACTTACGTTGAGAGTGATCTACAAGTTCCTTAATCTTGGTCAGCTTTGCGTTGATCTTCAGCTCACACTCATCCTGAAGTGCTTTGATCCTTTGTTCGTGAGCTTGAGTGTGCTGAGATATCTGGTTCTGAAGCTCAGTCTGAGCTGCCTTGAAGGAATCAAGAATAGAAGTATGGGCATCCTTCAGTAGCTTCTGAACCGTCGCTTGCTGATTGTCGAAGTCAGCTTTCTGTGTGGATAAAGCTTTTATGAGAATAGAGCTGAAGTCATGGATAGGAGGGATGTTCTGAACGGAAGTCTTCAGTGCCCTGACTTCCTCCCACTGAGCTGCAGTGGACTGGCGACATAGCTTATGAACGTTCCTGGCAAGGAGACGATTCTGAGTCCCCTGCTTCAGAAGTGCCTTCGCCACTGCCTTCGACTTTCAACGCTTAGCAACGAAGCCTACCTCATATGCTGACCCCAACAACAACTGTTCTGGGTCAGCAGGGCGAGAGGTACCTACTGCTGCCGAACCAGGAGGAAGAGGGGAGTGAGAGAGATCATCAGAAGGTTGTGCTCCCTCCTTCTCCTATTGAGAACCCTCAGCAAGTTTCTCAGTTCCTGCATCACTGGGCGGTTCTGGGTCCTTTTGACCTGCTGAACCTTCCATAGGGTCAGCCGTTAAAGAAGGATAACGATCTTCTAGCAAGGCCAGCATGGCCGCCCTAAGGTCGTCGACCGAGATAATGTTAGGAGGCTCTTCATAGCCTATATGTTGTCTTAGCTGTAGCTCGTCGGCGTTCAGAATTTTCGAGGACTTGAATCTGATCAGTTGCTCAAGAGTGATCCAATCCCGGAATCTGAATATCATCTGAAGCCTTGCCCTATTGGCAATATCAACCAAGTTAGAATGATTGGTGATTTCAGGAATGAACTCAGAGATATCTTGAGCTGCTCTGGATTAAAGCAAGGAAAGCTCGAACCCAAGAGTCTCGGCTTCAGTGTCAGTCTCCATCTCCTCAATGTCAATTGCAGACTGAACATTCTCAGCAGAAGGCAAGCTGCTGAGTGGTGGTACATCCAGTGGAGAAAGGGGAGTAGGAGTAATCGTTGTAGGTGAAGTCCCCTGTTCCACTGAACCTTCTCGTCTGCTGAAGGAGCCTTCTCTGCTGAGGCCTCCTTCTCAGCTGAATTTGCCTTCTCTTCTGAATCAGCCTTCTCTGCTGATTCAGTGTCCTCATCTCTCAGCTAGAGGACAGAAGGGCCCACTACTATGGCTTGCTCAGAAGCCTTCTTCTTCTTTTGAGGGAGTAGCGCCCTTCTTCACTGGGGGAGGGTTTTCCTCTTCCCCTTACCCTCTCCGGAACCAGCGTCAATCTGCTGAAGAGAACTTGCCTGGCTGTGGAACCTGATCTTCTTGGGGTTGAAATATTCTTTGTCAGCGTATGTAATCTGATCATCTCCACAGAAGTCCTCGATCATGACTGAGAGCTTATTGCCATATAAAAGTTTGCCCTTAGCACTTAGTCTGAATGTTGACCGACCGACCTTCGCCCCCTGAGCTGAAACTCCTTGATGAAGACGTCAACCTAGTTGATTTGAACTTTGTCATAAATGGCCATCATCATCTGCAGTTTTGGCCTAGATAGCTAATCGAAAGAACCAACCTAGCTTGTAAGGATCTGCGTCACAATGTACGCCAAGGCCCCGAACTTGGGAAGCATGCTGCTTTTAGGAAAGGCAGCTCTGAATGTGGTTGGCTTCCCACAGAACAGCGTCAGGTAGTCATCTAGCACCTCGTCCTTATAACCGACAGGACTGATGCCTTCTGAAGGGAGTCTGAAGCTCCTCTGAAGTGCCTGCTTCAGCGACATCCGCTTCATAATCGGAGAAGCCTCGGATGGGTCAGGAATCTGATGAACAATGAATGACCCAAACAAGTCTCCGTCTTCCTCCTCTAAGTTGAGATAGAACTCAACGATCTGTCGAGAAAGGAAGAATGAGGGTTTCTTAGACAGAAACGCCTCCAATCCAGATGCCCGCAGCGCATCATAGACGTCATCCAGAAACTCCAGGTCACTGGAGTCAAACTCCATGACCGGCTCACACAAAACTATGTCCTTCTGAAGAATCTCCACCATGTCAACGAGAAAAACAACAGCGAGGTTCGACATGACTATCTGCAAAATAAAGGATTAACACTTGAAAGTAGAGTGAGTCAGTAAGTGTGCTATAGCAAATAAGGTTTACCGTAAGAAGATCTCTGAAACAAGTGAAAATATGTGGGATGCTAAAAGATTTTCAGAGAGTTCTTAAGGGTTTTGTAGAAACGGTAATGGTGAAAATGGCGGTTTAAGGATGATCACGTCGATATATAAGGTGTTTGAATATGAAACGTTTTTTATCGACGGATGTGATTAAATCCCGCTTTTTCAGTGGATGGTCACGATTTTATAATATAAAAAGAGTAATAATTACTGTGCTGCCTAGTGAAATCTCAGACTTATATAGTCTTTAGAAGTAACAAAGAAGAAACCTTTCACATATTTCACATATACTACCATTTTCGACAATTGCACCTTATTGGAGTTAGTAGTAAATATAGGAACTAAAACATACTTTACCTTGCTTCTTATAAACAGCACCTGCATATGATAACATTTTGATCAATTATGTACTTACTATACTCAATTCAAAATGAGAATAGAAACTTGTCCTCATTTCTTTCAATTCATTGGCTTCCAAACACCGTCTACTTTATTAGGTTTACCAGTTGGCAAATTCTAATTTGATCAATTACAACACAGATGAGGATCTTTCAAGCTGGCGTCCACACGCAATAGTATCTTTACACCACTTACATATAAAAAAAAATAGACCAAACAAACTAAATTGAGAGACACATATATAATACTATTTTCCTAGGGATTTAAAATAGGGAAAATAAAGGTTGAACTATATGTTTTCAACTTTGCTAGCAACAACATGCTGAGGCAAACAATCATAGATTGATCCGAAATCTGATTCAAATCCAATATAGGACCTGTGGATACCATAAAAAGTTAGGTGGATTGAAGAAGTTCAAACAAGTTCAGCAAATACTACCATAAGTCGAAAAAAACACAGATAAAGTTTGTTTTCGCTTTGTATAATTTTAGTTGAAATCATGTCAAAGATGTAAAGAAAATACAGCCTTATGTAGCAAAAATGTCGGATAAGGAAACGAGATATCCATGCAGTAAAATGTTAATGCAAAGCAAAATTAGATTATTTAATGAGCCATCAAAAGGAGATTCACATGATAGTAAGCATACATACACCAATCTTAATATTTAAAGTACAGACCTCTTAAAAGAAAAGGGAAAACCAAAGCTCTTAAAAAATAATGAACAGAACGGAGTAAATGTACCTCGAATCATATTTTTTTCAAAAAAGCTTCAGGATATTGTCGTCTATATTGGTGTTGTCATCATATTATGCATTTACCTTTGTTGTATGTTTGCCCAGCTTTTACAGAAGTTATCGCTTACCGGACCAGTAAAGCAGAGTCGTAATACAAGGCGTAGGGGGTCTGTGTTAGTGCCGACTGCATCACGATTTGGCGTCGGTGATGAGTAGTTTGGCGGAATCGAATGAGAAATTATCTAAATTTAAGGGGGCAGTGGAGGATGTGAAAGGGAGAGAGAACCAAAAGGAGTAAAATCGGAGGCAACAAAGATGAGAAAACACAAATTGTGGCTGAGAAAACGAAATTACGAAATTGGGCTTCATAGAGAAAAGGTTACTGATATAAGTCATGGTTATTTTTGGGAATTCAGCGCAGGCGTTAGTGTTCATAGGAACAGTTGTAACGCCCCAATTTTCAAAACTTAACTAGGGACGCTACTTCATATTTAACATGTTTATTTCTATTCTTTCAAAACATTTTCATTCAATAGAACCGTTGCAAAACTTAGGTTATTTTCATACTCAGCGGAAGTTTTAAATAAAAATAATTACAAACTACTAGTTCTCGAAAATAAAATGCAAAGTTCATGATAAAAAAATAGTTTAATGCAATATTAAGTTCATAAATCCTTCCTCGTGTGACCATCACCACCAACACCTCTACGCATCGGCCGAACCATTTCCTGAAAAAATGTTAAAATGATAGGGATGAGTACGACTACTCAGTGGGAAATGCATTTATCCAGATTATAAACAATACCGAATTCAAACATGATAACATAGACATGATAACATAGCATGGTTGATCCGAAGATCCATAGACATAGCAGACCGTAGGCTTGACCCGAAGGTCCCTCGCTGATATAGGCCCGTCGACCTTATATCCCTCGTTCATAGTTTCATTGATCATGTACTATAGTCACATGAAAAACTCAAATAAAGGATATAATAAGGATAAACATCAAGAATTCCCCACCTTAACTTGACTTGATGAAAAATAATGGATATCAATGTTTAAGTCCTGTGCGCCGATCCTATACATGGAAATTTATCTTAATGACTCGTACATGGAGTGCCATGCATGCGTCAACAATTCAAATAAGTCATAATTACACATAGATCAAACAACGTATACTATACATAATCTATTTATTAACATGAAATTTTAACTTTTTCCCATGGTTATAAACTTAAGTATATTAAATGTGAAAACTTTTGTTTTTCAATCTACATGCATGTTGACAAAAAAACTGGCACATCAAGGAACAAATTAATAAATAAATAGTAAATGTATCCTAAAAATTTTATATTTTTAACATGAATGACCTAACATGTATTATATCCCATTAAAAGTAAACCTGGTCGAAAAAAATGTAAAGAAAATATGAAAAACAATTTTCCTTTCAAGATCATGAACATGCTGTCAGAAACTGGCAGGTTACGAAGAACAATTTTAAACAAATATTTATCATGCTTGTAAAATTCTACAAAAATAATATAGTATATTATACATATCTAGGAAGACGATCCTAAATTTTCACGATGATAGGACAACGGGAAGATGAGTAAATAATTCTTTAAACAGTTCGCAGATATGCTGGCAGATTTTTGAAAATTTTATGGGATGCTATATTATGAGCGACTAAGGGGTATTTATAGGCATATAAATCATTATCTAAAGATCCCTAATCCTAATCCTATAAGGTATCAAATATATTTTATCCATTTTTATTTTCGTTCTCATATAATTTATATAGAATTTAATATAGATTCAATCCTAGATAAATTAGGATATGGATAAACACAACTATATTTTATCCTAAAACATGAATATCATACATAAAATATCTATTTTAATCATAAAATTTAATATAAAATTATCTCCTAATAATTTCAAACAAATATAAAATATTATATCCTTTCATAATCCTAGTAGGTTTAGGAAATCCAAAATATATAAATATTATTCTTGTCTAATAATTCTAACATGATTTCTAAATAAATAAACACATTCAAAATCCAAAATAAATTTACATAACAAAAATGATTTAACGAATAATAACATAGATGCATTAATTTTCATTTTAATTTCTAAGGCGCGACATACGTAACTAAAACACTTGATAACATGCATGAATAAATATGAAATGCATTTTATATCGAAAATTTCGGGGCGTTACAACAGTAAAGCATGTCAATTTACTCCTCGTAACCATCATTTTTTTACTATTAGTCTAAACAGAACTAACAATAAAGCATAACCATGAGATTTTGTGGAAGTATTATTATTTGCCTTCAAGAGGGATCTTTTTCGTTGTGGTTTATTGTGTTTTGGCAAAGGTATCCCGGAGCAAGCTGAACTATGAAAGTTTGAAGTAGTTTTGCGGGTTAATTTCTATTGAGAGATTAGGAGCAAGCTGAACTATGAAAGTTTGAAGTAGTTTTACGGGTTAATTTCTATTGAGAGATTAGGTTTTTTGGATTCTCCGGCCATCATGAGGCGAGGGCAGCGGTGGTATCTACTTCAACGGGCTTTAGCATTTTATATCCACAAATCTTGAGTGAGTCTGGATCTTTGATTAATTTATTACACGCCAACACTTGTTTTAGTTTTTTTAAATTTTTTTTAATGTAAATTTGTTGTGGGAAGAAATCTTTGAAGTATGTTCTTGATTGGAAATTTTTTCTATTTAATTTGATGTTGTATAGGTTCAAAAACGGCTGAACCAAGGCTCTTATTGCGCCATGCCCATCTCCAGTGGAGGCACCATTTTTTCACAAGTGTCCCTGATTAAATGTTGTTGTCTTGGCCGAGCTAAGTGAAATTAATTCTCTTGGCAAGGTCTCAGTGGCCTCACCATTCTGTTGGTTCCCTATTTTTATTTTCTTTACATAATGCCTGGGGTAAACCTTTTGTTGATCGTGTTCGGCTATAATAGAAATTTTAATGCTCATTCGCACACCGAGGAAGCTAAATTACAGCTAATTGATTTTTTTTGAAATCTTCGTATTATTTTTATGCAAGTGATACTAAAAATTTAAGTACTTTACAAATCTATATGCCGAGTCAGCATATAGATCCAAACTTTTGAAATCTAAGCAATCTTACGGTTTACCTCTATTGTACGTATTGCCCAATTTTTCCAGCAGCTATTGTTTACTAGACCAGTAAAGCAGTCGTAAAACAAGGCGTTGGGGGTCTGTGTTGACGCCGACTGCATCACGATTTGGCGTCGGCGATGAGTGGTTTTCACACGTCACCATCCGCAAGTCAGCAAGTGCAGTATAATTAAAAGTTTTTTTTCTATGATATTGAGTTGGTGCATTATACCATATTATTATGTCCCAACTTTATTGATCTTCAAACTATGCCACTTCGTCTTCAATTCTGGGCAGTCCGGTTTTACCTTTAGGAAACAAAATCATGGTAATATTCTAGAAGACCCCTCAATTAATTTCCCAAATGAGCCTCAATTTGCCGAATTTTAACCCCCAGTACTCACGCTGAACAGATCACGGTCAGTCTATGACCGAAACTTTGAAAATTCATAACTTTATGGTCTCAACTCCGATTTACAAACCGATGGTACAGTTGGAAAATTAGGGACGAGAGCTTTCTAGCAGTACCTAATTTACTGGAATTTAGTTAATAGAAACGAACAGAAACTGAGTTGAAAGTCACTATTTTGCGTCACAAAAAAGAAAAGAAAATGACGTCTGAATTGCTAAAGACCAAAAACTGACAAACCAGCACACTGAACCAAAACCAACAGAGATCCGGGAACTTCGCATATCTAACCGTCACTATAAACAAACAGCAGAGATGTAGGATTTTGAATATTGGACCGGGTGAACTTGGGCGAGAGCGCGACGTAGGGCGGCGAATTCACGGCGAGGCTTGTGCTGTTCCTAAACTGAAGACAGTAGAAAAATGGAGAAATAGCTGTAATTTAAAAAGTACTTGAAATCAGTGGCGTAGCTAGGGAATCGAGCTAGTGGGGGCAAAATTTATAAGGCTTGAGTTTTCTTTGTACGGGGGTTCGGGGGCGGAGCCTCCGGAAAAAAAAAAAAAAATTAGCACATTTTTCTACTTATATCTAATTATACTTACTCTTTATGGCTTATTTAAGGATTATATTCTTTTTTCATGAATAACTCATATATTTTTTATATTTATTCGAAAAACACAGTACACAATCCTATTTTGACATCACTCTAAATTTAGTTAAGAGGAAATTATGAAGAAGAATAATATCTACTGTATGGAGCCACGAAAAGTATTATGATTTGTGAATCACAAGATTACTGCTTCCTGTCGTTTATTGAACTCTCGAGGTGTCCAGCCGTCCAGGTCAGCTAGCTCTGTACAGTTTGGTAAGGGTGTTCACAGTTTGGCTAAACCGGCCGAAATAACCGAACCGGCCGATGAACACATGAGTTTGGATTCTATTGAAAAGAGAGGCAGGCAGCTCCGCAACTGGTGTTGGAGGGTTGGAGTGGGAGTGGAGTGGATAGCTGTTTCTCTCGATAGGGGCCCCAAATTGCAAATGCATGTAGAGTGGGCTATGGGCCTCACGTTTATCACAAGCTATCACAAGCTGGGCCTCATGCATATAGATAGGAAACATTTTATTATGTAATGTTGGCCTGTTGTTATTCATAATGGGTGCAGTTGGGCCACCCAAAAGATTTTAAATTGAAAAACATATTTAGAATATTAAATATATTAATAAATTTTATAATTAATTGGAAATTACGAAATTATCCCTAACAAATTCTCGAATTCCAGTGGGGGCATTGGCCCCCACTGCCCCCCTTGTGCCTACGCCACTGCTTGAAATTGACCGAGGACGCCGCAAGCTATTGTTGTTAATTATCTTCATATCATTGGGCAAGGGTAATTAACAAATTAAAAGAAAGTATCCCACACAAAAGCAAAACAGACAGATATTATGGATTACTTTAGAGATTTTCTAATTTAGGTTTTACATCTATGAAGTTTACGGGGAAACTGAAGGGAAAGTGAGAGTAGCCGTGGTGGCGAAATGAGCGAAGAAATGAAAGAACAAGGAAGTCAGTCGGTTTATTAATATTGTTTCAGGTTGAAAATTGCCAAGTCTTTCCTATTAATTACATAAATGCCACCGTAGGTTTTACACATAAGAACAGTAAAGTTTTATTAGTCTACGTGGAGGTGAAGCATTTCCAGGTTTCGGTGGTTGATTCATTTCTTTGTAGTTGCTTATGTGTTGATGTTTGTGATTACTATGTATGTGAATAATTTCCTCCAAAAATTTATTTTAATCGCTTAATTTCTTGAAAGGTTATCCTTTAAGCCTTTTACGAAAAATCCTTTTCTTGGATCATCGTCTTCGGGGAAAGAACTTTCTTCGAGCGATTATTATGAGTATTTATGCTTTGGTTTTATCTATTTTCTGAAGTTCAATTATTGGTTCGGCAAAAAGGGTCTTACCTTCGTTGATTATGGTTTTTTTTTCCTTTCTTCTTTTTTTTGTGCTAGAGAAATAGTTTGAATTATTTTGATTGAGTGGAGGAAATTAATGTTTGTCAAGCAACTTGGAGGGGAAGCATGGGATGCCCAATACTGAGGTGAGATTAATATGGTTCACCAAATCAGATATTTATATTATACTATTTGAAACTGGTAGTTCCAGACAATGGATTCCATCTTCCAAATGCTATTTTTCAGTAAGAAATTTAAAGGTTAAATGCATTTTCTAGCTGATTTGCTCTCATACTTTATTAAAAAAGACTTCATGTGCAGGCTTGATATTTCCATAGTAGACAAAAATCAAGCACATGTATAACATATACAATGGTATATCGCATTTTGGGTCCTTTCCCCATTTTTATTTATTATCTTTCTTTGCTTTGAATGTTGAAGTGGATTAAACTAATTATATAGTCATTAAGTTTTACATTGTAGTTGATGTTCATGTTTCTGCAATTCAGCAAACCTGGTGATATTGTTGTTTGATGAACAAATTATAATTCTCGCAAGTGCACGAATCGGTGTAATACCTAATCTAGCAACTCTCGAGGTCGATTTCACAAGGACACAATTGGGTTCTAATTACTCTAATTATTTCACTGTCTACTTGGTCCTAAACTGGGTTTGGTTTATTCTAAACTACGAAATAAAAATAACAAGAAAGTAAATTAAAGTATGTATGGATATGAGTCAGTAGTCAAGTAGATCATGGCTAAGGGTACATAGAACTTGACTCAGTAGATGTATTTATATTATGAGTCAGTAATTTATGTGAATTGTAAGGACGCTACATTGTGATGGTTTGGGGGAAATTGTAGGGATACTGAACTGTATTGTCATGAGAAATTGAATATCCCAAAACCCCTGTCCTGACCCCTGTGTGTGTTGAACCGTTATGATGTAATAGGCTAGACTTGCTTTCATCGTCATAGATTATTTTTAATCTAAGTCTTGTAAGGGGTATATTGTTGGACTGAACTTCAGTAGAGAAGTTAAAGTTCCATAACCCCAAGTCATCGATTTAGTAGAACTCAGTAGTCTTCAGAGTCAGTACCTGACAGCACTCAGCAGAAGATTCTCTTCAGCAGACTCAGAAAGAAGACCCAGTACGATCATCCTTGATCTACTGATTGAGTGTAGAGCTCAGTTGATTGTCTTCGAGTCAGTTGCTGACATCACTCAGCAGAAGACCCTCTCCAGCCGACTCAATACGATCAACTTTGATCTACTGATAGGCTACGACTTAGTTGCAGACCGTACAAGGAAAATCGACTGCCTAACCTTTATCAGTCGAATGTCAGCAGAGAACACTTAGTATCCGAGGTTCAGAGAGTCAACTCAAGAAGAAGACTAATGTCTGACAAGTCTCACCTACCGCCGCATACCTCGACCAATGAGAAGCAAGTAAAGCTTACATGCTCTGACACAAAAGCTGCTCTCATTCACAGAACGTCAACCACTCTGCGACAACATTTTGAAAATATATGACCGTTTTCCTTAAAGTTTTGTGACACGTGGCATCGTCCTCTCCAACGGATCTATGCCTGGGTCACAACTGTAAATAGAGAAGGGTCTTCAAGCGAAGAGACAACAAGGGAACACAAGCTTTCAAGCGAACTCAAAGCCAAACACAACGAAGAACTTGCTCTTTGAAGATGAATTTTTGTTTACTTCTTCTCTCTAGAGAACCTTTAGTTCTCCTTCTCTATCTAAGCATTCATTGTAATATCTTAAGCTTAGAACCTTAGAAGGAGTTCACTTTTAGTGAAACGTTCTTATTGTAAGAAATCCTTCATTGTTGGAGAAAATCTTTCAAACTCCGGTTTGAATATGTAAAGTCGCTAAGGACTATAACTTAGAAGGTTCTGTCAAGTGCACAGAAACCTTGCTGAGGCTTGCTTAGATAAATCAACAAGACCTCCTGTTCAGCAGGACCGTGGATGTAGGATCTTGCGTATCCGAACCACGTTAAAAATTGCTTGTGCACTTACTGTTTTATTACATCTGTGTTTAAACGATTTGCAAAATCATACTTTGGATAAAACAGACTTAAAAATTGCACTAGTCAAAACTGTTTTGGTTTGCATAAAACGTTTTCAAAGAGACGAAGTTATACCAGGCCCCACATATATCCGCACAATATTCTGCGACTGAACTTCTCAGTACGGACCTCAGTCAGTAGAAAGAACTCAGTTGCTTTGAAACATTAGTCAAACAGTTGTCAAATGGAGAAGCCAATTTGAAACATTAGTCTTCTTACATTTTGAAGAACATGTTGCAAGTGATATGTGCACAACTGCACATTATTGGTTTTAACTTTTTATATATTGTCATCTAAAGTCGGCATTTTAAGTTAGAATGCAGACACCTTTGCAGTTTTTGCATATTCAAGAGTGTATGAAGGCCCCGTCTTATTATGCATTGGTGCTATAGGATTCATTTTCAGTGTAGGTAGGTCTTCAATTCTTTTGGTTGAAAATCATTGTAAATTCTTGCATGTTCAAATTAACTCGTTCTAAGATCCATTTAAGATCTTTACATTTTCAAATTGAGTTGTTTTGAGGATCATTTCTTAAGATTTGAATTTTACGCATATAATGTAAGGTTATCATTTTATCCTGGATAAATCTTATGTGAAATAGACATGTAGCAACTTCCTTCAGTTGTTAATATCTATCTAAATATCTTATGAACCATGTAAGTTTCTAGATTTAGGGTCGTAAACAAGTAGAACTAGGTATTCGAAAAACTACTATAATTTTCGTCAAATCTTATTTTAATTGATATTCGGGTATTAAATATGATTTGTATTTTATTTTGATAATTAATATTTGAATTATTCTATTCAATTATTATTTAAATATTCTCAGATATAATTTGTTTCAAATTACCTTTATATGTGTATATTTGTTATAAACTAAATAGAACGAGAGAATAATAGAGAAATGAGAAAATAGTTATGTATTATTATGAGGGTGGAGACCTCTATTTATAGAGTGCAAGATGGGCACATGGGCTTTTAGGGTTTACATGGTCATCACAATATATGGTAAGTATATATATAAAATATAATTACAACACTCCCCATTGATTGACCATCCCTAAAAGAAATTGTTGCCTCGTTAAAACCTTGCCAGAAAAATCCATTAGGATAAAAACTGGTCGAAGGAAAAAAAGTACAGTTGCTCCACCTCAATATAGTCATTGTTGATCCTTGAGTCGGCGCATATCGATCTTGTGTACCAACTTCTTGAATGTTGACGTTGGTAATGCCTTTGTAAAAGAATCCGCTAGATTGTCACTTGAGCGAATTTGCTGGATGTTGATGCCGCCACACTTTTGGAGATCATGTGTTGCATTGGCTCTTTTATGAATCAATCTCAATGACTCATTTACTCGTGAATTGCATTGGATGCCTCGTTAAAAACCTTGACTAAGAAAACCCTTTGGGAAAAACTTAGAAAGGAAAGAAGAGTACAACCATTTGACCTTCAGGGTCATTTGACCTTTAGGAGTCAGTCTAATCTTCCGGATTATTTACAATTTGTTACTCCCCCTCACGATAACAATCTTCAAGGTTATCTTCAAGGTCTACACTAATATGTGTAACACAAGTTTAACTATCTTCATAGAGAATAACATGCTTGTCTCGAAGATAACAAAGGATGGTCAATACCATTTCAAATTCTCCAATTGCACATAAGTAAGGAACTTTTGGTCCTAAAACATCTTTGTTATCTTCTATAGGTCTAAATGAGCCTCCACCCACTTCAAGTGATTGAAGCAACCATTAGGTAGCTATGTGGATGAGATACAATAGAAACTCTTTAAAGATCTTTCAGGTAGATCGACTAGCGTAACTCCATCAGAGAGATGCTCGATCTATAGGTTGAGACAATTACTTGTTCAACCTAAGTCTTTTGATTTTAACTCCGTCTTTAAGCATGAGTTGATTTCCTCAAGTACTATATTTCATGTAGTGATTCACATATCCTCTTCAAGAGGAATTTGGAGTGATGTGTTCTGATTTTGTATTCCGCGGACTTCTTATCTTTAGCTCCAATAAATCTCTCACGCTTTTGGCGTCAAAGAGCATTGATCGATTTATTTTGTCTATGGAGAACTTCCGTTCTTTCATGTTGCATAAACAACAGGTATATAGGATTTTAATCACTCCTTTTGCACTTAATAGTTTGATAAACTTCTGGTTCATAGTGCGTGAATATAAATAATTAATCGAGCATGATATTTGCGGCATTCATATTTTAATCTCCCCCTAATGCCAACAATAGTTGAGTTGGATTATAAAATCAATATATCAATTGATAAAATAGTCCACAATTAGTGGCCCTACATATGGCACTACCACCTTGAATGTATTACACATTCATAAAACACAAGTGAGACAAAACATGTCATGAACCGAAAGTTCAAAATAGCTCTATGCTTTGACATGATAAGATTGGACATCTGCAAGCAACTATGATACACAACATAATTGAAAAATCACATGGGCACTGCAGAGAGATCATGAAGAATCTCTTAATTTCCATGAATGCTCGATTTCTAGAAGAAATGTAGCATTTGCTAGAACTATAACTTCTAAAATAAAGAGCTCAATTACATCAAAAAGATTTGCCTTGATAAAGCGCGTGAGTTTAAAAATACTCCAAGTTCCTCCTGAAGAGGATTTAATATTATATTGTTTTGGGATTGAGATTCAACACCTAGTTGCTCATGTCCATAATCAAATTGGTTTTGTACATATAAAAATGAATCTCACATTAAAATTGTTATTATGATGAAATAACATTCCCAAAATTAGGTGGACATATGTCACATTCGGATTCCTGAAGTAATCAGTGTGAAATCTACACAAAAAAAAAGCACAAGAAAAAAACGAGTCACATTTGGATTCCCGAAGTAATCAATGTGAACAAGAAGTCGAAAGGTTCACTTGCAAAAGATTGCAAACCAACTTCTTTATGTTTATATATATATATATATATATATATATATATATATATATATATATATATATATATATATATATATAAGAAGTGACAATGTCATACATTTGCTTTGCAAAATATCCCCAACAAGAATTCATGTCCCCTGAAGGACAAACATAATTGACAACAAATGCATTTAAAATTCGTTAAAAATATGGTCGATCAATTGGTTCTAAAAGTAATTTTGAGCATAAGAAAAGGGGTACAAGATATGAACCAAACAATGACGAATATGATTATCAATCAAATGACAATTCCTAAAGAACTGTCAGCGTCTGAAATTAATAAGATCTCTATATATTGGAGAGATCAAATGTCGTCATGGATGCATGACGATATATTTGCCTTTAATATGGCTCTTGAAATGATAAAAGAGGGTGCTCAACGACGATCTATAAGAGATTGTCAAGATAGAAATAATTGGCCAAAAGAGGAACAAAGTCATACAAGGTGAATTAAAATTCCCAAGAAAGCCGGAAACATTTGGACATGTAATTCTAAAATCTGGAAAGTATATCTCCGAAGGATATAAATGTGTCTTTGTTACAAATAGAAATGAAAAATTACGAGATATAGGGCAATACTCGTAACACAATGTTTCTCTCAAAGACCGGGAATTAATTATGCACTCTCATATAATAGACGCCATTATATTTTAGAGTTTTGATCAATCTAATTATGTCACAAAGGCTTGATAAGCGCCTTATGGATGTAGTAAGTATCTATTGAAAATCTCTAAAGGAATTAACTTACTTGAATCACGTAAGTCAAAAATATATTTTCAAGTAAACTTCAAGTAGGACATCATTTGATAGAATGATACAAGCTCTTCAGGAGCCTTTAATGATGTTCGATGCACTAGATTTTAAAATCTTGTAGTTTAAAATGCATCTACTCGTATCGAGCTTTAGGGAGGACAAATAAGTAATATATTTACGCAATCCTACTGGGATGCTTCGTTTCATTCTATTATTGTCTCTTCATGCCTCTTATTGTCAGATGAGCATCGATATCAAGATTTCATTAATATAAACTAGACATAAATAATGTTTTTCATTCAGGAATAAACATATATCACTCAAGATATGAGTTGCTCTTTAAGAGCATTTAATATTATTCTAGAATATAAATGATGGTACTTCATGAGCAAAAGTTAAATAGTATATAAAAATACTATATTTGAGGCATTTCCACAAACATATGATAGTAATGTTACTATCACAATATGGTCATTCTTCAGGAATGTAATTGTGCTACTTCCAGAGCAACAATTTAGTTTTATACAAGATAAATGAAATCAATATATTACAAATTTTGAGATCTGTCGGATCTCACATCTATTCTTGAAAAAGCTACAATATAATATTGGAAATCCAATTGTCAAGCATAAATAGTATTAATAACTCTTTATAGAGTCTGTAATATTCTTTAGGAATATTAAATTGTGCTACTTATGAAGCAATAATTAAATTATCAATAAATAAATTGAATTGCTCATTAAGAGCATGTGATATTCTTCGAGAATATCAATTGTGCTATTTCTAAAGCAACAATACTTATGAACAAATAATAAGATTTAAATAACATAAGCACATTAGCATGCATACACATATGACAATTGTACATTAATTTATTGAACTTTTCGTCATATTCTATATAGAGATCGAAAAGCAATTTTTCTCAAAATTAAAATATTTTAAGTTTCTTTCTGACTCATCAATTCAACACATTATTAAATATGTAGAGAGAAATGTTTGGGTTTCACGGATCTCAAGATTTGTTTATGAATAAATTATATGACTCCTCCAAAATGTTTATTTACATATAATAAAAAGCAGTAGAATAACGTGGAACAAGGAGGTACTTCGAAACAAGTCTTAGTAAGAATTTTGGAGTTAGTAAAGGAGCTTCGTGCTGATAACATGTTATAAACTAAATAGAACGAGAGAAGAATAGGGAGAATGACAAAATAAATATATATTATTATGAGGATGGAGACCTCTATTTATAGAGTAAAAGATGGGCTCATGAATTTGTAGGATTTACATAGTCATGTTACAATATATGGTATATGGTAAGTATATATATATAATATAATTACAATAATATCAATATTTTTATATGTTTACAATTTTTTATTTTAACTTCCTATTTGGTTAGGCGATGTGGACTATTTCTATTAGTTATAATAGGATAGTATGAACGCAAATAAGAAATCATTAACGTTTAAGAATCAGTTCAGACTCTCCAAATAAGTAATTCATCAATCAATCATTTATGGAAAGCTATAGTTTTGAGTTTTATCCCGTTTATTTAATTTAACAACGGTTTCCCATTTGATTATTTTGTCATACGCCATTATTAGAGAGAGAGATGAGAGAGAGGGGTAAAATGCAATATTTCTTGAAATTTTGTAGAATTACACATTTCTTGAAAAATTAAAATGCAACACTTTAAGGTATCGTAATTGGGACTTAAGTATCTAATACGGCGTCGTTTAGAACGAGCCATTACCGATGATCCACAGCCAGTCTAGAGCAACACCAGCAAATATACCACCAAGGAGAAACATGACCAACAAATTTCCCAATGCGTTCTGCTCCGGTGCCTGCAATCACAATCACCTCGTTAGAACAACAAAGCAAAGACGAGGGTCGAGTTATTGAGCTTCACATGACAACTACCACAACCGCGACTCACCTTATAGCCCCTCGGAGCAACCGTCAGGACGCAAACCGTTAGATAGCCGTTAGTCAACCCCAAGAAAGACACCAAAAATATCATCCATCCTTGGTCGCCGTACTTGGCCGTGAAGTAGAAGCACGGGATGAGCAAGAAACGAGAAAAACACGCAACCGTTAAACCCTTTCTTGACTCCAGTTTGATGCTTTCGATCAGAGGAAGGTATCTCGCGATTAAGTCGAACAAGTTGTAACATGCTATAAGCACAACCGGGTACCTACAACCCGTCGAAAAAACTACTCAAACCCGACTCGAGGTCACAAAAACATTAATCTCACAAAACTTTTTCACAATTCTTACCAAGAGCCCAGTTGGTGATTGCCTGTGTTTTCGTATAAAAATCCCGGGAAAATCGACAGAGTAAGCACGTAAATGATGAAGAGATCCAATGCATAATCTATGTTTTGAAGCAACATCTCTTTGTTGCTTAACCTATCATGCTTAGCTTCATCACCCTGCAACAACAACTAATTATAGAGGCAAGATTTTCAAAAGGGCTTCGATTTTTACAAACTTTACGCGATAATTACGAATCAAAACTTACAATTTCACCATCTATTGTCTTGATCCCTGCTGCAGCTAGATCAGCTGAAACTGTTTTAGACCCTTCTGATGCTGCCTTCTTCCGAAAATACTTGACTATTGGCAGTTTTCCGAATACAAACGCGTATAACAGTATACACAAAAACTCGAAGAATGTTGAGATTGATAGGAACAACACTGCAGAGAACACAACATATAGCATCACCTTATCATCCACCATTCATTGTTTCAAGAATTTGAGATGATTTTGTGGGGAGAGAGAGAGAGAGAGAGAGAGAGAGAGAGAGAGAGAGAGAGGGACTAACTGACTCCCTTCCTAAGGCCATTATCTGTTTTGTCAAAAACAGCTTTTGTGACTAGCCTCAAGCCAGAAGTTAATATACCAGAAGCAGCCAAACCAGCAAAGAATGACTGCATTGAAACAAACACAACCCTTAAGACTATCTCTTATCAAGTATGAAAATGAAGATTAGCAGACGGACCTGCATGAACTCCGGGCACATGAAAGCCAGATCTCCAACCATTCCACCTTGAACATGAGCATCTGCAACTCCAAATGCAGCTACAAAAATACAGATTCCTATGTAGTTTCCTATCCCTTCTTTCCCGGATGTAGCTAGATCTATCTAATAACCACAAATCAATCATAACTTAAAGAAAGATTCTTATGAGGGGAAAAATTGATGAAATTATGAGCATAAACACAAACATGAAGGGATTATAAGTTGAAAAGTGTCACGTGCAGGGCAAATTGATGAAATTATGAGCACAAACTACATATATTCAAACACAAACATGAATGGATGATAAGTTAATGGAGTTATGAGCATAACTTACTATGAGAAGTCCGAATGTGCTGATGAAGAAGAGGGCGTAACCGAATATGTTTCGCTTCCTTGTATCAACCTTGGCCTCGTTGTAAGCAAGAATGGCCATTGTTCCGAGAGCGAATGGTTGGTAGACTAGAGTAAGAACTCTGGCCGGATGGTAATCCTGCAGATAGCACAAATTCAGGTTCATCACATTCACATCACACCTTGTAGAAGAAGATGAAGAAGTGAAATGATGGGTTATTAGACTTACTGGGAAAACTTGATAGTAGTAATCTCCAATTGTTAGCATACTATTCCATGAGACAAGAGATCCAAGTCCAAGAAACCAGCATACCACCGTTGCCTTCAACTTCCCCTGACAAATCAAGAATTCATCAACATAACTACTACATCCCCTTTTCCCATCCTTAAAAGGGCGAATCATCAATCAATATATACATACCTCAATCCTGGTTGGAGCTGCATCCCCACTACTCATGGCTACTCCTCTAAATTCTGAATTTGAGAGAGAGAGAGAAAGAGAGTCTACATATATATATATATAAGAATGAAACTTATACTTTTATTAATTCAAGAGGAGTTTTCACACGATCCTTGAACAAGAAAAGTCAACTCTTGGATTGCTGCTGCCAATTGGGAAGGATCAGATTTTTTGAAATTACAAAGCAAGATTCCTTAATGGATTTGAGACAATAATATTGGAAAAGGTTGGAGTAAAGATCGGTTGATCTTGTTGATTTATGAATCCATACAGAATAGTAAATGAGGCAAAAAAGGTCATTTTCATTCATCACCGCTTTCCATTTAGATGAAGGAATTTTCAACTTACCTATTTCTTTATTGAGAGAGAGAGGGGGGATATTCAAATGTGGTCCCCTAGGAGTTGATAAGAAAAGAGAAAAGACAAAGCAATGTGAAATGAATCAGTTTCTTTATATTACAACAAACCTATAAAATTACAAAGATTTGGGAAATGGACATTTTAATTGTCAATTCATGTATTACAATATAAAATACTCCCCGTCTTTGTCTCATTTCTTTTCAATACGGTTATTAAGAAAATGGTATTTTGTAACGTATTTTGTTTGATATTTTGGGTGGTTGATTGTTGTACACATATTATTATTATTATTATTATTATTATTATTATTATTATTATTATTATTATTATTATTATTATTATTATTATTATTATTATTATTATTATTATTATTATTATTATTTATTGAATAAGTATTTTGACAATTTCTCTTGAAGATACATTTACCACCATAGGGTGTGGATCCCATAAAAAGCAAGCTTAAGATAGGAAATAAGAAGAATTTATAACCATATATTCTTATTTAATGAATGGTTAAGATTAATATAAGTTTCTAATTTTTGTAAAAAATAATATTAAGAAAAAGACAATTTGGGCATGAAAAATATGCATATTTAAAAACCTTCATAACTCCTCCCAAAAACAAGGAAAACCTAGGAGAGAAATAATTAGAATTTAATATTTTTCCAAAAAACGATTCATAGAATATTTTGGACCAGATTTTCGAGTTCCTAATACAATTAATTTTCTAAAGTCAATAATATTATGTTTCCATATGAATGATATTATGCATAATAATTACATTGAACATATTAAATCATATGTGTTTAAATATACATATCAAATGAAAAATTGTGCATATTATCTAGTTTAGCACTAGTACATTATGTGATACAAAAAAATTTCACAATATTTAATGCATATAAATGAATAGTATCATGCATAATTATGTTTAAGTTCATGCACATTTAGACATTGATGAACCAAAATGTTAATTCACTATTTCTACAACAATGTAATTGTATTCTGATAGTTTAATTGAATGCATATAAATGAATAGTATTATGAATAGTATCATGCATAATTATGTTTAAGTTCATGCACATTTAGACATTGATGAACCAAAATGTTAATTCACTATTTCTATAACAATGTAATTGTATTCTGATAGTTTAATTGAATGCATATAAATGAATAGTATTATACATAGTTATTTGAAAACATGTGCATATTTAGCACTAATAATTACATTATGTGATACAAGAAAAAAAATCACAATATTTAATGCATATAAATGAATAGTAATATGCATAATTATGTTTAAGTTCATGCATATTTAGACTTTGATGAACCAGGATGTTAATTCACTATTTCTACAACAATGTAATTGTGATATGATACTTTAATTGAATGCATGTAAATGAATAGTATTATGCATAGTTATTTGAAAATAGATGCATATTTAGCACTAATATTTACATTATGTGATACAAAAAAATTCGCAATATTTAATGCATACAAATGAATAGTATTATGCATAATTATATAAGTTCATGCATATTTAGACTTTGATGAGCCGAAATGCTAATTCACTATTTCTACAATAATGTAATTGTGACATGATACTTTAATTGAATGAATATAAATGAATAATATTATGCATAGTTATATGAAAATATATGCATATTTACTCTAAAACTGTCATCATATTATTATATTAACTTATTCAGGAAATGGAAACAAATGAAAAAAAAGATGGAATGGTTATTTAGAAAATGAAAAATGCGCAAACAATCTCTAAATTCAAAATTTTGAACTCAAATTAGAATCTTAAATTTTATTTGATATGGAAATTGCGTGTGTTCTTTTAAAAAGAGAATCAATTACTCAAAAAAGGAAATGATGAAAATTAGGATTAACTTTAGAAATAGTTACACAAATAAAGAAAATTAAATGGACATAAATACCCTTAATGATATGTTAATTAATGTTGGTCCCGAGAGCACGTTCTGATGTAGAGGGGGGGGGGGTGAATACACCTGAAAACCGATTTCTCAACTTAAACACGAACAGTCCTTTTCAGGATAGTGTCGTCTCGAACAAGTTCGGCGGACCGGATAAGTTGTTCCGAATCGTGTGGCGAGTGGTCGACTCTACTAAGACCTGCTAGCTGACTTGGAGTCAGAATTCAGTATCTTTCAGATAGAGTTCAGTAGTGCGGAATAGGGTAACCCAAATTCAGTTGAGTTAGGAAAACATTTTTATAAAAACAGTTTCAGTAGATTAGTGCGATGCGTTAAGTTTGCTTTGAAACTCGGTTGAATGATTTAAGAATATTTTCGGTATGAACGGTAAATCAATACAACAAAGAAAAACGAGAACACAATACACGAGAGATTTTTAAAGTGGTTCGGATCCAACAATCCTAGTGGGTGGACTGCTGACCCAGTAAAAACAGTAAAAACAGAACCCAAGACACAGTAAAAACAGAACACAAGACACAGAGATTTTCAGGAGTACTGATCTTCTGAGTGGGTGGACTGCTGACCTTTGCCTTCTGCACAACTTTCTTCTTCTTCTTCTGACTTTTGGATCCTCTTCTGAGTATAGGATCATAGTAATATGACCCATACTGAGCTGGATGTGTCAGCTGTGGAGGTCCATACTGATCAGCCCATTTTGCTTTGCTAGTTCCCCCTTGACTGATCTGGGGTGATCTGGTGCTGATCTTCTTGTCAGAGTGCTGATAACTAGGATGAGGTGCCTTCATCTTCTGTTTGTTCTTGGCTAGGGGGCTCAGTATATCTGCATTGATGGTCTCCCCTTGAACAAACCTATCAGCAAGCCGGTTTTCTGAGCGTACGGGGGCAGATGAGGAGGCTCCCTGGCTGAATCCAAGTCCCTCCTTGCAATGCTTGGGCTTATTGCTTGCTAGCATAGCCTCTAGCTTCTTTTCAGCGCCCATGTAACGCTCTGTCATCAGGTTCCTCCAGACATCATCACTCTTCTTCAGCATTTCATACTCGTTCTGAAGTCCTGACAACTCTTGCTTCGATGAGACTCGGTTCGAGTATCTTTCTGAGTCAAGTCTTTGGTCAAAATTGAGATCTGAGCTTCTTGATGCTGAGACTTGGCCATCAGAGAGTTTATCTCCAACCTGAGTCTCAACACAAGTCCTTCTGACTCAGTAGCAACCTGACTCTCCTGAGAAAGTCTCTGATTCTCCACTTTCAGGGTATCCAATTCCTGAAGAGTCTTACCGAGCTGCCAGACTCATCCGAATACGCTCGTCGAGTAGTTCTTCATATGCGATCGCGACGTCCGTATTCTCGTCGCACTTTTGAAAGAGTGTCGTGTGTGCAGTGTGAAGAGGAATTAAATGGTTCATGAGAGTTTACCTCATCCTCTTCTCCCGCCATAAGACACTTTTCAGCATCTTCTTCAGCTTCAAGCTCTATGGCCATGAAGGCTGCTTCATCGTCAGATGAATCCATGAAGGAGTCGACTTCATCTGAGTCATCTGAGAGTTCACCGGCAATGTATGCTTGTCGCTTCTTGATGAACTTCTCCCTTCTTGCTTTACGTGCTGCTCTTTCAGCAGTGCTGAGCTCAAGACAGTCATACTGATAATGTCCTGGCTTCTTGCAATTATAGCAGGTTGTGACTCTTTCTTCTTTGCTCTCACTGTCTTTCGACTGAGCTGAGTCCTCTTGTTTCCTGCATTCAGAAGTATGCGAGTCAGGAGTGCGCTTAGGCGTATATTCAGACTTACCCTTGGATTCTCTGAGGGCTTTAGTCACTTTTCTGCGCCTCTCCTTTTCCTTCAGATACTTCACGGCAAGCAGTGCGTACTTCTTCGCTAGATTTCCTTCTTGTATGTCACTGAGTGAAGGTTCAGCCTTGCTAGACGCTGAAGCTGCTGTGCTAACTGATGGTTTAAAGGCATGGTCGACTTGGGTGTCAGCTTCAGCTCGCTGCTTCCTTTGAGGTAAGACAAACTCGAATTCCTCTTCTTTAAGTTCTGAAAAGATATGGTCAGGAGTAACAATATCTAAATCAGAATGACGTAATAAAGTAGCAAAGGGGGTCCAGTTTCCCTCTGGTAGTGCCCTCAAAATCTTGAGATTCATCTCTCGGTTGGAGAATGTCTTTCCCAGCCCGTTGATAGAATTCATCAGATTCGTAAATCTGACGTTGAGATCTTCAATGGTGTCACCAGACATGAGAGACAATCTCTCCAGCTTCTGAAGTTTCAGCGCAAGTTTGTTCGCTTTAATCTTCTGAGTCCCCCGACTCAGTAGCACTAGAGCATCCCAGAGTTCGTTCGCGGACTTACAGTCCTGAACTCTTCCGAGATAGGAATCACTCAGGGTGGTTAGTATGGCGTTTCTGGCGACGCGGTCTAAGTTGTGAAGCTTCTTCTCCTCAGGGGTGAAGAGACTTCTGTCCTTGGGGATCTTCTTCCCGGTCACCATTCCTCCTCCATCTGCTGGATCCTGAGCTACGACGCTATCGATCATAAGAATGATAGGTCCGTCCTCCAGAACTTCTGTCATGCTATCGTGGAGGGAGGTCAGATGTGCCTCCATTCTGACCCGCCATACGCCATAGTTCTCTACTGAGAACATGGGAACCATCCTAATCCCTGACATATCAGACATGATAGATAATGATATAAATGAAGAATGATATGTAGTGAAAATGTTTTCCGGATCCGTTCAAGTAGACCAGTTTCAGAATAACAAAAGTCTTATAGAACTCCAGCTCTGATACCAATTGTTGGTCCCGAGAACACGTAAAATAATAAAATATACTAGAATACCGAGGAAGACGATCCTAAATTTTTACGATGAGACGACGACGTAAAGATGTGAAAATAATTCTTGAAGCAACTCCTAGATATGTTGGCAGATTTCCGAAAATTTTATGTGATGCTATATTATGTGCGTCTAAGGGGTGTTATATAGGCATAGATTAAATTATATAATGATCCCTAAGGTGTCAAATATATTTTATCCATAATTATTTTCGTACTTATATAATGTAGATGGAAGTTAGTCTACCACTCAACATATAAGGAATTCAATCATAGATAAATTAGGATATGGATAAATACAACTCGATTTTATCCTTAAACATGTATTTCACAAATATAATATTTATTTCATTCATAAAACATAATTTTAAATTATCTCATAATAAGTTAATTTAAATATAAAATATTAAATCCTTTCATGAATCCTAGTATGTTTAGGAAATTCAAAATAAATAAATATTATTCTTGCCGTATAATCTTAACAATAAATAATATAATTATAATATGATATAAATAAACACATTAAAAATTCAAAATAAAGTTACATAACAAAAATGATTTAATGAAAAATAAGATACATGCTTTAATTTTCATTTTAATTTCAAAGACGCGACTTATAGAACTAAAATTCAATCTCAAGCTGAGGAAGATCACATATCGGATGTATGGAGTGCCCCTTCCTGAATCTCAATCCCAGAATTTCAAAGACATGATTAGGCAATTCAAATAGCTTCTACTTCTAATTTCTCAGTGTATCTTTCTTTCATAGCCTAGCAGAGATGTAATTGTACTGATTTTCGTACATATATAATATCTCTGTTTGGCTTTGACAAATCCTTATTGTCTGAATAGTCGTGTTTGCTTATGCTTAACATTCAGAATCACTGAAGTGATTACTGACTCACACACTCACGCTTTGTTATTTACTGTCAGTTATTGCTTAGCTAGATTCTGATAGACTTGTTGTGTTTTCGGGGGAAAATGTTGTTAAGACAGGGGGAAAATGTTTAGTCTCTGTATATGTTCTGACTTTCTGCCCTGATCCCCTCAGTAGTCTAGGACTTGAAGAACAACTCCACTGATCCTACTTGTAATATTTTGTAAGGAGCTCTGTTTCTGATAAGTCATTGTGTTAGGTTGTTTAGATGATAGTTTAGGTTTTGGCATCATCAAATAGGGGGAAAATGTTGGGTGATGATTCTATCCTCAGCGGTATTAGATATAGTGAGAAATGACTCAGTCTTCTATGTTGACATTTACTCAGTAGCCTTGTGCTCTGAAATAGTTTGAAGATTTGAAGATCCCAAAACCCTATATTGATTGGTGAACCTTTAAGTTGTAATCTGTTTTTGTCTCTGAGGTTTCAGACTCAGCAGACCCTCTGCTCTGGCTCAGGCATTCAGTAGCTTATCCGCCTCGGCACCGAGTAGTAGAAGACTCGGTAATCTTTGGACTCGCGCAGGGAGCAGATATGCGAAAGTCGGTTGAATTGAACTCAGCGAGAGGTAGTTCACTGCACTCGAGTTGATCTTCGGTAGAGCCGACTCGGCGGGAGTTCACTGCCGAATCGAGATCGAGACTCGAGCAACGGCCGAACAGTCTTACGAACGTCGAGATCTTTAAAAGACAATCGGCATAGTCAAGTACGAGGAAAAGAGAAGTCGGCTTCAAATCTCCTTGAAGTACGTTCGTCTCAACCACTTTCCGAACCTCGGCCCAATGACAAGCGTACACCGTCCTACACCTACTAAAGCTGCAAGTCAACAACTTTCCAGAAATGGAGGGAAAGGACACTGTCACCATGCTACAAAAGAGACGTTACCTACCCAAAAGAGAGAGACAAAGGATCATCGTCTCCAACGGATCTATCCTAATCTCTTCTCTATAAATAGAGGGATAAATCAAAATTTGAAGCATACGAGAATACGAGCACACAAGCAAGAACACTCAAAGCATTCAAACGAGCAAATTCGAAAAGCCTAAGTTCTCTGCAAGAAGTTCGAAGAATTCATCTCCGGCGAAGAACTACATTCTAGTTCTTAGGGAACCAAGTTGAACTGATAAATACAGCCTCTAGTATCCAAACGACGATACACGAACCCATAGCTTTACTCAGTTGTTCGTCGTTCTAGAAGCCACCTTCTTGTTCCCTATCCCTCTAACCTAAGCTCAATAGCATATATCCATAGCTTAGACGAAGGAGTTCATCTTTGAACTAATCCTTATTGTAAAGGACTCCTTCAGAGTTGGAGAATTTTTCAAACGCTTCAGTTTGATAACCTTGTAAACTGAGACTTGCTCAGTATAAATCTCAAGACCAGTGTTTGTCCAGCGTACAAACGAACTGAGACTACCTCAGTATAATAAATAGCTTCCTGATCTTTCTGGACAGTGGACGTAGGATTTTTGTTTCCGAACCACTTTAAAAATCTCTGTGTCTTGTGTTCTGTTTCTTTTCACTGTTGCATTGATTTAACTGTTCATACTGAAAATATTCTTTAAATCATTCAACTGAGTTTCAGCGAACTTAACAGACTGCACTAATCTACTGAAACTATTTTGATAAAAACGTTTTTACATTACTCCGCACCACTGAACTCTATCTGCAAGATACTGAATTCTGACTCTCAGTCAGCTAGCAGATCTCAGTAGAGTTAGTCACTCTGCCTACACGATTCAGAACAGCTTATCTGGTCTGCTGAATTTGTTCAGTACGACATCATCCTGAAAAGGACTGTTCGTGTTTAAGTTAAGAAATCAAGTTTCAGAAGAGTCAGGTTGCTACTGAGTCAGAAGGACTTGTGTTGAGACTCAGGGAGGAGATAAACTCTCTGACGGCCTAGTCTCAGCATCAAGAAGATCGGATTTCAGTTTTGACCAATGACTTAACTCAGAAAGATAATGAACTGAGTCTACTGAAGCAAGAGCTGTCAGGACTTCAGACCGAGTGTGAAACGCTAAAGAAAAGTGATGATGTCTAGAGGAACCTGATGACATAGCGATACATGGGCGCTGAAAAGAAGCTGGAAGCTATGCTAGCAAGCAACAAGCCCAAGCATTGTAAGGAAGGACTTAGATTCAGCCAGGGAACTTCCTCATCTGCCCCCGTACGCTCAGAAAACCGGCTAGCTGATAGGTTTGTTCAAGGGGAGACCATCAATGCAAACATAATGAAACCCCTAGCTAAGAACAAACAGAAGATGAAGGCACCTCATCCTACTCATCAGTAATCTGACAAGAAGATCAGTACCAGATCACCCCAGTTCAGTCAAGGGGGAACCAGCAAAGCAAAGTGGGCTGATCAGTATTGATCTCCTCGGGCGACACATCCAAATTCGGTATGGATCGTATTACTATGATCCAATAGTCAGGAGAGGATCCAAAAGTCAGAGAAAGAAGAAGAAAGCCGTGAAAAAGGCAAAGGTCAGCAGTCCACCCACTCAGAAGATCCGGACTCCCCGAACTCGAAAAGCCTCGAAGTCGGCGATGAACCGGTCCGGTGGTTAAATATGTTGACACAAGTGGAAAGAAACTGTCTGAGACCACCAGGGTCGTAAGACAAATATGTGTTACCAAAACTAACATCTAAGGACCCAAAATCAAAGATAAAGGGTACCTAAATATAATTTTGTTTTGCAGGTGCACAAGAACCCTTGGTATGTGGACAGCGGATGCTCAAGACATATGACGTACCAAAACGACTTGCTGAAGAATTGTACTACTGAAGAAGGACCCCGAATCGAGTTTGGAGACAATGCTAAAGGCTACACCAGAGGCTATGGAACACTCAACATTGGAACTGCAACAGTTCCAAGAGTATCATATGTTGAAGGACTTCAGCATAACCTTCTCTCTGTTAGTCAATTTTGTGACAACTCGAATAGAGTGATCTTTGACGCTGGTTTCTGTGATGTTATTGATAAATCTACAGGGAAAACAGTGTTATCAGGTTCGCGAAAGAAGAATATCTATGTAGCTGACTGGAACTCACCTGAACCTGAAGCTTGTTTGTTGGCAAAGAATGACAAAAGAACGGGATGGCTTTGGCACAGAAGACTCAGCTATCTCAACTTCAAAACGCTCAACAAATTGGCAAGAAACACTCTAGCAAGAGGACTGCCGAATGAAGTATTCAGCAAAGACACTCAATGTGAAGCATGTCTGAAGGGAAAGCAAACAAGGAATCAAAATCCGCCAGTTCCATCTCCTTCCACTGATGGAATCCTTCAGCTGCTACATATGGATTTGTTCGGTCCAGTCTCTCCGGTGACGATCAGAGGCAAGAAGTATGCATTAGTGGTCATTGATGACTACTCGCGCTACACATGGGTCATATTTATTGCCAACAAGTCTGACGTCAAAACAGAGTTACCAACGCTTCTGAAAAGGCTCAGTGTCGAGAAGAACACCAAGATTGTCAAAATACGTTCTGACAGAGGAACTGAGTTCCTTAATGTCATGGTGGAGGAGTTCTGCAAAGCAGAAGGAATAGAGCATGAGACATCTGCTGCGCGCACACCTCAGCAGAATGGGGTTGCTGAACGAAAGAACAGAACACTCAAAGAAGCAGCAAGAACTCTACTTGCAGACTCAGGACTCCCAACCAAATTCTGGGCAGAAGCAACTGACACTGCATGTTACACTCAGAACCGATCTCTACTGACAAAACAGCATAAGAAGACACCATATGAACTATGGAACGACAGGAAGCCTTCTTTATCTTATTTCATATTTTTGGGTGTTCGTGCTTTATTCACAATAATGGGAAAGATCAGCTGAAAACTTTTGATTGCAAGTCAGATCAGGGAGTTTTCTTAGGATACTCCCGGGTCAGTAAAGCTTTCAAAGTATTCAACTATCGGACTCTTTGCGTGGAGGAAAGCCCTCATGTTGTTTTTAATGAGTTTGCTACTGAAGACAGGTGACATAACTCTAAATCTAAATCTGAGGACATCAGTGAACATCTACAGGATCTGAGCTTGAAAGATAAAGTCGAAAAGATCCAGCTATGTTAGGATGATGATTCAGATGAAGAAACTGAAGACAAGTCTATCGAATCTCAACCGGCGAGCAGTAGGCCGAGCAGATTGACTCTCTCGAGCGAGTCAATCCCGGGTAACTCGGATCGATGAAGAAACCCAAGAGGTAATCGAGACCACTGCTTGAGAATAACAACTCAGGGGGAACAACTGAAGTTCCTGAGCTGAATCCCCCTGAACCTGGTGACTCAGTAGATCATACTCTCATAACCGGAATTGCTTCAATCTCGAATAGTACAACTGAAATGTCTAACTCACCTACTATCTGTGTAGAACAAATTTCAGATGAAGAGCTGAAATATCGTAGATCGTGGCTGGATGCTCATACTGCTGATTTAATCATCGGAGATCCTTCAGCAAGCGTAAAGACAAGATCCAGATTCTGTCAGGGAGAAAGCGCCTTATATTCCTGCTTCTTGTCTACTGAAGAACCTCAGACAATTGAGGACGCACTGAAAGATGCTGATTGGATCATAGCCATGAAGGAGGAGCTGAATTAGTTCACGAGAAACGAAGTTTGGGAGCTTGTTGATAGACCCCGGCATCAACATGTGATTGGAACAAAATGGGTCTTCAAGAACAAGCGTGATGAAAACAACGTCATAGTAAGGAATAAAGCAAGACTCGTAGCCAAAGGCTACTATCAAGCTGGAGGGATAGATTTCGACGAGACTTTCGCTCCAGTTGCAAGATTGGAGGCAATCAGACTATTCCTAGCCTACGCAACACATCAAAGATTCAGAGTTTATCAAATGGATGTGAAGTCTACTTTCCTAAACAGCGTGCTGAAAGAAGAAGTCTATGTGGAACAGCCTCCCGGCTTTCAGCAGGGACATCAAGTATATAGACTCAGAAAGTCTCTGTATGGGTTAAAACAAGCACCCAGGGCTTGGTACGATACCCTATCTGAGTTTCTTCTTTAGACAGGTTTTCAGTAAGGCACAGTAGACCGCACATTATTCAGCATTTGACTGGAAGACGACCTATTAATAGTGCAGATCTACGTAGATGACATCATCTTCGGCTCGAAGAACGTCATCATGTGTCAGTAGTTTGAGAAAATGATGAAGGATAAGTTCGAGATGTCAATGATGGGAGAGATGAACTATTTCCTCGGCTTTCAAGTCAAACAATCTGAGAAGGGGACGTTCATTAATCAAGGGAAATACACTCGAGACCTCATCAAGAGATTCGGTTGCACATCCGGCAAACCTATCAAGATCCCGATGAACACGAATATGAAGATCGATCTTGATAAAGAGGGAGTATCAGTAGACCAAACTGAATTTCGTGCTATAATTGGTTCTTTATTATACTTAACAGCTACTCGTCCTGACACAACTTATGTTGTAGGTGTCTGTGCTCGATTTCAGGCGAATTCGAAGTAGAGACACATGGACTCAGCAAAGAAGATTCTCCGCTATCTCAGAGGAACACCTGACATTGGTTTATGGTATCCAGCTGATGATAATATAGAACTAACTGGTTATTCTGATGCTGACTATGCAGGGTGTAGAATCGACCGAAAATCAACTTCTGGAACGTGTCAGTTCCTCGGCAGTAAGCTAATTTCATGGTTCTCAAAGAAACAGCACTCGGTAGCCACGTCAACTACTGAAGCTGAATACATGGCTGCCGGAAGTTGCTGCGCCCAAATCCTTTGGCTGAGACAGCAGCTATGCGACTATGACGTCATTCAGAATGAAGTGCCGATCTTCTGCGATAGTACCAGTGCTATTGCAATCACTCAGAATCCTGTACTTCATACGAGATGCAAGCACGTGGACATCAGACACCACTTCATTCGTGACCATGTCGAAAAGAAGGATATCAGGATGGAAAAGATCCATACTGACCATCAAAGGGCTGATATACTGACCAGGCCTCTAGCTGAAGCAAGATTCAGAGAACTTTCAGTAGAGCTAGGTCTGCTGGACCCTACTGACTCCAGTCAGTAAGAGGATTCAGGAGAGGAGCATTCAGTAAGGGGGAATGTTCACTCTCAGTACTGAGTAAAATCAGTGCGTAGAGACTCAGCAACCATCTACATGAGGTATCAGCTGACTACGATGTTCAGCTGATAGGTTTGCGTATCTCTGCTCAGTAACCTATAGAACGATTATGTGCATTTATGATCAGATTCAGCATCGTATTCAATGCCTTAAGAATTATCATTAAATTTTAACGGATCACATTTAATACACGATATTCTATGTACAAGCATGCTGAACTCTGCCACGCATTTAATGCATGTCGTATCAAGTTACTACTTAGGCTAGTTACAACTGGCTTTTGACTTAGGCGGCTAACATGATCATTACCTATTATATAAAACTCAATCCTAGCCGTCTATCTAAAAAGCGCGTTCAAACTGAACCATCGATATTTAACTGTTTATCTTCTCTAACATATATCTGTGTTCAAATCCTTGAAAACCGCCATTTCGTATCTGCAATTATCCTAAGTACCCAAGGTTCTCTGAAATATTCTTGACCTTCTATCTAAACTCTTTTCAAATCTTCAGGAAATCTTTCGGTAATTCTTGAATGATATTTTCGTATCGTATATCTTTATCTTTTTATATCCTTAATCGGTACTGACTTATACGATATATGCAGATTATCAAAATGTCAGGAAATGTTGTTTTTGCTCCAGAGAATATGCAAGAGATTTTAGAGAAAGACCGTGTCTGGTGCGAGCCAGTCCATGGAGTTCGATATCTGCGATCTCGATTTCATGAATGAGATATTCTCGGACTCGAAGGATTTCTAACGAGGAAGCCCACCTTCTTCCTCCCGCGTCAGATTGCTGAAATCTATCTGAACGCCGAATCAGTAGATGGAGATGTCAGAGGGAGATTCGTCGTCCACACAGTAGGCGATCCCTCACGCACGGACATAAAAGTTAAGCAGATATCAATCCGAGAAGCTATTCGGAGAAGCTTCGATTTGCCAAGCGAAGACGTCACTACAGTTAGGTACAACAATGATCTGATAGATGACTACTTGTCCATTTTCTATGGGAAGCCAACAGTCTTCAGAGCTGCGTTTCCCAAGAACACCATGCTCCCTCAGTATAGAGCCTTAGCATACATTGTAACTCACCTACTGACGAGTCAAGCAGGTTCCTTCGATCAGGTGTCCAGACCAAAGCTGCAACTTATGATGGCCATCTATGATAGGGCCAAGATCAACTGGACAGAGTTTTTCTTAAGGGAATTTATGATGCAGTCCGCGAAATTCGACAACGCATCTAATATGCTGAGCGCCAAAGGAAAACTATTATACGGACTGAAGATCTCAGTCATGATCGAAGACCTCTGCACTTCTGACCAAATCACCTTCGCAGATAAGCAGTATTTCAATGTGAAAAAGGTCAGATTTCAGAACAGGGCGGCGACCCTTCAGCAGATCGGCTCCGGGCCTGCCGCTCCTAAAACCATATCTCAGAAGACCACTCCAACGAAGAAGAGGTCCCCTTAAATTCTAACAGCTAAGGCACCAGCCAAGCGACTGAAGAAGGTCAGCACAGCCGTGCCTGGCTTGAAACCGTGGGCGAGCCGAGAGCGTGAGTTGCTGAACAACCTCTGCAGCTCAGGGACTAGCCAGAGTCTTCTAAGAAGACTGAGTCAGTGGAGAAAGCTGTCTCCACTGAACGTGATGAAGCAGTGGACCAAGGGGTCTCAGCTGAAGATATCCAGGGTGAGGACGTTCAGCCCCTGGAAAGCCCCTTGGATATCCCACCTCTCAGCAGTCTTCCTTCTGCTGAGAAACAGGCATCTCCAATTGAGATAGAGGAATCTAAGACCGCCTCAGAAGAAGAATCGATCGGGATGGAAGCTTCAGCTCTCCAATCCAGAGCTTCCCGGGAGATTACGGAGCACATTCCCGAGATCGCCGGCCCCAGCGACCTTGTCATAATTGCAAGGCAGGCGAGGCTCCATATCTTTGCTCGGAGTTCCGGGAGTGGCGAGACACGAAAAAGGCCGATTATCCATCACTCCCGTGAACGGCTTCATGAAGAAGAGGCTGCGATAAGAGAGAAGATTGGCTACTCAGAGCCATCTGACCTCGGCACGCTAGAGGATCTGAGGGCGGCTATGCTCGCTTTGCTGAATGAGAGACAACCCGTCTCAGCGCCCGCACCCTCAGATGGGTCTGACCCCGATAGTCAGGACCCACCCCATGATTCAGGCCCTGAGAAGCCTGATGAGGTAACTCAACAGGACAAGGATGCCACTGCCTCTACTGCTGACCCTCCACTCAGCATCCTTGGTCCTGGACAGACGGTGGCTGGTACTTCGAAGGCAGTTGATCCTGCTCAGCTTCTTCTCCAATCTGCTTTTGAAGTAGCGCCCAGCCCAAAGATCCGTCGCTCAAAAACAGTGGCCAGGACACTGAAGGATCAAGGCACACAGAATCTCCTTCTTGCCCGTACCGTCCACAAAACCTGGCGACAGTCCACCCAGGCCAGCAGCGCAGAGATTCAGGAGCTCAGAACCACTCTTTCAGAATCATCTGCCCCTGACTTCTCCAATATCTTAACCGAAGCGCTGCCACTCAGAGAGAAGACTTCGACGCTCAGCTTCAGACGATTCAGGAAGGCCAAGCTAAATTGCTTAATGATTTCAAGGCTGCCCAAACCACCCACACTGAATCCATCAACACAATCTCTCAGGCCAATGAGCTCAGGATGGAAACTCTACAGAAGGTCATAGAAGAGACTATGGAGAAGCAACTGAAGGAATTCAAGGATGCGGCTGATCTCTCACATAAGCTATACAATGATCAACTGATCAATGAGAGAAACGAGTTGCATGAGGCCCTGACAAAGCTGCAGACGACGCTGAATGATCTGTCAGCCTCATACAAAAACCTGAACAACAAACTCTCAGTTCCAACCCCGACCCTACTTGCTGATGCCAAAAAGGGGGAAAGTATGGCTAAGCAAGGAAAAGCTATAACAGAAAAATCCACTAAGGGGGAAGCGGCCAAGGAGACAATATTGAAGACTCCAAGGAGAGCAAGGTCAGTAACAGGGGCATCCTCTACTCAATCATCCGCCCCTACTGCACCTACTGAAACTGGCGAGGCCCAGGGTGTCTCAGCTGCAGCTGCAGCATCTACTGAGACTGGCCCAAGCGGCTCAGGACCCAAAGAAGTCGCTACTCAGGCAACACAGACTCCCCTTGACATTATTATGGAAGTTGCCGAGTATGCTGACGAGGAGGACTCAGAAGAGGAAGAAGCTCCTCTTCCACCTCCAGTTGCCGGAAAAGGTAAAAAGGCACTGAAACTCCCAACCCCTCCCAATAAGAAAGGATCCGGGGAGATATGTTACTCCGGAGGAGGAGGCTCGAGATAGCGGTGATGAAAAGCTTGCTAGGGAGATTCTTGGAGTGAAGGGCGAGAGTAAGCCAAAGAAGATGCCTGCTAAAGGCAAGACCAAGGCTCCGGCTGGAAGCAAAAAATCCGCAAGGCTACCTCCGAGAAAAGCTCATACTCAGCGATGAGGCTGATAAAGAAAAGGAGGAGCAGCAACAACAACAGTTAACTTGGTAGCAGGAAACCACCAAAGAAAAATCTTAAACCCCTGCTGACTCAGATGACCAACCACCTCATAAGCCCTCCTACACTACCTCTAAGGCACAAGATCAAGAGATGGAGGAAATCTGGGCTCAGTTAGACAGATACTTATACAGAGGTGAAGAGGCCGGGGAAAATAGAAGCGACCGAGAGAGAGGATATGGAAAGCGATCTTGAAGCTCTCAGACTGCGAACTGAAAAAGAAGCGAGTCAGAGGATTCATGCCAAGGCTGACATCCCATACAAATACAGAAAATTCAGGAAGCCTACAGATCTGAAGACTCACAATGGCCTAGAGTGGACGATTGGATCCCGTGGGAACAGACTCAGAGAAGGGAAAATCTGAAAGCTGAATTCATCAAAAGGAACTACTTACGGAGATTACAGTGCGAAAAGCCCAAGGCAATGGCATATCTTGAATGGATTATGCGAGCTGACTTAGAGATGTATGCCAGGCTGCAGAAAGCCATTAATGAGAATGTTGAAGTAAGAGTTCCAGATCCTAGAATTCTGCCTCCCCCACAAAGACTTGATGGATCCATCCACTACGGTGTGATAGAGAAAGAAGTGAAGGATGCTGCTGAAGCCAAGTTTCTTGATGAAGAAGACCCGGCGAGACTTTGCGAGATTCACAAGGCGAGGAAGATCACATATCGGATGTATGGAGTGCCCCTTCCTTAATCTCAATCTCAGAATTTCAAAGACAGGATTATGCAATTCAAATAGCTTATGCTTCTGATTTCTCAGTGTATCTTTCTTTCATAGCCTAGCAGAGATGTAATTGTACTGATTTTCTTACATATATAATATCTCTGTTTGGCTTTGACAAATCCTTATTGTCTGAATAGCCGTGTTTGCTTATGCTTAACATTCAGAATCACTGAAGTGATTACTGACTCACACACTCACGCTTTGTTATTTACTATCAGTTATTGCTTAGCTAGATTCTGATAGACTTGTTGTGTTTTCGGGGGAAAATGTTGTTAAGACAAGGGGAAAATGTTTAGTCTCTGTATATGTTCTGACTTTCTGCCCTGATCCCCTCAGTAGTCTAGGACTTGAAGAACAACTCCACTGATCCTACTTGTAATATTTTGTAAGGAGCTCTGTTTCTGATAAGTCATTGTGTTAGGTTGTTTAGATGATAGTTTAGGTTTTGGCATCATCAAATAGGGGGAAAATGTTGGGTGATGATTCTATCCTCAGCGGTATTAGATATAGTGAGAAATGACTCAGTCTTCTGTGTTGACATTTACTCAGTAGCCTTGTGCTCTGAAATAGTTTGAAGATTTGAAGATCCCAATATTGATTGGTGAACCTTTAAGTTGTAATATGTTTTTGTCTCTGAGGTTTCAGACTCAACAACCCTTTACTCTAGCTCAGGCATTCAGTAGCTTATCCACGTCAGCACCAGAAGTAGAAGACTCGGTATCTTGGACTCGGCGGGAGCGATATGCGAAAGTCAGTTGAACTGAACTCAGTAGGAGTAGTTCACTGCACTCGGAGTTGATCTTCGTAGAGCGACTCAGCAGGAGTTTACTACTGAATCAGAGATCTGACTCAAAGAACGGCCGGGCAGATCTTACGAGCCGTCGATCTTTAAAAGACAATCAGCATAGTCAAGTACGAGGAAAAGAGAAGTCAGCTTCAAATCTCCTTGAAGTACGTTGCTCGTCTCAACCACTTTCTGAACCTCGGCCAATGACAAGCAGACACCTGTCATACACCTACTAAAGCTGCAAGTCAACAACTTTCCAGAAATGGAGGGAAATGACACTACCACCATGCTACAAAAGAGCCGTTAGCTACCCAAAAGAGAGAGACAAAGGATCATCGTCTCCAACGGATCTATCCTAATCTCTTCTCTATAAATAGAGGGATAAATCAAAATTTGAAGCATACGAGAATACGAGCACACAAGCAAGAACACTCAAAGCATTCAAACGAACAAATTCGAAAAGCCTAAGTTCTCCGCAAGAAGTTCAAAGAATTCATCTCCGGCGAAGAACTACATTCTAACTCTTAGGGAACCAAGTCGAGCCGATAAATACAGCCTCTAGTATCCAAACGACGATACACGAACCCATAGCTTTACTCAGCTGTTCGTCGTTCTAGAAGCCACCTTCTTGTTCCCTATCCCTCTAACCTAAGCTCAATAGCATATATCCATAGCTTAGACGAAGGAGTTCATCTTTGAACTAATCCTTATTTTAAAGGACTCCTTCACAGTTGGAGAGTTTTTCAAACGCTTCAGTTTGATAACCTTGTAAGCCGAGACTTACTCGATATAAATCTCAAGACCAGGTGTTTGTCCAAACAGACAAACCAACCGAGACTACCTCAGTATAATAAATAGCTTCCTGATCTTTCGGGACAGTGGACGTAGGATTTTGTGTCCGAACCACTTTAAAAATCTATGTGTCTTGTGTTCTGTTTCTTTTCACTGTTGCATTAATTTAACTGTTCATACTGAAAATATTCTTTAAATCATTCAACTGAGTTTCAGTGAACTTAACAGACTGCACTAATCTATTGAAACTGTTTTGATAAAAACATTTTTCTCACTCAACTGAATTTGGGCCTACATTACTCCGCACCACTGAACTCTATCTGCAAGATACTGAATTCTGACTCTCAGTCAGCTAGCAGATCTCAGTAGAGTCAGTCACTCTGCCTACACGATTCAGAACAGCTTATCTGGTCTGCTGAATTTGTTCAGTACGACATTATCCTGAAAAGGACTGTTCGTGTTTAAGTTGAGAAATCAAGTTTCAGGTGTATTCACCTCCCCCCCCTCTACACCTGAGCGTGCTCTCGGGACCAACAATAAGTAAAACATTTCATTTTTATAGTTTATAAAATTTGAGTAACTATATTAAGTCCAATAATCATAAAAAAACATGGGAAATTGATTAAAGAATCCGAAAAAAAAAATCAAAGAATTTTGTCATATATGTCCACAGGAAATTGATTTATAATTAGTTAGTCTACAAGATTAAAAAGTACTATTTATAATCAATAATTATATATTAAATTGATAAGAATTTTTGAAAGAAAATTACATAAATTGAATATTTATAGTTTATTAGTGATGAGAATTAGATGTCTATAAATTGATTCATTTTTTTATTAGTTTATCAATAAAGAAGATTGGTTTATAGTTTATTAGATGTCCATATTAATCTCATTCTCTAGCTAGTTTCACTACGGTCACTATTATTAGGATGAAATTAACATGATTTTTTATTCATTTCATTGTATTAATGAGAATAATGTAATAAAATGTACTCTCTCCGTCTCGTTATTACTGTCTCATTTGGTTTTGGCACGGAGATTAAGAAACTTTGTTTAAGTGTGTATTTTATTAGTTTTAATTGTATTCAGAAATGAGCACAATTTTCAAGGAGTGGGTGGTGGGAGAAATGAAAATTTATCTAAATTTTTGCAGGGCATAGTTGAGGCAATCAATTTTTCATATTGTATTTTAAGAAATAATCTTAAGTTTCTAAAAAGTTAAAAATCATAAATTTCTGAGTACGGAGTGGAACGAAAATCGTGTGAGAGATAGATTTTTGGAGAGAGAGAATATGATAATATGAGGATGAGTATTAAGTAGGAGGGACCCATTTCATTTTTTGTTTAAGAGAAGTTTTTGCTATTTTAGGAAAGATGAAAGTAATAGCAGGACAACCCAATTAGGAAAGGAGGACAATAATAGCGAGACGGAGAAAGTATTAATTAATGTTAGATGTTTGACCAAAATTAATTTACATATCTAATTGGTCTAACTTCCTAATATATTAAATGAAAAGAGTAGCACAGTGTTTTTAAATCTAATCAAAGTTATTTAGAAAAATTGATCCATTTAGCATCAGCTATAAATTTTGAGATATGTATTTAGATTATAAATTAATTAAAAAAAAGGAAAGATGTAGTAGAGAACGGATGGTGACCATCGTCCCCAAATTATGTATTAGTCATTTAGGAGAAGTTGATATAGCCCTGACGACACTGGTTTTTGTTATTGTTGATGGTTTGAGATGGTAGGGTACATTCATCCATTCTGAAAGCTATTTATGCTTATCTTAACCTGAAAAGTAGCAAGAAGCTATGAACCAATATTAATTTGCTCTTGTTTTTACTCATTTATTTATGTATTTATTTAATTTCTTCCTTTTGTTTTTGCTGTTTTATTTATCTTATTTTTGTTTTTTTTGCATTTTCTTATGATTAGCCAATAATACTAATTAATCTAAATAAAGTTGTTAGAATTTGCAAATTCGGTAGAATTTCTTAATACTCCATAGTTCAGTCACTTCACATCTCCACGTGTGATAGTTGAGTATATACCCTAAAGTTAAACCCCCCCCCCAAAAAAAAAACACATGTAATACAAATTCATCGACAAAATTAGCAAATACTATAATCCAAGTAGCATTTTTAATAACGAAAATAATATTTATAATTGGAAATTAATTCTCTTGAAAAATAATGTGATAAATAATATTTAGAGATTTATATATCATAAATATTAAATTAATCTCTAAATCGCAGTAATTGATGAAATTAACAAATGATAGTAGTAATCTTTATGAAACAACACAAGTAAAATTAAACAGGCCATAAATTTTTGTCTGAATATTACAAAAGGGGGTAAAAAGAGAAAATGTGGCTGCTGGGATTCGAGCCCAGGTCTCCACGGCCACAACGTGGAATTCTTACTACTAAACTACAGCCACTTGACAATTAGATTGTTACACGTTTAAATTATATCCATAGACAGTTCCAACAAACATGGTTTAATGTGTTTAAGCATATTTAAAAGGGTTAATTAGTCAGCATAATATGTAAAAGTGTAATCAAACACTCTGAGCAAAAGACTGCCATCGCAGTTTCTTTTTATTTTTTCCCCTGCTATCTAAACCAATAATTAGTTTACCTGAAAACAATCATCATATCTTGGTACTTGCATTATTCCATGATGGCTTCTGTTGGTTGCTTAAGTTTATATATGAGACAACTTAACCTATTTGGCTAAGTTTATATATTAACGCCAAATCGTTTAAGTTAAACACAGATATAACCTATCACTATATAAAAATATAAATATAACCATAAAGTACACTTTATGACAGACATAATGATTGAGCGAAAAAGTTGTCAGGGGCCGATGGATGGTCAATCTCCATCGACCCTCAACATGTTAAAAGAAAAATTATGAAGGGTCATCAGTCCTCAACATGTAAAAAAAAAATTTTGTTGAGGGCCGATGCATCGGTCATAAGATTGATGTCTCCATAGGCCTATTCATTTTTAAAAAAAAAAAACAGGTTGGCTTTCCATCGGCCCTAACAACTTTTTCGTCCTAATCATTATGTCTGCCATAAAGTGTATTTTTTGTTATATTTGTGTTTTTAGATAGTGATAGGCTATATTTGTGTTTAACTTAACCTATTTGGCTAAATTTGTATATTAACATCCCAGAATCTTGTTTAAACAATTTAATCATCCCTCTATCTCTCTAGGTTTCTGTGAGTGCAATATATGCACATGTATGCATATGTAGCGTATGTAGTTGTATGATAGAGTGAATTTATAAGCTCAAAGTTTTTTAGAAATGTAAAATATGAAATATATTAGGAATCATTTATATTTTTCTCATTGAAAGGATTAAGAAACTGGAAAATGGACTCGAATTTTGAAGAGTGAGAGACCAAGTTTGAATTAAAAGAAAAAACGACACTATAGTTTATTTGATTGGATATACCGGCATAATTTTAATTAATTAGTTAGTGGGTAGTGCTAGTTTCCTTTTTGTTTGGTTGCATTAGAAACTAATCTAATGATTACAGTTCTAACTTTTATAATATCTCAAAATTATTATTTTTTTCCTTTTTGATTCCGATGATACATGTTGGGGGTTATTAATAATGGTTATAGACTTATAATTGCAAGACAAGCAAAATTAAATAGAATTTGGTAAGAGCAGACAACTTCATTAAACAAACACCTACAAATAAATTCGGCTCAAATTATTTTAGGATGTTTTTATCATATTTGAAGATAAAAGGAAATTAAAATGTCTATGAAAATCAATATTTGACGACTTTATTCATAATCTCCTAAATTAATTATGTTTCAGTTTGCTGCATTTGGTGTTATATAATGATAATTTTAGTTCCGATTTTAGTAGCCATCACCATTGCACTCGGAAGTTATGATAATAAGGACAATTATAGTGATTGTTTTGTGGTTAAAGATAACATATTTGAATCACAATACCATATTTTGGTTGATACGGTCAAAGATCACGAGTCAATTTACAAAATAACATTTTTTAAAATATTAATTTTCAAATTAACACTCTTTAGAAAATAATTCCCAAATTAGAACTCTTTTTGCCACCTATGCACTTATTTACCAAATGAATATTTACATGAAAAATAATTTATATTTTAAGTTAATTTTACTACACTAGCATTTTGAGGAATAAAAAAAATAATTTTTATTAAGAAAATACGAAAATATTACTATAAATCAGATAATATTATATATATACATTGGTTTTATTTACAAAATAAGAAAAAAAATTATTTCCAACCTAATCACAATAATTGTATTTCTTTTTTATTTTTATTTATTCTGTAATGATAATAATAAAAAATATTCTATTTTTTATACATAAAAATAAAAATACTTTTTGTTTGTTTGAAATAAAATTAATTGTACAGCTAAACAAATAAAAAAAGCTAACAAATATATTTATTCTTTCTATTTGAAAATACGATTTTACTACAACAAATATCTTTAATTATAATTATTAATGCAAAAAATAAAAAAACATTGTCATGTAGATATTTACTTACAAAGAAAATAAATAGGTGGCAAAAAGAGTGTTAGTATAAGAATTATTTGTAAAGGATGTTATTTTCGAATAATTTTTTTAAGGAATATTATTTTGACAATTCACTCCAAAGATCACACGTTCAAATATAATAAAATTAAATTAAATCAAACACACACGGAAATTAACTCAATTCTATCAGTAAATATTAACATTTTAATCAATTAAAGTAAACACATATTATAAATTAAATATACTGTTGTATTAATCCGTCGGTTATTCGAAAAAAAAACTTACGAAAAGATCCTTCTTTAAACATTAATTCTTTTCCAAAATGAATATAATTAAATTAAATGAAATAAAAAATTTAAATTATATTAACCGATGGAATTTTCCATCAATAAATATAACGATTACTGATTCCATCGATAATGCATCGGTACATTCAAAATAAGTACTCTGTCGGATGGAGCCACTGGACCCGTCTTTTAATTCCGTCGATGGTTCCGATTTGTTTGATGCTGGGAGTGAGACCACAAGTCCACCCTCCCTAGTTGCCGACACGCGGCACAACATTTGAAAACAAATAAAAATTCTATTTTCTCATTTTTAACTTATTTTTCTTTTTCTATTTTTCTTTTGACTAACCTTAGTTAGATTCATCATCCCTATGTACTATCTCTCTCCTGCGAAATTATCTTTCCCCCCAAAATCCTTCTCTCTCTTCTCCATAGCTCTCTCCCCCAACCCAATTACACAACTCGTCAATGGGAGTTTTTAGCAAGTTTTGGTTTTGATGGTTACGAGTAGGACAACAAAGGGAAGGATGTGGATTTGAGCATCTACATTTATAGTGTGAAATCAAGGATCAAGAATTTTGTTTTCAGGTTTGTTTTCTCGCTCTTACTCCTTTTTTTTCTTTTTTTTTCTTGCTCTTATTATGATTTTTTTGGTTTTCTTTCTCCCAATAATCTCAATTTGTTTGTTTTCTGATTTTGTTGAAATGTAGTTTATATATTGGTGAGATTTTTGAGATTTTGGGAGATGAAACTTCTGGAAAGGATGATACTTTAATATAAATTTCAACTTTGCTGCTATTAAAAATAAGAAATTGTACTAGGGCTTTTTCGGTTGTATTTGAGATGTTAATTTCATTTTAATTATTCTAAATTTTTTATTTTCAATTTTAGGGAGAGACAAAAGATAAATTTGATCCAGACGAGGTAGTAGAAGTTTTTGTATTGCTATCGTGAGAACTCTTTTGCATATGATACTGTTTTGGACAGCAGATATTAGGTTGATGTTGTTTCAGCAACTTTTGAATACTCATATTTTGTTTCTTCTAGTGTTGGAAACTTTTGAAGACTTTTGAAAATGATCTCCAACAAAGATTTGTATTATGTGGTTCATGGCTTCAAGTGGTAAATTCTTGTATTTAATGTATAGTAAATGCTCTTGTTATATAGCTTAATATATAGAAGAATGAACCTTTATGTTTACTAGGGCAAACACCCGTGCTAACGCACGGGTGAATTTTAGGTATAAAATTAACTTAAGTATTTTTAAAGCATCAACTTATATTTAGTATTTCTTATCTACTTCAAATTTATTTTAACCCAATAATACCCTCTGAAATGCATATATGGTATTTCCGTAATCTGTCTTAGGCAAGATAGTCTTACCAGCTTAATTTCAGCAGACTAAGATTTAGGCAAGATCAGAGAAACCTGGTTATGTATGTGTGTCAGATCACTTAGTGATCAGTTGTGGAAAATTAAAAACACAATCAAAAGAACCCTTAAGACAATGATTAATTGTTTGGCTAGAAACAAGAACTGTTATATATTATATATGATAAGACTACATGTTCCTATCTCTATTACAAAAGCAACAAGATAAAGAGGTTACTGCTGCCGTCTGAACTTCTGAGTCTTCTTTTTGAAATCTTCAGACTTCTCAGCTGGCCAGAAAATAATATTTGTAGAGCTTTGTTCTCAACATCTGAATCTCCTCATGATCTTGAGGACGATCTTGACTTAGCTCATAATGATGTGCTGCCTGAATTACTTCATCTTCTATTACCTTTGTCAAGAGAACTCCTCGTGTTGTTCTAGGAGGTGGATATCGCTTGAAGGGTGGAGCTTTGAATGGAATATTCTTTTTCTTCATTATATCCAGAAGCTGATCTTTTAGGTGGAAATCAAACATATACATGAACTCATCAAATGCCTGCTCAGCTGATGTATTCGTAGGGAAATACTTCTATACATAGAAGCTCTTTATGAAGGATTCTTTGAGCAATTCCCATTCCTCATTCGGTGAGCGGTACCCATTTGTGCGTATGAGGAACAATCTTCTTTATGTAGGGTCTCGTAGGAGCTATTCCTCTCGTACTTTGATCCTCTTGGGATCTCGCTTTCTTAGATCGATGTTTGGCTTTTTAGATAAGCTGATCATCTTAGCCATATCAGCCAGTCTTTTCTTTTCCCGGAGAGCTGCTGACCTTGAATCTCCTCTTCTTAAATTCAGTCCTGCCAGCGTAGCTTCCCATGTAGCTCTATCCTCGGCTTCTGTTCGGGTGTAAGAGTTGTTGGATAACTACGAACAATGATCCGCGCTTCGATGTAGCGGTTGCTATGGTTAGCTCATTTGCTTTGATTATCTCTCGACGAGCTTTCTTCTTTTCATCGCCTAGTTTGCTTCGCTATGCCTTTAGAAATTTTTAGCATTGGCTTCTTCTGAGGTTTCTTCTTCAGTTTAGCTTCCTCGATCTGATGTTCTCTATCAAGTTGGTCTTGGAGCTTCTGAGCTACTTCTTGATCATAAGCCTCCTGCTCCATTGTTGATTTGAATTTCAGAGTTGGTGAAGGTTGTGGACTGTCTTCGATAAGAATTTCCTTAGCGGACCTTCGTGGTGGCGGTGATCGTTGATCTTCATCATCTTCTTGTTCAATAAATCGAGTTATATCCTCTATGTCTTTGAGTTCTTTGTTTCATCATTGATTTGCTCTGTATCAGGCACATGTTGGACTTGGACTGGTCTGTACTCCAGGAGAAGTACTGAACTTGTTGCAGCCTGTGTAGCTGAAACATCTCCTTCAGTAGCTTGGACTTGTCCGATTTCTTTCTCCGACTCCCTCTCATCCCGAGTGTGTGGGATTTCTTTTTCCGGGCGACTCTCCTCCACGAGTCCTTACTTGTCTCTTCTCGCTCTTTCCACTTGTCCCGAAGTTCCCGCCTCGACATTTTCTTCTTGATTCCTATTTCCCCTATTTCCATCCTGTGATACCATTTCCCCGATCATTTCTTCTGATACCATTTCCCCCTTTGATACTATTTCCCCCTTTTTGGCATTATCAGTGAGGCGATCATGGATAGGTGGGTTTTAATTTCAAGCAACTTCTTTCTCAATTTTGAAGCATACGTCTTTGATAAGTGTAGTCACATTTGCGTCAAAATCCTTTCTTGCATCGCGATAATTTTCCCAATCTTGCTCCCGATCGGGTGCGTGACGTTTGAGTTGAGCGGTGATTCTCGGCATAGTTGCGGTAGAGCTTGATCTTGAGATAGAGTGATTTCTTTTTGGATTTGTTTGAGAGCCTCTGCTCTTGTTGAATTATAGCTTTACGAAGGCTAGAGGTTGCAACTTTATTCCTCTCATCCATCTTTTGTTGGACTTACGTTAGACTCTTAGTCGGCAATTCGGAGAATTCTTTCGGCCGAGTCATGAGTAGCTGCTCATTTTGAGTTGCTAAATCCATCTTCCGAGCTTTCGGTCTTTGTTTCAACAATCTCACGGATATCAACTTGAGGAGTAGGCGCATTCGTGACCTTGTTGATTCCTTTTGTCAGCTTGTCAAAACTCTTCTTCTGAGCTTTAGAGAGGTTAGCCCATTCGTTGTGAACTTCTTACGCTAGCGGCCGATTCTTTTTTCCTTGCCTTCGAATTGTTCTTCGATTGGTGTGAGGATAAGGAGCGTTTTGATTTAGACTTGAAGGCGCTTGGTTCCTATCCTCAGTTGAGTCATTGCTAGCTGACTCGTACTTGGGTGTGAGGTTGTTGGGGGCTGTTGGGGCTTCACCCGATGCTTCGGTGGTGGTGAGGTGCCCTGTTCGCCAAGGGCGATATTTCCCTCGGCAGATCCTCCCTTATCCGCTTCCTTGGGTGATCCCGTATCCATGTCATCATCGTTGTTTGCCTGGATTGGATGGTGGAGAAGGGCTCGACCGGCATGCTGCGACCTTAGACTTAGCAGGTACAGGCATGGCAAAGCACGGAGGTCTTCGAAACATGCTATATCAGTGGTTCCCCGAACCCAATAGCCGATCGAAGCTCTTGTTCTTCGGTTAGTAGAGTCATGGCTGACTGATTTCTGATATAATGAATAAATACATCCCAGCTGAGAAATCTCAGCAACATCTGAACTCTTGCCCTTATTGCTATGTTCACCAAGTCGTCGTGCTCGGCTATCTCCAGAATTTGAGTATGAATTTCTCCCGTAGCACGTAGACGAATGGTATGCATAAGCGTCCACTCAGTAGAGACTTCTTCAGTCTGTCCAGCGTTGTTTGACTGAGTCTCTGAGGAGCTTATCCGCTGGACTTTATCCTTCAATGTAGCATAAGCCATTCCTGCGTCAGCGTCTAGTGCAGGCTCCTCCTCATTAGGTGGTAGAGAAGAGACGATCTCAGTAGTTTGAGCTTGAACCTCAGTAGTTCGCAGCGTGCTGAGTCTCTTCCTTTTCGGCGGATCAACGCGAGAAGGTATATCTGATGCATCCCTCTTCTGTTCAGCTGGCCCTCGTCCGATTGACTTTTCAGTAGCTGATTTCTTCTGAAATTTTATCAGATTCTTGTCAAAAGATTTAGAATCAGCAAATACTGATCTCTCTGAAGCATAAGTCTAAATCATCAATGACATCTTCGTGCCATATAGTAGCTTCCCAACTTGAACTAATCTCCTTTCTCCCGTAGATGAGGGTACAAATTTCTGTGCCTGAGCCTTCATCTCTGCTACATAAAAATCCACCCAATTGACTTCGACTTGGTCGTCGATCACCATCATCAATTGTATTTTGGGCTTTGCCAGTTGATCATATGATCCGGCTGAACTTCTCAGTATATGTGACACCACGTATGCTAACCCCCTGTTTTGAGGTAGCAGCTGATTCTTCTGAAGGGCAGTTTTGAATACTATATCGTTCCTTCCACAGAATTTCTGCACATAGGTATTGATTTGATCTTCTTTATAACCGATTGGAGAGATACCTTCTTTGTGGCAAATCGAAAGCCATCGCCAGAGCATCTCCGATTTTGAGATTAACAATTTGGCCTTCCCAACATACGCCGGTTTCCTTCAAGTATGAGAACCTTGAAATCTCGGTACCATCATCTAGAGTCCTCCAATTGAAATACACCTCGGCTACTTATGTCGGGTAAATAGTTCTTCGGATAGTATGACACCGGCCCGGTTGAGCCCGAATTCCTCCAATAGATCGAATACATACTGCATGTATGGAATGTCCACTTTGTCCATCGCCATAACTCGGTTCGAACCGAATCCTCGGACTTTATAATCTCGTCGATGTTCACGGGATTACGAACCGTCGCCATTGTAATCCGCAAAAATCTCATTAGCACTTGAAAATTGAATAGGTTAGCAGAGATTTAAATAGAGAACAATGATTACCGTAAAATTAAAAAGCTTTGAGAATTTTATGCTGAACAATGGAAGTTTCAGAAAAAGCTTTTGAAGTTGAAAATGGCGGAGAGATAATATGCGAATGAAAAACTGAAGAGTTTTGATAAAGATAACAGTAGGTTTGCAATCCAACAGCGGTGATTGAAATCAGTTTTGATCGATTTTCAGTTTTTGACGGTTGAGATTAAAGTTAAAATACATTCCATCGGTGCACATCTATAATTGGTAGGAAATGAGTAATATAAAGGTAGACAAGACATGCATTAAATGCACTGCAGGAGCATTAAATTCTAAGTCGAAATACTGAACATGATTTTTCTACTGACTTAGAATCTTTAAAATGAAATGAACGCTTGTAAAATACTGAGTGAGAGGAAATGCGAGCATACTTCTTAAGATAATAATTAAATAAATACTCAAACCTCTTCAGCTAAACTTTTCAGTATCAGCTGGTTACTTAGAAATACATGCTTCTGCTGATATGCATATTCCCCCTTAATGTGTACAGTATGATTCTCTCAACTGAATCTTCATACTGATTCTTTGTGCTGAGTTAACTGTTTTAGTAGTTGAGTTCTATTGATAAAAACTGTTGACGGTTGTTCTGCATCTGTTGATACGCTTTTCGACTGAGACGATTCAGTAGGATGCAGCAGACGTAGCTCAAGTGATAATTCTTTATACCATAATCTTTATTTAAAATACAAAAATTTTATAGTAGAACATATTCAAGTTACAGTTGCCCCTTACTCTTCTTATATATTACAAAAAATTATTTATTAAAATACAATGATAATAAATCTTAAATTATTATAATTTGTTACAAATTTGAGGTTATTTCTAAAACATTTTTATTATAAATAATTTTTAAGTAAATAATTATAAATCTAAAATAAAAGAATAATTTGCTATAGATCACTCGTTCCATCATCTTATCTGTTTCTGGAAATTTTCCACCTCTAATGTCATACTTACTCAGTAATAAGTCTCGTATTTTATTTTGAAATCATATATTTGTTTTCACTATAAGCTAACTAATTAAAGTAAATAAGATATAAAAAAAATTATAATTTGTTACAAATTTGAAGTTATTTCTAAAACATTTTTATTATAAATAATTTTTAAGTAAATAATTATAAATCTAAAATAAAAGAATAATTTGCTATAGATCACTCGTTCCATCATCTTCTCTGTTTCTCGAAATTTTCCACCTCTAATGTCATACTTACTCAGTAATAAGTCTTGTATTTTATTTTGAAATCATATATTTGTTTTCACTATAAGCTAACTAATTAAAGTAAATAAGATATAAAAAAAAACAGGTTGATTAAATAAGGAACTAACGCTTGATTTTAAAAAACTAAGGAATAATAAAGAATAATAATAAATAATTGAATAAAAGAAGATGTACTTGAATTAAATACATATACAACTAACCCATTTTCAGACCTAACCTGCTGACATTTTCTTTCCTCGTTGAGTGCCGTTTTTCTGCCCTCCCCAAATAGCAACGCACAATGCCGGTAAGTAGCCACAAATTTTCAAAATCTTTGTATGCATTTTGTCTTCTGGTGTGGGTACTACATCTACTGTTTTCTTATTGGTTTTGGAGATGTTTTTGTATCTTCTAATGTTGAATAGTATTATGTTGCATTTTGGATGTAATTTTAGCTACGTTCAATGATTGTGCTTCAGTTAGTGTGCTTCTCAATGAACCAATATTTTCGTTTTTTTTATTTTAGTTCTAAATTACTATATTGGAATTTAAAATATAGCTGTTTCGAGCATTTTCTTTCAGATTTTAATTCGACCCATTTCTTACAAAAAACGAAGTCTATTATTTGAATTAACGAAAGTTGATTCTAAAAGGAAACACAAAATCATTGATGCAGTTTGTATAAGTATTATTGATAAAACAACAAGTTGTTCTCTATTTCAAAAATTAAGATTAAGAAGATACTCGAGTTTTTTTAGGTTTCTTACGTTGACACTTACCAACCGATATGATCTTACATTTAAGTAAAAATCGGCGATGATGTCCGATTGCATTTTGGATGTAATTTTAGCTACGTTCAATGATTGTGCTTCGGTTAGTGTGCTTCTCCATGAACCAATATTTTCGTTTTTTTTTATTTTAGTTCTAAATTACTATATTGGAATTTAAAATATAGTCAGTTTCGAGCATTTTCTTTCGATTTTAATTCGACCCATTTCTTACAAAAACGAAGTCTATTATTTGAATTAACGAAAGTTGATTCTGAAAGGAAACACAAAATCATTGATGCAGTTTGTATAAGTATTATTGATAAAACAACAGTTGTTCTCTATTTTAAAATTTAAGATTAAGAAGATACTGAGTTTTTTTAGGTTTCTTCTGTTGACACTTATATGATCTTACATTTAAGTAAAAATCAGCTGATGATGTCTGATGATGGCAGTCAGCTGGTAAGAAATCTTCGACTTACTGTAGATAAACTACTGAGTGGAATGGCGATTTTGTTAGTTGATGACGTAAAGCAGCTGTTAACTTCTAATTTCTTTAATAAAGCATGTGCATAAAAACTGTTATAATATATCAGCGTGCTCTATTTTTGTGTTCCTTAACTCTCTGCTTAGGGATTAATAAGCAGCAAAACTGTTTGTTATTGTTCTGTAGAGGAAGTTTCCTACAGGCCCTGAATTTTTCAAAATCTATATCCCCGACCTTGCTGAAAAAGAAATGGTAAGGACAAAGATTCAATCTTAGACTTTAGAATAAATTACACAATTGTTCTAATAGAAAAGCTCTTTATTTTTAATCTGCTATACATATAGAGAATCCCACTTTGATTTTATCGACAAGAACCGGGAGGCAATGTGCCAAACAAATTCTGGCTAGATGTATGGAAAGAAAGAGGTCAATGGGAAGTGTCTGTTGGAATAATCGAAGAGGACTACTATTTTGTTGATGGTTGGGTAGAATTCAGACAGGACAACCAATTGAATGATGGAGACTTTCTGACTTTCTGTTTGGTTAAGGAAAGAGAGTTTTTGGTTACCATATTCGCACCAAATGGATGCCTTAAGTTTCTTAAGGAAATGATTGAAGAGCATGAGGGCACAGAAGAATATGAGTTGGAGGAAGAGAAAGCCGAAGAACACAATTACCAAACAGGAAGTTCAACGTCAGCTAATGTAATCCGCACAGCAAAGTCATGGAGAATGAAGATAATGCCATCCCATGGAAAAAAGAACAACAAAGTAGTAAGTGCATATATATATATATACATATAAATATTATTTCCGTATCTCAGTAATCTAATACTAAACACATCCATAACATAGAACCTACCAATGGAGTTTATGCACACGAACAACTTAGGGACACAGAAGAAGGCAATCATTCAAGATCAAGCCGGTGCAAAATGGGAGATAGGCATGTGTGGTAGGACAGTGGACGGGCCTAAATGCAGATTCACCAGTGGATGGGACAATTTCTATGAAAACCATGGACTTAAGACAGGAGATGAAATTGAATTCAAGATTGTGCGACAGAAGACAACCAATAATCTGCTCTACCTGAAATCTAATGTTTAAGTATAACCAAAACTTTTAAGTACGTATTATTTATGTTTGTACGGAGAGCAGAAAACAGACTTATTTTTAGTTATAAACTATTAATGCATGTACAGTTATTTTTGTATCAATTATGGTCATTACATGAAATACTTGTCCGTAGTTGCAGTACATACACTTTCATCTAAAAAATCTGAGAAATATGTGGAATGATGTTGAGATGAATTATGATTGTAGTTGAATTATGTCCGTAGTTGCTGCATGCTTATTTTAAATGAGAATGGACGGTTAGTAACGAAATTAAGAAAACAATAACAAAGGATATTGTAAACCAAGGTCACAAGGATGTAACTCACTAATAAACTGTAGCTGATATAGCTTTCTGCGATTCTTTTACTACGATTTGATGATCAGCTATTGATTGGAACCAGTTCAGCAACAATATGTAATGATCATAATCGATATAAAAATAAATCGTGGATCAGTTGATGCGTTAGATACGAACACTTATACACAGCTGGATATTCATGATATCACTCAGCCGATATACCTTTCTACTGAATCTGTCCACTACTGATTTGATGATCACCTACTGATTGGAATAGCACTCAACTGATAAATAATCCTATTCTTTTCACACTTCTTAACATCTATTATTCAGAAAACTCAGCAAAATGATTAAATTATCATTAGCAACTGAGTGTGATGTCTCTCAACTGATAAAGTCTTCTACTGATATAGTCTCCAGCTGAGTCGAGCAATGAGGGGTAATTGCAATGAGGGGTAATTGTGTCCTCAGAACTCAGGTATAACTGATAAGATTTAGTAGGTCTGTTACCATATGATACAAATTATACAGAAAATCTTTTATCAATAAGTACTGTGATACTAACTGTCATGATTAATAGTCAGTTGTCAACTGATAAGTTCTTCCAATTAAGCAAAGATCAGCTAATGAGCTGTGATTATGTAAGACAGAACATATCGGCCGATCTAATGCTACACATCATCAATTCACTGAACATAATACAGTACTGAATGTCAATCCAATTATAAGATCTTTAAATAAAGACAAAAGAATGCAAAATAATATTAAATAGTATTAAAACAAATGTATTTAAAGTTAAGACTACTATTACAGATCATACAGTCAAAAGATGTTCAGGGACTGGAAGATTGACATAAAGTAGAACTACAAATTTTGATATACTTCTTTGAAAACAACATTTCTAGTGACTGAACAATCTCCGCCGTCTTCCCTCACCGCCAAGATTTTCAAGCCAGATTGCTTAGTAACACGTGACATAGCCACATACAATTGACCATGAGTGAAAACTGGATTTTTTAAATATAAACCAACTGACTGCAACGACTGTCCCTGACTCTTGTTAATAGTCATTGCATAAGAAACAGTGAGTGGGAATTGTCTCCTCTGAAATTTCAATGGTAACCTAGGATCAGATGGAGTCAAAGTCATTCTTGCAATCAGAATTCTCTCACCTGCAGATTTACCATTCAGAATTTCAGCTTTCAATATGTGCTTCCCGAGCCTTGTAATAATTAATCTTGTACCATTACACAATCCTTTAGAGTGATCTATATTTCTCAACAACATAACTGGAGTGCCAATTTTTAAGAACAACTGATGATTGGGCACACCAGAACACTTGATACTATTTAAGAACTCAGCAGCATGATCATCATCAGAAGAACAATCCAAAGGTGGAACACCAAAGGTACTGTCAGAACTCAAGTATAGCTGACCTCCGCCAGGCCTTGATGCAATTATGTAATCATTGAGAGACTCAACAACTTGTAAAGTAGGGGCTAAAATGGCACGCTGACACAAGAATGTATGATCATCACAAAATTTTCCATTTTTGAAATAAATTGAAGCAACAATGGCAGCCACTGGATCACCACAATAGGTAAGCACAACATCTTCAGGAAGTTTAATATCCATAACCCCATCACCAGACGCACCATACTTACCATCACCAATGTTTTCCAACAATTTTGAAAAGGAAAGCACATCATCTTTCTCCATATCTACGCCAGGCATGATCAACCTCATATTTTTCGTAAGCTTTAGAACAACACAATAATCCCAAAGATAAGAAAAATTAATAGAAGCATGAACAATTTGCTGCCTGCTACCCATTGGAATAACAGGTAAAATCTGACGAAAATCACCACCCAAAACCACTGTCTTTCCACCAAATGGAGAACATAATGCATTTGGATTGGTAAAACGCATCAAATCTCGTAGAGTACGGTCCAACGCCTCAAAACAGTGTTTGTGCATTAATGGAGCTTCATCCCAAATAATTAGCTTCGCACAAACCAACAAATTCGCCAAAGAACTATTCTCGTGAATATTGCAAACGAGTCATCAACAACATCAATTGGAATTTTAAATCGCGAATGGGCGGTTCTACCGCCGGGAAGTAAAAGAGAGGCTATACCACTTTGGAAGCTACATTGATAACAATTTGGTGCTTGCAAACGTAATGCACGGAGACAAACCTTTCCAAATAAATGTTTTGCTGTTCCACCATATCCATAAACAAAAAAGAAACCACCTGTAGATGACTAAGAAGCACTCGAGAATAGTATCATAAATAGAACGCCTGTTTATCGGTACATTTAAGCAAGAATTACGCATGTTCTTTGTTGTAAAATAGCCAAATCATATTGCATCTCCTCCATCACCAACAAATTATCACTGGAAGGAACCACATTAACAACGGGCAAATGAAGGGATGGGAAGTCAGCCAAACTCTTACCAACAGCTCGTAAAAATTTATCAACCTCAATTAGCGCATAGCACTTCAACTGATCACTGGTCAGTGATAGGCCTACAAAACATAAGCTTGCATTGAACAAAGTATACACCAATATCTTAAATCGGGAGTTGGGAAAAAATTTAATACAAAAAGACTTACAGTCAAAAAAATCACAGAAAGATATTGACATATAAGACATTGTTAACATAAAAGAAAACACAGACAGATAGATCTCAAGATAAAAACAACAACTCAAATGGAAAAACAATAATAATACGCTGATTCTTACCACGATGATGAAACAAATTTCTGTGCTTTTCCTCAATATCATCACAAAGATAAGTCCAACACTCTTCCCAAACAACTTCAGGTCGTGAGATTGAAGATGTACAAAGCAAAGAAGCAAACATATAACGCATAGAATACGCAGATGCCCATAAGCTGGCTTCCTTAATTGCATGAATATACTCCTTATCATCATCTAACAAACCCAAAGAATACATAGCATCTCTAAATGTATCATACTGAACACCACTTATGCATCTTATTTCTTCATAGCTTGTAGGACCCTTCACAATATTTAATAAACACCTTAGATAATAAAGCTCTCCGGATCCAGGCTTCACATTATACAACCTCCCTATCGCAAACTGAGATTGTCTAGGCTGCCATTTATTGCGGTTAAAGACAAATTTAGTTGGAAACTGAGCATAGGTCAAACACCTAGCCTGCGGGAATTTTTTTATTTGCTTCCATCCACTCCAAAAACATTGTTTGCTTAACGGATGGTCGTGCAAGAACTTCATCAATTTGAGCCTCTTCGGAAAAGACCACACTTTGCTCCCCCGGAAGATGGAAACCCGGTCTCTCAACGAGGAGGATATCTAAAATGAATTTCAAAACTAAATATTCGCCAAGCTGCCTCACACGGCGAAATATATCTCGCAATCATAATATTGTGTAACCTCATCCTCCACCTTATGCGACCCCAAACCATCTTCTCTAGAAAACGCACTTGTAACACGATCATTGCCCTTATTTATATACTTAAACAAATACTTAATCGCTCTAGGCTCGATTACACCATTCCACATTAATATGTGCCCCATATCTCAAAAGGAGATGTCTATTGTGTGGAATAACATACCTATTATCAAGAGGAAAACCCCTCTTAACAACAAACCTACCATTATTACGGGCGCCTATATATTGGATAACCACTACTATCCCTACTGGTTATATCCACAAAAGGTTTGGGAATTTTTTTAACACAAATACCATCGGGACATACATGAAGATTTTAAATCGAAGCAACCCCACAAGGACCATGCATCATAGAATCCCGCACACATTGATAATACCGAGGATCCGTCTCGGGATCCGGAATTTCCGCACTTACAATATCATCAATGGCAAGCATCGGTTCTATCCTTAAACCTGTTTTGACAAAAAAAGCGAGAATATGTGCATGGGGTAATCCACGTTTCGAAATTGAATCGTGTAAACAATTGGAATAAATAAAGGAATGAATTAGAATACAACAAAACCAAGGATGGTAATATAAGAATATGTAAATAAATACCTGCTCTAACAGGTCCAAACAGTTTCTTCTTGCGCAAGTCATTCATCAAGCCATTCAATTTCATTTTGAAAATTCGAGATACAATATCCGGACGATCATACGTCTTCGATTCCTTACCGCAAAAACGCACTATTTCCGGCCATTTTGGATTACAAGTAAACGTAATAAACAAATCAGGATATCCAATCCAAGCACAAATAGCCATTGCATCTTGGTAATTTTCCCTCATATACCGTGGACTACCAGTGAACGACGATGGTAAAACAACCGGCTTGCCATACTGTGCTGCATCCATCCGGCCCCTCATAGCACCCTCATTAATCCCACTATATAGATGTGCTCGTAACTTTGGTTGCTTCCGACGCACAAAACATAACTTGGCAGACTCCATCACAGTATACGAATCTACAATGAATTGCTGCAACAACCTTCTCGAGAATAAGAGGACAGATACTTCACCCGCACGCTCATGCAGCCTAAAAGCAAAGAATTCCATAAAACTGATTTTCTTACGACGATATTTTTTCTCTGACTCTGCAAAGGGAATATCCTCACGATACCCATCCTCACCATAAGGAAACAACAATGGATATTGCAAGGGCAGGTACGATGAATGTAACTCACTTATGCGCTTCAAGCGACCGGACCTTGTTTCCACAATAATATCTAGTACGTTGCGTCACCGATCAACATCACCAACCACAAGAGCAGCAACCTCCAGAAACTAATGGAAGATTGTAAGTTCTAGGATCTGTACTTCTTCTACACACCAATCTTAATTTCAAATCAGAACTGACACAATCATTCAATCGATCCCTCACCATACGAAAAGACTTCACAAGCACATTATTTCTATCAAGAATATTCCCAAGCCGCACTATAACTTCATCATGACATTCATTCCCCCTATAGAAAAAATCAGAAGTCCCAATTTAATGAAAAAACAAACAATAAATAATTAAATCAAGACTAAATATATTTGAATACAAGAAAGCATACTCACCAAATGACAGCCCGTCTATTCTGTATTTCATTCTCAGTGTCATAAATATACAACTGAGCAAATTTTGGAGGATTTCCTTCAAGTGGCGACAAACTACCAATCCTATGTACATTCTCCCCACACATCCGAATCTTTGGAGGGCCTCTCCCATTATTCAAGCTTGGGTCTATCTTGCCACTCATAGATGTAAAACAATACATATTGTTGTAGTACCTTATATTATCTAAGAAATGCTTACTTATCTCATTCATTCCGAAAAACAAATCACTCAAATCTTCAGGCGGTGACTTCAATGTGGGAAGCTTGATCTTCCCACGGATACAACAACCAGAATACTCAGGAGATTCTTTGGTCCCAGCAGACAACAACCTTTCTTCATACCAAAACCAAGCATGGCAAGATATACACTCATAAATCGGATCACCTAAGTCCCAATAATCTATAGAAAAATCACATTTTAGCATCAACAGAAAAATTATAAACTACAGAAATAAAAACTATAAGAAAATAAACACTAATGTTCATATAAGAAAGAAAGAACTAATCAATTACATATCAATTACCACATGTATAAAATTAATGCAAAGCAGAAGATCTAATAAATTTGACAATTAAAGAAAATTTAAGAGAGACAATAAAAAAGAAAATCTCACCATCAATAGAAGACCTAGAGGTATTGTTATCGGGATGCACAACGTCGGCATCTTCGTTCTATCATGGATCCAAACCTACCACTTCTTATACCAGCTCTCGTCGAGTAGCTTCCACCTTATAATTATGAATAAAATTACTATTAATAGCCAATAATATTTTCAATATATACACAACAGACCAAGATGAATAGAAAAATCAAATCCAACCAAATAACAATAGAGAAGTGAAAGACCCATGAACTCTAAAATATCTTGCACTTTTCGAGTATATCTTCCTCAGTTCAGCAACAAATGCAAGGGAAAAAAGATAACAACAAATACACTTCAGCATTCGTAAGTCCAAGAAAATAGATACACTTCTAAAGGACAAACCTCTACATTTTATCTTATTTGACTGCGGCTTCCTAGCACCCCCAACCTTGCTTGACTTCTTCATATCATATATAGAATCAGAAGACCACAGAAAAAGATGAAGACTGGTACAAAGAGAAAGTTTTTACAGAACACACATAAAAGAAGAAGTCCATTAAAAAAGAAAATAACACATGCAAGTCGACACTTTGTTCGAATCGACGACCGAAAAATAATAAAGAAAATATTATTTTTTGTCACGGAAGGGCGATTGAGACTGTCCATCGGAGCAACTTTAGTTGGTCAAAGCGGGTAATGTGTTGTCTCGCTTGTTATTGTTCTAGGTTTGTCCTAGGTGAGAATGTGTCGAGAAAAAAAGTTGAGTGGTCCTCGGTCGAACTTTGAAATGACTTTATACGACCGGGTCCTCAACATCAAAAGGTATTCCTCGGTTCAAGCAAACTTCACATTTCGGACTCATAGATTGGGATTATGATCACTCATATGTGGCTCCATCGACGGTTTATTACTACTACTCCAAGGATGAGAAACTGATGGTTCATGATTACTATAATCAAGGCAGTGTCTCTCCTTTGCTATATAGTACTCCTTCCGTCTTATTCATCTTGTCTTATTTTTCTTTTCGAATTGTCTTATTCATTTGCTCCTATTCCAAAAATAGCAATTTATTTACACATAACTATCCACTTGTCTTGTACTGATTTAGTCCCCTCCTGAGTCGAAGAATTAGGGGAAATTGTCTTCTCAGAACTCAAGTATAACTGACAAGATTGCTATCACAGTACAAATGCATCCCTTGCATTTGTTGCTGAACTGAGGAAGAAAAAACAAAGGTTGCCATATGATACCAATTATACCAAGAATATGATATCAATTAGTACTGTGATAGTAACTGTCGTGATTAATAGTCAGTTGTCGACTGCAAAGATACTGAGGCTGCATAGGTTTTTTCTGCTGATACTTACCAACTGATAAGGTTTTCCATTTAAGCAAAGATCAGCTGATGATGTGTTATGATGTCAGTCGGCTTAGGAGAAATCTTCGACTGAGTGTCTATCAGGCGAGGCCCATTTGAACAGAAGAGGGTAGTATCAAATCCGCCTCCTCACGCCGATCCGGCAAAAAGGAAGAGACTTAGCAAGACACGAACAACTGAGCGGACCTCCGTGCTGCCATGCTACACCTACTGAGTCTCACGTCAGCAGCACCCGGTCAAAGCCCTTCACCGCCATCTCATCCAGACAATGATGGTAATAATGATGATGATATGGGTCAGGCATCACCCAAGGATGCAGATAAGGAAGGATCTGCTGAGGGTAACACTCCCCTTCGCGAACAGGACACCTCACCACCACCAGAAACATCAGGTGAAGCCCCAGTTGCCTCACAACCAAACAGAGGTCAACAACTGGCGATGCCTCAGCCGAGGATAGGAACCAGCAACTATCAGACTAAGTCAATAAGTTCCATATCCTCAAAGTCTATCAACCGAGTCATTCGCAGACAAGGATTGAACAATCGTCTGCTAGCCAAAGATGTACACAAGGATTCGCAGATGATGATATGGGTCAGGCATCACCCAAGGATGCAGATAAGGAAGGATCTGCTGAGGGTAACACTCCCCTTCGCGAACAGGACACCTCACCACCACCAGAAACATCAGGTGAAGCCCCAGTTGCCTCACAGCCAAACAGAGGTCAACAACTGGCGATGCCTCAGCCGAGGATAGGAACCAGCAACTATCAGACTAAGTCAATAAGTTCCATATCCTCAAAGTCTATCAACCGAGTCATTCGCAGACAAGGATTGAACAATCGTCTGCTAGCCAAAGATGTACACAAGGATTCGCAGACAAGGATTGAACAATCGTCAGTTTCTTAGCCATCAACTGACCCTCCAGTCAGTAGGAGGTATAGTAAGTACAAAGATTTATCAGCTGAGTGACTTGATCAACTGACGTCAACAGCTACACTTATCAAAGACGTATGCTTCAAAATTGAGAAAGAAGTTGCTGAAATTAAAACCCACCTATCCATGACTCGCCCCACCGATAATGCCAAAAAGGGGGAAATAGTATCAAAGGGGGAAATGGTATCAGAAGAAATGATCGGGGAAATGGTATCACAGGGACACCTGTGATTATTATTGATCAAGGCAATATTCAGGACTCAGAGGAGACTCAATCGGAACCTCAAGCTGATACTATCATAACTGAAACATCTGACCTTTTCCTGATGACCTTATCTCGTCTGGCTTGCTTTTCAGCGCTTTCAGCAGCCATGACCTTTAGACATTCATATTGATAATGCTAAGTCCTTTTGCAGTTATAAGACGTTGAGCTTCTGGGAGGCAATGTGCCAAACAAATTCTGGCTAGATGTATGGAAAGAAAGAGGTCGATGGGAAGTGTCTGTTGGAATAATCGAAGAGGACTACTATTTTGTTGATGGTTGGGTAGAATTCAGACAGGACAACCAATTGAATGATGGAGACTTTCTGACTTTCTGTTTGGTTAAGGAAAGAGAGTTTTTGGTTACCATATTCGCACCAAATGGATGCCTTAAGTTTCTTAAGGAAATGATTGAAGAACATGAGGGCGCAGAAGAATATGAGTTGGAGGAAGAGAAAGCCGAAGAAGCATTTGTTGCTGAACTGAGGAAGATATACTCGAAAAGTGCAAGATATTTTAGAGTTCATGGGTCTTTCACTTCTCTATTGTTATTTGGTTGGATTTGATTTTTCTATTCATCTTGGTCTGTTGTGTATATATTGAAAATATTATTGGCTATTAATAGTAATTTTATTCATAATTATAAGGTGGAAGCTACTCGCCGAGAGCTGGTACCAGACGCACCATACTTACCATCACCAATGTTTTCCAACAATTTTGAAAAGGAAAGCACATCATCTTTCTCCATATCTACGCCAGGCGTGATCAACCTCATATTTTTCGTAAGCTTTAGAACAACACATTAATCCCAAAGATAAGAAAAATTAATAGAAGCATGAACAATTTGCTGCCTGCTACCCATTGGAATAACAGGTAAAATCTGACGAGATTTATCAGCTGAGTGACTTGATCAACTGACGTCAACAGCTACACTTATCAAAGACGTATGCTTCAAAATTGAGAAAGAAGTTGCTGAAATTAAAACCCACCTATCCATGACGCCCAAATGATAATGCCAAAAAGGGGGAAATAGTATCAAAGGGGGAAATGGTATCGGAAGAAATGATCGGGGAAATGGTATCACGGGGACACCCGTGATTATTATTGATCAAGGCAATATTCGGGACTCGAGAGGAGACTCAATCGGAACCTCAAGCCGATACTATCATAATCGAAACATCCGAAAGTATCCCGGCTTCGGTAGAGTTTTCCAGGGAACAAGGCAACGAGAGGAGGTGACCGACTTTATACTCGAGATTCTAGATCACTTAGATTGAGTAGATATAGCAAGTATATAGTTTATTAAATATAATTAACATTCAAAGAGAATAATAACATAGAGAAAATGGATTTTTATTGGCAACAGAAGATAACAAAGTCCAAGTATTGCAAAAAGCTTCAAAAGATTATAATATCGATTTCAACCTCATAAGTCTGAGGTAACTACACAACAGAAAAATTACAACACTTCTTGCTACCCCTTCTTCGAAGTAGTCCTCCTACGCTTCACAGTGCTCGAACCTCCAAACTTATCAACCACATTTTTCAGAGGAGCAGCATCACCAAGCAAGGCATCTTCTTCAATACAATCGTCATCCAGGTTTATAGCCCTACATCCGTCTTTTAAGGAGAGATTTAAAGATTCATCCTGTACATCCCCAAATGCACCATCCAAAGACCTACCCATCTTGTTAGCAGCTGCAAAATTCAATACACCTGAACCATCAGAGGACAGCTCAACACGAGGGAGCTTTTCCTTACTTGATGGGGTATTAGAAAAAAATTTATCAACACGCTGCTCTTTAGAGGTACAGTTGGACTCCTACACAATAAAGAATCATAGATAAGTCCCACCACATCAAAACAAAATAACATATATAAAATAAATAGTGCTTGAAGCAAACAACTTATAAAACTATATACAACCTGGCTTTCAAGGACGGATGGAACGGATTGAGCAGATAAACACACTTTCGAAACTCTATATCCACCACCAATAACTGCCACATGATCAGATCTCATCTGTATCTTAAAAATAAGATGCTTACACAATAATGAAAGTGCAATTTCACCCTCAGGATCGGCAACACCACCCTAATAAGATATTCAAGTATAAGCCAAAATATACTTCCTAGAGCATATATAACAAAAGACAACCAGCAGAAATAGATGAAGAAGCATAACCTCCCCAATACTATCCTTAATATCGCCAGACAGTTTTTCCCAATAATCCGATAAGCATCATTATCCCACAAAGAAAAGAGTAACTAACCCAAGTATCATCTCGACGATAAATCTTTAATTTATATCTATAATATGTTAACGAAACATTAATAACTTAATAAAGAACGGAAGAAAGCTAAACATTAATAACTTAATAAAGAACGGAAGAAAGCTAAAAAAAATCGGGCCGAACACGGAAAAATCTAAATACCTCGGGGTAGGGCACACATCATGAGAATTACAAAATCGACGTAAAAAAATTTCTTCTCCATCTTGTCCAATTTCTTCAAACATTTAGAACAGGCAATATAATGCCAACCCCCATCAAAATCAATAGAATATATGGATCCAGCAATCCAACAATGAGCAACCTATATTGTTGGATAGAATCAATAGAAAACAACTAACATATAAGAAGTAAAAAAAAAATCGAAAAATAAAGAACCAGAAAATATATACCTCATCTTGAAAAAACAGATCAATAATCTTTGTCTTCACAGTAACACCCTCAACATAGTGGTCAGAGGAAGACAAATGCGTTCCTTGGGAGACACCACTGCAAGTTGAACCAGCCTGACCATACTTGTCGACATACCTACAAAAACAAACATTCAGCAAGTAAAAGTCGACATTTCATCAGTAGTACGGAATGTTGCTTTATCAACAATATCAATACAAACTGTTATTTTATCAGTAGTACTGAAACAAAATATGTTATTTATATATGCACTCCTAACAGATACTACTAATATAATACATAAAATTAGAAGACTGAACTCCAAAAGATCAATATAAAACATAATATCAAAGCAACCCCAAAAAGATACCTCATTCTGAAATCATTCACCTCCTCAAAATCACCATTGATATAAATCTTGGTAGCATGAAGAACATTGGCAACCTTTGTTTTTTCTTCACATGAAAAAAACAAGCGAGATAGATAAGAAAATACCTGAGAAAAAATTAATAAAGAAAATTGTAATTCTTAGTACACACCATTATAAATATTAGCCTTGCAGTGCTGAACAATAACAATCTTAGGATTCACAGTCTTTTCATGAAGCTGACTCATGAAGAGCTCAATATATTCATCCCATAAAGTACAACACAGCCTATTCAACCTACAGAATAATCATAAATAAACATTCTAATTCCATTAAGCAAAACTAAAAGTAAGACTAAATTTGCAATCAGTATTAATTACTCCATATCCTCAAGGTAAATGTTCATCATCTTCTTTACATCCCCACGATAAGTTTTCTGATCTTGAGGAAGAGAAACCTCTACCAACACACCAATAACATCTGGAACACAGTAAATAAAGTTTCAAAAGCCTCCCTGTAATACACATCTTGAAAGTTGATATAAAAAAGCCAGTCTAATAGAGAAACGACATAAAAACTAACCGAAAGTCGCTTCTTCACCATCATCAGTAATCCGAAGAACATCCAAAATGGGTTTCAACCAAAAACGCTTGGTGGGAAAAGATGAGTCAAAAACAACGCGCAGTTGGGTTTCCTCACCAACCTGAATTCTAAATTTACTCGTTACAACCCTATACTTTCCGGTATTATACGAGATCCTAAACTTTTTCAATCCATATAACTGGCCTTCTATTAAAAGAGGTTTGAAGGCCTGTATGATACTTCTCGGAAACATAATCTGCACTCTGTCCTCCTGATAGATAAAGGAACAAGAAAAAGAATGACTTAAAAGAACAAACCAGAGGAATAAACCAGAAAAATAAGGTACAAAGAATGGGCAAACCTCAGAGTCATGAAATATACAATCAAGAGAATACACATCTCTGGACTTAAAAGCAAGCGTCTCATAAAAACACACAAGTCGCAGCTTCATAAGATAATCTTGTTTTGAGTCATCCAAGTCTCTTATGAGAAGCCAATCGGGTGCCATTTAGACAATGAATAACTATCCACCAACTGAAATAGAAATGCAGTTATATAAAGATGCATTTATAAAGAATTATCTATGGAGGAAAATGTAGATGTAGACCTTTCGAACTGTTAGGGCCACGCCGTCCTACTGCCGGCGCCACACGTGTGAGCATGGCCGCAGATGGGAGCAGTTGAAATGGATATGTACAAGCATGGCATTAACGGGATCACCGATGGAAGCAGTTGAAATGCACACGTTTAAGTATGGCGCGAATGAGGCGCGCGAAACTCGAAAAAAGGCGGATGTGACTGGAAATAGAAATGCAGTTATATAAAGATGCATTTATAAAGAATTATCTATGGAGGAAAATGTAGATGTAGACCTTTCGAACTGTTAGGGCCACACCGTCCCTCACTTGGCGCCACACGTGTAAGCATGGCCGGCGATGTGAGCAGTTGAAATGGATATGTACAAGCATGGCATTAACACGATCACCGATGGAAGCAGTTGAAATGTACACGTTTAAGTATGGCGCGAATGAGGCACGCGAAACTCGAAAAAGGCGGATGTGACTGGAAATAGAAGTGCAATTATATAAAGATGCATTTATAAAGAATTATCTATGGAGGAAAATGTAGATGTAGACCTTTCGAACTATTAGGGCCACGCCGTCCTACTGCCGGCGTACAATTTAAATGTATCATACAGTATATGTGTTCAGCAGTATATGTGTTCAGATGAAGACAGAATCAGTATAAAGCTTTTGTAAGCCACCAACTGATCCATGAATCAGCAGGAGGCAGAATCAGTACAAAACTTTACTGATATTCCAGTAAGTAGCTGATAATCAAACCAGTTCTAAACAGAATCAGTAGAAAGCTTTATCATCTTAGTGATATTACAGAATAATAGCTGATATTCAAATCAGTAGTAGATAGAATCAGAAGAAAGCTTTATCAGATTAGTAATATTCGAGGCAGTACCTGATAATCAAATAAGTAGTAGCTGATAATCAAATAAGTAGTAGACTGATTCAGTAGAAAGTTTTATCAGTTGTGTGATATCATGAAGTAACGTCGCATCACCTGATGTTTGCTTAAATAAATGGCAGACCTTAGCAGAAGAAACCTCTACAGACTCAGTAAAAGCTCTATCAGCTTAGTGATATTCCAGGCAGCAGTTGATAATTAATTCAGTAGTAGACCGAATAGTTAATAATAAAATCTAGGTAATAATAACGGGAGCAGTTGAACTGGGCACGTACAAGTATGGCGCCAACGTGGCGCGCGAAACTCGGAAAGCAACGGGGTGGGGTGGAAGGGGGGGGTAAGGCTGATGTGATCGGAGTAAACAGTGTTTTTATTAGATGTAGCTTTTAAGAAGTAATAGATGTTTAGAAATGTCATTTTGTTTGATGTGAACCGATTCCATTCTTGTGTATGGCACCAATCATAAGTAATAAATTGGATCAATTAAAGTGAGGGAAAATTTGAAGTGCAAATAAACGAAAGTGCAAGAACAATCCGTAAGAATTTAATACAAATTGTGAAGATAATTTTGCTTCATAAATTCCAGAAATATCTTAAATCTCAAAGGGTCGCCATAAATACAACAATTTTTCATTTTTTCCTTCACCTCACACTTACAACTCAAAGTATATTAATTGAGAACACAGATCTGTAGAAAAAAGAAGAAAAAAAAGATAGAGAGAAGAGGAGAATCATAAATTGAACAAAAGAGAATAGAGATGAAGAGCAAGTGTTCTTCAAGAGAGAAAGTGCCCAAAAGTTTGAATTTGAAATGCCCAAAAACTTGAATTTGAAATTCCCAAAAATCTTGAATTTGGAGAGTTCAGTGGGTGAGCGGGAGAGAATGAAAGATTTGGGAATTGAAAGGATATTTATCTGCAAAAACTAACTAGGGTTAGTTTACAAATTGAAAGAAAATGAAGAAAATGAATTAAAAGAGAATAAAAGCAAAAATTGTTTAATACAAATGATGTGCCAAGTGTCGGCAGCTGGGAGGGTGGACTTGTGGTCTCCCTCCCAGCATCAAACAAACTCAAAGTACCGTTAATAAATGATCAGTGAATTCTTGTAGTGAACGCCTACCAATTTTCATGGATCACCAAAACTTACTAATATATATATGTATATATATATATATTAAACATGACATCATAATAATGCAGTAACACACCTTATGCATTTGTGTATTCTAATTGATAAATCAACATATAAGAAATAATGCATATAGTTATTATAATTATGCATCAAAATATGCGAAATAATGCATAAACATATTGCAATTATTGCATAAAATTATACTAAATTGTACTTCATTTAATTGGAATTAATCAATTAGTTCAATACAATTTGAAATAAGTTTGAAATTGGAATCATTTTGATTGAATATTATTATTAATTAATATAATTCTGGAAAACTATTATATGCATCATATGTCACGCCCCAATTCCCAAAGGAAGACATGTGGGCCGGAGCGCGACTGGAGAGGGGTGAAAGAAGTGGGGAAGAAAGGGGAAGAACTCGAAGAACAACCAGGAATTTAGTAAACTCGTATTTATATAATCAAGATCAAACTTCCATCCAACTACCTCAGTAGAAACAAGAGAGGTAGTGCGTAATATACATAGTAATAAAGCAGAAACGTTTCAAAATAGACAGCTATTCGTACAACAATACAACATACTAACTCAACACCGTCACTACCACACTGTCATCTTCAATCTGCAAAATCATTTTGAAAACATTTGGGCTGAACAATAACGTACTCAGTGGGTAAAGCAGCTGACAATAAACTTCCGAAAATCCTTTTTAAACAATGAAATGTTCATGCATCACTGATATAACATAAACAGTTTTTAAAACCAAAAGCAGTCTATGTATACCGAAACATATACTTTGGTCATTTCCTTTCCTTCTCAGCTATTGATGCATTCTACAACTTTTTCTCTTCATTAGACTTAGGGAAACACATTCACCTAAGAATAATCTCGTTCCCTTCATTAGACTTGGGAAAACAAATTCACCCAAGACTAACTTCGTGACGTTTGGTGTACACTAATCCTGGCTACGTCTAGCTCAGGATCCGATCGTTTAATCTCATATTGGCAAAGCCAATTTCATTCAAGTAGATTCACTTATCCAATAGCGATTAAAATATTTCATGAACATTCATAACTTTAATTCGCATAAATATCAGAGCTTAATAACTCAAACATAAATTTCTTAAATAAAATATAACCCACTTGACAGCAGTAGTGTAACCATGCATATTAATTAACATCTTCAATAGGGCCTTGAGCTTTCTAAGAACACCATAAAATTTCCCTCGCTAATATGCTTTGTGAACCGTTGATTGAGAACAAAAGAAAAAGAGTGGGTATGACTTTGGTTTCACACACATATGCAGGGGACAAGAGAGAAAGAGGAAGAAATCAAGTAGAAGAAGAAAGAGAATGAGAATAAGCTTCGTATGAACTGAAAACACACACTCTCTCTCTCTTCTCGAAGTATATATGCTTCAATAATGAGTTTACTTAGCGGTGAAGCTTTGCCAAATAGCCTTCTCAAGCCTTCCAATGACACGTTCTCGAAGGAGAGAAAATATTTGGAAATTGATTCACCCAACCACATATACATATTATAATAATCAATAGATATACCCTTATATATAGCTACTTAACCAAGCGTCATACAAACTCATTGTACATTTCTTTTAGTTTCATTCGTCAAGACCACGTGAGAGGAGAAGAGATAAAAACATTACTTTGCCGACCTAATTTCTCATAGTGCATGCAGAATGACACGTGGATCCACCGAAAATGAAATGGAAGGGATTTATAAAGGATTTCCTCATGCATCATGTATTACCAATACAAAAGGCATAACTTGATGATTGTAATATGTCTTAAACACGTAGACTGCACATTTATTAAATCATTCTACACATAATTCGCTTCTATTACTAATTTGTGAATCTTAAGTGAAATGATCAAAACCAGAAGCCACCAAAACTATGGACTATTGTAACAGCTCATGGTTCCCCATGAATATGTGGAAACCCAAGCAAAGAAGTGGAAATAGTTTACGATTGCAATCCCATTTTATTGTCATGGAATCTTGGATCAGCGGCGGCTCTTGAGGCGCCACAGCCGCCGAGGTGCCAGAGGCAAGATTGGCGGTGATGCACAGCGTTTCATTGACAATCAGGCCCATGGCTACTCTTGCTGGCGGTTCTAATCGTGGAGGGTCAATTGTAGGTGCAGCGGCGCCTGCGCCCTGCTGTGGTGGAGGAGCTGAGGGAATTTTTTTTGTCGATTTGATCCCAAATGAGAATTGAGCGGCGTGAGGACGTGGATTGAGAGAATGTCGGCGGCCTGATTTGAGGCAAGTGACTAAAATAGCCTCCTAGAATGGGGCTGCTCGTGTAGGGAAGGGATATATTTGAGAATTCCATTAGCATGTCAAGCAGGTAAGCTGTCTACTTAATATATGGGAAAATTCTATCCTAGATCCGGTCCACAAGTTGTGGACCCGGTGGTTATAAAACATGCCACATAAGATGTTAGTAAAATAAAAAAATTCGAAAAACACACAACTCTAATCCTACACCACAAGTCTACAAGACCGGGTCTAGGATAGAATTTTCTAATATATGTATGGTAAATTCTTCATTACGTTGTATGCACTCATTTTGGTTGGAGAGGCCGAGAGGGGATGAGTTGTGGATTTAACTGTTGGACGATAAGCCCATGAGGCTTCCTCTATATCATTGGGCTTTTGACCTCAAATTGAACTACAACCTGAAATTAGTGCCACGAGAGTTTGTTGATAACATTAAATATAAATATTTATGTGTCTGCGTGTCGTGACGAGGTTTGAACTTTGAAGAAAGAACGTGATTGCACGTGTCGAACTCTAAATGTAACGGAATCTTATATGACAAGACTCTTACCTCTTCACAATACTGATGAGCCCAGCACAGGACCACCTCTCTCTCTCTCTCTCTCTCTCACACAGATTATGTAGTTACGGAGTACCTAACTCGCTTGAAAACCCCAGAAGTACCCCTGCGCTACATATTTACATAATCGATCGCTACAATCATCATAAACAGCATTAAAGAAAAAGGTGAATATTGATAATGTCTTCGGTGGATGATGTGTGGAGGGAGATTGAAAAGCAGCCGAAGAAAGAGATGATGACTTTGGAAGATTTTCTATTCAAGGCTGAAGAAGAAGAAGAAGCAAAGGGGAGAGGGAGGCCAAAGAGGAGCTTCAGTTTGTCGGAGAAGGCGGCGGAGATGAGGGAAATAAGGATGATCAAGAACAGAGAGAGTGCCGCCAGATCCAGGGAGAGGAAGCAGGTCCACTTTGTAATTGTGATAAATTAAGTGTGTTTCTTTTTTAATGTTTGGATTTTGATGGTTTATAGGCGTATGAAGCTGAATTGGAGTCTATGGTGGTGAGACTAGAGGAAGAAAATGATGTGCTCTTGAAAGACAAGGTAGACTATTCAATAATGAAGTATTACATTCTTCTTTTTATCAAATCTAACTACAGTGATCCAAGTTTCGGATCAACTAGAGTAATTTCTAGTCTCTGTATGACTAACGGAGACAAACTTGTTCCTTTTCCAGGCAGAACAAGAGAAGAAGAGGCTTAAGCAGGTTGTCACTTTCTTCACTGTATCACTTTTCCTGTATGATTAACAAGTTTTTTGCTGTTTCTGCAGCTTATGCAGAGTGTGATACCAGTAACAGAGATGCCTAGACCACCACGAACCCTGCGCAAGATTGGCTCCATGTAATGTCAATCTTTCAGCTATATTTTGTTTAAGTAGTAGTATCAGCATTTCCCATATAGAGAACTACCTTATAATTAACTACAAATGTATGGATTGATTTTCTTTCCCGTATGTGCTTAGCTTTAATTTTGACTTCTTTATTGATATATTATGATCATATACAAGATGTGTTTATGATCTTGGAAACTAAGAAGGAATACTTGTTGTAGTAGAATATGAAATTGAACTTTTTAAGTTGGCATTTGTTGTAGATGAAACTTGTTTTGAAAAGAAGTGATAAATTAAGCAAAGCAACATATGGAGAGATTTGGTATTGTAGGAACAAGTTTCTACTTCTTTTATGCTCCAGGTAATTAAAAGACCTTCTCTTATTCACTTAGAAATGTGCTACCTTGTATAGAGAGAGAATTTGAAACAAACATTCAACATTCAGTAAGTTGAAATATATTCATGAAACAATGCAAATCAGTCTCTCCTCCTCCCAGTATGGTGCTTGCTTCTGATAATATGGATGACAAACGCCACAAACGTGAGAAGTAGAGTCGAACCAGCAACTATGGGGATACACATCTTAAACCCGCGTGCCTTGTCTTCACCACCTTCACCTTCTCCAGGAGGTTCAACAGCAAAAGGACCGGCTTTTTCTTCCTCCACCCTTTTATCAGAAACACCCTTATAAGTTTCCGGCTGCTCTTTTCTCTCGTCATTCTCAGCACGATCAACGACTTGTTGATCGTTCTTAGGCTCGTATATTTCTGCGTTTTTCTCTTCTTCTTTAATCTGCAGACTCCCGGACCCCTCTCTAACCAGCTCCGGCTTATCCTTGACTTCTTCAATGGCGCTCCCAACAACACCTTTAACCTTCTTGGGCATTGTGATCGTCAAAGTAGATTCGTCGTCGTTGAATATGGCATTGATCTCGTCCAGAATCACACCATTTGGAATTTTGTAAACTTTCTTAAACCCCTTAATCTCTCTATCTTTCTTATGCACTTTCCACCCCACCATTACCGTCTCTTTCACCTGCCTCTCGCCGCTTATTCCTATCAAACTCCCATCTTCGTTAATGTCGATCTTTATGTTCCTTCTCAGATAACCTACAACATTTCCACGCAAATGCTTGAATTAAATAAAATAAAATAAAAAGAAAAGAGTCTAGAAAACAAAACCTTTGAGATGAGCAGTGAGGATGAAAAGGGCGTCAGTTTCTCTCGACACGAAAACGGGGCCAGCTCGATCTTTAGCTAACTGGAAATCCGAGGTGAACTCGTCAGCTATATTCGTTAACTTGAGTCCTAATTCCAGCTCCATTGTTTTGAATGAGTGAATAGGGAAATCTCGAGGAATAAGAGTGTCATTTAACATGAAAAATAAGTGTATGGGAGAGGAGAAGGAATATATCCTTTGCTTCATTTCGTTTGTGAATAAAACAGGCGGCCGTTTCCTTGGCGGGAAGCACACGGTTGGTGTCAGATTTCGTTCGGTTCTTCCGAGGTTTTCTTACCTCAAAAGCTTCATAAGTACTCCTACAAGTAGGGTAAAATTTCATGTAAATTGTTTATTTCTATTTAAAGTGGTACAGTTAAACCTCGATAAAGTAATATTCGATAAAATAATAATCTCGTTAAGATAATAATTTCTTCCGGTCCCGATACGAGTCAATGCACTAAAATAATGTTTGATAAAGTAATAACCTCGTTAAATAAATATTTTTTCTCGGTCCCAAAGTTATTACTTTATCGATGTTTAACCGTAAATGATAATAACACTCTTAGTATTAATTTCTTTCTCTTTTCTTTTTAACATATTTGTCAATTAGATCTGCTTCCAATTTCTCAATGTCCAGTTTATAAGATATATATTCGCATTTAATAAAAACGCCTAAAATAATTAATTTCTTAAAGTATGCTTTTGTCGAATTGGACACGGAGCATAAGTTGGACATAAATGATTCCCTCCCATATTTAATCAACCGTCAGTGAGATTTTTAATGTTAATTAGCCCGGAAGAATTCTCTATTTGTTATGTATGTATTTATGTGATGAGCAAACTCACATCAGATATAGAGATATAAAACTCCCTTATTTTTATAATAAAATAAATTGTGCGTCATTGATATTCTGGAAGATTTCCAATGACGTGATATAATCAAGTCAATCTTGGATTATAGTAGTCAATATAGGCCGAGATGGGCTGACCCATAAAAATGGTTCCTTTTATGCTAGGGGTGGGAGCACAGCATCTCCCACCCCCGGATTTTGACAAGTGTAAATCCATTTCTCAACTCAACTCTCTCACACTATAGATAAATTTCACACTTATATTTGTCAAAATCTGGGGGTGGGAGGTGCTGTGCTCCCACCCCTAGGATAAAACAAATCCATAAAAATGGTGACGCGCTGAGAATTCAAGTCAATACAACGTTATTCATTGATTTCGTGTTCGATCAATCAATCTATCGTTTGAATCTTTACAGGACCATGGTTCTTTAAACTAATAATAATAACCAGGGGTAAGAAAAATTGAGAAACTTCTGTATCTTACTTTTATGATAATAATAGGGGACACGTCAATATCAGTAATAACTTAATCTTTTCTCATCCCTTTTTGTTTCTTTCAGGTTTTGTTTAATTTTGTATTACAAACTAATTAATAATGATAGTCCTCGAAGAAACTTTTTTGTGACAAAGAAATTACAAACTAATTATCATAACTTTTTTTTTAAATGCACACTCATAACTAGGGCTGTTATCGAGCCGAGCCGAGCTTTGCAGAGGCTCGGCTCGATTAGCCCCTTATTGCTTGGGCTCGAGTTCGAGCTCGAGCTCGGTACGAGCTTTAAATACGGATTCGAACTCGGCTCAATAAAAAATTATGATATTCGAGCTCGATTCGAAAACTCGATAAAATGTAAATTTTTTTTTTAATTCTTCAATTCAGGCTCGAAAGCTCGAATTCGGTATCAAAGCTCGAAGTCAAGTCATATGTTAAATAAATTAAGTTAATCGAGTCGGCTTGCGAGCTTTCGAACCAAATAGTGCAATTTTCGAATTCGGCTCGAATAATTATCGTATATCAATATGAGATCCGAGCTCGGGCTCGAGCTCAATATTATCGAATTCGAGCCGAGCCTTATCGAGCTCGAGCCCGAGCTATTTGATAAAAGCTCGATTCGGTAACAGCCCTACTCATAACCGAGAAAGCGTTGAATAAATCTAGATAAGATTTAGAAATATTTTTTTATGACAAAGAGTAATTTACCATTATTATGGAAGTGCACATCGTAAAATTTCGCTATTATTCTATAACTTATAAATTACACAAAAAATACAAATCATTTTAAATTAATTATATATTACAAACTCACACATAATAATCTTAATGAGTTTTTAACTTAATCTTGAGTTACAGACTAAAGCACATCAATGATATTTTGAACCTCGTGTAGCATGTGAAACTCTGATGGCAATGCTCCCAACTTCTGGTACAGATTTTTTTTAGGTTATGCAAATGGGTCCCAGTAACAGCACAACTATTACTGGGCCAACAAAAACTAACTTTTAGCTTTTAAAGCTGTGTACTATTGGTTAGGCAAACTAATGGCTGTTGCTGCAGCCAACACGCAGACCCTCACCTCATTTTGGCCTTTCAAATTGCAACTTGCTTTCATATTGTTAATCATTGAAACAAAAATTGCCGGCACATTTAATTCACTCCCATTTCTTGATATTTGTATTCAAGTAAAGTATTTGATTTTTTTAATTTTTATAGTTTCCGAGCAAATTTGATTAAAAAAAATCCCTTGTACTCTTGAGGTTCATTACTTAATGGACGCACGGAATATTATGAAAAGGAACTTTTTGTTAAGGTTGCTTTCTAAGATTAATTTAGGTTGAAACAAGTGACACGTGGAAAAAGGCCCTTTTTTGTCAGAGAATAACTTGCAGGTATGTATTCTCGAACAACTTCTTTTAATCTTCTTCAACAATTAAAATAATGAAAAAGTATAAAAGTTTGCAACTGGGTTCAATTTCAACAATCCCAATATTTTGAACAAGCAAAGAATTCTTTTTCTAGAAGGCGAATATATATCTTTCTCCAGTTAGAATCCAGAAAATATCAGGCATAAAATAGTCATTTTCAAAATTGCATCCTTCACTAATCTGTTTTGCAAACAAGACAATCTTGTGACGAAAGCTACTGCTGGAGAATAAGCGAAAAGCCAAATGGCAAAACTCAAGCCACGAGTCCATAGTCAATATTCAAGAAAAAAAAAACTAGACATCCATCAACACAAAAGCAATTGATCAATATGATGCAAATTTACTCAAAAAATTCATGATACAGGAAGAGAAGCAAATGAACATCAAAAGTCCAATCTTTTCTTTACATAAACGATGATAAATACAAAGATTGGGATTCCATTTAATCATGAATATTTCCACGGCCAACTGAATCAAGACCCTCAGTCCTGCTTCGAACAATGCTACGGAACACTTGTCTAACTTGACATTCCAATGGATCAAGATCACTCTTCACACCTTCATACACAATCCCAACTTCCTTAATGCTCTGCTTCACTTCTCTCTCCCTCTCCTCCGTTAAAGGGAACTCGATACAATCACCCAATTCATTCAAATGCCGCACGCATTTCTCAATCTCATGAATCTCCCTCAACAATCCACAAGCGTTTCTCCTCTCCCGCCTCTTTGACTCCTCCAATATCCTCTCGTGAAGGGAGACAATCGGCCCAGCCCAAAGGAACTGCTTTGAGGCATAGAAATGAGTCTGCAGACCGCGGTCCTGGCACGGGATAGCAGCCACCAGAGCCCACATTACAAACAGAAGCACGTAGCTCATTGTGTAAACAGCCAGACTTAATCCGTTTGTCGAAACGATTTCATTCGCCCTCGGTGCAGCCAACGTGCTGCTGATCGCCTGCAGCTGCTTAGCAGCCGACCATGATCTCGAAACACTCCATGAAAGAGACCTAAAATGCCCTAAACTCCTCTCTTCTCTATGCAGGTTGTTTCGCCCAAAAGACCGATTTCTCTGCGCGAAACTGGTGCTTGATTGCTTCTCGTCTACCATACCGATTGCCAAATCGACCAAGGCTTTTTTAGCGCGCCGAAAATTACCTTCTCCGATGCTCCTCTGATTATCCAATGCGCACAACACGATCTCTAACAGCTTCCGCCACTGTCTGATCTGCTCGATCCCGTCACGAATAGCGTTGCAGACGTCCAAAGCCTTCACGCTCCTCTCGAAGTAATCGGATACGTATCGCTCCATCGGCGGCTTGCTCAAATCGGCCTTGTTGTTGGATAGAATCATCTTGAATTCCTCCTGACAAGAGAGGAATGCGTCGAGGAGCTTCCTCAGCCATGGAATTGAGAGGAGATCATCGGAATCTGCCGCCGCTAATTCCTTAAATAGGTCGGCGACGTGGCATTGGAACGCTTCCGATTCGGTCTCTTGATTGCTGGCCTCGTGAGCGGACTCCATTGAATGAACTTGATCCCGGCGGCGGCTGAATATGGAGAAAATAGAGCCGGAGGTTGATGATGATGCGTTGTGAATATCAGTTATTGGCATTTTCAATTGCGTTCTCTCTCAGTTTACAGGTAATTTGAATTCCTAAATTGGAAAATCGAAACCTAGAAGCCCCCTTAACTCAAAAATAGAATCTCGAATTCGAGAAAACCCGTCAGTTTTAAGAAAAAGAACAACTTCCGCTTGATAAAAAGAATCTCAAATTCTTTCTTCTTCCGCCGGAAACCGAAACAAGTTCAACAAAAATCTAGAGAGAGAGAGAAAGAGTGAAGTGAAAGCGTTGCGGGGGAGAGAGGAGTGGCCAAGGCGATATTTTGAAACCTAATGAGGATTGACATGGTTTTATTGGGAAGAATTGATATCGCGTATTAATATTAGTGGGAAAAGTAGAGAAGTGAAAAGTCTTCATCACAGCGTAACAGTGGTCTTAATTGCACAATTTAGAAAAATGGATTTGTTTAATTAATGTGAACTGTTAACTATTTATGACGATTAGTAAAAAGAGGTGTTTTCCGGGGCCAAAATTGGAAAGACGAGCATTTGTATGAAACGGTCCCTAAATGGAGCCCAATGACTGGAACTATTTTACACGCCGCGCGGACACGAATTAGACACGCCATACCTTAATTATTTACATTTCAGTCCCTAAAATATTTTCACATTTATAAATAATATGTTAGGAAAATAATATCTGTTCTGGATTGGCATATCTTTTCGCATTCTTTATTTGAGTATGCAAGTTAATATTAATTTTTATTTTAGGTAACAAATAAATGATAGTTGCTTGAAAATTTTAATAAAAATCTTATCGAAAGCTAATGTAGTGGCAAGTAGTCGTTGTTATTGTAATATTATTTTCTAAATCCAAAACAAAAATAAGACAACATATAAAGAACTGAGGCCGTAAATGACAAATATTACAGCAAATTCCTCGTACACAATTATGTTAAGGGCTAAAGTCGGTACAGATAACATTAATAATTAATCATATACTTTCACTATATAATACTAATATGTTCCATATTTTATTTCAAGACTGTCAGTATGTCGTTATACTGATGTTACATAAACTAATATACGTAATAGTTATTATACAAATGGTACAATTTCTTAAAAGATAATCATAATAATGTGATAATGAAGTGAAAAGAAAATGAAAGAGGAAGAAGAGGTCAATGCCATTGATCAAGTCAAACAAATCTTTAAAATGTAAAATGTGTTGTAAATATATTTTATATATATACTTACCATATATTGTAATGACCATGTAAACCTTAAAAGTCCATGAGTTCATTTTGTACTCTATAAATAAAGGTCTCCACCCTCATAATAATACACATCTATTTCGTATTCTCTCTATTATTCTCTTGTTATATTTAGTTTATAACACGTTATCAGCACGAAAAAACCCTCCTCACAAAAGGATTCTGCCGAGTTGCTACCGAAGTCTCTATGTGACTATTAGATCTAAATCTAAAATAAAGGTATCGTACCATTTCCCAATTTTTTTTAATTAGATACTCAATATCAAAACTTATTTGCAATCATTACGATTTTTTTATTAAAAAAAAGTAAGTAGTGGCATGATGAAGTTATTTTTTTGTGAGTGTGACAATATAAGCACTTTGATCCGGATACGACAAGATATCTATTATGGCCCGTTTTCATTAAGAGATTTATTCGATCTCATATATTGTTATAGTTGTTGCCCCAGAAGTAGCACAATACATGAATATTCCAAAAGAATATCACATGTCCTTAAAGAACATGTCTAATGACTTGATTTCTTTTCAAGAAATGATATGAGATCCCGTACATCCCATAATCTATAAAAGAAAGTATGTTATATTTATATTTTTGAAGAATATTATATGCTCTTAAAGAGCAATTTCAAAACATATTTTCAACTTGATTTGTTGCTCTAGAAATAGCACAATCAATATTCCTGAATAATATTACATGCTACTTTACGTTTTTATTTATTTATTTATTTGTTTGTTTGTTTGTTTGTTTGTCTATCTAATGTTAAATAACAATTGTTGCTCCTGAAGTAGTACAATTCATATTCATGAAGAATATTAATGCTCTTGAAGAGCAATTCAAAACCACATTTTTAACTTAAATTATTGTTCCAGAAGTAGCACAATCAATGTTTTGAAATAAATTGGATGTTCTTGAAGAGCATTTACAATTAATATTTCTATGTACGTTTTTATTTATTTGTTTGTTTATTTAATGTTTTAATCCAAATTGTTGCTCCAGAAGTAGCACAATTCATATTACTGCAAAATATCACATGCTCTTAACGAGCAATTTGTTGAAATAATTTAACTGTTGTTCCAGAAGTAGCACACTTTAATATTCTTGAAGAATATTTCACACTCTGGAAAAGTTATTAATATTATCTATGTATTTTCTATATACCTCAGTTTTTTTCACCTACATACTGTATAATATTTATATCTATTTGATGCTCCTGAAGCATCACGCAATTAATATTCCTTGAGATTATTACGTACTTTTGATGAACAATTCATATAATATGTCTTATTATTGGGCAAATCTTGGTTCTTGAATTGTTATTTTTGTTGCTCCCGAACTAGCACAATTGATAGCCCCAAAGAGCACTATATGTTCCTACAGAGCCATTGGGTTTCTTGCAAATATTAGCCTTTCGCCTGAAGTAGTTTAATATATACTAAAATTGTTGCTCCTGAAGTAGCACAATTTGTAGTCCTGAAGAATACTACATGTTCTTGAAGAACAATTCAAGCTCTTGATTTTGGCAAATGCTATATGTTCATAATTCTAATTGTTGCTCTTGAAGTAGCACAATTAACTCTACATGTTCTTGAAGAACAATTCAATTTATCATTTTGGAATCATGTAATACAAAATTGTACTCAAATTTGTTGCTCCTAAAGTAGCATAATTAATTGAAGAATATTACATCTTGAAGAACAATCATACTTTATGGGGGTATTCTAATTTAATTCATGCCCTAATATATAATTGGTACCAGAGTTCCTATATGGTTGATAAATAGATTCATAATATTCCATTACGGTTTAATATATTTTCAAGTAATTATGTGCGATCTAGAAGATCTCACAATTCGCATTTCACTGATTTTATTTCTCTTGAATAACATTAAATTGTTGCTCTGGAAGTAGCACAATTAAATTCCTGAAAAATGGTTATATTGTGATAGTAACATTACTAACACATGTTTGTAGAAATGCCTGCAATATAATACATTTATATACTATTAAACTTTTGCTCCTGAAGTAGCATCATTTATATTCTAGAAGAATATTAAATGTTCTTATAGAGCAACCGTATTTTATGTGATGTACGTTATTCCCGAATGAAAAACATTATTTATGTCTTGCTGACATTAATGCACTCTTGATATCGATGTTCATCTGTCAATAAGAGGGCATGAGAGAGACAATAGAAATGAAGCATCCCAGTAGGATTGCTTAAAGATATAATTGATTGTCCTCCCTAAAGCTCGATACGAGTATATGCATCCTAAATTGCGAGATTTTCAAATCTAGTGCATCGAAATTATTGAAGGCTCCAGAAGAGCATGTGTCATTCTATCAAACGATACGAAATCAACTATTGAGTTTGCCCTTTACTCTAGTAAGTCTAGAAGGAACTTACTAAGTTTTAAGGATATCCGCTGCAATGGATACCATACTGAAATAATATACAAAGGTAGTGATTCCTTTGTATTTAGCCAGAAGCTAACAAAAGAAAAGTTATCACACTACCACCTTGAATGTATTACACATTCATAAAAATAAGTGAGACAAAACATGTCATGAACCGGAAGTTCAAAAGAGCTTTATGCTTTGACATGATAAGTTTGGACATTTGCAAGTAACTATGATACGCGACATAATTGAAATTCATATGGGCGCTGCAGAGAGATCCAGAAGAATCTCTTAATTTTCATGAATGCTCGATTTCTATAAGAAATGTAGCACTTGGTAAAACTACAATTTCAAAAATAAAGAGCTCAATTACATCAAGAAGATTTGTCTTGATAAAGCGAGTGAGTTTATGAAACTCCAAGTTCCTCGTGAAGATGATTTAATATTATTTGGCTTTGGGATTGAGACTAAAAAATTATCTGCTCATGGCCATACTCAAAATGGTTTTTGTTCGTACAAATATGAGTCTCACAAGAAGTTTGTTATTATGATGAAATAATCTTCCCAACATTAGGAGGAACAAATGTCACATTTGGATTCCTGAAGTAATCAATGTGAAATCCACATCCAACAAAAAACACAAGAACAAACTAGTCACATTTGGATTCAAGAAGTAACCAATGTGAACAAGAAGTAGAAAGATTCATTTGCAAAATATTGTGAATCAACTTCTTGATGTTTTAGTATGTATATAGAAGAAGTGACAATGTTATACATTTGCTATAAATACCCCCGCACGAATAAATGTCCCTAGAGGACAAGTACAAATGGTAGCAAATGAATATAAATTCGTCAAAAATATGATCGACCAATTGGTTCTAAAAGAAATTTTGTGTCTAAGAAAAGGGGCACAACATATGAACCAAAAAATGACGATAATGATTAATCAATCAAATAAATGTTCCTGAAGAACTGCCAACGTCTAATTAATGAGATCTTAATATATTGGAGAGATCAAGTATCGTCGTGGACGCATGACGATATATTCGCCTTTAATATGACTCTTGAAATGAAAAAAGAGGATCCTCAACGACGATCTATAAGAGATTGTTAAAATTGAAATAATTGGCCAAAGAGGAACGATGTCATATAAGGTGAATTAGTATTCCCTAGAAAGCCAGAAATATTTGGACCTGTAGTTCCAAAATCCAGAAAGTATATTCCCGAAGGATATAAGTGTGTTTATGTTACAAAGAGAAATGAAAAATTACGAGATATAGGGCAATACTCGTAACACAATATTTCTCTCAAAGACCGGAAATTAATTATGTACTCTACCATAATAGACGCCGTTGTATTTTAGAATTTGATTAATCTACTTATGTCACAAAAGGCTTGCTATGCGCCTTATGGATGTAGTAAATATTTATTAATATGATTCACTAGATAGTGACATATATATGAAGATCCCTAAAGGATTTAACTTGCTCAAAGCATGTAAATCAAAAAGATGTTTTCAATTAGACTGCAAAAGTCGTTGTAATGGCTGAAATAGTACATTCGTATATGATATAATAAGAACAACGAGTATTCATTGATAGACGGGTACAAAAATGATGACTTGAGTTTGATTGAAACTCCTGAAGAGCATAATACTTATATGTATACTCCGTCTAAATGACTTACATAGAGTAAATCACTATGGATTATTTTATTCATTAATATGTTGATTTTATAATCCAACTCACATCCTTGTCGGTATTAGGGGGAGATATGAAACATAAATGATAGAATGCCGCAAATATCTCGTTGGATTAATTATTTAGATTCACGCACTATGAACTAGAAGTTCGTCAAATTATTTAGTTCAAAAGGAGAGACTAAAATCTCATATACCTGTTGTATATGCACCAAAGAACTGAAGTTTCTCATAGACAAAATAAATCAATTCTCATTGTCGGCAGAAGCGTGAGAGATTTATTGGTGCTAAGAGATAAGAAGTCCGCGGAATACAAAATTAAAACACATCACTCCAAATTCCTCCTGAAGATGATAAGTGAATCATTATGTACAAAAGTACTTGATGAAATCAACCCATGCCTAAAGACGGAGTTAGAATCAAAAGACTTAGGTTGAACTAATAATTATCTCGACCTGTAGATTGAGCATCTCCCTAATGGAGTTACGCTAGTTGACCTACCTGAAAGGTCTTTAAAGAGATTTTATTGTATTGCATCCACATGCCTATCTAATGGTTGATTCAATCACTTAAAGTGGATATAGACTCATTTAGACCTATAGAAGATAACAAAGATGAGGACCAGAAGTTCTTTACTTATGTGCAATTGGAGAATTTGAAATGGTATTGACCATCCTTTGTTATTTTCGAGACAAATATGACATTGGTCTATTTATGAGAGTAATGATATATTAACATATTTCATGCTATTATCTATGATGATAATTAAACTTGTGTTGCACATATTAGTGTAGACCTTAAAGATAACCTTGAAAATTGTTATCTTGAGGGGGAGTAACAAATTGTAAATAATCCTGAAGACTAGACTGACTCCTAAAGGTCAAATGACCCTAAAGGTCAAATGGTTGTACTCTTTTTTTCTTTCTAAGTTTTTCCCAAAGGGTTTTCTTAGTTAAGGTTTTTAACGAGGCATCTAATACAACACACGAGAAAATGAGTCATTGAGATTGATTAATAAAAGAGTCAATGCAACACATGATCTCCAAAAGAGTGGCGGCACCAACATCCAACAAATTCGCTCAAGTGACAATCTAGCGGATTGCATTACCAACGTGTTCAAGAAGTTGTTACACAAGATCGATATGCGCTGACTCAAGGATCAAGAATAATTATATTGAGGTGGAGCAACTGTAATTTTTTTCCTTCATCCAGCTTTTATCCCAATTGATTTTTCTAGCAAGGTTTTAACGATGCATCAGTTTCTTTTAGGGATGGTCAATCAATGAGGATTGTTGTAAATATATTTTATATATATACTTACCATATATTGTGATGACCATATAAACCCTAAAAGCTCATGAACCCATCTTGTACTCTATAAATAGAGGTCTCCACCCTCATAATAATACACATCTATTTCTCATTCTCTCTATTATTCACTTGTTCTATTTAGTTTATAACAAAATATTTTTTTTTTGGATGAATGATTAATGGTTAAATGAGTTGTTATTCTATCAACATCTTTATACTGAAGATGTCGTTATTAGGAGCATTTACACTAATAATAAGATAATGTGAACTTGATATAATTATGCGAAACTCTTTTAACATACAACAGTGTTCAAAATCTTCGACAAATTTGATATGTACACTAAATGCTCTATGTATATTATTCTAACAAATTTCAGAGGTTAAACACAATTGGTCATGCATTATATTTATCTCTCCTGATATGATATAAATTTAAGTTTGAGTTATACGCAACCAAGATCCTTGTTGACAAATTAGAAAAGAATGATGTAAGATATAAAATCGAAAGCGATTAAGTTGGTGGACTAGCAACCTCATTAGGTATATGTTTGAAACGTAATAATATCTTCTAACTTGGCATCTTTTTATACACACTAGAAAATTTGTAGAGGTTATACTTATAATTTTTATACATCGGAAATTCGCCATGCCGTCTATTCTCAATTTAGATGCCTTAATTTAATTCGATATTTTATCTCCTACTAGACCACGCAATAAATAATACTCCCTCCATCCCGCTAATTCTGTCCCAGTTGACTTCGGCACGGAGATTAAGAAATTTTAGTTTAGTGTGTATTTTGTGAGTTTTAATTGTATAAAGAAATTGACATAGTTTTCGAGGAGTGGTTGGTGGAAAGAAATGAAAATTATCCAAATTTTTGCAAGGCTAGTAAAAGGCAATCGATTTTTATTTTTTATATTTTTTTTATATTGTATTTGAAGAAATAATTTAAAGTTTTCAAAAAGAAAAAAAATCATAATTTTCTGAGTTCGGAGCGGAACATAATCAAGTGAGAGATAGATTTTTGAAAAGAGAGAGTATAAGAATGTGCTAGGGATCTTCTATCCCACATTTGGTGGTGGACCACTTGGTGGCCCACCAATCACGTGGCGCCACGCGTGCATTGGTGGGCCACCTTTTTTACACTCTAATATTAATTTATTGGCTTGGGGGCCCACCAATGCACGCGTGGCGCCGCGTGATTGGTGGGCCACCAAGTGGTCCACCAAAAATGGGCCAGAAGATCCAGACCGATAAGAATGTGGGGGTTGAGTAGTGAGTAAGGGGGACCCACTTCATTTTATGTTTAAAAGTAATTTTTACTATTTTAGGAAAGATGACAGTAATAGCGGGACAGCCCGATTAGGAAAGTAGGACAGTAATAGCGGGACGGAGGGAGTATTTCTTAGTAGGCAGTGTTTAGAATATTTCTTTTAAACAGCTTAAACTACTTATGCTTAAAGTTGCAAGTTGTTTTTAAGCAAAAGTTGTTAATGTTTGTAATTATAAAAAGAAAAAATAACTTAATTTTAGAAAAAAATAGTTTTTCAAATACTTTTATAAATTGTTTTTCAATTTTTTTTTTTTGACATATGCTTTTAAAAAGCACTCATAACCAGTTTATAGGGATTCTAACTTACTTTAAACTCCAAAAAATCAGAAGCCTAAATTTCAAAAATATAAAAAAGTGTTCCCATGATGAACAAGACAAAAATAGTTTTATTTAAGTTGTTCCGAAAACTAGCTTGTGATTAAAATTAATTAGACAAATTGAATCGTTGGCATGTATGTGTGTGTAGTGTATTTTAGTGCTGATAGAGGTATACGAACATTCATTGGATAACGATTAGAGGTGGGGACAAATCTAAAATCGTAGTGCATTTTCTCAACTGGAAAAAAAAAACAATTATAATAAATGTTGGTATTATAAACTGCTATTACAAGTAAACTATTAAATAACAAAATGAAATAAAACAACAAAACCGTCGAGTCGAGGAGTCCTCTCTCCGCAAGACGAAATACGCCCCGGTAGTGCTCTCGGTTGTAGGCGTATCGTCCCCAAAGATAAAACGACGAACGTCTCGAAGATTGCGGCACCGCAAAACCTTCGAGCTCCGTGCGAACTTGGACTTTTCCCGGCGAGGACGAGTGCTGGAGACTTGAGCTAGGAAGAGCTAAGTATGCGGCTAAGATGATTTCGGTGTTGGTGTGTTTGGAATGATGTGCGGCTTCCTATTTATAGGCGGCTTCCACTGTGTGTGTTGATTCTTTGGAGCCATCAATGCAAGAGGACGTGGGTATGGTAAGTGGAGAGGTGGACACACGAACGGCCTCTTCCGAGAGACTTCCATCCAAAAGTACTTGCTTGGGTGTGGCGGGTGCACTTGCACCACGGAGAGGAATCCAAGATGCACCGGTCCAGCTGCACCGTCCGACCCGGTGCCCGACCCGGCGCCCGACCCGACGGCCAACCCGACGGATCAATTGCCAAGATCCAAGATCCAAGATCCAAGATCCAAGTCCAAGTCCACGGACACGGACCGGAACCGAGCCGGGGCCGGTCGCGGTCGCGGTGCGGCGCGGCGCGCCGCGCCGCGTGTGAGGCGGTTGGCGAAAAGGCTCGCGCGCATGAGCATATGTGGCCCAAGCCCACCACATGTCACTTTGTTATCTCTTACAATGTGGTAGAGACTTAAATACCACATTAAAGTTATTTCATTTATCAATGTGGGACATTGATCAATGTAATACTCTCCAAAACCCGAATAAGGTAAGTTCCTCCACTTTAGGTAACCTATTAGTTTTGTCCCCCCAAACTTCGAGCCACTATTTCTCACTCACCGAAAATCGGAATCGAGAAATTAAGCACACTATAATTATCTACTCGAAGCGTAGATCGACATGATATATCTCAATTCACAAATCGGATATATATCGAGGCTCGAAAAGACGATTCAACGGGCTGAATTTTGCCCAAGTTAAATTAGCATTAAATGCTAATTAACTTTCCAATTAAATATAAATATATATATATACATTTAACTTGATTTTCCAACAATCCCCCACATGAGTGGAAATAGCCAAATGCATGCATGCAGACACACAGCTCTGTCCTCAAGAGACAATAAAGCATCAGGGTAGGTGGCTTGTGACCTTGAACCTTCCTTAGTTAGTGCTATCGAGCATACCGGCGGATTAGTGGACACGTGGCCTTGAACTATTCCTCCATGGTGTATACTTAGACAATAACACTAACACTATAAAGTCTCAACCTCGTCCGTTCTCACGTTTGTGTCCTTTACTGGCCATGGACAACCTCTTTGGATTCATAAGTATTACATAGAAGCGGCCCTCACTTCTTACTTACATAGGTGATTCTTACTCGAGTATCTTGTCATACTCCACCTTCTCAAGGCATCTAAGAATCATTAAAAGTCAAAGACTTAACCTCACCACTTGACAGGTCACCAACACTCTCGAGCTCTTTTAGGGAATAGACTATTTGAGTGTGGTATCAACAGACTCATATAGCTTAGTTTTCCCATTGAACCAAGTTCATGGGATCTCCAATCTACAAGGTTGGGTATCCACTATAATCGTCTTTAGTTTGTGGATTTAACTCCCATTCCCTCTACGAGCTTATACATTTGATCTCGATTTAAACTCTTAGTAAGCGGATCCGCTAGGTTATCTATAGACTTGACATAGTCTACAGAGATAACCCCACTCGTGATCAAATGTCTTACGGTATTATGTCGACGACGAATATGTCTCGATTTACCATTATACAACCCGCTCTTGGCCTACCACCAATAGCCGCTTGGCTATCACGATGAATCATCACGGGTGGCACGGGTTTCGTCCAACATGGAATATCTTCAAGAAAATTGCGGAGCCATTCGGCCTCCTCACCGGCTTTATCTAAAGCAATAAATTCAGATTCCATGGTAGATCGGGCAATGCACGTCTGTTTCGTGGATCTCCACGACACAGCTCCTCCCTCTATAGTGAACACATAACCACTAGTAGACAACGAGTCTTTAGTGTCGGATATCCAATTCGCATCACAGTACCCTTCAAGTACTGGGGGATGTCTCGAGTAGTGCAGCCCAAAGTTAAGAGTATATTTCAAATACCTCAGAACTCTTACAAGAGATTTCCAATGTTCTCTACTAGGATTACTAGTATAGCGACTCAGTTTGTTCACCGGACAAGCTAGATCAGGCCTCGGACAATTCGTGATGTACATAAGACAACCAATGACTCTAGCATAATCCTCTTGAGCAACAGGATCACCCCTATTCTTGCTCAAGTGAACATTAACTTCTAAAGGAGTTTTAGCCGGCACACTATCAAAAGCATTAAACCTCTTAAGCACTTTCTCAATATAATGAGATTGAGACAGAACAATCCCTTTGGGAGTTCTTTGTATCTTTACTCCAAGAATAACATCAGCAGCTCCCATATCTTTCATATCGAAAGTTCTTTTAAGCATACGCTTGGTGTCATTTATGACATGAAGGTTTTGTCCCATAATTAACATGTCGTCTACATAAAGACAAACAATTACAAAGTCATTCTTTGTATTCTTTATGTAAACACACTTGTCACATTTATTAATCTTAAAGCCATTCGACAACATAGCCTCGTCGAATTTCAAGTGCCATTGTAATGGTGCTTGTTTCAACCCATATAGAGATTTCACCAACTTACATACCTTTCGCTCTTGACCAGGTACAACAAACCCTTCAGGTTGTTCCATATAAATTTCCTCTTCTAAATCTCCATTTAGAAAGGTTGTTTTCACGTCCATTTGGTGAATCTCAAGATTGTGCAAAGCACCAATCGCGAGAAGCACACGGATAGACGTAATCCTCGTTACAGGCGAATAAGTATCGAAGAAGTCATATCCTTCAATTTGCTTAAAGCCTTTAACCACTAAACGAGCTTTATACTTATCAATTGACCCATCTGCCTTATACTTTCTTTTTAGGATCCATTTACATCCTAAGGGCTTGCAACCTTCGGGTAAGTCTGCTAAGACCCAAGTGTGATTCTGCATAATGGAATCAATTTCACTTTGGACAGCTTCTTGCCAAAGTGGGCCATCGGGTCTAGAAAGAGCTTCTTTTATAGACCGCGGCTCTTCATCCAAAAGAAAGACAACATAATCAGGACCAAAGTCCTTTGCAACTCTTGCTCTAGTGCTACGTCTTGGTTCTAAAGTTTCAAGATCGACAGCTTGCCTTTTACGTGTATCGGGTTCTACCCCCACATTTCTAGAACTACTAGCAACTTCTCTTGCTTCACCACTAGAGTTTGACTCAATTTTATCATCCTTCTTACAAGGATATACATGTTCAAAGAATATAGCATTCCTTGACTCAATAGTAGTTCCAACATTCATATCGGGCACAGCCGACTTATGAATGACAAATCGATATGCACTACTATTTAGTGCATATCCTATAAAGATACAATCGACAGTCTTAGGTCCGATTGTAACTTGCTTAGGCAAAGGCACTTCTACCTTAGCCAAACACCCCCACACTTTGAGGTACTTATAGGAAGGTTTCCTTCCTTTCCACAACTCATAAGGAGTAACATCTCTACCTTTTAGAGGTATTTTGTTTAATAAGTAGTTAGCCGTCAAAACGGCTTCCCCCCACATGTTCTGGGGCAGTCCAGAACTTATTGTTGGTCCGGAGACGAAAAGTCAGGTGTAGAGGGGGGGGGGGTGAATACACCTGAGCTCTGTTTCTTTTTCTCAGTGAAGGTCAGCTGAAGCTGATGTTTGCAACTGATGAACAGTGCCAAGTAAGCCTTCGATCACTGGGGTCAAAGTGAGTCAGCTTCTGAGCTCTTCTACTGACTGATGTCAGTATTACGAAACTCAGTCGGAGACTGTAGTGCGGATAAGTGTTAGGCCCGGAGTCGTCTCTTTTGAAAACGCGTTTTTGCAAGTTAAATCTTTTGGCTGTGCACTTTATAAAATACGTTTTATGCAAACTTATGATTTTCAAGTCAGTTGAATACAATGCAATAAAACAGTAAATGAACACAAGCGATTTAACGTGGTTCGGATACGCAAGATCCTACGTCCACGGTCCCGAACAAGGCGGGAGAACTTGTTGATTATTCCCGAGCAAGCCTCGGCGGGGATACCGTGCGTTGACCGGAGTTCCCTCTAAGTTATAGTCCTTAGCGACTTTACAATCCAAACCTAAGTTTAGAAGGGAGGGAATATTCTCCAACTGAGACGGAGTTCTTACAACAAGAACAATTCCCTAAATGTGAACTCCTTCGGATCTAAGCTATGAATCTAGCAATGAGCTTAGTCTAGAGAAGATAGGGATCAAAGTGCTCTAGAGAGATGAACTACAAGAAGTGTTCTATGAAAACTAGTTCGTCTCTGGATAAGCTTGAAGGTTCTAGAGCGTTGTGAGTTTTAATGATTTCCCTTGATTTCGCGTATATTCCTCTACTTGAAATCTTCAAATCCTTCTCTATTTATAGTTGTGAGTTGTGACATATGTCCGTTGGAGACGACGATGCCACGTGTCACAAGCGTCCAAAGAAAACGGCCACTATTCAACTTTGTTGCGGCGGGGCGATTAATGCAGCGTTCATGAGAGCAAACTTTACTGTGTAGAGTAGGTAAGCGTTGTCGGCTTCTCATTGGTCGAGGTTTGTAGTTGGTGAGTGTCGAGTTGACCGTTCAAACTACCTCGTATGTCTTCTTTCGAACATTTGAAGGGACTTTAAGTCTTTGGGTCGCTTTACGTCGGATACGATACTCGAAAGTCTGTCTTCTTCGGTCGAGTCGTCGACCGATAAAGTGAGCTTCGATAGTCGGTTGGTCGATCGCGAAGGTATACTGCTTGCACCTTGGTTCTTCTACCGATGACCATCGGCTTGTAGAGAATGCTTCTGCGAGGTCCGGTCGGTGATGCGGGATCTTCAACCGAGTTTGATATCGGCTGCGACGAAGAATGCAAGCGATTACACCGATGACGTGGGGTTCGAAAAGTATCTTCGGCGAAGATCGGTTCAACAACTACCCCGTACAGGGACTTAGACAAAAATAATAAGCATTACATCACGTCTAACCTATACATCGGCTAATCCTATCGACACACTAATCTACCGATATCAGCTCGGTTTTGGGATCTTCAATTCCATAGTACTACTATGATTTCCCCCAATTTCTTTTAACCCTAGAACAGTGAGTATCAATTTACCGACTCATATCCAACAATTTCCCCCTAATTGATGATGCCAAAACCTCTATACTCTAATATCTATTAAAGATACTTGTCCTATCGACAACAATTTCCCCCTTAAAGCATCCGAGGAAAAACCGATAATAGTAAATGAACTCCACGGGTGAGAGAAAGGCAAGATCGAGAAACCGATGTGAGTGTGTGTCGAGTCACTTGGTGATCGGTAGTGTAAACACAAAGTAAAAGGGCCGAAAGACAATGAGTAATTGTCTAGCAAGTAGAGGAACCGATATATATATCAAGAATTACGAGTTCCTATGCTATTACAAAAAAAAATCATCGTTGCTTGCTTCTTGAACTTCGCGTTTTCTTCTTGAAGTCGGTGGATTTTTCCTCGGGGGGATCCGGGTAATAGTATTTATACACTCTAGCTCGAATCTCCCGGATCTCCAAGTTATCATCCGGCCTTTACGGGAGCGAGGCTCGGGCGTAGGCGGCTTCCTCCACTTCTCTTTCTATGTCCTTAGTGCTCGGCAGTCCACTAGCAAGTCTCGGCGGTGGAATACGTCGGAAAGTCCGGGGCACGGAAGGTTACATTCTCGTGATTCCATGACTTGCTTCACTGTTCACCGAATTCAACATTAAATCTCGTAATCAACTCCTCAAAGAGCTGATCGGTACGGGCGATCAAGTGGGTAAATGCGCCATACGTAGTAGCCTTTGATAAAAGTTTCTTTCAATCTCTCCCAATGTTCATTCATATCAGCCGGCACCCACTTATCCACATGCTTTGAATCGGTTGTTGCTTGATGTGGGGGCCCCGATGAACTTAGATCCTCTCGGGATGCGCCTTCTTGGATCGGCTTTGGTTTATCGAGATAGGCTTTTCATTCTTGCCGTGTCGCCCATCCTTTTCTTCTCACGGAGAGCGGCCGCTCTAGTGTCTCCTCGTCCGAGACTCGGTCCTTGCAGCGTCGCCTCCCGTGTCGTTTGATCTTACGCTATCTGCTCTGGGTGTAAGAGTAGATATGGGAATACTACGAGCAAGTAGCTTTGATTTCGATCGGAAGAGCCTTAGCAAATTCTTCTTGGGCTTTCTTCTTTTGCTCTTCGACCGTATTAATGACCTTTCTCTTTCCTTTGCCCCGACAGCTTTGCCCTTAGGCTTTTTATTTGCTTGCTTGCCTCCTCTAGCCGACGCTCCCGGTCCAGGCTTGTCTTGCAGCTCTTGGGCTATTCCGAGGTCGAATGCCTCTTGCTCCGCTTTTGATTTAAACTTCTTGATCGGGGAGGAAGGAGTAGTGGATTCGATAGCGATTTCCTTCCCCGACCTCTGCGGCGGCTTTTTGAGACTCTTCTTCTTCGGTGGCTCTTCAAGGAATTGAGCGATTTCGTCTATGTGCACAATCGAAGAGGAGATGGGGGTGGCTTGTAGTGGGAAATCAAGGAGAAGGACCTCGATAGATGTACCTTTCGATTAGTTGGTCCCGCCTCCGAGCCTGTTCCCCCTCGAATCTCTGCGGTGAGGGCTCTGCTGGCGAGGAGGGTCTCGCCTCCCGAGCTCGTCCCTCAAGGATCCGGACGTCACCGTATCCGTATCGGGTTCATCTTTCACAATATCTTCCCCCTTTTTGGCATCGGCAATATTCGCCAGGGGAGGTGCGGATAGCTTTTACGTCTCGCTCCGATTGTGCACGAGAATCTTTGATCCCGGGTAATCGTGTCATCAAAATCAGCGACCAAGTTACGATAGTTTTCCCAGTCTTTCTCTCGATCGCTCTAGATTTCTTCAATCGAGCGGGCCGACTCCTGACGGAGTTTCAGCAGAGCTTGATCATTTGATTCTGTCATTTCTTTACGAATGGCTTTTAAGGCCTCGGCACTGTTGCTTGATGGCCGTTTGAAGAGAGGTGGTTGCTATCTTGTTTCTCTCATCAATGAAGCCTTGAATTGTTTTCATCGCTCGAGTCACTTGCTCCGAGAAAGTTTTATGCTTGAGCGGCAAGCGTCGCCGACTCGTGGCCGATAAATCGGCCTTTTGAGCACTTAGGGCCTCGCTCAACTATCTCCTTGAAATCCGGTCGAGAAGCCTCTTTAGGGGGTGGAGATGTCGGCGGCCAACTTACTTAGAGCTTCGTTCCGAGCCTTGGTGTACTTCTCCCATTTGAAATGAACATCTTTGGCTAGGAGTCGATTTTTCTCACCTTGGCGTTTGATAGCCCTATTGACGTAACGTGAGGACGCGGAACCGATGGGTTGTATCCGATAAGAGCTGGTTCCGAGCCTCTGCTCGAGAACGAGATCAATCGCGCTCCCTCAGTACTTCGGAGCGGTTGTAGCCTCACCGAGATGTCACTATGGGTGGTGTTGGGCTCTTCTCTTGGGGAGTTTGTCCCTCTGCAGATTCTCCCCGGTGCCGCTTCCTTGGGTTTGCCATCCATCTCCTCATCTTGATCATCATTATCGCCTTTATCAGAAGGTGGAGATGGGGGCGGAGCTGTTGCAGTCGGAGCTCTCAAGCTCAGTAAATAGAGCATTGCAGCTCTCAAATCTTCGAAAGACGCCACATCAGCTGGCTCTCCGAATCCAATCTTGGCTTGGAGCTCTTGCTCCTCTGTCAGTAGCTCATCTGGTGACTGCTGGGATTTGGCAAAGTCAATAAGAATGTCCCGGTCACGAAAACCTTAAGAGCATCCGAGCTCTTGTCCTTCTTGCTATTTCAACCGGATCTGCGTGCTCGGCAATTTCTCGGTATCTCTTGCTTGAATCTCAGTGCTGCAGCACGCAGTCGAGTGGTGTCAGTTGTTGTCCACTCAGCAGTAGGTTCGGGTGACGGTTCCCTCTTGTCAGACTCTGTTCCCTCAGAGCTGATCACTTGGACTTTGTCCTTGATCGTCGCTCCCTCGATTCCAGTATCTGAATCGAGTAGTTGCTCCTCTTGAATAGAAGGAGGAGCTGGCTGAATAATGGTAAGTGGGCGAGCCAGCTGTGACCTCAGCAGGTCGATTCTTAGCCAACCTCCTCTTCTTTGGTACTTGGACGGTTGGGGGCGGAGCGACGCCGCTCTCTTCGGTTCGGGTAGCCCCTTGCCAATTGACTTTTCTCGCTCCGGCCTTTGTCATAAATTTGATAGACTTCTTGTCAAAGTACTTGGAGTCCTCAAAGGCCGAGTTCTCAACAGCTGAGTTCCTCTGAACTATGCATTCTATCAGAACAGACATCTTTGTTCCGAATAGAAGTTTACCCACACTGGCTATCCTCCTCTCGCCAGTGGGTAATGTGGTGAACTTCCGAGCACGTGCCTTCATCTCGAGTAGTATAATACTCGGCCCAGTTCACTTCAACCCTATCGTCTATTGCCATCATCAGCTGAATCCTAGGTTTGGACAGTTGATCATATGATCCAGCTGAACTTGTCAGAATGTGCGATACCACGTAAGCTAGACCTCTGTACTGAGGTAGCAACATATTCCTCGGTAAAGCTGTTTTGAACGCCACATCCTTGCGTCCACAGAATTTCTGCACATATGCATTGATCTCCTTCTCCTTGTATCCAATCGGAGAAATGCCGGAGTTGGGAAGATCGAAAGAGAGAGCTAGAGCATCTTGAATATCGAAGGTAAGAACAGCTGACTCCCACTCATCTTGATCGACTTCCTTCTGATAAGAGAAGGACGATTCCTCTCCTCCCGACGCTAGAGATTTCCAGTTGAAATAAACTTCAGCGACCTGTCGAGGGAGAAAAACACGGGGGTGCTTCGAAACCAGCATCTCCAACCCTGAACGCTCCAAAGCGTCAAACACGGGTTCAAGGAAAGAGATCTCCACTTGGCGGAAGGCCAAGGTAGGTTCAAACAGAATCCTGGAGGCTACAATCTCCTCAATGTTGTGCGGAGTTTGAACGTTCGCCATTGAAATCTCGCAAAACAACATATTAGCACTTGAAAATAGAGTAAGTTAGTAGTTGCTAGCAGACATCTGATACATTACCGTGAAATAGAGCTTGAAAAGATATATAGCAATGCAGTTTGAATGAGGATGTAAGGAAGGAAACTGAATCGCTAAGAAAAAGCTCTAAGATATGAGCATGGCGAAAAGTGAGGAGTTGATAGAAGATGAAAGATTTTGTATATTGAGTTTGATCTTTAGTTTGAATCGCACGGTTCAAATTTAATCTTTCAAAATCAAGGGGCGGCTAAGATTAAATGTTATAAAAGAATGATTACAATAGCCGCCAAAAATATAGATATACGTAATAAAGCTAATGGAGAAGACATGCATTAAATGCGCAATAGAGAGCATTAATTACGCAGGCGAGGAGTCCTGCTGACCTTTCCTCAAACCTTAAACATAATAAATAGTAAGGAATAAATGCTCCTAGGCAACCGAATGCGGGCGGCGATGCATTAAATGCGGCATGCTTCTGAACAAATTAAGTAACGATACTACGCAAACCTCTTCAGCTGAACTTATCAGCTGGTTACCATCATTTATCAGGAGGATGGTTGTGCTGATGACCATGTTCTCCCTTGTTGTGTACAGTGTGCATCTCCCAATGAGTCACTGTACTAAGTTTTCTGACCTGTCGTGCTGATTCCATACTGATACACATTGTTGCTAAGTATATTATTATCAGTAGTCGGCTTCTACTGACTTGTCTCAGTAGGATCGAGCAGACCTAGCTCAACTGATAGTTCTCCCGAACTTTGTTCTCGGCTAGTGGTTTGGTCGGTATATCGCGCTTTGCTTGTCAGTATGGATTTTCTCCATCCTGATGTCCTTCTTTTCGACATGGTCTCTGATGAAGTGGTGTCGGATGTCCACGTGCTTGCATCTGGTATGTAGAACCCGGGTTCCGAGTTATAGCTATTGCACCTTGGTGGAGTCACGGTAGATGGGCACTTCATCCCGAGTTATACCATAAAAGGATGCGGGCACAAAGAACTTCCTGCAGCCCATGTACTCGGCCCCGGTAGTGGACGTAGCTACTGAGTGCTGTTTCTTTGAAAACCACGATATCAGCTTGCTGCCTAGGAACTGACATGTTCCGGAAGTTGATTTTCGATCTATCCTACATCCTGCGTAATCAGCATCAGAATAACCTGTCAGTATTAGATTATCATCGGCGGGATACCATAACCCGACCTCGGGTGTTCCTCTTAGATATCGCGAGAATCTTCTTCGCCGAGTCTAGATGACTTCGCTTGGGATTCGCTCGAAATCTTGCGCATACACCTACAAAGCATAAGTTATGTCGAGTCGGCTAGGCTTTAAATAAAGTAAAGAACCAATAATAGCTCTATAATCGGTAGAGTTAACGAAGCTCCCTCTTTGTCTAGATCGATTTTAAAGTTCGTGTTCATGGGGATCTTGACCGGTTTCTTTGGAATCACACCGAATCTTTTGAGAAGATCTCGAGTGTATTTGGCTTGGTTGATGAAGATTCCTTCAGTGATTGTTTTACTTGAAATCCAAGGAAATAATTCATCTCTCCCATCATGGACATCTCGAATTTCTCCTTCATCATCTTCTCGAACTGGCGACATATAACTTCGTTTACGCGTACGAAAATGATGTCGTCCACATAGATTTGCACCAATAGAATGTCATCTTCCGACTTTATGCTTTGAATAGGGTGCGATCTACTCCCCTTTTGAAAACCTTTACAAGTAGAAAGTCGATAGGTATCATACCAAGCCACGGGTGCTTGTTTTAACCCATACTGAGCTTTCCTAAGTACGTACACTCGATGTCCCCGCTGAAAGCCGGGCGGTTGTTCCACGTAGACTTCTTCCTTCGATGCGCCGTTCGTAAAAGCTGACTTCACATCCATCCGATATACCTTAAATCTCCGATGTGTTGCATAAGCTAGGAAAAGACGAATGGCTTCCAATCGGCGACCGGAGCAAATGTTTCATCAAAGTCAATTCCTCTCTGCCCGATCGTATCCTTTAGCAACTAGTCGAGCTTTATTTCGACAATGACGTTGTTTTCATCTCGCTTGTTCTTGAAGACCCACTTAGTTCCAATCACGTGCCGATGTCTAGGTGCGTCGACAAGCTCCCAAACTTCATTTCGACGAACTGGTTCAGCTCTTCTTGCATAGCAATGACCCGGTCGGCATCTTTAAGTGCGTCCTCTATCGACTAAGGTTCTTACGTAGACGAGAAAACAAGAGTAAAGTGAGCTTTCTCCTTGAATTAATCTTGATCTCGTCCTTATAGTTGCTTGATGGATCTCCAATGATAAGATCCGAAGAATGAGCATCGAGCCACGAACGCCCGAGTCGGGCTTCTTCTTCGATACCACTTCGCACGGTCAATAGGTGTATTAGGCATTTCGAGTAATGCTTGTTTTGTGACCGTAGTAATTCGGTAAGAAGGTTAGGATCTACCGAGTTTCCGGGTTCGGGGGCATTCAGCTCGGGAACATTAATGGTTCCCCCCGAGTTTATATTCTCGGTAGAGGTCTCGGTTACCACGGGGGCTTCCTCATCGACCGAAGTTACACGTTGTTGATTCTCGTTCGATAGAATCAACTAGGTTAGCTACATTGCTTGTTGGCCGAGTCCGAATTTCTTCATCTTCCGACTCATCATCCCAACAATCTTTGGATCTTTTTAGCTTTGTCATTTAGTTCGAGATCCCGTAGCTTGCTGCGACATCCTCGATACTTGACTTTGTATCTTTCCCCGTTCTCGTTAACAAATTCATCAAAAACAACATGAGGGCTTTCCTCCACGTAAAGAGTTCGATAGTTAAAAACTCGAAGGCTTTATCGACTCGGGAGTATCCTAAGAATACTCCTTGATCGATTTGCTATCAAAGACCTTCAACTGATCTTTCCCATTGTTGTGGATAAAGCAAGGACAGTAGAAAACATGAAAATGAGAAATAGAAGGAATTCTCCCTTTCCACAGGTTCGTATGGCGTCTTCATGTGTTCTTTGTGTCGGTAGTGATCGATTCCGAGTGTAACAGGGCGGTGTCGGTAGCATCAGGCCCAAAACTTTGAGGGTAGTCCGAGAATCTGCGAGGAGCGTTCTTGCTTTGCTTCTTTGAGAGTTCTCGTTCTTACGTTCGAGCAAGTCCGTTCTGGCTGAGGGGTGCGCGCGGTGATGTCTCGTGCTTGAATTCCCTATTTATCGCAAGTATGTCTTAACTACCGAGTTTAGAAACTCTGTTCCTCGTGCGAGCGTATCTTCTTAATCTTGATGTTCTTTTCCACACCGAGTTTCTTCGATAGATTAGGTAACTCGGTCCGAACATCGATTTGTTGGCGATGAAGATGACCCAAGTATATCTCGAGTAGTCGTCTATGACGACGAGGGCATACTTCTTGCCTCTTATAGTCACTTGGAGAGACCGGCCCAAATAAGTCCATGTGAAGCGGTGAAGGATTCCATCGGTGGAAGGTGACGGAATAGGTGGATCGCTACTCTTTGTTTGCTTTCCCTTCGGGCACGCTTCACAATTTCTGTCTTTGATAAACGATTCGTTGGGCGGTCCTCGACTTTAGAGTTCTTGACAAGCTTGTTCATGGTCTTGAAGTTCAGAGTGGCCGAGTCTCTTGTGCCATAGCCACTCGACTTGTTACCTGATTTAGTCCGTGCGAGCAAGCAAGCCTCGGGTTACTGCGGTATTCCGGTTGCAACATAGATGTTCTTCCTCCGCGAACCTCGATAACACTGGTTTTCCCCTGTAGATTTGTCAACAATATCACGAAACCGGTGTCAAAGATTACTCGTTAAGATTATCACGAATTGATCGATCGAAAGGAGATTATGTTGAAGTCCTTCAACATATGTTACTCTTGAACCGTGGCGGTCCCAATGTTCAGGCCGTTCCGTATCCCCTTGTGTAGCCTTTGGAATTGTCACCGAATTCATTGCAGGACCATCTTCTTGTACGTAGTTGGTCGGCAGGCTCTTACGGTAGGTCATGTGTCTCGAGCAGCCGCCGTCCACTATCCACGGGTCCTTATGCACTCGCAAAACAGAGGCATTTTTAGGTACCCTTTGGTTCGATTGGGTCCTTACGGGTTAGTGGGTGATTTCGGAACCCGGATCTGTCTCGGGACCTTAGAAGTTCCAGACTTCTTTTTCCGAACCTTATCGGCCTTTCTTCTCCACGAGGACTTGGAGATACCGACTTTACTGCTAATAATTTTTGGGTTCATGCGCTTTCTTCTTACGAGTCTTAGCGCTTCTCCCGACCCCCGGGCTCATAGTAGTACGAGCCGTGCCGAGCCGGGTGCTCATACGGTGGCTCCTTGTGCTTACGTTCGCCCATCCGACCTTCTTGATTCCCCCCCGAATTTGATCGCGGTGTCCTCGGGCCGGAACCTTTGGTCATTGCTTGTTGCTACTCGGCCGAGGTGTAATTATTTTCTCGTTTGTTTTTCGCCCGAGGTGTGGTGTCGGCAGCTTGCACCTTTCCTCCGACGAACCTATCGGCCCGGGGTTGCTTGAGCTTTTGGAGGTAGAAGCTTCGTGTGTGTAGCCCGGGCCTTCTTTCACGAAGTTGACCGTTGAGCTCTAAGCATGCTTTCAAGCTTCTCCTTAGCTCCCGGTATTGTTCGGTCATCAATACTCTCCGGACTTCGTCACTCCTTCCGAGTGAGTCATAGTCATTCCGCACGTGCCGTGAGCTTCGATCGAGCTTGGCTATTTCGGTCTCTTTCTCGAAATTGTCCTTGGTCGGACCGAGATCTCGAGTCTCTTGAAGCCGAGACTTAGTCATAAGAGATTCAATCTCTTCCTTGAGTCTCGCAACTAGATCCACTGACTCGAGTAGAGACCCGACAATCGAAGAAAGTCTCGATTCTCGGCCTTTACCTGTTCAAGTTCCTCGGATGGTTCTGCTTTGAACTCTCTGCTCACCGAATGTTGTTCCTCTAACAGTCGTCGTAGGCTTGTACCACATCTAGAGGATCATCCGTGACCGAGCACGTGTCTTGTGTCTTTGTGTGAAGAAGAGGTAATAATGCGTTTAGAATTTACCTCGGCCTCTTCTCCGGCCATCGAGACGGTATTCGGCCGACTCATCAGGAAGCTGTCTTTGCGACCTCAACTGCGACGAAACGCGGCTTCGTCTTGAGAAGAATACATGAATGTATCCTCCTCAATTGAGTTATCGGATATCTCTCCCGGCTATATAGGCTGCCGTCTCTCGGCGAACTTCTTTCTTCTCGGCTCGCCGTTACGCTCTTTGAGCGGTCGAGAGTTCGGGACAATCGTATCGATAGTGTCCCTCCTTCTTGCGGTTGTAGCGGTAGATGTTCTGCTTTGCTCTTACCAGTGAGTCTTTAGATGGAGCGGCGAGACTCCGATTTCCCGCATTCGGTAGAAGGATTAGATTCTTCTTTCTTATGATAGTCTTTCTTACCCGAGGAAGAATCTCGGTTGTATTTCCTCGGCCTTTCGACTCTCTCCTTTTCCCTCCGATATTTGAGAGCCATCGGTGCTAGGCGATCGGGGCTCGAAGTCTCGGAAGACTTTGCTACGATGTGGCCACGGCTTTGCTTGAGGAAATAGGCTTGGCTCCGGTATTCTTGCCGATCGTTGCCTTGAAGGCGTGGTCGAACCGTGTGTCACCTGGAGCGCTTAAGCACTTTTGGGGTAGGCTATGCTCGAACTCCTCCGATTTTAATTACGAAAATATAACATCGGGAGTTAGAGCATTTAGATCAGAGCGACGTAAATAAGTAGCAAATGGAAGCCACTTCTGTCGGGGCAACGCTCTCAAGATCTTGGTGTTCATCTCCTTGTTGGTGAACGACCTCCCCAACCCATTGATAACATTGACTTGATTGGTGAATCTGACACTCAGCTCGTCAATGGTTTCAGTAGGCTCCATTGCAAAAGCGTCGAACTTCCGAAGCTCTAGCTCGAGCTTGTTCTCTTTGATCCGAGGGGTTCCATGGCTCGATGCGACCAAGGCGTCCCATAGCTCTTTCGCCGTTTTGCAATCTTGTACCCTTCCGAGATGTGAGTCACTGAGCGTAGTCAGTATGGCATTACGTGCAACTCGGTCAAGGTTGTGCAACTTCTTTTCTTCAGGCGTGAAGACAGATTTGTCTTTGGGAACCTTAGCACCAGTTTGTGCTCCCACGCCTCCTCCAAAGGCAAAAATACTACGCCGTCGATCATGGGAATGATCGGTCCTGACTCTAGGACATCTGACATGCTGTCGTGGAGTGACGTTAGGTGTGCCTCCATACGTACGTGCCATACCGTGTAGTTCTCTATTGAGAACATCGGCACCATCCTAATACCTGACATATCAGACATTGTAAGAGTAAGAGTATAAGGATGCTGAGAAGATGCTTATGCAGTGAAAACGGTTTTCAGGATCAGTTCGAGAGGACCAGTATTTCAGAACCGGCGATCAGTTGAACACCGAATGCTCTGATACCAATTGTTGGTCCGGAGATGAAAAGTCGGGTGTAGAGGGGGGGGTGAATACACACGAGCTCGTTTCTTTTTCTCGGTGAAGGTCACCGAAGGCGATGTTTGCAATCGATGAACGGTGCCAAGTAAGCCTTCGATCACTGGGGTCAAAGTGAGTCGGCTTACGAGCTCTTCTGCGGACCGATGTCGGTATTACGAAACTCGGTCGGAGACCGTAGTGCGGATAAGTGTTAGGCCCGGAGTCGTCTCTTTTGAAAACGCGTTTTTGCAAGTTAAATCTTTTGGTCTGTGCACTTTATAAAATACGTTTTATGCAAACTTATGATTTTCAAGTCGGTTGAATGCAATGCAATAAAACAAGAAATGAACACAAGCGATTTAACGTGGTTCGGATACGCAAGATCCTACGTCCACGGTCCCGAACAAGGCGGGGAGAACTTGTTGATTATTCTCGAGCAAGCCTCGGCGGGGATACCGTGCACCGGACGGTTCCCTCTAAGTTATAGTCCTTAGCGACTTTACAATCCAAACCTAAGTTTAGAAGGGAGGGAATATTCTCCAACTGAGAAGGAGTTCTTACAACAAGAACAATTCACTAAATGTGAACTCCTTCGGATCTAAGCTATGAATCTAGCAATGAGCTTAGTCTAGAGAAGATAGGGATCAAAGTGCTCTAGAGAGATGAACTACAAGAAGTGTTCTATGAAAACTAGTTCGTCTCTGGATAAGCTTGAAGGTTCTAGAGCGTTGTGAGTTTTAATGATTTCCCTTGATTTCGCGTATATTCCTCTACTTGAAATCTTCAAATCCTTCTCTATTTATAGTTGTGAGTTGTGACATATGTCCGTTGGAGACGACGATGCCACGTGTCACAAGCGTCCAAAGAAAACGGCCACTATTCAACTTTGTTGCGGCGGGGCGATTAATGCGCCGTTCATGAGAGCGACTTTTCTTGTGTAGAGTAGGTAAGCGTTGTCGGCTTCTCATTGGTCGAGGTTTGTAGTTGGTGAGTGTCGAGTTGACCGTTCAAACTACCTCGTATGTCTTCTTCTTGAACATTTGAAGGGACTTTAAGTCTTTGGGTCGCTTTTACGTCGGATACGGTACTCGAAAGTCTGTCTTCTTCGGTCGAGTCGTCGACCGATAAAGTGAGCTTCGATAGTCGGTTGGTCGATGCGAAGGTATACTTGCTTGCACTTGGTTCTTCTACCGATGACCATCGGCTTGTAGAGAATGCTTCTGCGAGGTCCGGTCGGTCGATGCGGGATCTTCAAGCCGAGTTTGATATCAGTGCCGACGAAGAATGCAAGCGATTACACTGATGACGTGGGGTTCTGAAAAGTATCTTCAGCTGAAGATCAGTTCAACAACTACCCCGTACAGGACTTAGACAAAAATAATAAGCATTACATCACGTCTAACCTATACATCAGCTAATCCTATCGACACACTAATCTACTGATATCAGCTCGGTTTTGGGATCTTCAATTCCATAGTACTACTATGATTTCCCCCAATTTCTTTTAACCCTAGAACAGCTGAGTATCAATCTACTGACTCATATCCAACACTTATCAACAAGGCATTCATCATCTCCTTTAAGGTTCGGTTCTTCCTTTCAGCTACACCATTTGATTGAGGCGAATAGGGGGCAGTGGTTTGATGAATAATACCACTTGTCTTACATAACTCTTCAAAAGGAGCTACATACTCTCCACCTCTATCACTTCGTACCATTTTGATTTTACAATCAAGTTGATTTTCGGCTTCTGCTTTGAAGTTAGAAAAAGCTTCAATCGCCTCATCTTTACTCCTTAAAAGATAAAGAGTACAATACTTGGTGCAGTCATCAATAAAAGTAATAAAATACTTTTTCCCACCTCTAGTTTGTACAAACTTCAAGTCACATACGTCAGTGTGAATGAGTTCTAGAGGTTTTGTGTTCCTTTCTACAGAAGGAAATGGTTGCTTAGCCAATTTTGCTTCAACACAAACTTCACACTTGGTTTTGTTAAACTCATTTACTTTAAGTAGATCGAGATTAACTAACCTTTTTATAGCATTTAGATTAACATGTACTAATCTAGAATGCCACAAATCGGAACACTCAATCAAGTAAGAGGAAGTAGCTTCATTCTCATTATTCTTAGCCTCAACGGGCTCTCGGCGAATGCCATTACACTTAATTTGAAAAGGCCCTCGAGAAAGGTAGCCTTTTCCTAAAAACATACCAAATTTTGATAGAATAAATTTGTCGACTCAAAAACTAGTCTAAACCCTCTCTTGACTAGTACGAGCCGGACACAAGATTTTTCCGGATGTCGGGGACATGCGAGCACCTCTCCCGAGTAAGGTTCTTGCCGGAGCTCAACCTTAGCACCACAGTACCATAGCCAACCACCTCAAACGAGGCTTGATTACCCATATTGAGCTTCCTCCCTTGGCAGCTCTTGTACTTGGTGAAGCGGCTTCGGTCACCACAAACATGTGCCGTGGCAGCGGTATCAATATACCACTTCCCCTCATTCTCCACGACATTTGCTTCTTCAGTGACAACGACCGCAAGGTCGGCTTCAGTGAGGTCAATCTCCAACATATTGGCTTGACGAGCCCTTTTCTTCTTCGGCTTTCGGCAGTCCTTGGACATGTGGCCAGATTTGCCACAGTTGTAGCAGTCCCCTTCAAACTTGCGGGATGGAGCCTTGCCCTTCCCTTTGGGGTTGCTGTTTGGACGCCCTCTCTTAGCATTGTTGGAGTTGCCACCTTTCTCAGCAAGGTTGACTCTTGGCTCCACGGGTGCTTCGTCCTTCCCATCTCGAGTCCTCATGTCGGTCTCGATGCGAAGCTTGACCACAAGGTCCTCAAGCGTCATTTCCTTTCGCTTGTGCTTCAAGTAGCTCTTGAAGTCCTTCCAGCTCGGGGGAAGCTTCTCAATCACGGTTGCCATAATGAAAGCATCTGGCAAAAGCATTCCTTCGGCGTGGACGTCATGGACAATGAGTTGGAACTCTTGCACTTGGTCCATGACTGGTCGAGAGTCCACCATTTTGTAGTCCAAGAACTTGGCGACTACAAACTTCTTGGTACCTGCATCGTCAGTACAGTATTTTCTTTCAAGTGCCTCCCAAATTGCCTTGGAGGTCTTTACATTTGCATATACACTGTACAGACTATCATCTAGTCCACTAAGCAAGAAGTTTTTACAAAAGTAGTCAGAAGTCAGCCAATTATCATAGGCTATGCGGACTTCCAAGTTCTCTTCGTTGTCACTTGGAGGGGCAGGAGCATTCTCCATCAGCACGGTTGTAAACCCTAATGTTGTCAGGTAGAACAACATCTTCTGTTGCCACCTCTTGAAGTCGGCTCCACCAAACTTGGCCGGCTTCTCAGCAGCGGGCAGCACTCTAGACGAGTGCAGAGGTGCCGTCAGGGTTGGGTTCGAACCCCCCACCACTCCATGGTGGTTCACACTCCCAAATGGGACATTGCTCTGCAAGGCAGAGGACATGGCATTGAAGTTGTATGCCGAGTTAGCGGCATTAGCACGGTTAAGTGCGATCCTTGCGTCAGTGGCGGCAGACATGGCAGCGAGTGTCGGATTAGCAAAGACCGGAGTAGGTGTAGGCCCCGATAGTGCTCTCAATTGTAGGTGTATCGTCCCCAAAGATAAAACGACGAACGTCTCGAAGATTGCAGCACCGCAAAACCTTCGAGCTCCGGCGAACTGGACTTTTCCGGCGAGGACAGGCTGCTGGAGACTTGAGCTAGGAAGAGCTAAGTATGCAGCTAAGATGATTTCAGGTGTTGGTGTGTTTGGAATGATGTGCAGCTTCCTATTTATAGGCAGCTTCCACCAGGTGTTGATTGCTGGAGCCATCAATGCAAGAGGACGTGGGTATGGTAAGTGGAGAGGTGGACACCTGAACAGCCTCTTCCAGAGACTTCCATCCAAAAATACTGCTTGGGTGTGGCAGGTGCACTGCACCACGGAGAGGAATCCAGTGCAGCCGGTCCACTGCACCGCCCGACCCGGCGCCCGACCCGACGGCCAACCCGACGGACCAATTGGCAAGATCCAAGATCCAAGTCCACGGACACGGAACCATAGCCGGGCGCGGGCGCGGGCGCGGTTGCGGTCGCGGTGCGGCGCGGCGCGCCGCGCCGCGTGTGAGGCGGTCGGCGAAAAGGCTCGCGTGCATGAGCATGTGTGGCCCAAGCCCACCACATGTCACTTTGTTATCTCTTACAATATGGTAGAGACTTAAATACCACATTAAAGTTATTTCATTTATCAATGTGGGACATTGATCAATGTAATACTCTCCAAAACCCGAATAAGGTAAGTTCCTCCACTTTAGGTAACCTATTAGTTTTGTCCCCCCAAACTTCGAGCCACTATTTCTCACTCACCGAAAATCGGAATCGAGAAATTAAGCACACTATAATTATCTACTCGAAGCGTAGATTGACATGATATATCTCAATTCACAAATCGGATATATATCGAGGCTCGAAAAGACGATTCAACGGGCTGAATTTTGCCCAAGTTAAATTAGCATTAAATGCTAATTAACTTTCCAATTAAATATAAATATATATATATATTTAACTTGATTTTTCAACAATAAACTCTATATAACGGTATATCTGAAATAAATATATGATATGTTCCACTCCAAATCTTTACATATTGAATAATTAGGCCGCGTATCAGTATAATATTTGTCATACTGTAAATTTTGGTATGCATGACCAAAAAAGGTTCGATATACAACATCGATCCTCCATATTAACGACAATAGATCACAGAAAATGATTTAGAAATATAAACATTTTTCCAGCTTACAGTTTTTCTTCACTATTAATTGAGTGCTTTACTTCATTTTGATATTCTATGCTATATCTATTACTATATCTATTCGTTCATCGTATATATTACATGATTATAAATACTTTATCAATAATTTGTTGTAATTGACTGCAATTCATGTGTTCACCTTTTTCATAAACAATCGAGAAGCTCTTACTTCATACTCCTTCCTATTTTTATTTTTATTGTAAGACTTTTTACCATTTTGCACACTAATTAATTAAAAAAAATATTTCTAAATTAACCTTAATTACTGATGAATAAATGAGAGAAATAAGCCATAAATCTATTCAACAAAAAAATAAAGAGAAATTATTAAATGAATAAGGATAAATAAGATAATAAATTATAAAACATCATACATACTGCAAAATGTTAAAAATCTAAAACATCTTACATTAAAAATAGGAGGGAGTATAGTATAATGTATAATGCGACTGTTAAACACACATTCATTGAATTGTTTTGTGTTCAAGGGTAACAAATTGATTCAAATTACATCAAATATTTCTAGGTTAACACTAATATATGTAGTTGTAGTTAACTTATGCGTGTTTGACTCTTTTGTGTAGTTTGTATATACACCACATGTGGGTGCAACGAGTTTCATTACTTGAAAACAATTATATATAGTTAGGGTATAATTGTCCAGTTCGATTCGATTTTCAGTGCAATTCATGAACTAAATGAATATATGGAGTATTTTGGTTTTTCCTTGCTAAAGGACAATTTTCATGTAGTATAAACATAAAAGAATTAGCGTGTATGAGAATTAAAAACTAAGATATGAAATGATGCTTAATACATGAATGATAACTCATATTCATAAACTTATAGGATGCTACTACTCTTCCCTTATGTAGATTATGGTAAATTTTTGGTTCAAACCTTATCATACGATCTCTTCTTTCTTGATCTATATATATAAATCCTCGAATCTTCTCCATAGATGAAAGAAAATAGCAATTGGAAAATTAAAAAAAAATAGATAGGGAATATGTTCAGTTCGAATAATTATTGAATCTTTGGAACCGTGAATATAACCAATTGTAAATAATTCCTAAGAAAATAAACTAAATCGAACTACGAAACCGAACGGAACCATATTTTTCTATTCGAATTGATTCAATTACACCTCTATATATGTTGGTCCGAAGACGAGTGTCAGGTGTAGAGGGGGGGGGGGTGAATACACATGAGAACAAGTTTTTTCTCAAACGCGAAGGTCAGCTGAGCTGAGAATTGCGACTGAATGAACAGTGCCAAATAATAACCTTCTGATCGCGGGTCAGAGTGTCTCAACTACCGAGTCTGTTCTACTGAATTTTGTCAGTATAGAGAGTTCAGTCGGAGAGTTTCAGTGCGGATAAGTGTGGGGCCCGTAAGACTTCGTCTCTTTTGAAAACGTCTTTTCGCAAACCAAATTTGTTTTGGCTGGTGCACTTTTAAATACGCTTTATGCAAGGTATGAGTTGTAAACCGGTTTGAGAACAATACAATAAAACAGTAAATAACACAAGCAGCTTTTAACATGGTTCAGATACGCAAGATCCAATGTCCACGGTCCTGCAGAACAGGAGTTCTTGTTGATTAATCTGAGCAAGCCTCAACAAGGAATCTGTACGCTGGATAGACCCTTCTAAGTTATAGTCCTTAGCGACTTTACAAATCAAACCGAAGTTTGAAGGGGAGGGGATTTTCTCCAATAATGAAGGAGTTCTTACAATAAGAACAATTCACAAAAAGTGAACTCCTTCGAAGGTTCTAAGCTATGGATATAACAATGGAGCTTAGATAGAGAAGAGGGAACTAAAGAAACTCTAGAGAGAAGAACTACGGATATTCAACTAAGCAAGTTCTTCGCTGGATCGGCTTGAATGCGCTAGAGAGTTTGTATGCAATGAGCTTGTATTCCCTTTAATGTCCCTTGCGTTGAGCCTGGAAACTCTTCTCTATTTATAGTTGTGACTCAGGCATGTATCCGTTGGAGAGGGCGATGCCACGTGTCACAAACTTCCAAGAAAAAAGGTCATAAGTTTTCGAACGAGCGCCGTAGAGTAGTTGGCTTCTGTACATGAGAGCAGCTTTAACGTCAGAGCAGGTAAGGCTTTGGTTGGTTCTCATTGGACGAGGTTTGTGGTAGGTGAGACTTACCAGACATCAGTCTTCATCTGAGTTGACTCTCACTGATCCTCATATGAATAGACTCTGCTGACTTTCGAATGATAATAGTCGGGCAGTTGTTTCCTTATCGGATCTGCAACTGAGTTGCATGCGTTTAGTAGATCTGGACCGATCATACTGACTTCTTCATCTGAGTCTGCTGATAAAAATCTTCTACTGAGGATAGTCAGCTGGAGACTCTGAAGGTACTGAGCTCTTCACATATTTAGATAAAAATCGTACTGAGTCTTCAACGGAGG